>CM052010.1:275662-2675662 GCA_028455935.1 Simplicillium aogashimaense | reverse complement strand
GCGCAGGCAATAAACTCAACGTGGCAGCGCGACTCAGTTGGTACCATGGGCGGGTCGCTGCCAGCCAATAGCGGGGTGGTGCTGCTATGCGTGGGCCATGTAGTCACTTGCAGGTTGTATAAGCCAGCCAACGCTGCCAATTGCTTCATGGATTATGTACTTTAATAACTCTTTAAACTAAATTATAAGTAAGACAAAATAAAAATGAATTCGGCAAAAATATCCTAAATTTTCAAGGCGGAGAGGTAGGGAGAGAGCCAAATACAGAACAGTGGAAGGCTATGGTAAAAGCACACTGACATCCAACCCTAACTTATTTATGCAACTTTTTAGACTTTATTGCGTGACGTTTCCCGCACGAGATAAATGTTTCATGCTAGTAACTATCGGCTAGAGACTTGTACACTGCGCTAACGAGTGAACGAATTAAAGACATATCAACATTCGAGACTCTGGCACTGTGCCGGAGCTCGCTCGCTCAACGCTGATATTAACAACATAATACAAACGTCAAGCCAATATTTAAGTCCTATTATTTCATTTATAGAGTGATAAGCTGGTCAAGACAACGGCCCAGGAGTGACACAGCCAGATAAGTCTGGTTCAGTTGGTCTCAGATGATTGATGCAGTCAAGTCAATGTCAACGCCGAACATTAAAAGATGAAAGTGTTGCATTTCTTGCCAGACAGCGCAACGCAGGATGTTGGCAACAAGGAGTCATGTTATCCACTAAGCGATACAGCCGCCGTCAATTCAAACAGCGATCGACAATACTGCCAGACTTTTTTTTTCCTTATTCCGCACCTAGACGTGAAGGGCAACATGCACCATAAGGCGAACAAGACAGGTCTTGACACCAAAAAAAAAAACGACAGAAGAGAGATTCGAACTCTCGCTCCCGAAGGAAATGGCTTTCTATTACAAATAGCAGGCCATCGCGTTAACCACTCCGCCATCCTGCCGACGATATCCTGAGTGTGGAGCTAATTCCGCTTATACGTGGGACGGCCCGCCTACTCCACGGCAAGCAAGGTCGGTTACTTGTTTGCAGTCCTGTCGGTTGAAATTGAAGCATGGGGGTTTCATGTCATATCCATGTGGACGGACAGCCGCAGAATTGACTACCGTAGATGCAGTGATTGGTGGTTAAATGCGAACTCGAAAGATGTAAATCCAGCAAGACAATGGAGTTATCACGTTAGCTAGGCACTTACACAACATGCATAACATGAACCTCAACGATATATGGCCTCCACGCTGTAAATCTACTTTGGAAACGATGTTAATCACTGTTCAATAGAAAACAGCAAGACCACTATGCTGAGGCAACAAGCCAGTAACCCTTCGCATTTAACTGTGGGAAGTAAATCCTTACAGCAGCCTTGTCAATGACAGCGCATCAGAGCACCCAATTAGGTGCTCAGCAGTGCCCAGGCCCCTTGTTATTCCAGCGCCACTCACAGCGCGCTTTGCCAATTTGAATTAGACCAGAGCCTCGGCAGACCTATTAATTAATTAAGCCATACGACGATTATCATACAGCCTTTATTTGTTTCTACTGGACATATCAACACCGTCCTCTTCTCCCCTCACAACCCCTCAATCACTTTTCCACCTCAACAATCATCAACCACCATGTCTCCTCAACAACGTCACCCATGGTCCTCCTACCAACCCCTCAAACTCATCCTCTCTCTCACCTACACGGCATCCCTCGTCCTCCGCGTCCCCTACTACACCACCATCTCCCTCATCCCCGCCCTCCGCGCCAACAAGAAATGGTCCGCCAAGCAAAACTTCATGACACACATGGTCTACGCCTTGCTCGACAACATCGCCCGCATGGGCATCACCACCCCCCTCTCCCTCAGGCCGGGTAAGGAAGGCCGACGCTTCCAGAGAGTCCCCGTCTCCACGGCGCCAATCTACAAGGGCCCGCTGGCTAGCCAATCCACCAAGCCCGCTGAGGTGGGCGGCACTTGGTTCCCGGACTCGCCTGGCGCAGACATCTCGTCTAAGACGGTGGTGCTGTACCTGCACGGAGGCGCCTTTGTTCAGTACGATGGACGCATTCAAGATTGCGAACCCCTCTCAAAGTACTTTTTGAACAAGGGAACCGCCGACGCCATGTTTTCGCTGCAGTATCGACTGTCGGGCTCTGGCGGGTTCAATCCCTTCCCCGCTGCGCTGCAGGATGCGCTGTCCGCCTACGTATTCCTGCTGCGGGAGCTAAAGATCCCAGCGAAGCAGATTGTGGTGGCTGGTGATAGCGCTGGAGGCAATTTGACAATTGCTTTGCTACGGTATCTGAGTGAATTTGGATCGGAGATTGACGTGCCCCTGCCCAAGGCTGCGGTGGTGCATTCGCCGTGGGTTGATCCATCTCAGACAGATGTTACTGGCAACCCTCGATATAGCACCGACTTGCTACCAAGCAATTTCTTGGGTAAGGATTGCACGTCATTTATCTAATCAATTTCAAATGCTAACAATTTACAGCCTGGGGATACCGCTCATATACACATGGTCAAACCCCCCGAAACCCATACATCATCCCTCTCGGCTCACCATTTGCGATTACCGTGCCCATCTTCGCCAGCGCTGCCACAGACGAGATTCTTTACGAATACATCGTCCGCTGGGCAGAGGAGATGCAAGGCGTTTCAGGCAATGTGGTGGAATTATACCATGAGAAGGATGCGGTGCACGATTCGTACCTTGCGGCTCACTTGACTGGCTTCGAGGAGAGTGCTTGGCTGGTCGCGACAGAGGTTGCCAAATTTGTCAAGGGTCTTTAAGCCTCACCAGTTGAATTGGTGTAGATGGATCTCTGTTGGGCTGCTGGTGGCTTTCATTGGGCGAGTCAGGTTGTCTCAATGAACACCAACGCTACGCTGACGCTTTCATTGGCCAGACATGCCAGATTGAATTGGGCGCTAACGACTGTACGTGTAGTGAGCAGTCGACGAACAGATTCCTTCCAATCAAGAAGTACAAAACAAAATAATAATAAAAATACAATGAACTGAATCAGATATCGATAATGAAAATAAAAATAAAACTTTTACACTTTGGTAGTTCCATCAGCACTAGCATCACCAATCGCCGGTGAGTCACTTAAGGTGGCAAGGCATCTTGTCCGACCCCACCGAGGGGCATGGCAACTGTACGACGTCGGAGCGTCGCAGGTCATTTATAAACTTCATACTCCCCAGTCCTACTCATTGGTACCCTGTTTCTCACACATAAACATACTCACCACTCACTATCAGCATCATGGCATTAGATACCAAGCCAGTAGTCTGCGTCTTCTGCGGCTCCAGCCCCGGAACCAGCCCAGCCCACGTCGAAGCCGCCCGCTCCCTCGGTCGCCTCATCGCCGCCAAGGACATGAAGCTAGGTACGTTTGTCCTTCCCCTCTCACACAGTTGTCATATTCGTCTGCTAACGTCTGTAGTCTACGGAGGCGGCACAGTCGGCCTCATGGGCGAAGTAGCCAAGACTGTCTGCTCCCTCAAGGGACCAGACTACGTCCACGGCGTCATCCCCGAAGCACTCGTCAAGTACGAGCGCGACGGCACTTACCAAACCATCAACAAGAACAATCAAGTCGTTCCTGACCAGGACCAATACGGCCATACCACCGTCGTCAAGGACATGCACACCCGCAAGAAGATCATGGCGGAAGAAGTCTTCAACGGCGGCCCCGGCAGCGGCTTCATCGGCTTACCTGGTGGGTACGGCACTATGGAGGAGCTGTTTGAGGTGATTACGTGGAATCAGTTGGGTATTCACAAGAATGGCATCTGCCTGTTCAATGTCGAGGGATATTGGGATGGTATTATCCAGTGGAGGGATAAGGCTGTTGAGCAAGGCTTCGTAAAGGGTCCTAACAGGGACATTGTGGTTACTGCTACGGATGCGGAGGGCGTGATTGATGCATTGCAGAAGTATCAGGTTTCAGAGGGCACTTTCAAGTTGCATTGGGGCACTCAATAAACGAAAAGAGAAAAGGGAAATGAATGAATTATGGAAATGTTTGTATAGATAAAATAGACGCCACTCGCTCTGGGCATTAAAGATGGGAGTAACTTGGAGTTTATCACAAAAATATCAATCAAAATATCAATCAAAATATTAAACAAAATATTAAACAAAATGTCACAAAATGTCACAAAATAGTATGCTTAAAGTTAATTGTCACACTTGCATGTGTCTCGTCATTGTTTTGATTCAGCTCATAATTGTACATTGGGCATCGTCTGGGGCGCTTTGGCCTAGCTGTCCTCCATATCCTCGTCATCTTCACCATCTCCTTGGCCCTCGTTCACCAGATCCAGCCAGGACTTGACCTCAAACTCATCATACAGTTTGAACTGCTCAATGCCCTTCTTGCCTTCCGTCTTGGACCCTACCAAACCAATCGATGTGTTCTCGACCGTCAACTCCTTGTCCTGCGCCAAGCTTTCTCTCAGTGCCTTGAGACCGTGCTGGACCAGCTCCTCTCTTGAGCAGTCGGCAAACTGGTCGATATTTCTCTCGAGATATGTTCGGGCCATTTGGCTACGGGCGCCAATGGCAAACGCAACCATCTCCTCCGTCATGCCGGATGGTTGGAAGTCGAATAGATGGGGACCGGTCTCGTCGACGCCAGCAATCAGCAGGCCGACACCGTATGGGCGCTTGCCGTAGACTTGGGTGTTGATCTGAGCCTTTTCACCAATCATGTCGACGAGTGTGCGGATGGGCATGGAGCGGCCGTACGTCAGTCGGTGGCCAAGGCATTGCTGCTTCATAAAGTTGGAGAGGACGCGGGCGTCGGAGGTGAGGCCGGCAATGGCGATGCCGACATGTTCGTCAATGTTGAAGAGTTTCTTGTGGTATGATGAAAGTTCCTCGGCGTTGCGCTGGAACTGTTAGCGGAAGGACAACTAGAAGTAGTTCTGGGGTTGTTTACCTTGACGGCGCACATGACGGCGTGCGTCTTGCTCACAATTCCAACGACGACAGAGCCGAGCTTGACTGCTTCGGCGGCATATTCGATCTGGAATATACGGCCTTGCGGCGAGCTGGTTGAGTTAGCATGGCGGGTTGATGGGGAGATGGGTACGTGCGGCGCTTACAATGTGACGGAATCGTTGTCGTAATTGTTTCTAAACATGTTTGCGCTGGTTGTGGGGGTTGGCTATTGAGGGGGGTGGGATGACCAGACACAAAATTGAAATGGACTGGGAAATGACCGTGTTGATGGCAAGTCAAGTTCAAGGTGATGCAGGTCGTGATCGATGGAGGTGATGGCTGGCAGGCTGGATAGGCCCAGGCAACCTAAGCTTCGTAGGCTGGAGGTTGACGGAGCTGGCGCGTTAGCTCTGGGCCGGTGATCAGCCGACACACCGCTTTCCAATTTGGCCAGCTTCCGTAGCTATGTGCAATAGCTGTGGCAGTCGCTGAAACGTATTTGTAAATTAACAGATGCTGACGATGTTTATTTGAATAAAGTTGTGTTCCAATTTGCTTTCTGTTTTATTTGTATTTTATTTCCAGTTTATCTTAGTACTGATTTAACATATTACGCAGCCATAGAGCTTCGTACCAGTCCTCATACCACCAGCTGAATTAATAAAATAAAAATAAAAATAATAAAAAATGAAACCAATTAAAAAAGGATAAATAAAAGATAAATAAAAGATAAATAAAAGATAAATAAAAGAATTAATAGTAAAAGTCTTTAGCTGGTAGTACAGCCTATATTACTTTTCTTTTTCATTATAGGTCAGCTCAGTGACTCTACGCAAGGGAAGGCCGACAGCGGAACAGTGTCATCCCAGCAACTGTAACAGCAGCTTTCAGGCACTGCAATGCCCCTCCATGGCCAAGTCCCATCATGACTTCAAGCCCTCCAGGTGCTCCCAAGTGGGGTGAAAGTGGGAGAACTCGACTCTATTTACCGCAACCATCCAAAAGATTAAAACCCTCTGCCCGTCCCATCCCGTCTCTTTTCTGTTTCCTTGTCGCTTCAATTGATGACTGCATTTGCAAAACCTTGAGATAATAATAAAATCTATACACACACCCCTCACATCTCTCTGTTTTGTCCTTGCTACTGTCTCCCACTAATCACAAGCTCTACGTCACTGACTCACTGACATCCCAATTGACATTTCACCCTTTTTTAAAGAGGCGAATCAAAATGCCCAACAGAGAAGACATCACGTATTTCGGAGCTGGCCCAGCTCTACTTCCCACAGATGTATTGCAGCGCGCCTCAGAGGCTCTCCTCAACTTCGACGACACTGGCCTAGGCATCGCCGAACACTCTCATCGCTCCGAGCTCGCCTCCAACATCATCAAGGAAGCAAAGGAAGATCTGGCCACGTATCTCGATATCCCCGAAGACTACGAGATCCTGTTCATGCAGGGAGGTGGCTCTGGAGAGTTCAGCGCCACGGCTTACAACCTCGTCGGCGCTTGGGTCACCCGTGAGCGAAACAAGGTCTTTGGCAAGCTCAAGCACGATGAGAAGGAGGAGCTTTCTGAGCCGGCTCTCATGCAACAGCTCAGGGGAAATGTGGGAAAGAACCTGAAGCTCGACTACCTTGTTACTGGTGGCTGGTCGCAAAAGGCTGCTGCGGAGGCTGCACGCCTCTTTGGTCCTGAGCATGTCAACATCGTTGCTGATGGTCGCAAGGAAAACGACGGCAAGTTTGGCAAGATCCCTGAAGAGAGCACCTGGAATCTTTCCAAGGATAGCGCCTTTGTGTACTACTGCGACAACGAGACTGTTGACGGAGTAGAGTTCCCTGGGTTCCCCAAGTGCCTGGAACCGAAAGCTGATGGTTCTGGACCCATCGTCGTCGCCGACATGTCTTCCAACATCCTGTCAAGAAGGGTTCCTGTGCGCAACTTCTCTCTCATCTTCTTCGGCGCTCAAAAGAACCTGGGATCTACCGGTATTACCGTCGTCATCATCAAGAAGGATCTCTTGCCACCCAAGACTCCCCAGCCTTCTGCCACATTGATGCGCCAATTGGGACTGGCTATTCCCCCCATCATCTTGCAGTATGAGACTATTGCCAAGAACAACAGCTTATACAACACATTGAGCATTTTCGAGTAAGTACAGAATCATCAAACTGCAAACTATCTCTAACCTGGGGTGCAGCGTCTACATTGCTGGCCAAGTCCTCAAAAAGTCACTCGCCACGTACCCCAACCGCGTCGAAGGCCAAGAAGAAGTTTCCGCCAGAAAATCCAAGGCCATCTACGCCGCTCTGGACGCCCACCCTGACGTATACAAGGTCGTGCCAGCTACAAATGTGCGCTCAAGGATGAACATTTGCTTCCGCGTCCAAAAGGGAGGCGACACGGATGCTACGGAGAAGGAGTTCCTCAAGCAGGCTACTGCGTTGGGTTTGACGGGTCTAAAGGGCCATCGTTCGGTCGGCGGTATCCGTGCGTCCTCATATAATTCTATTCCTGAGGCTGGTGCTGAAAAGTTGGCCAAGTTTATCAATGACTTTGCCAAGGCTTAGACAGGCTACGTATCGAGGGACGACGCATTTCACTTCAACGTGAGGAAAAGTCTTTTTTTTTTTTTTTTGGAATGAAAATCCTGATCATTAGTAGAATACATGGGAGAGTAAAATACTACATATCCAAATTTATCTATCAGCGCTCGTTAGTGACTCTCACCTGGTTCGCTTGGTGTGTCTGTTGGCTGTGACCCACTGCAAGACCCCTGGTCAAGTCCATCACCCAATTTAGCTCCAACAACCCTCTCAACCTCCATCCTCACCAGATCAATGATACCATGTCTAAATGCTGCAAGTTAATACGCGTGCCGTTGAATAGGCTACCTAGCCGCAACAGAGCCATCTGCGGCTTCTTCAAACCGACCATCTCTCGCCTCCGCTCATCCAGTCTGCCTCACCCTTTTCAATCACCATACACGCCGCGCTGCTTCTCAACATCAACACCTTCATCCACCTTCTCCAACTCCGGCGACACCATCTACGCCCTATCAACCGCTTCAGGACGAGCAGGCATCGCCGTAATTCGCATCTCAGGCCCTTCCTGCCTCGACGTAAGATCCCCATCTCATCTCAAAATGACTTAAGCTTACCAGCCTAGATATTCAAATCAATATGCCCATCCAGCCCACTACCCTGGCCACGGCACGCCACAGTCCGCACACTTTATGAACCCAACTCCAAAACAGATGTAGTCGACTCGCAAGCACTAGTCCTCTACTTCCCTGCACCCAAGACCGTCACAGGTGAAGATGTCCTGGAGCTCCATGTCCACGGCGGCTCAGCCACGGTCAAAGCAGTCTTATCCGCCATATCATCCTGCTCATCCAAACAGTCGCGCATCCGCTACGCAGAACCCGGCGAATTCACGAAACGCGCTTTCATCAATGACAGACTAGACCTCGCGCAGGTAGAAGCCCTCAGCGATACACTTGCTGCAGACACCGAGCAGCAGCGTCGCGCAGCTGTGCGTGGTAATTCTGGCGCATTGGGTAAGACCTACGAGCAGTGGAGGGAACAACTTCTTATGGCGCGAGGAGAGATTGAAGCGCTGATTGACTTTTCCGAAGACCAGCACTTTGATGAGTCGCAGGCTGAGTTGCTTGAGAATGTGACGGCGCAAGTGGAGGCGATACTGCAGAGTATCGAATTACATGAACAGGGAAGTCAGAAGAGTGAATTGTTACGGAGTGGAATCAAGATTGCGCTAGTTGGACCGCCGAATACGGGCAAAAGCTCACTGATGAACCTCATTGTCGGCAGGGAGGCGTCCATCGTGTCTGGAGAGGCGGGCACAACGCGAGACATTGTGGAAGCAAGTCTGGATATACGCGGCTATCTCTGTTCCTTTTCAGATACGGCTGGCTTTCGCTCACAAAGTAGTAGCGACGGCGTCATCGGCGCCGTGGAAATGGAAGGTATACGCAGAGCGCGCGACAGAGCACGCATGGCAGATATTGTTGTAGTGCTTGCATCCGTGGAAACCAACTCTTCGGGTCCATTCATCCACTACGACGCAGAGACGCTCAAGCTCGCAGCTGACGCGACATCAAGTCTCGTCGTTATCAACAAACATGATGCTGTCGACGCAGACACATACAACTCCCTCGCCAGACAATTCAGCAGCACCCTTCAGCAGTCTAAGCTGAATACCATACCATTATCAATATCATGCAAAGAAGCAATCGCAAATCCATCAACGAGAGGTATCCAGCCCGTCATTGAAGCTCTACATGGCAAATTTGCAGAAATGACAGAAATGCCCCTTGAATTACAGGATCTTCTCGGTGTCACAGAGCGGCAGAGACAGCTATTGGTGAAATGTAGAAGACATCTTGAAGAGTTTATGCTTGAGGCTCAGCCAGAGGAGGGCCTGGATGCTGATACAGTTCTTGCGGCGGAGTATTTGCGCTATGCAGCGGATTGTCTTGCTCGCATTACCGGCAAAGGGGAGGCTGGTGATGTTGAAGAAGTGTTGGGTGTTGTTTTTGAGAAGTAAGTGCCCAAGTTTACATTGCATTCACACCCACGTATACTAACAGGTTTAGGTTCTGCGTTGGAAAGTAATTATGTACAATTCACCCCATTATAGCGTATTCTCAATATATACCTCTATGTTGTATAATCCGTTCATCGTCATCACCCGCATCTCGTCCGTCCATCATTCATTCATTCGTTTATTGCTGCTGCTCCTCCTTCCTCTTCAAAGCCAATCCTCCCAACTTCTCCGCCGCAGCCTTCAACCCCGCCGGATCCGCCCCTTGCAACATCGCCTTCCCATTCACGCCGACCTGCTTGCCATCCTTGAAGAAGAGGAACGTCGGCATCGACGTGATTCGATACGCCCTCGCCACGTCAGTCACATGGTCCACGTTCACCTTGGCAAAAGTGAGTAGGCCCGGGACGGAGTGCTGTTTTGATAGAGACTCGAAGACGGGCGAGATCATTTTGCATGGCGGGCACCAGTCTGCGTAGAAGTCTACGGCGACGTAGGTTGTTGAGGAGAAGAGGGACTGGAGTTCTGAGAGGGAGTTGATGCTTTGGACTGCCATTTTGGATTGGCGTGTGTGATTTTGATGTGTGTGATTGGTAAAGAGGTTGTTGGCGATGAGTTAGTTGATGTGGTTGTGGAGGTGTCTTGTTGATGGCGTGAGTTTTTGTGCGGGGCACTGCGCCAGGGTTCGCTTCTTCAATGTCAAATCAATAACAGACAAGTTCAAATGTGTACATGGAGTGATGTTGTACGAAATAGTATATTGTTCGGCAACATAGTTGAAGGGAAATGGTTTATTTAAACATCCGTAGTCATTCAAGTTGGCTCGCAGGCTCATTCTGGAAAATTCCACGCGGCGCATCGTAGTAAGCAATTTGTCACTCTATTTCTAAACATACTTCATTTGGAATCATGCCTTCACACCATCTCTACTCGGCTCAGTCTACAATTCATCATGCCCCCCCTCAGACAAATCATCCATCGCCATAATCTTCACCACCAAACTCGTCCATCCCGTGAAATGCTGCACGCCCTTTCCGGCGCCTGTTTCGGGATTATACTGTTCCCAGGCATATCCAGTCTCCAGCCAGCTCTTGTGCACTGTGTCGACTAAGTTCTTGCGCAGACGGGTGTACAGATCGCGGGCTACCTTTCTGTGAGGGCCGCTCTGGGTGCCGAGGTTCTACAATAATTAGCATCTGCTCCATATATCTTTTTGGGTCGCATATTCAATCAGGGACTTACGTAGAGTTGTCGCAGTGCCATGTAGTTCATGGGCATCCAAACTGGACTACGCCAGTAATTCTCAGCAGTACCATAAAACTCATCCTGCTTGCTCAGACTGCGAATACCGAAGGGACTGAAGAGTTCGTTCTCATCACCCAACAGACTCAGAATCTTGCCCACCTTGGGGTCGTCGTTTTTCATCAATCCCAACAGGAACGGGAACAGCGATACATAACCCTTGTGGCAGACGAGCTTGTGCTCTTCAAAGTCATCAATTGTGGCATCGCAGTAGCAGCCATTCTCCTCAGACCAGTGCAAATCATTCAGGTTGTTCTCAATGGCGACCAAATTCTTCTTCAGCTCAATGACATCTTCATCAATGCCGAGCGCATCAGCAATGTTCATCAGCGACTTGCTCATCAGGCCAACCCACGCCATCAAATCGACGTGTAACTCTCCGGGGTGAGGTGGGCTTGGGCGGGGATAGTCGTCCAGCCCACTGGTAAGACAGTGTGTCTCTGATCTGCCTCTCCATCTGTACGCCTCACGAGTAGAAAACGCTTCCCGGTCGTAGGTCTTAATGTCTCCCTTCTGTGTTCGTCGGAACCACTGGTACTGACGCATCAGCAGAGGGTACACCTTGCGCAAGTATGATTCGCCCAACTCAGCATTCTCCAAATGAGCCGTGTACAGCTTCTGATCCTGGGAAAATGTCTCCTTCTGGGCGGGGGCACTACCATTGAGAGCACGAAGACGCTCCATGAAGCTCTCAATAACAAGGAACAAAGTAGGGGGGTTAGCGTAGTGAGGGTATTGAACCTGGAATTCCTCAGGCACTTTGCTGCGAGCTTCTGCACCAAGAATCTGTTCACGAGGTATCCAGCCATCCTCGTCCATGGTATGGTACCAGCTCTTGATAATGTCCAAAGTCAAATCCATGTCCCAGTCAGAAATAGGAATGAGATGGAAGCCCTCGTCCCAAAGGAATCCTCGCGGGAAGAATGGTCGGGATGGAATACTCGTATACAGTTCATAAGGGCCTTCCAGCTTCTGCGCACCACGAGCTCTAGCAGCCGCAGTTTCCTCCCAGAATCCTTCATTCTCTTCATCGTACTCCTCAGCATACGATCTATCAATCAGTTGCTCCCCTTGAAAGTAGCCAACACCGCCCAACAAGTTGGAGAACATGCTCTTTCCAAACTTGATGTACTTGTCCGCAGTGAAAGGAGCCTGGAGGTTGAAGATCTTAATGAAGCGCTCCCCAAACAATTCCGATGTGCGTTTGATTTCTTTCGTGACACGCTCAGAATCAAGAGCTTCGCCAGCAGAGGCAGACGACAGGATAACATCAAACTCAAAGTCGCCCTCAAACGTCTTCTGAACAATATGTGCATTTCCAGCACCAGGACCATGGTTCAATCGGTAGACAACCCATGCCTCGGGCGGGTTCTCAGTGAGATTGTAGTTCTCCTGGACATACGTCGTCGCTTCTCCAAGGTACTTGTACACCGCATGCTTTCCCTGCCAGAGCACCTCCTCAGGCAAATCCACAGACTTGACCACCGTCTTGTCACACTTGCGAGATTTACCTAAATCATGTTCAGAATCAGGGTTCTTTCCGTTACCCTTTGTGACAACGAGCGAATACTTGCCCAGAGCCTTGGACTCGCCATCCAGCGTGACATCGTCGTCGAATCCAAATTCGGTGCCTTGGCCATCCACCTGGAGCGATCCAGCTCCTTCTTGCGCAATGTAGTAAAATAACATCGTCTTGGCATTCTTTTCGGCATCGGGTCTCAATTTTCCGCTGATCCTCGCAGCCCAGCTGCCACCGTGCCCTCCACCAGGGACCTTGACAAATGTAGTGGTGAGGTCGACCTTGTTGCCTTTGTCTCGAATCGTTTGTACACCACCGTGTCTCGCATCGTACTCGTCCCAGCCGTATCCGTGGATATCCTCGCCCTGTTCGCAGGTATATCGGAAGCCTAACAATGTTAACACATCACAATTAAAATCCAGGGCTGCTGTCTCTTACCGTCTCGAACGCTGATGAATGAATCGACATTCGACCACATCAATCCCGTCCACAGTCCCTCAGACGCACGAGGTCTCACTCCAAAATACAAATTGGGCTTATATGGTCCCCAGAACAAACTCTGGTTATTCTGTCTGCCAATCTCGCTGGTGAGGATGGACTCTCCATCTACCGTGGCCATCCCAACGGCAGCCAGCGCCGCAGCCGACAGCCACTGGCTGATGTGCACCATGGTTGTATTTTTCAACAACAATTATTTGTCTCTGCACTCTCAAAACAAACCCGAAAAGGAGAATCGGCCCAATGTCCTCGTGGAAAAACGTAGTGCGTCGTTGCAGGAACCGGTAGTTGTCTGGCTTGAACACGTTTTAGCTTCGTGCCTGGGCGCTTTTAGCGGGACATACTCTGTAACGTCACTGATGGAGCTCCCCTATTTTCCATGTCTGTTTTTGCGGGGAGCTCTCCCGCCGCAACGCCATTGATAACCCATCTCGCCCCCACCAAAACTTTTTCATCTCCAGCCTCGCATGACGTCGACTTCACCTCTCTACACTCTACACTCTACACTCTACACTCTTGTCACATTTCACGATTTTTTGATTTTTTTTTCTGTCCCTCCATCTGCGAGTCATCATGAGCGATAGGCGAGGTCAACGACCAGACTCCCGCCAAACGTGGGACGACTCAGACCGTCGCGACAACCGCCGCTACCGCTCCAGGTCCCGGGACGGCCGTCGTTCCCAATCCCCCGAACGCGGTGGCCGACGCAGAGGCCGTGGAGGAAGAGACTACAACGACCGCCCGCATCGCTACGATGATGACCGTGATAGACGAGGCAGAGGTGGACGAGACCATGGAGACAACAGACGGGGACGAGGCGGTCGCGACGACGGAGATAGACGTGACCGCGGAGAAGACAGAGACAGACGTCAAGGCCGCTCTCGTCGCTCCGCGTCTCCCTCTGACAAAGCCGCTCTTCCCACACGATCTCGTGAGGCTCGCGAAGCTCCCCCTCGTCGGAGTACATCACCCCGTCAAGAAAACAAGCCAAAGGTCGCAGAGTCAGTCGAAATGGACGAAGATGAACCTCTCGGCGACGACGAAGCTGCCATGCAAGCCATGATGGGCTTCAGTGGCTTTGGGTCCACAAAGGGCAAAAAGGTCGCTGGTAATGATGTTGGTGGTGTGAGAAAGGAGAAGAAGACGGAGTATAGACAATACATGAACCGACAGGGTGGTTTCAATCGTCCTCTTAGCCCTGGTCGCTAAGATGGACCATGTCCAGTTATGGCGCATAATTTATTTACAACACTGGCGTTTATGGCGATTTAAGGAAGGCGCACTATTTTATAATTGATGGATACAGAGAATTTACTTGTACGCATGTATAAACATTACTAATAGTTGACAATATATGCTAAAACGCTCCGACAATCTCTATTTCACCCAAGCAAATAATTACAAACAGAGTAAGAAAGCAAGCTTTAATCGCTGTTTATTCGTGGTCCTCTGCTTCGGCTATCGCCTTGTCCTCTTTCTTCTCAACTGTTGTAGCCGACTCGTCGTGGTCTGCTCCATCCTTGCCTTCTCCCTCTTGGCCATCCTCGTTCTCGTTCTCTACTACTTGGCTTATCGAGGCCTTGTCTCGTCTCCTGCGACGCATTCGTCTGTCTTCCTCTGTCGTTTGTCTCCTTGCCTTTCGCATGCTATCGCGCTTCTCGGGATCGTCATCGTCACCACGCATACCTTGCAACAACGCAGCGGCTCTGTCCGCCACGTCGTCCTGTCCGCCTTCGCGGGGAGACGTAAGCGGCGTGTCGCCACTCTCCTCTTGAATGGTCTGTTCTTTGGGCTGGAGGTCAGCTTCGACTTCGGGGATCTCGTTCAGATCCGGAATCTTCTGCCCAGACGCAACGCGCACTTGGTGTTTGTCCTTGAGTCTTGCGCGACGGCGTCGGTCTCTCTGGTCCCGAGCCTGGGGAGCAGCGGCTCGGAGCTTCTCAAGCAGAGAATCCATCGCACCAGCACTAGTGGGTGATATAATACCGCTCTCGCCTTCCTTGGCCTTTTGTTGAGCTTGCTTGCGCTTCATCGAGGCTTCATTGCGCTTGCGAATCTCTTCGAGGTGCAAGTTGTGCTCCTTGGACTTTCTCCATTCGCCCAAGAAGTTTGCAAGTTTGCCAAAGAAGTCTCGGCGGGCATTCTCGTCGTTGGGGTCTTCACCATAAAACACCATGATATCCCTATGCGTCTTCTTCATCTCATCGAGATAAAGCTCCATCTGTTCAGCCTTCCTTCGGGCATCCTTCATGCAGCGCTGCACAACTTGGCTCACACGATCCTGCGGGTGGAAGATCTTGGGATCGCTTAGGTTGCCCGAATCGAGAGACATTTGAGTCTTGCGGATATTGTCAATGTATCGTTGTGCGTCAGTCGACAGTTGCTCGACATTGACCTTCTGGACAGTGATGACCCCAGCAATATCTTCGGCGAAGGTCTCCCATTCTGGGTACTGGTTTCGGACGATTCTCTCAACCAAATCGGCAAGTGAAGACTCATTCTTGTCGTCCTTGACCATTCCAAGGCGAGCCAGCGAGCTCAGTTTGAAACCACGGGCTTGTTTGTTGGCGTCGTTCATGTAGTTACCGATATCCAGAATGAGGCCCAGAACATTCATCAAAGCAACTGAGTCGCGGAGGCTCTCAGAAACAACAACAACTTGGTGGATCCTATCGTTGATGTAGTCGTACTCGCTCTCGTAGCTACGTGTCAGGGCTAATGCACGCATTCTGCTCTTCCAGTAATGTCTTAGTTCGAATGCAGTGTAAAGATAAATCTGATCCTGGCGTGTCAGCTCAGAAGGATCCTGTTCGCGGTTCTGGCTGTTGGCTTCTGGGCCAGTCAGATCACGAGCATATGGAGCCATAAGCTTAGCGGTGTTCTCGGGAATATTGCAGAGGTCATCCTTCTGCAGGAAATCCATCACTACGATATTATCCAGCACCTCACTGTCGCAATGAATGATCATCTGCACAATCTTTTCCACCGAGTGCTGAGAGAATTTGGCTAGAGCAATCTCATAGGCTTTACGCAAGTCGGCAGCAATGATTTGCTTCTTGTCGTCTTTTCTTCCGGTAGCTGCACCAATCTTCTTGATTTCTTTAGCGATGAAGAGCTTCTCAACCTCGTCCAGAATACCCTTGCGGCTGAGCTCAATATACTTTTCTTCTCTTGCCTCCGCCGATGGAGCATGCGCTGCCCAATGACTGGTTTCTGGTGCATCGACCTTCTCCCAATGAAGAGCCTTGAGTTTCTTCTTGGGACGCACAATTGGAAGGCCAGCACTAGGAGTTGGTGTAAAGACTGGTTGTGGCAAGAAGTGTCCTGATTTCGCACCAGGCAAAGGCGGTGGTGGAGGAGGAGGCATGCCCTGATGGTCTGCTCCAGGTAGTGTAGGGGGTGCTGGGCCATCTGTATTTGAGCCTGCAAAGGCCATGCCAGGCAATGGAGGTGGTGGCGGAGGAGGAGGGGGTGCTCCTGGGAGCTGTCCAGGCATTGGTGGCGGTGGTGGTGCACCAGGAATCTGGCCGGGCATAGGAGGAGGTGGTGGTGGAGGCGGTGGAGGAGGCGCACCAGATAGCTGGCCAGGCTGAGGCAGTGGTGGTGGCGGAGGAGGAGGAGGTGGAGGAGGACCAGCAGCACTTGATGGTTTGGCTCTGGGAGTGTCGCCCTCTGCGGGTGTCTGAGGCGAAGATGGCTCCATGCTGGGGTGTGATGGACCAGTCGTAACGCCATCGCCTTCCTCGGAATCGCTGCCTTCGAGTCGCTTGACTTTGCTGCCCAGTTCGTCAACAAGATCTGCTTGCTGCTTAGGATCGACAGTAGGACGCTTGTATTCCACGATTCTTGGGCGCTCATAGACGACACCGTCATCCTCTTGAGCTTCCTCAGTCTCATCGATAGTTTCACTCTTCTCATATCCTTGGCCGCTTATAGGCTTACGAGGAATTCTGGTTTGGCGGTTGATGCTACCAAGGACGCTGTTGGTGAGATCTCGGGGTGCTGATGCTGCGGCGGCGGCTTCACCGTTATCGCCCTCCATTTCTTCACGGAGAGCTCGGAGTTTATCGGACGGGCCACCAGCTTCTCCCCACATGCGACCTTCCAACTTATACTGAGTCTTCTGGCGCTCAAGTTGCTTCTGTAAGCGAGCCATCAAGCCTTCACGATCCAAGATGCCTTGCATCTGTACAGGATCGGCGGCAGCATCCGTCTTGCCCTCTGGCTTTCCATCACCCTTGCCCTTGGCCGCGTTCGATGCGGCGATATCTTGTGCGTCTCGCAACATGAGATACAGTTCTCTGGTTTCAAGCTCATTTCGTTGTGCTTCCCTAGCTCGTAGAGTCTGGATGCTATCCAACTCCACCTTGATTCCCTCAGCTTGTCTTCGCTGTGCCTCAATAAATCTAGCCTGCTCATCGAGCTGCTTCTTCAGCTTGGCGACAAGACCATCAGCTCCAAGTTCGAGCTGTGAACGCATTTCATCTCGCTCAGCCATAGCTGCCTCGGCGATTTGTCGAGATTCAAGAGCCTCATCTTGTGCAAGTCTCGCTTCAGAGTCGGTATAGAGCTTGTCCAGCAGGTTTTGAACGGTGAAATTCAAGCTTTGCTTCAGGTCCATATTGGGGAGTCGTCGGTCCATGGCGACGTAGCTAAGCATTCCGTCGACCAGTTGGAACAGGCGAAGACGCTCCTCGTTGTCGTGGTTCTTAATCAACATCAGATGCTGTAGTGCTGAAACAAAGTAGTCTTGAGTTCGGCTCCCCAACAGACGTTGCTGAATCGCATCGACGATTTGGAGCGGATCATTCAGGTCTCTTAATTCGGGCTCAACGCCGTCCTTGGTGCTGCTGTTCTCACGCTCAAGCATATCCTCGTAGTCGATAGCCTCATTGGTCCGAAAGCGCTCAATCTGTTTGTCCAGAGGCTCATATCGGAACTCTTCCATCGTTGTCAGAATTCCCTTGATACCGCATCCCGTAAACTGAGCGCGAATATGAATGCGCATTTGGAGGTCCTTTTCGGGAGCATCAACCATCATGTTGATGAGCATCATCGTGGCAACGGCGTATTCCATAAGCAGGTTCTCCATACCAACTCCTCCCGTTCGAACCTCGTCACTCGCACCAACCAAGCTGCCCAGCTTGCCTCGTCCCTCGACTGTTGCTTCGACAAGGCGAATCCAGGCGTCAAATCTGCTTTCTTCTCCAGACTGTGCCTTGACCTCGTCCATGGCCAGGATAACCTTTTTGTGGCCCTCATTGTTATCGCCCCAAGCACACAGGAAGGTGAGAATCTCACTGACGAGCTTCCTGGTTGTCAATCGGGGTGAGCTGAGCGAGGTGCATAGAGCGACCAACACCTTCTGCTGAATGAGAGCATCATCAGCACCAAAGGTGTTGTTCATCAGCGTTTTCAAACACTTGATGATGTCATATTCCCTATCCAGCAGCTTTTCGAGTTTTGGGTTGTCAGGTGAGGGCTGGCTTCCGACTGTCTTTCGGCTGATTTTCAGTAGCAAAGTGACCAACGCAACCTGACCTTGGCACTCGACGAATCTTCTCACCCATCCTATTTGTTGTGTACGTAGGTTGACTTCCAAACTTGCCATTCCCTTGGCATCCAGCTTGTCCTCCATCACCTTACGCACGTACCATTCGGGGGCACCTTCTTCGTCAGAGTATGTTGTAATATCGGGAGCCGCATATTGGTTTGGTCGAGAGGTTTGTCGTCGTTTCTGTTCTCCTTGCCATTCAGCCAATCGATCCTGGTGAAGAAGCGTCCACTTCTTCGAAGGTGCATAAGCCATCATCTGTCGTCGAGCCTGGTCGGGTAAGTTGTGCCATCCACGCTTCTGCATGAGTTGCAAGAACATTTGCTCAATGACATGGTCATCATCAGGCTTCGGGAAATAGAAGCCTTCCGCACCAGGTCCAGGAAACTTTGTGAGCCTGTGGGAATCACGAGTACTTCCCTGGGCAGCAGAATATAAACTATATGCATCGGATGCTCTACCATTTGGTGGAAGATAAGAATCATATCGAGAAGGGTGTGAGCTGGTAGCTGTACTCGCAACACTCCCTCGAGAAGGGCCCCATTGTTGATATTGCGTCTGTCTGCCTCCACCAGTGCTCGCCATTGTCAAATTTTGGCTAACAGGATGTGGTCGAGCAGATGCCACTGACAAATGGGACTGGGCGGGTAAACTAGATGGATCAAAAGAAGGATATTGGTGAAAGTCGATGCCGGACTTGTTGAGCTGATGCGGGAGAGGATCACGGCGTGAGGAGGACTGGTCGGGTAGGTAATCGACGGGTATTGGAGATCGAGACCCCGGGTGGGTAGCATCGTAGGGAATGGTCGTTATCACACCAGCATTGATGTTTGTTGAGGGGTCGTATGCAGCCGGGTCATCTATAGAAATGGCAGACGAGTCCCGGTTATGTCTTGAGGAACGCGAGCTAATGGTGCTCATAGCATCGTACTGCTGGGATTCATGCTCTGTATTGCGCTTTTCCTTTTTGTGGCGGGAGAAGATGGACCGGCCACCGGAGGACTGCCTCGAGTTATCGGAGGGCATTTTGGCGGTATTGCCTAACGGCGTGGTCGTGTGTCAAACGCGTCTTCGAAGTTGCGACTTGATTAATCCAGACCAGCTTGCATGATGGAAAGGTCGTGTGTGGTGGACAAAGACCTATATGCGAAGCCAGTCAGAGAGACGAGAGAATGTGCGTGGGCTGTCGATAGCCGCAACAACTGCCTCTGAGAGTGACTGTGAGAGCGTGGGTGTCAAAATTGTCGGCTCCGACGCAGGTGAAGTGGTGTATGTATAATCGAAGGAGTTGGATGGGGGGATGCAGGATCGGGATGCGGTGTTGTGGGTTCGCGCATAGAGGAGGGAAAATAGGGGACAGTGGCGTCACAGCCGTTCAGGCGTTAAGCCCCAAGCCACTCACTGTCAGGGACAGCGATACAGCCAAAACTAAATGGGGAAAATAAAAGATAAATCCGCATGGGTTCTATTTATTTTTTGCAAATTAAATCCCAAAAAAGATTACTGCCACTGTGCGTACTGTACAGCGCGTGTACACAGCACGAGCTGCCGAGGACAATCTCCGCAGACGGTGGCCGTGGTGGGCGAGACGGCGCCGCATGGACGAATACGAAAGGATGATTAATTTGGTATAATTGCCTATTACGAATGGCCACGGAGAATTTAGTGCCTTGATTACTGCCTAAACAGAAGAAATGCCACAGGGAACGGCAACAGCAATACCAACTTGCAGAACCATGTACATGTATTATTAGCCCCTGACTGGTAGCGGGTAATAAGTGGGCGCTCTCAGGAACAGCGAGGTGCTTGTACTTGTACCATGGCTGTCACCAGTGTGCCTCGATTACCCAATGCTCTCACCTGCAGTACCTGCACTACCTGCACTACGGTGTACTCTACATCGCTAGCGTTACCAGGGGTGTAGGGACGTTACACTGTAGGTTAGTGCAAACCATAACAACGTCGACGCTATTTTAAAATACCAACAACTGGTTATTTACTTTATACAATTTATCTGAAGTAGCTGTACGAGTCTAATTCTTGGGGGAGGGGAATTATCGTAATTTCTTTTGTTAACCTCAAGTGACGTTACGAATCAGTTTCATTCATCCATAGGCAGGGTCACGAGGAGAAGGTTTCAGTCTGCACCTCTCCATACACGGCATGAAGATAACAAGTCTACAGTCTATATATTTTATTGATGGTGTATTATAATATCTCAATGCATTGATTCCACGCTTTTCTACATTGAGTAATTCTTGATTTATTCGAGTTCTGTATATGTTGGTGTATATACCCAGGCCACGTTTTTACTAGCGCCAATGTCCCCAATCGGTACACGTCAAACCTCCAACCCAGGGACCAACCGTCTCCAACATTATCCGTCCATCCCCATATTACGTATACCATCACCTTTCTCCAACATAACACCTACACCACCACCTCTCCAACACCGCGTCTCCTCCACGACCACTTCTACGGAGTTCGCCCTCCTTCCCCCGCCATCATGGGCACCACCGTCTCCGGCATCAAGGCAAGCCTCCCATTCCAACCAACCCACCATCCATTCAACCCCCAAGCTAACCCCAACAGACCCTCTTCGTCCCGGCCATCATCTCCCTCGTCATATTCCTCCTCCTCACATTCATCATAATACCATTCTGGCGCCGATACCGCAACACATATAGTCAATACCTACCCCTCGATTCGATAACGGACCGCACGGCGTCGTTGCGCCATCGCATAACGAGTCGACTCGTCGCAATGCTCATGCCGTCAACTTGGCGGCGCGATCGGCCTGTGGATCTGGATGATGGCGAAGAACTCAACGATGTGGATGGCGATGCGCTGAGCGAGATGGAAAGGCGGCTAGGACAATCGAATATACCAGACCACACTCCCAGATTAAGTCGAGAGTGAGTCCAACCCTTGTTCCCTCGTCGCATCATTCGTCACAAACTTGCTAACGTGCCATTTCTAGTTTGGAAGAAGGATTCATGGATGATAGCGACGACGAGCCCGATAATCATAGATGAGGGCAGATTTCCGCTATCTCAACCTCACCACAGTTTAGCATATAAGCACCTTGTACGATGTCATGAACATACAAATAATATTTGACCTATAACAATCCAACAACATTCGAAGCACACTTGAATACGCTTTCTCTATTACATGCTACGCTTGAATACAAAGGGAAATATAAAGAAATTAAGGCAACCCCGCGCCTACCACGGTTCATGAACGCTCCCCAATCCCCCCAATTTGAACCGGCGGCACCGTTTGGACAATGCCTGTGGTCAAAGGTGCACTTTGTATTTTTTTCCAATTTCGCGCTGCCCATGCCCGCTGCTGTCTTTCTAAGTTATCTTCGGCGAAGCGAAGGTAGCGCTCGTGAAATTTGAGCACCGATTTACTGCTGGTGTCATTACCGGCAGACACCTTGTTAACTTTGGCCAATGCAGTTTGAACAATATCTCGCAGCTTTTTTCCATCTTTCGTAATGCAAAATGAGCAGTGCCAGGGAATAGTGCTAGCCTTGCTGTCACGAAATACCGTTCGAGGTGGCTCGAGACTCGGTGCTGCAAGGTGTTCGCAGTCATATCGGAGGTTTATACAACCGTGCTGAGGACACTTCATACGTCCCATTCGACCCTTTACACTTGAAAGCCAGTTGAATAGACATTTGTGCCCAAACCAATGTCCACATGGCAGATATACTCTCTTCTCCCCAAGTGGCATCCTTCTGCTTCTAGCTCTCATGGGACCGATTGGACTACCACAAATGCCACAATCGTAAGCGACTGCATAAGCAAGATCTGCCCTAGTTCGCTCCGCACGATTGTGATCCGTTCCAAATTTGAACGGCCGGCTCGAGGTTAATGCATCTTCAGGAGACTCCAGAGCAAACCTTGGCCTGTTTGTTACAGTCTTATCAACGAGCATCCCCTGAGAGCTTTCTTCCTAAGCTTCTCCCTCATCGTCGGATTCTGGAAGTGGTATATCTTCTGGTCCATCCACTGGTATGTCGCCTGGTGCATCTTCCGGTACATCGTCTGCTCCATCGTATGGAGTAATATGTGCAGTCCTCACTTCGACTTCGATCTTGGGAGTTGTCGAGTCGCTTGGTGTATACCGCTGGGCGAGCGCGAGCGCGGCCACCGTAACCAGATCTTGAGTATTGCCATCAACGGCGGCTTTGCTGCGTTTTGAAATCTTTGGTGCATCGTAAATATTGTCGTTGGAGTCTTCATCATCACCCTTGGGGCCGAACTTGTGTGACACCCTGTGCAGTTTAGCCCATGCTTGGCCGACGGATGCTTGGACCTTCTTCATGATGTAAGATGGTTGAGACTGGGTAGTTGCAGATGGGGAACGCAGAGATAAATAAAATACTTTTATGAAATTTAAATCAAAA
Organism: Simplicillium aogashimaense; assembly: GCA_028455935.1. Lineage (NCBI taxonomy): Eukaryota > Fungi > Ascomycota > Sordariomycetes > Hypocreales > Cordycipitaceae > Simplicillium > Simplicillium aogashimaense. The sequence goes on along the minus strand of CM052010.1, from coordinate 2,652,846 downwards.
GAATGAGGGACTGTCGGCAAGATATAAGCGAAATGTCTGTCGCTGAGAATGAATGTAGTGTACGATGCTGGACAGCAAGAGATGGAGTTGGATCACAAGAGTTTCTATTGTTGAAATACTAGTCATTGCAGTATATGAACGCACCTTCTTTGCCCTGTTTAGATACTCAAAACATTAAAAGAAGGCGGCGCCTGTCTCGTCCCTTCTTCGAGAAGTTCAACCACCGCCATCGTCTAAAGAGAACCAGGCACTCCCATAGGTGCGCAACTATAATGATCTCACCTTGCAATCATATTTTTTCCTATGGAGTAAAATTAAATTTGAAGACCGTTATCTGTCAGATATAAGCAAGCTCCATCGCTGATAAAAATGTCATAACACGCCGGTAACGGACCAGTGCCCCCACGCGGAGATAAACGTTTAGCATGTATTTAGACTTGCCCCAATCCATCTTACAATAAGACATCAGCGCTCACGACTCACTTTGTCTTTCATAATTTTTTCCTGTGTTCTCACGCCGAGCAGAGGCTAGGGAAAATCAAAATGGACGCCAACACCACAGACCCCGAAAAGGCCAGAGGCTCCCTCGACGCTAAAGAAGTCGCCCTCGCCGCAGACGACCCCAACGTCAGGGTTTATTTTGCGGAGCTGGCGCAGACCAGACGCGGATTGAAGCAGCGCCATATTCAAATGATTGGTCTCGCAGGTACCATTGGCACAGGTTTGTTCCTCGCAACGGGACAGGCTCTCGCCAGAGGTGGCCCTCTTGGTTTGCTCATTGCCTACTGCATCATTGGCTTTCTGATATGCTGCGTCGTTCTCTCTGTTGCGGAGATGAGTGCTTTGGTCCCATTGTCTGGTGGTATTGTTCGACATGCAGAGTGGTTCGTTGACCCTGCGCTCGCCTTTGCGCAAGGATGGAACAGCGTGTATGCCAATGCGATTCTGTTGCCTGCGGAGATGGTTGCTTGTGCGGTCATCATTGACTATTGGTCTCACATCAATCATGCGGTATGGATCACAGTGTTGGGTGGTTTGCTCATCTTTAGCAATTTCTTGCTTGTCAGCGTCTATGGCGAATTGGAATTCATCTTTGCCATTATGAAGATTCTGCTTATTGTCGGTGTAAACATCATGGTATGAGCATCAACCCCTACAGCAGACACCAAGCTAACCAGTCACAGAGTCTATGCATTACCGCCGGTGCTGGCCCATCCGGCGACGCAATCGGATTCAGATACTGGAACAGCCCCGGTCCATTCGTACAATTCCTAGGAATCGCAGGCTCTTGGGGTCGCTTCCTAGGCTTCTGGAGAGTAATGACCAGCGCAGCATATGCATTCTCCAATGTCGAGAACATCTCCGTCGCTGGTGCCGAAACCCAAAACCCTCGACACAACATCCCCAAAGCAGCCAAACGTGTGTTCTGGCGAATCCTGATTTTCTACCTCATCACCATCTTCTTCGTCGGTCTGATTGTCTCATCCGGAAACAAAGCTCTAACCGCCCATTCTGGCGACGCCGGCGCATCACCATTCGCCATTGCTGCCACCAGCGCTGGCATCAAAATCGTCCCATCCATTATCAACGCCGTAGTCGTGACCAGCGCCTGGAGTGCTGGCAACTCAGCCATGCTCGTCGGTACCCGTACTCTCTACGGTCTAGCCCTGGAAGGCCACGCCCCCAAATTCTTCACCAAGACCAACCGCTTCGGCACGCCTTGGATCTCTGTCGCAGCTGTCGGCTCCCTCATGGTGCTAGGATACATGACGCTCTCATCAGCAGCAGCCCTCGTCTTCGAATGGTTCCAAGACCTTGTCTCCGCCGCATCCCTCGTGCACTGGATCAACATTGAGATTATTTATCTGCGCTTCTACTACGGCTGCAAGAAGCAGGGCATCAGCCGTGACGAATTGCCATGGAAATCGCCCATGCAGCCCTTTGCGGCGTGGATTTCCATGATTGGGTTTGGTATCTTGCTGCTGACTGGCGGGTTTTATGTCTTCATTGATGGACACTGGAACGTGCAGAGCTTCGTGTCGTCGTATTTCAACATCCCACTTATTTTCTTGCTGTATTTTGGATATAAATTCTGGAAGAAGACAAAGGTCATTGCGCTGGAAGATATACCAATTCGGGGCTTCCTGAAGATTGCGGAGGAGAATCCGGAGGTGTTGCCTCCACCAGCTACGGGGTGGAGGAAGTTGAATTTCTTATGGGGATGATCATTTCAACTACATCCAAAATAATTTACATTTTAAAATAATTAATCATCTATATAATTGTCGTTATGTCGTCTCTCCTCCATCGCTGTGAACCGCGATAAGTGACCCCACTCAACTTCACGCGCCTCAACCTCAACTCACCACCAACATTCATCTCCAACCTCACCATGCGATTTCGCACCGAGCTCAAAAACATCCGCACCTTCTCAAGTAAGGCCCCATCTTTCACCCTTCAACACAAACTAATACCCTCTAGAACTCACAGCCGCCCTCTCATCCCTCGAGAAGATAGCTTGGGTGCGCCTTAGCGATGACACAGCACGCTTCACCGTAATCCCCGACATGGGATCCCAAGTATGGGCGTACGTTTCTACTCTCCCATCTGAGTCTACCTCTCTAATCGTTGTCCCAGCTCCCTATCCATGGACTTCATCTTTGAAAACTACCACATCCAATCCGCCGAAGCCTCCAACACCATCAACATCGAGCTACCCCTCCAACCCCTCCACCGCGCCCTCAAATCCGCCCTCAACAGCATCTCCGCCTCTCTGCGCCTCACCAAGAAAGACGGCCTCCCCATCCTCTCCATGACCATCACTACCACAACCGCCACGTCTGGCGGCGGAGCCCCCAAGCCCACTGATGACCCCTTTGCAGACGACGATGTCTTCCACGCGGAACATCTCGAGACGTCGCTGCGGCGGGAACACGAGAAGATCATCACCCAGGACATTCCTATTCGGGTGCTGCATCCTGAGACTGTCGAGACAATCATGCAGCCTAAAGTGCGAGAGCCAGATGTACATATTCAGCTGCCACCTCTGTTGCAGCTGAAGGCTATTTCAGATCGCTTTACCAAACTAGCGCTGGCGACGCCTACGGCGTCAAAGGCCCCCAAGTTGGAGTTGAGCGCCAATATGCATGGTAGCTTGCGGTTACGTATTGCTACGGAATCTACGGATATCTGTAGCGTGTGGTCAGATCTGGAGAATCCAGAATTGGACCCGTCACAGCTTGATAGGCCCGTGGAAGAGCATCCTAGTACCAAGTTTAGAGAAGACGGTCCAGATCGCTGGGCTACTGTGCGTGTTGATGGGAAAGATTGGAGTAGGGTGTTGAGCGTGGGGAGATTGGAAGGGAGAGTCATTGCGTGTTTTGCGGATGATCATGCCTTGATTCTATACGTCTACGTTCCGCAGTATGACGATGCCTCTGCAGAGGATTCAGTGGTCACGGTAAGTGGTGAACAATCGTTGAAAATGGCCAGAACGTTAACTGTTGTGCTAGTATTATGTTCAATCCTACAGTGTTTAGTTGGAGCCAAGCTTTTTTACTACACTTGTGATTATGTCGCAATATGAAATGAAATGAATGTATTATACAGTAAATTATATCTATACAGCCTCGTCACGAGGCATTCTTGACAGAAAAAAGAACAAATGCCCAGAAAACGCCGTGATTCTAGTTAGTATTGTTGTCCCGACGTCATGCAGCAATGCAAATTTTGAAAGTTGTTTCATCACTCTCTCCGTCCATCTTCATTATACCACGTTTTTACTTTGCCATAACATCCACGTAGCGACCGCTCTTGCGTGGCTTCTTGCCTCCCTTTCTAGGAGCAGGTGCTCCCAAAAGGTCGTCGATGCTGCTAGCATTGCTCATGCTGGTAGTTGGTCGGCTAGGCGGTCCCGTTGGCGGTCCTGTTGCACTAGCACTTGAGCCTGTGCGAGCCATGGGTGGTGCGCCACCAAGAACGGGAGGTGGCGCCAAGGAACCCTCCATGGGGTTCGATGCCGAGCGTGCTCCCGGTGGAGGAGGAGTACCAGCCATCGGGGGGGGCGTACCACTGACAGATCGCGGTGCAGCCCTTGGAGGAGGCGGCGTTGCTTTGGGTGCCTCTGTTTGCTCGGCGCCAGCTGCCTTGTTGATCCATCGCTTGAGCTCGGGGTCATACACAAAGCTGTTGGCCTCACCGAGCTTGGCACGAATGGCCTTCTTGCCAGGTTCAATGGCCTCGGCCTTCTTGCTACCTCCAAACCATCCGCCGAAACCCCATCCTTTCTTCTCGGTCTGTTGCTCGGCGGCTCGCTTCTCTATATAAACGGTTAGTCTCTATCCACTATTTCGCTCTCTCATTACACCGCTGGTACTTGCCTTCTTCTTCTGCAATCTTCTTGACGAGTTCAGCATTCTCTCGGTCAATCTCAGCTCTACTCTTCTGTGCAGCTTGTGGTTGCGCTGGAGCTCTCAGAGCAGGAATGTCGTCATCATCATCCATAAAGCTCTTTTTCTTTGGCTTAGGCGCTTCATCATCATCCTCGTCGCCATTTGGTGGTGGTTGGTAGGATGGCGGCTCATATCCGTACGGCTGGAATGAGGGTGGCTCGTAGCCTCCTGCGTTGTGCTCCTGCAACTCATCATTCTGCGGCTCAAAAGACGTAGCGTTTACGGCAGGGGGTTCGAATGTCGTTGGCTGGAAGCCTTGGCTGTCAGGCTGTTGAGGTGCTGGATATGTGCTGAAGCTAGACGAGTCGTCAGCGCCCTGAGGCTGGTATCCAGAAGGCTGGTATGAAGTGTTCTCTGCCACTGTAGAAGACTGGATACCGTTTGGCTCGTATGCCTGGGGCTGGTATCCGTAGCTTGTTTCAGCCGGCGCTCCTGGATAACCAGCATTCACGTGCTGGCCAACAGACGAGCTTGGCTCGTATGACATTGGCGTATAGTTGCTCGGCGGTTGTCCAGTTGGAGGCGGGGCCGATGCGGGCTGCTGCAAGTGCTCGTATGGGTTCGAAACTGGTGCAGCGGCAGGGGTGGTAGCAGGAGCATAGCGTGATGATGCAGCAGATGCCGCAGCAGGCACAGAGGGCAGTGCAATGTTGGTTGAGTAGTTGGGAGATGCACCACCATACATTTCAAAGTTGTTGACTGAAGGTGAGCGACTGATGTTGGGGGTTGAAGCGATACGAGCGAAAGGACCGCTCTCAGACTCGCCAGGTGTACCAGTACCGTTAGGGCCATTCTCATCACCGGCAACAAACTTGTTGAAACGGTTCCACATGCTATCTGAGACTTTACCCATACTAGGCTTGGAAATCCAGGAGGATCCCTCCTCCTTTGGCGCCTGCTTAAGTCGTCTCATGAAATCGTCAACCGATGTCTCCAAAATAGGGTGATAGTATGGGGATCGCTTCGTCTGAGCCGTGATAGCAACAGCAATAGCATCACAATATTGAAGAGCTTTGTCTCGCATGCCGTACTCAGCCAAGACCACTGCGTGCTGCAACTTGTACGCAGCGAGATGTGGCGCTCCGGCGCTTGCGAGAGCACCACCTCCCAAAGATAGGCCATACTCGTAGATTTCACTCAGCTGCAGAGCCTCCATCTCCTTCGCGAATTGGTCAGACTGCGTGCGATGATCAGATCCAACCAGAACAAAGTCAACATTCGGTGCGTCAGCTCCACCGAAAACAGACACAGCACGACTGAAGATGAAGCAAATTTGGGCAGCCTCTGCTCTTCCATAGCTGGACAGCAGCTGGCCCAGTGCCTTGAGACCACGAACATCATCTGTACTTCGGTTACTCAAGACCAACGAAAGTGTCTCCTGCCACTTGTCGAGACCATCCATGACATCCGCAGTTGATCCTGTAGAAGCCTGAGTAGAGACGAGCTGAAGCCCAGCTCTGGCATGGCTAGGCACAAGCTCATCCACGCAGTCGTCAAAATTGCCCGAGATGATCTTGTAGAATGCTCCAAGAGATTCGTTATTGTGGCCAGTGAAATTGACTTCTTTTCTAACAAACTCTTGGGCCACATGCTGATACAGTTCAGGAGACACAGTGTGAGCAATGAGCATCGCGTGACCCCAAAGGCGCTTGTCAACGGCAGCCCAAACAGCCTTTTCACGGTCACCCATGAGGAGGTTGTTCCGAAGCTCCGCGATTGACTCTGAATCAATGCTGTCTGCTTGCATAGATGTGACAGTCGAGATCGGGGCAGCATTGAGAGATGTTTGGGCAGATAAAACGTTAGGATCCGTAGCTGCTGACTCTGACGCGGGAGACAAAACTCCTCTGACAGCTTGTTCAACAGCAGGGGTGCCTTCCAAATGGCCATCATGTTCAACGAACACGCGCAAGAGCTTCCACAAGAGGAGACGTTCAATTGAACGCTTAGCCTCAAGAGATAGGTGTTGATGCAGGGAAACATCAGGGAGGTCCTTTGCTAACGTATCAATTCCAGAAGCCAACCATGCTAAGACTTCCTTCTTCTTTGACTTGCCCTTAAGCGGGCCAGGGAACTTAGTCAGGCGCTCGGGGAGTGGCTCCACGTCTTTGATGCTCAGAAGCTTCACCTCGCCAGATGTGCGGAGCGTGGTAGGAGCAGTCTGTCCCATGGAGTAGCGAGATACGCTCTTGGGGAAGGATGTAACCATGGTACCGCCAACTCCCCAAGTGAGTACGGGCGCTCCCTGCCACCTGTTCAAAGGATCGTGCTCGGTTCCATCTGTTGGTGGCACCAGGTTCATGGTCAGCGAAGGACCACGGGGCCGACCGGCAGATGCGTATGCTGTTTGAGATGACGCCTTGGTAACGTTTGTCGAAGGGCTGGCGTGCGATGTAGAAGGGCGACCATCTTGCATCATGTGTGCTTGATGCTTACCGCGCATTGCTCCAGGCGATTGCGTTTGGGACCGGGGCGGAAGCTGAGATTGTTGAGCTGATGGCGCATATCCGCCGGTTTTCTTGGAAGGGGACATTGAGGATGCTTTAGCCTCATATGGCATAGGGCTGTAGCGTGCCTGCATGGACGTGGGGTTCGATGGCTGGCTTGCGCTCACAGAACGTGTACCAGCATTCTGCTCATCTTCTTCTTCTTCCACTTCTGTCGTGGGAGGAAGTGATGACACGCGGTTTAATCTCGGCTCATAGGCCGAACTGGCTCGGCGATCCGCATGAGCTGGATCTCCCGCGGTTTTGTCATTGCTAATTTCAAAGTGGGCAAGAGGACTCGATGTACGTGGGAGATGAGGGTGATGCGTCTGCGGCGGCCCAGAGGGAATTGGTGGGCTCTGGGAACTGCTGTGTCGAGTTGGCGCTGGTGCTGGAGAATATCTGCTGGCGGATGCCGGTGGTGGAGCGCTGGTGCTTTGTCCAGGCTGTTGTACGGGTGCGGGCGAGTATCGATTGGCATTGCCAGCAAAAGGTGGAGGTTGAGCAGCAGATGGCAGGGCAGCGTAAGGATTTACTTTTGCAGGCGCCACCAAACTGGGGATACCGCTACTTGGCACATGTGCATCTGTTTGAGGCGGTGGGGGCACACCAGCCAAGCTGCTTGTCGATGGTGCCGAGAAAGTCTCTGTGGGAAGGTTTGACGGAGGAGGAAGTTGAGCTGGAGATGGTGCTCTGTTGCTGTGTCTCGAAGCTGGGCGCGGTTTGCTTGTAATTGGGAGCTCCTCAAAGAAGTTTGACTTGGGTTTCGCAGCCGCCACAGAATGTGTTGGCTGTACAGGAGGCTGGCTGTATGTCGCTGCTGGATTTGGTACAGTCATACTGGCACTGCGCTGAGGTGGTGCAGAGTGCGAAGCAGACGCATCGTTGCGGGAAAGATGTTGCATACTGGCCTGCTTGCGCGGTCTGACGTTCGACGTGATCAAATCCGTGGGCAGGTCATACGGAGAAGAGTAGCCAGCCGTTGACTTGGCTGCAAAGCTGGTGGCCTTGTGCTGGGCTTGGTCAGCAGGGGGGGTGGGCAATGTTTGCCCATGAATGCCAAGCTGGTTAAACTGCGCAGGAGGAGCGCTAATTCCATAATTGAGCGAGGGTGCTGAGACTGAAGCTGGGAGCTGCGCGGGTGCATAGCTCTGTGACGCTGGTGCGTAGCGATTGGCTGGTGCAGCGGAGGCAGCAGCTTGGCTTACAGTCGACCTCTGTGGGACTTGGGCCGGAGCTGTCACATCATCATCTTCTAAAAGCCCATCATCGTCCTCCAAAAGCCCTTCGTCGTCGCTTCCAAGAAATCCAGCCGGGTCTACATTGTTCTCTGTGCCAGGCTGGTCGTCCAGAAGAAAGTCGCCATCATCGTCATCGACACTAAATGCAGCTTTCCATTTGGCGTCAAGATCTTCTTGTGTAGCCGGTTCAGCTTCCTGTGTGTCAGGCTTAGCTGCCGTGACATTGTCGAAAAAATCTGAATCGACTACATCTTCAGATGATCCAAAGGCATCTAAGTTGCTGGGAGTCTGCGTTTGTTTCTCAGCTGGAGCAACGCTGTTGAATTGCGGGCTAGCAGCCGCGATCACTTGCATAGTCGACTTTCGCTCAACAGGTTGAATATCATCGACGGGTACCTCGTCGCCACCATTTTGTTGTTGGCTGAAGAAATCATCGCCATCATCCTCGCCAAATGCAGCTGCAAAATCTCTATCCTTGGGGGCAGTTTCAGTGGGTTCATCTTGAGCGGTTGGAAGTAGTGGCACGCCTTCTTCAAAGCGCGCTTCAGCAGCTTCTGTCTCGTTATTATGTAGCTCTCCTCCGATAATCTGGTTATTCGTTTCCAATTGAGCATCCGCATCAGGTGGCTGTTGTTCAGAGGCATGCCCATGCAGGTGGTCCTCTGAGAAGTCGTCGGTCGATGGCGCATCTCTCTCGGTTTCCTCCAGAATGTCGAGGGCTTGGCTGGCCGGCAACGAATGCTCAGTTTCGGTTTGAGTTGCGTTCAGGTTGGGTGGAACCACTGGGAATGAGTTCGTACGATCGGAGGGGGGCATAAACTTGAAGGGGTCGCTGTCCGTGCGGGAGAGGTTCCAGTCATCGTCATCAGAGTTGAAACTAATTTCATGAGATACGGTTCTTGCAAATGACATAGAGCTAGAGTGCTGGGCAGTGGTGCCTTGCTTGGGCAATTCTGGTTCGCTGGGCTGGCGCTCTGTGTTGTTGGCTAACTCAGTGTCGTTAGCGGGTGTTGGTGTTGTGTCTGGTGCAGCTGCGACATTAGACTGTTCGATGCCTGGAGCTTCGGCAGTATTATTGGTGGTAAGTGGGAGGTCCTCTGTGGTAACCTCAACGGCTTCGGAGTGTGCTGAGTCTTGAGTTTGGCCAATGTCCTGCGGCACATCGACGACGACGTCGGATTGTAGCCACGGGTCAAGGTCATCATCCACTTCAGCGCCAGCGTCGTCCGCAAACCACTCAGCACCCCCATCCTCTTCAGCTGGCGCAGATGCAGCGCTGAAATTGAGATTCGAGGGCGATGAAGGCTTTTGCTCAGACTTGGCAGAGTCGTGGGTTATGGGGTTGGTCGCATCGGTTGTGTCTGGCGTGGGCTGCGTTACAGCGCTGTTTTCTGGGCGCAAGGCAGGATGCCATGACGAATATTGCGGTTCATCAGACATTGTGTGTCGAGTTTATATCGCAAGTTAAAAATAGGCTGTATGCATGGGGAATAACTAGATATCAATCAGTCAGAATGATGTCGGGGTTGGCGAAGAAAAGGTCGAGCTAAGGCCACGAAGGCCTCGGCGCAAAGCAGTATCGATATCGAGGGAAGTAACGCACAGTTGTTAACAAAACACGGAATATTAAAAATCGAATGGAAAAGAAAATGCGTCGCCCATAACAGTCGCAGCGAGATGATTGTCGAAAAGAAAGGGGAATGCGCGAGTTTGCGCTGGGCAGGGGGAATGTAGTGTACAATGCAGTGAGTAAGTTGACAAGTAGGAGATAAAGGAGAACACCGTGTTTGCCACCAATGAACCGAACCAATTAGCCCCGTAGAGCCTCGGGCCTCCACTGACAGGTCCATCAAGTACCCTGTAGCTGTGGCATGATTATACATGATAGCTTGGTTAATTCTACATATTGTTTAAAAATACATATAAGGGAAGTGAAAATCATTCATCTGATGATGTTTAAGTTTCATGTAAATATATCACGTATCTATGTATGCCATTGTAGATTTGGCTATATCAATGATTTATGTTCATCACATTAAGCTCTTCAGGTCAGTGCCATTGAACAACTACGGAGACGTTTGCTGGGAAACAATAATTACTCTTGCCATCCCCCCTCCCCCAAAAAAACCAATAGATTTAGAATGAGAGTTGCTATTTATTTCGAGGCGGTAATTTTTTTTTTGGCTCTCATTTCTACTAGTTATTCTCCATTGAACCGCAATATGAAGTGGCTAATGCCTGTATCTGTCCTGTAGGTACCAAGCTAGCCGCTACGTGGCTCAGTCAAGTCCCTGACAGCTGATGAAACACGCCCCAAATACGTCAGCCTGGCCTTTTGACTCTGCGACAGCTTCGACCGTTGCTCTTCTTATCCACCCTATCCGAACAACAACTTATTCACTCGCTCTCATTTCATTCCACGCACCGGGAAAAAAAAAACACTCCATCCCACTATCGCCGGAAAACAAACAAAGCTCGATAACAATAGCTTCGTTGCCTACCTGCTTCACATCTCGGCCCCTTGCTCCCGTGACCTTATCCGCGTGTACACATACTGGAGACCCCCTTGGTAGCCACACCACACAGCATGACCAGAGCCGGGTGTTAGCGACTTGTCGTATAAGGTTTTTTTTTTGCTGTTGACTGTTAGCGACACCGACGGGCCGGAATGTCTTCCTCTCCATCATATCGACCGACCAAACCTCCCGACTCGCCGACGAATAACTCGGACTCCGACTCCGATCTCGACCTTGACATCCAGGAGCTTGATCCCATCGCGGTCGAGCCGTCTAGGGGTGCCCGCCAGAACGATCGATCTACTACTTCACAGCCCACGTCAAGGATAGCCTTGCGAAACCTGCGTATGGGTGGTCTTCGTCGGGCGAATCGACGTCTCCAGGGATACGGAGACCTGGGCCATGACCGCGACGAGACTGAGGAACATAGCAGGGGTCTTCTCGACGATCGCGATGCGGTCCAGGGTGAGGATGATGCACCTCTTTTAGGTGGCCAACCCAGTCGGAGCCGGGGCTCCTTCAGTTCTAGCCGAAGGTCCTTTAGCTCCGTGCTGCGAGTCCCAAGCTTTATCTCTGGCTCCAAGAGGACGCAGGAAGGAGAGCCCGATATTCAAGATGAAGACGACCCCTCAGCTTCACGTGTAGTGACAGTTGGCTCTACACAGACCACCAGGTTCCCTACCAACATGGTGTCAAATGCGAAATACACCGCCTGGTCCTTTTTGCCCGTCACCCTCTATAACGAATTCTCATTCTTCTTTAACATGTACTTTTTGCTGGTTGCGCTGTCGCAAGCTATTCCTGCTCTACGAATCGGCTACCTTACTACATATATTGCGCCACTGGCCTTTGTCTTGGTTATTACAATGGGAAAAGAGGCATATGATGATATAGAACGACGTCGGCGAGACAACGAAGCAAACTCGGAAGAATACACAGTTTTGCGATTCGGCGATCCTGCGCCACAGTCTTTGAGTGAACGTCCGAGACGCTTGCTCAAGTCAGAAAGCCTGCGACGCGGCTCGAAGAAGAACAAAGGCGAACGACATAACCTCACGGCTATCCAAGAAGAGCACGACGGTGACGGAGCCGAACAACCCTCATCTTCTGTCTTCGAGATCAGTCGGAAATCCAAGGACCTGTCGATTGGAGATGTTCTACGACTTAGCAAGGGACAGCGTGTTCCGGCAGACTTAGTGATCTTACAGTCCTCAAATACAGAAACCGTCGAGGCAGAGGAAGCATCTTTGGCAGAGGAGGAGGCCCTGGTCACACTGTCAGATGAAGAAGACAACCCCCAGCCGAAAGGCAAACAGCCAGCAGCACCTGAAGCAAACAAGGTCCTGAGCGGCAGCACGGTTGGTGAGACCTTTATTAGAACCGACCAGCTTGATGGTGAAACGGACTGGAAGCTCCGTCTGGCATCTCCTTTGACACAAAACATTGCTCCCGAAGAGTTTGTCCGTTTACGGGTAACTGGAGGAAAGCCAGACAAGAAAGTTAACGAGTTCAACGGCATGGTCGAACTGATGCCATCCAGACAAGAGACACTGCATCACCATGCGACAATACAGCACGACAACGAGAACTCCACTGCGTTTGCACTGTCTATTGATAACACGGCATGGGCCAATACTGTGATCGCCTCTCAGGGCACCACGCTGGCCGTTGTCATGTACACTGGACCGCACACAAGATCCGCGCTCTCCACGTCACCTTCTCGTTCTAAAACTGGACTTCTTGAGTACGAAATTAATTCCTTAACCAAGATCCTTTGCGCTCTGACTCTTGCCCTCTCCATTATCCTGGTTGCATTAGAAGGCTTCAAGAAGACGGAAGGAAATGTTTGGTACGTCAAGATTATGCGCTTTTTGGTATTATTCTCGACTATTGTTCCCATCAGTCTTCGAGTAAATTTGGACATGGGCAAGAGCGCATACTCAAGGTTCATTCAAAGAGATCCTGGTATCCCCGGAGCGTTAGTACGTACAAGTACGATCCCAGAAGATCTAGGTCGCATCGAATATCTTCTCAGTGACAAAACTGGCACACTCACTCAAAATGATATGGAGATGAAGAAGATCCATATCGGCACAGTTTCTTATGCGAACGAAGCCATGGATGAAGTCACGTCTTACGTACGACAAGGGTTCTCCATTCAACCCACTGTAGACCCGGAATCGCGAACAATGTTAATTACTCCATCATCGACCTATACCAACACCGTCAACATTGGAGCTACAAGAACGAGACGAGAGATTGGAACCCGAGTACGTGATGTCGTCTTAGCCCTGGCTCTATGCCACAATGTCACTCCCACAACGGAAACAGAGGACGGCGTTGAGGTTACTTCGTACCAGGCATCTTCTCCTGATGAGATCGCCATCGTGAAATGGGCTGAATCAGTTGGATTGAAGCTTGCCAGCAGAGACAGAAAAGGAATGACACTGGAGGCGACAGATACCGGTCGAGTCGTTGTCCGCGTGAGCATTCTCGACATCTTCCCATTCACTTCGGAAGGCAAAAGAATGGGCATCATTGTCCACTTCCATGACAGCACTAATAATCCTTCGCCCAATGTCTCATCCGGCGATATCTGGTTCTACCAAAAGGGAGCCGACACTGTTATGAGCTCTATTGTTGTTGCCAATGACTGGTTGGACGAAGAAACAGCCAACATGGCTCGCGAAGGTCTCCGAACGCTCGTGGTCGGAAGAAAGAAGTTGTCTTATCAACAATACCAAGAGTTCTCGTCGCAATACAAGGAAGCCTCGCTTGCCATCACTGGTAGAGATGCAGGAATGCAAAAAGTCGTGTCGCAGTATCTCGAGAGCGATCTGGAGCTACTTGGTGTTACCGGTGTTGAAGACAAGCTCCAGAAAGATGTTAAGCCATCACTAGAACTCTTGCGCAATGCTGGTATCAAGATTTGGATGCTCACAGGTGACAAAGTGGAAACGGCACGATGTGTGGCTGTCAGCTCTAAACTGGTCTCCAGAGGACAGTATATCTACACGGTGGCTAAGATGAATCGAAAGGATAATGCACAAGAGCACCTGGATTTCCTACGCAGCAAGACTGATGCTTGTTTGCTCATTGACGGCGAAAGTTTGGCCCTTTTCCTCCGCTTCTTCCGTACAGAGTTCATTTCTGTTGCAGTTCTATTGCCAACAGTGGTCGCCTGTCGCTGTTCGCCAACTCAAAAGGCAGAAGTAGCGACGTTGATCAAGGAGTACACGAAGAAGAGGGTATGTTGCATCGGTGATGGTGGCAACGATGTTTCCATGATTCAAGCCGCCGACGTTGGTGTCGGTATTGTAGGAAAGGAAGGAAGGCAAGCCAGTTTGGCAGCCGACTTTTCGATTGAGCAATTCTGCCACCTGGTCAAGCTGCTGGTATGGCACGGACGAAACAGCTACAAACGAAGTGCCAAGCTTGCGCAGTTCGTCATTCACCGTGGTTTGATTATCGCTGTTTGTCAGACAATGTACAGTATTGCCCTCAACTTCCAACCAGAGGGTTTGTACAAGGTAAGTCGAGTGGCGTTTAATTGTGAATGAGCCGCTGCTAACATGGGAAAAAGGACTGGCTCATGGTCGGCTACGCGACCATTTACACAGCTGCGCCAGTGCTATCATTGGTACTGGACAAGGATGTCGATGAGAACCTTGCAAATCTGTACCCTGAACTCTATAAAGAACTGACATCTGGGCGTTCTTTGTCATACAGGACATTTTTCGTCTGGGTTTTTGTATCCATCTACCAAGGCGGAATCATCCAAGGTCTCTCCCAGATCTTGACAGAGGTGGATGGCAGCAAGATGAGAGCTGTTAGCTACACTGTCCTGGTGCTAAACGAGCTCCTCATGGTTGCAATTGAAATCACGACGTGGCATCCTGTCATGATTATCAGCATTGTAGGAACATTCGTCGCCTACGTCGCCTCTATTCCTGCTCTTGGTGGATACTTTGACCTCGAATTCGTCATCACTCTGTAAGTCATCACACCTACTGTGCTGATCAGGCTCAAACTAACGACAACAGCGGATTCCTGTGGCGCATAGCTGCCATCTTGGCCATCTCTCTGATTCCACCTTATGCGGCGAAGCTGATCCGGAGAACCATGAAGCCCCCATCGTATAGAAAAGTGCAAAATAGATGAAGCGTCTTGGAGTGTAATGCGTAGATAGTACTGCGTTTGGTATTATTACTGTGATACAGCGATGGTTTATGTAGTGTAATATACAAATTATAATTTCAAGATGAGCCAGTCGGACTTGAAGCTTGAATTACTCTGTTGGACACGGGCAAGGACACCTCCAACTGGCCCTTGTGCTTCCACGCCGTTTATCCAAGTTTTAGGGCCGGCGAAGTGAGACACGAAACCCTCTGGACCGGATACAAAGAAGAGGTTCTTGCCGCGGGGAATTGATGGATCGCAGACGCAGGGGTTTCGCTCCTCTTCGAATTCTGAAAGGAGTGCATGTTGTTTCTGACTGTGAAGTTGGCAGGCTCTGTTCTCTTCTGTATGTGTCGTTGTATTGATAGATGACTGCACTTCTCGCGCGGTGAATGCCGTCTTCTCCTCGTCCACTGCAACATGTATCCTGAACCGGTCACCATACTGTGTCTTGAGCTGTTGAATCTCGCGTCCAATAGGGCTGGGCTGCTCAATCACCTCTACCTCACGAGGGCCAACACCCCATAGGGACTGCCACCACGACACCTGTGTTCTTTGACACTGAACTTCCTCCCTCTTGCGCACAGCCCATAATAACGTAAATCTCGCATCATCCTTGACATCCAGCACAGCTTTTGCAACCTGCAAGCCAGGTACTACACCCGTACCACCAGCCAAGAAGACCACCTGATCCTGAGCACCCAGCCTTGTCCCAACCTCAAAACCGGGATGTGGGCCTCGTAAAAAAACCTCACTCCCCTTGTGCAACCTATTTAAATAACTAGACATCTCCCCGCCGCCGATGGCGCGAACGTAGAAACGCAGCTCTCCCGAGGCAGGTGTCCCTGGGAGAGGGGTGTAGTGTCGCGCAATCTGGACCTCAGGCTGCTTGAATTCCACTGACCAGAGGGGGAAGCGCCATGATGAGTTGGAAAGGTAGGTTTCCGTAGAGGAAGGGTTGTTGGCGACGGCGCTGATGATGAAGGAGGTGGGAGAGATGGGGTCGCGGGAGGTGATGGTATAGGGAGCGAAGGTTTCTGTGTTGAGCGATGATGGAAATGAAGATGAGGACGAGGAGGAGTAGTAGTACGTTGAGCCTGCTATGAGGCCGATGAGGATGAAGGGGGAGATGGCGCGGGATTGCTTAGGTGTGTTTGCGCCTGTGTTGGTTGAATATCGACATGTGACGAGTGGGCGTGTTGGCAGCTTGGAGACGGCTCGACATGCTCGTGTGGCATGTCGGGAGGATTGCATTTTATGTGGTGGACTGTGACGGGAAATGGTTTGCGTGTTGGTGAATTGACAGTAGTTGATGAGATGCGGTCGATGCGCCTGCCGAGGAACAGCCGCCAGTGGCTGTAAGTCGCCAACAAGGCCAAACCAACCAAGTCACAAGGGGATAAATGACCTTGTGACATTGGACCAATGGAATTAATGAATGGGTTGAGGTTTTTTTTTTGGGGGGGGGGGTTTACTTGATGGCCCCCTACAGCACGCACTGCCGCAGCGAGCTGGGTGTTCGCTGAGCTCGAGGTCGTCAAGAACCAGGGCCCGATGGTCGTCGGGCAGGTCCACGCCTCCAAGCAAGTTCACTTCTACAAGCTCAACGCAACAACGTAAAGACAAAACAACAAAACAGTCCCCATTGAGCCTGTTTCACTTCTCCAGCACCTGACTGTCACCTTGGCTAAGAATGACTTTGGATTGGTACGGCAATATGCCTCAGCTTCTCGAGTTCCGGCTTCTAACTTTGCTTCTAAACGCCGCTTGCCAGGATTCAGATCCGCAGACGCGAGAGGCAGCTTCAGCTATAATTGGTAATAAATACAATCTATGTCTCGTCTATTCTATCATGCAATGCCATGCCATGCCGTTTATATTCTAAGAATCTTTCGCTCGGGGTTAATGCCCCCACGGAACATATCCTCAATGACCCTCCCCTCCAATATCGTCTGTTGTACAATGCCCTCTACGTGCTTCGGCTCTACCCTCCCATACCAAATTCCATGACCAGCCAGTGGATGTTTCTGCCCATCCTGCGTCTTCATCGCTGGCGGTATATACACTATGATGTTACCCGCGAATTTATGTCCGCCAATATGGCTAATCAGCCCAACTCTCGCACCTACACCACCAACACCACCACCACCTGCACCCTCGATCTTCTCCGTCTCTTGCGTATTAATCTGCACGGAGCCCCTCTGTACCGCAAGTCCTTTACTCTTCAGCTTCGACTCAAATTCATCCCTCAACAACGGTCCCGCAACACCACACCGCATATCTCGGCCCCCATGCCCGCAAATCAACACCATCACATCCGATACGTCTTGCACACCGTACAGCAAACTCTGATATGTTTCCGAACGAGTCAGTCTATCTCTATGGATGGGCGATAAGCCATCATGCGCAGAATGTAGCTTCTCCGGTAACAAGTATCCTTTAGCAAGTGCTTGTACGTGATCAAACGACACCCGCGGCAGGAAAGGCACGTATTTAAAGCTGGGGAAGAGATATGCGCTCGTCGACTGGACCTCTTCCCTCGGCGGCGTGGAGCTCGGCATCGAAGCGTTAACGATGGATACATTATGAAACGGCTGTGATGTCAGTAGTCTGCCTTTACAGGAATTGGGTAATAACATACATCAGTATATTGTCCTCCCCGTCCAAATAGCTCCTTCAAGTCCGCAGCCAAGTTATCACCGCTGTTCTCGTCCTCTATCCGCGAGCTCCAGTCGTCTTTGCCTGTACAAATCACTACTTGTTCCGCATAGCCTGAAATAACCCCATTGAGGGGACTTTTGTGGTCGATTTCCAATCCGTCAGGGTACGTTGGTGTTGCGGCGCATTCGCACGTCGGCGAAGGACATGTCGACACGGTCGGGAACGGCGGCGGCTTGGGCGTCGGTTTTCTAGCTGTCGCGAATGCTCTGGCGCAGCATGGAGCTATTGACTGTTTCCAGACCGGAAGACGGAGGGATATTCGAAACGACATCGCTATGAAAAAGGGGTGAGAGAGGTGGAAGATTACATTTGTTTTTTTGGTCTGCGTCGAGATGGAACTGATGTAGCTTCGGAGACCGAGCTTATCGAGATTCAAGACTCCACAACGTTCTCCAATGATGGCCTTGTTTTACTAAGAATTACAAACGACAACTATCACCAAATTTAAGATACAATTGAAATATAATTTTCTATTACTTGTTGTTCTAGCGACTAGCAAAAAAGAGACTGGACACTCAAAAAGAAAACCAATATGCAACTAAGCTAGAACCAAGCGCCATGAGAAATGCTGACATCTACAATCTACAATTCCACTCTCTCCACATACAACAGCCAAACTACAGTCCTCTCCTCTCGCAATATCCGGGGTTCTTCGGTGTCGGAGTAGCCCAGCTCATGACCGTTAAGCTAGTCGTGTAAGCCATGGCCACAAATCCGAACACACAGAGAAGAAGATCCGAGTATTTCCAAAGCTTGCCTCTAGCGACGGCCTTGTAATGCAGCAGAGGCTATTATTCAATTAGTAGTTGTCCAAAAACACCAAAAAGTACGAGGGTCGCAAAACTTACAGGATAAATATACACCAGAGGGATACAGGCAAAGTTGCCTACCAGAGCTACAAACTTGTCTAGGTGGTCGGCGCCGCCCCAGGCAATCAACGCACACAGCATCACCACGAAGAAGCGGAACACGTTCTTCTGCCACTTGATGTACGGGTTGTATTTACCGCTTCGTGTGAACAGTTCCGTCTCAACGATACGGATTGCTGGGAAGATCTGTAGAGGCGTGGACAGCAAGATGGCGCAAGAGTAAAGTAGCTGCACAGTGTTGACCATCTTGTTGTTCTGAGGAAGGTTCAGCAGAACAACAGTCTCGGTCTCAGATCCATATGCGGCGTAGGAAATAGCTCCCATGGTGGTAAAGAGAACAGTGATGACAACCATGACCAAGAGTAACGCACGAGGGAACTTCTCGGGGTGCTTCATGGACTCTTGAATGGGAATGATCAGACCGATGCCCTCGAAGGTGAAGATTGCGGTACCGATGAACAGAGTCCAGTCCTTCTGGTTGAACATGACAATATCAGCAAGACCCTCGGTTGCAAGGGTGACAATATCGTAGTAGAAAAGGTATGCCAGTCCAATAAGGATAAAAGCATCGGCAATGAGGGCTGTAAAACCAAGCTTGCCTATATCTCTCAGCAAGGAAAATGGAAGGAAAATGACCATCTGCATAAGAATCAACACGGGAATGCTGATGGTTGTCTTGCAGTCCGAGACGGCTCTGATGAATGCTTGCAAGTTTTCCGAGGTGAATACAATGTACGCTGCGACGAAACCAATCTGACTGAGCACAATAGACGTCAGGATGATTGTTCGCATCCATTTACCATACAAGATGCCACCCATGTCACCAAATGATCCGTCAACATTGAGACGAGTAGTGACCAGCAACACAAAGCAGTAATAGCTCAGGATGGCAACGAACAGCAGAACTAAATTACTGAAGAGCATGCCGCCATTCAGATAGGCTCTTGGAAGGAAAAGTACACCAGTGCCAACGAACGACTTGAGCAAAAGCAGGACTGCATTGCCAAAGGTGTTCTTGCCGCTACCACCGCGAGTTTTTCTTTGGCGGCGTTTTCTGGCTGGGCCCAAAAGAGCACTGTCTTCCATAGGCTCGTGATCTTCGTCGTCGTGCTCATCTCCAGAGCCAAAGTATTCATTCGGACCGAGGTTTTCATCATCTTCCTCAAGTTCTTCACCAGCAAAATGTCCATATATGGATAAGAATTCAAGGAAACTTGAGGTGAACAGTCGAGTGTCAACTGCTGTATTAGGAGAAGCTACGCCGTGCTCCAATGTCTCGTCATCCTGTCCTGTAGGGCTCTTGGCATTTCGACGCAAGTGATCTCGACGAAATCCACCTGGGACCTTGATAGAGTTGATGTCAAGCACTTCTGTCTCTGGCTCTGGTCGACTTTGCTCGAAACTCTTGCTGCGATGGAGCTTGTTCTTTGCTTCCGCCTGCTCGGTCCACTTGTAGATACCGCGTGTTACATCGCCGCCCTGGAGCCTCAAGCTGGAAAATTCGTCCTCGTTAAGGCCGGTCTGTTCAGCCTCGGCAGGTTGCTTGCCCTTGACAGTTCCCCAAATGGAGGATTCTTCCGATTCCACCTCGCTGGGTTGAACCAAATGGCGCTTCACGATTTCGGGGTCTTCATACGGACCAGTGCTGCCGCCGGCGAGGCGACTTCTCGAGTCAAAGGACCCGTAGTTGGTGGGGGTGTGAGTATCTGATCGGCCACCGAAACCTGGAGAGAGCGGCCGTACTGGAGGAGAAGCAACGCGAACAGGAGGAGTACCGTGACGAGGTGGTGTTTGTCCGAGTGAGTCAGAAAGAGCAGCGGCTAGAGCTGAGATGCCAGGTCCTTGAGAAAAAGAACGACCTCCAGCAAGAGGTTCATTCTCGTTGGCTCCGAAGCTCGGTCTCGGGGAGCCACCTCGAATGACAGGAGGAGTATTGGAGAGCTCGGAGGGAACAGGTTCGGCAAGTCGTGCAGTCAGTTCATCGCGAGGCATAGAAGACGAAAAGATGCGCGGTGAAGAAGAGAGCGGAGGTGGATTCGAGTCGGTACGTTGTCTAGATGGAGAAGCCATGGTGATAAGGATGCAAAGTGAGGATTGGTCGATAGTCCTTTATCCCATGTTGTTCTGAAACTGTGGTGAGTTGCGAAGCTTGCAAAGGCCTTCTCAAGCCGAAGCCAGACGTTGCGTAAGTCAAATAGTAGAAGCTAAAAAACCAAGGCGGCAGAGCAGCACACGTCTAGAAAAGGCATTAGCACGCGACACAGCGCCTAAGAAAGATCGAAGAAATCGAACCTATGAGGAACAGTAGGCGGCTATTCAAACTCAGGTGACGGGAGAGTTCAATTGCACGGGCCGTGTACAAGGCTGGGGTAGAAGGTGGTGGATGGTGAGTGGTGGTTGTTCGTGTCCGTCGAAGCTGCACTACCCGCTAGAGCCCAAGGGCTGGCGATTTGTGGTTGTGGTTTGGGGGCCCATAATAATAAGTCCACGCCGTTAGCAGGTCCTGTGACTGGGTCACCCAACTGGTCACAGTGTCCAACGCGAGGAATTGGGAGGGCACTGTGACGGACGAGGGTCCACCGCCTGTAGAGCGCCTGCGCCTGGAGCATGCTGGATGGCCGCTGAAGCCCGAGCATCAGGCCCCGCCGGAGCGGATCCCTTCAGCGGTCTTCACACAGTACAGTAGCCGGAAATGGAAGCTGGCTCGGTTGCAAACCATGACAATCATAAATTATTTCATTGGTTTACGGCCAGTGAAAAATCAAATAAAAAGCTGCCCAGGCAATTTTACAGAGTCTGCTATGTCTTGCTAATTTTTTTTTTAAAAGTGACTTTATATGAGATGAAAACTGAGACAAGCATTCAGCAGTTACACGCAATGCCGCCTCGACAAGGATCTTACAAGGATCTTCACGTTTGTATAGACTATGCAAGTAATAATTAACAAATGCCCTCTCTTGGCCCGTTGTTTTCGGTAGGTCCCTTGATAAACATGACTTCAACGACACGGCAAGGACCGGCTGTGCTTCGTGAATCAAATAGCCCACAAGGCCGTCACCGGGTACCGTTGCCTGTGCTACCTGTACCCTTGTTGCCATTAATTAAGTATCAAATATTTGAGCGACATGCATGTACTTGTAAACAGTAATTATGGCGACAGCTACTAGGAAAACAATCACCATACAAGTGCCCACGTTTTCCAAACCCTTGCTCTCTTTTGGTGCACCAGAATGCTCGCTCCGACGTACCATTTGTCAGTGCCTTAAATGGCTTTAACATGGCAATAAGTCTTGGTAGGGCGACTTCAAAATAAATAAACCTTTCATAACAAAAATAGAATTACTTGGCTGTTGAACAGAACAAGTCTACTACTTTAATACAAAGTCAACCACTTACAAGTTGCTACTGTACAACAAGACAGAGTTTAACACCAAAGATGGAAATTGTATGCAAGAGCAGGAGTCGAATAAATTGAGAAGCTAATCTGAATGCCCGAAACTGTAAGAAATCAGCATTTCTTATGGCTCCGTTGCAACATATAACACACAACAGAGCCCCCCCAACTTTAGGTTGACAGCGCTCCTCTCTAACATTCAAACAGCAACAGATTTCCTAACAGCCTTTTGTTGATATTACTCCTGGCTGCAGAGACATGCATCTGTATGTCTAAGAGCAGCAGTACTCGCAGTAAATCTGGTGAGTGACAGGGTTTGTCTGAAAGTAACAACATGCCACGCCTGCAGGACAGTCAATCTGTCTAGGCATCTTGTCGACGGGGGTGGCTATAGCCAGTTGGGTAATGGCGGCCAAGACGACAATGTGAAACTTCATTGTTGGAGGTAGTAACGAGACGAGTATTTAGAAACTGGTAGATTGTAAACTGAACTGTTAACATAGCAGCAGTTGAATTCACATCGTCACGGAGTGACTTATATAGTCGAAAAGGCGGAACGAATTCCTACGAGCTGAAGCAAACTCCTTGAGAACTTTTAGCTCAAGTGAAGCTATATCGGAACCAAGTTGCCGTCAAGCTGGCCGAAGTACGATATTACGTTGGAATGTCCTGTCGAGACCCGGGCCGTCGGTATTACACAAGCGAGCCCGCGATACAGACACGATTTTCCAGAACGGGTGACAAGTTTCGATCACACATCGGTATATTCTTCTGATACGGGGAAGATGGCCGACCGGCCGAACTGGAGTTGTTCCGCACTTGCAAGGTTCCCGCGATGCGGCTGCTTACATTTCGAGCCAGATTGGCCAGACAAGCGAAGATGGTAGTAATACTTTGCAGATGGCTGCATGTAGGACCATGACAATGTCGGAGCTAGCTGGCCGGAGTTTAGATCTAGCCAGGAACTGATCGTCTAGTTAGCGAGAGAAAGCGGAATTTAATCCTATCGTTATTTTAGAGGCCAATAAAACTGCCCGAGCTGTGAGCATTGCCAGAAACATGCCGAGGAGTTTGGATGATAAGACACTGTTCCCCATACTTACCCCATGACGTGCAAAGGCGTATCATCTGCGATCCTGCCGGGGATGATCGGTATTGTGCATCTCACAGATGCCGTTGACAGGTTCAGGCCTCTGCAGCTCGGCCCACGTCATTCTGCATGAGCTGTTTGCTATCACATGAACTGCAGCCCACCTAGGGAGTGTTGTGTGTTGTGTGCATCATTTCTGCAACAACTACGCTACTTGAACCTTGGTTGGTAGACACATTTCCGTTGGAAAATATAATTCTGATCTGATGAAAACGACGGTACATAATTTCAAGAGTTCCCCTTGATCAATAGATAATGTCCGAGCCCTCTTTGGAATGAAAAACAAGACGGAGGATGAGAAAGGGCGGGGGACAAACGCGGGGTCAATGATGATCATGGCTGGAATTGACCTGCCAAACCGCTAAGAAACGGGCCCTGAAAAGCCCCTAGAGTCCGTCAGCTTGAGCCCTGAAGGCACTGTAAACCAACCAGACTAACGCCTCCTATCCACTGGCAGCGCCCACCAGCGCCTAGGCAGCCAACTAAACCCTGCCGGGCCATCTCTAGCTGGACGCTGGGCATCGCTCCTCAAATTTCTTGGCACACGCCAGTTCCATGCTGGTATGCATTTTGCCTGATTTCTTCGTATTCATGCATCTTGAAAATTCAACGCCGTCTCTGAACTTCTCCTCTTCCCTTGGATGAATTTCTGGCGTCTTTCTTTCAACCTGACGCGGACGTAGGAGCGGGCATCAAACTGCTACGCGTGTCCAGGATCCATATTGCAATTTTGCACCATGCCGGACCTGCAGGAGCAAAAGGGAGACGATGGCGTCGCCATCGAGGCGAAACGCTCTTCCAAGCTGGGCTTAGTGTCTGGAGTGTATATTCCAGTCTTCTTGAATATCTTGAGCATCCTCATGTTCCTGCGATTTGGTCTCATTCTCGGCCAGGTCGGCTTCATTGGTATCCTTGGTAGGTCTCGCCATGCATGCACAAACCGTGCACGGCACCTGCACCGCAGCCTCACTAACCGAAACATACAGGCTTGTTGGTCACCGCATACTCTATTGATTTACTTACTACTCTCTCTTTGTCTGCAATCGCATCAAATGGAGAAGTCAAGGGCGGAGGTGCATACTACCTCATCTCCAGATCCCTGGGTCCCGAGTTTGGCGGTTCCATCGGTGTTCTATTCTTTCTCGCACAAGCAGTCAATACGGCCATGAATATTGTAGGTTTGGTGGATTGCATACGACTCACTGTTGGACCTTCGTTCCCTCAAGGTTACTGGACTGGATACGGACTGCAGACGGCGGCATTAGCCATCTGCACTAGCCTATGTCTCTTGGGATCTGCCATATTCTCAAAGGCATCCAACGCCTTGTTAGTAATTCTCAGCGTGGCAATCTTGAGCATTCCTATTTCAGCCATCTTCAAAGCGCCATTCCATGACGAAATCGAAGGAGTTACTTTTACAGGCCTCAGCTTTGACACTTTGCGAGACAACTTCCTACCTTATACACAGAGCAGCGAGTACCGAGGCTTGGAGACGTTTAGAGATCTATTTGGGATTCTTTTCCCGTGAGTACGACTAATACCTTGGTATCTCATCAGCTAACTTCTCTTCAAACAGAGCAACGTCGGGTATCTTTGCCGGAGCGTCCATGTCAGGCGACTTAAAGAACCCAAGCAAGGCTATTCCAAGTGGTACGCTCTGGGCCATGCTCACGACATTCTGCATTTACCTTACAGTTATCATTTCCATGGCCGCATCTACAACCCATGAGTCTCTTTTGGGAAACGCCAATGTCATTTCAATCACCAGCTTGTCCGCCCCAGTCATATTTGCTGGCGAATGTGCTGTCACAGTCTTCTCGGCACTGATGGGTATTATTGGCTCCGCAAAGCTCTTCCAAGCACTAGCTAAGGATAAGCTGTTGCCGGGGTTGTCGATATTTGGAAGAGGCACAGCAAAAGGAGACGAGCCTATATATGCCATTCTGCTTACACATGCTATTGCCCAAGTAGCTTTGCTCGCTGACCTTAACCAAATTGCAACTCTGATTTCAATGGGATACCAGGTAAGTGCTTTCGGTTATCTGTGCAAGATATAGCTAACAAATCTAGATGACATTTTTCGTTATGAACTTGGCCTGTTTCTTATTGAAGATTGGCTCTGCGCCAAACTTTCGACCCAGCTTCCAATTCTTCAGCTGGCAGACTGCACTCATCGGCGCTTTGCTTTCAGCTGCTGCAATGTTCTTCATCGAAGAAACATATGCAGCCATGGCCATCTGTGTGCTGATTGCCATTTTCTTGCTCATCCATTACCTCTGCCCACCAAAGCGATGGGGCGATGTTTCTCAGAACCTCATATATCACCAAGTCCGCAAATATTTGCTTCGCCTGAAGCCAGAACACATCAAATTCTGGCGACCCCAAATCATCCTTCTAGTCAACAATCCCAGAAAGCAAGCACGACTCATTCAATTCTGCAATTCTCTGAAGAAGGGTTCCTTGTATATCCTCGGCCACGTAATCGTTACCGATGATTTCAGCGCCGGAGTGCATGAAGCTCGCCTGCAGCAACAAGCATGGACGAATTATATTTCCGAGTTCTCTCGAATTAAGGCTTTCGTTCAGCTAACCATGTCACCATCTATTACATGGGGAATTCGAAATTTAATTCTTTCTGCTGGGTTGGGGGGAATGCGTCCAAACATTGCAGTCATGGGTTTCTACAACATGGAGGAGCTTCGAAGGTCTAATCCAAAGCTGCGTGTCCCCGATATTCCGACATCCCCGGCAAAGATGGCTAAGCACCAACCTGTTGCTACCAAACCTTCCAAGAAACGACGTAGAGGAGATACATCCGCTCGATTGCTGGACGGCATTCTACCCACCGACGCCATTCGAACCGAAGGCATGATGTCACCGACGGATTACATGACCATGCTGGAGGACCTGACATTGCAATATCGTCTCAATGTTGGGGTCGCCTATGGCTTTGAACATCTCGAAACGCCTCGACGAGACGGCACAAACACTAAGAAATATGTGGACTTGTGGCCTATTCAGATGTCGGCTGAAGTCACCAGTGAAGGGAAGAATCTTGTAACGACGAACTTCGATACTTGTAAGTCACCGAAAATACAATATAATAACACTGCTAATAAGTTTTAGATACCCTCATTCTCCAATTAGGCCACATACTCCGTTCACTGACCGCATGGAGAAACGTGTATCTGCTCCGAGTAATGGTGTTTGTCGAATATGAAAGCGAGGTTGAAGAAGAAAGGGCCCGAGTGCGAGCACTCCTGGAGAAGCTGCGCATCGAAGCTGAAGTCTTAGTCTTCTGGCTTGCTTCTGGCGACCTGAACACTTACGAACTCATCATCAACGGTGTCAGCAATAGCATGGATTACGAAATCGTGGTGAACGAAGGACTCAAGGATGAAGAGTGGTGGGACGAGCTGCAGACCTTCCGCGGTCAGTCTGGGCCCATGTCCACCAGCCAGGAGTTGACCCAGATTGCGACAATCTTGGATTCAACGTCTGGTCGTCCGGGGGTATTTAATCCCCATGAAGACACTGGTAACGACAGGCGACGCACTAGTATTGCGGAGTTTGCGGACATGCGTAAGAGACCGGATATTGCCATGCTGTCCAAGTTGGGTGTCAGCATGGGCATCCATACGCACCATCTAAACGACGAGGTGCTAGAGGAGTCGGCGGAGGAGGTTACCGACAGCGAAGCAGAAACATCTGATGAGGAAGAAGACTTCTCGTGGGAAGTAGCTGAGCCATTCACAGAGCCAGATCGAGAGCCACTGCTGCAAGAGGAAATTCGCAAGAAAGGTCGCAGGCGCAAGAAGAATGATCCAGAAGCTGCATCTGGCTCAAGTACTGTTCGTTCGGACATGAGCGCCGCACTGACTCGGCCAACGTACGGCACAATATCAGCAACGCAAAATTTGCCAGCAGAAAGAGGAGCAGTTCCAAGTCCGGCTCCTCGAATTCCTCAGATTGCAGAACTCGGAGCTAGCCCTTCACCTAAGCACACCAACATCGGACCCTACGCACCGCCTCCAGCTCCCAAGGAAGCTTTCCCATCATTCGATCCACCTCCATTGGCTGATATAGATACCAAACCACCCAGAAGCGGCGCCGTTACCCCATCTCGGCCTGGAATGTCTCGCCAATCCTCCGCCGTCAAGTTTTCCAGTCGCCCTGTGCCGGAAACTACCATCACAGGAGAGGACTCTCGTATCAGTTTCGCCCCTCACACCTCTACCCCGACCACTCCAGCTGTAGAACGTCCTTCCCATTCGCGACAATCTTCGTGGGGCAAATTTTCTAGCCGTCCCAGCGCCGAGCCACGCTTCAACAACGGCGAAGGGTCATCTTCAAAACCCACTCCTCTCACTGAACGCACCGTACCAGCACCTCGTTCAGCGGCACATTCGCGTCAGCACTCTCGCCAGAACTCGCAGTATTCCACGCTGCGACTCACAACAGGCGATCTCAGCGACAGTATCCCAGAGCTGAACGATGCACAAAAGGACCAAAATGATGCGGAGAGCAAGACATCAGAAACAGACAATGTGGATTCTACATTCTCTACACAGAGTGTTGCGTTGTCGTTTAATGACCTGCCAAGTCGAGCGCAGCATTTGATCTTAAATGAGCTGATGAAGCAGAACTCAAACGACACGGCTGTGTTGTTGAGCACGCTGCCAATTCCATCTGAGGGAACGTGTTCAGATGAAAACTCGACGATCCAATACCTATCGGATGTGGAGGTTCTCTGTAATGAGCTGCCACCTACGCTGATGGTACTAAGCAACAATATGACCGTGACAGTTAGCCTGTAATCTGCATATATACATAGCATAGCGGTGCATTGCTTCTCAAATTTAAGCGTCTATCTAGTCATCATATTCTAACTTTTAATGTCTATCATGAATGTATGCATTGTGTTCGCTTTTACAAAATCTTTGTGACTGTCAACTGCCCACCCGCAACATCAGCCAATCCTCCTGCTTCGATCTTCTTCTTCCACTTGTTACTCTCATAGCGACCGAGAATCACCGTCATCTTCAACAAGGTATTATTCGTCGACTGGTGCTCTTCTTGTGACGCACCCACGGCAGTGAATGTCCATCGCCCAAATGCCCAATTAAGAATATATCTCAAGCTTTTACTATCTGCAGGCGGAGGAACATCCGCATCAGAATTCTTCGGTGTGTCGGATAGGGTCGTTACGGCCTTTATTCTGTATACTTCGTCCTTGGGTGCAGATTCGAGGAGTTGTAATAGTTGTTTTGTTGGTATGGCCACGCCTGCGTCGCCTTTAATCTCCACCGACAGGACTTCCACCTCGCTCTGGTGATCGTGACTATGACCATGACTTTTGTCCCCATTGACTTCGTCGTCAGTCAGCTGCGTCGCCAACCCACCATCAATACCAAACACGATATCCATCCCAACCTTGCCCTTGTCACTCTTCACCTTGGCCACATCCACATCCAAATCACCCACTCGATCCAAGCACTCCTCGTAACGATCTTCTCCCGCACTCTCCCACTTATTAAACACAATCAGGTCAGTATATCTTGCCTGGATCTTCGCCGTGTAACTCGTATCTTCATAACCCTCCCAATTCTCAACATCAATGACGCTCACCACCCCATCCAGCGTGTATTTTCCCGAATCCCTCGCCAATCTATTAACTTCCAGCGCCAACGTTGCAGGGAACGCTGAGCCGCTAGTCTCAATCACTATCCGGTCGGGTTTAACAGTCGATTCGAGCTCTGTGAGTGCAGGACCAAGTTGTCCTACGAGATTGCAGCATATACAGCCATTGAGGAGCTCTTGCACGCCGGATATGGACGAGTTGGAAGCTAGTTGTGAGTCGATTGCGACGTCGCCGAATTCGTTCTTGAGAAGGGCGAGCTTGTAGTTGGGGTT
Source organism: Simplicillium aogashimaense (assembly GCA_028455935.1). Classification (NCBI taxonomy): domain Eukaryota; kingdom Fungi; phylum Ascomycota; class Sordariomycetes; order Hypocreales; family Cordycipitaceae; genus Simplicillium; species Simplicillium aogashimaense. The sequence continues at coordinate 2,623,926 of CM052010.1, read as the reverse complement.
TTTGGCGCGAAGCTGCGGGATGAGGTTGAGGATGAGGGTGGTTTTGCCGGAGCCGAGAAAGCCGGTGATTATTGTAATTGGGATGGCCATGATTGCGGTGGCCGGCGAGGAATTATGTGAGTAGATTGGCGAGTGAGGGAAATTTAGAATGGTCAAAGTGCAGTTTTGGATGATTATCTTATCAGGTGGGATGGATGGATGACCCGCCAAGATGCGATTGACGTCATGATGGCAGTGACATGGTGCGGTTTCTTTGATCTCCATCAAGAAAAGTATATACTGCACTTTTGCAAACTTGTTCGAGGCACACGCAATTTTGTTTGAACGGTTGAAATATTTGTGCTGCAGCGACGAGTGTTTGATTGAACGACATCATGGCGAATACAGCTACGAAAGAAAGCTCAACCGAGCCGGCCAAGATAAACTACAAGCAGCAACTGGACCGAGCTGCGACTGGAGAGAGTGCGTCTACGCTAGAATCTGCCACTAAGTTGGTTGATACGGTCATTGATAAAGGTATGATAGGATTCAAAATGCAAATGCTGCGTCTAACGTGGCGGTGCTATTTGCATAATGAGAGCCTGGAGCGTGCTAACACATCTCAGTCACGGATTATATCCCTGCTACGTCTGACACGCTAGATCAGTTCCACTCGCAGTCCAGGAAAGACGAGGTGGAAAAGAAAGAGGCGGATGCAGCAGCAGCGGAATCTAAGTCTGTTGCGTCGGAGGCGTCTGCTGAACCGGAGCGGCCGCATCATGATGCGCAGATTGAAGAGTTCTTGCGGGAGCAGCATCGAAGCAAACAGAGCGATGACCTGACAAAGGCAGTCAAGGGATTTACTTAAGCTCAAAGGTTGCCTTGTATGATAGATACGCAGCGCAGTCCGTCAATCTATTCACAGTCCATGTGCACTGGCCGTAGTGATAACTACAAACAGCAGCGACAAATGCCCCAACAATGCAGAGCGTAAGAACCGTGCCGCAGAACTTTCAAAACAACATGGCATCTACCCAACAGCATTCGACAAAAACATTGACTAGGTACATTGCGGACATCATGCAAACAATTCACTGTCACGAAGGTATGTCCCCCCTTTATGGCATCTCCCGCCTACGGTAATTTCGACCCGAAGGACGATCTTGCGAGAAATTTCCTATATACAAGGGTTTTGCTCTTCTGAGCGAGGTTCCACTTGGGAACTGGCAACTCGACACCGTGGAGGAGCGCTAGGTGAAGGTCGTGGCTGCTCAAATGCTTTTTGATGAAGAAGAAAAAAGAAAAAGAAAATTTGAAAAGTCGAGCGAAGAATCGCGGTTTTGTGCTCCTCCAGAAGTGGGGCCAATAATTGGCGAGTGATGACTAATAAGGACACTCAATCCAATTTGGCAGGCTGCAGGTACAGAAGTGCAAAAAGTATGATGCTTCAACTTCGGCTCAACATTGTCCGTGTATTACATCCATTTATGAGCACTTGAAGGATTATCATTCAAGCGTCTCCGCTCGATCGTCATGGCTCCGGTATTCTTCCCAAGTGTCTCACGCCAAATTGCTTCTCGTATGCCTTGTTGGTTCGGGCTGATGTAGATCAATATAACCTTGTCAGCCGCAGGGCAGGAACAGAAATAAGACAGGTGCATATATATCTGTCCGTCCTCTTGATTGATGTTGGATGCTGCTGGATATTCTCACATTTCAATTTAATTTTATACTTGTCAATTAGTCCAAAATGAAGTTCCTCGTTGCCTGGGCCGTCGCCCTACCCTCCGTGCTCGCCACCATCAACGGCCATTGTTCGGGCCACTACGATGATGCTATGTGTATTTGCGTTCAAGAAAGTACATGCAACTCATACAAAGGCCAAGTCGTCCGTGGAGCGCCTGGCGACTATCCTTGTCCTTCTGATCCAAGTGGTGTCGTCGGTTGCAGAATCAGTCCCTGCAAGGGCGCAGATATTGTGACGAGATGCTATTGGTCGCAAGCATGTCTCCCTGAGGACGTCAGTTCGAGTAAGTTTCATCACGAGAACATATAAATATGCCAAGTGCTAATGAAAGCTCTAGTCCCTGGCTGCCCTGGTGGCTCCGATTTCGTCTGCTGCAATACGTAGTGGATCTGTTGTTCGCCTCTTCAATTGGAAATATGTTTAAAATGTTTCTAAATTACGCCTTGTATCTAGTGTTGAGGATAAATATGAAACATGAGCTGCTCTAAAAATGCATTTCTATGGCTTCCTCAGACCCTTGCCCAGCAGCTCAGAACCAACCTCTTGGATTAGTTGCTCGCTGGGGAAAGCCTTCTTTTTATGCTCTATTGTATCTTGTGCTCCCAAAGCTCGCAACAAATCTGCCAATTCGCCGTCTAAATCTGTGCAGAATACGAGGTTTCCGATCGCCAACAACATACCGTGCAATGCTTCTGCTGATTGCTCTTCTTGACCGATGGCTTCCACAACCGATGCGGCAAGCTCGACCTGGATCCCTTCAGGTAAGCCCGGATCACCTCCATTCTTCGACTGGCGATGAGCCAGCGCCGTGTTGAATAATAACGACGAAGCGGCAACGCGTGTATTGCTGTGGCTGTCATCCAAAAAGCTGGAGGTGGTCAATTGGGTGATTGACTCTTGCAGCTTTTCATCGTTCAAAATCAGATGATTGAATAGCGGTGTTGAGAAGAAGTTGCAAACCATTTGTAATGTGACTAGACGGAGGGCATATGGACAGTTGGCATCGTTGTTCACCACATCGAGAATCTTGGTTAGTGTCGAGTGTCCTTGCTCTTCGGCAAAGTATCCACTAACTCTTGGGTCAACCAATGCACAGCGGAAAAGGTCTACCACGGCAAATAGCGTAACTGAGGACAGCTGCTTGATAGAGTCCTGAACGAATGTTGCGAGTTGGGCCAGGCTGGGAAGCACTGCATCTTGAGCGCTTTGGTTTCGCGCTTCGATAAATGCAACTAGCTTTTTTGCTTCCGGGCCATTAGCGATATCTTCACCCATTTTGGCTAGAAGCTTGCTCATGGGAGGCACTTTATAGTAGAGGATTTGCTTCGCATTGGATTTGGAGATGTTGGGGAGACGAAGTCCTTGGTGAAGGTGATATGGCGATACCATCTGGACAAGGAGCTGCACATTTGACCGTAGCTGGGCTGGATCTGCTCCAGACCATCTGCTCTCTTCTTTTCCTTTGAGAAACGTAACAAAAGTTGGTGTGGCTCGGATAGAATACTGCTGTGCGATCTGCGATGCCATTGGCTGCGAAATGTCGATTTTGATGAGCGTCACCTTGTCTCGAAATTCCTCAGCAAGCTGATCGTACATTGGGTAGACCATTTTGCAGGGCGGGCAAGTTGCAGATGTGAAGAATATGACAGCGCCGCTTGAACCGGACGTTGCCAGTATCGGAGTGAGTTCCGACATGCTGGACACATGATGGACACCATTCTGCTGCTTTGATGTGGCGGCTGATTGTTGAGAGCGGCCATTCTGTCCCAAGCCTAATATTGAGCCGTTTTGTCGACTGGAGTTGACTCCTTGTGTAAGCTGAGGGAGTAGCATGCGGCCCATTGGGGAATCCATGACTGCCTGGGGCATATTGACAATGTGATCTGGAATGCCTTTGCCAAGGAGGAAGTTGGAGAATGCATCCGAGAAATTATTGCAGTTGTGCTTGAACAGGTCATAAGACTAGGTGGAATTAGTAAAGTATGTTAAAATACATTTTCATACAGAGCGAGACGTGCCTCTAGTGTGAAGATGGATCGAATAGAGTCGAGATATTCATGGATAATGTCCATTGGCAAATGTGTTGTCCCGAGGTTGAGACGCTGAAGGGGCTGGCCCAAGTGAGAAGACCCCGGCGTAATATCAATGATGCCACCATCGTAAACGTATTCGCGCCCTTGAAGCTCTATCGAAGTGTGGTATATGGCGTCTAATTGAAAGCCAAGCAGGCCCATGGACATCTGCTTGGCTAGACCGCGAGATAAATCATAAACCAGAAGGTGTACATCCATTGTAAAGTGTTTGGGAGCAGGTGACTGTGATTCTTGAACTATAAACAAATGAAAATAGAAAACAGTGAGATTGTTCAGAATAAAAGGGCTGAGATGTCTAGGCGGAAGAGGGTGGCGTGTAGCGGAGGACGACGGAGAGGCAACAGCAGGGAACGCGGCAAAGGAAACTCCGCCACGGGGCAGACTTAAACCCACGGCACCGGCACGATGAGCTTGACGTCCGGGATTTTCTACCCAAAGGTGAAGAGGAAAATATGCCAAAAAAAAAAAAAAAAAAAAAAAACCAGAAATACTGAACATATTCAATTTTCTATCGAATGAAATTTTATTTAAAATTATCAGACACCTGTGTATTTATTTTTAGTCAGCCTTAGTCGCGGCAAATCCAGCATTTGCTCTACGATATTGTGCGGCAAAAAAGAAATATCAAAAAAATTAAAATTTATATTGTGATTGCTATTCTTCTTAGAATTTGTCTAACAATTCATCATACAGAATATACTTCTCTATTATTTTTCGTTGTTTTCTGTTCCCTATGATCACTCATCTCGAGAGTGATTACAGTGTCCAGTGGCCCAGAGTACGAGTCCAGCCAGCTCAACGGCGTGTGGAGCCTGGAGTGAGGGGCGTTTCTAAAAATTGCTGCGAACAAATTCGATTGGCGCGGTCTGTCCGAGATACCTGTTTTCATCACCAAAGTTGGTGCTCATACAAAGTCACTCTCTTGCCCCTGCCACCCCCCATGCCCCCTATCGCTCGCCCCTAGAGCCTGGCCAGAGGAAAAAAGTCGCCCGCTTGGAGTCTGCGTACACGAAGTCTTTCCCCTGTTCATCCCGTCCATCTTTGTACTTGTCAATTTCGTTTCTCTTCATCCCTCACTCTCCTTTATCCTCTTCACATTTTTTTCGTTTTGCGTCTTTTGCTTTTTGCTACTCTCTGTTCGCTCGGCTTTTGTCCATGTGCGAACTGATCCTTCGTTTTTAAACAGCCAACCCTGATGCCATCATCGCTTGCTGGGAAGCAAGCCATCGATCCCCACGAGAAGCCCGGTCGCTATCGCATTAAAAAGAGAAATACATCTTTGTTATCCAACATGAAGGAGGCATTCATGTCGCAATCCCAGAAGACGCGCTGGTTTAAGACAGGCGCCATCGTCTTTGCTGTCATTTGTCTCTTCTACTGGCTGTCGCCCTCTGGTGTCAACGTTTACAGCAACGATGGTAAGGCAATCCGCATCGAGAGACAGCAAATAATACTAACCCCGTCAGCAGTCGGAAAGTCTGGAAACGGCCAAACCCCATCTGATTCCACCTACGGTACCGAAAAGTGCACCAAGTCCTACAGCCGCGATAAGCCTATTGTTCAATATGTCCTCATGATCGATGCTGGCAGCACTGGCTCCCGAATCCATGTCTACAAGTTCAACAACTGCGGTCCTACCCCCGAATTGGAAAAGGAAGACTTCAAGATGACCGAAAAGTCTGTTGGTGGTCTCAGCAAGTACGAGGACGACCCCGTCGCTGCCGCCAAGACCCTCGATCCTCTTCTCGCCGTCGCAATGGAGAGCGTTCCCGACAAGTTGAAGGGTTGTACCCCCGTCGCCGTCAAGGCTACTGCCGGTCTTCGCCGCATTGGTGAGCAAAAGGCCCAGGCCATTCTTGCTCAAGTCCGAACTCACTTGGAGAACGACTATCCTTTCCCTGTTGTTTCCGACGAGAACAAGGGTATTGAGATCATGGACGGAATGTACGAGGCGCTGTTCGCTTGGATCACCGTCAACTACCTCGACGACAAACTCAGCAGCCGTGAAAAGGGTCCCACTGCCGCCGTTTTCGACCTCGGCGGTGGTTCAACCCAAATCGTCTTCGAGCCAACCTTTAAGAATGCCGCTGGGGCTGCTCTCGAGAAGCTCGAGTCTGGTAGCAACGAGGACAACTACAAATACGTTATGGACTACGGCAACCACAAGTACGAACTTTACCAACATTCTCATCTTGGCTACGGCTTGATGGCTGCTCGTGAATCTGTTCACCAACTGCTCCTGGCCGACCTTACCAAGAAGAATGGAAACGACCAGTCTTGGATGTCCCAGCCAATTACTCACCCTTGCATCATCACCGGATTGTCGAAGAAGGTCAAGGTTAAGCCTACTGCGGACTCTCAGGAGCAGGAATTCGAATTTGTCGGCCCTACTGAGGCCGCTCCTGCGCAGTGCCGCAACCTTGTTGAGAGAATTCTCAAGATGGATGCCACTTGCAAGCTTGCTCCTTGCTCTTTCAACGGTGCCTACCAGCCTCTTCTGAGCAAGACCTTCACTAAGGAAGACCTTTACATCATCTCCTTCTTCTACGACCGCAACAAGCCTCTTGGCATGCCCGACACCTTCACGCTGCGTGAGATGCACGACCTGACGCAGACTGTCTGCAAGGGCAAGAAGTCATGGGATGTCTTCAACAGCATTGACGGCGCTCTCGATGATCTCAACGATGGACCCGACCACTGCCTCGACTTCAACTTCATGACTGCCCTGCTCCACACTGGATATAGCATTCCCTTGGACCGCGAGCTGAAGATTGCCAAGAAGATGAAGGGCTTCGAGCTCGGCTGGTGCCTCGGCGCTAGGTAAGTAGCATTGCATTTATCTCTCGAATATTTATGTCATATACTAACGGTGTTTGCAGTTTGCCTCTTTTGGAAGCCAACTCTGGATGGAAGTGCAAGGTTAGCAGAGTTTAACGAATTATCAAAGTTGCTGATGTCCTCAGCATTCAAACGATATGTGCATGAAAGGAGTCGGATAAAATACAAGGTTCGTTTTGAAACCAAGACTTTGGTTTGATATGGATTGTGGAATTTGCATTACGCCGATGGAACGGCTGGGCGCGTTTAAACCATTCAGGCACATACTATAGATTTAATAATGCTTCTTGATAAACATTTTTTTTTTTCATTACCAACATTATACAGGTGCTGTCACCATTTCCAATACTTGACTGATTACTTCTTCGGGGCCAACATTTTCCAGCAGGGACTGTACAGCTTCGAGGGAGCTTCCCCATTGCATGCTGCGCTCATGCTCGGGGGTTGTGATCCGTATTCGATGCAGATAGATCTTGCGAGCGGCAAGACAGACCAGGGCAGGGGTGACAAAGTCGAGCTTGTGAAGTGGAGCGAGATTCCTGATGAGCTGGTCGAAGTGCCTGGTAGCGGCGGGTGTGATACCCTTGTCCACGGCACGATGCATGCGCAAGAAGGAGACGATATTCATCTGATAACGGGTCACATCAATGTCTACATCGACGTTTTTGGCGCGCTCGCGAAGTGCGGTGACATCCTATTCGTGTCAGGCTTATAATGAATGGTGAGACGGAGATATAACAGGCACAACTTACATCTTGTGTGATTCGCGCCTTGTTACCCCCTGAGCAACCTGGTGTCGATTCGGCTGCTTCTTCGAGGTTCACAAATCCATCTTCGGGATCATGCCAGTGAGCAATAGCCAGAAAATCATTCAAATGAACAGTAACATGCGCTTGACCACCGCTTGACGCTGCCAGAACTGGTATGAAGACGAACTGCTTGGGAGCAACTTTGACAGAGCTGCGGGTGAAGATGCGACGGGTGCGTAGAAGCTCGAGGGCCTGAATCTGAATTGCGTGAGGAGCTTTGTCCAGATTCTTTGCTATTACAAAGTTTGCAATCTGAGCATCGGAGTTGTCTTCATCGTCGTCTGCTGATTGGGGGTTGCGGGTGAAGTATGAGCTCTGGCGGTGAAGTGGGCGTGAGCTGGTGGTGCCTGAGGGACTCAGTGAAGAGGCAAAGTCTTGGAGGGTAGTGGAGTCATTGCAGTCAACGATGGTGTACTGAAGACCAAATGTGTTGTTTGCAACCTAATTGTAAGTAAAAGTGCATTGTTAGTCTTGGGATCCTATGAATATGCCTCGGCAAGGTGTGGTTGCATACCAGTCCCAATTCAAGAACAAGGTCGTCAATGGTATGTGGCGTAGTGCTAATCAGACAATGCTCGCGGCTGATGAGGCACAATAAAACGGCAAGTTCGAGATCACTCAAGTCGTGAACTTTTTCTAGGAGGGGATCATCTGCCATCGCGGAGAGCGCGGCGACGAGATGCTCTACAATCCATTAACTAGGGACGATGTATGGCGGTTTACTGCACTGCGCCATGGTGACCCAGCAGTGAGTGAGTGCTGGGACCCCTGCGGCTAGCGTGTGACGTATTGATTCAGCCATCACGTGTGGCCACCGCCATGGCGCTCCCAAGGCGACCCCCACTAAATTCAGCGTTGCATGCGGTCGCCAGGGCGAAGGAAGCTTAGGCGGCCGTGCTGTATTTGGCCTTCAGGCTGTCTTTGTCTGTGTCGGTGGCTGCATTGATCATTCCCACCGTAAACATCGACTGCTCAACAACGTTGTCGCACGACCAGCGAAGCGATCATTTGTGCCGCGAATTTTTATATCTGCCTAGATCTCGCTCTATTTTTAACAAGTACGGGACTTGTGCACGGCTAGCTGTACAGACGAGGTGCTCGAGTAGAAATATCTCCATCACGTCATAAGTGGTGTAGTCACACGCACGAGATAAGCATTTCAAGATGTCTTCACGAAAGAAGGTCCTTCTCAAGGTAATTATCGCTTTGGACTGGAGGCATGGCAGCAAAAACTGATGTTGTTGGCAGGTCATTATCCTTGGAGATAGCGGTGTCGGAAAGACGAGTTTGATGAAGCAATATGTACGAAACACCTTTCCGTCGATACGATTCACAACGATAGGGGTTGCATACTAACGACGGGAGTTGTTTAGGTCGACAAGCAGTTCAGTGCTAGTTACAAGGCGACGATTGGTGCCGACTTCTCCACGAAAGAGGTCTTGGTAGACGACAGACAGGTTACTATGCAGGTGCGGGCAACCCCGAACACAGGACGTCTACGGCGAAATTACGATATTAACGACAGTTATAGATTTGGGACACTGCTGGACAAGAGCGTTTCCAGTCTCTAGGCGTTGCGTTCTATCGCGGAGCTGACTGCTGCGTTCTGGTATACGACGTCAACAACGCAAAGAGTTTTGAGGCCCTTGATAGCTGGAGAGACGAATTCCTCATCCAGGCGTCGCCCCGCGATCCTCCCAACTTCCCATTCGTACGTTGGAACATACTACTTTGGTATATATATATATAGAAGCGTGCTAACATGGTACAGGTGGTTCTCGGAAACAAGATTGATGTCGACGAAAGCAAGCGAGTGGTAAGTGAAGCACTAGGCTTGCAGTGAACGATTCTAACGCATTTATAGATATCAAACAAGCGTGCCATGACGTTCTGTCAGTCCAAGGGTGACATTCCCTACTTTGAGACTAGTGCCAAGGAAGCCATCAATATCGACCAGGCTTTTGATGGTAAGTTGAACTGGGGGAATGGTTAATGGGAGTATTTTTGCTAATGGTTGCAGTTATTGCCCGTAATGCGCTTGCACAGGAAGAGTCGGAAGAATTTAGCGGTGACTTTGACGACCCGATCAACATCCACATCGACAACGACCGAGACGGATGCGCCTGTTAAGATGGGCGTGTGGCGGACTGAGTTTCTGTGATGCGTCGACGATATAGACCAAGGATATTGCCTGGACACGTTACGATACTAGAGTATATGTAGTTGGAGAGATGCCACGAAACTCGGTGGACTAGACCTAAGCGCGGCATGGTTGTTGTGTTGTGGCGAGAGATGGGCATGTACCATATTCCACGATGGCGGTGGCACGATGTTTGTTAGTCTTATTGCGATGAATTGAACTAATGCATTACCGATAACCAGATGGTATTTGCGGGCTTGCTGAGCAGAGTACGGAGTACGATGCAATTGTAGTTTGGTAAAATTGATATTACGGTTGGATGATTGGTCGAGTCCATGGCGTTGTCGGAGCGGAGTTTGGGGAGGACAGGAAAGGCCGGTTGGGGCCGCGGGCAGTATACCGTGCGTAGCACAGGTGGTGGATGAAACGGGATGTGCTGCCTATGTTTGAGGATGATGAATTATATCTGCGAATGAGGACAATGTGCAGTGCACAGAGAATTAGTTTATCCGCCCAACAATTAAAGTATGATCGATGCTTTGTTGACTCGTCCAACATACACTGTCAATGTCTTGCAAGACATAGGCTATCTGCCAAAAAGTCCGGCATAGGGCGCCTGTAGACCTGCCTGGCCCCACTGACCGCCTCGGCTGGCACCCGCTGAGGAGCTCCAGCCATTCAGCATCGATTGAGCTTACCCCAGGACCTCGGCCGGTTTGAGGGCTTGGACTCCGACGGACAATACTCCGTTGCGCTCTTCAACTACTGACTACCCCAGCTACACAACAACTCTGCGTCTCCAGCTTGTTGCTTTAGCGGCCCGTCAGCCCCTCTTTACATCTTCTTTTTATTTAGATCCCACTCGTCCCTCCACGATTTCTTTGCTCCCTGCTCCATCCTCATCCTCCTAACCCTTCCCATCTCCTTCTTTTCATCCTTTGTCCCAGATACCCTTTCCCTCTACGTCACCATGTCTCACAAGATCCCCATCATTGTAAGCATTCGTTGCCTCTGCTGCTTTGATCAATACTGATTTGATGATAGGTCTCGCATCTCGTCAGCGACAGGGCGAAGAAGATGATTGATGTTGTCGCCAAGTTTGTCGAGGAAGAATGTATCCCGTAAGTAAACAGAGTCTAGTCCCTCAATCAATTGCCGCTAATCGTGTATCAGTGCCGACCCCGTTCTTGAAGCCCAAGTCGGCGAGGGCGACGACCGATGGGAGAACCACCCAGCCATCATCGAAGAATTGAAGGAAAAGGCCAAGAAGCTAGGCCTGTGGAACATGTTCCTCCCCAAGGGCCACTACAAGGAATCTCCGGGTTGGACCAACCTCGAGTACGGCCTCATGGCCGAGTGGCTCGGTCGCTCCCGCTCCGCCTCCGAGGCCTGCAACTGCGCCGCCCCCGACACCGGCAACATGGAGGTTTTGGCCAAGTACGGCAACGACGCTCAGAAGAACGAGTGGCTTAAGCCTCTCATGGACGGCAAGATTCGCTCTGCTTTCCTCATGACTGAGCCTGATATCGCTTCATCTGACGCTACCAACATTCAGCTCGACATTCGCCGCGAAGGCAACGAGTATGTCCTCAACGGATCCAAGTGGTGGTCTAGCGGTGCTGGTGACCCCCGTTGCAAGATTTACATTGTCATGGGCAAGACGGATGCCAAGAACAAGGACGTATACAAGCAGCAGTCTGTTGTTCTTGTCCCCGCTGGCACCCCTGGCATTACCATCGAGAGAATGCTCAAGGTCTATGGCTATGATGATGCTCCTCACGGTCACGGCCACATTAGCTTCAACAACGTTAGAGTTCCTGTTGCAAACATGGTTCTTGGTGAGGGCCGTGGTTTTGAGATTATCCAGGGTCGTCTTGGCCCTGGCCGTATCCACCACGCCATGCGCAGCATTGGTGCTGTAAGTACACTTTGACTCGTGAGTCTAATGATTTTGAAACTAACTCTTATATAGTCCGAGTGTGCCCTCGACTGGATGTTGATGCGCGTCAACGACGAACGCAAGAAGCCCTTCGGCAAGCTCCTCCGCGAGCACGGTGTCATTCTCGAATGGATCGCCAAGTCTCGTATTGAGATTGACGCTGCCCGCCTCATCGTCCTCAACGCCGCCGTCAAGATGGACGAGCAAGGTCCCAAGAAGGCCCTGACTGAGATCGCAGAGGCCAAGGTCCTCATCCCCCAGACTGCGCTGACTGTCATTGACCGCGCCGTGCAATCCTTCGGTGGTGCTGGTGTCTGCCAAGATACTCCCCTCGCCAACATGTGGGCGGGTATCCGCACGTTGAGACTGGCTGATGGTCCTGATGAGGTGCATCTGCAGCAGATGGGCCGCAATGAGAACAAGCGCGGCAAGCAGACTGCTGATAAGATCAAGTGGCAGCAGGATAAGACGGCGAAGTTGATGGCTCAGTATAAGACCAAGTCTGTACAGCCTGGATCAAGAATTAAGCACTCTAAGATTTGAGAAAATTGAATAATGGGTTATGTAACGCTGTACTTAATAAACAATAAGCTTCAAGATGAATTGCAGTGGTTGCTACGAGGTGGCTGTGAAAACATCGTCGACAAGACATGGACAGAGCTTCACTGTTGCGGTTCTTCACACATGTGCACGGTCAATTAAAGGCGTAGCAGGACTGCATTGATCTCTTAGGAGCTAAATTATGCTGAAGAATGTTATTCCTGTGTCTAGGGAATCACGCTAGATGTGCCACATCCCAGCACTTACAACACAACGCACGGCATTCAGCAAGAGTCGCTGTTGTCACTACCGCCATCATGGCAGTTAGGGCAGTACCCCTTGTACTCAATGTCACCATTGTTACCTCCTAGACAGTAGAAGAAAGAGTAGTTGACATGATTAGAGTCAACGGACTGGTCGTTGGCTCTGAGAGAACCGTCGATCTGGTTGTAGTAGTTGCCTAGACGGTCAGACGTGATAACTCACGAAAATGGGTGGGATATAATTACCTCGTCGGAGAAGGTTGTAGCCGCATCAGTACAGACCCTTCTGGCAGTTGGAGGCAGCAGCCAGAGGAGCGAGGGTAGCCAGAGCGACGAGAGAGACAGAAGTGAACTAGACCATTTTGAAGAGTTGGGTGAGCTTGGTAAGCGTTTATATACTGAGAGTAGATGAGTTGATGATGATTCTAGAGAAGTTTTTGGGAGATTGTAGTCCCTTTTATAGGCGAATTTTGATGTCTTCATGTACATGACGTTCGAATAACTTGCATGGACTCCAACAGACGGCCAAGAATGCCTCACTGAGCGTATGGGAGCACCATGGTGAGCCAGTCCGATACACTTACCAGACATGGAAGTATTTTTACGACGATTTCCACTGTCGTAGGTGAATACTCTAACATTGTTGTAGAACCAACATGTACACCCTGAATGCCATACTGGCCGACAATATGGGGAGACCCATAAGACAATGTACCAGATATAGAGCCATGGTACAAATAGAAGCATGTAAGCGATGATCTCCGCGTGCCTTTCTTTCAGCTAGTATCATGTGTATACTGTTGGGGAGGCTGTGAGGTTTACTGCGCCTCGGCCGCTACCGAAATCGTGTGTAAGCCAGGAGCCTCACTCGAAAATAGTGCGTGAATTGGGCTAGTTGAACCTGCAGTCAAATAAATAAATAAATGGGCCATTCCAACATGCTGATCGGCTTACAGTACAATAATTCAGGTTTATAGTCTCTTCATCTTGTTTTACTGAAGTATATCATTGGGGCGGGTGAGGAGTGGGCAAAGGAGGAAAGAAAGGTTGTGATCTGACGCGTAGAATAGCTGAGGATATTGACTAAGTTTGTTTGAACAGTCCTATTAATAGCTAATATATTGGATTTCATAAAACTAAACTAGACGCCAAAAAGTTACATAAGAGATGAATAAGGAAATACTAATCATAAAGAGAAGATAACAACGGAAGTGGTGCCTCTGGGGAGCTGGCGAACAGATTCGCCGTATCAATCAGTCGCTTTGCCAGCAACTTGGCTTGTTCGGGGTTCATGATTCTGTCAGACGTGAGGACTTGAATCTGCAATTGACCGTTTCCAGGAATGGATCGGATCAGAAGCTGATCTTGTAAATCGATGTGACCCATTGCAAAAGAATCCGAAATACTGGTGCCGTTCTTGAAAAACGAGGGTGTCGGCTCACCAGTACCTAGATGGTTGACGAGGCACCCCCATTTAGTACCCGGAGGCCAATCGGTGCTGTTGTCGCATATTTCGGAGAGCCCAAGGTGACAGTGTCGTAGAGATTCAGCATATTGGTCGCGCATTTCCATACAAAGGTCACTGACAGTACGGACATTGGCGAGACAAGATCGGAGTGGGTTGAGGTTGATGCATGGCCCGAGGATTGTCTGCACCTGAGGCATTACAGTGACTCGCGTATTCGTCACCACTCCAAACACTACGTCGTCTTTGTTGACCAAACTGGCCAAAACAAAAGCGAACGCCGCGTTGATCAATGCTGGCATTGTGACATCTCCGAAGATTGTTGGGAGATCTCCATTGACGATCTCGTGGATATCTGACGACACTTGACCTTCTTGTAGATCTGTGTATGGAAGCATTGTCATTGTTGATCCTTGTAGGTGATTTCTCCAGAATTCAAATGCGGCGTCGGAGCGGTTATTGGCACAGTAATACACGTATTCAGGGAAAGTTGCGCAAACTGGCCCAGATTGGATCTCGTGGTCATAAGCGGCCATCAGGTCGCGAAGGATAAATTGCTTCGAAAAGCCATCATATTGGGCGTGAGATAGTCGTACAGTGAGGAGGTGCTCCGTCTCTGACCGCGAGAGAAGGGTGAACTTTATAATTGGCTGACCGGAGAGTACATCCGCCTTTGAATCGGTTGTACAGAGTGACCTCCAAACTGGTTCGAGTGAGTCTTCAGTCTCGATATGATGGAGTGGAACATCGAACGGCTCCAAAACAGCTTGGAACAACTTGTCATGGTGTTTGAAAAAGGTCGTTCGCAGAACGGGATGGATCTCCATGATGGAATGACAAGCTAAGCGTAGTCTTTCGACATCAATTGTCCCTTGAATGGAGAAGGAAAAGCAGCTTGGAGCCCATTGGGTCAAGAAGAAGATCTGTGAATGTGTGGCAGGCATAATATCAAGTACTGCGTCGTTGGCAAAAGATAGACCACCAATCTGTAAGTCTAATATGGCAGACTTCTCCTCAGGATCCAGGAGTGAGAACGGCTCGCAATTCGAGCTCACTTCACCATTTTGGGTTTTGAGTGCTGTAGCAAGCATGCTTAACTGAGGCAAGGCAAAGATGTCCGAGACAGATAGTTCTAAGCCTTGGGACCTTGCCGTATTCACAAGGTTTATTGCCGCAATGGAGTCGCCACCGATACGGAAGAAGCTATCGTCCGCGGAAATCAACTCAGACTCAATCCCCAGGACCTGTGACCACAGCTTCTGGAGTGATTGTTCTGCGGCTGTGGCGGGTGCTCGCCTTGTCGTCCTAGGACTGCAATAGGCTTCGATCTCGGCTCTGGTAAGTGTCGCTGCGCGCTCACTGAGCCTGCGACGGTCCGTCTTGCCTGATATTGACAGGGGCATGTCACGTAGTGGGAGGAATACTGTCGGCACCATATATGCCGGCACAGCATCGTGGAGTGCAGACACGGCCGCTGGGATAGCCTCACGGAAGCTATCGGTAGGTGCTGCAAGAAAGTCGCCCTCCTCATCCTCCTCATGGCCCTCATATCCCTCATCATCGACACTCCAAATTTTCTGGTTTGCATCATCAACCCACACAAACGCCACCAGTATGGGTGCTCGACCAGCACCCACTGGAGTCACGACGTCGACCACCAGGTCTTGTGCGCTTGGGAAACACTGTCGCACCTGGTACTCGACCTCGCCCAGCTCGATACGTTGACCACGGAGCTTGATCTGCGTGTCCTTGCGTCGATTGAAGACCATTCTTCCATCATCGAGATACTGAGCGAGATCACCAGTCTTATACACGCCGTGGCAGCGATTGCCATATCGTTGTCGAAGCCACGAAGGAGGTTCAATGAAGGCCATCTTTGTCTTTTCGGCATCCTCGAGATATCCGCGCCCAACATTGGGCCCCTCAATCAATATTTCGCCGACCGCACCAAACGGCTGCAGGATTTCATGGTTGTCGGGGTCGGTTAGCCAAATTCGACACTGTACTGGAGTAGGGAGGGTGCCAGCTGGAGTCGTGTTGTGACTGACCCAAGTCTGGCCGGCGGTAATGGTACACTCGGCTGGACCATACGCGACAGCGATGTTGCGGGACTCCCATTTCTGCAATATCTGCTGTGTAATACTTTCTCCGCCTAGTGTGATGTTGCGGAGTGTGGGATAGTCCTTGCAAGCCATTGTACTTGCCATAGATGGAGTCATTAGAACCCAGTTAGCTTCCATTCTGGCGACTGCTTCGGGCAGATTTTGCTGGCGCTCTTTATCAGATGGAATGCAGAGGCAACTGCCTGATACCATTCCGTGCAGGTGATCCAGAATGCTGGCATCCCAGGTATAAGCAGTGAACTGTAGGACTCGGCAACCAGACCCCATCTTGAAGAGGTTGGTTTCTTCATGGACTCGTGAAAGGTAATTTCGATGTTCGATGACAACACCCTTGGGTTTCCCGGTAGATCCGGATGTAAAAACCGCGTAGAGAGCATTATCTGGAGAAACTGCAGTTTCATGCAAGTAGCGTAATTCAGCCGTGGTTGTCCAGGGCTTCTCATGATCTCCAATGGTTAGAATCTTGGTACCAAACTCTGCCGCCAGGTCCTTTTGTAACTCGGATGAGATGATCAGGGCAGCGCCTGTGGTTTTGCAGATAGTGTCAAGTCTCATGACTGGCTGCGAAGGATCCAACATGACAAAGGCAGCTCCAGCCTTTAGAACAGCTAGAATGGCCACAACAGTCCATCGCGACTTTTCAAAGCAAATCGGGACAAACACCTCTGGTCCTGCTCCCTGCTGGGCAAGAACAGCCGCTAATTGCCCACTAAGCGCATCAAGTTCGGCGTATGTAAAGTTGCCATCCCAGGCGCAAACAGCCGGGGCTTGAGGCTGCGCAAGACATTTCCTGCGGATCACTTCGGCCACGCCACCTCTTGCAGCTTGTGACGGTGAATAGGATAGTGCATCATTGTTCCATCGCAGTATCTGCTCCTCTGAGCGCCCGGCAAGGAGACTAGTTGCCCCTACAGTATGGTGAGGGTCAGACACAATCGAGTGAATGGCATGAGAAAAGGCGTCCATGACATGGTGGGCCTGATCTAGAGTGAGAACTGTGCCTCGATACTTGAAGTCCACAAGAATCTGTTCCTCGTGAAGACCAATATCAAGTACCAGGTCATACTAGAGAAAAGAAAGAAAATCACGTTAGTATTTAAACAAGGAACCGCATTTCGGAGTACTTACCTCGGTTTTTCCAGTTCCTTCACTCTCAACAAAGTCAAGAGATGCTTCTTCTTCTTTATATCCCGCCACTTCTTTCTGGACCGAAATTGTCGTGTTGAATAGGGCACTCCTGAGCCCCTGGCTCTTGTCGTGCACAATCTCTGCAAGAGAGTAGAATTGATAATTAAGACCTTGAACATACTCTAATTGGAACTGTTGAAGTAGTTCTAACAAAGTTTTGTCCTGATCAAGAGACATACGACGAACCAGCATGTTGATAAACGGACCTATGGCGTCCTGGATGGCGGGAATGGGAATCTCACGACCTGATGTTATATATCCGCAACTAACATCATCTGAGCCAGTATACGCCCGAAGCACCAAGCCCCATGCCAGTTGACAGACCAGCGCTACAGTAAAGTCGTTGCGCTGGCAAAACTCCGCAAGCGATGAGGAGCCCGGAATAGAAACCTGGATAGCGCCATCGCCATCATCGTGGGCGGGGACTCGCGCAAGTTTTGGGAACAGGCATGGTTCCATCTTATCCGTATATCTTGACCAATATGTGCGTGCAAGGTCAGTCGGTTGTCGCTGTATGTGTGCAATGTATTGTTGATACACAATATCGACCGGCGAATCAAGAACATTGTCATATGCAAGTTTGAGATCTCGGAACATGATCTGCCCAGACAGGCCATCAACGATGGCATGATTGATGAGTAAAAGACATGCAGTATCTCCATTGTCTGCCTGGCAGATTGTAAATCGGTGTTGAGGATGCATTTCTGCCATCGGTGCCTGTTTCGCGCAGACGAGAGTCTGCAATGGATCTCCTTCGGATGACTCGATGACATGTACGTCGGCAACGTAGTCACGAAGGACAATCTGGTCAGTAGAGCCATCGTTTCGACAGCTCTGTACAAAGAATGACCGCAGGAGTGGGTGTCTGTTGACAACATGCTGCCAAGCTCGAAACAGTCTGGATATATCCACCGATTCTGCCCCCTTTGGCCGAACCTTCCAACCAAGCGTGTCAATGTACTCGCCAGGGTTCTTCGCTTGGCTAATCAATATACCCCGCTGGATAGGACTACACGGGTAGGCATCCATCAGCTCTAAATTGCGGCTTGTGACATGCTTCTGTACGATTGCCTGGAACTCGCTCATTTGTGCTTCGGTCAGACGCAGCAAAGGGAAGTCAGACCTCGTCATGGTTGAAGGAGTAGAGGGGAGCTTGGACACAAGCTCGAGGAGAACCTGCTTGCAGGCACTGACCCAAGTGGCAACCGCATGAGAATGACGCATATTCCGGTTAGATAGGATCTTGATGTCCAGTTTTGAGTCAATCACCTCGGCCAAAACGTCGAACAGAGCAAAGCGATTTGCGTCTTCATCCAGATCAGCTAGTGGTGATTCGTCTAGGGAGACTCTTCTAATGAGAGCACTGGTAGTATCTTCGGAGTATGTTGAGCCTGAAAAGTTGAATAAGATCTCAAACCCATCAGGGAGTTGAGAGGGTTTATCAGTACCAAGACTTGAGCAACAAGACGCCAGGTATTGTTTTTGGCACCCGGCCTCTGCCTCTCTACGACCGTCCTTGACTCTAGACACAAAGCCCACTGAGCTTGGATCGTCCTCAATATCAACATGGGTAGGCCAAATTTCCGTAAACCACCCAACAGTGCTGGTCAAATCCAGCTGCTGATCCGAGGAATCACGCCCATGGCTTTCGCTCCAGATCGTAGGTGTTGATCGATCGGGGAAAGTCTTGGCAAATGAATGCAATATAGCGGCGTGTATTAGCTCTACTGGTCTGGTGCCAAAAGCATCATTCGCACGACCGAGAAGTACGCTTGTGGCCTCTGCAGGGAGACTAAGCGTATGTTCCTGCACATCCCGGGAGCAGTTCGATGTGGTATTCAATCCCCAGTATTGAAGCGCCTCCGAGAACTCGAAGGCGTGCGACTTCGGGGTTGGGGGTGTTATAACTCTGGCTTGCTCAGCCTGAATTTGCAGCCAGTGGGAGAATGGCACCGAGGCAGTGCGCTTAAGGGACCCCGTGGCCATAATGTCTTCGAAGTCTGCCAGAAGGATATTCCAGGAGACGATATCGACTACTAGGTGGTGTGCAACGAGTGAGACAATATGTGTTCCGTCGGTCATGGCCATGGAGTCGACTGCCAACAAGGGCCCCTCTTCCACATTCAGAGACTTTTGGCTCAACTGGCGAATTTGAAGGGCTTCTTTCATTGACACCCCATCATGTTCGCGGTATAGGTAACTTCCATCTATATCGTTTGTAACGGATTGGGTCCATTTGTCAGCTAGGTGAAACCTAGCCCGAAGCATTGAATGCTGTTGAACCAAAATTCTAGTGGCATTTTCAACTGTACTATTGCATGCTGGTAACTGAACTTGCAAGACCACTGACTGGTTAAAGTGGTTTATCGTAGCAACCTTTTCAAAGAACAATTGCTGGATTGGGGACAGCGCAAAGGGAATATTAGATTCTTCTGTGACAGAACCTGCGTGTAGAATCGCACCAGAAGACCCAAGACTTGTAATCAATGACGCGATAGTCTTGCATCGTATAATCTGCTCCGTAGAAATACCCAACCCTGCTTTGCGGGCTGCGGCAACTACCTGCATAGCACTGATTGAGTCGCCACCCAGGCGGAAAAAGCTATCTTCGATTCCAAATTCCTCTGGCACTTTATTCAACACTGTGGCCCAGATATCGTGGAGGGTTTGTTGAGCAACAGTCAAAGGTCTTATATCTGGACCAAGTCCACTGCCGGTATAACCACTGATCAGTTGCGGGGATAGGGATTCCACGGCCCTTCTAAGTTCCTTGCGATCGAGCTTGCCTCCGGTAGTCAATGGCAGGTCGTACACGGAGAAAATGGCTGAAGGAACCATATAAGGCGGTAGACTGCTCTCAAGTTGGGTATTGGCGGACTGGCAGCGTGACCTAAATGCTGGTGTCGACAAGGATATTACTGAGGCGGTAGCCTCAACACTCTCGATGGCCTCTGCCTTGACAAATGCCACCAGGGAAAGTTTTTCTTGCCCTGGTAATCTGACTAGCTCGACGGCCACTTTTTCTTCGTCAAAGCAGCGTCGCAGAGCGTACTCTACTTCATGTAGCTCTATTCTCTGTCCTCGAAGCTTCACTTGGCTGTCGTTACGGCCTACGAAGCAGATCGATCCGTTTTCCGACAACCGAACTATATCTCCGGTACGGTAGACCTTGCCTGGCTGTCCTCGACGAAAGTCGATCAGCCACTGCGGGGGGTCAATGAAGCCACCGCCAGGGCCATGTAGATAGCCTCGACTGACAACTGGGCCTTCGATCAGGAGCTCACCAACAGCACCTATGGGGAGCAATTGGCTGGGATCGGACGACCGTGTAATCCATCCTACGCCTCCTGTCACAGGGCCAATTGTGCCTACTTTCCATTCTCCGTCAAACACTTGACCTGCAGCACAGATCGTCGCTTCGGCTGGGCCATAGCCATTGATCAGTGTCAGTTGAGTACTCCAAGTGTGAGCAATGTCCAGCGTAAGGGGCTCGCCACCAAGGATCAAGGTTTGCAGGCTTGGAACCTGATTTGGCTGCAAAGCTTTGAGCGTTGATGGTGAGAAAATGGCCCAGTTGACATTGCGTTCCCTAATGAACTCTTCGATTCCATTAAGGCGCTGTGACTCTGAGGGAATACAAACACATCCACCATTGCAGAGCACGGTGAAGAGCTCATAGATGCTGGCATCGAACGCATAAGATGCGAAGTGCAGCCCACGTACTGGAGTTGTTGCTACAAGTGAACTGCTGTGGTCGCGAATACTTGTAGAAAGGTTACGGTGCTCTAGAACAATCCCCTTAGGTTTACCAGTGGAACCAGAGGTGAAAATGATGAAGGCAGGTTCATTGGGGGCAACCGAGATGTCAATATGAGATGGTTGGCCGGATAGTGCCCCTGCGTCGCCTTCCAAGCCAGAGAAAGGGACTGTCAATACCGGGATGGGGGCATCGCCGAAGATTTGCGCTGTTGTTGCTGATGCTAACACAATGGGTGGATTGACTTGCGAAATAATTTGCATGATCCTGTTGGGGGAATGCTTTGGGTCTACCGTCGTCACGGCCGCACCCGCTCGTAGAACACCCATCATAGCCAGAACAGCCCATTTGGACTTTTCGAAGCAGATAGGGACAATGTCTCCGTGGCCTACACCTTTCACTCGTAGCTTCTGGGCCACCCTAAGCGAAAGGGATGCCAGCGTCTCGTAATCCCAGTCACCATCCCATGCCGAAACTGCTGGCGCTGCTGGACTCGCCTCACCATGTCGTAGAACCAGATCGTGAAGGCAAACCTCGAACGATTGGGGTAAGATTCCATTCCACTCTTCCAAAACCTTCCATTCCATGGCAGTGACAGTTGTGATCTGACGAATCTTGTCGTCGGGGCGCTGCAGGATGTACCGGAGGCTCTGTTCGAAGTTACCCAGAATTCTCTTCACCTTGCTAGTGTCCACGACATTCGCATCGTAGCTGGAAGTCACTACAACATGGCGCTTGCCATCGATGCGCTGCGGGTGGCAGACAACTACAAGTGCGTAACTGGAGAAGTCACCGTAATTCATCGCATCATCTTGTTGAAGAGTTGCCAGCTGACTTTCAGGTGCCTCGAGCTCCGGCTGAATGCCTAACTGACACTGAAAGTCGCACGCCAGTGCAGCCTCGCCGCTCAACTTCTGAATATTTTGCAGTCCAGCATGCTCGTATGGGAAGGCAGATGCGATGTGAGCCTGCAGCTGCATGAGCGTCTTTTCGATGGATGTCTCGGGGTGAAGCTGCACCCGCAATGGGTATGATGTCAACGTCGGTCCGGACACATTCTCAATGGCTGGGAATGGAACCCTGCGGCCATCCGAAACAATGCCGTACACGACATCGTTAGAATCCGTATACGCTGATTGGGTGACTGCCCAAGCCAACCGGATCGCTGTCGATAACGTGCTCTCAGCCGGTTGGCCTTGTAGATCATCAATACGATGAATCATGCTCGCCTTCGCGTCCGGGACATAATCAAGAGATGGCAGTTTGGGAAACATGGGGGCATTCAGGTCTTCAAACTGTGATTGCCAGTATGTTTCCCACCCAGATGCTCGCTCCAAATATCCGATAAAGCGGTTAAATGGGGATTGTGCTAGCTTGGATCCTTGGTAGGCTGAGACGATTTGCCTCCAGAGAACTGGCATGCTTTGGCCATCGTATAATGAATGGTGCATTCGGAGAACAAAGCAACAAGGCTTAGCCACTAATGTAGCATCTACAAGTGAAACATTGAGACCCATGGAGGCCGGTGGTCGCTGCTCCCTTGATTGGCAAGTTAACACTGGCACATCTTCGTCTACAACGACCTGCAGGCACTGGCCTTGAAAGGAGGTTATACGAGTTCGCAGAATGGAGTTTGCCGCCACAACAGATGCAAATGCATGGCGAAGCATGTCTAAGTCGATGTCCTTTTTCAGATAATAAGGGAATGTTTCGATATACATTCCGGGGGACTTGGCGGAAAGCGCCATCAGCCCTTCCTGCATGGGTGTACAAGGGTAAATATCCTGTATCTGATCAACGCGTAGTCCCATTGCCACTGCAGTATTCTTTACAATATTCTTTTGTGAAATACAGCTTGGGATCAAGGAGAATGGTGGGAGGTTCTCTACTGTGTCATCCTCAAGCGGCCGAAGCTTCTCAGAGAGGTCACGGATCTTGGGATGGACGAAAATGTCTGGGCCGGTCAAGAGGAATCCGGTGTCGCGAGCATCTCCGGCGAGTTGCACTGCAAGAATGGAGTCACCTCCCAGTCGGAAAAAGTGGTCGTCGACGTCGACTTTATCGAGAGGTAACTGCAGTACGTTCGCCACCAACTGCTGGAGCATAAGCTGCGCTGCTGTAGCTGGAGCGCTTTTAGTTGAAGCTCCAGTTGAAGCTCCATGGACGTACTGATCAATCTGTTGGCGAGACAAAAGGGATGCAGTCTGGACCAATACTCGACGATTCAACTTGGTGGTGGCAGTTTGAGGAAGATATGCCAAAGGGATGTAGCCGGAAGGGATCATAAAGGATGGTACTCGCGTCTGGAGAGCCACTCCCGCTGCCGCTGCAGCCTCAATGAACTCTGTATCGACAGCCGTAAATAACTCAGCGCCAGCATCTAAATTCTGCATGCGTTCACAGAAGATGAAAGCTAGTAGAATGGGGGGGCGCGCCCCTGACTCTGGTCTGATAACCTCTGCTACCACTTGTTGTGCCCCTGAAAAGGCTTGTTTGACATGATATTCGACCTCCTCTAGTTCAATACGTTGTCCGCGAAGTTTGACCTGTGTATCCTTTCTTGCCACGTAGGTCATTGTCCCATCCGGGAAATAGCGAACAAGATCTCCTGTTCTGTACAGACGACCTCGCCGGTTTGGAAACTGCTCCATCCAGGACAGGGGCTTGATAAAAGTGCGGGCATTCACCTCTGGACGGTTCAGGTACCCAGCACCGACAATAGGGCCCTGAATTATTAGTTCTCCTACCGTACCGATGGGCATCAGACGATTAGGGTTCTCTGGATCAACAATCCAACAGGCGGCAGCCGGCGCATCTCCAATGTTATTCAACCGGCCGTCGTCACGGACATTTGGCATGATGGTTGTAACCAAGGAACATTCTGATGGGCCGTACATATTGATGACACGGACTGTTGAAGGCCAGATGTCGACATCTCCACGAGCCATTGACTCTCCTGCACAAGCTAAAGTCAACAGTGACGGTATGCGGTTAGGCTTCAGAGTACGTGCCACGGATGGCGTTAAACATATCCAATTAGCCTGGAAGTGTGTAAAGGCTTGATGCAGATTGAACATGCGGTCCTGGTCGGTCGGAATGCACACACAGCCACCGGTGAAAAGAGTGAAGATATACTCCAAGAAAATAGCATCAAAGGCATGTGAAGAGAATTGGTAGACTCTTGATTCATTGGTGAGGCCGAGGGGCGCACGAAGGCCCTGTATACTTGCAAACAATGACCCGTGCGTAACCACTGCGCCTTTTGGCTTTCCCGTCGAGCCGGAAGTTAAGGCAACATACAAGCCATGATCTGGTGTTGGCTGGGGTATCGTGAGGCTTGAATCGCCGTTCTTCCACTCCGTATCCTCGTCTCCAATAACAATGGTGTCAATTCCAAATTCTGCTGCCTGTTTCTGAAGAGTGGTGGAGGCGAGGACGACGACAGGACATGTGTCTGCGCAGACTTCTTCCAGTCGTGTCTTCGGATGTGTTGGGTCGAGCATCACCACGGTACCGCCGGCCATCATAATACCGAGGAATGCAACGGCAGTCCAACGAGTTCTATCGAAGTATATTGCAGCGAAAGTGCCGGGGCTGACTCCGTGACGGACAAGTGTACGGGCAAGGATGGAAGCCTCAGTGCCCAGTTCACTGTATGAAAAGTTACCGTCCCATGCGCACACCGCTGGTGCCTCTGGTTGAATGCGACACTGTTCTTCAATTACGTGATGCACGCAGCGTTCGTCTTCCGCATCGAGCTCGCTGTTCCAGACCTGCAGCTCCCTTCGATCCTCTGCGCTCAACAAGTCAATGTCTGCCAAGCTTATTGTGAGGTCCGACTCTGTTTGGTGATATATGTGGCGGAGTTGATGAAGGAGTCTCCGTGCTTCCGGTTTTGAGATTATCTCAGGGTCCACCGTCGCTTCGACGATCATGGACTCTGAATTAATTGTAGATGTTAGGGCAATCGCGTATGAACCCAAGGTAAGGGCGCGTGAAGACTCATTGTGACTTGCGAAGACTGCAGGGAATTCTTCGACTGCTGTTTCGATGTGCAGCAGACTGCGAATATTTGTCTCTTTGGTGCTCTGCGCCAGAACTGACAAGATGTGCTTTGAACCAACATGTTCATGAGGAGCGGCCTCTTTAGCTTTCATTTGTATATCTTTGATGGCGCAACTAACGGTATTGTTGGGATTTAGTAGCAGTCTTAGGGGATAAGACGCTGTCGTTGGCCCTGGAATCGTCTCTGTCCAAGATGCTGCCGTACGACCACAACTCGTGACGCCGAACACGACGTCGTTGTTTTGGGTATATAGGCTGAGCAGTACGGCCCAGCTCAGTTGTAGCCTCGCGACAATTGTTCTTGTGTCAGCCATGTCCCGCTGGAGAGGAATTGGAACCTCAACCCGAGCAGTAGGCTTGATGCGATGGTCTGGTGAGGGGAGCTCTGGGAAGGTGCCTGCGCTGCAGTCTTTGAACTGATTTGTCCAGAATGCATCTGCTTCACGTGGAACCTCTGTTGTGAACTGAGTGAATCGATCAAATGGCTGATATGACACATTCGCTCCCTTGTATGCCTCCGCCACTTGACCAAATAGCGAGTGAAGGGCACAATCGTCTGTCAAGGCACGGTGGATCATCATTCCAAAGTAAAGAGAGCCATTTACTGTATCTCCATTCAACTCCAAGCGTAACGAGGGTGCACTCAGTTTCCAAGGTTTGACGGTGTCCTCCGGGTTCCAGTCGGCAGTACAGCGGAGGACACACTGCCAAATCTTTCCGTCAGAGTCCTGCAGAAAGCGCGTTCGTAATATAGGGTTTTTGTTAACAACGATATTCCACGCCGTTTTAAATTGATGACCGTCGACATCGGCAGCCAGGTCAAATTCATGGCTCAGAAACGATGGTGATGGTAAAAGTTCCTGTTGCCAAGGAGTACACGGGTAGATATCCTCAATTTCCCTCTCCGCAACATTAAATTGCTTTTGTGCCAAAAGAATCAGATTGTTTCTCTCAACCTTTGCATCAGACAAGAGTGAAAAGGGCTCTGTTGCTTTCTCCATCGCAAGGGTGGCGACAGGTTCAATGTGTGCTGCCATTTCGGCCAGGGTTGGAGCCTCCCAAACATCTCTCATCTTCAGGCTCAGAGATTCCTGGCGAGCACGCCCAATGAGGCTCATGGCACGAAATGACGTCCCGCCCTGTAGCCAAAAGTTTGAGTCGAGTCCAATACTTGTTTCTGGTAGTTCCAACACTTCGGCCCAGAGGCGACGAAGTCTTTCGATAGCTCTGGACTCAACAATGTAGTCGTTTTTGGTCATGATTTCCGTAGTTACGCTTTAGTGTTGTCACACTCTTAGCCAGATCTCAAGTGAATAATTAAATGGGAGGCATATACAGTGGATCGATGGATGGACAGATTGCATTTACATTCACGCATCGCCTTTTTTTTTTTCTTTGGTCCTTTGGAGAGCGACCTGCAGCTTATCACTTCAGGGTTGTAAGTAGCAGTACATTTCATTACCCACTGATCAAATTTGTTCGGAGCTTCCTAAACGGTGAGCCTGGTGCCTCATGTAGCAAAGCCTCACTTTGTATCCGCTGCCCTTCTTGGCCCAGCTTGGGAACGAGAGTTTACTTCCCCCATATGGAGACAAAAGGAGGAATACAACTCGGTGAAGATGAGTCCACTTTCTGTCTATGCTGCAAACGAGGCTCTGCAGCGCATCTTAAAATCGGATCAAGAGCGGGTTTTAGCTCCACTGTCATTACCCATCTGTAAGCAGAATAATATACTTCCGTTAACACCACACCTCACCAACTTCGCGATTATGGGCTCCGGCCTTGCCCGACAATAAGCCAAGACATGTGCATACAGCCAGCATGTGCACATATTCGTGCACGATATGGGCCATATTACAGGTGCAATTCTGTAAATACAGGCTGACGTGGTCCTGGGAGTGTGCACACCTCCTGTATGTACCCATAAAAGCATTATGGCGACATGTACATGTAGTTACCTATTCGGGCAAAGCAGCAGCTCGTCGGTGTCCTTCTTCTCGACAAGATTTTTCTTGGTGTCGATCACCAAGTAAGCCTTCTTCACAAAGACTTGTACATATGTTCGTTCATATGGTCCGTTCCAAGAGGGGAGTTGCGGAGCCTACTGTTGTATCTTTCCTGGCCAGCCAGCTCCAGCCTCATAGTCTTTTCCATTTTGCGTTCTAGCTACGACAGTCAAGTAAATATAAGCCAACAAGCAACCCAACTATCTCACCCATCAAGCATTATATCACAAAAGCAACATGACGAAGAATTCCTACTACTCCAACGATCTGGCTACAGATACGGTGGTGGTCAGTCACGTTCCCCAGACTGACACGATCCGCCTACCATTAAAAGCATCCCAGCTGGTAGTCTCTATCGACCCTGTCCATCCAGAGAAGGGACAGCCGGTTTCAGATGATCTAACGAGTGAGGTGGTACTCGGACTTCAAGGGCCCTCACCATCCCTGCCCTCCATGCTGCTCTGGGACGACGACGGCATCCGCAACTTCAACAAGTTAGAGCTTCATCCCAACTATTATCCTAGTCGTGCTGAGCTGGACCTTGTAACACAGCATGCAAATGAAATCGCGCTCAGCGTCCCCCCGTTCAGCACGCTCATTGAGTTGGGGTGCGGCAGCATGCGCAAAACAGGCGTTATCTTGGAAGCCTTCGATCGTCTCCATCGACCTGTTCATTACTATGCGCTTGATGTCTCAGCGGGCGAGCTACAACGGAGTTTGAAGCTTTTGAGAGAAAAGTTTTCACACTCGAGCGTGGTTTCCATTGGAGGCCTGCACGGCACCTACGACGACTGCGTCGGTTGGCTCAGATCGTCGTCTTCTGATCTGGCCGTCAGTCCAAGCGACACGTTGACTTTTCTCTGGCTTGGGAACAGTGTTGCAAATATGAAGCCAAGCGAAGCTACAGCCCTACTGGGCAGGTTTCACAATGCTTGTTCGCAGACCGGGCAAAAATGCAACTTTATCATCGGTAGCGATGCCTGTAGCGATCCCGGCACAATCATGCGATCCTACAGCCCTACTTATGAGGCCATTTCCAATTTCATCTTTAGTGGCTTGCATTGTGCCAATCGTTTGCTGGGCCAGGAGATTCTTCCTCCTGCAGCTTTTGGCTGGGACTCCCAGTTTGATGCGGACGACCGACGCTTGCAAGTGTATTATGTTGCAAAACGCAGGGTTGAGATTCCGCTGGATCCGGTGAGTAAGGACACCCTGGTAATTGAAGCAGGCCAAAGGCTTCCGATAATTCACAGTTACAAGTGGTCAGCAGCAGACATGGCACAGATCTGCGAGGCGGCCGGGCTGGAAGCACAACCAAGATGGAAGAGTCCGCACGTTGACTACTGTAAGTCACCAAAACTGTCCGTTGATATGCGCTGACTAACCCTGTCCACCCTGCTAGATATATATGCAATCAGGCCTAGACCTTTGTAACTGGTAAGCTTTGTCTTGGCTTGCAGAAAAGGGAACGAGGTGGTGCCACAAGATACTTTGATGAAGAGTGAAAAATAGATAATGATGCAAAATGAGTGGAGTGGGGGCAGTCGAGACTCATGTACTTGTAATAAGATTGAAATATTCAGATTGCATCGGCCGTACCCTCAGCGCAACACGAGATCCATGGCGCCCGGGTGAATTGGAACCCTGCATTAGAAAATCTTAAAAACACCCCATGGTGTACCGACAGGATGCACATTGCAAGCCTCATCATATTAAGCTCAACAGCGTGGAACGAAAGAACACTGGCATCAACCAAGTAGATATGGGCAGAATATACAGTTGTTACTATTTAGCTTTCACAATTTCTTCGTCTTGAAATAAACACTACATACAGTCTCAGCACGCTTACAATTACCGAGCGATTATTATTGCTCAAACCTGGCCCCCTCCTCCCCAAAACCATCACATCTTTCGCACTTGTACAATCCAGTCACCATGTCAGGATTTGCACAGAACTTGTACTGTCGCCTTTCGTCTGTTTCAGCACGACATGTCAGACGTGCCAAACTACCTCTGGCAGGCGTTGCAACAAAGGCTTCTATCTCGACGACTGCCTCGACTTCAGCCCAAACACAAGAAGTCAACGTTGCACCACAAGGCGATCAAGTACAAGAATGGCTTGTGATTATACCTGATCGTAAAGGCGTTGTAAGTCATTGCCTTCCCAACCCAATAAACTTACAAGTGATTTGTCTAAATTTCTTTCTCAATCTCTCTTGCAGCTGGAAAAGCGCATTCAAATTCGCCCAAAGCACTCACCCAACTTTGTGCGCCTACACAACGAAGGCTATGTCTCCTGGGCGGGCCCGGTCTTCTCCAAGCCTTGTGTGCGCAAGCCTACTCATGAGGACCGCCCGTTTATGGGTAGCATGATGGTGGTGAATGATGTTACGCCGGATAATATTTACAAGCGGCTTGCATCAGACCCTTTTATCACAGAGCGCATTTGGGATTGGGAGAACGCAAGGATTTTGCCCTTTAAGACTGTAATGAGGGACCCTCTCCGCAAAGCTGAATGAACGCTGCGTACTGTAATTGACAAGTGGGCTCATAATTAGAATACTCTACTGTCAATTAATGAAGGGAGGGCTATAAATGAAAAGAGGAAATTACACTACTGTTATATGTTCGATTGAAAATATACATCACATTTGACTAATTCTCGTTACATTGAAGCTTCCATTTCACACTCATGACCTTCTAATGGGCTGGTGTGAATAGTTTCCAGTGGCCAAATCGAGACACTATCCATATCCCAAACATTCTATCGCATAATTAGCTTCGACTTCAATTTATATTACTGGAGAAAAGCTGATCACTAACCTTTGCAAATGGGTGGTCCTGCAATTGCATTTCCACCTCTTCTTTGGACGATGCTTGACACGCCAGTACATCACCACGAATGTGCTGGCGACCCTGACCCATAATATTACCAACCATTGTTAGTTGTCGGAAAGAAGGCAACTTGGCGGGCTCACTGCTCGGTCGTAATGAATTTGGCAGATCATGAATAACAACAAAGCTAAGAGCGAGAGAGCTTAGCATGGCATGTTTTGACAGCAAAATAGAGAGAAATTTTTGAGACATCGCAAGTGCGAATACAAAACTTACTACTCGTAAAGACGCTTGGGAGCTGGTGTCATCATGGACACGTTGCGATATACCTTGAACGGAGTCTGAACCGAACATTTGGCAATACGCGTAAATAGACGACTAGTGTTCATGTTTGATTTGGTGAGAATTATGGCAAGATGTAATTGTCTACATGCAAATGTCAAGAAAGGAGATGCGAAGTCAAGAGAATATACGGTAACAGCGTTCGTCGATTGAATGCTGATTCCGGATGCCCTCTAATTTGAAACGGGACTCAGCCGACCAGAGCCTCGCATGCTAGCTACGTCAGGAAGACTGTGCGGAATGCCTACTTTAGTTTCGTTTAACAAAATGGTATATGTAATCCCAGTGCCCACTGGAAAACAGTACCTCAGACTCCTTGGGTCGACTGATGAATTGCAAACTCTTCACCCCCGCCCGTCAGCATTGGCAGTTTCCTATGTACATTACAGGGCGATGCAGGGTCAGGCTGCCAAGAAGCTCGTTTAAACTTATTACAACTACCATTTTACCGTTGCAAGCCGCGCCAGCTGAACGAATTTTGTCTCGGGCGGGCAGCGAAGGGATGAATTATTACATATACTCCACTTGTAAAGAAGCTACAGCACTGTACATGTACATGCAGACCGGTGAGGCAAGGAATGAAGGCTAGGTGCCTCGAATCTTGTCACGCTTATATAGGGTGCAAATAGTAGGTCGGACAGTGGCCGCCGTAGCTGCATATGCCCTTTTTGCGCCGCATGAATTTGACAGATCTGGACTAGTCCGGCCCGGGCCTAGTCCATTCACGGGTATGTGGACCGCTGAGCAATTGTGTACGGCACTTCAAAATTGTCCGCGCCTCACTTTGACCTATCAAGGATGGGCATTCAAGAGCCTGGTTGTTTTGCCTTACTCATCTCTGAAGTTAAGCACATTTCATTCTATTTTGGGCGCTTACAGGGTGAAGCAAAAGTCTTCAAGACCGTGTCGGCCGAGAGAAACCGGGCGATGGGGGTCTGCACTGTTGCTGACGAATGCCACTTCGGTATTACCTCTTTGGGAAACGAGAGGTTTCCAACTTATCCATTTAAATGAACGAAAGCACTTTAACGCAACCAAGAGCTTCCGGGTAGGACATTATAGTATCACGGAAACAAGCTCATCTCTTTAAGCACTACAGTGCCAACATGAATCAGAGGCTTAAGCAATAGCGATAAGAACGCGCACTGCTCCAGCAGGTAGATCGAACCCGCATGAGTGTGGCGAAACATCAGGCATCAAGAAGGAGAGCGTCGCATCGATATGCTTCTTACCAATGTTGCAAAATGGCGTGATACGTGCGAGGCTATATGCTCTAATAAGTCATATTGACATACTCTCAGCTGGACCAAAACTTGCTCAAAGCTGCAGGATAGCCAGCTAAAGTTACCTTGCAGAAAGAAGACGTACGTTTATGTCGCTGTCATAAATCACCAAGGGCGATTGACTGCTTCCAAGAAAATGATCCACGTGGGCCACACTTTGACATCCATTGATCCTTGTAACACTGCGAGTCGAGTGCAACAAATAGCCAACCAAGTTAATTCCTCTTTAATTCTTGACTTAGAATCCGGTCAACGAGGTTCCACATCTGACAAATTATTGCACACAGGCGCGGATTCATGCAGAGCCCTACCTGATAGTGCAGATATCATATTACCAGACATTAGATACGCCGATTTAGCTTGCTTGTTTTTATCACTGGATCTTTTGAAGAGCCCAAAGATGCCATCGCCGAACAAAAAGCTATTTCCACGCGTTCAGTAACTCATAGTCAGGGGCTGGGAATGAACAAGGAGACTGCCGTACTACAAGTAACCTCGTATACCTTTGGGCCATGCCTGACGGAAATACCTGGGCACAGTCATATTTGAGGGGTGTGTATGTGTATCTACAAGCTGATAAACCTAGATGAATCTATAAACAGGTTGAAATTGAGTTTGAATTAGCAACATGATAACGCGAAAGCTCTAATGCCAATCAGGTTATTATTCACGTCTTCAGTCATCTCACTTCCTTCAATGAAGACGTTACATCACTTGCAATGATATCTGTCTGAGAGAAGCACTACCTGAAGATGATGTTGAGACAAGGGAAAGAAGGCAACCCCAGAAAAATAGGCCACAACGCCAGTAGCAGCAATTAAAGGGTTAGAATGCAATACGAACCATTTGATCAAATGGTCTATCCAATAATTATTGTATGCAGATAACTGTTATAGGAGAAAATAACACCTTAAGCCATAGACGTAGGGAGAGTCTAGCAGCCGTCACGGCGGCCACGACTCAACTACCACGCAACACACAGATAGTCTGACTCGTGAGAAATGATAAAAAAAAGAATAAATAAAGAAGATTGATTGATTGTGTTGAGACAAGGGAAAGAGGGCAAACCCAGAAAATTGGCCACAGCACCTGCAGTAGCAACTAAAGAGTTTGAATACAATGAGAACCATTTCATTAAATGGTTAATCCAATAATTATTGTATATAGATAACTATTATAGAAGGAAATAGCGCCTCTGGCTATGGGTATGGGAGAGTCTTGCGGCCATTAGGGCGGCTACGACTCGATCACCACACAGTACACAGGTAGTTTTATGTGTTGAGATATATATAAAATAAAGAAAGAAAGAAGATTAATTGAGGGAAGCTTCCTATGCTAGTATAAACTGCCGTGTACTCAAATAGTAAAGGGTTTTAATTTCCACCCCTTATAGTCCTAAGACGCCTTGATATATGTAACCCTGTATTGCCCCTGGTTCTTCTACCCTACCCAGAGGTCTCAGTGTGTATACTATTGTGTGCTGGCTTGTATCCTATTTAAATAATAAAACTCCATGTATTACCCTTTGTAATCCCTGTGTGCTCCAGATCCTTGCAATTCTTGAATTGTACCCTTCTATCTCTACCCTGTTCCCAGGTCTCGATACAACAAGAATTTACCAGACAGGAGACCCTGCGAGATTGGAACCAGACGGGTGAATAGATGGCTCAGCAGGAAGGATTAGGCAGTTGAAGATACAGAGCCAGCGAATAGAACTGAGAGATATTGATAGTTGCATATTGCAACATAATCCTGATCGAATTCTGTTCTAATGGAAAGTACAAAGAGAAACAACTTCGGTTATCATGTAGCATTTCTGATTCTGTGTCCTTACCAATTGGCAGTCAGTGCCATAGCTGAAGTGCGCGAATATGGTCTTTGGACTGCTCTACTCTAGATTATTGCAGCACCCTTTTTCACCTTGGAGGAAACTCACTTCTCGCTGTTAAACTAGTCACATGCCTACAGGACACTGATATCCAACTACTCTTAACGTCTGTTCTAAACGTGCAATCGATTGCAGTCTTGGCCACTTTGAGCGAAAGCCATTTGACAAATGTAAATGCCGCGACGACCGTATCTAACCATGTTCAGCATCTTGGGGACGATTTTTTGAACCCCTTGGTTCTTGAGGAGCTAAGTTATCGGGCTGCTAAACAATGTAGCCTGCCATCTCATGTGGTTCTATGTATATTCCCTTGATCTCCCTTGAAGATGGCCTTTGCCCTCGTTTTGTCGTCAACCTTTTGCATGTGTGACTCAATATGTGTTTCAGCTACCAGCAAATGTAGAGTTCAATCAGTTCAAACCATGTCGGGCCCATTTCTACAAACAACTTGCTGTTTTGCAGGCAAGAGGCCTTTAGCCGCTAAATAAAGAGCGTATTCCGGTGATTATTGACGACGAGATTGTTCTAGATTTCAATGTTGGATCAGCCAGTCTCACTGCCAAGATGGCCTGAGACGGCTCGCACTCGTGGAAGAGCACGGACATTTGGTGTCATACCCCACAGATGCTGACTTTCATTTGTTCCTGACACTTCATCATGTACTAGCCGAAGAGTGGTCGATTCAACATTTCCCCAGCTTTACGGAGGGAAACCGCAGACGGTTAACGCTAAGCGTCTCTTTATATATAGGCATTTTCTATTAATGTTGCGGATTTGTCACATTTTGCTTGGGGAAATGCGTGTATAACACCATGGACTTGCTATCTAGCGTTACGCTGAAGAGGGAGTCGCACGCACGTAAGCGGCGAGAGGTGCGGATATCTGTAGGTTAGGGTGTTAGCCGTGGCATAAGATTTGTCGGCATTTTGTTTGTTCTCTAGGGCTGTCCGGATGCAAAGCTGCAAGGGTAGCTAGTTTGGGTTGGTTCGTGGGGGCATTTTTGTTAAATCGGATGGAACATGGATTACCTGTTTCGGTTTATCACTGCGACATGTGGTCACTGGATAGGCGGGTCGTCGATTGTAACCATTTCTGTGGAATCTTGCTTACATGTAAATTCACTGTGATGTGCCGTTCTCACTCAAATTGTCATCATGGGCGGTTCGGCATGTCGAGTCGGAGAGAGAGCTTTTCTGTCTGCATCAGCACAGGCTGACGGCAGTTATTGGCAGCGTCGTGAATCTTACAACTATAATGCTCTTGATATCGGGCCATCAGAGCGACCGTCTCAATATCGACTCATCAATACCAGTGTAACATACCACTTGTTAAAGTTCATGAGCGTGTGACGCCCTGCAGAAGATGGCTTACATCGGCAGAGCCGACATCATGACCGCTTCCTTCGACGAGCTCCTCTGTCAGGACCAAGTCCGAGCCCCAGTCTCGACCCTACCAGGCTGTATGAACATGCAGACAATGGTACCACAACCGGAATGTCAAACAGGCTAAAGATAAAGAACAAGCTCTGTGGAACCCATCAAAGTCGCATCAAGTTGGCCCGTTCGTCTCACATCGTTGC
Source organism: Simplicillium aogashimaense (assembly GCA_028455935.1). Classification (NCBI taxonomy): domain Eukaryota; kingdom Fungi; phylum Ascomycota; class Sordariomycetes; order Hypocreales; family Cordycipitaceae; genus Simplicillium; species Simplicillium aogashimaense. The sequence goes on along the minus strand of CM052010.1, from coordinate 2,589,047 downwards.
AATCTTACCGACGTTAGCCCCAAATGTCTCACTACACCTAACGTGGGCACAAGGATATCGTGTTTCCGTCAATTCCGTGTATTAGCTTGTAATCAATTGCTAGTTCCCGTCTATCCCATAAGCCGCGGAGAACTGTAGGTAAATAATTGAGTTGCCATCGAAAGTGGGAATAATGGAAACGAGTGACTTATACATTATGGCGCTATAGTTGCCGCCCCTGAATGGCACCACTTACGCCAAGTACCAATGTCCGGCAATTAGCTGCAAAGCCCAGATGGCGCGTCGCCCAATCGCGTACTGGCACTGTGATGTATGGCGAGGAAAATAGCGTATAATCTCTTGATCCCACCTAAAGCTTGACTTGCCCTAAGTAGCCAGGAGAAATTCCAGATCGTGGGGGCACGAATGAGGCTTGCCTCATGCCCATAAATGTATTCCTTTGGTGGCCATTCGCATAAATCAACCTCTCCCATTCTGGCGTTGTCAGCGATCCTGGTATGACGTGAGACGCAAGCGATGCTCTTTCAGGAAGGCAGATAGTGAATGGCTGAAGGCATAGCGCCGGCTTCGGCCGTAATGGGCAAATAGGTGGACACAGACAATGCGAAACCATTCAGGAACCAGGAACGCTTTTCCAGAATCTGTCATTTTGGCACACGTGGTTCGCTCTTCTCCACGCAGTGTAGCATGCAGGCAGCACTTTGGGCCGTGGAAGTCAATACGTTGCATTTTGGTGTCGAAAAGCCGAGTCCAATAAGTCGACTTGCTCCTCTTCGGGCTGATGTTTGGCGAACCACACTGTTCCGTCGCGGTAACGTTGCCACTTTACACGACTTGGAAAGTGTTTCCGATGGCCGTATTGACCAGTAGTTCGGGGCATGAGCTGGGCTGTCAATGTCGGCCATGTGCGTCAATGCTGCTTCTGCTTATGGTGGTATGTCAAATGAGGGTTCGCAATGCATCAACCACCAACATGTCCGTCGCGTAGTAATGAATATATCTTGATCAACTATAAATGCAAGCTCTTCTCCTTGGTTTGATCGACAGCAGATCACTCAAGCTCTCCAGCAAGCGACACTCCACAAGCTATCTCATCTCGATAGATCTACATTCATTATCTTATACCAACTCACTCATCCCTTACCTAATCCAAACGGTACCCAAACTCACTACAATGAAGTCCACATTCATTTCTCTCGTTGGCGTCTTGATGGCCTCCACCGCCCTTGCGATTCCTTTCAATTCTGGCCACCCTGCCCAACTTCTCAGCCGAGCCGGCAACTGTGGCAGCAACTCTGACTGCGGTGGCGGTATGTGCTGCTCTCAGTACGGCTACTGCGGTACTGGTGCTGAATACTGCGGCAGCTCAGGCGTCTGCGGTAACACTGGTGCCCCTTGCGCTGCTGGTCTTTGCTGCTCACAGTACGGCTACTGTGGCAGTGGCCCTGAGTACTGTGGTGGTGGCGGTGGTAACCCTCCTCCCAGCGGCGGCAGCATTCCTGGACTGGATGATGTTCAGAGCCGCAACGCTCGTGCGGCCATGGACGAAGTCCGCAGACAGGGTGTCGGTCTACAGGGTTGTCTTTGCGCCATCAGCACTGCGCTGCAGGAGTCTACCCTCCACATCTACGCCAACCCTGTCGTCCCTGCTTCCATGAACTACCCCCACGATCTCGTCGGTGGAGACCAGGACAGCATTGGTGAGTGTTTTCACTATCTGACTTACATCTTGTTTCATTTTGCTAACTGTATCACAGGCATGTTCCAACAGCGTCCTCAGTGGTACCCTGATATCGCCGCCGATATGTCTGCCACCGGCAGCACTCGCCAGTTCTTGGAGGCCATGAAGGGCATCCCTGGCTGGCAGACAATGGAAGTCTCTGCTCTTGACCAGGCTGTCCAGAGAGCTGAGGCTGGTAACTTGTACGCCCAGCGTATCCCTCTTGCCAGACAGGTTTGCCAGGCTGGTGGTTTTTAACTGATTTACGAGAGATGATTCTCTGTATATATTTCACGATTTACTATTGTACATTGTCTTTTTCTCTTTCTTTTTATATATTCTGTATTTATTGTATATACATCCATGCAATCAACTTGCATATTGCTGAAATCTGGTTTACAATTAAAGCAATGTGAGGACAGTGATATCGGTGGCAGCCACAGGATGAAGTCAGAAATGGTGACAGACTACTTACTTTTTATGAAACATGATCTTCATATTTCCGTAAGGTCGACATGATATGGATCATGTGCCAGCAGAAATAGAAATGGACGATGCAGACAATGCAACAGTCTGGCACACAGAACACTTACTGGCGAAGTACTGTAAGCCACCTAACGGGACCTGAGTATTCTTTCAGCACCAAATAATCTCCAAAATAATTTAATGTCAATATTGAGTCACACAATTCATTGCGTCTTTATTTTCTCTTTACATTTTACTGTATTTTAATTTTTTTTGTCATTCTCTTGTCAAGGTTTTTTTTTTTTTTTTTTTTTTTTTCGTTGTTCATTGAATCGTTGAATATCAGCCTGTTCGCGAACATGCTCTTTGATACGAGACTCCAAGCCACGTGGGTCCTCAAGCTTCCGTCCTGTGCCTGATCAACGAAGCTTCAACAAAACATCACTGAATTATAACCTTCAAAGAAAGAAGTTTGTCAAGCCACACCGTTGTTGGCTGTGACATTCATCTTGTCCATTTTACTATTAAATGGTCCTCCCTCCCCCATAGCCGCACCGCTTCTGCGGATCCCATCCTCTCTGTTTCAACACCACATCGCATCGTCAGCATTTCACGACAACCAGCCCGGTCGAACGAATACACACTACAACGCGACACACTACAGCTGCAACCATGGCTACGAAACAAGAAAGCCCTGGCATTGGGCCCAAGTCTCTCATGGAAATTGCCACGGCAGTCGTCATCAAGAACATCAAGACCCTGGAGAGCATCGGCGACTACCTCCCTTACGACAGCGTCAAGCACATTCTCGCCAAGGTCGAATCTGCGTACCAGCTGCGTCGCATCGAATTAAACTCTCCACACATACAGGGCGAAACAGGAGAGTTATGGCTCAAGCTCATCGAACGTGACTTCCCCCTCGAATACAAGGCAAAAGCCTACAAGCCCCAGAACCCAAAGAAGTGGTACCGCGTCTGGGAAAAGTACAAGACCGACCATGACCACTCGATCGAAGAGAGCGAGGCAAAGCTGCGCGAGGCCATGGCGGGCTTGAGGCAAACCAAGGAGAAGAATACCAGCAAGATAGTCGAGCGCAAATACCTTCCCCGCGAAACGGGTATGCGAAAGAAGCGGCCCCTTGGGCCACGAGAACCGTCGATGAGCACTTTGACTTTCGGTGGCGGAAGCCGCACAAACACAAAAACCGGATCGAGCGTCATGCGCAAGGTTCGTCGAGAGGTCAGGGAAATCAGGACCATTCACGGTTCTCTGTCACGGCCTATTCGCGGACCAAGCGCACAGCCAGTTCTCAAGAAGGCCCCTCCTGCCATGGTTAACGATAAGCGCATTGCGTCTCAACCGGCATATAAGCCTATCCCAAAACTGAGTCAATCAGAGCCATCGTCTGTTGTTGCCGAACACGAGCAGCGGGCTGCTTTCATTTCCGACTCGGAGTCTGATGGCGAGTTTGACGAGGAAGCACGCCGTGCACCGGCACCAAAGCCTACTACGCAACCAGTACGAAAGCCAACAGTGAAACCGAAAGCAACAGGTGGCTCCGCACTGCAACGAAAATTTGGTGGTGCATCAATCACACCTTCAGCTTCACTCAAGTCACCTGTGAAGCAAGTCCCATCCCCCACATTTGCGAGAAGAGAAGGCTCGGATGCACGCAGCGACTCGGCTTCCAGAGTGCGCCAGCAATCATCACCAAAGGCTCTCAGTAAAGCAATAAGCTACCTGCCTCGACAAGCCTCTCCGCCAGAGGAGGAAGACATGTCTCCTCCAAGAAGTTTGGGACCTACACCTGGCGCGGCAAGTCGCAAGAGAAAAGCTGTGGACATTTTCATGCGACCTAAAAAGAAGACGGCATAAATTATATGAAATTGACAAATCGAGTTGAGAAGTTGTTTTTTTGGACTAGCTATAAATTATGCATGGCATTGCACATGTTTACTTATACCGGCGTTGGCATACTGATTGGAAAGGATATAAGCAATGAATCACATAATGGCGTTTGTTGGATTTAGACATGTGTTGGGATATACCGATACACTGTTTTATAGATAGATTATGGGATTTGCGTTCAAGCAAATAGGATGGCATTAAGATATTTGAATATTTTGGTTATTTCTTGTTACCTCTTGGTCTCTTTGTAACGATGCTTTCGAGTGACTTGGAATCGCGTCCTTTTCATCTCGCATATAGAAGTTCGTTCGTCAGGTGAGGTGGATATGTATGTCGTTATGGGTGTTTATTGTGCATCTTTTTGTCTGTGGTATGATTACAGTCCTCCGCGGAGAGCCAGCACCAAGTGCAGCGTATCACCACCAGCAAGGTTATAGTCTGCAGCCGTTCTGTCGTCCGTCCTACATATAAGTTAGTTGCCTGCACAGTTTATTTGATCTCTAGTGGTACGCACATTTGCTTGCCACCGTAGATAAGACGTTGCTGAACGGGAGGGATGCCTTCCTTCTCCTCGACCTTTTCCTTGATCTGCGAAACCTGCCCTTTATGTCAACATCAGAACTTCACATGTATTTGATTCGACGGTAGTTCGCACCTTGTAGTCGCCCTCGATGTCGAGCTCGATCTCCTTGCCGCTGAGTGTTCGGACCCTGTTGGACAGATTGGATTAGCAAGCATAACGGAATGAGGTTTAGCGGGGTAGTGGCGTACTTGATCAACATTTTAATGTGTGTGGTGTGTGGTGACTGTTTTGGGAGAGTGGAAAGAGAGGCGGCCGGCTGTTGGTTATAATGGTGAGGCGCGCTGGTGGTGAGGCGATGCGTGAAGTATGAGTAATGAAGAAGAAAGGACGTGCTGGTTTGAGGTCGAGAAACGATGTCGGCTGCCTGGCGGGGCAGAGTCAGGCTAACAGCTGCTGGCGGTGCAGAGCTGCTGGTGGTGGTGCGCCTAGCTGTGGACAGCAGGGAGCTAAGTCATGCTCCAGAGCTTACTTTGCTTTATTTACTTTGAACTGTGTAAATTGATAAAGGAAAAAGTAACAGAAAGGATAACTCGTAGATTATAGAGCATATACAAAGAGACTAGACAGTATCGACTTCAGCTGCAGCCAATAAATCATGCCACATCCCGCCATTACCCATCCGGCCGTAGACGTCACTTCGCTGTAAAAGGAGAGCCCCGCCTTTAGCAGCACGGCAGAGCAGCACTGAAGCTCCCCTCTGCTCCCACTGTATCCATTTTCAGTTCCATCTTGTGATACCTTTTGGAGGGGTCGGCAGTCCATTTCGAGCTATCTCTCTGCCCACCAAATCTACCGATATCACCCATCCGCCTTTTCCTCAATTGCCTCCCTCTTCCCGCACACCAAATTACTTCTCTCTCCCTATTTGACTCTCGAACAGTTGCATTTTACCACACTTGTCAATTGTGCCAATCTTTGCAGCGTCTTGCTGTATGGTTAGAACCATGGCCGACGATAGAGACGACGCGCCGATTAACAAATCGCCCTCACCTTCCAGCAACTCCTCCGCCTCTCGACATATCCCGCAGCGATCAAACTCCGGAACAAACATCACTCTATCCGCTCACCGTCAGAGCTTCGCCGACGGTCTGCGCAATGGGCCTTCTTCACCGCGACACCGCCCACCTTCCCTAACCCAAGCTGCCGTGCAAGAGCTCATGAACCACCCGCCCTCCAACAAGAATGCGAACCCGCGATTTGCCGGACGGGAGTGGCGCGACGTCACTGTTGGAGAACTTGTCTCTACTGATGATGTGCGCTGGATTGAGCTCGATAGCAGCGTTGAAGAAGCTACAATGGTAAGCTGTTGTCGTCAATTGCGACTTGCGTGAAGGTGGCGAAATATAGATTTGAGACTAATATTGGATATGGTATAGTTGCTATTGAAGAGTCCCACGAGCGTTGTTCTTGTGCGAGAAAATGTCAATTCCAAAGCTGCTATCGCCACATTTGATTACAACGATCTCAACAGCTATTTGCTCATCGTTATTGGTCGCGCAAAGCCTGAGGGCTACCAATTCACTCAGTTCAAAGAGATTCAAGCAAAGGCTCAGCAAGGCGAAAAGATCCCCCTCCGAGCAATTCAATCACTGCTCGGTAGTGAATCTATTGTTCAGCTTAGCTCCAACAGCAACTTGGTTCAGTCCATTGAGATCTTTGGTAGCGGCATTCACAGAATCCTCGTGGCGGACTCCACGGATGAGGTCATTGGTGTCATGAGCCAGCTGAGAGTGGTAGACTTCTTTTGGAATGAGGGAATCAATTTCCCTACCATTGAGAGAGTATATCCAGCTATGTTGCGAGATTTGAATGTTGGCAACCAGCCTGCGATTCACATCAAGTAAGTGGCTGTTTCATTCTGCAGCACTGCTTCTACAGATATGCTAACAACGCTGCAGTTCCGACGCTCCGCTCTCCGATGCGCTCAGTCTCATGAACGAGGAAGGTCTTAGCAGCGTTGCTGTTGTAGATAACGGTCGTAATGTCGTTGGCAACATTTCCACCAAGGACGTCCGCAACCTCACCAGTACCTCTAGCGCTCCCCTACTCGGTGACACATGCATGCACTTCATTTCCGTCATCCTCAACGAACGAGGCGTCGAAAAGGGCAAGGATGCATTTCCCGTATTCTACGTCAACCCAACTTCAACGTTAGCACACACCGTCGCCAAGCTGGTCGCCACAAGATCCCACCGCATGTGGATTGTCGAGTCCGCCTCTCCCGGATCCTCGGTGCCTGCTACACCAACACTAGGACCCCAAGTATCGTCAGTAGGACAGCCACCAGCTTCGTCCCTTCCCGGCGCTAGCATTTCCGGCAAGCTTATCGGCGTCATCTCGCTCACTGATGTACTCAACGTCTTCGCCAAGTCGACGGGTCTACATCCTGGAGACCCTGAAGAGCAGCGCGCTAGAAGACGCAGGAGCTCAAGCAGCTCTATGCGGCCTAGCCTTGACTTCAGAAGATGAGTTCCACCCAGAATTTACAAATTCGTACTGTTTTGCTGGATTTATTGCATTTCACGTCATGTTTGGAGTTTATTGTTTGGCGCATATAGTGGCAAATTGAAACGGTGGCTAGGGATCTGTTGGTAGGGAAGGAATACCAAGGGATCGAGTTTTGTTTGGGCGAGTTTTTAAAATGTCAAAATGAATCTCTTCTCTCTAATAATAATGGTTGTCAAGGTGATGTCGTGGGTGATGCTGCAGTGACGCTATCCGTTAACGTCGACGTTGTCTAGAAATTCCACATCATCAAATACCATTCATGGTAAAACCAGTTAACAGTAATGAAATAAATTCTACCTTTGAAATTTACAGATCGACTGAGGTAAGTGGTTGTTGTGACTCTTCGGCGTATAAGTCAATGACTGAATCACGTGCCTCATCTCGACATCATCGCCACCTTAGTGAGTAGCCTACTCCAACTGTTTCAACTCCCATCTTGATATGCAACACCCTTACGATCCTTTCAATCAGTATAAAGCGTTGCAGCGACTTGATTTTCTATATATAATTACCAATATTAGCGAAATTTCGAACCCGGCACATTACGACCCTGCAGCCAATTCACCCTGAACGAGTCACAGCACAGTTCAATCACCTTTAGTTCGACTCATTAGCTCTTAGCACTTTGGCTTTAGCTTCAACGTTTCTTGATCTTCAATCGTCTTAGATAGTTGGAGATATTACTTGCCCTTCAGCCTTTATGTCTCTACCGGCTTCAATAACAACTTTGCCCTGTTACAAACTCACTTCATAATGCCACGGCGCAAGACGCAGCCACAGACGAATTTGGTACCCAAGGCCCAGGATGAAATAATTCCAGTTGCTGTTTCTGAATCGATGAAATTGCTAGGGGATTTTACGAGCATTCGGGAATCGTTGACGACCTTCAAGCCCTTTCACAACCTCCTTCGCAGCGACTGTCCTGGTGACGGCGCCGTGCAACTTGGCAATCTATCCAAAATTATCAATCAGCTCCGGGATAGCAATACTTCTCCAGATCAGAATACCGAAGCGTTCATTACACCCGTTCAAGAGGTCAAAAAGCCCCCAAATCGCAAGACCGCCCTTCCAGATAGCAATGGCTCTCAATCTCAACGGACACGGCCCAAAACAATCCTCAAGAGAAAAAATCTAGCTCCAACATCAGACTCAGACTACGACTCACGAACACACTCAGAGTCAAACGATGCTCTCACTCCCGCCACAACTCCTCCCACTCCTCCCAACAAATTCAGGCAGCCCGTTGTTCCCAAGGACACCCCCAGTGAACACACCCAGGCAAGCCATGACTTGCTCGCCATCCTACGAGAGGAATCAAAACACTCTAAAGACACATCCCACGTACAACCTCTCCTCTCCTACCGTATGTCCAAAGCATCCCCCGTCAGCGTTATCTGGGGCACCCTCCGCACCAAAGATGAAGCCCACGAATCGCTCGGCGTAAAACTCGTAATGCAACACACCTACGACCGCCTCACCTCCATCAGCCACCCCTCCGCCGCCTCCAATGGCATCCACGTCTTCTTAGACATGTCCAACGTCGAAATCAGCTTCCAGCATACTTTGCGAGTGAAGCACAAACTCCCCGAAACAATCCGCTTCTCGCCCGTCCCCCAACTCAACCTGGAATTCCTCTCTGAAATCCTCACCAGAGGTCGTTCCGCCCGGTCTCTCCACGTAGGCTGCTCCATGAAGCCGGGCCACCAGCAACCGCGATATGTTCACGACTTGCGCCAACTCGGGTACCATGTTGACCTTCGCACGCGCAGACGACTGGAAGATGTCGATCCGTTCGAGCAAAGGCCCCGATACGTAGAAGATCTGGTGGATGAAACTCTACAGACGCGTATTGGTGAGGCAGTCATGGAGCATTACACCGAGCAGGGAACTATTGTGTTAGCTACCGGAGACGCGAAGCCTGCACAGTACTCTGATGGGTTTTTGGTCTATGTCGACCGTGCATTGCGCATGGGATGGAACGTGGAGGTGGTGTCGTGGAAGAGCAGCTTGTCTGAAGCCTGGCGGGATTTGAAGACAAATGGTGAATGGGGCGATAGATTTCGCATCATTGAGTTGGACGATTTTCTTGATGAGTTGTTGGCGTGTTATAAGTGAGAATTTGCATAGCATGTACAGCAATTTGATTTGGCAAGAGTACAAGCGTCTGCATAGCATCTGCAGCCATTTGATTTGGCGAGAAACGTGTGGCAACATTGTAGATTAGCGTTAATCAAAAAGATCAAGCATCCCCTTTCGCTTCCTCCTTCAACTTAGCATCCAGCCTAATTCCTCAAGTAAACTCGAAGCTTCGTCCTTCGGCGACTCACATCCTAAGCAAATCTGGCTTACTCCTTCTTAACGTAAGGCTTGCACTTGTCACTAACCCATTCAACCACCGCATCAAGTTCCCTACTGCCGTCAACACACACTCTCACACATCACACATCGAACAACTCACCCCTTAGGCACATTGTGGATGTCAGAACAACATCCAGTCACAAACCTAACCCCCCAAGGTGCCTATCAAATCAGTATACACGTCATTTCCAACGCGCGGGAAAACTTACTCGCACAATCCATGACATACGTCGCCTCAAGACGAGCAAGGTAAAAAATCTACTCCAGTCAGTCAAATACATTCGGACACAGTGATTTTAACCACTTACCGCGCATGTGGGAAGGTGTTCCTCCTTGGAATTCTTCTTTTTGCCGACAATGGCGGCTGGAGAAGCCAGGGCGGAAGGCACCACGAGAGAAGAGAGCCTTGAGCTACATCGTGGATTGGCAATGAATGAATCCAGACAATGATTGACAACAAGCTTTGTTGACAGTGTAGCTGTTACAATCAAGCCTTTGGATTGTGGACAAACTGTATAGAATTCAACTTATAGGCGCACCAGAGTCAATCTCGATTCCAGTGCTAGACCGGTTTCATGGCTCCCACAAAGTTAAGATTGTGCCCTCAACGACCAATTTCCATGGAAAAATCGATACATAGGCTAGGGCAAATTAAACATGATTATATATTGTCAAACTTTATCATATTAAAGCAGGCGATCAATCGAAAAGTTGTATTCAGTAGCTCCGTAAAAGCAACTAACGCCACATATTCTGTAACAGACATTAAGGAAATGATTTCAAGAAAGGAACAAAAAGAAATGCTATATAAGCATTTGAGATATAAAGATTCCACAATAGAAAGGTTAAGAAAAAAAGATATTGCCCTTGGCACAACCACCCAGCCCAGTAGGCCCTGCATCCATCAAATCTTACATGTCGCTGTTGGAGACGGCACCGTCAATGCCCCAGTATTGGTCAGCATCAAAGGTAGCCATGGTTTTGGTCTTCCACAAGTCATTGAAGGCGGAAAACAGGATAACCTCTCCTGGGTTGGAAGCAAATGTGGTCTTGATGGAATCGAGAGCCAGCTTCTGGTTCTCGATGCCGGGTACAGCAAGACCATTGGAAGCACCGAGGGTGGGCCAGCCACTCTCAGTGACAACTACCTTCTTAGGAACGGAAAGCGCAGAGCGGACAGAGTTGACTGTGTTAGCCAACCAAGAACCAGCTTGGTGAGCCTCGATGGAGCTGTCGAAGAAAGCGTGGGCATTGATAGCACAGTAGTCCGATTGCTCGCAGAGCTCGGGGTGAGCTTGAACAGCCATAAATGTATCAACCGTCACCACGGGTCCAGCGTAACCAGCGGCTCGGAGCATGGAGCGAGCAGATTGAACGGCGCTGACCATGTCTTGAGCAGTAGCCTGGTTGTTGTTGACGAGCTCATTTCCGACGCTGACAGTGTGTACCATAGCCCAGTCGCCATTGATACCAGCAATGATCATATTGACTTCGTCTTGGAGAGCAGATGGTTCCCAAACACCAAGGAAGACCTTCATGCCGTGAGCCTTGGCCGCCTTGTAGACCATGGGAACCTGGTTGCAGTCGGTGCCGTAGATACGGACCAACGAGTACTGAGAAGCAAAGCGGCTGAAGTCGTTGTCGATCTCGTCTTGAGACTTACATTGGTGGTCAGCGCGATAAGGAGCATAGGAAACTCCGAAAAGTTCAGACGGGTCGTTGGGCAACTCCGCAGAGCCAGTAGGAACTGGAGTTGCCTCAGCTGGAGTAGTGGTCTCAATGGGCTCCAGTTCAACAGGTGCAGACTTGGAGGCAGTAGCAGATTCATCAGCCGGGGCAATGACCATGGTCGTGGTAAGCTTCATTGTCACGGTCGTGGTCGTGGTAGGCTCCGCTGTAGGAGAAGGAGACTGCATCATGCTAGCCATGCTCAATGGGTACATCTTGACTGTCTCGGTGGCGGTGTTCATAGCGAGACCATCCTCATCGGCCCACACAACAACCTTGGCCTCTTCAGTAGGCTCGGCAATGGTGGCATCGAAGATGACAATATTGCCGTGCTCATCACGTCTCTCAATGTGCTTAGCTATAGGGACAGTTAGCATTGGGAGCTAGTTATTCAAGATGAATCACATCAGCACTTACCAGCCGGGTGAGCTGCAATCAAGGGCAACGCCGCAATAGCGGAGACCAACATGCGTCCGAGAGCCATCTTAGCAAAAAGCAGGTGAGTCGCAAACTAGTAGATAAAAGAGTGAAGTAGGCTCGAGGTAGAGCGTACGGTACAAGGATCAAAAAAGGAAGCCAAACCCAATCAGCAAAAATGAATGAATGAATGATGGAAAGCAGCTCAAAGACGCATGAAGGTAAATCTAGGTTCAACGAGAAGAAAAGGAAAACTCGACAGTACAGACGGTAGGATGGTTGCGTAGGACAAGTAGAAGAAGAGACCGGCATGCGTTGCCAGGAGCTAAAAGATTGCGCATACATCGCGCTCGAGGCTGTAAAGTGCGGCCCGCCAGGTCTATCAATAAACACAGGCATGTCTGGAATGCGTCGTGTTATACAGTCGAGACAATCTGCTGCAAGAGTGGTGGTGTTGAGGAATGCAAGAACGACTGAGACATGGGATGGCTGGACCGTCGGGCCCCAGAACACGCCTAATGCTCCTAGCCTGGACGTCTACGGCCTAATTAGGGAATAAACCAGGGGGATAATCCAATATAGCAGCGCTAATGCACGATAAAAGGCATCCCTCGAACCCCAGCTGCGCCTGCGTTGATCCATTACAATAAGTTGAGCTCAATGTTTGAAGAGCAATAACAAACCTTGGAAACTTTGTCCTTGTCAATGCAGTGAACAGTTCAAACAGCTTTTCCAAACTCGGGAGGGTTCATTCGATCCAATAATTAAATTCAAACATAGTCCAGATTGGATCCAGCATTCCTCTCCCATATTCCATGGTGGCTGGGCATCTTGGCCGCTGCAGCAACCACCATCACCAAGTCGCTTCTTCGCCACACAGTGGCCTCTGGGAGTGCTACATGCCGCGTCACAGCACAGTATGGCACGTCATCATCCACAAATGCCGTCGGGAGAGCTCGTTCGCTGTAGATTGGATGCGATAAGTGTTGAAGCGGCAATGTAAAAGCAATGCAAAGACACGTTGGCAAGTTCCTTCTCCCTTATTAAAATTATTACTATTCATTAATTACTTTTGTCCTTTGTTCAATTACATGGTGTACAAGGGTCATCTGTGGCCCAATCTCTCCCGTCCTGTTCTTATGTCTCGCCGCATCAGACATCCGCTTTAATTGCCCTTGCTATTGGCTTTGCGGGTCATCACCTTCGTGATGGCGTGGCGAATGGTTGTGCCCGCCTTCTCAATATCCTTCTTAGAAAGCGCAGAGGAGATGCAAACCTTCAATGCCGGCTGTGCGGCCCATCGACCATCCTTCAAGGTCATCGGGTGGGCATACATGCGCGTCTTCAATCGTGAAATCAACACTCCATTTGCCAAGGACTAAATTTTTGTTAGCGTAAACTTATTGCCGTGGACTTGACGTATTGCAATCAAAACATACCTCTTCAGCACAATCTGCGAGGAGGCGCTCCTGATCCTCTAAGCTCAGCTGTCTAGACTTGATGACGTCTGGCTTCAGTACCAGGAGCAAGATAGGATTGTCGACATTGCTGGTGCAGACTACCCAATCGCTGCGGGGATCCAATTGGGCTTTGAGAGCCTTGATGTTCTCACGGCTCTGTGTTAGAATTTCAGGGCTAGATTGCAAGATGCGCACAGTCTCGCTCGCCGTCATGGCAAGCATGGCTGGCAAAGCCGCAGAGTAGGTATACGCAGATGAGGTAATACGCTGGTGCTCTACTACATCCTTTGAGCCACAGCAGAAGCCACCACCAGCGCACAATGGTCCGGACAAGCATCCAACAATCATGTCAACCTGTTGAGGGTCGACGTTCTGAGCTTCAGTAAGTCCACGTCCTGTGCGACCAATAGCGCCAAAAGACCAAGTCTCATCCAAGATGATGCGGAACTTGTACTTCTCCTTCAATTCGACCAATTTTGGTAAGTTGCTGATATCGCCGGTAAGTTCAAAAAGGCCCTCCGTAACGATGAATCGACGGGTAAGCTTCTTCGACTTAGCCTGCTCGGTGGACACGCCCTTCATGACTCTTTCCAAATCCGCCATGTCACCATGATTGAACCACTTAATGTTGCTTCTGGAAACCTGGAGACCCTTGCGGATTGAGTAATTGACACCCTTATCAGCGACAATGACATCTCCTCTCTTGCAAAAAGTAGGAATGACACTGGAAACCGTAGAGAAAGCTTGAGCATACACAATGCAAGCCTCGCTGCCAAGGAAAGCGGCAATGTCTGCTTCAGCCTTCACGTGAATATCTTGTGTGCCGTAGAACTGAGGCGGGCCACAGGGTCCAACGCCATAGGTACGCAGGGTTTGGATGGCTTTCTCTTTGATCTGTTCGTTGCCGTTGAAGTTGTAGTAGTTGTAGGACGCGAGGTTCGTGACGGTTCGGCCATTAGACAATTTGACTTTTGGTCCCGTAGGTCTAGTGATTATGAGCCAATGTGCTTCCAGAAATGGGAGCAGAAATTTTGAGTTGCTTACCCAACAATGACAGGCAATTTCTCGCTTTCGTTTGCTTCCTGTGACGTCTGTTCCGCAACGAGGGGCTCAGGGGTCCAGTCGTCAATCAAGTCTTCGATTTCCTGCACAAGAAACCAGTTTTAGCAAACAAAAATCCTCCTCATAGAGGCAAAATTTAGTTCGGGGAGGGTATTAACCGTACATCTTCCTTGAGTTTTACATAATTTGGCCTGTTCGTTGAGTATGATGGCGAGAGCAAATATCTGATGAAAAAAAGGACCAGGACAAGCTCAATGGCAGATCGCACGGGGTCGTTTTGGTAGCTCGATTGAATATAACGGGCGAGAACAGCAGAGCCGGGCACTTTTTGAAACAAAGAAGACGCCTGTTCAAAGGCGTCTTTTATTTGATACTGTAGCTTGATGACATCCATGGCTGCTGTTGCGAAGTTTAGTGTTTGACATTTAGAGCTTGCTTGAGTGCCTGCGCCATGAGCGCGGAAGCCCGGAAATGATTTCTGGAACTGCTTAAGTAATCATACACCTTCGCCTTGAGCTTGACATGCAACAATCACCAGCCAGAAGAATAGCAAAGCGTTTACGAGCACTCAATCACAAGCAAAACATGGGTTTATCAAAATCAAAATCAAATCTATTAAATTAACACTGCTTAAGGACCAATTGCCCACAAAGGAACATGAATAAACTCGGTCCAACGCCTTTTATAATGTAAATACTTAAAACAATTTAATCTTGGCAGTCGAGTCAGCGCCTCCCGAGCCAGCACCAGTGCCCGTCATGAAAGGTGATGGCGAGGTATCATTGTGACCAACATGGGGGTTCTGGAACAGTACGAAGTTCGAAATTTTGAGCACCTTCTCCAGAGAGTCGACCAAGCTACTTTGCTTGCCCGCAAACACTGGTCCAGCGACCAAGGCGATGAAAACAATAAGCAAAACGAAATACACGATCGCAAATCGAATGACACGGCGTCTTCGTAGCTTGCTCTGCTTCATGGAATAGATTGGAGGCCTAATTTGACGACTATTTTCATGGTTAGTATGTGAGTATATTGAAGGCGAGCTGGGAGATGAGGGTGCCTTACCTAGGAAGCAGCCAGAACAACATCATGGAATGCACCTTATCGATTTGTGGGATAAGAATAACAGGGGCCATCATAAACAGCAACCAGTGACCGAGGATGAAATCGGCCGCGAACATGCTCAGTTCTGTAATCTTGCAAAGGAATTCGCGGGCTGGCTGTGACACAGAGTGCCAGCCCATGGAGTACCATTTACCGTTCCAAAAGGCCATGTTGGACTGATCATTCTTCATTTCTCTCGTCAATGCCAATGACACAATGAGCTTGAAAATGAAACGTTGGAGGGCAACAACCGCAATCATGCCTGCCATGGCGCGAGCAAAAACAAAGCCCTCAAGAACGTACATCACCTCGAAAAAGATGAGCATAACGACTGCAGCGAAACCATGAGCAATAGCAGCCAGGACGGGACCGAATTTCTTGCAGCACATGCTTAGAACTGGACCCATGAAGCATGCCATGAAGAACATCATACCCAACACGCCGGCATTGATACCAATTGGAGCGAATGCAACAATGGCAAGACGAAGGATGGAATCAGTGGGTTTGGGGTTAAGTTTGCTATTTCTGGGATCTTTTTCAGCGCCGTTCTGCGCGTTGATGAACAGATAAGCAATGGCGGTCACTACTGCGAGAAGAAATGGTGTTAGAATTTCCGTGAAGAAAATGTTGGCAATAGCAGCTCGAGGAACATCAGCCGATCCCTTCGCAGAAGCTTCACCAACAACCTTGCGTTTGTAACCAGTGATCCTTGTACGCGACAATCTGCAAAACGAAATCCAGGAAGAAGCGTGGCTTCTTGAGTTGCCACGAGACAACCAACGCAGAAAGTCTCGGTAGTCGATAAAGAAGTCGTTCCAGGCGAATTGATGAGGATTGTACAAGAAGGGAGAGATTGTGAGGCCAAATAATGTAACCCAAAAATAAGTTAGGGATGCCTGCCACGCAGTAGCTGTAGCAAATAGCAGCATCATCAGCAGTCTGGCACCAAAGTAAATGGAAGGACCGGCAAAGCGAGAGTACAAGACACCGAACGGGATGCGAGCGGTGGCAAAGCCACGACCAGTACCAATATATCGAGCGCCGCCAAAAGCAATGTCTTGCTGGACAGCGTTTGCGTAAATCTGACAGACAAAGACTTCGAAGAAGAGGGATAGAGACAAGAACTGTTTCGCAAATCGCACTGCTGCCCGCCAAACACCACGTTCTGTCAACTCTTGAACCATCAAGGGGACGAACGAGAGGAAGAAAACGAAGAGAATGGAGAAGACACAACGGAAAATCCAGCCCATGAGTTCATCTGTGTTGGCACAGAAAGTTGGGAAAAGAGGATCGGTGGGTGGTTTCTTGGGGTTGTAGTCGCATCTGACAGTTTCATGTCTCAAGGCACCGATGTGAAGCAGCGTAATCATGAACATTTGCACAGACAACATGATGAACATGTTGTTCAGATGGAATCCAGCGTGTGCATAGTAGAACGAGAGGAAACGATCGAGAGGAAGTTGCGTGCCAAGATAGTAGTATTCGCGAGACAGCAACTGCTCGCCCATACCAGTACCAATCTTGGTGGTGAAGTTCAAAATTTGTCCGAAGCCCAAATCACGACCTTTACCACACTGGTAGTATTCACAGTGCTTGATGCGACCGCCGCGAAGAAGAGCGGTCATACCGGCGAAGATATCTTCGTTCAGATGAAGGCCCTTCTGTGCTTTGGAGACACCGCCACGTGTCGTCATGAAAATACCGTTGAGAAAATCAGGATGTCCATAATGAAGTTTGCCTCCAATCTGGGCCATGGTTCGTGCGAAGAGTGTACCAAAGGTCTGTTCCTTTCCGGCAGCAACGTCACCAAGAATACCGATGTTCTCAGAGAAAATGTATTCACGAGCACCAAGAATGGCAACAGGTGTATGCACATCGTTCTTCACACCAGGAGTGTATGGAGACACGTTTTCGATCTGCATCTCTTCGAACTCGGCAAGGACACTTCGAATCTTCAAGCATTCTTCTAGGTAGTTGTCTTGGTTGGCGTCGATAAGCTGGATGTATTCACCACGGTAAAAGATGACGGAATGGTTTTGGTTATCACTCTTTCCGTCTCCGAGAACAGGGTTACCGGACAGCTGAATTCTGAACTTGGGTCGTCTCATACCGTTCTCCATGATCTCAGAGTGACCGTCGATAAGCGCGGAGTACAGGCGGGGTTCTTCACCCTCAGCCAAAGGGGGCTCTTCATCCAAATAAGCAATCTGAAGATCAGGGTATGCTCGCAACAAGAATTCGGCGTTTTCCATTTCTTCTTTCTTGAATTTAGAAAAGCGCTGCATAGAAACGACCAGTTTAAACTTGCGACGCGCCATGCGCTCAAGTTCTCGCTCAAGCTTCTCTGAGTTACCGCCGAACATCTGAACGACTTCGGGATTTTCAACGCGGTACAGAAGCTTGATTGCGCGGCTGTAATTCATAAAACCAGAGACGGTACGGTAGAGGGTTTGAGAGCGGAGCGAGGCCCAAATACGAGTACGCAGCGTGTATTCGGGGGCGGACGACTTGAAACCAATACAGTAGAAGGGGAGGTCGTCAATCTTGCTCTTGACAGTATCCTTCTCAATTTTCTCATCTTCGCCATTCATTTGCGCAGTCTCGTCAGCCAAAATCTTGGTGTCCTTGACGAAGCAGTCCCATTCATGAGGATGCAGTTGCTTAAGATACTCCAACAAGGTAACACGTGAGTATGGCTCATCTTCGCGAATGATTTCTCGAAGTGACAGCAAAATCTTTTCACTGTAGTGAGGGATCATGACAGTGAAAGTTGGCATGTTGTCCACAGGAACTGGTTCGGGAATGGGAGTTGACAGTGATTGTGCAAAGAAAGAGATTCGACGCTCAGCTTCACTGTTGGTGGGGAAGAACTCGGTCTTGAACGAATTGTCCTCTTGAGATACAAAGAATGTTGGGGCTCGCAGGGTACGTTTACCTTCTTGCTCCGATGGGACTTGGTGGTAGAGAAGCTTCTGTACATGGTCGATTGCCAAAAGATGCTCTCGGTACATGGAGATGACGATGGCATTCCAAACCTGGGAGATGAGAACCTTGGGTTTGTACTTGATTTCCATGTCTGTTGTAGCAAGAACCTTCGAATATATACGCTTGGGAAGACGAGAGAAAATGTTCCTCCATGGTGTCCAGATCGATGACCCGATGTAGAAGGAGCGTGCAATGGAGAAGGCTGTGTTCGCCAAAACATACCAGAGATAGGTGTCAAGGAAAAAGAAAAGCAAATCAGTAAAAGTCATGAGCAGCAGCAGAACAAAGTTCTGGTTTTTGCAGAGAATGTTTTCGTGTCCCTTGATGAGACGGTCGCCCAGACAGTGAAGCTTCATATCGTAAAGATATCTGATTGGATCGCGGAACGACAAAGTCAAGTAGACATAAGATTCTCCAAATTTGGCGCCAAACACAATCAACCACAATCCAAATGACATTGCCATGTCATTGCCAGAAAGACGAGGCCAGCTAGCTGTAAATGTCTGACTTGCCACATATCGACGGGATTTATTTGTCAAGTAGCTACCGAATAGGCCGCCGAGAGGCATGATTGCGAAGAATAGGAAGGTGATGATAGCAATAACGAAGTGAACAATGCCAATGATGGTGTCAAGGGTCACGTTCTCGTTCTTCTGAGATTTCACCTTATCGGCCGGAAACATGAAGACTTTAACGCCGGGGCCAATGTTGAGAACCAGAATGACGAGCAGGAAGAGGAGGCGCCTTGTCAAGTGCTGCGCACCAGCCCATCGACGAGGAACATAGGCCCATTCAGCCAGTGTAGCAAGCACTTGAATAAGAGAAGCAATGGCGCCACCAAATGCAACAAAGGAGAATTGCTTGGCTCTGGTTGGGTTCAGGTGTTTCTTTTCACGCTCAAAGTTATGGGTGATGAGCGGGGGTGCGTTGTGAGCGGTGTAGAACCAGAACATGGTCAGATGAATAACCCAGATACGGTTGAAGTTGACCAAAAGATGGAACCAAGAACGAGACTCCTTGTATGTTTTAAAGAAACATTTCTTCCAGTTGACATCCTTGAGCTTCATGTACCGCTCAGCGGGGGGCAAATCGACAAGCTTGCTTTTATCTTGAAGAACGATGCGATCAATACCCTCGGGGTACCAGAAGAGCTGGTTACAATCGTCATAACCAATGATGTGTTTGTGATCGCGCTCACGGCGTACATACACTCCATCGGAGATTTCGTATCCCTGGTCACGAACGAACTGATAGAGAGGGGTGATGACGTTGTTGAGAAAGGTGAACTCCTCAACAGGCTCCACGATGGCCTGGCAAGCAGGCGAGTTGTAATAATCATCGCAGCACTTGAAGATGAAGCAAAGAACTTCGGGCATAAATCGAACTTGGTTGGCTTCACCCCAGCACAGGAGGTACAGTGCGATCTGGCGAACTCGCTCATGCTGCGACATCTTGTTCATGCGCGACTTCCACCTGTATTCGGCGGCTTCGAGGCTGTCATCACCCTCAATATCTTGGAGTGTTTCAGCTTCGTTCTCTGGTGCCTTCTTCTTGTTCTTCTTCGCCTTGCGCTTCAGGCCCTTGATTTGGGCATTGGCAAACCCGACAGAGTCATCAAGGTCGAGATGAGCCGCGAAATACCATTTGCGGTAGTTGGCATTGTCTCCGCCAATGTAATCGGCATGAAGAGACAGCAAAGCTTGATTAGGAGGCATACGCGAGGCTCTGGAATCGAGAAGAGTCATGAGGTGATCGTACATATTCCTCATGCTGTCGCGCTGAAAACCAAACTTGGTGACCAAGTCTAAGAAGATGTCTTCTATCTCCTCCTTAGAAAGAGGGATCTGAGCTTCCGATGTCCATGCAGGGTAAGGCTCTCGCGAGCGCTGCCCGGCAGGCAGGGCATTGGTATAGTCCATGCCATAGTTGGGGGTCGATGCACCAGATGATCGATTGCCGCCGTAAGACATCTGGGAGGATGGAGGACGGTAGCCTCGCTCGTCGTAGCTGTTGTAACGTTCATCGCCACGACCATAGTAATCCATTTCGGCTGCACGAGCCATGTCGGATCTCATGGTGAAATCACTGAAGGTCTCTGATTCTTCCTCAGAGCCGTGTCGAGCACCACCCTGGGCATAGCCTTGGTTGTCGTAGCCCTGGTTGTCGTAGCCCTGGTCGTAGTAGCCGTGTTGTTGTTGGCCATTGTTGTAATAGTCATCTTGGTATTGATCATGACCGTCATAATATCCACCATCTTGATGATAGGGGTTGTGAGGGTCGGAATTGTAATATCCACTACATCATGTTAGTTCAAATTTGCTGTGCCTTGTCAAAAGCGATCCAACTTACGATTCATCATAATAGCCGTCTCCGCCCTGGGGATGCTGTCCGCCATGGGCGCCGTGGGCGTCGTGGCCATCGTGGTATTGGTCATCTTGGTAGTAGGCGTCACCATTGCCCCCATGACCATATCCTTGGTCATAGGGGTCATGGTGACCTCCTTGTTGGTATCCGGACATCTTGATTTACCTAAACCGTAACAGTCAGTAGGAGTTCCTATATTTGGTGGAGTTGGGTAATCGTACCAGGAGAAACACATGGAATAGTGAAGTTCGAATTACTTGCAGGCGATCTGGCAAAGAAAAATTGGGAAGATGTCAAAAGATTGTGAGTTGATTTGACGACTGATTGCTGAGGACGCCAAGAATCGTCGACTGGGTGGGACAAGACGTAGCCAGTACGTGAACCCGTTCAAAGGAGTCAGTAAAGAGTGGTTGGAAACGAGTCGAAAAGAAAAGATAAAAACGAAAGGGAAGGTGCTTTCAAAGAGAGAAGCACGAAACAAGCTGATGAAGTCGCTGAATGCCTTTTTGCAGAGAGGCAAGGCAACGATGATTCAAGAACAAGAAAGCGGATGGGCCAAGCAAGGTTGCGCGAAAACTCGACCAAGGAAGGTACGGGATGGATGGATGGGGGATGGGTGTGTTCTGTTCTGGTTACCCCCTGAACACGCCCGTATCGCTGAGCCACATTCTTGCCCCTGACCCAGCAGCCCGTACCTCCAGGCGTGCACTAAGCTTCAGGCTAGTCTGGCACTGTGCAGGCTCTTCCCACCCGGCGTACCCGACCAATCAAAAGTGGGTTTCATGGACACAACTCCGGTTTCTGACACAGTGCGGTAATTGCATATAATCCCAAGTGCACTGTATGGGCCACCGGGGAGTGCCACCCCTACAGCGCGTTAGTACAGTGCGCTGGACAAGGCGCCTGTAGCCATCCATTGGAACTTAAACAGGCGACGAGACGACAGGGTGTAGCTGGCTCCGAGCTAGGATTACGTTGCAACATTAATATACTGCTACAGCGATAACAATTGAGGTTGAATGAAGCTTCAATTGTATTAATAATTTACGCTTGTTTTGTTGAGGCTTTTAACTCTGAGCTTCGTACGCGATAAACAAAAAGGTTATTAAAAAAAGCCAGCTTTGCTGCCATGGTTCGACTACCTTGATTTGGCTCTAGAGTGGACCAAGACGGCAGAACGCGCGTCTTCATTGGCACGGTTTGGCGCCACAGACATACCATTGACTTTTTTCTCTCTCTTTTCGCCATCCGCTAATCTATTCATAGAATGTCTGCAAGGCAGTGAGCGTCCGAGGATCCAACAACACTGTAGCACTGGACTGGCACACACACACCTTTGCCATTAGTGCTATGGAGCTATGGGGCGCCCAGCTGCAAGATGATGGAAGAATGAGCGAGCCAAATGCCCATGTAAGCCCAAGCAGCATGCACGGAGGTTCTCGCCCAGCCACCCTGTGCTTGTAACCATTGCCTGACAGAAGCAAAACACATGTGTCCGAGAGCCAAGCCAGGGGTAACTGTTGATTTTGGCCTGCAACAGACCTGAAAGCTTGAAAGTCCATCATTATGCATTGCCTTTTCATTTCAGCATCGGACGTCAGCCCATCCTGGACGGGAATCAGAGCATCTATCTGATCACGGCTTTTCATCATTGAATTTTTCTTTCCTTTTAGCGCTGATCAGTACTGTACCATTGGCTAGTGCAAACTCTAGCCCTGCCACTGACGACCTAGGTACCAAATTATCGACTTCTTGTTTTTTTTTTTTGATCGATCGTTTTGGTTTGCCAGTTGGTGTGGATCCTAAACCAATGATAGGGACGGTTTGTACTTTTCCAACCACCGCTTACTGTGTCGGTACAAAGCTGTTTGGTAATAGGGGATGGAAAATTCTGTCTGCAGGGCTTCCAAAAGTAGGCTCCCTCCTCCGTGACAGTGCGCGTTTTGCCTCCTTTGGTGCTCTGTACCTGAGCTGTGGATCCCGATGGAGCTGGTCCACGATTCCATCGTCTGCCGCTATTCCTCTTTCTCCCTTTTTTTCCTTCTGTTTCTCTGTCGTTTCACTTTTTTCTTTATCTGCTGAGCTATGTTGCTGAAAGCCGCAGGGAGGAGGTTGGGTTGGCATAAAGGGCTGGACCTTGCGGATTGGGCAGACAATAATGCCATGTTCAGTAATATTACAGTACAGCATTTCAGCATGCAGCAACGAACGTATTCAGCAACCAATAATTGCTTGCACATACCGCGAAGCCCAGTAAAAGTAACAGACAAGTAGCCTGTCCCAAATACAGCTATCGATGCATGCAGCACTTACTAACTTGATTATGGAGCTCTCTTGAGTACTACGCCTTCGTGTTATTGTTAACATATCAGCGCGGACGTCTCTCTACAGGTGCACCTGTTGCTGATTGTGCTGCGAAACCTGTTTCGTTTTAACCTTGCACCATCATTGTACCATTCTCTCGTGTTCGGCTACCCAATGTCTTGGCCGTGGCGATTCCAAAGAGATGTCAGCCTTGCTAACAATTGTGCATTGATGTCATCACACTTGACATCTCGTAACACACCCGCATTGAAACCGAAGCAGTAGGATGATGCCAAATGGGTTGTGTACAAGATCTCGGGAAATTTAATTGCCTGTTTGGAGTTCAGACTAGTGCCCAAACGCGATGACCGCACACATGGCACCATTTCGGCGCAGAATTGAGAAGTAGTGTAGGGTAGCGATCGTCTCAACAGCACGATGTGTAAGCATGGTGGTTACCCTGGAAACCATGACCAGCGAGATCCACACAAAGACCACAAACAGTGACATCCACCGCCAGCTCTCTGCCCAAGCCCTAATATCTGGATTATTCGTACAACCAACGTCGACAAGAAGCAATTCACCCAACAATATTCAGTAACAGCGCCAAAGAAACCAGTCGCAATGGCTCGCCTTGTTGACTGCTGTCCGTCTAGCGACGATGAGCTCCCCATGCCAGACGTTCTCGTCAGAACACCGAACGTCAAGCAAAAGAAGACGCTGGAGCAAGAGATGATAACACCAGGTCCAGCACCAGCCAGAAGAGAACTTGTGCCCAAGTCCACAGCTAAGCCCTCGGCACGCAAGATCCGCCGTCTTGGAGGAGCTGCACCACTATCACAGAACCCATTGTTCAAGCGATGGGGAACAGAGGAAGGCAACGGTCCTTTCGGCATGGCCGCTCGAGGCAAATCGCCCAAGAAGACGACACATCTCTTTGAGGAGGACATGACAATGGAGGAACCAGAAACGACACGCAAATTACAATCAACACCAGAGCTGAAAGTGCCTTCTCAGTACGCAGCATCTCCTATTGCCGCTGGCACCAAGTCGGTCAATGTGACCAGATTCGACGTGACAAATACAAGTTTTGCTTTGACGCCAGGTGGCCAGAACCTATCTGACCGTCTGAAGCGAAGCTTTGCTGCTAGTCCCATCAAATCTCGCCAGCTGAAATTCGACCTCGACAGCATCGATGCCTCCGAGGAGACGTCTGATGACGAAGGCGTTGCATCCGCATCAGTCTCAGCCTTCGATTCAAGCTCCAACAAGAGCTTTGAACAAGATTCACAAGAATCTCTCCAAGTCGAAGAATACACCAGATTTGTTGGTGCTGGCGATGTGTCGTCTAGCAATGATAGCTACGGCTCAGAGTCCGATTTCGCACAAATCACAAACTCCATCACCGATGAATCTGCCATCAACCTGTCAATAGACAGCATTCCTGCAGTGGTTCAACCCATCAAACTCTCACTTAAGGCTCTTGACAACGTCATGAAGGCACGAGACACAAATGTTTCACCAGTGCGCTCACCTCTTGAGAAGCCCAAACAGCAGATTGCTAAAGATATGGAACTGGCAGGCAAGGAGAATGCGACTATCACACCATCTGATGAATTTCCTGACGACGATTTCTCCAGCGATGCCATCGCAGAGCAGCTTGAAAACGATTGCCGCTTCCAAACACCACCAGCCACACCACAGAAGTCAAACAAGACCTTACTGTCTCCCAAAAAGTCAGCCAAGATCCCTTCCAGCCCCCATAAGGCTGAAGCAGAGACATTCTGGAACCAGGATTATGTGGATGGATGGAATGAGAAGCACAGCCCCAAGAAAACCATCTGCTCACCACAAAAAGCCGAACTCAGCTCAAGCTCAAGCCCAAGAAAGAACAAGAATATCGCCTTTGAAGCTTCAAGGCATACACTGGCTGAGACATTCCTCCAAGAGTTGGATCAAGAAATCACAGAAGGCAAGATTGCAGAACTTGCCGAGCCAACTGGCGGAGTCTCGATTGTCTGGACCAAGACATTGAACACGACGGCTGGCCGAGCCAACTGGAAGAGAGAAACCATCAAGCATACGTCCGAGGATGGTGAAAAGACTGTCGAATATAAGCACCACGCCTCGATAGAGCTCGCAGAAAAGGTTATTGACGACGAGCAGAAGCTGCTCAATGTCATTGCCCACGAATTTTGCCACTTGGCCAACTTTATGGTCAATGGAATCACAAACAACCCCCACGGCAAAGAGTTCAAGGCATGGGCAACGAAATGCACGCGTGCCTTTGCTGACCGGGGCATCAGCGTGACGACCAAGCACTCCTACGACATTGATTTCAAGTACATCTGGCAATGTGTAGAGTGCAAGGCTGAGTACAAGCGTCATTCCAAGAGCATCAACCCCGAGAAGCACAGATGTGGCGGCTGCAAGAGCAAGCTTGCGCAAATAAAGCCTGTTCCTCGCACCAAGACGAAGCCAACTGCATACCAGTTGTTCATCAAGGAACACATGAAGCTGCTCAAGGAGGAGAACCCGGGCGTCCCACAGAAGGAAATTATGAAGATGGCTGCAGAGAAGTGGGCCAATAGAGATAAGGCGACGACGGAGACTGTGACGCTCGAGGAAGACTTGTTAGATGATGTGGTTGGTCAATTAGGCGGACTGAAGCTGGAGGCGACTACATAGAGCCGAAGTGTTCACGACCGTTATGACACTTGTTGATGTCCTGTACAGTTAATGTGTATACTATTCTATGCTATGACTAAATCTGCTTGCTACCTTTGAGCGTGACATGTTGATTTTCTCATCATTTAATACTGTGTTGTAGAGTGCAACCATTGCAATTTGCTTTGTACCCCTGCGCGGCTTCATTCCAGTCATTATACCCAGTCCCTTTTGATTTTCTGTCCTGACTTTCCTGTCTTTAAACGACAAACAGTCCCCAGTCCTTAATCTTTAGGGACTTCCAGATGTGAGCAGAGTAATCAACTGCATCGCCAATGAGCTTTCCCTGTCTGCCCAGCTCAAGGTCAACATCTTCTTCATTATATTCGCCCTTGATATGGGGCACGTTGATGGTGATGAGGATATCAGTCTTGTGCTTTTCGAGGCGAAGGAGGGTCATGATGATGGCAGTGAAGTCGGGAGCGGATGAGCGATCGCGGGGCTGACTGGCGTTTGGTGTTTGTGTTGCAATGAGGGTGTATGCTGGAAATTTTGATCTGAGATGAGAATTAGCTTAAGCTAGTAGGGATTTGAAGGCGGGAATATAAACGTACTCTAAACGTGTGAATTCAGTCTCTGCAGTGTTCCAGATCTTGACGGTGTCAATGTCGGTTCCAACGAGCTCTTCAAGATGCTCAGTGATAGCCCGGCCGTCAATTTCAGGACCAGTGCCCGCCTCTCCAACGCGCTCGGTAATATCGAAGATGATGCTGGTGAAACCGTCCTTGTCGATCCAGACCTCCTGGTTATCGGGAACTTCTCTCAGCTTGCTGCATCGTAACACGTCAGCGACGGGGTTGCTTTGAAGTTGACTGATGTATGTGAGCTTACCTGACATCGGCAAACTTCTCTGGAAGGTCTGCGACCATTGCGCCGCCGTAGAGAGGGGTGCTCAAGAACTCAGGCATGGCTGCTGTTGCGACAAATAAATGATGTATGCGGCTGGTGATGTGTCGTCGGGTGAAGAGTGTTCTTGAAATGTAGAGGCAGCGAAGACCTTGTCAGTGTCTCGTAATGCTGCGCGAGTTGGAGTGTACAAGGGAAGAAGTGTTGCTTTATAATCTTGACATGTGCGACTTGCGATGCCCAAAAAGTGATTTGGTGACGTCGAAGATCAGTAGGCGGCCATGTCACTAGGAGAGCTTGGCTGCCAAGGTGGGGGAGGATTGGCGGGGCAGTGCTGTATAAACAACATCGATTGACCAGTAATGTGCGGATCTTAGATATATAAACAGGGGCTTGTGAGAATATTGCAATGTATAATGCCTCGAGGAAGGTATTTGGACCATTTCATGCTTGAAATACCATGCATAGTGTGATTTTTTTGCCATGTTGGTGCTGCTAGCCTGGATTTGTGCCTAATGTGCCTGGAGCTGCCTGGAGCTGGCCTGGAGCTTGCCCGCTTGCCTGTACGGAAGAATATTTCAAAGCAAATCTTATTGGCTAGAATAGAATAAAGGCAAAATAAAAAATAGAGTCGGTGTGAAGAAGCTACTGCGAGCAAAGTAATGGCATTTTCACAGTTGGCAAAAGTTGCAAAAAATGGCAAAACGATAAATCGAATCTGGAGTCTCCAGATGAGAAGGTGCCAAAGATTGAAAGAATGGAGTCTGCTGGGCCAATCCCACGGTCACATCTGGTAAAAGGCAAGAGGTGAGTTCGATGAGAGGTCCCACTCCAGCTCGGTAGACCAACTATTTTCCCTTATAGACCCCTCTGGAACCCTCTCCACTGTTATTGGTTATTTTCTTTCCGTCCAGGCTCTGACTACAGGAGGGGTTAAGCCTCTTTGTCCCCGCCGAATTATGACGCTGTAGCTGTGTAACAGTAAGCTGCGTAAAGCTTACCGGGGCAACGATTGGCTCCATGCTTCCCGAGCTCTATCCGTGCCTCCACATTGCAACTGCATATTAGTACTTTGATTTCAGAACAGTCAACAGCTCACATTTTATTCACTCAGCTCCGAAGAGTCCCAGTTTCATTCAAATACTCTACACGCTTCCATTATTGACAATTGTAACCATGGCTGCTTGCATCTTCTGCCGCATCATCAAGGGTAACAACAACTCGCCATTGCTCCTGGTGTCGTGAGAGCTGCCGCGGGGGACGAAGACACGGCGCTGAGAAGGGGAAGAGAGTGGAAGAGGTCGTGGATGGAGCTTTCTTTGACGCCGAAATAACCATTGCTAACTGAGGCTGTTGTTTGATTAAATAGGTGAAATCCCTAGCATGAAGCTTTTTGAATCCGAGAAGACTCTTGCCTTCCTCGACATTGGCCCTCTCAGCAAGGGACATGCTGTGAGTTGAAGCTAGCTGGTATGGATAACTGTGTGAGATGTGCTAATTATATCCTCTAGCTTGTCATTCCCAAGTACCACGGCGCCAAGCTCGCTGATATTCCCGATGATCACCTCACTGAGATCTTGGTACGCTTAGAGTTGCTTTTATTGCGACCTCATAATTCTAATGATTATACACAGCCTACCCTCAAGAAACTCGTTAACGCCACCGGTGCCACCGACTACAATATTCTCCAGAACAACGGCACCATTGCTCACCAGCAGGTGCATCACGTAAGCTACCTTGAACCGTTTCTCCAAGCTGTTACTGTATGCTAACTTCTTTCTACAGGTTCACTTCCACATGGTTAGCACATCTTGGAATAATAATTCAGGCACAGACACAAACTGACGTCAATATAGATTCCGAAGCCAAACGAGACGGAGGGCCTGGGCATTCACTGGCCTACCACTACTGGTGATATGGAAAAGCTCAAGGCTCTCTGCGAGGACATCAAGTCCAAGATGTAGATTATGAAACGTGCAAGTTTCCGGTAGACATATAGCAATACACGTTGATCACATAACAATGGTTGAAGCAAAACAACAGTGGACATTAAACAACTCTAAGTTGACTTTTAAAACCCTAAAAATTGATCGTGATACACAGAAAGGAGTTTTTGATGAGGAACCGTCCGTAACATCATTCTTTATCCAGTGCTTGTGATTCAAGCAGTGGTCTCAGCTGTCGCAGCCTCGCCATTGGTCTTGACTTCAGCCTCAGCGGCAGGATACCATTGAATCTTTCCAGAGGCTCCTAGGACACCTTGGCGGTCGTACAGAGACTTGGCTCGGACATAAGGGTCAAGCGTCCAGTAGTTTTCTCGCAACTTCACGGCTCCCTCATTGCGCTTGGCGTTAGCGGCCTTGCCTGCCTCATTGTCTCCCTCGCGAATCCACTCAAGAGTGGCCTGCTCGATTTCCTTGACAATGGCCCCTCGCTCTTGGGTGATCTTGTTACGAGTCTCGGTGTCCTTCATGGTAGCGTTCTCGTCCTCCGCGGGCTCAATATACTTGTAGTCCCAGTCTTCATCTCCTCCAAGCTCCTTGAGGATCCTGCTGGGCTCGATGAATTCCTCAAGACCAGCTCGGCCGTTGGTGAAGTGAACCTTGGCCGCAACCACGGGATCCAGCCAGCCCTTGATAATTCTCCAGATTCCTAGTATGACGTTAGTACTTATTTCAGGACCAGAGCGTGCATGCGTTACTCACCTTGGAAAATCCATGGAGCATTGTGGATGAGGACAGAGCCCAGGGATTCAGGGTAGTTTGCTTCAAAACACTTGATCATGAACTTGACAGGAGCGTAATCCATGTTGGCCAGAGAAAAGCTGGTCATGTCAAAGATGATGGTCTACTCTGCGGTTAGCGTATGGATGTGAAATAAACATGATTGTTACTTACAGCTGTCTCTACTGGGGAGACAAGAGCAAGACGAGCAGTCTCAATGACATGGACGGTATATCTCTCTATGCTCTCAGGGCACTGATCACCGTTCCTGTGAAGACGCACGCGAACAACACAGATGGGTCTGTTCTGCTTATCGACGCCGTGCAAGAAACTCTTACCCATGCGTAGCTGAGCCATGAAGTCTGCGCCGACTTTCTTGGCCTGGCCCTCGCCGGTCTTCTCTTCGTTGGCGGCACCACCTTCACCATTCTTCATGATGTCGTCGTCGACCTTCATCTCGCTATTACGCCAATCCATAGCCGAGACCAACATGATCAATGCCTTCTGGACATCCCATTTACGGGCACGGAGGAATCTTAGAGCAAGAGCATCAGGGTGATCGTGCTTCATCATGCTCCAGAAAGTGTCTCTGATAGTCTCAGGGCTATGGTTGGCGATGACCTCATTGAATTGTTTTGTCAATCCAAACTTGTCTTCGCCATCGGCAGCACCCTTGAAAGGTTCGCTGGGCTGAGCTGGTGACTCCTTGCTGCGGAACAGACCAAAGCGCTTCTTTGGTGCAGCGGTTTCAGCCTCAGCGGCAGCGGCAGCTTCCTTGGTTGCAGCCTCTGCCTTGTCGCTTTTCTCAGCGAGTCCACAGACTCCGAAAATTGCATGCCAAAATTGTCTCAACTTCTCTTCTTGTTCGGAAGAAAGGTTTCCCACATGCCCAGTGGCTTGGTTGGCAGCCATGTTGAATACTATTGCGACGTCTTCAATTGAGGCAGGTTCAGGTTCTAATTGAGGATTTGCTTCGGATAATTGCCAATATGCAACAAATCCGGCGAGTATGAGTCCGAGGACGACAGCAGTATGAGAGGTACTGCTTTCAAGTGTATGCGATCGAGCGGATCGGACGACACGGAGAGCTGCGTCGTTGGTGCAATATGGACGGATGAACCAGTCACGCTGTAGGTGATGTGCTGGTTGGAGAGAGTGTAGTGTCGTAGGAGTCAAAGCAACCTTTGTGGGCGAAGAATTCAAGCTTCGCAAAGGTGAATAATGACGTCGCGTGACGGTAGAAATGGATGGCCCTTTTGTGGGATATTGAAAGGTTATTAGGCGTGAAAAGGGCTTGTTCATCAGGTTCAGGTGACCAAGATGTGAAAAGGCTCGATGAAGGGATCCTGCGCCACACAGGATAGCTGTCGACCTTGGGGGAAAAGCAACAAGGGCTGAAGGTTGACGAGCAAGGTTCAAGATGATATCCACCTCGGAATGCACGGGATGGAGTCGAGACGGGGGATATATATAGATATCCAAGAGAGTCGTTTAGGAATTGGAAATAGGGTCGAGAAGAGGGGTGATGATCAATCGAGATGAATGGTGTCCGAGGTGGATGTGCGAAAGCCAACGTTCTCCAGATGACGCCTACCGAGGCCAGGAGATAGTGCGGCGCTCACCCAGAACCAAGTTCCTGTCAGTGTGGGGAAGAGATAGGATGGCCTGTTCCACTCTGGCTGCCTCCAGTGGCTCGACAGCGGCCGGCCACAAGACGATGCTCTGAGAAGGGAATTATCACGGCCGAGTATCATAGGTGGTTGTATTGTTTTGGGTAATTCGCAATAAAATTGGCTATAGTGGTGAGTAGTTTAACATTAATTTGCAACATTCCCCATGGCATTAATTGCAGTCAATTAATTAACTCTGGTGGAAAGGTATAGTTCCCCCATGGGAGCACAAAATGCGCAAGGCAAGGGCCCCTCCAATTTACAGCGCATTTAGGTTACTGGGCAACAATTTTAGTGCTATCACACTGACTGACAGCCTGGGTTGGGGCAACTGTGTGCGCTGAGGGGAAAATTCGACTTAGCGGCCACTGCGTCTCCAAGTTTTTTTTCGTAGTGCGATGCAGTGCGGTGCGGGGTTGCTCAGTTGTACTCCAGACGCGCTTTTGCATGTGTAATTTCCCGAGGTTTTGCACTGCACAAACATGCATATTCGAGCCTCACCAACCTGTTGTTTGACAACCACCACCTGAATGAGCAAAATCCGAGCACCCCTTTTGTTGAGTAACGAGGCGCAGAGTGGCTTATCTTCAGCTGAACTACTGAATCGTGCATTATCATATTCCACAGATCACGCAAGCCTGCCCCGCGTTGCATCTGAGCACATGCTTATAACATAACATCTGAAATTCTTCTTTCAACGCGCCGGATATCGGAGAATCTGACTATAGCCTCTTCACTCTCACGCTCACGCTATGTCTGCCGAGGGTTACGATACCACCTCCAAACGACCTAGTTCGAGGAGCCGAACACCACGGCCAACGACTCCGTTACGCCCATCTTCTCGATCCTCCTTTAGAGAGTCCGCACGCGAAGCCGGCGATGGAGACGCGCCGTTTCCTCTCAATGCCTTTGAGCCTGCATTCGCCGAGCTCTCTGATGCCATGGCTGATTTGGAAGCAAACATGATGCACTTTCAACTTATGCATGAAAGTTTGGCTCGCTTTAGTGAAGACTTTGCCAGCTTTCTCTACGGCTTGAACATGAATGCGTTCTGTGTGGATTTTCCAGAGGTATGTCATTATGCTTTGTGTATTGAAATGCATTCCCGCTTGCTAACTCCAAATGATTCTATAGGGACCTATTACTGAATCCTTCAAACGCGACCGAGACGTGCCCCGAACAACTCCACAACCACAAGAACATGAAGGAGAGACGACATTTATGTAAGTCAATGTGCAAACACATCGCAGCCTAGGTAAGCTATATGCTAATAGCCAGCCTAGGACTACCGGCACATCCTTTGTCGAAAACCCCCCCACGACAGCTAAGCCAAGAGCACCGGCACCTTCAGCGGCATCCAGACAATCACGGCTTCCGGCTGCTCGTGGCACTGCAGGACGAGGACGTGCAAGCGGCCGTGCGCGTGGTCGGCCTAGTGGGCTGGCTAGACCAGGCGGTCGTGGTGTAAGGTGAACATCGTTTCCGAGATCGTAAAAGAAAAAGCGCCCTGCTGTTCGAAATGTGGCGGACGGTTGTTGGCAAATTATAATTATGGCTCTTCGAGTCTGTTGGCAGCAGAAAGCCATGTTGATTCATCGTCATTCATAAATCAGCTTTCCATGTTTACATCCTGGCTGGGATCGGTGGTCTTTCCGTCATGCAGAGGTGGAATGGCATCCTTGCCGGGCAATTTGACATTTTCGGGTTCGTCTCGAAGCTGCTTCAGTCTGGAAGAAAATTAGCAAAGGGAACACGACTAGGCTCGATCAGACGCCAACCAACCTTCTCTTGTGAGGCTTGCCCTTGCGATGCGCCAAGAGGGTAGACTCTCTGTCGAACCATCTAGCACACTCTATGCAATAGTTTCGCCCCAGGTCAGGAAGATCTTCTGAGGCTTTGGCATCCTTGAACTTGGACAAATGTCTAGCGGAAGCCAGATCGGCCTTAATTTGGTCGACATCTCTGAGGGGCAGTCAGTAGGATGCCTAATGATATACAGCATTCCAAAAACTAACCTAGTCTTGCGTCTCGTCTTTGACAACGTTCTTTTGCTGGCTAATATACCCATTTTGACGAGTGATGATGATTGAATCTGTTGATGCAAAAGTCGATTCCTTGCGGCAATGTGGATCTACAAGAACAAAATTTTAGTGGGGTGTTTTGAATCCTGGTGTTCACCGTTGGACGTGGGATGTATCCGTCACGTGTTTGGAGTGGCCTGGAGTCTATGTATATCGCCATCACGCCGGATGTTGTGTCTATAATTGCAGAAAACATTCAATTGGAGAGTAGTGAAATATACAATTGATTGGCTAAGTAAATGTTCATTTGGTAGAAGTCTGGCGTTGGGGTGTGCTGATTTCATTCGAGGTATTTTAAGAAGATCGTTGCGTCTTACACCGTGGACAGCAACTTTGTAGCCTCGACCAACGAGGCTAATACTTTGGAGGCCGGGAAGTGTAGTTGCAAATTCCAACGGAACTTCAAAATAGTGTACAATATCGAACCATCTATTTTGTACTAGGGAGCCAAGGCGGAACGGACTTGTCAACTTTTGCTTCCGAATGGCCGGCACAGAGCTGGGGTTCAAGGCACCATTGCCGGATGTTTTAGGATCGAGACTTGCCGTTTGCGCAGGGCGGCAGCTGTGTTGGACTGTTATCTTAACAGATCAGTTGCAGGATGTTTGAGCCATTAATTGCCATGGTAATCTGCAGGCGGTGGAATGGATACACACCATTGTAATACGGTGAAGTCCCTGATGCTCCCCATCACTCAGAGATCTGTTATACAACAAATGGCTTTGCTGCATCAAATATGCAATTGTCCTAGACGAGGCTAAAAGTCTTGTCACAGAGTAATATGTGGTAATTTTTCTCCATTTTTGTGCGTCGAATTATTAGGCGATGGGCATTTTCCCGCGCAGCTCGTAATACAGTAATCCCGCCGTGTGGATTGGCCAAGCGCTATTTTGCAGCGAGCCAGGCCACCACTGTCAGGCTGTCAATTGTGAGGGCGAAAAGAGAATAGTCAATAAAATATGCTTATCTCCTAGCGAACATGCCAGTATAATCGGGGACCGAGAGGGCTGGTCCGAGCCTGTTCGCAAAAGCGAGCGCTGGTGGTGCGGCGACCGATGCAAGCCCGCTTCAACCGAGGTCGTGGATGGGTCTGCAGGCTAGAATTTTTTTTTCTTCCTCAGCGCTTCATTTCAGAAGGTGTTTGGCGCTAAGGGAAGCTGGGTGCAGCTATTTGCTCCAGGCTTCAGGGGTCTCTGGCAAGACAGCCGTGTGTGCATGTGCTAATTGGATCCCCAGACGCCGAAGAGGCAGACCATGTCATGTTTACGTCAAAGTTAAGTTGACCAATCCATTGGACAAGAAGAAGTGGCGGCATTGGTTCTACAAAAAAAAACCCCCAACTTCTCTCAAGTTTCGAAATTGAATATGAGTGGAAATAAATTAAAATGTCAAATATCTACCAAACATAGAGCGACAGCCAATGGCTGCCCGGCTATGGTGCATTGTTACCTTGATGCTAATGGAGATTCGGCTTAGCCGTGGTAAATACGCAAAGCCTCTCGGCGCAGTGGAAGCTTGCCCATTGCCCCCAGTCTGTGTCTGGCCCCCCAGCACTAAACATGACGACACGAGACGCTGGATTATATTCTGCTTGCTTGTGATTTGCTGAATCGCCCATCCCAGCCAAGGTTGCCCCCACAGCAACCAGCCAGAGCAGAGCTCCAGCATGCAACATGGCCATCGCTGGGCTCCACCCGTCGGTAACATCTGGGCGTTGCCCCAAATCCCAAAAAACACCTCTCCACCGCATCAGCTTTTCCCTTCTTTTCCTTCTTAATAAACCTCCTCTCCACAAGCCAGAATCTCGAGGGTTTTTGTTCGACCTCCCTCTGTCAAAAAGGACTTGTGCCAAACCTATTAGATCCTCTCCTCTCTACCCCCAATTGGCCCAACATGCTTGCTTCCAGACAGGTTCTGGGCAATGTTGTCCGGAGCCGTGCCCTCGGCAGCGCTGCCACTGGCATCCGCCGCCTGGCTACCGTCTCCGACTCTCCCTTAGATCAAAAGGTTAGTTTCTTCTTGGCCTTGTAACTCCCTCAAGATGTTTTCTCCAGCAGCGACAAGGTTCATTGTCGCTGTCCTGTTACCGTCTTGTCCATATGCACGTAAACGATTAGCCGAAAACACCAAGCTAATCAAAGTCACGCACAATAGGTTCGCCAGAACATCTGGGAAGAAGGCAACTTCATCAACTACAAGAAGATGTCCGAGAACCTCGCCGTCGTTCGATCTCGCCTTAACAGGCCCCTTACCTATGCCGAGAAGATTCTCTACTCTCACTTGGATGACCCTCACGGTCAGGAGATTGAGCGTGGTAAGTCTTACCTCAAGCTCCGCCCTGACCGCGTTGCTTGCCAGGACGCCACCGCTCAGATGGCTATCCTCCAGTTCATGTCTGCTGGTATGGATGCCGTTGCCAACCCCGCCACCGTCCACTGTGACCACTTGATTGAGGCCCAGATTGGTGGCGAGAAGGATCTTGCCCGCGCTGTCAGCATCAACAAGGAAGTCTACGACTTCTTGGCTTCTGCTTGTGCCAAGTACAACATTGGTTTCTGGCGCCCTGGCTCTGGTATTATTCACCAGATCCTTCTCGAGAACTACGCTTTCCCTGGTGGTCTTCTCATCGGTACCGATTCCCACACCCCCAACGGTGGTGGTCTCGGTATGGCTGCCATTGGTGTCGGTGGTGCTGATGCTGTCGATGTCATGGCCAACCTCCCCTGGGAGTTGAAGGCCCCCAAGGTCATTGGTGTTAAGCTTACTGGTTCCATGTCCGGATGGACCACCCCCAAGGGTAAGTTAATTCTACAGCGCTCTATTGATCAACAGTAATACTAATTAAACTAGATATCATCCTCAAGGTTGCCGACATCCTCACAGTCAAGGGAGGCAAGTATATCAGAAATTTCTGAGATGGTTAGAACATTTTTACTAACCAGATTATTAGGTACCGGTGCCATTGTTGAGTACCACGGTTAGTTACCCCAGTCGCCCAAATCGGCAAAATCATGAAATGGAGAAAATTGTCCCAATTGGGAAAGTTCTTTTCTAATTGGACAATTCTTTCGCTCCTCCATCATGGAGTGCCCGCATCCGTCTCGGTTATCGCAGCTGTGCGCGTGGAACTTCACTGCAGCGTAGCTCGTGTTAATCGCCACAGTTGATCGCATTGAGCTTGGTTTGAATTGTTTGGCTAATTTAATTTATTAGGTCCTGGTGTCGACGCTATTTCTACCACTGGTTGCGCCACTATTTGCAACATGGTATGTTTACTCTTGTTTTTCTTTTCTTTGCTCGGCTGCTAACTTGGCCTACACAGGGTGCTGAAATTGGTGCCACCACCTCCGTCTTCCCCTTCAACGAGAACATGTACAAGTACCTCGCTGCTACCAAGCGTAAGGACATTGGTGACTTCGCGCGCCTCTACGCCAAGGAGCTCAAGGAGGATGAAGGTGCCGAGTACGATCAGCTGATTGAGCTCAACCTCAGTGAGCTCGAGCCTCATATCAACGGTCCCTTCACTCCTGATCTGGGTACCCCCATCTCCAAGTTCAGCCAGGCTGTCAAGGACAACAACTGGCCTGAGGAGCTCAAGGTTGGTCTCATCGGTTCTTGTACCAACTCCTCTTACGAAGACATGTCCCGTGCCTCCTCCATTGCCCAGGATGCCATGGACCACGGCTTGAAGGCCAAGTCTGCCTTCTTCGTCACCCCCGGTTCCGAGCAGGTAGGTTTTCACTGCCAACATCACAGCTCGATTTTGTCTCGACTAATTCCTCATTTAGATTCGCGCCACCATCACCCGTGATGGCATGACCCAAACTTTCGAGGAGTTTGGTGGCGTCGTCCTTGCCAACGCCTGCGGTCCTTGCATTGGACAGTGGGATCGCCATGACGTCAAGAAAGGCGAGGCCAACTCTATCCTCTCCTCCTACAACCGTAACTTCACTGGACGTAACGACGGCAACCCTGCCACCCACTCCTTCGTCACCTCCCCCGACCTGGTCGTTGCCCTCAGCATTGCTGGTACACTCCACTTCAACCCTCTCACCGACAAGCTCAAGGGTGCCGACGGCAAGGAGTTCCTCTTGAAGCCTCCTTCTGGTGACGGTCTGCCCACCAAGGGTTACGACACTGGTGTCGACACCTACCAAGCTCCTCCCAAG
Organism: Simplicillium aogashimaense; assembly: GCA_028455935.1. NCBI lineage: Eukaryota > Fungi > Ascomycota > Sordariomycetes > Hypocreales > Cordycipitaceae > Simplicillium > Simplicillium aogashimaense. Next base: position 2,551,865 of record CM052010.1, on the reverse strand, counting down.
GACCGCTCTAGTGTCCAGGTCCAGGTCTCTCCTACCTCTGACCGTCTCCAGGTCCTCGAGCCTTTCCAGCCTTGGGATGGCAAGGACGCTAAGGACGTCCCTATCCTGATCAAGGCCAAGGGCAAGACCACCACTGATCACATCTCCATGGCTGGTCCTTGGTTGAAGTAAGTTTTTAAAAGTTTGGGCTTGATTAAGAAGCAATGATTGCTAACAAATGCAAGGTACCGTGGTCACTTGGACAACATCTCCAACAACATGCTTATCGGTGCCATCAACGAGGCCAACGACGAGGCCAACAAGATCAAGAACTTCACCACTGGCGAGTGGGATGCCGTCCCTGCTGTCGCTCGTGACTACAAGGCCAAGGGCATCAAGTGGGTTGTAGTTGGTGACTGGAACTACGGCGAGGGCTCTTCCCGTGAGCATGCCGCTCTCGAGCCTCGCCACCTCGGTGGTCTCGCCATTGTCACCCGTTCCTTCGCTCGTATCCACGAGACCAACTTGAAGAAGCAGGGTATGCTTCCTCTTACCTTCGCTGATCCCGCCGACTACGATAAGATCAAGCCCGATGACAAGGTGAGTTTACAATGCTACGAAATATATTTTCACGACAGTTGCTAACTAGTAAAACAGGTCGACATTCTCTGCACCCAGCTTGAGGTTGGCAAGCCCATCCCCATGATTGTTCACCCTAAGGACGGCAAGCCCTTCGAGATTACCCTCCAGCACACCTTTAACGCTCCCCAGCTTGAGTGGTTCAAGAATGGCAGCGCTCTCAACACCATGGCCAAGGCTTCCAAGAACTAAAGCAGTGGAAGCGGAGACGCAAAAGTTTGGGCTTGTATTCTGTATGAAGATGGTAAAGTAGCGGAGGAGGACTTATATTCTGCATGGAATTGTTTTTTTAACGAAAGTTTTTCAGGGTTTTTGTTTGGTGAGAGTTGGCGGACGTGGACGCAAGGTAGAGTAGGCTAACCTTGCAGCAACGAGCGGTCGACGTTGGATTGACGTCGTTGTTATGCTGGGGTTCGATGCATGAGATTCCTTTGTAGTTTATACCAATTCAAAAAACATCAAAAAAAAAAAAACCTCCCCCATGAACTTTATTGTATAATATTGACTGTATCATGCAATTGAGTTTCAGTGTTAGTATCGTAAACATAATGTGCTGCTCACAGCTCCTCCTTGAGAGTGGGCGTTTTCCTCATCCTGTACACTCATAATCAACAAGTGGATGCTGTACTTTCGTAATCTAGAAATGCGGCGCTCGGAGTCGGCGTCGGAGTCACACGGCGACATCAAGATTTCACGTATAGTCCTACATAAAAAGCCTAGGCAGGAGTGTTCAGGCCGTTGAAACGTTAATTTTCTAGTGTAACAGATCTACTTGTCATAGTCGACAGCCATGCATCCTCCCCGCAAGCTCGAAGATGCAGCCACAGACGATGCTGGTCCGCTAGCTGACTTGATCATGCACAGCTTCACCGGCAACCACTTCAATAGAGCATTTCCGCGCGAGAATGGCATTGGAAGAGCATACCACTTTGAGGCAATGGAGCGGACCATTGAGATGGCTAACACCGCCAAGGCGGAAGGCTGGGTAGCATCTGGAAAGGCGTCGCCGGTCGTGACCGTTATTAAGGATGAAGATGGTAGGATGCAATGAGTTTCATCATTAATACACATCCCGCATCGCAAGAGCTAATTTCGTGTCTTTGTCTACTAGGTATTATACGGGCGGCAGCCATCCACTGGATCCTGCCTGGTGGCACAGCAGCAGAGAACTTTCCGGCCTGGGAAGAGCGATGGGGAACTGCGATACCTGGAATGCCAAGTGAAGGGTTAGAGAGTTTCTTTGGTGAAATGCAAGATTCGCATCGTGATGTAATGGGAGATGTCCCTCATGTCTGTGAGATCAACGACGCCGACTTCTATAGTCGCTGGGCTACGAAGCAACTCAAAAGCGCCAGGGCATTTGCTAATATTGCTTTACTCTAGATCTTTTAGCTGCCATGACACACTCATCTGTGCGACGTAAAGGTTATGGGTCCGCCCTGGTCGAGCGTGGGAATCAACTTGCCTATGATCATCACTGGGCCGCATTTCTTCATGCTTCAGAGGACGGGGTCTCTTTATACCGGCGACTTGGTTACGAGGATCAAGACGAGTCAAAGCAAACGAATCGCATGTGGCCCATGATAAAGGCAGCGCCGAGTGCTGCTCGTTGAGATGTAGCATCCTTGGAGTAGAATGTGGACAGCTCTGCTTATTGCCATATTTGACCTTCTCTCGCGTTATTCAGAGCGTTCATCTCATCGCAGCTATTCTTCTTCTCAAGCATTCTCTAGAACTGTTTACATCCTTCCTTGTGTTGAGAATAGTCAAGCACGTTTGCTCTATTAGAATTAATGCATGCAGGTATTTTACAAATATGCTGAACTGTTTATCCACCCGTTCCAAGCAGCGCCAAAAACTCCGTCATGATGCAACTCAAGACTCCTGGATAGTTTATTTTTTCCAACCAGCCCAATAAAACACAACATGATCCAACATTATTCGCCGTGGCGGCGTGGTTATCAAGGACCGAGACGCTGAGAGCTGCCAACCAATTCCGTAGCCGGGCTGCCTCCGGAGCGACTGTTGGTTGGCAAGATGCCGAAACGACCATATGTCTTCTGATCTACGCTGACGTAGTGGGGGAGGATTGCCAACAAGTTCAGCTTAGCTTCGATCCAGCGCAGTGCCCATTCTGGGGGTGCGATGTAACGAATGTAGCCAAGTCCGGCTATTTGGCGGCGTGTTAGTCACATTGTACAAAGCTGCGGCGAGCAACATAAAACTTACCGACATAGCCAACGGCAAGGCCGCACAGATGGCCCAGCAGGCTTGTGTTGGGAACAAGGGCGGCTGTTACGACAACCAGTAGAAGCGGTATCGTCCAGGTTGGAATCTGATGAGTCGCAATAACGAGATGGGGGTTCGACTTGTACGTTCGTATGGCTTCCATTCCAAGCAGCAAGAATACCCAGATACTACAGCACCTCGTCAGTTCCAGTTCATATGTTTCGTATAATCTCCCCAGAAGCTTCTCGACACTTACCTCGCGCCCATCACAGCATTATTCGCTCGAAGAATCCCCCTCTCAATGATAAGGTACATAATGGCAGGAACAGTGGTAAGAGCTAAAAACCGGTCAGTCGCATTGCGCAAGCAGGGCATTGTTCGCATGTTCTCACGTCCAAAGAATAATGCGAGGGCATTTAGTGTGCCATACTCGCTCTCGAAGCGCTCCAGGAGTGGTGTCAGGGCGAAGATGTTGAGTACCGCATGGAAGATGTTCAAGTGAACCAAGGGGAACGTGTTTATGCGGTATGCTATTGCCAGTCTGTCAGTCTTTGTCTCTTATCCGCCATGCCAGGCAGGGAACTGGAGGATTCGCATACCGGTAGTAAAGGACACCTGGTCAGGAATCAAAGAGCCCCATTGTTGGACATTGAAGACCCCAGGAGCGCCCAACAACCAGAGTAGAACGATGGCAGCAATGATAGCTCTCGTGAAGAGCGGCAGCCGAAAGATATATGATCGCGCGCGAACCGTGTTGAAGCTGCGAAGGCCGGGCATGGTTGAAATGGCTGCTTCCTCGCGTCCTCGTTCGCCGTCGCAGCTCTTGGGCGCTGAGTCAAAGTCGTGGGTGTCTCTGAAATGTGGTTGAAGAATAACTCAAAAACGTATCATATAACTTCGCGCTGAAAGGGTTCATGCCAGGTGAAATCGTTCTAGCTCACGCCAAGAGTTTCTCAACTAGTTGTCAGGGGTCGTCTTATCTGCACGTGATGCGTTTCGAAGGTGAAATGGTGCTTGAGAGAAGATGTATGCCGTTGGGCTGTGTTACAGGTATTTTCAATGGACTAATAAATAGAGTAAAAGTAAGTGAGCATATATGGACGGGTTATTCCGTGAGGGGAAAGCTCAGTGGTGTTCGTAACTGGATGTTTCATGGTGGCCCTTTTGCCAGATTGTCCATATACCGGATCGGCCACCCAAAGCTGTTAGTGCCTATTTTGGCAGTCGGCCCCTCGGTGACCTCACTGCGTAGCTGATCTGAGCCAGACAAAGCAGTCAAGAGTGTACAGAACATATAATTATTAATATGGCAAATAACATAAATTAGGTGCATATTATCGAATGTATTTAAGCGGATGTGCAACAATTCAAATATCAATTATCCACTGTGGTATTGTCAACACAGTTTATTCCAGACGGCCAAAACGCCACACTAGTGGTAATACCCTTTACGGAGCTCCAGCTACTAAATTAAAACACGACACGTACCTGAAGGCTCTCGCAAACATCCAACATCTGAAGATCACCATTCCCGCCCCGCGGCCCTCTCAACCATGTCGCGATTACTCTGTATGTATTTCTGTGCACTTGAAGGCATCAAAAATCTAATTATGGTCGCTTCTAGCTACCGCGATGTCGCTGCGGCGTGATCCGCGCATGCTAAAGGTTCCCCCTTACCTGTCACTCTTGTGCATAATTGTCGGCTTTGTTTGGCTTCTCTTACTTCCTCTCGACGACTATTCTCGACGTACTTACATATCCGAAAATGCCCTTCTTCCTGGTCAGGTGCATACATATTTTGGCGGCAGCGAACACAACATTCTGCGAGCTTACAGACACGAGATTGATGACTTGGTCGGCAAGAGCAATTACGAGTGAGCAAGCTCAGCAATACAGGCAGACTGAGGTACAATTTGCTAACGAGCGCTAGGATTAATGATCGAATGGAAACAATACTGAAAAATGTCGGACTCAAGGTTGGCCGTCAGAACTACACCTACCACTCTGCCGGCGTCGAGTACTCGGGAGAGAACGTGTACGGAATCTTGCAGGCGCCTCGGGGTGATGCTACAGAAGCCATTGTCCTTGTTGCTGCATGGAAAAATGTTGAGGAGCAACTGAATCGAAACGGTGTTGCATTGGCTCTCACACTCGCCCGATACTTCAACCGTAAGGCTATACCAAGTGCATATGTAATAGAAAGACGCTAATAGGTACACAGGTTGGTCGCTCTGGTCTAAAGATATCATCCTTGTCATCCCCCCCGATAGCAAAACCGGAACGCAGGCTTGGGTTGACGCCTATCACGATGCGCACAACTCTAAAATGGTTTCGCCTTTGCCACTCAAGTCCGGAGCTTTACAAGGAGCTCTTGCGCTCGACTTCCCTCTCGACCAACGCTTCGAGGCTCTTCACATTATTTATGACGGAACAAATGGCCAACTTCCAAATCTCGATTTGATCAACTCCCTTGTCAATATCGCCGGTGGTCAAATGGGAATACAAACTGCCATTCAGCATATTGAAAACCATGCCAACGACTACAACGACCGGCTGAAGACTATTCTTCGTGGAATGCTGCACCAAGGACTCGGATACGCTACTGGACCACACAGCAGCTTCATGCCTTATCATGTTGATGCCATCACCCTTCAGCCGTTTGGCGAGGGCTGGCATGACGAGATGGCCATGGGTCGAGTCGTCGAAGGCACATTCAGAAGTTTGAACAACTTGCTCGAACACTTGCATCAGAGCTTTTTCTTCTATCTCTTGATGCACCGCGATCGTTTTGTCAGTATCGGTACATATCTTCCAAGCGCCATGTTGTTAGCTGCCAACTTCAGCATCATGGCCATCTTCCTCTGGGTCAAGAGTGGTCAGCCTACAACGGAACAGAGTAAGAAATCTGAGAAGACCGCTGCCAAAGCCAAGAAGGATGATTCCTCACAACAACTTTCTACAGTGGCTGTTGAAAGAGACTTGTTTCTGCCTGTCACTGTGGTAGCATTGGCACAGTCACTTTGTGTTGTTCCTCTATTTTTGTTCAACAACCTGCCAGCCGGAGTAAGTATACCTCACTTATTAGTCGCGAATATCAAGTACTGACATCACCTTTTAGGCACTCTCACCAGCTTTCGCTGCATTCTCATTGCTTTCGGGAGTTCTTCCATTCATTGCATCTCAAATTCTAGCGGTTTACAAGCCCACCACGCAGCAATTCCAGCTCATCAAGTCATTTTCCCTTCTGTTTCTTGGCATGTCACTAGCAACACTTGCCACCGTTAACTTCTCACTTGCCTTCATCATCGGATTGCTCTCGAGTCCATTCACATTTGTTGAAGCCAGCAAGAACCCCGCCATCAGATGGACCTTGGCAGGCCTTCTTAGCGCAGTTGCCCCGACATCCGTGGCATACGCAGCCGCGCAAGTCTGGAGACTTCCCATTGCTGATATCCTGAAAGAAGCAAGCTTTGGATGGGATGTCTGGGGTTTATACACGCCAGTGGTGGTGTGGTGCGTGTGGTGGCCAGCTTGGTTAATTGCCATGATCAATGCCCTTGGCTGCGAGACAGTCTAAATTTAATGTCAAACCGGGCCAAGACTCTTATAGCTTTTAATACCTTTTTTTTTTACTGCAAACTGTACAGATCTTGCACCCTTCATACCGCTTCACGGGATTCATCATCACAAACATCAACATTCATGGTGGAGTAGGTTGTGTCCGTAGGCACCAAGTCTATTGCCAATTTCTTTTTACTGTACATGATGATTATGGGTGACAAGCGACGTAACATCGCCCATTCACATCTATGCTGCCCAGACGTCCTTGCCTGCCTTCTCGATCCAGTTTCCAAGCTGGTTCACGCTGGAGTCCCAGTCCAGGAGCCTCTTGCGCATACCGCCAATCTGCTTCATGTCCAATACCTTGGGCTGAACCCATGTAATTTGTGCCACTTCATTCACTTGATCAATCGTGCCTCGAAGCAGACCTAAGCTCAGCGCCTTCATGATCAAATGCTCGATCTCGTTCGGTCGCACCTTGGTTTCTTGTGAAATCGTGGCGAAAGTCATGGTTCGGTCGTGAGGAGGGCGTCGGAAAACAGCTTCCGTCAAAGCCGCCAAGTAGATCTTTTGCTTGAGGTGTGTTGAGTTGTCATCGAGGAGCTTGTTCTCTTCAATTTGGTCAGACAGCGCCTCATAAGCTGCCAAATCGCCTCGGTTATAGGCGAAGAGCAAGTCACGGAGCCATGAGTCGTCTTCGCTCTGTGCAAGGGCATCCAAGATAGGGTGCAGAAGCAACTCTCCAAAGTTGTAGATGCTGCTAGACACAAGCGCTGCAACGCTCAGGTAGTAAGCTCGGCGATGGCGCTCTTTTTCTGACATGGAGGAGAGATCGATACAAGCAAGGTACAGGAGAGCGGTTCGGTAGTAGTTGGAGAAGTCCATTTTGCGCTATAAGCAGTGTTAATAGGCATGAGAGAGGCACCAGATACAAAAGTATGAACATACCTGGTAATAGTTGGCATTCGCGTCATAGAAAGCAGCGTGGACAACGACTTCGACAGAGTCAAATGAGTCTAATATGCGTTCGGCGGCATCAAGATCTTTTCTGGCCTCGTCTAGCTGGTTCAACCCAAGCTTTACTCTCGCCACGGCGACTGATGCGTAGACGAAGGCATCTTGCGAATCCTCTGTGTCGACCTTCTTCGCTACTGATTGCAGATAGGCAAGGCGTTCTTGATCATCTAATATTATATGTAAGTTGAAGTTTATAGACCCTGCTCCCAATAAAGACTATACCTTTGCACTGTGTCGCAGCCTTTAGCGCCAATTCAACAAGCTTGAGCTTATTGATCTTGTCCGCGAACTTGAGAATGAAGACTTTGTAGAAAGCCAAACGCTGAGGAGCGCTTCCCGGGTGGTTGAAGAACTTTACAAGAGCATCTGTCAGTTCATGCCAGAGCTTGCGTTCCCAGAAGTTTTCAAAATCAAGCACAAGAGGCTGAAGTTCCTCGGGAGCTTCGTCTCGTTGCTCGGCGAGGAAATCGGGAATTGCGTCGGCGCTCATGGTGACCTGGAGCTTGTAGAAACTCCAATAGAATGAGAAGATCGCAGAAAATCGATTCTTGGATTGGCGAGGGTCGTTTCGGTGTTTTGCAAGCGACGGTGGTTGGTGGCTGTTTGTCGCAGAGCAGAGTAGAGTGGCGGATCACTATGGTCGTGGTAGAAGCTCCAGTACGCGGCACACTTGGAGCCTGTTGCGCCGAAGTGGCATGCTCCATTGCCTGGCGGCAGAGCAGCGCTGCTTGGAGACAAGTCACCTGCGCAGGCACGTGACCTGTAAGAACCACTCCGGAGCTCAACATCAGGTAGTCAACTTAAGCACCGCAGCGGATAACGCACGTAAGAACGGACGGGAGAGACAATTGGTTCTTGCATCAATCGACTAATAGCAGGAATGGCTTCTCCTCTTTCTGCCGCGCGTGCGGCCCGCAAGTCTGTCCACACTGTCGTCGGAAAACGTTTCTTGTCGGACATTTCCATCACTCGCACTGGAAAGCCCATCATCCGGGTCGAAGGAGGACGGTAAGCCGTGCGCATCAACCAGTCAATTCGTGCCAATTGCTAATCATTTACTCTGTAGATCATCCCTTGGAGGTATGCGATCGAGTCAATAACCGCATGTCACTTTCTAACAGAATGCAGGCCACACGGCTACGGTATTTGGCGCAACTGGCCAATTGGGGCGCTACATTGTCAACCGACTGGGTATGTTGCGGTGCACGACTTCGATTTCTGTTAAAATACAATCTAATGAGGCAATTAGCTCGTCAAGGATGCACCGTCGTCATTCCTTTCCGCGAGGAGATGGCCAAGCGCCACTTGAAGGTCACTGGTGATCTTGGTAGAGTCGTCTTCGTTGTAAGTTTGGACAATATACCGCGAATTGTTTTGATTTCTAACATTCAATAGGAATACGATCTTCACAACACAGCTTCCATTGAAGCTAGCATCCGCCATTCCGACGTTGTCTACAACCTGATCGGCCGAGATTACCCTACCAAGTACGCCTACAATTCGAGAGATGTTATAATTTGCTGTGCTAACAATTACCAGGAACTTCAGCCTTGAGGATGTCCACGTTGAGGGTACTGAGCGCATTGTTGAGACTGTCGCCAAATACGATGTGGACCGTTACATTCAGGTGTCCTCTCACAGCGCCAACCCCGAATCAAAATCCGAATTCTACGCCACGAAGGTACGCGATAGCTGAGATTCTGCTTGCAACTTGTACTAACAATTGCTGTAGGGACGTGCAGAGCAAGTTGCCAGAAGCATCTTCCCTGAAACTACTCTGGTCCGACCCGCTCCCATGTTTGGCTTTGAGGACAACTTGCTGCTGAAGCTTGCCTCTGCGTTGAATCTCTTCACTGCCAACAACATGCAAGAGAAGTTCTGGCCCGTACACGTACGTCTAAATCCGTTACACTTGCCACCGCGTGTTGCTAACGCCGCTACAGTCCATTGATGTTGGTGCTGCTCTTGAGAAGTTGCTTTACGACGACTCAACTGTTGGTCAAACGTACGAGCTTTACGGACCTAAGCAATACAAAATGGCCGAAATTGCTGAGCTCGTGGACAAGGAAATCTTCAAGAAGCGTAGACATATCAATGTCCCCAAGGCCATTCTCAAGCCCGTTGCTGGTGTCTTGAACAAGGCCCTCTGGTGGCACACTCTCTCCGCAGATGAGGTTGAGCGTGAGTTCATGGACCAGGTCATCGACCCTGAGGCCAAGACATTCAAGGATCTCGGCATGGAACCCGTCGACATCGCTAACTTCACCTACCACTACTTGGTAAGTCATTCCCAGTGAGACATCCGGCACAAAGTCTGTCTCAATACTAACAGTCGTACAGCAAGGATTCCGCAGTCAAAACTACTACGATTTACCACCTGCCACGGAAAAGGAGAAGAGAGAGGACAAGAAGTATATCCACGTCTTGGACGAGTTGTAAGCTGGGAGATGGGGTGCGAATAGACGTTGAGAGCAGATTTTATCTCGGAGAAGGACAGCGAAGGACTTTGGAATTATTGTGTACATATACATATCGGGCCGCATGCTCAACGATAGACCATGCGTTTTGCGCAGGCTTAAAATCATTTTCTTTGTTTGTATTGTTGCGCTAGTCGGACCTGTGCTCCGGGACGTTCTAGACCGTTTTGCAAAGAGGGGCGTGTGAAATTCGAGGCGTTGGCGCACAGCGATCATATCTACCGAAACAGAGGTGGCAAAATACAGTGACTGCGTTTGCCAAATTCACAATAAATCGTGTTTTGTCAATATTGCTGTGCCAGGTGTGCGGTAGAAGATGTTTGAAGATGAGGAGCCGTTGTAAGTGACCCGTACCCGACAGCTCATGCAACTACACAGAAATGCAGCTAATTTGGTGCGATTGCAAAAATATAGAACGCTATCATCGCATGCTCTAGCCGCTCTGGCTGAGTTTACTGCTGAGAAGGATGAATTGATGGCCAAGTTTGATCGTTTGCAAGAAGAAGCTGACGCTAAAGGCCCTCTTTCCATGGACATGTTCAGTGAGGATTGGAATGAATCGCAGTTCTGGGTACGTTTGCAGTCCCATATCTCGATGATATCAAAGCTTACCGACACTGTTTACAAGTACTCGGATGAAACTGCAAATGTGCTAGCACAGCACCTGCTCGACGGAGCTACGGCAGATACCGTCATCGGAATTGTTTCTGCTCCTAGCGCATTTGTGGCCTTGAAGAACTTATTGGTGAGCAATCTACGATGCTCTCCAAGGATATCGGCCACTCTTCCACACTCTTGAGTGTTTGTTAATTATCTCTAGCATGGCACCGAGCCAAGTAAGCAGCCAAGGCTCGTGTTGCTGGAGCATGATGACCGCTTTGCTGTGTTTACAGAGTTCTCGTTTTATGATTTTCAGAATCCCCTCCGCCTACCCGGTATGGAATTCAAACTGCATTATTTTTGAGAACTTTGAACGATGGCTGACTCCATCCTAGCTGAACTGAGAGGCAGCATAGATCGTATCATATGTGACCCTCCATTCTTCAGCAAGGACTGCCAAACAAAAAGTATGTCAGGTGTGTGGGGTTCAACAAGAGTCTGCTGTGCTAACATAGCTCGATACAGTGGCATTGACTGTTAAATGGCTGTTGCGCGATGGGAAATCATCCGACCACAAAGTCATTTTAAACACTGGAGAGCGTATGGAAGAGTTGGTGGGAAAGCTGTACAAGTGGATGGGCTTGCGAACAACAGACCTGGAGCTGAAGCATACGCGAGGACTAAGCAACGAATATTACTGCTACGCAAATTTTGAAACGGACAACTGGAAATGGCGAAATTGAAGAATAATGCCTAATTGTTCCAGCTGCTCAATCAACGTTCGAAACGGATTGGTGAACACTGCATTACAGCACAAAGCATCAAGACGCATTATATAAGAGAGAAACGAAATAGCGTGTTTTTACAAAATGCTCCCAACAAGAAAATATTACGCCTAATTATGCAATTTGCTCGATCCCCTTCCCATATACATCGTCTGCAAACCAAGTGCGCCACAATTTACGCCTCTGTCGCCAGGTCCTGTCACGCAAGAGACCGGATGATGTAGAACAACAGATATGCCTGGGAACCCAGCACTTCGGATACGCTGGCCAGTTCCACTTTATGATCGTTGAACTTGAACCACTGAGTGGCAGAGCCAGGTTAGCAAAGATACAAAAGGTCATGGTCGAGATGGAGAAGAGCATACCTGGTCGCCCACTCTGCAGTACGACACATAGTGCCCCGTGTCAATTTCTCCCACATGCACTACGACGCTAAGGAGATCATAGGTGCAGGATCGCTGCAGTTCCATGCTTTCTCGGTTATCTCTGCTTCTAACACGGTTGGTGTAGGGAAGCATGTTGAGCTGCAGAGGAAAGTCGACTGGCGAATCTATCTTTGAGGCAGCATGGTCATGTCTGCCTTGCTTATATTCGAAGCGCTGACCTTGTTAGACAGATAATCTATTTTACCTTGCATCCATAACTTACTTTTAATTGAATGGACAGAACGTTGGGTAGACGTTTGATGCTAGTATATCGTCGAGCTTGCTGCGTGGAAGCACAGTTATGGCAACGATATTCGCACTTGTCGGATTTAACATATTCATCATCCAAGCAATCTTTTAGGGTTAGGTTTGCAGGCCGAGAAGCGCCTTTTTTGCGTTTTTGAGCGAGGCTGTCCAGACCCAAGCTGAGGTCTAGGAATGACTGCACAGCATGTGATGTGCCTGCACAATTCTGACAAGTTGTCGTCGTTTGCATTTTGCCATAAAATGTTTGGTGAACAATGCAATTGCAGCTGTGTTCGCTTCCGCTTTCCGGTTTCTTACCGTCGCCGTTGCGTTCATGCAGCTCTTCAGCTAAAAACTGGAAGAACTCATGAGCATCTTGCTCCTTTGTAGTCACCAGATTCTCGAAAGCCTTCTTCTCTGAGATCCAGAAACCAGACAAAATATTGGCAGCGGTATAACCGTTAGTATTTTCCAAAGCGTAAAAGTCTTGAAACATATCGTCCATGGCGCAACTTAGACAGTGCGGAACTTGGCAATCATTACTTTGGTGTCCGTCGCTGAGATAGAAGTTACGCAGCAAGGGGTTATGGAGGAAGCTCTGCAGCACAACGTTTTGATAGCAGGTTGCTCCAGCATTATAGATGCCTCGAAGGCCATTTGCTCGGCAGGATGCTGTCGTAGTGTTAGAAGAAATGTATCGTGGGTCTTCTTTGATCGAGTCGCTAAACAGTTCGTCATGCTTCCGCTTTCGGCCTGTCAAAATGGCGTGTTATTGTTTGAATATATCGATAGAGTTCGCTATTCGTACCTGAAAAAGAGCCAGTGCCAATCTTGCGAAGTCGAAGCTCTTCGAGAGTAGGATCCCAAACCAAGTCATCGCAAACTTGGCAGTATAAAGCGCCGTTACGAGAATCCACAACTATATTGGTTAGCAATTACGGAGAATTATGTGTCTCAAGGTCTTGGATCGTACAGAATCTGTGCGACTTCTTGTTTCCGTGTTTCAATCTGTCTTCTTCCGAGACTGTCGTCGGGCATTGCAAGCAAAGGTAATTTGAGGTCAAGGATGTGATTGGTTGGCCATATTGGTTCGTAGATGTCTGTGGGATGATGGGATTCGAGTCAAAAATACCGCGCAAGATCATCTTGTAGTGGGAAATGGAGCTATTCATAAGTTCTTGCCCTTGAGAGAAGAGCAGCTGCACATGTTCTAGACGATGGAATGGTCAGAGAGCAATTCAGCGTCCTGGTAGTAACCATGGCCAACATACCACATCCAAACATGGGAGAGCCGGAAACTGGAGATTTTACTCGTGCATTCTTGGGGGACGCAGGCGTTACCGGGCGGCTCGACATGGCGCCGACTTAAATTGTCCGAGAGCTGTGTTGTTGCTTTGTCGAGTGTGGTCTGGTTGGAAAGGTCGGACTTTGGGTGTTGTATCAATTACACCAGCAATCTCAATATTTACTCGTTCGTGCGAATTAAGTAGTAATGCGATTATACGGAGAAGGCTGTCAAAGACTAGGAGTTAGTATTGTGTGATGCATCGTGGCATCGGCACATGCCAGGACGGGAAGAGAAGTAGAGCGCGCAGGAGTGCGCAGGGAAGAAACGTACGTTTGGGAGAATTGTGCCGGCTGCACACAGACATGCAATCTAGAGCTTGTAGGATATTTTTTTCTAGCAAAAATTGTGTTGGCGCGGTTGGCTCAGGGTCTCTGCATCATAATTCCCCTAGAAGGCGTTGCACTGTAGGTGCCAGACAGTTGGCGATAAGCCCCGATATCATCATCCCTTATCGATTTCGCGGAAACCCATATTATTCCGTACCGTACAGTACTGTGCTGTGAATTGGCACCGACGAAACAACTCCTTCAACTGCCGTCTAGCTTGCAAGTAAGAAATATTTAAAACAGATGAAGATGCATATATGCAATAATCATTAATATTGCTTGATAGTTGGATTTACTCTATTTAAATTGATTTTTATTTTAGCTCACTTCACAAACAACTATGCCTGGCTGAGATTCACCACTTTTGGCACTGTAGCAACCCGTTGGCAGCCATTTCCTCCCGCCTTCCCCGGACCGGACGTCAATCCAGGACGGCTTTTGAGAGCGGATTTGCAACCGGGTTTGACCATCACATCATGCTCTCCACCCCCAACCGAGGTAGACAAACCAGCCACGGTCGCATATATCCTGCAGCATCAATATTTCAGGTCCTCTAAATTATGCAACAGAATTTGGTGATTCTACCTCGCGCATTTGGAATCGTTGCCAGATCAGGAACCAGTTTATCCGTTCTTCGTCTCCACTGGGCCGGCCCGGCTTTATACTGTCGAGTCAACGGGAGCACCACTAGAGTCAGATATCCCAAAGGTGTACGTACGATGGCGACCCAGTTAGAGCATTTACCAGACATTGAGAGGCTCAGCCCTGTCTGCATTCGGATCCTGGGCGATAATCCCAGCAAGTTCACGCTTCAGGGAACAAACACATATTTACTCGGATCGGGCAGCAAAAGGATTTTGTTAGACACTGGCGAGGGTCGGCCTGCTTGGGCAGCTTCGATCAAATCAGTTTTAGAACAAGAAAAGGCTACTGTTGAGACAGTTCTTATCTCACATTGGCATCATGACCACACTGGGGGGATAGCCGATATACTGAGCATCGCTCCCAGCGCCAGAGTTTTCAAGCACGATCCAGAGGCTCAGCAATACGATATTGCTGATGGGCAGGTTTTCAAAACTGATGGCGTTACTCTTACTGCTTCTCATACACCTGGTCACACCGTGGATCATATGGTCTTTGTACTTGAGGAAGAGGACGCCATGTTCACGGCTGACAATGTCCTGGGCCATGGCACGGCTGTCTTCGAGGACATGGGCGCATATCTTAAGAGTCTTGCAAAAATGAAGCAACTCTTTCGAGGAAGGGCCTATCCTGGGCATGGTCCCGTCATAGGAGATGGTCCCAGCAAAATAGTAGAATACATCGAGCATCGACGCCAGCGCGAAGAGCAAGTAGTGCGGACGCTGCGCGATGGTCAACAAAATGGCAAAAAAAGTATGGAAGCTATGGAGATGACCAAGATTATATATCATGACGTTCCCGAGAGTCTCCATATCCCTGCATGTGGTGGAATTTTACAAATACTCAACAAGCTGGAGCAGGAAGGCAAGGTCACAAGTGATGATGATGGCAAGTGGCACTTACAAGATCGATCAACGTTGTAAATTAGAGAGGACATATAATGTGTGGATCCTGCTTTATAATTTTGACATTTTCAGACTGTGGTATTAAAACCATCAATGTAGTGAATTCCATGAAGTCTTTGGAGTAGTTGTTGATTCCATTTGCGGTTTTAAGACAACGCAACGAACAGGGACGAGGTTACTGCGAACTCCCCACACACCCCAAACAACCACTATGGCGTGAACTGCTACTGGCTGTGCACGTCAGCTAGGACGGCAGTAAGCTCAAGCACGCTAGCATCGGACATCGAGCCACCATGAGAGCTCTGCCGTGCTAGGGCGAGGTTAAGCTTTCAGAAGAATGCACACTACCCAATGTTGGCGTTCAAACGGCTTTAGCTAGCATAACCATTGCTTGAGCCATTCGACTCTAGCGAAACTTACGAAAGAGACGTTTAGCAAAACGCCAAGTGAAATATGCGTTTAATATGGTGCATTCAAGGGCTCCGCACGTTTGAAGAGGACGGGGATGTGGTTTGGGTAATGGATTAGAAATCCAACAACGCACGACAGGGAGAAGGCATGGATTGACAACTGGCCCGTCGCCATTGATACAGCGTATTAATTCTCAGCCCGACTCAAAGCCGAATCACAAATCATGCACGCGTAGCCAATGTTACCTTACCCTTGCCGCATTAGTCTTCGGGAGTAGCGGAAGTCCGCCTGCTACGAAGAGAGCAAATGTGAAGCCATGTAACAGTACCACAGGACAGGAAGGGTTGTCCGAGCTGAGGGAGGTCATGCGGCGTGAGCCTCACCCTTTGACTCGGGCATTTTTTTACTATGCGGAAAGACCTTATCATGCAGAGTTAGAGTTAAGGGTTATTAGTCAGTGTCGGAGTAAATTATACCCCATAGTGGCAAGTAAACGAGTGGCCATGGAAGCAGTGGGATGGGGTTGTTTTTTGCCGGGATGAAGTTGAAAAGACGCCGGATCGTCCGGACATAAAGATGGATTGGATGGGTCACAACACCCCAAGCCAAGCCCAAGACTCCACGAGCGGACGAGAAAAGTCCGCGGCGCGAGTGCTACTCTTATCCACTACCACCCGCAAGCAACTAGAGTGAATTAAAAGACGTTGTAGTTGATTACAGCAGAGCTTGCGAGAATATGAATAATGGGCAAAATTTGCAAAGTGCTGTGGGGAAGATGAGGATGGCCGGCCGGTGAGTCCATGCGGTTCATCTGTGCATATGGGTGTAAGTAAACGTTGAATCATCTTGCAAGCTTTTTCTATGCCACGATCACAGGGCTAGTTAATAACTCGGTCATGAGCTGCCAACCCTGCAAGTTGTCTGCTCCGTCCAATGTAGTGCTGTTTGTCTCTCAATATTCAGCTCCTGATGCATTATGACGACAACTGCAGGGCAGCCAAATGTCGATGTGATAAGGCAGAAACACTGTCCAGTTGTCTTACAGCCTTGTTCTCAGGACAGTAATCAGGTATGGTTAATGCGGAATCGGTGAGCGGTCAACTCAAGGACGTGTTGCTGTACTTGCTCCGAGGAAAATAAACCGAAAGGCTTTAGTACCTGGGTTAAGCAAAAACCAGGCAGAAACATGCCATGACAATAATTTCTGCACATTCGAGCATGTGTTTCTTGGCGGAGAGACTGGCGGTACCAGTACTTGGGTGGTATGTATATGCTTGTGCATGTATGTGCATGATGGCTGGATACGCTAACATGCCCGACTTCGCTCCGTCGGGTTGAGGTCGTCGAGGGATTGCATTTTGCTCTTGTTGGTGGAGCGAGTCCCAGTCTGTGCGGGCTACTCGGTAGCTACCTTATTCGCCAGCGTATTTCAACTTTCTGATTAGTACTATTTTGTTATTCCTTTCTCAGCACAACCGGGACCAGCATGACGCATTGCCGAGTTGTGTTTGTATTTTGTCCAGCTTGCTATTGCCAAATGCGACAACTCCCTGCTCCTCCCTGCACTTCTCGTCGATTCTCTAGCCTGCAATGCCCCTCCTCTCCCCGCCATCCGCTGTACTCACTTACCGCATCTTGAACTCATACTTGCCCAGACTCGGATCCCTCGGCCTTTGTGAATGTGACGCGATGTTGTCGGTCTGGCCTTTTGAACATTTATAATACCTTCACTCCGACACAGCCCACGTGTAGCTAATGTAAATGTTCTTGCCTCGCTTGTTAACTTGACATCAACCCCCCCCCCCCCCCCCCCCCCAAAGCTAAAACTTTGCCGCGTCCCTCTCCCGCCCAGCGACCGTTTTCTTAAGCTTGGTTCTCTCTTTTAATTTTATCTTTATATTTTCGTTCTGACCTAATCGTCTGGTCCTTCGAAGGCCCGATTGTGCTCACCCATCTTTTGTCCAGACTGACTGTTGGGCGACGATTCTGTAGCTCGGTCTGTGACTCTCCCGGGCTTTCCCACGAGCAAGCAGAGCTTTCTCTTTGCAGGTCACCAATACAAGCATTTGGGAGCTATCGTATAGTTATTTGTTTGCGCCCTCGTATCTTTGAAGTCTCATGGCACCGGGCTATCGGACAAACTGCACGCTTTTCGTGCTTTACTTGAGCCTGCTCCTCACGCCCACGGCTCTAGCTCATGGAGAGCACCATGAAACTGCTCATGAGACCATGAAAATGGGAGCCGAGGATCCCAGCAAATATCCCCCAACGTATTTTGCGCATCCTGAGCATGCTGCCTGGATTTACACACATATTGTTTTGGCAGTTATGTCTTCTGTATTTGTTTTGCCTCTTGGTAGGTTCATCATCCGCGGCTGTGCACTCAGCTAGCTGCATATGTGTGTCAGAGGATGAATGCTAACGTTAGTCTCCTTCGTCGTTGCAGCCGTCATGCTTTCAATTGCCAAGTCGCGGTACACTCTACTCACACAATTTGTATTCATCCTGATGAATGCCATCAGCTTGGGTTGTGCAGTGTTCTATAATGCAAACACTCCGGATCTGTATCCAAACAATGCCCACCACAAGATTGGATGGATTGTAACATGGGTTGTTTCGGCTCATATCTTTGTGAGCCTAATTGGACGTCTTTCCGACATTTATCAAAAGACGAAGCAATCCAGTGGCGCAGAAAGCCGAGCTTTTCTGCCATTTACTCGCCGAGTTTCTTGGAACAGTGAATACTTCGCTGCCAACCGCGACTCCAATGACAGCGGACAGGGAACAGAGCGCAACACGTCATCATTGCGAAGCAGTTCAGCATCATCTATTCATGAAGAAGATGGAGAGCTGGTAGACAGGCATAAAGAATATGACAGCCACAATGATGAGGCTGATCTCGAGACTTTGCCGCTCTCAGAACCGATCACCACCTCGAGCTACTCCGAAAAGCTTCTTGGTTTGGCATCTTCAAAAGTGTGGAAATACGTCAAATTTGGCTACAGCGTCGTAGACCGCATTCTTCTCCCTTTTGCTTTTATTGCATTTGCGACTGGTATTGTCACCTTTGGCAGATTTTTTGTAAGTTGAGTGATGTAGCAGACGGTTGAAATATTCGTTCACTAACTTGATTTGCTCACTCAATTAGGAAGGGGGGGCAATTTTCAGTGGTTTGGCTCATTGGATCAAAGGCGGCGTCTTTTTCTGGCTCGGCCTCCTTACCTTGGGTCGCTGGTCTGGCAGTTTCGCTGATATGGGCTGGGCATGGAATCTGCGACGCAAATATAGTCCCCAAAACAAGAAATGGCAGCCATCCGCGGAATTTGTCGAAAGCTTTCTCATCTTTTTTTACGGAGCCACCAACATCTTCTTAGAGCATCTTGGAAGCTGGGGCAAAGGATGGTCTGCTCAAGACCTCGAACATGTCTCTCTCACGGTACTCTTCATTGGCGGAGGCTTGGTAAGTTGCATAAAGCTTCGAGTTTGATATGTTACTTCCTTTTCCTAACCGTTTCAACAGCTTGGAATGCTTGTAGAATCGTCCCGAGTCCGTGAGCTACTCAACGTGACCGCTTCAGAGGCTATCGTCGACTCTGACTGCGACTTGGACGAGGAGAGCGGTCCCTCTGAGCCTTCGACGGCGTATGAATTTTCTCTTAACCCCATCCCGGCCCTTGTAATCTTGCTTGTGGGGATCATGATGAGCTCCCACCAGCAAGAGACCATGATATCCAGCATGATTCACAAGCAATGGGGAAACCTTTTGACGGGAGCCGCTTTCGCTCGAGGTCTTACATATGTCCTCCTTTTTCTACGAACCCCAAAATCCAGCTTGCCTTCTCGCCCGCCAACCGAAATTTTGGCAGCGTTTGGATTAATTTCCGGTGGCATCATATTCATGGCTAGTGTAAGTCATACCTGTCGCCGACGCCGAACCAAAAATGGACATTTAGCTAACGGTAATTCTAGAGTTCCGATACAGTGGATGGCATGATTCATCATGAACTTGATGCCATGTTCATGTACACTGTCACCATGGGTCTAGTGGGCGTTTTAATGGCCTGGGAGCTGACAGTTCTTGCCATTAAAGGCTGGGCTTCACGTTATGAACGAGCTCATGCACAGCAGTTATTCTCAACGGACTAGCCAAAACGCTATTTTATATTTCTTTATTTCATTGCCTTGCGGATTGCGGTTGTTTCTGGCCAACTGGAAGCACTTTGTTGCCTTTCCTGTCCTTTAGACCTTGCTTGGTCTTGCGTTTGAGCTCTTAATACCCCTAATGAAGAGGTGCATCGCCAAGGTATCAGTTCGCTTCCTTCAAATACCCCGGCATCTTCATTCCGTTTCTTTTCTTAATGGAACCATCAGAAGAATCCCACCATATATGATTGACAGACGAGAACTCTAGAATACTTAAAGTTACTAGATAGACTAATGTTTCATAGACCAGTAAATGATTCGCTGCTCTCTTGTCCCTTCATCCTTTGATTCAATCGGAAATGAAGAAAGTGTAGAATGGGGTTGTCAACTCCAGTGCCTCAGCATCAGGATCGTTGGCGTGAATGGAAGAGCAAGCCTGTCGCAATGCAACATTGCCCGCCGCTTAGAGTCGGAACAACGAGCCGGCAAATCGTCAGAAACTCTGGGCACATGTCTTAACTCCCGTGTCTGCCTAGTGAGATTCCAAGAGTGCTTGTCCATACACTGCGCTGCAGGTGAAGCGGTGGATTAGTCTCATAAAGACGGAAGCTCATTCCGGTTTCATTCGCCCTTAGAGTCTGCCTCTTCGATCTCCTTGGATTGAATGACGCGCTTCTGGTCAGTGGTGGTGAATTGCTGAGACCCTTGCTGCAGAGCATGCACAAGGAAAGGGATAGAATCTGCCTTGAAGTCGTCGGCAGTGCGGACTTTGTCGATGTCTTCGGCCAACTCAGTAGTGAGTCGCTGCAGGTAGAGCGCAGAGAACTCTTCGCTGGTCTTGGAATCTTGTGCCATTTCGTTTTGGTCTCCTGATTTATTTGTAGCTAATTGACTCCACAGCTCTGTGGTGTTGGAGTTGCCGACTATGCTTGGATAAATAAAAATGAAAATTTGTGATAACGGGTAGGTAGTTTTGTAGGTGGAGAGTTGAGAGAGGCGGAGAAAATTTATGGTTTCGTTGGTTCGGTCACTTACAGACAAAAGTTTGTGTGGCCTTCCATTTCGGGTGGCGCGCTTTTGCTGCTAATGGAAGGGTTACCACTCTGTTGCAGTTACGTCTTCGGCTAGATCAAAGTGGAAAATGAACACAGGTAGCATATATTAATAAATCAAACTTTTGTTTATTCTCAAGTTGTTTTTGAATGGCTAATTAGAATCCAGTAAGTTATTACATTATGAACCATCTCCTCCAAGTCGCATGGTTCTCCCATCTAAACAAAGTCTCACAGCTAAGCCAGCATAGCCTTGAGAACCTTGACTTGCTCCAGAACACGTGCTCGGCTAGTACCGCCCTTCGCTGATCTCAACTCGACGCTTGTTTCGTAGTTGAATGTGTTCAGGACATCCTCGGTGAATCGGCTATCAATGGCCTGAAGTTGCTCCAGCGAAAGCTCATTCATTGGGATACCCAGCTCTTCGCTCTTAGCTACACACCGCCCAGAGATGTGGTGTGTCTCACGGAAGGGTACGCCCTTTCGCACGAGATAGTCAGCAAGGTCAGTAGCAAGCATGAACGGGTCGAGGGCAGCCCTCATCTTATCCTGCCTAACAGAAAGGGTAGCGAGGACGCCATTTGCGATCTGCACACTGTCGGAAATGGTCTTCACATGATCCAGCATTGGTTCCCAACTCTCCTGGAGATCCTTGTTGTACGTGCTGGGAAGACCCTTTTGAGTCATCATAAGGCCAGCCATATGCCCAAATGCGCGACCAGCTTTTCCTCGCAGCAACTCGAGGCCATCTGGATTCTTCTTCTGGGGCATCAGAGAACTTCCAGTAGAGTAGGCATCAGCAATGGAAATGAAGCCGAACTCTGTCGAGGAATATATGATGAGATCCTCGGCCCATCGAGAGATATGTTGCATGAACATGCTGCCCCATTGCAGAAATTCAGTAACGAAGTCTCTATCAGCAACAGCATTCATGGAGTTCCACATGATGCCGTCGAATCCCAGCTCCTTGGCCATCATATCGCGATCGATGTTGAATCCATTGCCAGCAAGAGCACCGCAACCAAGAGGGCTCTTATTCACACGCTTCAAAGTCTCGCGGAGTCGCTCGAGATCGCTTGCAAAGTTGAAGCCAAATGATAACAGATGTTGTGACCACATGACAACCATGGCTCGTTGGAGATGGGTATATCCAGGCATGATGATGCCACTGTCAAGGTCAGTACAACTATTAGAGCAGGGTGGTTAATCAAACTTACACTTCGGCCTCAGCACGAGCGGCAATAACCTCAATGAAGGCAACCAATTGGCTCTCGATCTCCCGAATCTGGTCGCGAAGCCACATGCGCATATCGCAGACAACCTGCTCGTTGCGACTGCGCCCCGTGTGCAGTTTGCCAGCAATGTCCTTGCCAATTATTTCACCAAGTCTGCGCTCATTGGCAGTATGAATGTCCTCGTCATTGGGCTTGATGATAAAGGTATCTGCCTCCCACTCTTTCTGAACCTCACGGAGGCCCCTCTCGATTTCGGCGAACTCGTTCTGAGAAATGATGCCGGACTTGGCATTTGCGCGGGCAAAGGCAATGCTGCCAAGAATATCTTCCTTGTACAGAAGCTTGTCGTACATAATACTCGCGTTGTATTTGAGCATGAGGGGGTCCAGGCCGCCTGCCATTCCTAAGATCAGCACACGAGACTTGAGGCTTCCGTAAAAAACCAACCTGTAAAGCGTCCACCCCAAAGCATGTTTTCCGCAGGTGCCTTGTCAGAGGCCATGATGTTCTAGCTGCTAGTTTTGCGTATCAAGATTGAGTCCAATGGGTTTCAAAGAAGCAATTAGTCTCTATCATCAATTCGCTGTCCCAAAAAATAAGCCCCAGACCGCCGAAACCGGCGGTCAGTCAGTCACCAACGCGCAGTCACGTGGTGTGCGTGACACCATCCACCAAGTCGCTCCAAAGCATCACAGATCTAGTATGTACTGTACATACAGGCACATGCAGCCAGCCGCGGATAAGAGTTATTGCCAACGAGACAGTACACGTATAGGTCAAGTATAAGTAATGCCCTGATCTTAAGTGACTGGCGATTCAGTGAATATGAATTTAAACTATTGTCAACGTTACGCCGGACAGGAATGGGATTCCTTCAGCTTACGCTGGTCCTCCAACATCAGCGCCCCTTGTCCGTTTCTCTCCCAGTTAGCAAATTTGACTTTTCGCCTCTAATAATTCGACCATGGCACGGTGGCCGCGCAGGTTTTGCATACCATTCTGGTGTCGGATTTTGAATCGGTAAAATCAGCGCAATGTAATCCAGTAATTCCTTGACGGCCGCTGTCTGTGCATAGTTTGCGGCGAGCAATCATGCATCTCCCTAATTCTCAAATCTCCCAGACACGATCGATGCAGGCATTACAGCCGCTAATTATTAAATCACTGGCAACATTCAAAATTCCAACTGGCTATTCTGCAAACCACAGTCAGGATTCTTAGCAGGCTGGTTCCAATAAAATCCCCAATTACTAGCTCGATTTTTCTACATGTTAGCTAATAAGCCTCATATTTTACTGGGGGTATATCTTGGTTCCCCAGTCGGCAGATGCACCAAGGTAGTAGCCTGTTGCTAATCGAACAAATCTCGATACCACGCTGGGAGCGGAAAGCCCTCTACATTTGCTGGCTGCCTTCCCACGTTTTGCAGGGACGAACACGTAACCACACTGGTATGGAATCAATTATTGACCCCCGCCCGGTTACGACGTTGTTCCTGTTCGCGAGCTTCTGAATATAGGAGACTCGGCGACGATCACTGATCCAATATTCCTTGTTTCGGGTCGTCGCAAGTTCATGATTGGTGTTTTTTCATGGCTGTGCCCCGTTTAGTATCCTACTTTGAGTCTTGGTTGTTGTAATTTTGTTTTTGTGTGTGCTTGTGGGAGCAAGCGTGCAATCCTCTCTGTGGTTCTCCGATTAGTTCCCCCTCTCTGCTGTGTTGGTCTTGGTCTTGGTCCTTAAGCCGAATCTCTAGGACTTAACTTTACAATTGTCACCACAAGCGTGCCACTGGCCACTGTAACATAACTATGAATTGATCAATCTGATCAGGAAGGTAACTTGCTGTTGCCTGTTCATCATTGTAGCTCCTTGCGATCTTATGCTTCCTGCGGCGTCTATAAAAGTTCCCTCCTCTTATCCAGCTCCCAAACTGTTTCTCTCCTTTCTCCCACAACCTACCTTTCTTCTTCATTCCAGTATCAGAACCAATCTTTGTCCCAAATTCAGCCGTTCAACATGCAGTCCAACACACTCATCGTCGCTGCCCTCGCCTCCGTGGCCGTTGCCTCTGACCTCCCACTCTGTGCTCAGAAGTGTTTCGATGACAACTTCGACAAGTCAGGTTGCTCTTCCAATACTGACTACGACTGTATCTGCAAGTATGTAATAAAGAAACAGTTCCCTCTTCGAGCTTGTCGCGATGCGCAAATACTCTAAGCTAGTTATCCCGGGACTTTCGTGCGCTAACATGTTTCCAACGCTAGGTCTAAGCCATTCTACACTGCTCTTGCCAGATGTGCTGAATCTTCTTGCAGCAAGGATGACCAGTAAGTACAAAATCATCCCAGACAGCAGTACTCTAGAACTGCCAGTACCTGACAGACCACCAACAGGGACAAGACCATCCAGTGGGCTAAGGAGGTTTGCCACCTTGACTAGATTACTGCTGTAAGCTAGTTTGAGGTTAAAACAGAACTTGTACATATTTCAGACATCACTCAGTTTCGCGGTTGTGTGGTGGTCCGGACCTCAAAGAACTTTATAGTATGCCCAACTAAAAATTGAAACTCTTGTTTTAAAAGATGACCAGCATTCGTTCGAGTAGGAATAAGTTCTTGAGTAAAGCCATGTTTGCATTTCTATGGTGTGTCATTAACTCTATAAAGTCTTCTTGTTATAAGCGCTCTGTTAGTAAATAAAGGGATTCACTGTTCAATTTGTCTGAGGTCCACCATTGGCAAGAACAATTTGCGCTAGCAATTCCAGCTTTTCCCCAATATCCGTCCCACAGCGATGCCCCATTATGCGCTCCTCAATGAGAGATATACTGGAATACAGCAGATACCTCTGGCTCTTCGTGTTCCTGTCTTAAGAGGAGATCTTGGATTGGTTTCAGACCACTGTTGACAAAGTGGTTCCAGGTGCTCGTATCTCCGTAAAGCATAGCCGATGCCTTGACATGTTGTTTTCCGTCAGGCCTACACCGCTTGCATTTAAATGTATCGTGCGTATCGCTGACAGTATCTGGTCGATATTGAAAGAGTTCTCGCAAGCTGTCCAAGGAAAAATGTCGTTCCACATCCTCTGCAGAATCTACCACGCAAGAAGAAAGACTTTGCTTGTGTGACTGCCGTTGGAATATTTTCTCTTCTATCGTTCCCGTTGCAATGAATCGATATACGAAACAGTCTTTCTTCTGTCCATCACGCCACACACGCGCAAGTGCTTGCTGATCAGCTGCAGGGTTCCAATCGGGGTCAAACAAGACCAGGCGGTTTGCACCAATCAGATTAATACCACATCCACCGGCTTTGCTGCTGAGTAAAAATACAAACTCGTCGCCTTCTGGGTCATTAAACCGGTCTACAAGTTTTTGGCGCTTGTTGACGTTCATTGTACCATCCAGCCGCAGGCACCCGTACTGCCTGGATCGACAGAGGCGTTCAAATATATCCAGAGTGGACGTGTAGTTGCTGATTAGCACAATCTTATCGTTCGTATCGTGTCGAATCCGTGCAAGCATGCGATCAAGCACTTGCATTTTGCCAGAGTACCAGGGTTTGACATCGCGATCTCTCCCTCGGGCTTCTTTCGGTACATAGTCTTCGGGGAAGCATTTTTCAGATCCTGGCAGATCCTCGCTTATGTTAAGCAAATCTGGGTGATTGCATAGCTTCTTCAGGATATTGATTGCTTTTAAAGGTTGACTTCCTTTACCTCTCAGTAGAGCTTGAATATCGGGACTTGTAATAAAGTAATTGTACAAATCCAGTTGAAATGGTGCCAGGTTGCAGAATACGACGTGCTCGTATTTAACTGGGAGATACTTTGAAAGGATGTCGTTTGTTCGCCTGATGAGAAACTTATTGACAACACTTAGCAGTTCGGTCGTACATTCATCACCACGTTTACGGTCGGCTTCAGATGCATCAGCGTCGCGCCCCCGCAGGATCGGTATCTCAAACCGCTTTCGAAACTCGAGCCTCGAGCCAAGCAAATCCGGGTTGGCGAAACTGGTAAGAGAGAAGTACTCCGTCAGGTCATTTTGGATAGGCGTACCAGTGAGAATGACCCGCCTGGATACGTTGAGGCTATTGAGCGCGCTGAATGTGTTGCTGTCTCCATTTTTAAGGCGATGGCCTTCGTCACAAAATAAAAGGCCGATTTTGGTGTGCTTTAGTTCCTCGACGTTCAGACGCAGAGTTTCATAGGACACAATAATGACGGGCCGTGTGACTGATCTTCCAGATGCTATTGCCCACTGGCGTAGTTGGCGGGTGAGCTCTTCCTTGGAAGCTTTACCGTCGATGGCAAATGGTGAGATGGCATTAGGACCTAACCATTTTATCAATTCGTTCGCCCAGTTCTTTACCAAACTTGCAGGGCAAACGACAATTGCCTTCTGAATTGTGCTCTTGCCTGCGTCTGGTGATTGTTTCAGCAGCGTCCACATTAACGTGATGCATTGCAGTGTTTTTCCCAGTCCCATTTCATCAGCCATGATGCAGCCATTCGCCTTTGAGTCGATTAGCCCAGTGACGCATTGATACATGAATTTTACACCTTCGACTTGGTGCGGGCGTAGTATCTTGGCGAGCTTCGGGTCTAGCACAACGGGCACTCTTGGATTTCCGTTGTCAACCACTTTTTTGATACCAAGAATCTCGGCAAGACTCTTGTGTACCAGTGGCGCATCTAGCTGTGGTGACGAGGATGGCTTATTTTCCTCAATTATCTCCGTTTTAGGCTTGTCGTGCAGCGTGGGGTCGTACAGAACAATGGCGAACTCGCCGCTGGGGTCATGGAGCGGCTTCGGGGTGAAGACGGCGCCTTGTCGAAGTCCAAGCGTTGGAGGAGGCCGCGAAGGATTGTATGTCGCAGTGTTCTTGTCCTTCAGAGGCACTGCGAATGCTTTCCTGAATACTGTTGTCTTGTCTTTTACTTGGAAAACTGGGAAACGATTGGCATCTCTGGTAGCGAGCGCAAGGCGATCGTCGTTTGAGTACGGCTTGTCGCTATCTTCTGCTGCGTCGGCTCCCTTGTAGTCGACCTTTCTGCGCTTTCTCACAGGCCTATCCGCATTGACTCTGTGTGTTGCCGAACCAGGGCATTTGAAAGGCCGAAAAAGGCGATTGACGGCTTGGGCGTCTTCTTGCAATCGCTTAGTGTTTACACCTGCGGTTGGTGTTATAGCCGTCCTGATTGGTATTAGACGAATTCTTAACTATCAATATATAAACTCACATTGTCTGATTTTGCTTTCTTGCGCGTGTGACTCTGTCTGGGTCGATTCTGCCACCCGTCTTCTCACAAGAAGCTCTGTTGACGATGGGGTTGCTAGACGTGTTATGGCGCGGCATTGGGCAGCGCGTTTCGCGCCAACAAACGCGGTTCCACGTGACTAATTTATTGGTGGCAGCTACCCTGCATTTCCGCCGTTTTGGAGACCGCAAAATGCTCATACCTGTGTTATTTGATGAGGTTTTGTGCTTTACTTGCATAGCCGCGCAGGTTATGCTTGTTATGAGTGACACTGTACCACTATATCATCATTTGCCTATCTTTGCGACACAGGTGGAAGACAGACGAGCCAGCAGCATCAAGTGAGTAGCGTAGCAGCATGCAATGGCAGGACAACGTTGAAACAACCCCCCTTCCCCCAAGTATAAAAAAAAAACTACAAGTTACGGTATATTGCGGAGTGGACCGAACAATGCAATGAGCATATCAAAGGAAACTCTATCGTCGAGCTAGAAAACAATAAAAAAAGCAGCAGTTGAACAACTAGCTACACTGTAACATCGGCAGGCGGGGGTGTTTCCGGAGCACAAACGGTCCAGCAACCCGGCTATGAGCCGACGCCACTTGCGCCGTCCCCCGCCGTCCACATCTCCGTATGTATGGGCAAATTATCGTCACGTTACATGTGAATCGAGCTGCTGATAGGTTGTAGCTTGCACATGCACTATTCACACCACAGTAGCCTATCATAATGTCGGCTGACTTCTGGGCTGGTTATCTTAGCGGAGCCATAGGCATTGTCGTGGGCAACCCTCTTGATATTGTCAAGGTCAAGCTCCAAGTAGGAGCAGCTGCAGTGCCTACAACCGAAATCCAAAGCACAACATCATTCCTGAGAGGTACCGCCGCCCCGATAATAGGCTACGGAGCCCTCAATGCGCTGCTCTTTGTTTCATACAACCGCTCACTAGCCGCACTGGATCATGTGTGCCATACCCAAGGCAGCCTGTGGACAACCTGGGCTGCTGGTGCAGCAGGTGGACTCGCTACGTGGGCAGTAAGTACACCGACAGAGTTAATAAAATGTCGTGCACAGCTATCATTACCGCCCAGAGAGTCAAGCTTAGAGATTGCTCGTCGCATTTGGAAAGTAGACGGGGTAAGAGGTCTTTATTTCGGAGGCGTAGTAACTGCACTTCGCGACAGCATAGGATACGGATTCTACTTCTGGTCATATGAACTGGCATCCAGAACATGGCCGCAGTCGACTCCCGACAACGATTCATGGCTCAGAAACGAAACGACAAAAGTGCTCATGTGTGGTGGAATTGCTGGGGTCGTGACATGGGCCAGTGTGTTTCCCCTTGACGTTATCAAATCTCGCGTCCAGACACAGCCATGGGGAACATCAGAGACTACATCACTGATACGAACGAATGCCTTACAAGCTGGGCCAACAAGGCGGAGGGGTGCGATTGAGATTGCCAAGATTGCCTTGAGAGAAGAAGGGCTTGGAGTATTTTTCCGCGGCCTGACAGTGTGCAGTGTGCGAGCATTCGTTGTAAACGCTGTACAATGGGCAGTCTATGAGTGGATGATGTCGAAGAGCTACAGCAAACAAAACAATGGCGACTCGACAGACCTGGCGATGGCTTGAAAACGAGGATGCGCAGGGTCTATAGTCCTTTCGCATCTAATGGTAGCTTGGTTGAATGGTGGCGAGGACACTACCAAAGGTTATCACGGGATAACAAAACAAATATCAAAGGAGACAACGTCGATCAAGGGGACCGATTGAACTGCCTACATAAAAATACCACATTAACTGTACTGCTACGTTCTGTATGGCTCGATGACAAGGCAGTAACTATACTCAACCATTCCTCCCTGCCACCCTTGTGAGGTGCACATACTAATAAAGCACCACGTGAAATCAAATATGGCTCAAGCGATCAAACAGTGGCTGGGAGAGTCAAGCAACCCAGGTCATCATTTTGTGCCTTCACCTACTGCAGCACGCCTTTATATAACTACCCAGCTCTTAGAAGAAGATCACCAAGTAAACAGTCGATTGAAAGGTCCGGCTTTGGAGCGCTCGTTAAAATCTGGAAAGCGTCAAGTGGGATGGGATGACACTGCAGATGTTGCTGTCTGAGACCACAAGGGAAGGCGTGAGACATCTGACTTGCGTCAACATCCCCGTTATCTAATTGACCACGGGTTTTACATTTGCATCCCAAGTTAAATAAACAGGGAGGAAATAAGCCAATGTATCACCCAAGAAAAAAAAAAGGAGCTCGACTGGTATGTGTGCTACGGAGTGATTTGCCACGACATGCGCACCCCCATCTTGCATTGTCCGTGTGTTAGATACGCTCCTTTACAAGGGAAGAGATATAATTATGAGACGCGCAATTATGCTAAAAGATTACTTGATCACATTTAATTCTTTATATCCCACCATCAAACGTACAACATTAGCCTGACGGCACGAAGCAGCGCAAAGGTCCAACAAGCCATCTACACCGCACGAAAGCACCCAGTAGCAGGGTTGTAACGTCTACGAGGGCAAACACGCAATGATATATTCAAAACCATGGATGACACCCAGCCGGAACTCAAAATGGCTTTTTCTGATTGCGGTCGGGATATTGGTTTATATGACGCTCTTAGTCTTATCCGGAGCCAATCACAGGACTACATATTGGACAGACGATGAGAAATTCGAGACTTTGATACAGGATCTACAATGGAACAACTTAGCAGAGGCCGATACTCCAGGAGAGACTCTACCAGAAGTACCGGGAGATGACACGATCGATTCCGGATTGTCTATTGATGAGGATCTTCGGCGCGTGGAGAATTCGACCCTGGGCTTTGAAAAGGTCTTTGTAATTGGCTTACAAGAGAGATCTGATAAACGCGATGCCATGGAATTGATGGCGGCGGCGTCCGGGTTTGCCATTGACTGGATTGATGGAGTTAAGCCATCTTCAATACCAAGCAAGGCCGTACCCAATGGGATTGACCCAGACAAGGTCCATGACAACTTTTTGGGAAGCTGGAGAGGTCACATGGACACAATCAGACAGTAAGCTAACATATGTGGTGTTTGAAACCCTTACAAACTTGCTAATGTGTCTCAGCATTGTCAAGTCTGGCGTATCGTCTGCACTCATCTTGGAAGATGACATGGACTGGGATGTCAAAATTAAGAAGCAACTACGTGATGTTGCTCGAGGCTCACGACAGATATTTTTTGACGAGGCACCAGTTCCAAGTTCACCCTATGGTGATGACTGGGATATTCTTTGGCTAGGACACTGTGGCGAGCCTTTCCCAGAGACACTGGAAGAACATGCTGGGCTAGAGCCCGAGCTGAAGGAAAGGATATCAAACAAGTACATCATCAACAATGACGAAACAGTACCACCTTACAGCGAGGTTTCGCACCTGGTAGATTGGTCGACATTCGCTCCGGGCACTAGAGTGGTTCATAGATCTGGGGCACCAATCTGCTCATTCGCGTATGCAATTTCTCAACGAGCGGCGAAGAAGTTACTATATGCGCTTAGTGTAGATGGTTTACACATGGCGTTTGACAATTCACTGGCCCAGCTTTGCCGAGACGCCGCCTTTGATCTCACTCGAGATAAGGATGATGGATATGGAATGAAATGTGTTAGTGTTAACCCAACACTCATGTTTCACCACCGCCGCAAGGGTCGAATCAGCGGCGATAGCGACATTCAAAGCTACGGCGAAGATGGTGGCGTCCGTGAGCAGGGAGTTACAGAGTCGATCAAATGGAGTATGCGCTTAAATTTATACAATGTAATAATGGGGAAGCCTCCCGTAGCACAGTTCCAGGGAGACAAAGATGAGAAGACTATGGAGTCGGACGATTCTCCATCACTTATGGAGGAGCAGGCAAATGAATAAGTCAGGGCATCTAGTTGTACGTCAAAGTGTAATGTTAATTACAGCTTAAAGTTTTTAGAGACTAAAGACTTGCAAATAATATATGTCTCTTCGCGTTACTGATCACCGCACTGCAGGGAAGATGAGATGAGATAAGAATAAAATGCTATTATAGCCATACCTAAGTAGATATAAACACGCGAAAACTACTGTACAAACATACCCATGTTGCCATCCTACAACGCCAGAGCAAGTGTAGCTATTTTTCTCTTCTTGCGCAAGCTAATTATAGCTCAGCTGTGTGCGCAATACGTCAATGTCCGAGCTGCCATCTTGCATCATACGCGCCCTATTTTGTATCTCTGTTCAGGTGCTGAAACCATTGGTCGAGAGCAGCCCTCGCTTGCAAAGTGACCTTCTGATCAATCCCTTCCTCCACGGTCGGGGGAGATTGTCTTTTAGCAATATCATTCTGTTGCTCATCGCGCTGTTTGCGCTTTAGCTCTCGGTCTTTCAGCCACGCGGCACGACCAGCCAAGTATTTAACACTGTGCCCTAGATCAGAGCACGACGGAGCTAGCTTGTTGCGGCGATCAAGGGGTGGTGCGGTAAAGAAAAGCACGCGTCCTAACCCATCTTTCTTGAAGTCTTTACGGATATCCTGCGGGATGGCATCATTTATGTTCTCTGGGAGTGTGTATATCTCTGGTGGACGTGGAGGGTTATACGCATTGGGATGCTGACCCTGTTGGCCGTGTATCATCTGAGCCGGTGGTCTTGCCGCATAATTCGCCTGAGGGCTCTGTGTAGGTGGAGGAAAGGAGTTATTAGGATGTTGGTAATTGACAGGCTGTCCAGCAGGATTATGTGTTGCGGTGTAGTTTTGCATATATCCGGGCTGTGCGGCATGTTGAAATTGCATCTGGCGCGCAGCCGCCTGAGGGTGGTGCGCATAAGATGGCACTGGGGGCAAAGGAACGGGGGTCTGCTGAACTGTATGTGGCGTGTGAGCGTTGCCACTGGTGTGCGAACCTGGGACTGGTTGCCCGTGGAATCGGCTTGGAGATGCAGCAATGCCATTTGCAGCAAAACCTGGGGTCATGCCTCTAGCTGGGCTGGCGCTGGTGCTGTCTCTGGTTGCCATGGGCAGTTGATTGTGTCGGTTGTGATCCATCGAAATATCACCCGAGAGAGTACCTGTGGGTGGGGGGGTTGGCTGAGGTGGAGGAGACTCCTTGCGGGCATATTAGAAACGGTTCACCATGCGCCAAGAAGAATTATACATATTGGGCAGAGTGGAAGGCGGGCATTAACTTACATTGGATTCTGGTGGACGGCGGTGGACGGCACCGACAATCGGGGGAGCATTTGGGCTACCCCAGGTTGGCTTGGGGAAGTCGTCTGTTTCTTTTGCGTCTTCGCGGAGGAGATGCTTGATCGGACTGGGTACCTTCTTCATGCGGCGGGGGGCATCGAACAAGTCCATTTCATAATCCCTTTCGCGAACTTCGTCCGGCACACAGCTGGCCCATGTCTTGATTTTGTTGAAGCGGAATTTTTCTTCGTTATAGCGCGACTCGCAGACGTACACATCCTTGTCAGGAGGGAAACCGCGAGGTCTGCCTTTGTTGAACCTTGTCACAAACATGACGAAACAGCGATCAACAATCTCACCAATTTGGTGGTCCCGATACTGGCCAGTTTTGACAACCTCATGTTCGAAAAAGTGCTTCTCATAGCGATGCACCGTTTGCTCTGGTCGATAGTACCAGCATGCGTTAATCCATTTCTCGCCTGCTCGATCCTGCCACATTCGATAAATTTGCGCAACAATTGGTTTGGCTAGGTCGTTCGGGTTTCGGATATGAACCCAGTCTCCTATACCATATCATTAGTCATTTCCTCTAGGCGGTAATACGGATTATGTTTCAACTTACCAACTCTCCAAGTTTCCCCATTGTGCTGGACATCCGCAAGCGGAAGCTTTCCATCTTCATCTCGAAAATCATCGTCCGGTTTGGCCTTTTCTTGATTGGCCAACTCCTGCGCATGCTTCTGCAACTCGACCGCTGCCTGGTAGAGTTCACTATCGTCCTCATTGTAGGTCTTTGCGTTGTCGAACATGAGGTTGATGTCTGCGAGTACCTGGTCGACATTGCCATACTTCTTGCGTTTTGCCTTTTTCTTGATGTTATCGACTGCAATGGGAGTGTTGATCGTCTGGTAATAGTCTGGAAGCATTGCTTTGTCGGGAAGCTTTTCGAAAGGTGAGATGAGCAAATTGCCATCGTCATCCTTGAACTTTCTCAGCCCTCGAAGAATTGCGCTGATGCGAGCCTCCATTGGCGTTAACACCATGGGCGGCCGTCCTCTCTTCTTATTGGCATCATCCTGCTCGCCATCGCGGTCATGCCGTCCCGAGGAAGATGGGCGCCGGATTCCGCGTCTTCGCCGACCGCTATCATCATCGGTATCGTCGTCATAATCATCGTCGTCGTCATCTCCATCGTCATCATCGTCTTCTGCCTCTGAATCACGTGAAGGTGATTCCTCCACAGGTGGTAAGTCCCCGAGATTAGGGAGAACAGCTTCCGTCGGTGCAATCTTTCCATCCTTCGCTAGTTCTGCTAGCTTCGCTTTGAATATCTGCTGTAATCGAACGGCGGCGCCAAAGATTGGGGCTGAAGGGCGATTGTAAACTTGCGCATTGTGACATATTTGGGCCACATCTCTGACGAACTCCGCCAATGAGGCGTATAGCCTCTTTTGGATCTTGGTCTATTCTTGTTGTTAGCTACTAAAATGAACCTTAAGTGTCGTTAGGCAAACAAGGCGTACTCGAATAGTGCTAAATGCTACGGGCTTAGAGATCACTTCAAAATAATCTGGTAACACTCTTCGGTTCGGGATGCGCTGAAAGCCCTCGGCAAGTTCCTCGCCACTGTGGTGAACTGTTAGCACAACACCCAAACGCCGTGGCACGTTGTAAACTTACTCCTCCTTCACGCTGCACAAATACTGTGAGAGATCAATGATCATCTGATACAAGTCATCATTTCCCCCGGCGGCTCTAATGTCTCCCAAGGAGGTGTCTGACTCCTCCTCGCTATTAAGCATGTCGACGTCGTTGTCGCTCTCGACGTTCGCACTTTCCGACTTGCGACGGGATGCCACACTGCGGCGAGTAGACATTGCTGATTGCCCGCTGTGACGGATGACTATATGAATTTTTCTCTCTCGATAAATTGGCGGTTTAGTGCTGTTTCGCCCTTAAAAGCAGAATGAAAGCGGCGCGTGGATGTTGTTGGTCCGCCTGGCACGCACTCTAGGAGCTTCTTGCGCGCGACAAGGTCCTGGAGCGCCGTCGCGTTGAGGCACGGCGATTACGTAATCTGACTCCAGCGCTCTCTACATAACCAATCCTCAGACTTTGAACCTGAAAGAAATCCAGAGGAACCTACGTGATGGTCCCTGTGGTTTGGAATATTTCGGTTTTTATTCCTCAACCCAAGAGTTGTCAAAAGTTTCATTTTCGAGAGAGTCTAGGTCCAGGGGGACTGTACTTCTAAGATGAAGACAAGATATAAGAGTCCTAGCGGAACAGGTGTGCTAGAATTAAGCGACGATGTGACGGTTCAGGCTCTTTTTGAAGAAATCACAAGGAAAACAAGCATCAGAGATTTTGTTTTGAAGTATGGCCCACCCATGGCTATGCGAACGCTTGATTTCAGCCAGAAAGATAAAATTGCAAAATTGCTTGGACTGCACGGCGAAACTGTCACAGTGGTACCAAATGAGCCTCAAGTTGACGAGACAACATCTGTCTCCAAACAGATGCAACATCCGGGAACTCGAGGAAATGGCCCAGTAAATCGCAGCACTGATCCGCAGGACATTGTAATTCCTTGGCCACAGAGAGAGGGCACCCTACGTAAGTGTCCAGCTTTCCAAACTATGCCAGGTGCTGACAGCATTAGTTCTCAGAGTCATGCCAAGTGATAACAGTTGCCTCTTCACAGCCTTTGGAGGAGCGTTGCCAGAGCAGATTCCTCCATTCAGGCTTCGGCAAATGATGGCGGATTACATTCTTGCGCATCCAGAAGAATATACAGAGGCTGTATTGGGAAGCTCGCCGCAACAGTATTGTCGAAGCATAACAGACCCGGATCGATGGGGAGGCGGCATAGAATTGAGTATTCTGTCATCAATATTTGATATTCAGATCTGCACCTATGACGTCCAGGTAAGGCAAATTCTCACTGACACTGCCTCATAAGTGTGCCTGTTTGGCTGATTGAATTGAATGTTTAGGCTAAGAATCTGATAGCCTTTGGAGAGGACAAACTGCAGCGCTGCATATTGGTATACTCTGGCATACACTACGATCGCGTGGCATTTTCGCTGTCTGAACATCCATTTAACGAGCCCACACTGCCTCCGGAGACTGACCGGACTTTGTGGCCTACTGACGATGACCAAATTCTGACCATGAGCGAAAGTCTCGTTGAGAAGCTTCACAATGCGCACTATTTTACTGACATGGACGGATTGATTTTGAAATGTGACGTGCCTGAGTGTGGGTGGATAGGTTCAGGGGAAATAGAGGGCAGGAAGCACGCAGAACAGACTGGGCACATTGACCTGAGCGAGGTGCAAGACATCGAGGGCGACAATATGCTGCGAACTTGCAGTACGCCAGGATGTGATTTCATGGGAGTCGGAGACAAAGCCGTTCGTCAACATACAGCTGATTCTGGGCACGTCAAATTCTCAATAATTCCAGATTCATGATACGCATGGAGTTGATGCGAGTTATACTGCTTTAGATGTGTGTAATAAGTATGCTAGTGCTAGACTTCCAGGAAAATATTCAGTTTTTCTGTGCTGCAGGGACGTCAGACAAATTGGAGCGAGATTGGTGGGTGTGTAGTGAGTCTAGATTTGCCAAGGATAAGTTCAAAAACTCATGCTTGTTCTTCCATACTTGCTGGCTCGCTGTGTATTCTGCGGTATGGTCGGGGGAAGGTGGTGGATCTGTGATCTTGGTGACAAGATAGGCAGTGGATGCCTCTGCGACTCCGTAGATGAGCACACCAACCAATGGCACTTTCACGAGAATGTAGAAACCCAGCCCGAACCCGAAAAGAACCCCCTCGCGACTCCTGAACCAGTTTTTCTTCTCCTGCTTACTAAAATGTACCCTGCTGAAGTATGGAACCAGTAGCTCTCGCATTAGGCTCCTCGATGAGAAGTACGTTTGCAAGAAAATGACCAAATACCGCTTGGGGGCGAATAGACCGCCGCCAAAAATCAACACTGCAGGCCCCAGGCCAACAGCTTTGTTGAATGTGTAAAAACTTGCTGCAGGAAGCACAAACCTCCCAATAATGGGAACGTAGGACAATAGAAAGATGGCAACTGAGATCAGACCCTTCCTTCCAAACCGATAAAGAAAAGAATATAGGGACTGCCCAGACGAGCCTGTAGATTCAGATTTGCCGCGTTTGGTCGAATACATCGCGAGGTTCGGGTAGTAGAGGTCACGAAGCTTCTCAGGTTCTTCATGCTTATGCTTTTTGGCATATGTCAAATCAACCCATTGCAGCGACTGCATGAAGCTGCCAAAACCGTTAGCCTTAGGAAGCGCACCTGCCAGCTGCCGAGTGACTCACAGGTGATCCAGCGTCGGAACGAGATAACGCATCAAGGTCATGAGGAAGAATGGGACTTGTAGAACATATTCGGCGACGAAGTTAAGGCCTTCTATCAAAGAATTATCCCAAGTTACATCTTCAAGGGACATAAACCAGGAGAGGGTCCAAAGCCACAGCCTGACAAGGACAATCTGAACAAGTGTCAGTTCCAACGGACTCACATATGGCAGGCTGCATAGGTGCTTACTGGAACGGAAATGACAAGTCTAATGGCGATGCCGACGAGCACTGCAAAAGCAGCTTGGCGATAGTGTTCACTGGTAAACAGCTTTGGATTCTGCAAAGCTCGGTGGGCTAAGATGCATTAGCAGATTTCTCATTGCGCAGATAACGTGGACAGACCTCCGACCAACGTCAGTTGCATGCCCCGAATAACGGCATTGGCGTTGAAGTGAGACAAATCCAGCTTCTTCTTCAGCCTCTCTTTGTCTATGGAATCAAGACCTTCCCTGATGTCGGCAATAACATCCTTCTCGACCCCTGATTTCGACGGCATGATGACAAACCAATTATCTACGTTGATAACTTGGGACTCTGAGAAAGTAAGTTGCGTATGGCTTTGATTGTAAGCGGTGCGTGCGGTGTTTTGACTCAACAAGCTCCAATCGGAAGGTCAAGCTTTGGTATTGTGTGGCGTGTGGGCTACGTCAGTGCGCAATACTTGGCAGTGACAAACTCGAAGACGGCGAGCTCACTTGGTGGCACCATTACTTCCACATAGTACACAAATGCTTCAGATCTCGCAGACGTATACCATGATTGTGCTATTCTTTGAATTATCAATTGATTTCTGCCGAAAGCACTTCCTTGAATTGCATTTCATCCGTTGTACGATGCCCTGAGAATGTGGTAGATGACTAATTTGTTTCACTCATATCCGAAGGGATAAACGAGGGAATGCAAGGAGGTGAATGCCGCCAGACGGCGCCATTGAACCCAGATGGAGGTTCGAGTGAGTCCTCAGAGAACTTGAAACTCTCGCGGTTCATTCGATTTGGCATACTATTCTTTAAGTTGTTAGCTGGATAGCTTGCAAAGTTGCGGTCTCGCCCTAGCTAGCACTGCGACTCGATGTGCCCGCTCATCGCAAGACGAGACACGCGTTGAAGAGACCATAGAATTCTTGCATTTTTCAGCATGGCCGCCCAGATGGAATCACTAGACAGACGTATTACTTCGGATGCTTCTGCTTTAAGTGGAGGCAATTCCTTTGCTGCGCGCCAAGAGCAAAAATTGCAAACCGAGATCGTATGTTATCATCCCAATGCAAAGATCGTATCAGTAGTCGCGTTCAACGACATTTCTTCGCCAACAGGCTCAGGGAGCACGCCGGATACCGATCATAGCTCGGCATGGAACTCTCAGTTGGAGCAGACCATTGCTGTTGGTAAGTCCTGCTCTCAAGCCTTTCTCCTACACAAGTGTTCTCACAGCATACAAGGACCGCTACAAATCTATCGAGCACCAGCATCTATAGCTTTTTTAAGCTGCGGTGCTGCTTTGCAAGCCCTCTTCCCTAAAAGCCAATGTTGGTGTTTGGACAGCTCAGGGAGCAAATATATCCTACAAATTCGCCCTCCTCACTATTGGAGAATTGAGCTCCCGGTTGGGCAAGTCGCTGAACAACAAATGGCGGTAGCCTTCCAGAAGTCAATGAAAAACATTCTTCTCTTTGAGAAAACTCGATGCCCACTGAGGCAGGACGACAACAGTAGGACTGCTACGGGCCAGGTTGCAGTGGTGGCTGACACTATGCCAACCAAACCAATAAGAAGCTACCCATCAACGCCCAACCTTGCCATGAAGCAGGATACGAATGAAACTGCCCAGGTCTGTTTGAGTGATGGTTCGGGCAACACGCTTCAAAACGACGCCAATACCGAGGAACTTACTGAAGGCAAAGCACTTGATTGCGCAGAAAGGTCCCCAAACAACCCTGGTTTTCGTGACGAGACCCGATTAATGAAGAGTCTGTCTACAATGAATCAAGCTAATATATCAAAAAAACGCCGGTCATCATCAGCTTCTCCTGCGAAGTGTATGGAACAGTTAACAAATTCCCAAAACAACACCGAGGAACTAAGTACCAAACAGGCAAACGGAAATCCGGTTTCGTTACTCTCAGGGCCAAAGCAATCGTCTCATCCATTGGCCACTCAGCCTCTAACAGAAATATCAAACCATACAGTGACTGCTCTTTTGCGGCACTCCGAGACAGCAGCACCTCACCAACGCAATGCAGCACAATTCCAAAAGCTGGACCTGCAGGCACCTCCATACGAAAACAGGAGTACTGCACTTGATGGACAAATGCAAGAAATCAGAGCGAGGCATTTGCAAAGACCCCCAAAAAGACGAGCACACTCTGTCCCTGATTGTCCATGTCTCCCAATGGCGGCTGTGGACAAGACTGAAACAAAATGCAGTGCAGGACGTCTACGGATCTTCGAGTCTATTTACAATACCTTCACTAAACTGCCTAGGCAATTGCTGTCTCTAATGATGCGGTTGGCGAAGACAGTTGCAGGTGTTTTGTGGGCAGCTGAGCCGGATGCATATGCAGAGTTCAGCCACGGGAACTACGTGCCTGAATGGGATGACTCTGGGGGAGAACTAAGCGGCTTTAGCGAGTATGAGGATGATGTTGTGGAAGAGCGCATACGAATTCGGTCCGCGAAGGGAGCATAACTAGTGAGAAGCAGATGGGATCATTCGAGCGATAGTCTCAACCCGCCTGGGTGCATTGCTGGTCTCTTTCGTGGGGCTACGTATATAGGGAAATCAAACGACTCGCTTGCCCGACATGCTAACTACATTCCTCGGATATGTATTGCCAGTAAGGCAAGCGTGATGGGCTTGTGTTACTGTAATAGACCCACGCTCTCACCAGACGCTTCCTTCCAGTTTAAATAACACACTTCTTCTCCTACAGATGCAGCAGGTCCACGGCGATGGCGACGAAGGAAGTATCGTCGTGTCCTGCTACTGTGTATTTACAATACTCTTTTGACTTGGATAAGCGTTGGGCTGCCGAATAGTAGCTTTCCCTTCTTCTCGTGTTAGTAACGCGTCCTGTGGTTAGTGTATACTGTACTTGAACAAAGGGAATAGTAAAGGCAGAGGGAAAGGGAAAGAAAGGTATTAGGAAATATTTATTTTAAGGGGCAGCATTCACCCTATCTGGGCGGTAAGTATGCTATACCTATACCAGTCGCACTGAGTACAGTGCCTTCTCCCCTTCCAAAAAAGCTGGTTGATCTTCGAGACCTTCGCGAAGCTAGTTGACTCGGAGGAGCTACTGAGGTATCTTCCAATCGCGACATCGGGCTCGGGGGCTAGTCGCGGCCGGCGTCCGCGAGGCAGCTTCCTGAAGGTGAGTGGGAGAAGAAACCATGGTGCAACAGTCTGTGTAACCATTCAATCATGCCCTGGGTGTGTATCGTGAAACGTATGAATTTAACGCAAAAAAGGTGCCCTTGGCAATTAATGAGCAATAATGTAAATATTTGTTCTAAAAAAAACACCAAATGGCCTTACATTTTACTCATTGCCAGACTAAAATAGAGTTCAGAATGGCAAAGTGAATTTTTTTGAAGCCACTTAAAACATTAATAGTTGCTTTGTTTTATAAAATTCATCTTCGTATTAAAAAAACGGCACTGCTGGTAGATATTAAATATTAACCTGCAAGTAAAATTTATAAATACAACCGCGCTTTTAGCTTCTGTTTTTTAGAGCGATCATTAAATGATTTTATTTATTATTATTGTGGATGCGCTATTTTTGCCTTTTCCAACGTTGAATTTTATAGAGTACATGTATAATTACTACTGCCAAAAGTGAAAAAAACAAGTCGAGGGGCAAGGTCGCAAGCAATATTAAAAAATAAAATCATCTTTCGTATTCGTCCGAATTTTTGGAATGCATCTTTGATTTCTATTATCTTTCTACGATTTACTGTGAATTCCCACGTTACGTTTTTTCGTTTTTAAGCAAAGCAAAAAGCAACTCCAACTTGAATATTTTATAGACCAAAACAAGTTGCTGTTCCGAGAAAAGTGACTAAAAAATTCCCTGCACCACCACCAAATACTTTATTACTTATTGTTAAGTTGTGTAGAAGAATAAAAATGTATTATGAGTAAATTATAAGGCTCGTTTTTTGGTTTTACAAGCAAATCGCTTGGATTCATTTGATTTTTGCTACTTCTTTTCTCCCCTGGAGGATGTTTTCACCCTTGGTGTATGGTATTATTATCATTATTTTACATTAAAAAATTGTAAAACTCCGGTCACATCCGATCACCAAATAGCTACGATGCAAACGATGCATGCGGTGCCGTTGAAGGGGTGAGGCATTGATGGATAACACAAGTGATGTGGTAGAATGTATTGTATTGTACAATGTCTACTGTGCCTATTGGTAACATTGACTGGTTGCTCTATGAGAGATCAATGACTGACTACAGTGGATGTCACTGCGACTGTCGTCGGATTCGATTCTATTATACAGGCCGCCGGGCCACCAACTGGATTTCCCGTCCACGCGTGCTCGTGCGGAGATTTTCCGACATCTTGATGCTATGATCCCGTTTACAGAAGCATTCGTCGAGGATCCTCGATATATTCCTTGATCTTGACGAGGAACTGGACTGCTTCTCTACCATCCAACAGACGATGATCATAGGTGAGTGCCAAATACATCATGGGGCGAATTTCGACCTTGCCATTGACGGCAACTGGGCGCTCCTTGATGGCGTGGAGGCCGAGGACTGCTGACTGAGGCAAGTTGATAATGGGGGTACCCATAAGTGAGCCAAAAACTCCGCCGTTGCTGATGGTGAAAGTTCCGCCAGCCATATCCTCGATCGTGAGCTTGCCATCCCGAGCCTGTTTACATATGCTGGTTAGATTGTGCTATTCTAAAGCCTTATGGGACCAAAAAAAATAGAGGCAGAAACTTGAGGACAGTACAACACTTACCTTCTTGCCCATGTCGGCGATAGACTTCTCTACGGCAATCATGTCCATGGATTCAACATTGCGCACAACAGGGGTAACAAGGCCCTTCTCAGTAGCAACAGCAACGCTGATATCAACATAGTCGCGGTACACGATGGTGTCACCACCGTTTGGGCCCTCAATGGAGGCATTGACGGCAGGCAAGTCAC
This sequence comes from Simplicillium aogashimaense, assembly GCA_028455935.1. Classification (NCBI taxonomy): domain Eukaryota; kingdom Fungi; phylum Ascomycota; class Sordariomycetes; order Hypocreales; family Cordycipitaceae; genus Simplicillium; species Simplicillium aogashimaense. The sequence goes on along the minus strand of CM052010.1, from coordinate 2,509,795 downwards.
GCATAGCCAAAACAGCAGCCCGGGAGAAGGCGCTCATGAAGCCAAGCTTTACGCCAGTCTTCTTCAGGATGTCATCCTTGTACAGCTTGCGGAATTCCATGATATTAGACATATCGACTTCGTTGAAGGTAGTGAGAGACGCAGCAGTGTTCTGGGATTGCTTGAGGCGCTCGGCGATGCGAAGGCGCATGCGGTTCATCTTGACCTGCGAAATGATTAGATGTGACCAACGTGAGCAGGGCTATGCACACTTACGCGACGTTCATCCCTGCTTCCCAAGGTTTGTCCCTGGCTGGAAGCCTGGGTATCCTTCGCTTCGGTCTGGCGAGGGGGAGGGGTTTCTTTCTTGGGCTCAGGTTTCGACTCAGGCTTGGATTCTTCAGCCTTCTTGGGCTCCTCAGCTTTCTTCTCTGGTGCCGCGGCTGGCTTGTCTTCGGATTGTTGCTGAGGCTCCTCCTTTTTAGCTGAGGGCTCACCTCCTAGCTCAATTCGAAGGAGATCTTGTCCGACGGTAACAGTGTCCTCCTCGTTCACAAAAAACTCCTTGATCGTGCCGGCTTCCGGCGCATTGACGGCAACATCAATCTTGTTAAGTCAGCAAAAGGGGTTCTCGTGGTGATACTTCGGCCAGAAATTATTACCTTGTCGGTTTCAATAGTCGCGATCTCTTCGTCTTGTTCGACAAAGTCACCAATGCTCTTCGTGAACTGCTTCAAAGTACCCTCAGAAATAGACTCGGCCATCTGGGGAACTTGAACGGTCTTGTCGGCGTAGTTGCGCACTGTTTGCATCATGGCTGGGAGCCTGACGAGCGAGCTCTGGACAGGGCGCCCACGCAGATGGCTAGGTGCCATCCGCACGGCGGTAGCGAGTCTTCTGGATAACATGGTGGTGACCGATTGGGGCGCTCTAAGCTACTTCAGAGGGCGGTACCGCGAATTGGCGGGATATGTAGGAGGAAAATGTCGCAAAAGGCGATTTTGTGTCTTTAAAGGATCGGGTAAGAAAAGAGCTCTCTCCTAAAGAGTCATGATGCTGGTCTGGGCCACGGGTGGATAACCACACACACCCAGCCCCAAATTTCCTCTGTGGCTGGTGCTGGCGCTGGAATGGGGCGCTGGTGTAAGAGCAACTCATCACCGTGCCCAGGTGAGTTGTCAACCCTCAAAGCATATTGCTCTCCTCATCGTAAACAGATTACCAACTGGTATCAGTTAACATATCATACATGAGCGTGTTTTCTGTTCTTTTCCTTTTATGTTGCTAACTACCCAGCAAATTTGGTTGTTAGAACGGGAGTGCTCGGAACCACTATCTGCTAGAGTGGTACCTTCTGGGGCGGCCCAAGGGAAGTACCTTTTGGAGCAGCACCACAGGGAGCTGTTAGAATTCTGCTGACCTAATTATGCACTAAAGCGAAATTTCCACCCTTGAGGTCTGAGGCAACAACGTTCAACCTCGTTCAGTCTTCAACATCACCATATCTCTCACACGGTCCTGTGTCGCACAATCAACCTTCCATCGCCAATTGGAGGGAAATCCGGCCCTCGAGGCAATATTTGGGGTACTAAGCAGCCGCTGACGCAGAAGAAACGCAAAACGCAAACGACACTCAGCAACAGCCTCCGAACTCTTGCCCACCATGTCAACGCGACGAGCAGCACTGTTAGTCAGGACAATCAAGCCATTGAGTACAATGAACTCGAACAGTCTACTTACAATTCATCATTTGTTAGGTCACTTTACCGCCGCTCCTTGAAATTGGCCCTGGACTGGGCCGTCCACCGCCACATCTGGAGAGGTCAAGCGCTGTACATCCGATCATTGTTTGAGGCGAACCGCCACGTTGAAGACCCCAGACAACAAAGAGTTTGTTAACCCGAATCGAAAGCGCATGCGTCCATACTTGGATATCTTACTTACCAGCATTTAGGCGCTGTTAACGGAGACTGAGAAGCTGCTGGACAGCTGGAAACACCCTGACCCTTATATTCCACCAACTGCCCCAGGAGGCAAGTTGGCCCTACTGACGAGTGGTGCGGAAGTCGTGGAAACTAACAGCTTTGCAGGATCCAAATACGAACGAAACCTACCCTCACCTTTCCTCGATCGTAAGTACTCTTAGACCAACATGTGCTCCCCCAACAGTAGCAACAGAATGCTAACGTGAGGCTTTCCTTCAGCTCCAACCCATTCCGCAAACAAACACTAGAAGACGACCCAGAGAAGAAACACTATGGTTAACCCTCAAATCTTGGTGGTTATTGAAGTATATAGAACAGCCTAGCGGCTTTCATTATGTTCCGATGTTAAATTAATTTAGCTTGTCAGTGTAATTGAAATCACCATTTCACCGCGCAATCCTAGTAGAAACGTCTTGTATCACATACCCGCAAAACTCCCTACCACCCTGCTGCTCCACACCCAACATTTAATTCAAGTCGTCAAGTCGTCAAATCGTCAAAACTCGCGACAACGCGCCTCGGAACCAAACTTTGCAAATACTGCTTACGGATATTCATTCTCAGCCATTGCATGATGCGGCAACAAAATCGCGAATCGCACGGATTAAGTGTTTGACGCATCTCTCGCCAACATTCATCATTCACAATAGATCAAGGACAGACGCGGCATTTTTAGAATTAATGCTTTGAAATTTAAATTTCATTCATGACCATAGCCTTGGGGATTATTGTACAACCCGGACCGCATAAAAAGAACAAACAACCGTAAACCCTGAACCGTGACCCCGTTGTCATTGCGACCCAAACCAACCGTAGCAAGAAAGCAAAACTCAACAATGCATTTACAGCTCTTGGCTCTGGTTCTTGCCACCCTTGCCACCAGTCTTCTTTGGCAGAAGGTCTATGATTTGTTAGATATCGGATGGCTGAGCGGTGCGGGAAATAGTTGACTTACTTTGGTGGATGTTGGGGAGAACACCACCCTGGGCAATTGTGACACCACCCAACAGCTTGTTCAGTTCTTCATCGTTTCGGATGGCGAGCTGAAGATGACGGGGGATGATACGGGTCTTCTTGTTATCGCGAGCAGCGTTGCCGGCGAGTTCGAGAATTTCAGCAGCAAGGTACTCAAGGACGGCAGCGAGGTAGACGGGAGCACCGGCACCAATACGCTGAGCGTAGTTACCCTTGCGGAGAAGACGGTGCACACGACCGACAGGGAAGGCGAGACCAGCCTTGGAAGAACGACTAGGGAGATGTTTGTGAGTCATGATGAATTTCAAAGCGGATGGATTTTGCTTTGCCAGGGACAAATACTTACGACTGAGCGCTCTTGGAGCCAGAGGCCTTGCCACCAGACTTGCCACCAGTCATTTTGGTTGATTTATGAAAAAGGGGGGGAAGGTTTAAAAAGAGTTAGTGACCGAAGACGGTTTGTTTGATGTGTGACGTGAGAGAGTCGGAACGAGATGCAGAGATGACAATTGCGAGGTTGAAGGTGTTGGCGGGGGGCGTGGAGGTTAAGTAGTTTTTGGCGCGTTGGCGACGTGATCTAGGATCACCCACATCAGTGTATCGCGCTAGCACAGCATCACGCGCTAAGCCCGTTTAGGAAAATAGGCAAAGCTGCACCATTTTCCACAACAGCAAAAAATAAACAATGACACAAGCCTGTAGCGTGGCGCATGCAATCGAATAAATACCAGCCCATGTCCTGATTTTCTCCCCCTCTGCGTGGATGCATTTTCTCGAACTCACATCTCCTAATCACTTTTTTTCCCTCACCTTGCACAATCAGCCAGTTGCTGCAGTGAATCAGCCCGACGCGTCACAACATCAGAATGTTCACTCGACCCATGTGTATTAAATGTTGACACGTATTGACTTATATTTTTTATAATTTTTAGCTGAAATTTTTGGGGTTTTTTGTCACGTAATTTTGATATATATAAAATTGGTCTTGCTTTGTGTCCAAATGAAGCTATCGACACTGGCGAATTCAGGACAGAATATTGAATAAGGCCAGGTTAGTGGTGTAGGCGTGCAAACGGCTAAGCTTGGTGGGCACGACGAAGCTCACTTGACTATTTGATGAGACAACAGGGCAGAGACAATGACAACATAAAAGACGGCTATCGAAGTGATCCATTCACAAGCACGCCAGCGCATGGCATGGAATCCAAATTCAGCCCCGTTTTTAACGCGTCTCAAACGCTTTTGTATTGGGTAACTTGTCGAATTATTGGGCGGCATCAATGTACTCGACCACCCTCCTCACACTTGCATCTAATTACCATTTGTGTCGAGCACACTGTCAGGCCAAAGTATCAAGGACGTATGTTCCTGAGTAGTCTGGGAAATAATTATTATCTCCTTGTATTCGATGGGGTTTGACAAGTTTACATAAACTAATGTCATATTGAAGTGCCGGTTACAATGTTCACTGGCTAAACTACACATCGTGAACGTAAGACAGCATGAAGCACAACTCATCAGCAATGGGTGACAAACAGCCTGATCTGACGCAAAGAAATAATCAAATTGCTCGATCCGATGATGCTGTGCTCCATTCACTTTCCTGATTGCATGAGCATGCGAGATGTAGACCAGCCTTCGATTCGATGATAGCCAATTAATTAGCTTGCGGGATGGTGGAAATGCCAACAAAGGAATTTAGTTGCCCGTAGCCAATCAAAAAATAGATTCACAAAAACAAAACATGGGTAACGCGACAGGGGTTGCTAGGTTCCAAAAATCGTCCGCTCAGGCTGTTACTGCCATGCAAGACTGTTGGTGGTGGGTCTCGTCCACATTCTCAGCCAACCAGCGCCTGCCAGCCACAGACCACTCCTAATTGGGACACTTAGGTCAGTTAGATCACCTCCAGACAACGCGCATCTTGTCCCTCTGTCCCTCACAGCAATCAGTAACCCGCTAGCACTTCGCCGCGCCCAGCTACAAAAACCCAGCCCACCCCCCAACCCTCTTTCCTCCACCATCAACTCTCGTCATTACTCGCTGCCCAATCCGCGCATCTAACTCAACTCACTCAACTAACACCTCTTTTTTTACCTCACCTTTTCAAATCATTCGAAATGGCTCCCAAGGCTGCTGACAAGAAGCCCGCCTCTAAGGCTCCCGCCACTGCCTCCAAGGCTCCCGAGAAGAAGGATGCCGGCAAGAAGACCGCTGCCTCTGGTGGCAAGAAGAAGCGCTCCAACACGCGCCACGAGACCTACAGCTCCTACATCTACAAGGGTGAGTCTTGAACACTTTGTTCTATTCAAAACAACGCGATCTGACTGTCAAATAGTCCTCAAGCAGGTTCACCCTGACACTGGTATCACCAAGAACGCCATGTCTATCCTGAACTCTTTCGTCAACGGTATGTTTTTTTTTATTCCTCCCACTTTTCCAAGTGTTTGGCGCGTCTAACATTTTCATTTTTCAGACATCTTCGAGCGCGTTGCCACCGACGCTTCCAAGTTGGCTGCCTATAACAGAAAGTCTACCATCTCTTCCCGAGAAATTCAGACCGCTGTTCGCCTGATCCTGCCCGGTGAATTGGCCAAGCACGCCGTCTCTGAGGGTACCAAGGCCGTCACCAAGTACATCTCTTCCACGAAATAAATGGTTTGATTGTACTGGGTTTCTGTTTTTGGTGTCTTCTTTTTTGAATCTGTTTTGTTTGCGGCATCAGGGTGTCATGATTTGAGATCCTGCGGGCTGAAAATTGCCTTGCCTTTGGGGATTTCTTAATGCGTTACGGATGGTTTGCTTTATTGGGGGCAATGTCTTCACGGTCAACGGGGTTCGCGGTTGTACAATAAATATCGAGAATAGGGTCTCGAGGCAATGAATTCGTGCACATGATATATTGTCTTTCTCTACTCTTTTTATTTCCTTCATTTCGTCGTGACGCGCATGTTGAGCTAATCACTAACCTAGCCCAGCCTTCGTCTTTTTCATGGTTTGTATTACGGGTTGCAATATGCCCTTATTGTCATCAGTTCCAAGTGCGGTTCCACGGCTCCATCCCATCTTCTCCAGCATGGCGCGACCGCGATTCTCGACCCCGATTTCTGGCGCGGCGGCTCCAACGACATCTCCATCACGATAGCTTGTTGCTGCGTAACTGCGCGAGAACGGCTCACCTGATTTCTTGCCCTTCTGGTCCAGTCTGGGGAAATAGCGGCGAGTCATGCGATTTACTGCCTGGTCAAATGCGTGTTCTTTGAATGGTGCAGTTGTCCGTGTGCGGTACAGAGTAGGCCGCCTTTGATCTCCTTTGCCGATGGATTTTGATTTGACATTGAATTTGTTTGCCAGCTCATGTACCATCTTGCGACAATGCTTGTCCATGGGAGGCAGTGATAAGCTGTGGAATTGTTAATATTTACTCAACTAGAAAATAACAAAAGGGATATACATACCTAGGCGCATCACCAATGAGGAACAATCTAAACTCATCGGCAACTTGGTCAGTGGTCATACCAGCAGGATACTTGACTCTGGTATCATCCGGGTTGGCCTTCTTTCCCAGTAGACCCCGGGCTCGCATTTCTTGCCTTTGTCTCTTACGATCTGATTTCTTCTGCCGGTCGGTCCTCCACGCTGCTTGCAGTGTCCTCTCCATGTCTGAGTCGATGTTTTCGAGATTCAGGTCAAGTCTAGCTTTGCCACCTTTGCCTCGTTTACGCCGGACGCTGGGCCGCTCCCAGTCCATGGGGTCAAATTGGCCATAGCTCTCAAGCCCTGCAAGGAAATTCACGTCTGTGCCGTCGTCTGTAGAACTGCTGCTTTCAGCCGGGTCTTCGTTGTCGTCCCGGTCATCCAAGTCCTGCCCAGCAATCAGGCGCCTGAGCGTTTCATCGTCTATTTCATCGTTCGATGATTCTCCTGCTTCCGAGTCCTCAGACAATTCATCGCTAGCCCGTTGCCTTGCTTGGAGGTTCTCTATATATGCTGTGAAGTCGTCTAATTCCCCGTTGTTTTGCATGTTGTCAATGTAGTCAGCAATGAGCAAGTCGTCATTTTCGTCATTAGCTTGCCGCCGCTCTCTCACGCGCTGGCCGCTTCTACGGCCCCTGCTTCTCGCTGGATGACTTTGTGTGTTGCGAGGCGTTCCGTCTTTTACGTCTTGTCTTGGCTTATCGTTGGCCGTGTCGGCTTTGTGGCGGTCGTCGGTTACGGGAAGTGCGATCTCGCTCTCAACGGCGGACAATTCAATCTTGATACTTGCGAGGTTCATTTGGTCCTGTGGGCCGGCTGCCTTGTTTCGTCTGCCTTGAAAGATAATTATTTCTTCGCTCGAGTCGCTGGATATGGATGGGCTACGTCGCAGTTCGATTGATGGCGCAGCTGCTGCAGTTGTTGCTGACTTCGAGGCGTCTCCGGATGGTTTTGATACATCGAAAAAGAATGTTGCACTCTCGTCGTTTGTTGCCGTGTCGCCATCAATCTTTGCATGGGGTTGTGGTTCTTCCTTCGCTGTGTTATGTTTCTTCGGTTTCTCTATTCTTTGGCTAGATGCTGTCTCGGGGCTCTCTTGTTCGTTTGGCTCCGTACGAGGCGTGTCTTCGGGCGATTTCAACGGTTCGATAAGTCCAGCGCTAACGAAGAGGACTGGCTTCTTTCTTAATAATGTGCTTTGACTCCATATCGAATGGTCATGCTGTGATGTATTTCGTGCTTCATCTGCAAGTGTGTAAACGTCTGCTCGTGTGCTGTTAGCGCGGTGAGGTTGCCATTTTCTGCATGCATGGTGCCTCACTGATTGGCGTTGATGGAAGTGACGTTATAGCAGAGGACGTCGTAGTCGATTGGTTGTTTCTCTTTGGGGTTTTGCTTGGACGCATGGCTTCCGCCTTGGCCTTATTCCCCTTGCTCTTTCGACCCATGGCAGCTCGTACGTCCGGCGTTTTGGGATGACATGAAGTAATTGGCTGAATCTACCATACGAGCCAGACTTTCTTGAAGACATACCCGCTGCGACTATCAAGTTCTGTGGGGCACATAATTATCGATAGTGGTGGCTACCCGGCAGCTTCTTTCCACTCACTCTCCCTATGTCAAAATTGACTTTGTATTTGTGTGATTTTATTTAAACTATTTGCAATTAATCATTCACCGCATATATCGTGACATGTTGGCCTGTTTATAGTGTGGCTAACTCTCATTTGTGGTAGTTTGCTGCCTACTGACCTGTGTGGATAGCTATACTCATGGATACGTCACGGGGCACATGCTTAGGTCTAGTGTTTATCAACCCAGCTGATCTGTCACAGTAACGTCAACTCAACTACACACAGCTTACAATAGCATACACCGACAGAGACAAAACAAAGCACGCAATACCCAAAGAGAGCCATCGAGCGATGGAATCTGCAATAGCCAACGTAGACCTGGGGCGATACCGGCGCATAGTGCAGATGTTCTGGGACCCCGAGCCCTCCAACGACGCTGGTGCAGATCAACCAGTCTGGTGCCTTGGATGCAACTACAGACTCAACACGGAGCAGACGAGCACGAGAAGTGAAGACCGAATCGGCACCGAGCAGACCGAACAGACTCCAAAACACGACGCAAAAGAGGTCGATATCCTGCCAGCGAATGCACCACAAACACCGCCGGACTCTACGACGAGTAGTTTCTCATCTGTGAGATACGAGGATACACCACAAGATGGAGATTGGCCAGCGGATTTCGTTAGTGACTTTGAATCCAAGTTCTGGATGACATACCGGAATGAGTTCTCACCGATACCGCGGTCTAGCGACCCTAAAGCGACAGCTGCGCTCTCACTGTCCATGAGAATCAAATACCAGCTGGGCGACCAGAGCGGATTTTCATCAGACACTGGATGGGGCTGCATGATACGATCAGGACAGAGCTTGCTGGCAAACACATTAGGCATATTGCGTCTCGGGAGAGGTAACTGCCGCCCACAGCAGATTATGAAACAGGGCTGACCAATCTACAGACTGGAGACGGGGTCAAAAACAGGACGAAGAGAAAAAACTACTATCATTATTTGGAGATGATCCAAAATCGCCATACTCGATACATAACTTCGTGAACCACGGCGCCTCAGCCTGCGGGAAGTACCCAGGAGAGTGGTTCGGGCCGTCCGCAACCGCTCGCTGTATACAGTACGATAACGGCACATCGACCCGGCTTATGGCACCTTGTATTGCTAACATTACCCATAGAGCACTCGTCAACGAGCAGAAGTCTGATCTTCGGATATACTCCACCGGTGACGGACCAGATGTTTACGAGGAGAGCTTCATGCGTGTCGCTTGCTCTGATGGACAATTTCACCCGACTTTAATACTGGTGGGAACGCGGCTAGGTATTGAGAAAATAACCCCAGTATACTGGGAAGCTCTTATTTCGGCGCTCCAAATGCCGCAGTCGGTCGGTATCGCAGGGTAAGTTCCAGCGTGAGAACGCGCCTTGTACTTTGTAGCGAACGCGACTGGCTAACCATTCCAAAAGCGGGCGCCCCGCATCCTCTCACTACTTTGTTGGTTCACAGGGAGCGTTCTTATTCTACTTAGATCCACACCATACGAGAACAGCCCTCCCTTTCCGCCCTGATCCTGCTTCTTACACAGAAGAAGAAGTTGACAGCTGCCACACCCACAGGCTGAGACGGCTTCACGTGCGTGAGATGGACCCTAGCATGCTGATTGGGTTTCTGATTAGAAACCAACAAGACTGGGAGGAGTGGCGGCGCAGCGTGAGACACGTTCAAGGTAAAGCCATCATTCACGTGGCTGATCGTGATCCAGCGCAACAAGGCAGCCTCATTGGCCGTGATGGAGCAATTGACGAGGTTGAGACGTTGAGTGACGATGATGCCGATACCGTGCTCGGCGCATAACTGAGCCCAGCCGTCTTGTCCCTCCTTCCCACCAATACTGTTTGTTTATATACAAGGGGAATGTTCTGAGACGGAGTTCCACGGGGTTGCTTTTTTTCGTTCATTGTAGCATTAGATTACCTGGCATAGCAAGCGTGTAGACAACCAATGGAACGCATCAAATTTGCCCTTGGCGTAACTGAGCGGCTGTGAGCGACTCACTCATATCTTTTTACTTTTGCTGCCTCCCCTTGCCTGCTTCGCTGCCGCAGCCACATGACCCACATCCTGGATGTGCTTGAAAAGTTTTGTTCGAGAATCAAAAGTATTCTCGCAGACTGCGCATCGATGCTGAAAAGCACAGTCAGGAAAATAACTCAAACTGAACCAAAGATTACCATAGACTTACCGTGTTTAATTGCGCCTGGGCAGCTTTCCGTTCTCGCTTAGCCTTCGCCATACCAACCTTCTTTTTGGAAGCCGAATTGTCAATGGACATATGCTGAGTTGCCTCGGACAAATCCTCATGGTTCGAAGCCGAAACTTCGTCAGCCAGCCGCCCAATGACAGTGTCCCGAGGGGCATACTCGTCGTCGGAGGCTACGTCATGGTCTGATGATGAATATTTCTCATCGATTCCCTTGCCGGCAACATTGTGTTGACCTTTATCACTAGCTAGCTCTGAGGCGCTGTCTTCTGTATGCTCTGAGTTGTCATGGTTCTGCTCATTCCGTGGTGCTGGCTCATGCTCCTCGCCATCCTGCTGGTTGTCATTTGTCTTGCTTGTTGGATTGGCCGGTGTTGCGTGAGAATCGATATCCCACTCTACGCCTTCTTTCCTCATCTGGCGCCGGAGATTTTGTAGTGTTTTGATATGCTTCTTGCTTCTTTCATGAGCCTCAAATTGTTTTTCGCTTTTGAATGTCTTGTCACAAACCACACACTCTAAGACCTCGATGACTGATTCGGTATCTGACTCAGAAAACCCGCCTTCGTCAGCGCCCTTGGATGCGGATTGTGCCCACTCAGGAACTTCATATGAAGCAATACGCTCTTGATTGGCAGCTCTGGACCTTGCAGCTTGCGCAGCAGCAGCATTCCGCATGGATGCCTGGCGCTCTGCATCTGTCTGAGAATTTGGAATATATCTGGGATCTCGTTTTCTAACAAACGTCACCAGAAACCTGATGGTATCGTTGAATTCGCGAAGCGCGTCGTCTCGTAGTTTTTTATTTTCCTTTTCCATCAGCCGCCGTACTCTGCGATCTGGTGCATCCGAAAGCCTATATTTATCTTTCCAGGAAAAGGATTTGCACGTGGAGAACGAAGTCCACGATGCATAGAATGGCTTAACCACGCTGTCGTAGTCATCATCAGAGAAGCCAAACGTAGGGTAGTCTGGACAATACGATCCATCGGCATCCGCAGCAGCTTCCTCCTCGAGAGCCAAATGCTCGAATGTCTCCCTGGCAATGCCGTAGAATCCAGTGAGCTCATCATCGAAAGGTACAGTGCTATTGAACTTGCGTATGAGCGTCATTATCTCCTCTACGGAAGTCAGGCGCACATTGCGGTAGGTAGTGGGCTCTGCACCATCGACATCCTGACCACTCAATATGGTATCTCTATGCGAATCATACCAGGCTCTCTCGTGGGGGTCCGAGAGAACCTCGTATGCTGTCTGGAGATCCGCAAAGAGTCTTGTTGATTCTACCACGTTATCTCTGTTGCGATCTGGATGAAGCTCCAGTGCCTTGCGGCGGTACGCTTTCTTTATACTAAGATTTGTTAATTGGGGCCTCGGGATTGTCGTGAGGAACGAAACAGATGTCAAACTCACTCGATATCGCTGGCTTGTCGTTCGACTCCCAATAATTCATAGTAGCAAACCTTTGTCGTTCCTACTGTGGCTGAGAGATCGCCCGTTGCAGACTGGTTGGCACCCATGGCTTTAAGAGTATTGCTAGCTGTGTCACTGCAAATGCTTATTCAAACGCCATGTACAGAAGAAGGCTATTATAATCTCTTTAAAAAAGGGCCGTCGAAGCAGTGGTGTATCGCTTATAAAGTTCTGCGGCTACAGCCCTATCGGGGCTCGAGCAGCCATTCACTGGTACATTGAAGTTGAGTGGCGCTGTCGCAAATGAAGTCCAAAAATAAAGGCTCGGCGATGACAGACAATGAGTCACCCTGGGTGTGCAAACAGATAGTTGACTCTTCTTGCTGCTCACGAGTAATAGTGGTAACAGCGCCTTATCCGCGGGTGGTGAGTCCTCGAAGGTGCTTCAACGCTAATAGAAGCTCACAAGGAAGGGGGGGGAAATTGCTTCTAAAAAAAATTCGCCGAAGCCGATGGAAGACGCTCTGTTCTGGATGATGGTGGTAGCGGACCACAAGTTTTGGCGCGGGGCTTCCCGTGCTTATTACACTACTGTTGTCGTCGCCACACCACATTGCGACAGAAAATACAGTGACATGTCCTGGATGCAGCAAATCCAGCTCCACCGCGATACGTTCAATACAACAGCACCAGACAATGGCAAGACCCGAATATTGCGCCCGGAAATCGCGTACAAGCACCGAGCAGTTGTAGTAGACTGGCGACCGAGTCCGACGTATCATGAAACAGAACCAATCGATATATATACACTGTGGGACGGATCAATCGTTCTGACCACAAGGAGCCCTCGAGCAGACCCTAGGCACTTCTTGTAACCATGAAGTTCGCGCGCGATTTTAAGGATACCTTAGCAAAGCAAGGTCAGTACCTGTAGCACGATGCCAGTGGCCTTAGCTGCGCCTACTGACGCCTTTAGCAGATTTCCCCGAGGAGTGGGTGAAACGAGCAATTCCTTATGGGCAACTTAAAAAATGCTTAAAGAAGGTGCAGAAAGAACTAGAAGAACTGGGTCTTGACCCAGAGACTTTGCGGGCGCTTCTTCATGCGGAGACAACGTCGCCCGTGGCTCTCGAATATAAGTTAAAGAGTAAGAGACCTGTTCGCATTACACAATAGGTGTGGACAGTATCTAACACGACTTTATAGGCTCGGGTAATAACACCGTGACGCCAAAGCTTACAGTTCAAGTTCACCTGAAGGACGGTGTAGCCGTTGATGCCAACCTAACTCCGGCATCGCGCCGATTCATCGAAAAGATCGCTGCAGATCTGTCACCAGACGATGATGCACATGTGTCGTCCACAGAGACGTCTACTTCTGTCAAAAACGATAGCGAAAATGGTGCCATCAACACGCATAGGGGTGGAGGCGTATCTGCCATACCTGCTACAGTAATAAAGAAGACGGAAAACTACGAGACGATTGAAATTCCCTTGGTATTCGATAGCGAGTTCTTCGATGTTCTACAAACCGATGTCTTGGACTTAGAAGAACTTCAAGCTGAGGAACAAAAGAAGATGACGACAGAAATTGCAGAGCTAGGGAATGAGGTATCGACATTGGCACGCCCTAGCCGCTTTTCAAAGAGCGACATGGCTCGATGGCGTGAGATTTTCGAATTGTATTTGGATGCTGAAGTTTTCTTTGCTACTCATGAACAAGAACATGGTGCTCGATCGAGCCAGAAGGCAATTAAGCAGCTGCAATGGTTTCAGAATGAGGTCGAGAAGAGACATCTGGCGCAGAGGTTCAAAATACCGGAAAGTCAACAGGCCTTCACCAGGTTCTTGACTCTCAACCTTAATTTGCTCAAAAATCTCCAGTTCCAAGAGTTGAACCGTCTTGCTGTTTCCAAAATTCTGAAGAGTTCGTAGCTCATTCATACTACAAATGGATATTGGACTAACACATTGCAGAGTTTGACAAGCGTACCCAGCTTGGCGTCTCTGGAGCCTTTCCATCTGCCTTGCAGTCGCACCAGCTCCTAACGGGGAGTATGGCAAAGGATGTGTGCGCTACCATGTCAAAGCAGCTTGTTTCTGTTGTGCCACAAATCAACGACTACCTCTGTCCGGTCTGCTTTTCTGTCGCCTATCGACCGGTCAGGCTGGATTGTCAGCATGTTTTTTGTATTAGGTGCATTATCAAAATTCAACGCCAAGGAGAGAGATACTGCCCTCTTTGCAGAGCAGATGTTGTCATGAGTGCATCAGCTGGTAAGTGGTTCGAAACACATCAGGTGACTCTTGCTAATTGTTGATAGATAACCTTGATCAAGGCTTAGAGAAATATATGCGCAAGTACTTCCCCAAGGAAGTGAAGGAAAAGCAGCGTGCCAACGACATTGAACGTGGCATCGAAGACTACGGACCTAATTACAAGCACCAAGAGTGCCTAATCATGTGAGCGATGTATATGCGTACTTTGGAATTTAATATATCACTACACTGTGTAATGCTCAATTTTATTATTTGATTGACATAATTTCGGTTGTATGGCTCGTTTTATTGGCCCTTGCCGACAGACGCCAAATACTTCGGACAGCAGTCATGTTGGCTACTCTCATGGTGAATGCGAAGATTCTGCAGCTTGCAAGCCTCTGCCCAGTATTTGTCGCAAAGTCTCTCCATCTTCAAGGCCAACACTTAGACGAACTAGGCTGGCCTCTACACCAAACTCGGCAGCCCAAGAGAGCTCGGTATAGTGAGCTAACAAAACATAAGGCGAGCAAAGTGTGAAGTTTGTACCGAGACTAGGGCCTTTTGCGATTTCCATGGCATCATAGAAAGCCTGTGCATGATGCTCCTGTTGGAATACAACAGATAAGAGACCGCCATATCCACCATTAACTCTCTTGCAAGCGTCGTAGTTTGCCTTTGATGGGTTGAATTTTGGATAATATATGGTCTTTGTAAGAGGATGTTGAGAGAGAATGTCGCAAATAGTCTCAGCATTGCTGTTGATACGTTCCACTCTGGCCAGGAAATCGCGGCTATTTCTTTCCATGAAAATGACGTCCTCCGCCCAGTATGTGTCTTCATACAGCTTGGCAACTGACGTTTTTAAGGATTTATAGTACTTGCTTTCGCGATTCAAGATGGCGCAGCCACCCATGACATTTGAGTCGCCAGAGAAGATCTTGGTCAAGCTACTTACAACAATGTCCGCGTACTGGAGAACATTAACGTTGACAAAAGTTCCTATGGTTTCGTCTACAACGACTGCAAAGTCAAACTCATCCGCCAGTTTACGGATTCGTTTTAGATCAGGGCTGACGAGTAGAGGATTTCCTGGAAATTCGCAAAAAAGCGCCAAAATCCTCTCGCCACCTCGAAGCAAAGTCTCGAGCTTATCCAAATCCTCCTCAGACGCAAATCCGTAGAAATGGCACCCTGGTCCGAATTTTTGTAAGATTTTGAGGGTGTCAACGTAAGGGAACCCGAAGTTGACGCTCTTAAGCGGCCCACGAGCATCCAGTAAGAAGCGATGAGCACTATAAATGGCATTCATTCCCGCAGGAAAGAGGTAGACGTCGCCCTCGTTGATGCGTTTGGTGCACTCTCCATTGGCTGGTTGTGCTGCACGAGGTGGCCCTTCGTCGGTAACCGTGCCCGCGATGCGCCTACGAATGGCTGATCTCGCGCTTTCGACGAGGGAAAGATCCAAATTTCGGCCGAATCGCTCCTCGAGGAATCGTAAACTCTCCAATGCCTCGTCAACTGGCTTTCTGTTAGACACACTAGCGGTGGCTTTCTCGATGGACTCCGCTTGGTAGCGTCTGGGACCACGCTGGCGCTTTGAGACTGAATCTCGTCGTCCAGATACAACAGTAACGAGACCGTTCTTTAAAAGCTCATGGAAGAATTCGGCACGGCGACTCGACACGCCATCACCAGTGTGCTGCCAGTACTGTTTTGCCAATCCAAAGAGATCTTCGGGGAAAATGGTGGCAGAAATAGCTGGTGCTAGTTGGCTGAGTAAAGGAGAAACTTCCCTTGAGGTGTCTAAACCGAGATCAATAACATCTAAGTTGGCCGCAGCTTGTTTATCCGCGCGCTGACGAATGAAGTCCAAACAACGACGAGCTGCGCTAGCCGTGGGAAAGAGCATGGCCTGCAGCCTAGGCCGGGCATATTCGTCCACAATCGCGGAGCTAAGGGATGCAATGCTCTTGTGAATGAAAAATCTGTATCCTGTAAGTGACTGTGGCGCGTGGCCTGAAGATTGCGAGCCAAACCTACCTAGGGTAACCCGTCGCCATTTTAGCGACGACCCAATCCTCGCCTTCTTCGTAGCCAATATTGGACTTCCATGTTGGCAAGGAAACACTCACGGCCTGAAGCAGTAAAATTGAGGAAGATGGTTAGTTTTAAGAAGAAAATTGGCTAATCGGCCGGATTGTAGACTCACATGTGCCGTGTTGGGGGGAATAGACTCCCCTAGCTCTACTGATGCCATGGATCTTGTGTGCGGTAAGTCGAAACGAGAGTTTGGTAAACAACGAAGAAAGATATGGTAAATCCAGGGTTAAGTAAAGATTGAAATTTCAGTTGTTTCAAGTCAAAATGAACATGTCGATAGTCAACGGAGACGTGAGTCGACAACGAAAAATACAAGCCGCCGATAGTCGGAGAGTGGATCTTGTTACGGCATTGAGAACACCAACGAACTAACAGCAACAATTCAACACCGACCTCTACTTGCGGGTCAACTGCTAACACAACAGCATTTTGTCTATTTTCAGAACAAATTATGTTGATACTTTCATGCTACTCTACAGCCAGCCAATTTGACTGGAATTAGGATATGGAATACAGCACGTGCGTGCCAGGTAATTTCAATACTCGTTGTGTCAACTCAAATATTTCTCAAAGCCTTGCTTCCCACGCAGCTAATACTATCGCTCGGAGCCAGGCTAGCACGATCATCATCCCAATTTGCATGGCTGCTACCGACGTCACTTGACGGCAGCGGCACGTTTCTAGCAGAAATGTGGCTCGCTGGGATAGGCCGTGCAGACGTCCTTGATCTGGTATCGCGATTTGCAGAGCTTACACGCGAACTGGTTTTTGGTGGAATCGAAATTCGCGCCTGAGAAACGACTGATGCTGGATGGCTTCTTGCTGATACGAAGGTATCTCGCCCACTTTCTATTGCTGTAGCGTAACTCTGGGAAATCTGTGAACGGCCCGTACGTGATCTCTGGGACGCTGAGGTTGGCTCCTCAACTCCGTCAAAAGCTTCTGTCTTCTCGGGCCGAGTCGTTGACTTGCTAGCGCGCGTGTTGCTTTCTGCTATTGATAATTTTGACAAGCTGTACGCTGATGGTACTTTGGCGTTAGATTTGGCGGATAGATTCCCTTTTAAAGCTGACTCTGCCCTTGGTATAGAGCGCTTGGTTGGTGCTGTCCTTTGCACCGAAACTTTTGTTTGATCTTCGAAAGTGATTCGTTGCGTAGACGCGCTTGCTGGTTTCGAATCCTTGATTGTGCGACCACTCTCTCCCCGACTACGTGTAGTTTGAACAGTTCGCGCTGGATCAGCCCGATTGGTATTCGGCTTTGGTTCTTGATCTTGTTTTGGGTTGTCAGTGGACATGAGGCTATACGTCAACGCAGCTCCGGCAGCAGCTCCCAGAAGAGCACCAAGAATGGTTGAAGAAGATACATTGGAAGTGTCTGAGGTTACTCTGACAGAGTGCATCGCTCCTGTATCATCAGAGAGAGCTGCAGGAGAAGAATTGATTTCCTGAACGGAAGGCTTGCCGCAATAAATACAACCCTGATGTGGAGATGCAACATCATATGTCCACCCAAGAACTCGTGCAGCACCATTAATAGAATCTCCGGTTGAAGAACTGACAGCTGTTGCTTGAGATAGTAGGCATAACCTGTTGCCGTCGAGGTCGTGAATTGTAGCATGGCTGGTGACTGGCTCACTTTGATCAGAGCGAGAGCCGTCCGGGTTGGCTCGTCGGCTCATTTCGAGGCAAGCGCTCACAGCAGAACATGATGGTACTTCGAGTACTATTGCTGATAATCGAAGATGAGATGATTGTTGGTTGAATTGGTGTATCTGCAGAACTGGTTGTACGCCATAACCGAAAGTCACCGATGTACCAAGTTGAGCATCTGTAGTTGTGCCAATGTACCAAATGCCGAGAGGCTGCAAAATAGACGAGTAAAAGGATGATGCTTGAGCTACCGAAGAAACGTCGATGATAGGAATAGCCATATTGAAGGGATCCGGGGCTGGGCTATAAATGGATTAGGTTGGACTAAGTAATAATAACTAAGTCGACTGTCTGAGTTAACCACTGGCACTTAAATACGGCATTTTAATCCCCGCAGAGATTCCTAATTACCTCGCTTCGGCGTGCCTTCGCTGCTATGGCAGCAAAGCCACTCGCATTCTTTAATCATGCAGGTGATCAATGCTCTGCATGGGCATACGTACTAGTCTTATTCACGTTTGGCGAATCGTATTTTCGAGACTGGCTCGTAAGCAGTGAATTGGGCATCTATCCAACCAGCATCTAGAGCCCAAGCGAGCCTGAACAAACATAACGACAGCAGCATGACACGTATCATGCTGTGGGCGAGTAAGGCGGGGCTCTCATGCAGTTGAGAGGCGACCCAATACCCTCATATGCTCAACGGACGCCTTCGGAGCAGGCCCAGTTTGGGCTGTTCCAGCGGTGTGCATGCTCAGACACATTATTGGTTCGTGATGAATCTAACACAGTAATCACAACGGTGTGAATATGTCATCTCCATGGAGGTATCATTATCATTGTTTATACAAATGGTATGAAATACAATTACCCAGATAATTTTATTTACTGTTCTTCTCAAGATAGTGCCGCACGAACACTGTTGGGCTCTTTGCTGTTGTATCCTCTTAAATCCGGCGCGAATAGCCAACATCCCGGCTGACGATTTATCTTCTACCCAGATTAAGAAGCAACTGAATTCAACTGCTAAACGACTATTGAACGTTATTGACAAGCAGTATGAGCCTTCTGTTTAAGAAGTAGATTGTTTCTGGAAGAAACATCAAGTCTTGTGCAGTTGCAAGACAGAGCATCATGACCCAAGGAAATGTACTTATATACTCAGTAGAGAATAAAGCGTTGGCGAAACTCGATCCTCTTTGGAACTTGTGCTGATGCTGAGAAAATCCCCCCCCCCCCCCCCCCCCCCCCCCCCCCCTCTCTCTCCGTTTCACCCAAAACAGCATTACAAGATGTCCCATGCATCCTCTGCTGCATGGCAGAACTTGCTGCAAGCAACACTGGCTGATAAAGCGAAGTTACTGATGGAAATTTTCTCATCGACCATAGAGTCAGCGAAGTTATCAGTACCCTTGGCCATGGCACCGACAAAGACGCATATGCTCTCCTTTGGTCCTACCGTCTCGACATATTCGCGGACACGAACCAGAGGGGCATCAAAACTGAGGGTGACTTTCCGGCAGTTGGGAGGGAGATGATCCGTGATGGGATTCTGGATTACCCGGAGTAGCTTTTCATTGGAGCTGGTAGAGCGGATGGAGAGGCGATGCAACAGTTGTACCATGAGACCGGCAAATCGTTTGAACGTTCGGGGAATGCGAACAGAGGGTGATACTTCGATAAGGACGCCCTTTGCGGTGTGAATGTAGATTTGCAGTTTTCCAGCTTTGTTGATTGGCGAATCCAAAAGCGTCAACAAGCACTGTACAATGTTAGACTGAGCGGAATCGGCACTATATCTGGTACCACCACTAACCTGATGTGTAATGTCAGGACGAGCGTCGCTAATGTCCCTATTCATCTTCCGCATAACGCCAATATGCTCATCACTATTGAGTAGCGAATATTTGTCCTCGCGGTGAACACCGGATCTCGTGGAGCTGCTGTGGGATGCTTTGTACGTTTCAAGACTGGCATTAGACAAAACAACAATGAGGCGCTGGGAGTCTTTGTCGGTAGGAGGGATAGTCGTGCTCTGCTCAGCGACTAGCTGTGGCAATTCTGGAGGGGGAAGCGACTGCGTTCCTGCAATGAGAAACCGAATTGGTTAGCATCAACAAATCGGTCGAGGCCTCAAACTATCTTGAAGTGACTCGGAAAATTGGGAAGTGTCTTACTAGGCCGCTTAATCCCAGTACGTCGGTCGGGGGAGGACATGATTGGAATATTGCGCCTGCGAAGTTGTAAGTTCTCTGCGAAAATTCAAGATTGTAGCTCAAATTCCTGTCAATCGAGAATCCCGACAACAGAGGCAGCAAATTGAACTTTCAGCCGTCGGATTTGGCTAAGTGTGCACGAGGGTCTTTCTCAGCCTTTTTTCTTGCGGATCCTCGCAAGTGGAACCGACAACGGTGGGTTACATAATCCGAAAATAGCCAGTCATGGCCTCGCGGATTTCACGCCAAAATTAGCTTCGAGATAGACTCTACAAGCTGTTTGCTCGACCCAACTCGCGCTACCAATCTCAACCTTCAGCTTCCCTTTCAGCCATGTCGTCACAATTTGCAAGAGCTGCGAGGCGTGTGACCCATGAGTTGCATGGTGTCGTCGTTTCTGCAGGCCTCATGGACAAGACTGTCAAAGTCAGAGTAGGGGGCCAAAAATGGAACAAGATCGTAAATAAGGTATGTCAAACATTGTGGCATCTTGCCCAATTCTCAAATTACCACCCAGCTGACCTGAAGTTCTTGTAAAAAGTGGTATGCGGACCCAAAACACTACCTCGTTCACGATCCGAATTCGTCTTTGAGAAGCGGTGATGTCGTCTCGATTGTTCCTGGTTGGCCGACCTCACGCCACAAACGCCATGTCGTCAAACATATTATTGCTCCTTTCGGTGAACCAATTGACCAGAGACCACCGGTACCGACGTTGGAGGAAAGAATTGCAGAGCGCGAGGCGAAGAAACAGGCAAAGGATGAGCGCAGAGCTGCACGACAAGCAGAAAGTCAATCACAACCAGCTACGACTCAGGCACCGTAAAGTCGTTTTAAGCTAAGACGAGAGAATCAATGGGCTGTTGGATACCAGCACTTGCTTCAGAATTTTCCATTCGAGGCGCACAACCGAGCATTGAGGTGACGAACTGTATTGCATTGTATAAAAACTGGCTGGATGATTGATACATTGGAGATATCGATTTCCCTTGAGGCGTTTTATTCTATTTTAAGCACCATAAACTGTACGATAAGCATAATCAAAGGATAACACTAATTCTTGATCCGTCTAACTGTATACCCAACAATTCTTCACCTTGGTGTTTGCATTACACCGGCTCGGGTGCGCATGAAGGACGTACAGCGGCCAAACGCCGATATTAGCCCCCTCTTTCTCCAAATTCTGTCGCCCAGTCCTCGTATTCCTTTAATCCGGATTTGCTTACACTAGGACGTATAGTGCGCAGACTCGCTTCGAAGTCTATCAGTGCAATTGGTCGGATCTCATCCATGGTCATATGCAACAGTGCCTCTCCGAGCGACCGCAGGGGGCCCATGGCCGCATCTTTAGCTAAAGCAGTGATATCAGATCCAGAAAACCCTATCGATTAATGTTAGAAATCCAAGAACCAAGTATTCATGAAAACATTGGGACTCTTATTTACCGTCAGTAAGCTCCACCAACTTCATGATATTGGCATTAGACAAGCTGTGTTTCTGCTGGCCAAGAAGTGTTCTCAATTGGGTTTCCCGTGTAGACGGCTCTGGCAAAGGAATGTATTGGCGCCTGACAAACCGTCGTCGTGCTGCTTCATCGATAGCCCACGGCAGATTTGTAGCAGCCAGCACCAGAACCCTATTGGCATCTCCTCTTTCTCTATCTCGCTCGGTGGTTTCTCGACCAGCAGCCGCTCGCTGCAAGTCGCTCCACTGTATCAGAAACTCTGTCTTGATTCTTCGGGTGGCTTCGTGCTCGCCAGAACCAGATCGTTGCGACAGCAAAGAGTCAATTTCGTCCACGAATATAATGCTTGGAGCGAGAGTTCGAGCCAGCCCAAACAAAGCTCTGACAAGCTTCTCAGATTCACCTAGATATTTGCTCGTCAAGCTACTTGCAGAAATAGAGAAGAATGTTGACCGTGATTCAGTTGCCACTGCCCTGGCAAGCATTGTTTTGCCTGTGCCAGGAGGACCGAACAGGAGCATGCCTCGTGCTGGTTCTCTCAGACCCATAAACAAATCAGGCCGAAGAAATGGATATACTACCGTCTCGCGCAATGCATTCTTTGCAATCTCCAGCCCGGCGATATCTCCCCACCGGACTTCGTCCCCTTGGACTATAATATCATTAAGGATTTGTTTTGCAGCGGACTCATCCACGCCTGCGGGTAAATCTTTGAGAATGGCCGCTTTCTTCTTTTTCCATGCGGCGTCAACGGAAGCATCCGCATCACTAGCCTCAGAAGAGTTTTCGACGGAGTCAATAATAACTGGCTCTCCTTGTCCCTTGGTCTGCTTCGATTTGCCAGAAGCGTCTTTTGACTTAGGTGGTTGCTTTGGAGTGTCTTGCACTCGCGTACTATTCCCTCGCGTTTCCTCGTTTGACATGCTGGAGGTAGAAGTTGCCCGCTGCTTAGGCCGCTCACGACGACGAGCTCGATTTGGCTGCTCCTGTTCTTGCTTTTTTGGCGGCAATACTATACCCGGTCGTCTTGCTACGGCTCTTCGGCGCACTGGGGCATCGCTGCCACCACGTCTTTCAGAGAGTTCACCAGAGTCATCTGCGGTTCCGGAGCTGTGAGAGGGGTCATCCCTTGTAAATCGTGGTGCGGGCGCCCGTGGCCCAACCAATCTCTCCGATCGATATGGCGTCTGATCAGATATTTGTGATTCCGCATTATTCGTCGAGTTCGAAGCATTGGAGGCAGCGCTGGCAGCGCTCACTGAAAGTGTCGATGGCCGCACGAACGGATACTCATCAGAGTGTCTTGCAGGGCCAGGCCTTGTACCATTAGGTGTTGCCTCACCATCTCTGGGTTGCACTAATCTCCGCGAATGATTGTCCCATTGGTTCTGTGAATAGCGTGTCTTCAGCATATGTTCTGCTGCTTGTCGAGATGACGCAGATGCAGGTAAATCCGTAGCAAGACCTCGACTGTTGGCTTTCTCACGGGAACTTAAAGCGCTCCACGCCAAGGTTGCGGCTTTGCTTGGCCCTTCCGCTGCAGGTTTTGGCGATTTGCGACTCGAGCCCGAAACTTTATCTCCCATTCCTATCTTCGATGACCGCAGCGTTGTCCTCATCGTATGCTTCTCTGGACTAACCGATCGAGCTGGCTTCTCTGGTTTCGGTAATAAAGTCGACGATGGAATCGTAGAATTCGACGTAGTGTGTACAATACTATCTGACGAGCGGGAGCTGCCAATCGCCGCAGGTAAATCTGGCGCGGAACGTGCTGGGAGCGGTGGACGAGGCGGAGCAGTTGGTCGAGATAGCTCAGAATATGTGACGGCAGGAATAGTACCCTGGCCTATGGATCCCTTTGTTCTCGATGATGAATCGAAGGATTCTGCAGACTTAGAGTGTTTCGGAGGCACATCTGGTTTGGATTCATTATGTCTCGATGCTCGGAGGGCTTCTAGCAAATCGAGTCGCTCCTTGCACTGGAGCTCCAACTCTTTCAAAGCATCTACAAGAGCTTTTTCAGTATCACTTTGGGGGCCGTAGCCGGGTATAGCCTTTGTAGCGTGGTGCTCGTATATTTGTTGCAAGGCATTGCGCCAATGCCTCATAGCCTCCGGCTCATCGCCCTGCGTCTTGTGTTAGAGATTTTTGATCTGGTTTCGATTGTGTTATTGGGATGAACGAAAGGCAGACCAACCTGGCTCTCATAGTAGACAGCAGTCGAACAACTTAGGTAGCTGTCGTCGTACGTCTTTTGCAGCGCCGTGAAGACTTTATTGCGCAACATTGCGTTGGCGCTCAGCGCATGCTAGTCTATTTATAGGACATGAATTTAATGTTTTGAGATGAAGTTGCGCTCAAATCGTACCGCGCGTTGTCTCGGGGGTTGAATGGCGAGTATGGCGTGGTGATGGATGCGTGTTGATGTAAGATGTCACGGAAGAGTAAAGCCCAAACCCTACTCCGGATCCGTTTCCTTGACTGCCAGGCACGTCTGTGTTTTCACCCACTAGCAAGGCAGTCTGCCAGCATAACAGGGCAGAACTTAGTGGAGAGCAGTCGGTGACGTAAGGTCTTGGCGACCACAGCCACCCGCAAAGGGTAGTGGCTTAGCGGGGTATTCTTCCCTGCATCGGCTCACCAAAAGGCTGACGCTGAAGCAAATTAATGCCGATCTAGACTAGGATACGAAAGGGCTCCAGCAACGACGCTTGTTTCTCTCTTTCCTATACGGAGGGCTTCTATATATTTTTTCCTTCCCCAAAGGCCATAACGCCCTACTGACTCATTCACTTCGAGCTGCAATATGTCTTCTTGTCATTCACCAAGAGATAGCTTTAACTGTTGATGACAATGATCACGTGTCCCTTTTATAACATGTGAAAAGGTGAATCAACACCATTGTTATTGTTTATTTATGGTATGCGCGGCAGCAAAGAAATGATCTCAAGATAGCAGAACTCTGATTTCAGCTGCTGTTCTCGGGAATGCAGCCCGGAGACCAGAACTCTCCTCACTATTCCTCTTCGCGTCTTGTTGGAGGATCGATTGTTCAAGCACATCAAAAGCCGAGCAGAATTCCTCTGCCGCCTGCTCGGTAATTGTTCGAGCCAATTGAGAATCTTGGAGGTTCCGTAGCCTTTCAATAGCGTCCATATGCGCTGACGGCAGGAAATCATCCAGTGCCTGGCTCGCCTGTGCCAAGTCGTCGACCTGTAGTTTACCTTCAATTTCACCTTGCATGCTTCTGTCTGGCAGTAACCCAGACAACCCAGACTCTTCGCGTAAGAAAGCAAGCTGATCCTCAATCAACTGCTTTGCGTCCTGATTTGTTGCTGCGGCAAGTGCTTCGGCCCGGGATTTTGTGGTGCCGAATGAGGCAAGGCTTTTTGTGCTAGCGTACCTGCAATTTATCATGAAAATGAGGCTGTCAGGAAGGCGAAGTGATTTGGCCATATCCTCACAGCCTGCTAGGAAAGGTTCAAAAGCTTCCCCAAGTACTGTGTCAAATTCGGCATCGTCGTCTAAAGTCGTGGATAAAGAGGTTTCATAAGTCGTGATAATAGCGTCGAGCTGTTTCAGCGAATCCAAGAGGAATATGGGCGGGCTCAGGTCAGCTGGCGTCTGCTGAAATTCGCCTCTGAGCGTGGCGATATGATCTCGCACCAGAGCTCGGAACTGTCGCAGCGCTTCCGTTTCAAGCCCAGTCATACACTCCTGCAAGGCGCTATTTGAGCTCAAAAGCTTCTCAAAAGTGATGCGATAGAAACTTATCAGGCTGACCAACTTGTAAGCAGGTATTGTCTCCTCGTTCGTCTGTATGACATGTTCGACTCTCTGTCTCATGATGCGCGACGCTCCGGCCACGCCCCTGTCAACGAGGCTATTTAACGCATTCAGAGCATTAAACTCTTCTTGCTTTTCTTCGTCCTCAGCAACGAGCCGCCAGACTTCAGTGTCGCGGCCATGGCTGAGCCCTTTCACCAGTTCTTCGCCCTCGGCAACAAAGAGCACTTCCAAAACCTCCCGTTCTCCTACAGCCGCTGAGTGAATCCATGCTAGCATATCGCTAACGTATCGCAGCGGGTCATGAGCTGTCAGATCTATAGGCTTGATCGTAGGATCATCAGCTCCAGATGCGGTGGTACCTGTCAACGCTGCATGGAAAGAATCGAGCAGGATTCTCTGTCGTGCTTCGGCGAAGAAGTCTAGACAATTTTGGAAAAGGGACGGTCGCTGAGTCAACACTCGCAAAGCGCGTCGCATAGTAGAACTCATTTGAGGGTTTTCGAGATTCAAAGCTTTCAATTCCTTCTGAGTCCATTTGTATAGCTTTTGGTAGCCAAGGTTGACATTTTTTGATGACTGTTCCATCAACTCTGAGCCTAAGGTCTGGTTTTCAAAGCCAAGAAGGACCTCGCAATCTTGGCTAATTTTTTTGGCTTTGGATAGAGCCGCGAAATATGCTTCGTTTACTGGCTCAGCCGTTGAAGTCAATGCAGCAACCTCATCTTCTGACAGAATGAAATGGCGCTTGACAGCGGCTAAAATCTCCTGCTTCTGTTCAACATCCTTCCGCTCTTTTAGCAAGCTTCCAGCTTCCTTGAGAGTTGGAAGGGTTTCGGAATGTGAGGCATAGACTCTAGACTTCATGGTGGCGTAGTCAGAATTCAATGTGCCAATAATTGCCCTAATACCTCTCAGTTGCTAGAAGTGTAAGCTATGTGAGCTAAAAGATGGGTTGAATTATCGTTACCTCTGCGATATCCCCAAATTTGTCGATAATTTCTCCGTCCTGATCCATCACCTCTTTTTGTAGGCCCAAGCGAAAGCGTCGACGTGTCTGCCCATCGTTCTGTGTTTGCCGAGAGTCCAACAGAGAGAGTGACTCTCGGAATTCCGTATCGGTATATGATGTAGACAGCACGGAAGTCACACGGGAAGTCAAAGGATTGGCGGCTTTAGAGAAGTACTGGTGCCCTTGGTTTGACCCATCAGACGGCAACGAGCTGGCAGAGGCTCGTCTTGCTCCTGCACTCATGATGCTTGTAGATCTTGCAGGCGCAACTAGTTGTGGTCGCCAAATCTTTTGACAAGTAACCGCATTGCCTGAGGCTGCCAGCTTAATAGGCAGTCAGTGGATGTATGCAACAGGTCGTCGCCTTGTCTTCCGTCCCTGATGGTTACGATTGCCCCACCATGTCCACCTTCAGACACAAAAGCCAGTGGAGGGATGTGACACACCTCAACCATGCTTAGGCGGTGATTTCGGTGCCAGGCGATTTGTCCGGCAGAACTGTGCCACCGCTCCCGCAAACAGCAGTCAGCTGGCGCCTGCCTTGAGCCCTTCGAATACCGATCATAACATCTTTAGTCCGTTGGCAAGCTTGAAATTAGGGCAATTAAAGCCTTGAATAAACAAACAAAGCCCTATCGGCTGTCTGTCTAGTTTTTAACCCTGGAGGCTCTGCCCCTCTTGCCTCCCCTAACAAATTACTCTGTAAGTAGTCTCAGTGTTGACACCACCCCCACAGGCACGAGCCTGAGGTCACGGTCTGCTGCCACCTGACATGTCCAGACACAATGTGTAATCAGCACCTTTTGAAGCTGTACTCATAAGCATCGGTATAGAACAGTTCGAACCGCACGATAACTTGTACAACAATTCGTCTCCTTTTATCACCCAGAGACGTTTCGTAACTTCCAAAACCAATCAAACCTGCCTGGCGCCATGCTAAGCTGGCAGTAGGGGTCCGCTGTGCACGCGATTTAACATAACAAAATGCCCGACATTTTTCATGACGTACGATCGAGATCCCAAGGCGTCTCTAGATCTTTTTATCAAGAATTAAGAGCTAGAGACGATGATCCTGATTTAGAAGACGGCAGATCTCATCTTATCGACGAGGACAATCTACGAAGGCCACTGGGCAGTCTTGCAGCCAACGCCACGCCCTCACAATTGGGTGAGAGCTCTTCGGGGAGAGCCTTTCATGGGAAACGCCCTGACTCGTCAAGATGGACAGATGAAGACGATGCGGATAACGATGTCCCCGCTTCGCTGCTCATGGAGCACAATGACAGAGAGCCTTTGCCGATTCCGAAGCATGATTACAGACCTACAGACCAGTTTTCCCCGACTGCGTCAAGAAAGCCTCAGCCCCAGTTGGAAAGTGTGAGGAAGCAACAACGCTTGTATGAAGACGATCTACCTCGGAGAAGAACAAATACTCGGCCAGCGCCCGTAAGGCACATCGGTCCAAGCGACGGGCGAGAGCGAGCTCTCTGGCAATGGGTTAACACATCGAATCTGGACAGCTTTATGCGAGATGTGTATGACTACTATGAAGGAGGCGGGATATGGTGTATTCTATGCTCCAACGCACTATGGCTTCTGTAAGTCTCCCAGCAACGCCGGGCTTCAAGGATGAAACTAACATCGCTAAGAGAGACTTTATTTGTCGCCATATTGCTGACATTCCTCACGCAATGTGTTGATTATAGCAAAGTTCCACACAGCAAGTCTTTGAACCAAGTCGTCATCAAGCAATGCACCCGCAAGATGTCTGGTCTTTGGAACCTCGGAATATGGCTATATTCCTTCTTTTTTATATGGAAGTCAGTTCAATATTTCTTTGAGATTCGGCGACTCTTTCACATTAGAGGGTTCTACATATACCTGTTGGAGATTCCAGAGCAGGATATGCAGACTGTTTCTTGGCAGGACATCGTTGCGCGACTCATGGCGTTGCGTGATCAAAATCCGAAGACGGCTACAAATGTGGCACCGAGATTGCGACGGTTCATAGGCAGCCAATCCAAAGAACGGCTTGACGCCCATGACATTGCCAACAGACTAATGCGGAAAGAGAACTACCTTATCGCAATGATCAACAAAGATGTATTGAACCTTTCTCTCCCTTTCCCCTTTTTGCGAGGGCGACAGCTTTTTTCAAAGACAATGGAGTGGTATTTACACTATGGTATCCTCGATATGGCATTTAATGAACTTGGCCAAGTCCAGCAGGACTTCTTGCGCGCGGACCGCCGTGGGATTCTGAGCCAAAAGCTCAGACAGCGTCTAGTTTTTGCAGGGGTTTTGAATCTCATATTTGCGCCCGTTGTTCTAGCATACGTGGTAATTGTCTACTTCTTCACATACTACAATGTAAGTTAAGAAAATCAAATTGGCTACCAGGCAATGGCTTCAGACAATTACTAACGGTAATCAGGAATACCAAAAGGACCCCAAACTGGCGGCAGCTCGCAAGTACACAGCGCTTGCGGAATGGAAATTTCGCGAATTCAACGAACTTCCTCATATCTTTTATGAGAGGCTGCACATGTCGTATCCCTTTGCAACACGGTACGTAGACCAGTTTCCAAAGCGCATGACGGAAGATATTGCACGCAGCATTGCGTTTATGTCGGGGGCAATCACTGCGGTACTTGCTGTGTGCACCGTTCTGGACTCTGAACTGTTCCTGGGCTTTGAAATCACAAAAGATAGGACGGTTCTGTTCTATCTTGGCGTTTTTGGAGCAATATGGGCCATGACACGTGGTATGGTTTCAGAGGAGACGCTCGTCTTCAACCCCGAGTACGCTCTACTTAACGTGATTGAGTATACTCACTATAAGCCTGACCACTGGGAAGGACGGCTGCATAGTTTTGAAGTCAAGCAAGAATTTTCAGAGCTTTACAAGATGAAAGTGGTTATCTTTTTGGAAGAAGTCATGGGCATCATCACGACGCCACTTCTGCTTTTATTCTCGCTGCCCAAATGCAGTGACCAGATTGTCGACTTCTTCCGCGAATTCACAATCCATGTGGATGGACTGGGATACGTCTGCTCCTTCGCGGTCTTTGACTTCAACAAAGGCTTAGGGAACCAAGGGAAGAGAGACGCGATTGCAGATGTCCGCCAGGATTACTATGCCACAAAGCATGGTAAAATGGCTGCTTCATACTACGGGTTCTTAGACAACTACGTCATTAACCCCAAGACGGGAATCCCGGGACACATGCCCCCTGGAAGTCGGCAGGCTTTCCATCCTCCTCCAACATTCCCTAGTCTAAACTCTCCAACTCTGGCTGCTGACCTTCAAACCTCAATTGCTCCCAGGAGTAATGATAATTCTAAGTCAGGGTATTCAAGAGGTGGCCCACGACAGGGTATGGGCTTGACACAGCCATCACCAATGGCATCAATGCTTCTGGACCCGCATCACCAGCCATTAACTGGGCCTGGTCGAAGCATGCATCGATCACGCGTGTCCCGCGCTCCTCCTTTCGGCGATGGACGAATCCCCGAGGAGCCTGGTGAAGATGGAGCGAGACAGGGACAAACGAGGTTAGGAGCAGAAGATGATGAAGACTTGGAAGAAACTGGGGGCGAACTGGGAGAATCCATGTGGCAAACATCACCAGCAAAGGGAATGAGTCGAGAGAACAGCGCGACAAATGCGGAAGAGCCAGAGGGAGGAGTGCTTGGCCTCATTTACCAGCTCCAACAGACCCAACACGGTAGACGAGGTGGTGTTGTGTAAATAGACGCTTTGTCCATTATAAAGTCATTCAGCAAGCGGATTCTAATTTTATTTGATCAGTTTCAATTGTCGTGGTGATGTTTTACGAAGTTGTGCTGCGTAGGTGGCCTGCACAAGACTGCGTAGCAGTTATGACATGGGTGCAACAGGGCGAGTAATGAGTGCAATTACATAGTGTTAGGTGAGGTAGCTTTGATATGGCTGCGTGTCCTTGCTTGGTTGTGCTGTGTTCGGGGTCGGAGCTAACTTCGGATGCCAAGTGTACCGAGACCTACTACATGTAGGCTCCCCAGTTATTTGAAATACTGGCCCAAATTGAAAAGGCTACATGTAGATAGAAATTGGAGTGTGCTAGAGGGGTGACTCGTTGCAAACAGGTAATTACTGGCTTTGTTCTTGGGGCCGATTTCATTTAGACCTAAAAAAATTGCTCATGGCCGTTGAATGTTGGCGTACAGTGCGTTCATTGTACTGGAATTTGGACAAATGAGCCGAAGCCGCAAAGGCGCGGCAGGATCTGATAAGGGGCTGTCAGCCGGGTGCATGAGCTGGGACAACGGGGAAAGGGCAAAAACAGAGTTATCTGATGCTGTTGCCTCCATTACTTATGTACATGCCAGTATGGACGCCTACAGTACGTCGTACTCTCATTAAGCCGGCTTCTTCAGAGACTACTATTTGTTTTGTTTGCCTGCCCAAGGGCAGGTTAGCCCGTTACGACTAATGAACTGCTAAATTGCTCTGCAATACAGCGCATGTAGAGTTTGAAGCTGGCGGAGTTCCGTTTGCTTGGCTAGTGAGAAACGGCCCATTCCGCCTATCCCCGACCGACGACCCGACCCAGCAGGTTACTACAATTGACTGCAATTATCTGCCCTTTTTTGAGGGTGTGCTGGGCATGGGCGCTGAGCCAGGCAATTTTTCACAGGGCCACATGTATTGATTGGTGAGGGCGATAATATTATTATGCATACAAATTGCGCGATGCTTTAACTTGCCTGTAATAGATGTCTGTCTTGCGTTTCCGGCCAATTTTACTTACAATTTAGCAGAAGTGTACAGTACATGCATGCTATGCAGAATTACAGATAACAATATATATAAGCCGGTGAATGGGGTAGATGGATGGATATTCGGCATGTGAGTGGTGGCTGCCACTCTACTTGCAGGGCACGACCACACTGGCTGCTTCAGTTTGGGGTTTTTATTAGCCTAGGCAAACAGAACAGGACAGATTCTGGCCCGACTGCTCCGTACAGAGTAATAGTGGAATGGATCCTTGAGATATGCAAGACCCGCGACCACGGTCTGCCAAAGCCGACTAAACTGCTTTTCGTTTAGCGTTGTGGCCCCTGTACTCTGTATGGCCAGCATGCAGAGCACAGCGCGAGATAACCATAGAGTAGTGATAGTGTATGTAGGCTGCCTGGTGCTGCTGGAACAAATTACTAGCGCCCTGGTGTGGTGTGGTGTGGTCCCAAAAGCCAAAAAGCACCTGCGACAACTGGAACGCCCAAACTCCGAGCCCGTCAACGGAGCTGGGAAATTTTCTGGATTACCTCAGTCTTTCCCTTCATTCTGCGACCATACTCATTGTCTTCCGCTCGCAAACCGCAAAATCTAGACTTGTAGCCTTTATATTTTACCTCTTTCCAAGTCCCCTCGCTCTATAAAACTCGCCCTTGCGCATTTTTCCTGCCAACGACCCGCCATTGAACCTTATCCCCCCAATCCCAACCGACGCT
This sequence comes from Simplicillium aogashimaense, assembly GCA_028455935.1. Classification (NCBI taxonomy): domain Eukaryota; kingdom Fungi; phylum Ascomycota; class Sordariomycetes; order Hypocreales; family Cordycipitaceae; genus Simplicillium; species Simplicillium aogashimaense. The sequence continues at coordinate 2,478,136 of CM052010.1, read as the reverse complement.
CAGTGGCTGGCAGCCCCCGATCCGACCACTTATCACTCGCCCGTTGGCCGACTTGCTGGCGACCATCAGCCAAATAGCTTCGCAGCTGCACGTATATTCACGCCGAGCATACTCACCCCTAAGAGCTCGCTTCCTGTCGCTCTGAGAAGCGCTCAGCCATCACCCTGGCGGCCGTAGATTCAAAGCCTTTCGGCCAAGCATCCGTTGCTGTGGCCAACATGGCCCAGCCAACCGCCGATATGGATGAGGAATACGAGTGAGTTGCCGTCTATTCGCTTGATCCTTTGAATAAACTTGAGCAATTGTTTACTGATGTTGTCATCTTGTAGCTACGAGTCTCTTCCACCCAACTTCTCTTTGCTTCAGAACATGGCAGCTGGCGCATTCGCAGGCATCGCCGTAAGCAATCACCAGCATCCTTGTGGTTGCGCCTCTGATAGCAACAGACTGACGATTTCATTAGGAACACACTGTCATGTACCCAATTGACGCAATCAAGGTATGTTTCCGCTGTCCATCGTTGCACTTAAGTTGGCTGTGAACTAATCCCTTTCAGACCCGAATGCAAGTCCTCAACCCCAACGTGCCGATCGCCTACAGCGGAGTTCTACGCAACACATATCAAATAGCCTCTACCGAAGGCTTTTTCAGCCTTTGGCGTGGCATGTCCAGTGTCATTGTTGGAGCTGGTATGCGCTTTTCATATTATCCCCAACCGCGTCATAGCCGCTAACCTAGCGCAGGTCCCGCCCACGCTGTGTATTTTGCCACCTATGAAGCCGTCAAGCATGCCATGGGAGGTAACCAGGCTGGTGTACACCATCCACTGGCAGCTGGTACGTTAGAATATTCGGTTTATATTATGCAACTTGGCTAATGTGAACATGGCAGCCTCCAGCGGTGCCGCAGCCACCATTGTGAGCGATGCTTTCATGAACCCCTTTGATGGTATGATAATTCTCCCAACTGCAAAATGGTACCTGAGGAGGCACTGACAGCTGTTTCATCACAGTCATTAAGCAGCGCATGCAAATCCAAGACTCGACTAGGATGTACCGATCGATGGTCGACTGTGCCAAATATGTCTACAAGAACGAGGGCCTTGGGGCTTTCTATGTCTCTTACCCGACGACACTTTCCATGACCGTACCTTTCACTGCCCTCCAATTCCTCGCCTACGAATCTCTTTCCACCACTATGAACCCCGAGAAGAAGTACGACCCAATGACTCACATCGTTGCTGGAGGTGTTGCCGGTGGTTTCGCTGCCGGTCTGACCACTCCCATGGACGTCATCAAGACCATTCTCCAAACCAAAGGTACCTCTTCGGACCCTGAGGTCCGAAACATCAAAGGCTTCGTTGACGGATGCAAGCTCTTGTATCTGAGAGAGGGTTTCAGAGGATTCTTCAAGGGAATCAGACCACGAGTCGTAACCACAATGCCCAGCACTGCCATCTGCTGGTCCGCATACGAGTTTTCTAAGTAAGTTTCCGCTGCTATATGCTATAAATGTACGATTTCTAATTGGCTGTGAACTAGGTCCTACTTTATCCGACGAAACGACCGATCTTAATAGTCTGAAGTAACCACTTCTTGACTGAAACAAGAGAGTCGACTGAAAGAAAAGACATGAGAGTACAACTCACTCACACACGCTCACATACACACGCACACTTTAGGCATGCCACATGCCACATTGTATATTGTTGCCCATGTCTTAATTGTGATTTGTTTTTTTGGAACAAGGATTTCTTTGTGTAATTTCTACATCGTTTTCTCCGGGTTCGAATTTGTTCTGGATGTCGAATCTGACGACGAATGACGCTGGGGAAAGGAAAAACATGAGTATATAGACCGTCTACACCTGGTATGAGCTTCTTCATTTTTGCCGGCGTCGGCGATTGTAGGCAACCTGGTAAACTATACCATTGTTTTTGGTAATAGGATTTTATTTCACATGATATATACGCTATGTTGGTTGACCTGTGTGACGTATACTCTAAGGATGAAGGTGGCAGAATAAGTTTCTCTAATATGTATATTGGTTTTACACTATCTACCAGGTTTGTGTGCATCGAACAGATCTATATCTCTCTGTACAAGACCAATTGAAGGAAATGGAAGTAATAACGCAGAAATAAACACCATTAAACGCCGGCCATATGTCATTCGCAGCTCCCATCTTGAGCCACGACATCTTTTCTGCTCTCTCACTAGAATCCGAAGGGACCACCACCCCCACCGCCGCCAAAGTGAAACTTGAACTGTTGGCCACCGCCTCCGCCACCCTGCTGATACATGAACGGATGACCGCCACCGCCAAACGGACTGCCTTGAAAGGGGTTGCGTTGCTGCTCCTGGTCATTGGGGTCGTCGCCTCTGTCGAAACGGGCGCGGAGTTCGGGATCGCTGAGGACTTCGTACGCTTCGTTGATGGCTGCCATCTTTTTCTCTGCGTCTTCCTTGCTGATACCTTGCTTGTGTGCCTTGTCGGGGTGGAATTGCTTAGATGCTTTGCGGTAGGCGGACTTGATTTGCCTCTCGTCCGAGTCTGATGCCACGCCGAGGACCTTGTAGTAGTCCTTTTGCTTGCTGCGCTTATGCGCTATTTGAGCTTTTTGCAGTATGGGGTTGACCTTGTCTCTCTTGTCGGGGTGGGCTTCGGCGGCGCTGTTTAGTGTTTGGATGGCTGCCTCGAATTCCTCCTTCTTCAAAAGAGCCTTTCCTTTGTATAGGAGACCCCAGAATGATTCGGGATTCAGCTCCAAAGTCTCGTCACAGTATTTGGCTGCGTTCTTGTGGTTGGACTGTAGACATGTTAGTTTGAATTCAGCTAAGGGGTCAAATGATTGTTTTACTTCTGAGTATGCCTGGCACGCCATCTCGACGAGCGTATCGTAGAGTTGGATCTTGGCCTGGGCATGAATGGAGCCGTCGGCTCGCAGTTCCTCGACTTGCTTCTGGACCTTGCTGATGAGACCCTCATCCTCTGCTGTTCCAACAATGGTTCGACCAGCGGTAGTAATCTGGCCCTTGTTCAGTTGGCCCTGGGCCTTTACAAAGGCTTTGGAAATCGCCTTCTCCTGCTTGTGCAACTTCTTGCAGACCTTGGAATCTGGGTCGGAGTGCAGGCACTTTCGAATTTGAGACAAACCATTGTCCATGTCACCAAGACCGTAGAATGAAGTTGCCGAGATAACGACATGGGGAGTAGTGTTTCCAGGCTTGAGATGCAACACATGCTGCAGGTCTCCCATGCCCTCTTCAACCTCACCCTTCTCGAATCTACAACGGGCACGCACCTCTCGCAGAGTCGCGGCGCGAGGGGCGACGTAGATTGCCGTCCCTGCGTTGTTGATGCAGTCATCCCATTGCTGAGCCTTCTCTGCCTCAACAGCCGCAGCCGCAGCGTGTTGGGCTGCTATGAGTTCTAGCAGCTCCGGAGAGTCTTCGGCTTTGTTTGCAGACACGTATTCGGCTCGGGCTCCTTCCCAGTCAGCAACCTTGGCCCTGATCTTGGCCAGCTGGACATGGGCGCCTTCGAAGCCAGGCTTCAGCTTCAGCACTTGGTTGAAATCCTCTGTAGCCTGGGAGGATCGGCCAAGAGACAGGTACGCAGTCGCGCGCTTGAACACGGACAGGTAGTTGCTGGGGTCTCTGGCAATGGCCGCATCGTAGTACATGATTGCCTCGTTCGTCTCACCTTTAATCATGTGCGTCTGCGCCGTTGTGAGCAGAGACGAAACAGGCAGATCGCTTGGAATGTCTTCTGGGGACAATGCGCCTGCAGTGGCGAGAACCCCAGCCGTTACAGCCAAGCGAGCCAAGTCGAAGCGCATTTTGATTGTTTGATTTTGGTGAATATATTAATCGGGTTTCGTACGGATGTCGGACGAATCGATATAGCTGTGGTGTCTTGACGAGTGGTCTAGCAATTAGAGGTCGTCGAAAAGATGGTCCCGCGATTTAATCCAACAGGATGCGCCAGGCAGAGTATCGAGACAATTAAGTCACAATCTTGCTGCAGGGATGGTAACAGACGCCTCGCTTGATAGCACCTTCTGCCTGATTCGCTTTTGTTCTCTGTGGCACTGTGCTGAAGAGAAACAAAATTGGTGTGCTCAGTAGAGTTGTTAGAAGATGATGACAGACTGGCTGGCTGACTCTTTGGGGGATTGTCTCCGAAGTGGTTCCTGACTTGCCCACGCTGTCCTTTATTGCAGAGCCCGCATCGGGTCACTCCCGGGCGCACTGCAGCCCACTGAGACCACTGAGGCTACGCTGCAGCGTGCCAGTTTTGGGTGTATATGCTCCACCGTAAGACCGCTACGGTGTGTACATCTCTTCCCTCCCAACTTTTGCCCTGCGGTCAAGTACCATCTCGAATCGCGCTGCCAGCACTTACTCCCTAGTTCAACATCTACCCGAGACGCCATCTCACCAACAGTTCGCGTATTGGACGGACACCTTTTCAGCATAATTATTCTTTCATGTCGCGTTTTTATACCCAATTATCGACTAGAGCTTCTGTGTAACCACAGATTCGTCTTCGGTGCCCTTTCTCTACCGCCATCACACCATATGCCCCTTAAACGTCCGCCGCGCCAACATCACCCACACAACACATCGCCATGTTCACTCCATCAGCTACACGCGTAGTCCCCTCAGCAGCTCGAGACTGGTCCTACGTAGACACATGGCTCTCAACCCACTTCCCAAGTCGCCAGATACCACCCTTCGAGCGCAACGCCGATACGCTCAAGGCTCTCCTGGCCCTCGCCGCCTTCAATGATTCCGCCCAAGAAGAGCGCCAGCTCCTCCACCGCGCAAACTTCCAAGCCCTAGATGAGCTATCTACATACGAAGCATCTAACCCAGCGACACACAACTCAAATTTCAGGACAACCCTACTAGACATTGTGGAACATGACCTTTCCAAGGAAGGCAAGACGGCGCTCGACGCCCTGGCTAACATGGCACTCCGCTCAGATAACGTCCTCGCGGACCCTGAAGAACTAGGCCGTGCTGCTGTTGAAACACAGGCATCTATATATGAGGTAGAGCAGATGGCGGCTCGGGTAGAAGCGCTAGAGGCACAGATACAGAGAGAAGCTACACGTATCAAGAGCATGATCGAGTCGCTGGAACAAGACAACTACAAGGCGCCTAGCGATATATCAAAAAGAAACGCAGAGCTTAAAAGATCAGTCAAATCTATGACCTCTCAACTCGCTGACTTGAACGCTCGCGGTCCATCTGACACGAGCTCGTCATTCAACGACTCCAGTATCACCATTGACGACATCGTGCGCGAAGAACAGGATTACTTGGCAATGCTAGAGCAAAAAACAGAACTGGATTATCAGATCGCCGCATTCCAGGGGCTACCGTCCGACCCAGAGAGAGCCCGGACAGAGCTTGACTCTCTTCGGCACCGATTGCTGGGAATTACTTCACGTCGTGATGCAGCATTCGAGGGTCTCGTGGAAAGAGAGAGTCCCGCCAAGAGACGTTAAATTGTCCAAGCTACTAGCTATATCACAATGAATAATATACATGAATACCATCCTCAACCCTTCCCTATTGAACTTAAAAATCGGTACACGCATAATTACGATAGTCAACTCTTGCGGCCTTTGTTAGACATGGCTCCTCCAAGTCTGCCAAACTGCTTGCCCAGCGTAGACTTCTTCGGAGCAGCAGCCGCACTGTCCTTCTGAGCAGTGGATGCAAGGCCTGACTGGGGTCTGCTGTCTTTGCCGCGAAGTTCAAGCGACGCATCACCGATCCGGAGCTCACTGATCCCGACCGGCATGTCGTCAGGGTCCATGTTTTGCCTCTGCGACCGCCTAGCTCGATCCTGAACACTGCGGAACTTCTCTAACAGCTCAACCCAGCGAATGCTACCGTCTTCACGGCCCTTTAGGCGGTTGGGTCGGTCATAACTAGAACTACCAGGTGCGGCAGTCGTGCTATTCGAACAACGTCAGTCAATGTGCGTCTGAAGCATACTGAGTATATATACATACCTTCGGGGTGCAGCGTGTAGAAATCCGATGGAGCTCACGCTGTTGAGTCGATTCTTCAGAGCCGCGAATGCGGATGACTGTGGCAGAAGCATGAGGATGCCATACATACACTTGTAAAGGTATGGGTACTTTTCCGGCTCGAGAAGCTGCAGACGTAAATCTGGGAACGCAGTTAGTATCGTAAACTGATGTTGCTTCTCAGTCTGTGGACTTACATGTAAATACCGGCGACTCAAGCAACTGTACAAGTTTATCGACTTGAATCAAGATATTGACAGTCATGTCTAGTTCGCCACTATAATCAAGTTAAAAGGGGGGCCATTAACGTGCCGAACTGTAACACTAACAAGATCTGTAACAAATTATATGCTTGCTCGTAAGCTTGCGCAAGCAAACAAAGCGAGAAAGTCGCTACTGCATTGTAGCACCATGATCTAAATAGAGCGACAAACAATGTTTGTCCGTCCTAAGGCTTGAGTTAGCATCACTTAAAGAGCAGCAAATATATGCAAACTCACCTTTGTCTCTAGATTCCTTAATCGCTTGCGAACTTCTCCAAGCTGTGGCGCCGTAATCAAGTTGTTATTGAGATTTTGCACCATGATACTGGCAAATTCTACATCCTCCTCCTTTTCAATACAATCAGCCAGCGTACGGTAAATTCGCTCCGGGCTGAGACTGATGCAAAGTTGCCGAATGATGAGATTGCCTCGTGTCTCTAAAAGCTTTCGATCTGTAGAAAACAATTGGAGCAGATTGACCATGAAGTTGGCGAAGTAGTCATCTTCACTGTTCCTCGAGATTTGTGATAACAACTGCAGATCCTTTGTCACTACCGCATCAGACGGGTCTGATAACGTCTTCAACAACGCTGGAAAGGTGCCATCGTTGAATGCAAGAACCTTCTTTGGTGCCTTTCTGTGTAACATAATCAGCCATGTCAATGCAGCAACCCTCGTTGCCTCGTGGTCATTGAGGAAGAGTAGAGTCAGCGAGTTGACCGCAGCCGCATAGTCGAGCTCTGCTTGATTCGCCTGATGAACAACACCACCCATTGGGGTTGACAATGACCGTGCCTGTGCCGGCGTAGGGCTTTGGTCTGCATCTCGAGAACTGGAAAGTGATGCACGGGCACTACCAGCGCTCTCTAGCCTGTCCACTGGCAAACTCAACCTGGAATTGGCAGGTACGCCGTGCTGTCCTGACTGGTAGTTCATAACAGAATCATCCGATAACGAGACAACATAATCCATAAGACAACTGTTGACCCTGGTTGCAGCCAAATGAATAGTTTCTTTTGTGCTTGCCATAGCAGGCAGCATGTGAGCGAGTATTTTAGGAGTGAAGGGGAGTACTTCCTCAGGGCAAATGTCAAGAAACTCGACCACCCATCGCAGGGACTCCAATAGACAGTCCTCCTCTTTTAAAACGTTAATCAAACTGCTTTAACGGAAGGGCAACTATAACTTACCTAGCGGGGAGTCCAATGTAGCAGTAAGAATTTCAAGAATCTCGCCGTAGTTGATCTCTACGTCTTGTCCAGGGATCCAGTCATCCTCACCGCTTTCATCATCCTCATTATCCAGCACATCAGGGTCAATCTCATCACCTTCTTCCAAGTCTGGATGAGCGCTGCTGCTATCCATGGATTCTTGTCGCTTTCGCTTGCCCCCTTCTCTCGACTTCTTGCTGTTGGTGAGGCCTTTTCTGATTCGGGATATGCGTTTAATCTCATTCAAGAACTTGTCCAAGCAATTTTGCGTCGCAGCGCGTACATCTGGGTTTTGATCGCTGAGGAACTTGAGAATGCCTCCTAAAAAGTCCGGGAGATATGTGACGAGTTCCAGGTCCGGTATTGAGTCTAACAGAGTGATCCAACCAACGAGGAACTGACGTGTGAATGGGTTAATGACCCATATGCGCTCCTTGAGTAATGGAATAAATCGGGGAAGAGAGAAGGCGGTTGGCAAATGTGTATGCTCTTCCAAATCGACTTTGTTTTCATCTGTGATCTGCGGCGGCTCTTCTAATACCGATACATACGACGCAGCTGATTCCGATACGATATCTTTGACGAGGCGATCCAGAAGCTCAGCGCCATTCTTCACCGAAAGCTCCGAATCGGCACCAAGCTAAATTCATGATCAACACAGATCCGTGCCATTCCCACCGCGAACAGACTTACTTTGCAGAGTTGATCGAATATGTTGTTAAAATACACGAGGATCTCGCCCTTGGCAACTTTGGCAATGTTATACATGGCCTCGCAGGCATAGTATCTCACCCGTGCATCTTGATCCGTAAAACAAGCCAACACCGGAGGCACAATCTTCGCCAAATAGCGTGGCAGATCCTAAACACACCTCGTTAATTTTCTCTCTGGCTGTGCAACAGTACAACAGACAAGAATCAAGCGTACAGGTCCCAGGGCAATAGCCGCTGCAGCAAGGCCGATCAAGCCGCCGTTTCTAGCATGAGGCTGATGGACAGCATATGCGTAATCATTGCAAAGCTGTTCCAGAACATCATGAACACGCTGATACTCCTTGCGCGAGACCAAATCCCGAATCACTCGTTCGAGCCTATCCGCCGTCACGTTAGCAGTGGTACCTCGCAATCAATCACCAAAACCATCGTCATTCATCAGCTTCCTGCGAAGGGGCAAGTAACCCAACTTACTCTAGCGCGCCTACTTTGCGTTTATCATAAAGCTTGTCATTTAATGCCCTTTGAATACTTGTCTCCATGATGACATCCCTCCGAGCGCGCTCGGACAATCTAACGGGATGATGCTGAAGTGAAAGAGAAGGGTGACGGATGCGGTTGTTGACGTTTTGATGGAGTTGACAAGGCGTTCGTTTTCCTGAAGCTAAGGTGCAGCAACAGCAGCAACTGGCCTCAAGCGAAGAAAAGGTCCAGTGCAGGTAGCTCCAGTATGGCGTAGCGTTCCACCACTCCAGGCTAGCTTGAACACAGGGATAAATCAATTTGGAGCTCTCCTTGGCCCGCTAATAAATCGCACTGGTCGGCTTTGCTTAGTGCAGCTCCAGGTGTCACCGTGCTCAATGGGCTGCCCGCCTTGGGGCACGCGGTACGTGGAACCCACCTGCAACACCACCCAAAGACACGTCAGGCACACACCAGGCTTGGACAATGATGGAACCAGCTGACCATGTTATATAGAAGTTTGCCCGGTGCTCACGGTGAAAATGACTGCAATACAATAATTGCAGATTTTGTGACAAGGTATAACTATTGTTCCATGTCTATTCACCTGTATAAAAGTAGCTACGCTGCGTACGTCCTGATCACATGCAATGATGTGTTGGTTAAAGATTCATCCACCACAACTCTTCTCTTCCTTATACATTCACCACTTTTCCTCAGTGGTGATGTCCAGAGTAATCACCGCCCTTCATAATAGACTTCTGGCATTTGCTCAGAATGGCAGCCTGCCTCGAAACCTCTGCAAGTCGTCCAATAACTTGTCGGTTGCCATTAGCGAATCCATAATAAGCGTACGGGATGCCGGTCTCGTTGCAAAAGTCAATAACGAGCTTCTGTGCTCGTCGTAGGTTATGGCGAGGCATTCGAGGGAACAAGTGATGAATGGCCTGGAACTGCAAACCACCGTGAATAAAATCCAACCAAGGCGGGCAGTCGACGTCCATCGTGGTCCTCAACATCTTCTGTGGGAAAGACTCTTGCGGTCCCAGGTCGGCCGTGCTCATGGCAAAGTGTGACAACACAATCTGCACATGTAATGGCGACGAAGCAATGTGACTGGTCATAACAAACACAAAGCGAGACCAGCCATCAGGAATGCTCTTATACACCATCAAATACCCGAACCAAAACCAGAAAAAGACATGACCTGCCATCTCAAGCCAACGATGCCAAGCCGATATGCCCTTCTTGGGTCCTTTACCTCCAAGAAGGAATTGCCATGACAGCACATATAGGTTGAATCGGCCGAGGGCTAAGAAGGGGTAATAGGTCCACGCTTGAATTTTCAACAAGATCTTCGCAGCTGCGTCATACGTCATAACGCGGTCGTAATATGTCGAGCGCAAGCTGCCCAGAAGTCGATGAGAGATGGCGAATAGCGGCATATGTTCAATATCGGGATCGTGTTCGGGGGCATTAGTAACTATATGATGCACGTTATGATTGTCCTTCCACCAACCCATCGACAAACCACCAATGAAATCGGCAATAACGATTGCAAGAACGGAGTCGAATTGGTAGTTGTGCGTGACACCAATATGACCGGCATCGTGAGCCGTAAAGACAAGCTGGTGCCACATCAAACCTAATGACAACCCAGCAAGTGCATACTGCCCATAGTGCAAACCTATGCAGCAGCCAGCAAACAACGCCAAATAACGGCACACATCGCGCCCGTATGCTTGCCAATTAGGCTTCATCAGGCCCTCTTCCACGATTCTCTCATAGAGTTCGCGGTATTTGGTTACGACTTGTGCTTGCGTGTTTAGATCTGGGGATGGGTATTTGCCCAGGTCGACTTCGATATACTCTCGCGTAATGGCATCCAGATATGAAATGCCGTCCAGATCCGTGTCTAGAGTCGAGGAGGATGAAACGGACGAAGTACGGCCCATATTCGAATGATTCGTACGCTGCTTCACTCCTGCAGCATCAACATCGAATACTGGTGAGGGAGTACGAGAGCTTGCAGAGCTGGACTCTGAGCTCTCAATCTCGGCTGTTTTGCGAAATGTCCCACCTTGAATTGGCGGGATGAAATTTCTCCAAGGTAGAGTCACTGTTCCAATTCTAAATCGCATCATTTTTTGTTTGGCGTCTTCCGAATGAAGCCTAACAAACGTCAGCAAATACACTCACATCCAAAGATCCAACCAATTCGTAATCAATTTGCGGCACTTACGCATCAATCTCATCCGTAGCATCCCTACCAACCATGTGCAGAATAGCTTTCTGGCCACCAGGGTGGTATTTCAACCAAGCATTCGCCTTTATGATAAATCCTCGAAAAACAAAAACAACTCCTCCATCGGCAATCATAACCTCAACTTCGTCTCTCGTCATGGGTGGAAACGTCTTTTCCTTTTCGAGGGGCTCTCCTAGCTTTCCTTTGGCTAGAGAGTTGCCCTCACCAGGGCTCATCTTTGTTGAGGCAGCCATTACAAGTGAGGCTCCAAATGTGAACGTAAACCAAATCGGCAATGTACAGAATTTATACAACAAAAAAAAGAGCCGCAGTGAAGCAGAGTTGAGTTGCGAGAGAGCTCCTGAAAATATTCACCGCATCACTGCATACGCAATCTCGGATGTGGGTGATTAGATCCTGAGCGGTCTCTCTCGTTTCAAGCCGCAGCCATTCAACTGTTTGAAGGCCCCACCGTCGCCGCCACGTGGTGGGGTTCAAGCCAGGAACAAACCTTCATGTCATCAAAGTGAATCAATTTATACTGATGCCTAGACCCTTACGAACCTTACCCGTGTTCAATAACATAGGACAGTATGCATATGATTTTATAATATTTGTTGTCATTTCATAGCCACAGAGGGTCTATGGTAAAGAAACATGATGTGTAGCGTCGGATCGATCAATCAGCCCGATCGGTTCTAGTGATGTTGCACATGTTCATAGTTCGTCCACAAAACCGAAACCTTTGCCAACAAAGTATATTAATAGTTTACAAGGTGTCTGTAATCATCAGGGTTTAAAAATTGGCTCGAAAGAGCCAACTTCTAGGCCAGTGACTGGCCATCTATTCTTAATCTCGTTGAGCCACTTTCTACTGCAGCCCAACCAATACTCAATACATCCCTTAGAAGTGGATAGCCTTGGAGTGAGTAGCCATGGCAGCCTCCTTGAAGGCCTCAGCAAGGGTAGGGTGAGCGTGGCAAGTGCGGGCAATATCCTCGGTAGAAGCACCGTACTCCAAAGCCAGGGTACCCTCAGCAATCATTTCACCAGCGTTGGGGCCGATGATGTGGACACCGAGGAGACGGTCGGTCTCAGGGTCAGCAATCATCTTGACCATACCTTCAGTATCGAGGTTGGTCTTGGCACGAGAGTTGGCGCTGAAGGGGAAAGTTCCGATACGGTAAGGGATCTTGGCGGCCTTCAGCTCCTGTTCGGTCTGGCCGACCCAGGCGACCTCGGGGTAGGTGTACATGACAGAGGGGATGGCGGCGTAGTTGACGTGACCGTGGCCCTTCTTAATGTACTCGACAACAGCGACGGCCTCCTCCTCAGCCTTGTGGGCAAGCATGGGTCCGAAAGTAACATCGCCAACGCAGCGGATGTGAGGGAACTTGGTGCGGTACTCGGAGTCGATGATGACACGGCCGCGCTCATCGAGCTGCATGCCAATGTTGTCGAGGCCGAGGCCTTCGGTGTAGGGGCGACGGCCGATAGCGACAAGGACGACTTCGGAATCAAGCTAGTAGTAAGTTAGTAGGTTTGTCAAGGCCATGCATCCCTGCTCAAATGTGACTTACAGTCTCGGGCTTTCCACCCTTGGCAGAGTCGACCTCAAGCTTAACCTTGTCACCAGTGGTATCACCGCTGACAACCTTGGTGTTGAGCTTGAACTCGATGCCCTGCTTCTTCAAAGTCTTCTGGGTAGCCTTGGCAATTTCAGAGTCCATACCGGGACCACCGATCTGGCCTAGGAACTCGACGACGGTAACCTTGGAACCAAGACGAGACCAGACGGAAGCCATCTCAAGACCGATGATACCACCGCCGATAACGACCATGGACTCGGGGATCTTCTCAAGAGAGAGTGCTCCAGTGCTGGTAACAACGCGCTTCTCATCGACCTCGAGGCCGGGGAAGGGAGTAGCCTCAGAACCAGTAGCAATAAGGATGTTCTTGCCACGGAGGGTAGTCTCGCCACCATCGTTGAGGGCGACCTTGATCTCGTTCTCGTTGACAAAGGAACCAGTTCCCTTGATGTACTCGGCGCCGTTCTTCTTTAACAAGAACTCAACACCCTTGGTAAGACCGGTGACAGCGGTGTCCTTGGCCTTCATGAAGTTGGCCAAGTTGAGCTTAACATCGCTGACCTCGATACCTCTATTTTTCGTATCGTGGAGGATCTGGTGGTACAAATGAGAGTTGTTGAGAAGAGATTTTGAGGGAATGCAGCCGACATTCAAGCATGTACCGCCGAGGGTGCCACGCTTCTCGATACAGGCGACCTATAAAGGAGGAAGAAAAAAAAAGCTCAAGTCAGCCAACACAGCGCACACCATGGTGTTTTGTTCCCAATTGCAGCACAAACCTTCAGGCCTTCCTGACCAGCCTTAATAGCGGCAACGTATCCAGCGACACCGCCACCGATAATGATGAGATCCTTCTCCTCTACAAGGGCCTGTTAGTACTTCACAACGAGCGACAAATTGCCCCAATTGCAGGGGTGCACGAACCGGAAGAGCTGGCATAACCACGGCTCCATCGTGTGAGAGTAGCAGGAGCGAAGGCATTGGGCGTACTATGAAGCAAGAAACGCGAGTTAGCTCGGCGAGAGATTTTCTGGGACCCGGTGGATTTGTTGCGTGTGTGTTTTTTGTGTCCACGAGAAGCTTCATCAGGGAACAGGAGAGCTTACAAGGCCTTGCGCAAAACAGCTGGGCGAGCCGCAGCCCGGGGCATTAAGCGACTAGAAAGCATGTTTGGCGGCTGTCAGGGTGATGTGGCTAATCAATTGCGCCAAAAGGGTTTTGGGGATGGTTGAGGAGGGAGTTGGACGTTGAGGATTATAATATGGCCGGAAGACTTTCTGGGACCCAAACAGCTCCAAAATCCTCCCAGGGGTACTTGTCCGTGCTCCAATTGCAGGTAGCGCCCCGGCGCGTTTAGTGTGACACAATACCCAACCCACGAAACCAACCATGTACCTGACCCATCCCGTTTAGGATTAGGTAATGCGTCCACAGCCTATCCGCTCGATTCCGGGTTGAGGCGGCCATTGCCGGAGCGAAATCGCCCAGGAATATCGCCCCAAGACATATCCATTGGTAATACTTCACACCGGATGATTCCTAACGTTAACCGCCAAAAAAAATCATTAAAAAATTATGTGGTCATGAGATCGTTCAATTTGATGCATGTAGCCATATAAGGTAAATAGTATTACATGGTGATGCCACTGCAAATCTAGTTTTCACAACATATACAATTACAAATCCTATCACATTACTCCCTGACGGCAGCCACCACAGCTTGAGCTTTATTCCGCTTCCTGTCCAACCTCTTAGCCTCTTTGCCACTGACAAGTTTCGTTTTACGAATTCTCTTGCGGAGGAACCAATGAATACCAGCTGCGAGACCAGGCAAATCTTTAGCAGGGCCAAACACCTTGTTGATCTTGGCATCTTCAACTTCTCCCTTGCCTTTGCACAACTGTAACAAGCTCACCATGAAGTGCTCAACGAAGCTTGATGTCCAAGAATTGACCTCGGGCAAATCCAGTGGCTTTAACACAGATATGTTGAGTGCCCCATCAGCCACTAAAGAGGCATAAAAGTGTGCCGTGTGACTCAGTCTTTGCTCGTCCTTCATACGCTCGCTATCCGCGGTGTCGTCATCCTCAGCTTCATCGCCAAAAAGGGACTCGCCGAGGCCGCGCAGTAGCCGCCAGAGTCTGTCCTGGAAGGCAAATCGAATGCGGCCATTTGTGCATGCTTGTCGAGCAACAAGTGCGTAGTATTCGTTATATTCCACCTCGCTTCCCACGCATTGTACAAGTACTCTGGCAATTTCCAATTGGCCGTCCTTCTTGAGTTTCAGATCCAGGAACTGGCGGTATCCATGCTCGTAGTTCATACCCGACATCAAAGCTGTGAAAATTGCAATTTGTGACATGGTGCTGAAGCCCTGTGAGCGAGCCTTTTGCGGATAGTCCGGCAGCACAAAATCCATGTCCTCGTCATCAGACTCGAGACCACTCATTCTTCCTGAGTCCTTTTTGGCGGATGTGTCTTTGGTCTTTGCGGGCACACTTGCACCCACAAGCCACCATTTACCTTGGGTATCAGCTCCTTCGATATCGGAGAGACTTACACCCATTGGTGCGAGACCCTCAAATCGACGTGTCTGCGATTTCAGTTCACCAATGCGCTTTTTCATTCGCTGAACATGGTCTGAAACGACCGCAGAGTCCAATCCTTTTGCCTTTGGCTTGCTGTTCTTGAGGTCGTTGATGGTCTCGACCATGAACTTGGTTCGAACAGAAACATTCTCGAACCCTCCATTCGTCATTCCCTTGTTGAGCACACTAGCGATATGCTTGAGTGATTGAGAGTCATCTCGTCGCAGAAGGCGTCCTGCTGTACGACAAATTCGTAGCAGCAGTTCAACATTTAGCTCTGTAAGGTCCTCCAGAAATCTTTCCATAAAATCGAATATTAACCTACAGCTGACCGCTTCAAACACATAGAGCTGAGTTAAAAATGCAACCAGATTCGCAGCTTCTTTGCGAAATCCAGCCTCGGTATCGTCGTTGTCCTTGGCTTTGGCACAATTGTCGGATATCTCTTTGACCAGTCTGCGGATGACATGGGATCCAAAGCTGGCACCGTTGACCTTGTAAATGGCAGCTGTGAAACCGCCTGTGAGGACGAAGAACTGATCAGGCAATGTTTCTGGTTTGCATATTTGAGCCAGAATGACATCGGTCATAACCTCGGTGACGTCTCCTCGCGCGTTATTTTGATACAGTTCTTCCGCAGATTGCACAATCGAGAGAATGTTGGCGTCGGTGAGTCGGTTGATTAAACCCTGAATATTTTTCTGCAAGCGACTTCGTTGCTCTGATTCGCCATTTGCAGCTTTGCGTAAAGATGGCGGTACGTATTTCGCGACCACTGCTCCTGTCGTAGGCGCCACGTAGGGGTTCTCTTTTTGCTTCGGTTGAACTGGTTCAGCGTCACCATCGGAGTCGAATCCTTCAAAGGAACCGTCTTCCATGCCATCGTAGGCCCCTTCATCATCATCGTAAAATGGATTCTCGTCGTCATCTATCATGCCCTCGGACATAGCATCGCTGTCTCCATCTTCCAACCCATCTTCGGTTTCGACATTCTGTTGTGGCGCCACCTTTCGTCGTTTCGAAGCTAGCCAATCATCATAATCTCTTTTTCTCTTGCTAGTATCCATATCTTCTTCCTCGCTATCGCCGCCTTCTGGCTCAAGTTCACCCAACAAGTCACCTAATCCATCATCTTTGAAAGATTGTGGCAATGACTTGCGACCCTTTTTTATACCTAATTTGCGTTCAAAAGCCTCAATTTCTGCATCATCTTGAGTGAGCCGCTCTTGGACAGTTTTAGGAAGGCTCTTCTTTGACTCAGCAGCTCTAGAGGCTGAAGCTGCATCCGATTCGTCATCAAAGCCTTCGTCATCCTCTTCATCAAGAAGGTCGTCCATATCCTCATCATCGAAAATACCATCACTCTCTTGCACTAGTTTTCGCTGCTTGCGAACTACAGGCTGAGGAGGATTCTTCTGTACGGGAGCTACAGCCTTCCTTGGCCGACTATGTCCATTCGCCGGTTGAGGTTGTGAGTTAAGTGCAGGCCGGGAGTATTTATTCGTCTTCTTCTCCTGACGCTGAGCCTTTCTCTCATCTTTCCTCGTTAAAGGCTTTGACGGTTTCCTTGAATCAAATTGCCTTTTCTTCAGTGTTGGTTCCGGTACATCTATTCCCATCTGCTTAAAAAGCTTCTGTTGGAGATCTGGTGCTGATGACATTGTCGATAAGTTTTGCAGTCACGCTGCATAAGTTTAACAGCTCCAGAGAAATTTGCAGAACTAAATTCTTTTCGGGTTCTTCGGAAACAATTAAATCGACATGATGATAAAATGCGACAATAAGATCGCCGTAAAAATTGAAAACAGTGTTATCAAAATAATTGCACAGGCCTAAGAAAAAAAAACACTTGGTCGCAGAAAAAAAGCTGTCGATCCCTGGCAGGTACGTACCTTTTTTGTCCAGGAGCCACTGTGGCGCTCGACACACCAAAGCCCCTCCAACCCAACACCTCCGAAATGCTGTCGCGGGGCATTTTTCGATCAAGATACTCACCACGTAGGCTCATCCTGCTTCTTCATCCGCAACCATGGCGGACCAACATCTGAGTCACGACGAGGTATGTTTCTCAAATTCTGGATTTCTCACATTAGTTACTCACATGCCCCCTGCAGTTCTTCGCCAAGCTCAATGGCCTCTTCGACGCTCGCAAAGGAAGCAGTCATGGTGCCATCTACCTGACACAAAAACGACGTAAGTAGCCTCATAGCCAGCATATCCATTGCCCTTGCCGTGATCTTTGATTATTAACTAAAGGAAAACTAGTCTCTCATGGACAAGACGAGTCTCCCTCAACAGAAGATCAGCCCTTCTCAGACCTCAACCCGTCAAAACCTCTACCCGTTATCATCAGAGCCACCAACGGCAAGTCAAAAAGGGAAAGATCCGACAAAATCAAATTATCAACTGTGGTTGAACCCCACGACCTAGATGGATTCTATTTGAAATACGCCGAGGTTTGTAAGGCTGGAATGACTGCTCTCAAGCCAAGGGATAGAAGCAAGAAGAAGGCCAAGGCCAAGAAGAAGAAGGCAACTACGTAACGAAGATAGACAGCTTGGAGTTTTGTTCTCAGAAATTCAAATCTCATACTGTACATTTGCTTCACGAGCTACGACCATGAGGTGTGCACAGCCGTGTTCACGAGACGTGGGGCAGTCATCCAAGGATGCTTGGTGGTCGATTCCAACTTGAAGCTTTTTTTTTTCACATTTTGATGGATGGAAGAGAAGTTCTATTCAATTGTTTTTGTTCTTGCCCAAAAAGCACCTGTATTAACCCACATCTTTCGTGTGAACCAGAGAGGGCCCTTCATATAGCATCAATTTCGTGTTCCATGTCACCTGGGGAGCGAGATTCCCTCGCCCAACACTCCCCATTATTCGCAAATCATTTGACAGCGATTAATTCACGCCTCGACCTTAAACGCCTTACAGCCCAGTCGCTAATATATCACGCATCACCTAAACGACACGACGTCCCGTGCGCCTTGGCCCTACCTCGCTCCTTACGTTCAGAATCAATATCCATAGCCACTTAACGAATCAAAAAACCAATTTTCCTTGTAGATAACAAACAATAAACCACTATAGAATCAATGTCGACAAGAAATACAAGAAAAGAAACAGATTTCGACGTGAATTTTGTTGAAAACCCTAGCAGAGGGGTTAGGAGGACGCACCCGAAAGTGTCGTCAAAAAGAAGCTGCTGATAGCGGTAAAGGCATTTCAACAATATTACCTCGTCCCAAGTGACAGATTTTGTCCCTACATAATCTGGTCTTGGGTCAAGCCGCCGTGGGCGTCTGTCTCCATGCTATCACCTCCTCCATGCTGGTTGATGTACTTGACGAAGCTCAGGTTGAGAGGGCGTCCACCGTATTGATATCCCTGGAATTTGGAAATAGCAGTGTCAGCGGTATCGGCTCCTTCAAAGCGGACGACACCTGAGCCGCGGGATCGGCCGCTTGGCTCATATTGAATCTCAGCCTGCTCAACCTTTCCAATGGTGGTAAAGAGCTCGACTAAATCATCGTTGCTAGTCGACCAGGGAAGCTACATTGAAAGTCAGTATGGTGATAAAGTGGTTGTGCTGCCGTGGTAGGAAACAAGTTGATCAAATCATGACTTACGTTGCGAACATAGATGATTTCACCTCTTTCAGTGCCAGACGTTGCATTGTCCGTGAAAGGGTTAGGGGCTGGGGGAGGAGCAGAGGGGTCAAATCCTGGACCACCGGGGCCGCCGCCGCCGCCAGCATGGAAACCTCCACGGCCGCCATAGCCGCCACCAAATCCACCGCGTCCTCCGAATCCTCCACGGCCGCCGAAGCCGACACCAAATCCACCGCGTCCTCCAAATCCTCCACGGCCACCGAAGCCAGGACCGCCTGATCCCGCGAATCGGTCTTCGCGAACCTCAAGGGCTCGTCCTTGCCAGTCGTAGCCGTTGAATTGCTGAATGGCGTTGCGAGCGTCATCCGGGCTCTCAAAAACGACAATACCAGAGCCCTTGGGCCTACCATCAGGTCCCATGTGGACATCAGCACGGATAACACCCCCAGTACGGGCTGAATATCAATATTAGTCTTTGCAAAACAATCAGCTGCAAGCACTCGTTATTCCCTTACCTGCTTGGCGGAACAAGTCCTTCAAGTCTTGCCAGCCGACATTGAACGGCAGCTGTACTTGTTAGCGGTTGAAGTCTAAGGCGGAATGATGAAGTGGAAGGAAGAAATGAACGTACATTGGCAACGTAGATCTGTCGACCAGCGGCACCGCCACCAGGAGGGCCGCCGAAACCAGGTCCACCTCCATAGCCAGGGTTGAAGCCACCACCACCGTGGTGAGGAGCACCGCCGCCAGGGCCACCGGGGCCGCCGTATCCGCCACGGTTGTTACTACCAGAAGATCCGATGAATCGAGGCTCGGCCTCACGGTCCTAGACGCTATTAGTGAAAGTGGTATGTAGGGTTGCAAGTGCGACAACGTACCTCACGAACATAGACGAGGCGTCCCATAAGGTTTTGGTTGCTTAGTTGGGCAACAGCCTGTTGGGCTTGGTCCCGAGTCGCATATTCCACAATTCTGGAGGAGAGTACTGTTAGTGATTAATCCCTCAAATATTCATAGAGATAATGACTTACCCGCATCCCTACAATAACCCAGGACAACGTCCCCATCCGTCAATCCAACCATCCATCAAAAGCCAGTAGTTAGGGGAGGGGAAATTGCACCAGGCTGGCTATCAAAGATAGCCAGCCCGAAAGTAGCAAGAAAAAAGGAGAAAAAAAAGGAGAAAAAAAAGAAGAAAACCACGCGAGTTAGCCCACCTTCGACATTCCATTTGGAAGTAATAGCACATCGGCGAAGAGAACATCTCCAGCTGCACAACCAATCGTCAGTTTTCCCGTACCAATACCCCGCCATCACTCATTAAATTCCTCACCCTGTCTCATGAAGTCCTTGAGATGGTGCCACTTGACATCATAAGAAAGATTGCCGACGTAGACTCGACGGTCTTGTTGCGATGTTTCACGGATATTGCTCATCATCTGCTCACGGGCAGCAGCGCGCTCTTCGAATGAGCGTTGAGGTGGCTGTCCTCCGTTGTATCCGGAGGCAGGAGCACCGCCGGTGGCGCTTGTGCCAGTCATGGGGGAACGATCGCGGCCGCGTCTGTAGTCGTCACGGCTATTTGATCGGCTACGAGGCGAGAAAGACCTGCGTCGGGCTTGTCTGCCAGGGCTTCTCGAGCGGCGTCTAGGTGAGCGAGTTCTTTCGCGCTGCCTGTTGTTAGTAACTGCGTCGTCGCAATGCTTTTGAATATGCTAGCAAAGAAATTGTGTTCTTGTTATACTGCGAGAGACAGCTGGAAATAGCTGTCGCACACATCTTCTGCGGACAGAGCGACCAGTCAGGCAGTGCCAAGGCAAAGACACCTGGATGAAAGAATGGTCGCGCAGCGAGAAATGCGGCAACGGCACAGTTGGGTTATGACAATAGCTGCATGGCCGCGAGAGGCATTATGCAACCGTAACAGCCCGTTGCGAAAGGCAAGAGCCGCAGACTCAGTGGAATCAACCACATCTCCGCAAGGCGCTTCACAACTCAGTGTCGTTGCATGGCGACAAGCGAATGCTGGATGTTGAGAAAGAAGAGGAAAATGTCAGTGTACTTACAGGTCGGTAGGTATCTCCAGAGTCCGCTATAAGAACGAGTTAGAATCTTCAAACATTACCTAAGGGCGGTAGAATAGCGGGCAGAGATGGTGTAGTGGTAGAAGCGAAGTTTGGAAGACTAATCGCACAACGCAGTGGGTGTGGTGGTGGTGTGGATAGTGATGGTGCAGCAAAGTGAGGGAACAGACTGGGATGCATGCAGATAGCGGGGGGATATTGTCTGGTAGGTGCAGCATGGAATGCGAGCCGATGCAGGAGGTCGATGATGAGGTGGTAGAAGTGCAATTGGGCCAAGGAAGCAGTTACGTTGAAGGCAGGTTGTACCACCAACTCACGGAAGCAGCCGTGCTGTAGCAGATCGAGATGCGAGCAAGAAAGGGTTCACAAACGACAACAGTAGAGAGCAGTGAAAACGGTCTGCTGTAAGAGAGGTGCGAGGATGTGCGCGCCAAAGGGTTTCGCGTGTGTGTGAGTGGGTGCGAGGGAGCAGGAAAGTGACAGAAGAGATGCAAGGTTGGGCAAAGAAGCTGCTGGACGGACCAGGTTCGATGTCGGTTTGCGGGGGAAAGGATAGGGCGACCAAGAAGATCAAGGACAAAAGAGAGAGTGTGGAGAGAAGAGAGGAAGAGCCAAACGTACCCATGGTTGCAAAAAGTGTGCGTTACAGACGAGTTTGCCTGTTTGTGTGAAGGCGAGTGTGTGGGTGTCTCAACAGGACAAGAGTTGGTTGGGAGCTCGAGCCTGGACGCGGCGATGGCGGGATAATGGGGACTGTGGTGCTGGAGGAAGAAGCCGCAAATGGTGAGTCTAGGGAAACGGATCTCGCATAGGCGCAAGCCGGGATGTCAATTGAAACGAGCAGAAGAGCGCGAGATGGAGGAGGGGGGCGTGTGAGTGAGTGTGGTTGCGTTGCGTTGCGTTGGTGTGGTATAATCTCTGTGGCAAGCGTTACAAAGGCGAGTGAAAAAAGGTGGTGACGAGAAAAGAACGCGTAGTTGGAAGAAAGAGTGGAGGTGCTCTCAGAGTCTTGGGAGTGTGGGCGGCGAATGAGCAAGTAGCACGCCGCGGGTGTGGACTTTTGGGACTTGGGGCCTTGGACCAGGGGGGTTCACTGAATAATTTTGATGGGTCGGGTGGGAAGGACAGAGATGGGAGAGGACACCGTTAGGTTCAGGAAAAGCCACCCACACCAGCAAGGGCTGAACAAGGATTCTCTTTTTAATTTATATTTGCTTTGAAGTCGGGTGAAAACTGTAAAATGAAATGGAATGCATATTGGATATACTCTACCATGACAACAATGAAACAGCTAATTAAACGGTAATAGCATTTCCTGTGTACCAGTACCATCACCAAGAGCTCCACGATATACAACACTTAGATGGCAATACCATTGGCAATCAACTGCAGCATAAAAATGCCGCGTATTCTATCCTACTCTCTGCTATACTGTACTATACTGTAATTACCTCGTACTCGAGCTCCAGGTGGCGTGAAAGTAACAAAACCACCACTAACGCAGAGCAGTGGTGCAGGATGGGACCAGGATCGGTGATACAGCCTGAGCAATCACAGCCAGACGACAAGAACGCTACCTTCGCGGAAGAGAAAACAGGCCCAGTCGAGGCACAATAGCGCACACTAGGTTAAATACAAGTCCTTCAACCCACTGAAAGTAGCCAACTAAACTCAGAATGACGGCCAGATTCAGTAACCATGTGTACATTTGCGCAGGGACAGGCGGGCTGCAGCAAGGGTGGGTGTGTTCTGCAGGCTAAAAGATGGCGCAAGAACAGAGGGCTCGACAGCATCTCAGGCATTGCACCCGTAATGCTTTGCAGTCATCACGGCAATTAGTCTCACATGGCATACAGTGCCTACAAGAACAGATGACTCGACTACAAGTAATCACCACAGCTAGCAATGCTCGCATCACAGCGCAACTAGCTCTTCGTCTGTTTCGTCTTATATTCTCTAAACACCAAACATATGCCTCAGCAAGCTCCTCCATCATCCACAGTATCCAGTGCCTGTCGCTTTGGAGGGGGGCCGATGAATTGGATGGATAGACGGGATAATGGGCCTAAAGGGGGGGCGTGGGCAACCTTGAGGGCCAAAAACGTCGAAGAGAAAACGATGTGCAGTTTTAGCCCCGAGACTAGAGGACCCCCAGCTCTCAAGATTGATTGGACGGCTGCAATGACAGGGTTCCCTGCTGGCCTTTTAGAACAGACACAGGTGTGGTGTGCGGTGCGGAGCGAGTGCACCAGGTTGGTCGCGCGGAACAGAAACAACCTGAGCCAGGATCCTGCAGCAACACGAAGTAACGCTGGGATGTTTCGATTTACAGACACGGGTTAAAACGAGACTGATTCGCGAGCGTGATGATCTTTTGTGTTGTGTCGGAGGAGGGGTTGTCGACTAAGACCCAAGCCCTGGCTAACCTTGTTGCCGTTTCTCAACTCGTCGTCTTGAGTATCTCTGCCTTTCCACTATCCGTCCGCTCTCCGTCCGCTCTCGATGGAGATTTTTCAAAACGGTAAGCGATAAGCAGAACAGCCCGTCGGTTGTTGAAGGCTGAAAATGTGGCAGTTTTAGGTCGGTGGGGATGAAAACTGTCCTGTCCTGTTCTTTCTAGTTTTTGAGATGTGCTGTAATATTGTCGTATTGCTCTTTTTTGTCTCTGCTTTCGCCTTGCTTTTCCACTTTTCTGTCACCTTTGCAATCATCCATCCCTGCAACGGAATTCTTTTGCGCCATAATTATTTCCTGCTGCACCCATATACTATTGGTTGCTGCAAATTACATACGCCGCACCCCCAGCACTGTAGCAGCCTTGCGAACCACCCACCAGCACAACCCCAGCGGCGGCGGACAGGGCCCCTGGCGGGGCTGCAGTGGAGAAGAGTCGAGGGCGCTAATGCAAATCCAAAGCTCGTCGACTCCTCAGGCCACCACCAACAGCTTTTGCGCTTAGGCTTTCTTCCAATGGCAGGTCCTGCTACAACTGGAAAATCACGGCCCCGCCTCCATCTGCGGAAGACAACCTGAAGCAACATCGATGTGATTCTCGAGCCCAAGCGAGTGGGACGACGACTCCGTAATTGCTCCGTAGGTCATCTCGGTGGACTTCACCAAGACAAACGTTTTAGCTTGTATCGGCTTTGAATCCGAACTCGACAATACTGGAGCTAAACGATAACAGTCACGAGCAATGAAACTCTCCTCGAGAACACACAAACTTCGAAAGCAAGAAATCAACCGCCATCATAAACGCTCGCACACGTAACCCTTCCTGCACAGGCTGGAGCAATTACCCCTCCGCGGCCGGATCAAAGGCGTAAAGTCTAGATCTACAACGCCTTCAGTGTGTCTCCGCTAGCGCACTAAAACTAAACAACGCCCCCATCCCACCCCCATGCTTGCTTGGCTGGCAAAAACGAGAGAAAAGGTTATAGCCAGCGTTGCAAGGCAAAAGCCCATTCCGCGCCAAATGGGGGCAGCTAGGTTTCGTTTACCTGCATAGCTCGCAGTAGCACTGATACCCTGTTAGGTCACTTCCTTGCCAATCCAACCCCCATCCATCACACCCAGCAAGACACAAAAAAAATGCCACACCGTTGCTGTCAACCCCATTCTAACAAATAAGCGGGAAACATGGGCCGATCAAATGCATCGCCAGAGTATCAATTGGCCCACTTGCCATGCAGCTAGCTCACCGGTTGTCGTGAGGCAAGCAATGCAAATTCTACGGTAAGGGTAAGGCATTCTCGTCGACATCTCATCTTCCTGGTCTGTCGATGTGTCAAAGCGATGTGATAGATGTCTAGCGTACATGCGGTACAGGGTTTGGTGTTAGACATACTGGTTGCTCAGTTCGCATGGACAGCTCACCTTCAAAGTTTACTCATTGGCTGCTCAGCTGCATAGACCAGCGCACAAACACTTGCAACCATTCACTAATTATTGCTGGCGTCTTCCAATCAGACGTCCAATCTTGACCACTCATCCAAAACGCCAACTACACTTTTATTTTTTGTCCTCTATTACATTTTGTACTCTAATAAAACTTCCCATGCACCTAAGCTACAACTCTAAAAATTACTTATTCATGAGTTAACATATTTCACCCAATTAGTTCTCTCCATGTGAAGGCTACTCCATGTACACACCCGCCCCACCCCTTCTCTACACCAAAAAAAAAGTTCACAATCCCCGACGTCACATCAACCACCTCATCAACCCTCACGTCACCATGGCTCTCCGCACCCTCCCACGGCGCATCCCCCTCCACCGCACATTCCACTCCTACGACCACCCATCTCCCACCACGCCCTTCACCACACCTGAAGAAATCATACTCTGCGCCGCCTACAAACACGTCCCCGAGCATGGCTTCTCCCAACGCGCCCTTGGTCTCGGCGCCAAAGACGCCGGCTACCTCGACATCAGCGCTAGCATTCTCCCTGACGGCGCATTCAGCCTCGTTCGCTACCACCTCGTAAAGCAGCGATTGGGCCTCGCGGCGCGGAATCGCGAACTGTTCAAGGGCCAGACACCAGGTCCGGGGGTTGGGACTAGAGTTGCTGCGTTGACATGGGAGCGATTATTTGGAAACAAGGATGTGATTCACCAATGGCAAGAAGTATGCCTCTCTAGATGAAGACCATACATCACAGATCCTGCATCAGTTACTAACAGCTACAGGCATTGGCCATCATGGCGCAGCCTAGCTACGCCCCCCAATCCATCAAAGAACTCGCTCGACTCTCCGACGAAATATGGTTCCTCTCCGGAGACACCGCAGTCGATTCCTCATGGTACACCAAACGAGCCACCCTGTCCATGGTGTACAGCACAACAGAACTTTTCATGACCAACGATACGTCACCCGACTTTGTCGAAACGAGCCAGTTCCTGTCTCGGAGACTTGAGGAAGTCCAGTCCATGGGTGGAATGCTTGGATCCATTGGCCAATGGGTTGGGTTCACGGCCAATGCTGGCATAAACGTGCTTAGGAGCAAGGGCGCCAGGATATAGCAAAACGGACCATAAACCATCTCAGGCGACTGAGTTTGTAAACTTTGTAAACTAGAAAGTCTATTCACATCTGTAATGAATATTGTACTAATACCCCGTCATACCCAACATATATAATTCCTGTGTCTTTGCCACTGCAGTCGAAACAAACGCTGAACGCTTCCAAAATCCCAAAAGTCAAATGCCATGCTCCATGATGATCTACTACACTGGTCAAGCCTTCTAAATGAGTGTCCTTTGTCGAGGATCTGTTAATCTAAAAAGGGATCTTGGTTAGCAAATGCTTTACAACTCATTCATCGAACCAACGCACCGAATAATCTTCACATCTTTTCCAAGTTCAGCCCGTCCTTCAATAGCATTTGGCGTAATGAGGATGTATTGCCTTGAGACCGATCGTCTGGCCACATCCACCAACATCTTGGTACTGATGGCTCTGTTGACATTGTCCATGAACACATCAAACTCGTCCAAACATCGAATAGGCGAGCCAATGGCTTCCCAGATGGATAGCAACATGCAGATAGAGGAAAACGACTTCTCACCACCAGACAGCGTCTTGGTGTCACGACCAGTCCCGCTCTTCTTCGTATTGTCTGGTTCAATATGAAGCACTACCAATTTGTGCGCATGGTCCAAGTCAATCTTGCCACGGAAGCCTCTCTCGCTTAGCAGGATGTTGAACTGAGTTCTGATACGCGCACTGATCTGGCGCTGGAAATTGCGCCACATGTGTAAGCGACCATCAATAGATATCTTTAGCAAGGCAATTGTCGCGTCAACGTCCTCGGTGTGATTGGTTACCTCTTGGAACCTCTGCTTAGCTTCGTTAGCTCGGTCGTATATCTCCTGATCGGTGGCTCCCTGTCGCCGTTCTCGCGCAGCCAGTTGCTCTCCAATCTTTTGATACTTGGCCTCGATGGTTTGGTAGGATTCGTCATCGCCAATATGAACACGGTCGGGAGCCACAGACTCAGCTTGGCGAATAAAATCTTCGACTTCAACAGCCTTCTGATCGCGTTTGGTTTCAGCACGTCTGCGTTCGGCGCGCTCGATGTCGACGTTTTCAAACGAAGCATTCTTTTTCGACACGGCAATGCGCCGCATAGACTCGTGGCTGTCGATCTTGTTTTTGGCTTTGATAACACGCTCTTCATATGTCTCGCTTTCACGCCTGGCCTCTTCCAAAGCTCGCTTCTTCTGCTCGGCTACTCGACTCAAGTCGGATTTTGTCAGATTCATATTGCCGTATTGGATTCCCAGTTGTTCTTCTTCAGAACGCTTGCTTTCAAGCTCAGACCTCAGTGACACTAAGCGATCATCGACTCCTTCAAAGTTATCTAGCTCGGTCGATATCCTTTCCATGTCGGCTTGCTTGTGACGCAGTGCTCGTTCCATTTCCTTGATCGCGTTGCGGTGAGACACGACATTTGCCTCGCACTTCTTGAGGTTATCTGTAGCAAGGCCAACTTCACTGTTGAGATCTCTAAGCTCTAATCCCAGTAATCGTAGATTTTCCTTAACCACAGCAAGCTGTCCACCAGAGTCAGCCTGCATCCTTGGTCGCTGTCCACTGGGCACTACAGGGCTGGTACCGATGGTGCCATTTCGATTTGTGAGACGCAAGCCTTGTCCGCGTTTGCCTTTGCCGTCGTGAAAGCAGATACAGGCAGAAACATTCCGTGGAGGGCCATCATTGTCAACCATGACTGACTCAGCCTCTACTCGATCGTGAATGAGGATGACCTTTTCAATTTGGCTGTTAATAATCAGTTGTGAGCGAATTATGTCGTCGTCAAATTCCAAAATGCGCAAAATGGTGTCAAACTTGTTGTCTGGTTCTTGGCTCCGTGTGTCAAATCGACCTCCATAGGCAATGTATACAGGAGGTGATCTTTTCATGCCTCTCTTGCGGATCAAAGTTGACAGTAAAGATTGGTCTCGTTTGCTTCGCACGACGAACGCATTCAACGCTTCTCCCAATGTTTTCTCCATGACACCTGACCACTCTGGCTTAAGAAGCTTGATGTGAGCTCCCAGTGGGCCGATTGGCTTCGTCTCAAACCCGGAATGTCTTTCCACCTCTTTGACGAGATTGACCATATCTGTGTCGTAACCACTGAATTTGGAGCCCGTGTTCTTTTCCAAGTCCTGCAGACTGCTTTGCGCTTCAACAATGGCTCGCCGTTTCGCCTCAATGTACTTCTTTTGCTTATGCGATTCCTGCTGGGCAGCACCAACTTCGCTTTGCAAATCTGGCAGTTGTTGGTTGAAGAGGTTGATCTTGTCTGTTATTTCTTGGGCTTCCTTTGACGCTTGCTCATGTTCGGATTGCTTCTCAGCTCTAGCGCCACCCGTTGATTCGCCCAGACGCTGCTCCTCTCCTCTGATCTTTTCTTCACACGCATTGATCTCATTGCGCAGATTCTTAAGGCGAGTATGTGCGTCGCGTTCCTCCCGATGAATTTCTGTTAAGTCCTTCTTCGCCGAGCTGAATGCAGCCTCTGCAGCGTTCGTCTTCTCAATAAGAAGATCCCGCTCACTGTTCAATGATTCGCGCACCTCCTTGACCCGTTCGAGCTTTTGTTCAACTTCGGCAAGAGCTCGAGTCATATCTTCACACTCTTTTTCCAAGTCAGAAATACGCCCATCTCGAGTCACAAGATCAGCGTTGCGCTGTTCCAATGCCTTTTCTTGCTCAACAACCTGAGACCACACAAGCTGGTTTCTGTAGTGTCTCGCTTTCTCGCGGAGACTCGAGTTTTTCTGTGCTGTCTCTGCCAATCTTTCGGCTTGCTCCATTTCTTTCTTGATAATTTCAATCTTCGAAGTCAAATCTTCTCGCAAGATCAACGTGCGCTCAAGAGTATCCGTCGACATCTTGTAATCGTTGTCTAGCTGTTCCAGTTGCACACCAGAAACAAAGTATTTGTATTTTTGAGCTGGCGTAGCGGAATTCAAGAACTGTCGGGCATTGTCTTGAGATAATACAGTGAGAGGGTTTCCCATTTGCAGGGCATACCACTCTGAAATCTCATCGACCTCCTGCTTCTTCGTCGAAACCGTCTTCCCTCTTTCGCTGATGATTTTGAATCCACTAGCTCCTGATTTTGAAAAATGTCGTTCGACCGTGATGACATCGCCATATACGTCGGGTTGGTAGGCATCTGTGCCAGCATTCTTGATCTTTACACGAAGAAAGCCATGATCACGACCTTCTTTAATGAAAGACTTCATACTACCACCACGGTTGGTATCACTGGCCTTTCCTCCAAGACACAGAGTGAGAGCTGTCAAGACTGCACTTTTGCCACTGCCGTTTTCTCCAACAACAAAGTTGATGAGTGGACCGAGTTCAACATGCAGCTTCTCATGACACATGAAGTTGACGCAAGTGATGCTTTCGATAATACCGCCGTCGGAGGCTCTGTTTTCAGTGAGCTTTGTCGGTCTTCTCTGGATCTTTTGCTCGGCTTCCCAGTCGTCCCATTCAGGATTTTCCAAATGCTTAAAACCATCGTCTCGCATCAGTTCATACTGTGTCCGCGGCGGCGAATCTGCAAAGGTTCTCCTCGTTACATCTTCATCGTCTTCTTCTTCCGAGCCAGATGAGCTTTCGTATTCTCGTGGTGAATTGCGACTCGAAGTCGGTGCATCATCGATCGAAACCCGTGGACGTTTTCTCTTTGGCCATTCACGCATTAATCACAATGTGCCAGCTAGTCTTGATATCTGTCGCATTACACTTACTGCTTGAGGGGCTGATAGAAGGGTTGAACTGGCATTTTGAACGTCAATAACTTCCTCGCCGGCATCTTCAGAGTCGGCGACACGCCGCCCTCGTTTTAATGGCGCCATATTCGCAAAGGCTGCGTTGTCGAGCGTGATGCTAGATCAAAGAGAGCTGCGGGCGTGGTGGTGTACCGCGACGCGTTGAGTGAATGGCCGCTAAATCGCAGTGGTGGGGTTGTTGTCTTCCTCATAGTTATGCTTGGCTGTTGTAGACCAGCGCTCTTGCTGGCGCATACAGAGCCCGACTCAACTGTTGCCCCGCTAAAACTTTGAGGACGACATGACACAGTTTTGCTCGCTTGCTCTTGTACATTGATCTCAATCTCTTTTACATTTGAGGTTAATAATTCCAGTGCATAATCTACACCCAAAATAATAATGCACTGAAATATAAGAATACCACATCATGCACGACGACTCCGCCCAAGACGGCCAACAGGGCTTCCAGCGAGAGCTGAACGAGAACTGCATGGAGTACATGGTATTCCAGATAGGTAGGGAATCTGAGACTAGAAAATATCTTTCTAGCCTAGAAAGTCTTAGAAAAGATGCTTTGCAAAGAGAAAAGTCCCTGGCAAAAGACTACATCTGGCAGCGCGATCAATTCAACCTCGAGCTCATCAATGAGAAAGGTAAAGTGAGCTGTCATCAACCATCTGTTCGACGCTGACATCATGCCAGGTCTAGTCTTTCTTCGTGGCCAAACAGACTACGGAGATGCAGTGGAGGACGAGTGGCTGATTGTGTACCTACTCCGCGAACTATCAATAGCCCACCCTAATGTCTGGGTTCGAGTTTCTGATGCAGATGGAGAGTTCTTGTTAGTTGAAGCTGCCAACGTCCTCCCCGGATGGTTAAACCCCGAAATTGACCAAAATCGTGTCTGGATACACAATGGAAAGTTATATATAATCCCTTTGCCTACTGGAGTAGCCTCGTCAGCATCTAAAGTCTTGACCCTCGAAGATGCTGTGGATTTTATTCGAACAAAGCAGCCTCTCCTCGTACAATCACCATTCATCGAGGCAGAAGCATTCTACAGACTTGGAAAATACCCTGAGCAAATCCAAAAATCATCACACCACTCTCTCGTCACCATCCCACGCAAACTGGCCTACATCCTCCAAGACGCTCCCAAAACAATCTCCGCCGCCGTCGAAGCCTTCTACCTCCGAGACGTCATTGACCTAAAGCGAATCCTATCTCCTTCAACAAAACTCACATTCCCTCCCAACGATATAGTCACCATCAGCGTGCGCTTCAGCAAGATTCTCTTTGCGCAACTCCGATCCCAAAGATTCGAAATCCCTCAGCAATGGGAAAAGGTCACCCCCAAATCCCAAGAAAGCAACTCATTAGAAAAGTCGCAAACGCGCTTCGAAGACGGTATGAAACTCACCTGCGGATATGAGATACTGTCCACTTCTGCATCAAAACACAAATCGCGGGCTGTCCGAGAACTGGCTCTGCTACTTGAAGACCTCGCCGAAGATGGTGACTCTGCCCTCCCATCAGACAAAGAAATCGCCTCATGGACAAACATCAAGCGAGAAGATGACGAATCATGGATGGACATCAACTACGGAGACTTCGAGAAAGAACTCGACGGAAAGCGAACAAATCCCACAGCGACCACTTCCAAACCTGGCTTCGGTGACGCCAATACCCAAGAAGACCTTCGAAAGATTGTCAGCCGCTTCGAAGCCTTTCTCAACGACGATAAAGCTGGGTTGGATGGTGCACAGCTAAATGACATGGATATTGATGATGGTAGTGATGATGATGAAGATGATGATCTCGATCACGATGAGGACAGCGAAGCAGAAGATAAAGACGTCAGCTTCGACGAAGAAGAATTTTCACGAATGATGCGCGAAATGATGGGTCTACCTGGTGTTGTAGATGATTCTACAGACGCTTCCAAACCAGCTACCTCACAGGGGCGAGTCACTGAAATACGATCGGAAACAGACCAGATTCAGGACCTCTCATCACAAATGGAAGCTGAATTGAAGGAACAGGGTGCATTGAAGTTGGATCCGATGGATGGCGCACACCGTTCACTACCTAATTCAAAGGGCAAGGGCAAACAGAAGGCAACAAAGAACGATGACGAAAGTGATGACGAAGATGTAGATATTGACTATAACCTGGCGAGAAACCTGCTCGAGAGCTTCAAGAGTCAAGGTGGCATGGCGGGTCCTACAGGCAATTTACTTGGGCTCATGGGATTCCATTTACCAAGAGATGAAGATGATGGAGTCACCAAAGAAGCAGAAAAATAATGAAGGACAATGTAATGAATTAAAATCTTGATACCAATCTGTATATACAAGAAAGAATTAAAAACTTGGCTATTAATCAATGCCGCAGCGGCTCTCTGTTATGTACACCTTTGCGACTTATTGCTAGGTTTTAATCTCTTTGCTGATGACATTTCCAGCAAAGGCGGTTCTCGGATGGGTTTTCCCTGGTCGTTCAATCCATCGAGTTTTCGAATGGACGATATCATCTTTCTGCGGCCCTGAAGCTCAACGTCGTGACTGTCTGGATGACGAGACACGAAGCCTTTGACGAGCAAGACCAGGCCATGGTACAATTGATACAGCAATAAGCGAATGAATACGTGGTTTCGATCCACCATGGGGCTATCATGATAGTCTACATGGGCGGTAGCAGGTCCTAAAGACGTGTAGTACCCATCCCAAAGATCTGTGTTGGTTCCATCTGTAAACGCAGCCGTGAACAATGGGTCTCCAAAAACGCCGCAACTCCATTCACGCAGTCCAGTGACTTTGATACCAGCCTCGGAGGTTGTGGCCGTCTTTTGAACGAGGGTGTTTATACCAGATCCAGCATCAAGGATCAATAACCGTGGTTCGTCGACAGCATCCAGGAAAGATCTGAACCGGGTGTAACATCTCTCCACGCGACTGTAGGAAAATTCAATACCGAGATACTCTCCATCATTAGCCAAGTTACGGAGCATAGCCCCGAATGCATCGGACCACCGAGGATAGCTTGTTCCTGTGGTGTTGACCACTGCATTATGGCGAATCCAGTCGGTCTCAGAGGGTACTGGAGGAACTATGTGCTGCACGTAGCCAAATCTTCCAGTTGGAGATCGGAGGAGAGATATGCGCCGTATCAATTGGCCAACTTGGAATTGAAAGGACTTTTGCTCTGCTGACGTGAGAGACTGTGGCAAGGAGGACAAAGCCTGCCCAGGAGGAGAGGTGAATAGGTTGTAAGGTGTGTGACTTGATAAGCGCATCGACCGATGTTCTAACAGTTTGGGAGTAAATGATTGAATGCACTGAGCTTGATTTTTCAGCGTCAAGTCGTTTTCGGCAGGGAGCAAGTTGTCAGCTTGCAGTTCGTAAACTTGAGGGTTGGGCTGCGAGTCGCTGTTGATCCATTGCAACAAGCTAGCCTCCGCCAGGACAGCATCGTTGTCTTCCCTTAGCGGCCAGGCCAGTCTCTCCGGGGCAAATGATACAAACACTGCCGAACCCTCATGGTCTGTTACGCGGTAAAGGATGTGGGTTCTGCCTGAGGGAATTCTCTCGACCGATTTTATGCGCAGTCCAGGCAGCGCTCGCGCTATGACTGCTCGGATAGAAGCATCAACAGTGGCTGTGTCCGTCGTCATTGGATTGAACAAGTTGTTTAGCTGCATCTTCTTGCAATATTATCCACTAGTATAAGGTACTACCGGATTTGGATCACCGTGGTGAGTGTCAGTCGTTGAAATGAGAGGAAAGAGTTGCAGCCGAGTAGCCAAAAGTTGCTAAATCAGATGGCGAGTCCAAGATATAAGGGATATATACCTAATAAGATGCACCGCTTGATTTGTATGCGAGGGAATTGCCGGATTCGCAAACAAACACAGTCCGAGGAAACAAGTTTTGGCGAGGTGGCTTTGCAGTCGAGGTTTTGCGCCGCAAGTACCATCGGTGAACTCAACGCTAGTCGGAAAGTAAAGTGAGATGTTGAATATGCCGGTGGGTAATAGACATGAAGCGGGGGTCTAATGCGACGAGAGAGCAGAAGTATTGGTAACTTTTGGGGTACGGGAGACGGAGTGACAGGTAGCGCTCGCTTGTTGGTGGCTCGAACTCACAGCTGCGACCCCATGCACAAAGAGGCAGAGATTAGCCGCAATGGATCTCAGGCGTTATTTGTAATGTTATTGAAGGCAATGTCCCACGCAACCGGCAGGCCAATGCAAGATATTCTGTGGGCGGTCTAGCTGCGGGCGTGTGCTCGATAGGTCATTGAAGGTCGTTTCTGCGAGATATCGATGCCACGTCATGCGTGCAGAAAGGTGTTATGATGGGACAAGTCGGTGACAAAGAAACAAGAAACATTCTCATGCAGCGTGTAACGGTGAAGACATCGGTTGCATCAACTACAGTAACCTGGACCCATCTAGTGTACCGGCAATGTCATTGGCGCAGCGGCCTTGGGGAGTTGCAAGGAAGTTCCCGTTGCCTGACTGGACCTGGGTTCGGAGTAGACCTGAAAGGGAAGTTACTGTGACATTGCGATGTCCACGTCAAGTAAATGCTCTATTGCCGATTAGGCTGCAGGATACCAACTAGGCGAAGCTTCTTCTGAGCAGACGAACGAAAGGCGAACCATAACAAGCGAAAGGTGGTCTCAAGCGGCCAAAGACACCGACAAGACAAACGAGATACACACCGTATTGGATACGGACAAGGGCAAGAGTATAGGCGCCTAATGTACAAATAGGCTTGCTCGGAAGGGAAAGACAAAACTGGGCTTGTATCACAGAAGACGAAGTAGAAAGCAGATGGTCCGGAGTGCATAAAGGGAGAATGGAGACGATGGGGGGCCGTAACCGTTGGTTGCAGGCCGGTGAGTGGTTGAAACAAGCGAGAGGCTCACGGCGTGGACGAGCCGAGGAGCCGTAAGAGGAATGCGTTTGGCAAGATGGAGCGAACAAGGGAAAGAGCCCGCACTGGCGGCCAAGGATGAAGAGATGCACTGCCTCACTTAGTTTGGGGGCTCTGTGTCGTTTGCAAGGGACTGGGCTCTCGTTTGCGCTATTCAACAAGGCAATGTGTGGAATTACGTCTAAGCCAAGGCGCAGAACAGCGTACAATGGTGCATGTAAGATCGGGTTAATGTTGCAGCATTAGCCCCAGTAGCGTCTATGATGGGCCAGAATCACTGGTGAAAGCCCACTTGGGGAGTTTCAAGAACCGATACGATGCATTACACAGCTGTACATGCAATTGCCTAGTCTGCAGTGTAGTGCTCGTATGTCGCGTTGTAGTCTACATTGGTACATATAGCCATGCTTATCTCCTGGGCAGCTTGGAGATGAGCCGTGGGGGGAAAAGAACAAAAACAGTGAGATGTGCGGTGCATGGATTGCCTTGACTTGACTGGATTAGGACATTGTCCGCCTGGCCAAATTTCAAAGTCAGCAAGCCATGATCGGGCCGGCTGTCGCTCGCCAAACAGAAGCCAGTATACACGGCGAGCAATTTGAAGGAGGCTGCACGGCAGACGTCGACATGGACAAGGAATGCAGCACAAGCCCTAGTGGTCGTCATTCATCTCCATCTTGCTACCAAAAGTTCCTTGCTCATGCCACAAGAAATGTTCCCATTGGTCAAAATGAAGCGAGGCCGCAGGTGCTAAAAATCACGTCTCGATCTTGACTCACAATTGACTTTGGTGGCCCAGGAATTTTATATTTGGTGAAAATTTCAAAGCTGAATATCGCAATAGTAGATACTTCTTCAACTTCGTTCGGGCAGTCTTATTAAGGTTAATTTTAATAGTGGTTTTTTTTTTTAAAAAAAAAAAAAAAAAAAAAAAAAAAAAACTTCTCTGTCAGTTCGCTTTCGTCGTACCTGGAGCGAGTGTCATGGAAGTTGCCCGAGAGGCTCATAACGCGGTCAAGCCAAAACGGCACATGCCATACCGAACTCTGCCCAGCCATGTAGAGGAGAGACAAGCTTTCAGGGGATCCAGTCATGGTACAGTTGTGGTTCTGACCTGCTTTTGGCGAGTTGGGCGTGCTGTGATTGGCCACAGTAAGCGAAGACGGGCTGCTGTACGACAAGTGGAGCGCCTGTGATTTGGCTCTGCAACCTCTGGCGGGCGCTAGAGAGAGTCTGGTGGAGCACCATGACGGAGTGACAGATGACATCAATTGCTCACCAGTGCTCTCCAGTGCTCTCCAGTGCTCATCAGTGCTCACCCAGTGCTCAACAGTGCTCTCCAAGTGTTCACCAAGTGCTCTCGTGCTCTCCAGAGCTCTCCAAGTGTTTGCTGGACCATGTCAACATTGAGGCCGCTACAGTACCGAATACCCGGGTCAGACTAACCGTCTCAGCAAACATGCTTTCTGCCTAAATGCTGTGTGGCGTCATTCACGAATTCCTTTCCTCGATGTTTCTGCCGTTTTCTTTTCATCTTTTTAATTTACTGTACTGATTTGCATGTTCATCACAATTCCCAGGCATATTGTCTTATCAACCACCCATCTGAACCTCAGCTCATGCAGCCAAAGCCATCTTGGCGTCCAAATTATCGTGTTTCATAAATGCAATCCCATCCTGAAAACAACTAGCTCGTAATCCAAAATCCACCAATCCCAGCAACTTCATACCTTGCCAGCTTTGCTCTCATCCTTCGCTTCAGCTTCCTTGCCCTCCTTGTGATTGCTTTTCTGCTTCGCCGACGCACCACACAACGCATTCAGATTATACCGCTTCAACTCTTCCCACTCTGCGCCATCCACCACCGAAACGCCACAGAAATACTGAAAAATCTCTACAAGAATCACCTTTTCCGGCTTCCCTAGGTTGACCTTGTGTCTCGTGTCCACGATGCCTGCAATCCTCTGCACCACCGCGTCCGACTTGAACGTCTCGTGATTTCGGATATTGTGCCGTATAGCGTACTGTGCGTTGTTAGTCACTTCCTCTGCATTCATGAACAACCCAAGCCTGTACTCACTGTAAATGGAACACCATCTTTGTTCACATATTCTCCATCCTGGGGCTTCTCCTCCTGTGGATTCTCCTCCTGTGGCTCCTCCAGTGGCTCCTCCTGTGGCTTCTCCCCCTGTGGCTTCTCATCCCCTGGTACTAAAGTAAAATGAGACGCCAACACTTTCCGAGCCACGCGCTCAATTCCGTTCTCAGTCGCTTTATCCGTCGTAACCACTGGCGTCAGTCGGTTAATGTAGCGGCATCTCCGCTGTCTTGGATCCGTGCCGCTCTTGGCATCCCGACACATCTGCAGCGCCAGCTTGCCCGGTTCTATGGGCGCCATTGTTTTCATAAAGAACAAACAGTCTAGCGCCGTCGTTACCGGCGTGAATGTTTGTCTGGTCTTCGATGTTTGAGCGGCCTTGATGTCTCCCAGTTCTTTCTGGATGGACGCCTCAATGTCTTCCTCTTCATCCTCGTCTTCTCTTTCTTGATTGTTTGGGTTTGGGATATTGTACATCCTTTCACCATACTGTTTTCATTAGTTTCATCTCTCTCTGTGATGGCCTCATTTGTCGTACCTCGTCACAGAGCTCTTTGAATTCGCGAATGGCCTTCTTCTTCATTCCCCGAGCAAATGTGACCCATATTCCTTCATCTTCCACATCGAGTGTCCTTCCCATTTCAATATGAGTGGAGATTTTCTCCTTGTGATGTGAAGTCTTCCATTTGTTCTGGTTTCCTTTCTGCCGCTTGTTAGCTGCCCATCTTGATACGGCTGAAGCAGGTGATATAAGGATGGGTACCTTGCTTTTCTTGTAAGAGGCACTTCCACCATCATCGCGTTTTCTTTTACCGCCTTCGTCTCCCATTGTTGCGAGATAATTGTTTCTTACCTGCGTCGTTGAAGCGTGTAAAAGTATGGTTGAGTGAGATTTCTGGCTAAGTTTTCGGTGGGCCTCAATGTCACCAGCTACCCTGCACCCGCCGGTTTCAATATTCGTCTTATCCTATGTCCCTCATTTTCTCTTTTATTGTTAAATCATATTATAATGCCTATATTTTTTATTTTTTATTTTCAATCTGAATCAACCCTATGGGAGCAATTGGAACTGTTAAGTAAGCTGTGTTGAGCACCCCATACCTTCCAACCATATATCATCGCCAGTTACACCACATTCATCCTACTGAGTCTTCGCATTGTTCTTCGCATTTGCCTCCGCCGTTAGTGTCAAAGATCTCGGCGCATCCTCCTTGGGCATATACAATTCCACAAATTGCAACACATCCGCGCCACTGAATGTCTTATCCGCCAACAACTTATTCAGCTCATCCTTCGTTTTGACTGTATACTTCCTGCACACATCCTTACCACCAAAGATATCCACCAGACCCTTGAAATCCCACTGAACAATGTCATTGTATTCGGCATCCATACCATGGATATATCTCTCAATTGTGAAACCGTCATTGCAAATGCAGAATCTGTCTCGTTAGCCTCTACTCCTCTCGACCAATAGTCAAACTTACATGATGGGCTTGAGCTTGTGACGAATCATGGTACTGATTTCCTGAGCCGTGAGTTGAATAGATCCATCGCCCACGAAGAGAATCACTCGTCTATCACCACCATTATCCTTAGCAGCCAACGCGGCTCCCTGGCACGCACCAACAGACCAACCAATACTTCCCCACAGCACCTGACTGAGCGCCGTAACTCCCTTAGGGAAAACCGTCTCCCAGATTCCAAAGTTGGCTGTTCCTGTCTCAGTGACAATAATGTCATTTTCTTTGAGGAACTCGCTAATACGTGGCCAGAACCAAGCCTGTCGAATAGTCGGCGTGCCATCATCATTCTTCTTGACCTGGTTCTGCACCAATGGTGGTTTCTCAACCGACAGATCTTTCACATTAACCTGGTCGATGATCTTGCGAAGCACTCCCTTCATCTTGACCCCAGGGTACGTCGAATAGCGAACTATGCAGTAGTCACTGTGGAAGTCGATGGTGTTGAGTTGAGAGGTGCGGTACGAGAACCCAGCCGTATTGAAATCGCTCTGCACATCATTAGCATCCCATTAATTTCTTCCAATATCTCACATACCTTTAGAGCTCCGATTGTCAGAATCAAATCCGACGATTCCACAAAGTCCTTCACTTCCGCCGGACTCGACCCATCACCTGCATAAACACCACCATACGTCTCATGCTGCTCATTCACGGCTCCCTTGCCCATCGGCGTCACAAAAACAGGCAAACCAGTCTTGTCAATAAGATTGTGCACTTCCTCCACAACTCTGTGACGAATGGCACACGCATCCACCAATATGACGGGCTTCTTCGCCGCCTTGAGATACTTCATCACCACATCCACCACATAATCCTCCTTCTCGACCTCATTCGTTGGCTCCGAAAGGTCAATTGGCGTCTTCAGTCTCTCTCCCTCAATCTTTGCTGCCACAATATCCGTCGGGAACATGATATACACTGGCCGCGATTGGATGAAGCACTCACGCAGCGCATGGTCAATCTGCACTGCAATGTCGACTGGATCGTTCAATTTGGCAATATTGCATGAAATGGATTTGTTCATGTCAGAAAAGACGCTGAAGTCGCCGTTGCCAAGCGTATGATGCAGCAACATGCCATTACGCTGAGAAACAGTCGATGGGCACCCGACAATATGCACGACGGGAATGCGTTCGGAGAAAGCTCCAGCAATTCCATTCATGGCCGATAATTCGCCAACGCCAAAAGTTGTAATGACAGCGCCGATTTTGTTAACTCGAGCGTAGCCATCGGCAGCGTAGGCTGTAAAGTTAGCATGGGCTGTAGATGATGCAGATGTAAAGGTAGGTGATGTCATACCAGCGTTGAGCTCGTTCACGCTCCCCACCCAGTTCAAATCGCATTTCGGTAGATAATCGAGTGCGACGAGGTTATAGTCGCCCGGTACGCCGTGGACAGAGCGGACGCCGATTTCATGCAGACGGCGGAAGAGGTACTCTGCGACGTCGACTGGCTGCTTGAGGTTCTGGGTTCGAATGTCTGCCATGGTCACAAATTAAGCTGTAGAACAAAAACTGTAAGTCGCTTGATGTGAATTGACAAGAAACGGTTCGGGAATGAAATTGGTAGCGAATGGTGAAGTAGAGCTGCAGCATGACGTCCATCGTACGAACCTTATCATGGTGTGATGTAACCACTCCACCGGACCATCCGGCCACCACGCAACCAACATTCATGCCGTCTCGTTTCAATTTATATCAACCAATGAATTGTAAATCATCTATTTTATATTTTGAAAGTGGTATCTACTCTATACTGTGCGGAGATTATAATGATACAATCTAAATTCAAAACGCCACATCATACAATCCTGACAAACTCTTCCGTCACCATATTAAACAACCCCATCGTATCATACAACCATATCATACATCCCGCCCTATCACTCCATTAATCGCACCTCCCATCCTTCCATCCCGTCTTCCACCTTTCCTCCCACTTACTACAATCAAACACCGGCTTCCCCAACTTCCTATTCACCTCATTATGGGCACCACACAACCAGTTCCCAAACTCATCCCTACTCGCCACCTTGGGCTTCTCCTTTCCCAAATACGATTGAAAATCCTCTGCACACACCCAACACGGATACAATTTCGAGAACAGATCCACAAACCGCAACAAATCCGACTGTTGCGTCCGTGATGGCGTCTCAGGATACGTCGCCGCAATGGAGTGAAGCAGCGTCCACGTACTTCGGCCAAGTTTCTCCACGTCGGGCGGACAGTCTTTCGGGGGTGCTTTGATCGCGGCCGTGGCCTTGTCATTTTTTAAATTCCCTTTCGTCATTGCTGCCCATGCGGAAAACGACGTGCATGATTTACATCTGGTCCCAATTAGCTCTTTTGTCCCAAACTTGCTTAACTTACTGCACCTACGGCTTTCCATCCTTGCCGAGAACAACTCCCTTTGGAATCTGCTTGGGCGCATCCGCAGCAGGAGCCGCATCCTGCTCTTTCGTCTGATCTGCCATCTTCGTCCTCGCGCTATTCTCGCCGTGCTATTGAATGTTGACAGAAGCCAAAAAAACATTTGTAAGCGATTCACATTGGCGTAGCGTAGCTCCAATCATATCGATAAGCCCCTCCCACCATAACCATCTTCAAGCTACATCTCTTCCTCAACCACCTCCAACCATGTCTAAAATACCAATTCTGCTGCTCAAAACGCGCTCCACCCCCAGTGACGCATATCATGACCTGCTATCCTGCTCTAATCTCCCAGATGGCTGTCCGCTCGCCCCCGAATTCATCCCTGTCCTCCACCACCAATTCGACAACAATGGCATCGCCAAACTCACATCTCTGTTGACCAGTGATGGAATCAGCAATAAAGAACATGTCCCATTCGGCGGATTAATATTCACATCCCAGCGAGCTGTGGAAGCTTTCGGCCACGTCGTGCACGAAACCCGTCCCTCTGACAAGTCAGCCCCATGGCCGAGCCTCTCCAACATCCCAGTGTACAGTGTCGGGCCAGCGACCACGCGTGCGCTGCAGGCAGTCTCCGAAAACCCTCCTCTTAGAATATTCGGCTCGCATACTGGGAACGGCGAAGCCCTCGCGCAATATATCATCGAGCACTACGGCCAATGGTACGATACTCGCCCATCAAAGCCGCCTTTACTTTTCCTCGTCGGCGAGCAGCGTAGAAACATTATACCCCGAACATTAATGAATACATCACTACCTCTCGAGTCGCAAATACCAGTCAAAGAGGAAGTTGTATACGGAACGGGGGTGATGGAGTCGTTCCCCGAGGACTTTGCCAAATCGCTACAAGCGTCACACAGCCAAAGGAGATGGATCGTAGTCTTCTCGCCAACAGGGTGTGATAACATGCTCAAGGGCCTGGGTATGCTCGACGAAGCCACGGGGAAAGTAATAACAGGCAAACGAGACGGCAAGACATTCATTGCGACAATTGGACCTACGACACGAGACTTCTTGGCCAACACATTCGACTTTAAACCCGATGTCTGCGCAAAACAACCAAGTCCCGAAGGTGTACTACAAGGAATACTAGACTTTGAAGCATCATTATCCAGCGCTTGATATCACTTTTCACTTGTTGGATATATTACCTTATAATATTACTTTTGATTGTGGGGTATCAAGTATATAAAACCAGATTGGAGATTTGCCTACCCTCCTATGCCTTGTTCCCTGTCCTCCTCGCTATTTCCTATTGACCATTTTCCTTGTATCTTTTTGCTATTATTTCATACTCCCTGTTTTATGTCCCCAACACCCACAGCTCAACACCCCAAACCCCAAACTTCTCCCCAACATCACTTAAAGGCTCGTTCCCAAACGTCTCACACGTACAACTATGCCCAACATCCAACGTATCATCCAACCACAGTCCGTAATGCCCTCCACCAGAGCCCACACTTAAATACCCCGCCTCACAATTAATATAAAAGTCATTCAACCCACTATATGGAAACGCTTTGAAGCGAATCATCTCCGTACTGCCTGGCGTAGACGTGCCGCTCCCCGGCGGCGCCAGCGTCGTACTCCTCGTCAGATTCGTCGTGTCGGCCGACGGCGGCGGTGGCAATGAAGCCAATGTCGACACTCGCCAGAGGAAACACTCGCCGTTCCCAAAGTATGATGGCGCAGGGTGTGGATATTCCGATAAATACGCTCCGAATGTCTGTAACATATTAGCATTTCACCCTTAAACCATGCATGTCATTACTTACACCGCCCTCCTGATCCTTCACCACTAGCACAAACCCTACCCTCTTCCCTTCATAATGCCTACACTTCTGATACAGCGTATTCAGACTCGACCCGTCCTGTTCTAGACTATACACCAACTTCCAGTTCTCCGTGATCCGCAACCTCTCTGGCACCATTGTGCGAATCTCCTCCGCAACAGCATTATTCAGCAGCCGCGCCTCCTTCTGCGTCGAGTCCTTGTATCCATGTAGCACGACTGGATCCAGCGGCGGCGGTCGAAAGGGACTAGCTGTGCGCATGGCCGGCGTGAATACATCGTTGATGCCGTCTTTGTGGAGTGAGGAGTTCATCGAAGAGGATTGGTCCTGTTGGCTAGAGAGTTGGGTTTCTTCGGTCGAGAAACGTCGGATCAGGCCTGTAAACATGGTGTGGTGTGTGTAGGAGGATGTTATAATTTTTGGCCAGAAAAGAAGATGATTGATTGTTTGGTAATGTTTCTCCTGTTTAAAATGTTTCCAAACAGCAAACCCAAATATAGTCAGAGCTGTAGTCAGGTCGCAAGGGAGGACGATGGCAAATCCAAAAGTTGATGCGACAGTGTCTACTTGCCGGGTCCCGTCCCTATGGTGGTGGGGCAACCGACTCCCGTTACGTCAGAAAGCTGGTCTGACCACTGAGCTCACATGCTAGCTCCAACACCAACTCAACAGAGCTAGAGGTCTATACTGACATGTTGCGTAAACTTGCCGCCAGAAAAAAATATATATATACATATATAACTGGAAAAATTTGTACAAAAATACACAGAATTTTAGGGGATACATATACGTTTGTTTATGTTAATCAAATTTATTGACGTGTGATGTTCTTGTTTCATCCAACATGCAAATGATATCATCTCCAAATCAAAAAGTAACAAAAGAAAAGAAATCTCCCCCAAAAGCTCAATCTATTAGCTTTTATTCCTCCACAAAATAAAATAAAATGAACCTGGGCTTCAGGTCCAGCCCAATCGCCCCTCAAATTTGCCTGGCGCTTGAATGCATACGATCATCGCATAATCTCCTGATAGATGAGCTGCTTCAGCTGCTCCTTGCTCAAAGTATCCTTGTGCTTATCGAAATCGAAGAACTCCTCGGGAATTGGAGGCGCGGTGGGCTCGTCCTCGGGGTCGTGGTATGGTTCAAGATAAGGGTGTTTCAAAGCCTCTTCGACAGTGATGCGCTTGACGGGGTTGAAGGCGAGGAGCTTCTCGAGAAGGTCCAGGGCCAAGTCCGATGTCTTAGGGAACAGTGTGCGGAATGGAACCTTCTTCTTGAATGGCAAAGAGCGGATGTACTCCCGAGCACGGCGAGACTTGATGCCGTAGTAGTCTTCCATGGTTGGCGTACCAAGAACATCGAGAATAAGGGTGAGCTGGTGGTGATCTAGACTGTGTTAGTCCACCATTTCAATCGTCTTTGAATTCGCCTTACAATCTTTGCCAGGGAAAAGAGGCTTTCCGCTGAGCATTTCAGCCAAGATGCATCCGACAGACCATACGTCAATAGCCTTGGTGTACTCCTTGAAGGTCAACATAATTTCTGGAGCTCTGTACCAACGG
Organism: Simplicillium aogashimaense; assembly: GCA_028455935.1. NCBI lineage: Eukaryota > Fungi > Ascomycota > Sordariomycetes > Hypocreales > Cordycipitaceae > Simplicillium > Simplicillium aogashimaense. Next base: position 2,434,172 of record CM052010.1, on the reverse strand, counting down.
GTAGCGACGTATTCAGTCATGAAACCAGAGTTGTCTTCTTGCGATGCGGCAGATCTAGCGAGACCAAAGTCGCAAACCTTCAAGTCACAGTTGGCATTGAGAAGCAAGTTGGAGGGCTTCAAGTCACGGTGAAGCACGTTGGCGGAATGCATGGCCTTGAGGGCACGGAGGGTCTGGTAGATGAAGTATTGGCAGTGATCATCCGAGAGATCCTGAGTGCGAATGACACGGTGCATATCAGTCTCCATAAGTTCCTACAACCGTTAGTTCTGCTATGTAGCTAAGATAAACTAAAAGCTCTTACCTGAATGAGGTAAACCTCGTGGAAAGAGTCATAAGCTCGAGGCTTCTGGATATCGAGAATGGAGATGATGTTCTCGTGGTTAAAGTATCGGAGGAGCTTCATCTCTCGAAGGGTTCTCAAACAGAACATGGAGTGATCAAACGGAGTAATCTTCTTGATGGCAACCTTTTGTCCAGAGGGTTTGTGGATGGCAGAGCTATCCTCATTAGTTAGAATGGCGATTCATGCACGAATTAGGGGCCAAGAGAAGCAAGCGTGAACACTCTCAGGTTAAGAAGCGACTCACCATACAACTCCGTAGGCACCTTCACCTACGACATCCTGAATATCGTACTGCTCGCTGACATTGAAAGAAATCTTTCGCGACGCAGCGTTGGGGGGTTGAGCGCGAGACATGATGGGCGGTGATTGAAATCAAGAGTGCCGGATTGTCGTTGCTGAGGGCGTTCTTTTTGGCGGGGTGAGCGGCTAGGTGAGGGGCAGACGGTATGTGGCAGATCAGGCGGTTGAGTTAACTGTCTTGGGCGACGTTTGTTGTGGCTTGAACAAGTCGGGAGACGGTGCAGCTTGGTTATGAGAAATTGGTGCTCGTAAAAGTAACAGATTCCGAGCCTGATTCCAAGATCCAAAATCCAACGATGAAGCTGTGGATAGGAGTCGGGCGGCAGAAATGGGAGAGGATACGAGTGTCAGAGCCAAGTCCAAGCGATGGGGTGAGCTCGTGAGGGGCAAAGCAGAGCAGAGCAAGAAAAGCAGGGGACTGGGGGGTTGGGCTTCCCTGTAGTGTTCCCTGTACTAGTCCCTGTGCTGGTACTAGTGGCGTGTGCTGTATTGGTCGAGATGCAGAAAAAAGAGCCCCGCTCGGCCCTTGTCGCCTAAAATAATAGCTGCCAATTACTCGACACTGACCAGAATTGCAACAAAAATGGCCAAAAACCAGTTTGGCTACAAGAGGTATAATGCAGCCTGCTATGGGCTCAATTTGCCTCTTGAGGAATTTTGAAAGGGTTGAAAATAAAATCGAAGCTTGTAGAGTCGTGTATTATGGTCGATTCGAGCTTTGCGACAACGTTGACGAAGTAGCAGTCGACTGCGCGATCAGAGGATAGGTGGAGTTGAAGTGGTGAAAGTTGTACTGTAGAAAAAGAACAAAGGAAGAAGAAAATATTAGCAAATAAGCTCTAGCTTTCTTTGTGTACAGTGAATAACAGAAATGAATTAATAAAATGCAAATCAAGGTCGCATAGCGTGACGCGTGACAAGCAGAAACAGAAAGCTCCAACTTCAACCAAATGGGAAGACGGCATCCTTTTAAGCAGATGGGAGTGATGTAGAAAGACTTGGAGGAGGATGATTGGCTGTGCTGTATGATGAGTTCAGGCACCCTCGTCTCATACACACATTTGGGGAAAGCTGTTGCAGCGCACAGCCAATCTCCTGTAATGGTAAGGAGCTGCAGCTACCAGAGCTTGTGCTTGGTGTGCTGCACTATACTGTACTGTGCGTCTTGTACAATACTGTAATAAACTGTCGCAGCTGATGCGCAGTGTGCTGTCGCAGTACCTGACAGCCCATTACAGTATGCTGCAGTACATGTACTCTCTCTGTACGCTTGGTCCGCCCAGCCCAGTCTCGGGCCCGTCCCGCTTTCTGTTCAGGTCCCCTCAGGGCCCCGTCAGGTCCCCCTTTGCAATCTGGGCCATCCTCATTCGCTGCAGTTCTTCAGCGGTCTCCAGCGCTAGACCAAGTGGGGTCCACTTCGTCAGGAACCCGCTCAGGACAAGACGTGCCCTGAATCACCACTCAACAATTGTAACTGGGGCAGCACCGAAGAGTACAACCAACACTTGCTGGAAGCACTCATCAGCCAACTCTCAAAGACACCACCATAATAGGATAGAGGAAAGAAAAGAAACAGAAAGCAGGGAATAAACATACCCCAATAGATTGAACGCGTGATGTGTTCCTGTTTGAAACATAAACCAATTGCGCCAGTGAGCAGCCCCAAGTTTGGAAACCAGAAACAGAAACCAGATGGATGGCGATGATGGTGGTGGTGGTGATGGTGATGTAAGATGCAAGAAACACCCGCTAGTGTTTGAAGGAGAGAGTTCATATCAAATACAAATCCTTTGCAGCCTCGACCAAACGAGATTCGTCATGACCAGATACAGCAAAATATGTACCTCCCATTAATTAATTAATCACCAGTCATCGCCCAACTGCGCTACAGTAGACCTGGGTCCGTAGCGCCTGTGACTGTGACACGCCTTTGAACCGTCAATGGCGCAGCCACATCTCCAAACGAACCAATCAACCAACCAACACTAATTGCCGAAATATTTTCTGTTCTGACAATTCTAAACTCTCATTTCTCCATTTCCGTGTTGTTTAGTTTGAAAAAGAGGAAGAAGAAGAAGAGAACGGAAGCTATCATCTCTTCATGACCTACCTAGCGATCTCCCACCCCGTCGTCACACCCAAGTTTCATCATATCGCCCGAGTCCCAAACACATCAAACACCCTCACCCTCACCCGTCATGTCATGTCATGTCCACCCCTTCACTCAAAGGAAATTTCCGGCACCCTTCAAAGAATTGCCTAATACTTCCATGCTACACATATTTTTATTTTTAGCAAATTCTCAAAAGCCACACAAAAAGGGGCAAAATACTTTGATCATCCCTGGCCTTTTCATCCATCCATCCTTGTCCGGCGCTTAACCCTTCGCTTCATTGGCTACTCAAGCGTCCACAATGTCCCCGCCTTCCACTTAGCTCCGTCGTTTCATCTCTCATCGCTCGCAAACCCAGGCACAGGCTTCAGCCAATCTGTCCATTTACCTTTCAGAAGCCATACATCCTACCAGCCATCCTTACATGTAGCTCTCCCATCCATGCAACTGCGCATATTATCAAACTGCGCCTCATCTGCTTTGATACCCAGCACCTACGGTAACACATGATTCACTGGATACCTCTTCCAGTGTTTCAATGCAATGCAACACAGCACATAAAATAATAAAGTCTACTAATATTGATTTCATAAGTGAGTTAACTGTCCTCCTCAATACATCCTGGCCAATCAAGGCCAGTCTTGCTTCGCTCATCAACAATTTTACTGTCTTCCCATTTTTAAATCATCACCACTTCCCCGTCCCGCCATGTCTATGCAACAACTTTGACACCATCCTCTGTCTCACGTATCCATCACGGCTGATGCTCAGCCTCTCTATGCCTCCCATTATCTTCCCCCTTTTTTTTTTGCTTTTCTTTACTGGACAACCTGTTGGCAATAGCGCATTAAAACTCCATTCCATAAATATTAACAAAAAACAATAACAATGGAAATTAGCTTACCTTTTCTCTCAGTGTACCCAGCCACTGCTGAGCGCTGACTCCCTGGTCGGCTCTGTCTTCCACGAGCAAGGTTTGTGCCCACAGCTTGAGGCTCGGCTCTCCGTCCTCACGCACAATGTACAGGTGAGGAACGGTAACGCTGCCAACACCCAATGATCTGTGGTCTTTGCTCTTCTGGATAACGCCACGCACACGCTCGTTGAAATCGTTGTCTAGCTCAGGGATACGGCCCTTGCCAACCTGTATTTGAGTCTTGTCCTCCACACCAAACACATCTGTGATGAGCTGGTTGACAGCGTCTCGGCCAACCCACAGGAATTGGGTCTGTCCGTCATCAATCAAGTACAAACCATAAGGAACCAGTCGTTCCGACGTCAAATTCGTAGGAGGCGGCAGAGTAATCTGTCCCGTCTCGCCATCTGGCGTGCCAGCCTCATCGGGCATGTCATGCAGTGAGTAAAGGCGTGGATAGATGTAGCGCACGAGGAGTGGTACAGGCAGCGTCGATAGCAAGCAGAGAGCAGCGGAGCGGATATCTGAAGGGATCTGGGCGGACTTTCGAAGACCAACATTCTTGATCAACCCCAGGAACAATACTGGGAGTCCACGCAAGTTAGCGGGGAATTGCAGTCCACCACCCATGCTGCCTCCCGCGAGCTCCTTTCTGAATGTCTGCAGGAGCTCTGTCAGCTTAGCCTGCAGAGCATCGCGGGCGGCATCCAGGCCAGTGTCAAGAGTTCTCTCAACAGCCTTGTGGCTGAAGTAGGTAGTGATGGCACACTGGTCAGCAGAAGCGTAGATATCGGACAAGTTGGTGGTAGTGGGCAGCGCCAGGGTCATGACACGAATTCTACGTTCGCCGTTGCATGTGGTGTGAAGAACAGCAGCCTGCAGGCAGACCACATTCTTGGTGAGGTTCTCATCGATAGCCACTTCAACAACATAGCACTGGTCACGAGGGAAGGCGGGGAATGCGCAGAGATCGGAGCTGCGGTTGAAAAAGTTTCCGTAGAAGTTGGCCATGCGGAGGCCGGTAGTGGCACGCACACGAAGAACAGCTTCGAGCCCAATTTCAGAAGACAAGTAATCGCTAAATTCAGAGGCAAACTTCAACGCATCCTCTGGTCTAGACGCGTGCCAGCCGGGATAGAACCAAGTTTGACCACCAGTGTATCTAGGCAAGTTGCTCAAGGAAGCAACATCCTGGTACTGTGAAGAGAACAAGAACATGTCTATTGAGACCTGGTTCTTGGAGCACTCGACTGCGAAGCTCTTGTAGAAGCTGTTTGAGGTCTGAAGCAGTGATCCTTCCTTTGACGTGCCAAGGAGCTTCTTGTCTTCTCTCATGTCCAGCTTACCGGCACCAATGTTAGGCAGAGACGATGTCAGGACAACCATCTTACCACCGAGCGCAGAGATAAGCTTATGACCAGCACGCAGGGCAGATCCCATAGCAGAACCGTTGCTCTGGTTTTCCTGAAACATTTCAGGCAACTTTTGCAGGAATTTCTCGAGACTCTGTCGGCTTTCGGTCAAAGAGACCAAGAGGTCTTGGGGAACAGGCAAGAAGGGCTCATCCAGGTCGCTAACCACCAACATGCTGGGTTCAGAATTCTCCTCAGTATCTTTTGGGATGGAGAAGTAGTGCAGGCTAGCATCGACGGCGAGAAAACCGATTCGTGTACGTCTGTCCGCATTTGGTATCCTGTTAAGGCTATCCATGATGGTGCGGGCGCTGGTGGCCAAAAGTCCGTTGGCGATGGAGTTATAGCTAACGTCCAGCAAGAACAGGTAGACCAAAGGCTGAGGGGGTCTGACCATGTACTCTTGGGGAGCCACAAACTCAACAACGGAGTGGTTAAGCTCGGCTCGCTGCCAGCGATCGACAGTTCTCTGCGCGGCGGAATCCCAATCGAAAGCCTGAGGAACATCGTTGCTCAGGTTGCACATGTTGCATCGCCAGCGGTGTCCGTGGTCCAAGAAAGTAACGTATGGGTTGATGTATGTTCTGCATCGTCTGCATCGGGCAATAACCTGATCCTGGATGACGGGGATGGGGTCCTCATCGTCGTGCAGAGCACCGTAAGGCTGGATAATCAAGGAGTATGGAAGCTTGGACTTCTTCAGTAGCGAGTTCGTAGTGGGCACCGCGTTGAGAGTCGAGCGGATATATCTGGGAGGGCAGTTGGCGTGCTCAGAAGGAGTGACGCTGGTCTAAAGCAAAATGAGTTAGCAAGACAAATCATGCACGCACAATCGGCATGGAACTTACGTTGGGGGGGAGGATGATTGGAGGAGGAGGCAGATCCAGCTCGGATACGTTGAATGGCTGGTTCAACAAGTCGGTGGGATAGAGGTGATTTAGTGGTCCTTGGCGAGCAGCCTGAGCTGGCGGTTGCTGGGGCTGCGATCCACCCATTTGCATGTTGGCCATGCCATGCGTGATTCCTCCAACACCAGATGCGGGGGCAGGAGGCTGTCCAGCACTGGGAGCCTGGTAGCCTCCATAAGCTGGCTGTTGAGGCGCTTGGGGAGCAGGAGCGCCATAGCCCTGAGATGGTTGTTGGTATCCTGGCTGAGGCTGCTCTGGCTGCTGTGGGTACCCTCCATACTGAGGAGCAGGAGGCATACCGAATTGGCCTCCAGCAGGAGGCTGACCGCCAGCACCAGCATTGGCACCGGACCCTACATCAAAGGCTCCAGCAGCGTAGGCTCGCTTTTTCTTCTTGCCACCAGCGGCGGCGACATCTTGTTGCGGAGGAGCTTGAGCAGATTGGTCTCCGAACTGTTCCTGAACTTCTTGTTGCTGGCTCTGTCCTTGGTCAGGATACTGGCCGTAGCCTTGGTTAGGAGGAGCCGACATGGTTGTTCGCTATCTATGGCCGCGTATGTTCGAATCGAGAGGACGCCAGTCGGAGGGAGGGGAGAAGGGGACTGGAGAACGTGCGCGTTCCGATGAGGGCGGTATGCCGAGGGCAATAAAAAGAATTGACCTTGGGAAAGAAAAGAGATCAAAAAAAGAGAAAGAGATAGATCGCGACAGCACACTACAGCAATGCGCGATATCGCAACCAAGATGGGATCCAGGGATGGAATGGGGGAGATGTTGATGCGGTGGGCTGTCAGTGGTGCGGCGGGACGAGGTTAGCTTGACGCTCAGCAGCACAAGCAGCTGTTGTGTCCTCTTCCTGTCTCTTCCCAGCTTGGTAATTTTGGTGGGACACCGCCTTTGAAGACGCCACGTCCAACACAATGACCGAGCGAGTGAGGGGCCGTGGCAACGAACGTGGTCTTAACAAAGCGAGTCAACAGAGCTGGATTTTTGTCATAAATTTCTGTAAATGAGTCATTGGCATCAGTTATCTATATGCATTTATTATAACATTTTATTCTATTTTTCATGTAAGCTCCCAAGGGATACGTATCCTCTTCTTCGATTGCCCGCCGCCATTCGTGGGGCAAATCGTCGGCTTCGGCTTTACTATTGCCCATTCCTGCGCTGCTTGTTCACGACACGCCCTCCTTGTTCACTACATGCCTGCCTGCCTGGTTTATAACCCGCTTGATCCCTCGTAGATTCGTAACCGCATGGCTTGTTGTTCTTAGACCGGAAGGGTAGTGAAATAAATCTACATAAACTTGCACGAATTCTCGAGTCGCATGCCTACTGCCACGGCACCCGCGCTACACCAATCACAAGAGCAGTGGCCTGGTTTCTCCCTTTGCTGTTTTTCTCTATGACTGTATAATTCCATGATGTCTCAATTTTAACCATAGAGTAACAGCACTTATCAACATGTAAATTGGTGAATTATTCGGACGACTTGCTTTTGCCATCATGTTTTACCAAGAGATCTACGACATCGGTGCTATGGTATTATTTTCGTCAAGTTCCTCTGTTCTTGTCTTGGCCCTCCTGCCGGGTTTCGCTTTGATGAATTGGCACTGGTCACAGCCAGCTGTAGGACCTTTTGTGCCTGGCGGAACCCAGTGTACAAGGCTTGTATCTTTACTTTACTCCATGGCCTAACCCTCGGCATCGTGGGTTCTTTTGTCGTTGAGATTCGATTGCCGTGGAAGGATATACTTTATCAAATAGCTGTCTGCTCCGTGCTTGTTCAAGGAACCCTGAGCTACTGCTTTTAGAAACAAGGCATCGTAATGAAGCAAGAGCATCTATCTTTTCTATTGCTAAAAGCTCCAAATATTGTTGGCCGCTACATCATAGAATTACCCTTGCATGGCTACGAATGATTAATGATGGTAGCAAATACCCAACGTCAAAGAAGAATTTGGATGTAGAAAATATCACATAGAACCTCAATCTTACTCGACATGAACTTTAATGTCCTTTTTTTTATCCTTTTTTTTTTTAATGTATTTTATCCCATTCACAACTGTCATCCACTGCTCGCTGCCACACTTACAACCCCTAGCTGCCCCGGTATGGCACATCATTATTCCGCAATTCCAAAATTTCCACCCATATCTAGCCCACTTCGCCAGCGCCAATTTTACTTTTCTTTTCTTTTCTTCTTCATGAAACCTACTAGAAATACATTTAATCCTTCAAATTCACTCTGCCATTCATTTCTTCCATGAATGAGACTGGAGGGGAAACTGGAGGAGAGAACAAACTTCTCCGCTTGCCTTACCCTCTGTCCTGCTGTTTTTCCGTCGGGCCAGATAAATTTTTGACGTGCGGCACATTTTTTTTCATCATCAGCGAAAACCTTTTGACTCCAACCAACCATCATCGCCATCACGATTACAATTACATACGATAGCCACTCACGAGCATCGATTTGAATATGTTACCAATAATCTGTTGACATGATATACAAACGGGTTGGTGCGTTAACAATGTTCGTCGCTGTTACCAAATATCCCACTTCGCTCCATAAATCGTAATCGTAATTAGCATCTGTTGAAATTTTCGTAGCAGATGCAATGCCTAGTTTTCTCCTGATGCGTCTTCTGCCTCAGCTCCAGTCACTTCAGCATGCATGTCGTCGTCAATGGTAACGGCTGCAACCAATACACCTTGCCGCCAGATGCGAAGAAGACGTCCTCCGTTCCACCTAATCTGTACACTTGGTCCAGCTACAATGCTTGTCAATGTGCCCTGCATGTTGTCATTCTGCAGGCCAACAGCGACATCTGCAGCGTCCCGACTGTTATTGGTGCTCTGTGCCTCGGACGCTAAGTGTCCTCCGGCACGGCCGCCAGCAGTTCTGGCCAATCGGGAAAAGGTTGGCCGAGCAGGCATTGGTACCAGATCTTCAACGCTGTAGCCGTAACAGCGTGTGACGTACGGCGGTGGTGGATCTCTAGAAAAGCGATTGAGTCCGGAGAATGGTCCTCGTGATAGCATTTGATTTCGTGTTGGTAGCTCAAGTCGCCGCCAGTTCAACGGCCTTCGTCCTAGAAGGTGGTCTAGTAGTGCTAGTCCCCGATTCTGGCTGTCATCTCTTTCATTGACGGCTGTGCTAAGTCGCTCTGAACGGGACTGAGACTCAGCAGACTCTGGAGGCTCTGTTGATCCTATGGTCGTGGTAAGGGAAGGATGCAGACCGAGAAAAGATGCAAAGGGTCTAACTCGTACAGGCGTCGGCTCAGTAATTTCCGTCTGTCGGTTGGCTCTCCTTCTCTCTGAACCCGATCGTGTGACGTGCTGTCGATGTGGTACTCTATCTCCTTCGTCCATATGCGGATATGGGGCAAACGGAGTTGGGGGTCTACCCTCTGCTGTCCAATATTCCCTCGGTGATGTTCGACGTGTCAATGTGTCACGAACTCGATTCAGTAAAGGCCTGGTTGCCGTCTCAAGGGCCTCCAACGATGTGCTGGATTGTGTACCAGATCGCTGTCTTTCCTTTCCGCTTGCTCGTACTCTCGCCATTTTGAATAGTTGACGGTATGGAAATGATGAGATGTAATGATATTGCCGTGTATAATGACACAATAGTCCTGTTCTAGGAAGAGTTGGTTAAAAGATACGCAACCGCTGTTGCAGGCAGTGGTGTCATTAGAGGGATATTCCTATAGGAAGTTTGCACAAAACAAGATGCAGCCTCAAAATCAAACAGCTTTTGACATTGTAAGCTTGATTTCCATCAGAGGCAGGAACTAGTTGGCGCTGCTTCACTATTCCTTCTCATAAGTACCAACACTCTTGCGACAGCTTCGCTCTTGCTCCTATTCAGACATGGACTGTAAAAGATGGTCAATTCGTCTTTTGCGACTCGTCTTTAATGATGGTGCGATACTTGAGCTCTCGCTCTTTAGCTTTGTGGCGTTGTTTACATCTCGTTGCTTGGTGGTGACCTTATCCCCCGAAGCCCCAACCTTTCTTGTGAAAGTATATCTCTTGGTCGAAAACAGCCCTCGGCGGATATACGACGGCTTGCTTGCGATCCCTCCTCTTCCACTATGGCCAAGGAATAAACACGCCATTGGCTTTGAAGGTAGCACAAAGGGACCAACAGCCGCCTGAACTTCGCATTTAACATTGTTATGCTTCAAATCCGCATCTTTGTTTAACTGTCCAATAAAGGCACAAAGCCAAAAAGCCCACGTCTCGAACGCCATGCCGTGACAAGCCCTAGCCTCTCTAGACTCTGCTTCGGGATCCCACAGTTGCAATTTGACTTTTGCGGGGTCCATGAGATATTCCAACAATGGAGGTGCGTTGCCGTTGGGGACAAACTTTAACACGCATCGCGAGTCGCTGCACAGCGATAGCAGATCAGTGTCTATGTTCCTCGCGAGGTCTTTAAGTCTATTCGTCGGAGCATCTTGTGACGGCGCTAGTATCATGAGGCTTCGCAGCACAGAGTTTTCCAGCCCTTGGATCTGGTCTGCTTCTTCCCAACCGGCTGTGTCGGCACACTCTGCTCTCTGCATCCAATCCTCCCTTGCGCCCATGACATCGTACATGGCTAACGACGGAAACTTGGTAATCGAGTTTAACGACGCATCTGTAATATCCTGGTCTCTGAATATGCGTAATATGCGCAACAGCGGGAAGGGGTTGGTCTTTTCAGTCCAGCTCCGAAGCAGCCGGTCACTGACGTCAGGAAATGAAGCCATGAGTTCATCTGCCGGTTGTATCAGTTCCAGTACGGCGAGATTATTCAGATCCGCCAAGCACAGCAGTTCATTTGTAGAAAACGGACAATTTCCACTGATAACCAAATGTGTGAGGAATTCCACGTTTGGCGACAGAAGCGGCTGCGTATACGCCGAAAGCTCGTCGTCTGGCCGACAGATGTGATGTCTAAACCGGTACAAGCCAAGGTTCTTGTCGCTCTCCTCCTCGAGCAGATAATGCGATAATAATTTCCAAGCATGAAGACACACTCCTCTTATAACCACACCCCATTAGCGACATAAATTCCATCATATGTGAAGCAGCACGCCAACTCACCTTGCTTCCAAAAACCTCCATACACGCCATAACAGTTTCACCGGAACGCCTTCCAATAGGTCCTCTGAAACCTCCCCAATATTATTCGCAATCACATTTGTCGCCATATCAACCAAAGACCTAGGGCCACGCGAGCCTCGGGGCCGAAACAAAGGATACGGCCGCCGTCGAGACCAATCCAGCGAGTCGTGAAGCGCCGAGATGCTGCGTCGACGGCCTGCTATGGTCCATTCTCGGTAGACTTGACCCGTCTCACGGTCAAAAAGGCTAGGCATTGTTACGAGGTGTAAAATAACGCGAGTTGCTGCTTCATGGTGAAACGCTTTGCAGCTGGTGAGACGGGCGCACGTTGGACGAGGCGAGTTGCTAGTGGAACTGGTGCGTTGTGGTGGTATGTTGATCCGCTTATGGGTGAAATGCAATGGCCGCGGACAAGTGAATTACCACTTCACAACTCACTGTTTATTTTAGATTCGTATTCTGTTTGGCTATTTTTGTACAGTTTCCAAATGTTTTCTTTGATTTTTAATATAATTTGGTATCCAAAATGTGCTGACTTGGAATGGCTACAGCTCGCTCTTTAACAAATGCGCCTTAATACAAAGAAATCTTTGCTCAAATCATCACTCATCTGCTTTACATTTCTTTTCCTCCCTTTTTCACATTTCACTTTACAGCATTGGCTTCAAGTCGTCAGCAACCTTGAAAGGTGCCTCGGTCTTGCTCTTGATCTCGTCCACGGTGACACCGTCAGCAATCTCGATCAAGGTGAGACCCTTGCCTTGCTCGACGTCAAAGACACCCTAGAATTTGACGTTAGTTTATGTTCTCACTTTGTAAAATTAGCATTTAACTTACAAGCTCAGTAATTATTCTGGAAACGCAAGCAGGGCCAGTCAGAGGGAAAGCGCACTGCTTCACAATCTTGGGGTTGCCCTTCTTATCATTGTGCTCCATGGTGACAACAACCTTGGTCTTGGAAGGGTTGCTGACGAGATCCATGGCACCACCGAAGCCCTTGACCTTGCCTGGCAACATCCAATTGGCCAAATCACCGTTGGCGCTAACCTGCATAGCACCGAGAATAGTCAAGTCGATGCGACCGGCGCGGATCATGCCGAAACTCTCTTCACTGCCGAATACAGCAGCTCCGGGAAGGAGGGTGACGGTCTCCTTGCCAGCATTGATCAAGTCCGCATCCTCAGAGCCCTTCTTGGGGTAGGGGCCAAGTCCGAGAATACCGTTCTCAGACTGGAGCTGGACTTCGACTTCGGGACCGACGAAGCTGGGAGCAAGCATGGGCATACCGATACCCAGGTTGGCATACATTCCGTTCTTGAATTCCTTGGCGGCACGTCGCACGATGCGCTCACGCTTCGCTGCCGTCTCGCCGCTTCCGAGAGCAGCCTTGGCATCAGCATCGTTCTCATCCTTGGCGAATGTGAATTTCTCAATGTTCTTCTTGCTGGTGCTCTGGATGACATTGGTAACGTAGATTCCGGGCAGATGGACTGCCTCGGGGGCGATCTCACCGGGCTCTACGATGTTCTCGGCTTCAACAATGGTGACCTTGGCATTTCGGCCCATGGCTCCGTTGAAGTTGTTGGCGGCCAGACGGAACTGGCAGTTTCCGAGCTTGTCGGCCTTGTAAGCCTTCACAAAGGCGTAATCACCAGCAATGCTATGTTCCAGCAGGTAAGACTTGCCATTGAATACCTTAACGTCTTTGGGATAACCGAATTCAGCGGGGGTGCCGTCAGGCTTGTTTCTCAAAGGGATTTCGCCAGTCTGCACGACAGTACCGTAAGCTGCAGGAGTGTAAAAGGCGGGAATGCCCTTGCCTCCGGCGGCGCAACGTTCAGCTAGCGTGCCCTGGGGAGTAAGCTCTAGCTCAACCTCACCGGTTAAGTACATGGTCTCGAATGTCTTGTTTTCACCAATGTAGCTAGCAACCATCTTCTTGACCTGCTTTGACTTGAGCAGCTTGCCGAGTCCCGAGTTGTCAGTACCAGCATTGTTGGAGACAGCAGTAAGACCCTTAATTTCTGGCTTCTTGAGAACCTCGTCAATCAGCGTGTCAGGAACACCACAAAGACCGAAGCCACCGCAGAGGAGTGTTGTGTCGCCCTTCATGTCCTTAATAGCCTCGGCGGCTGAAGGGAGGACCTTGTTGATTTCGGCTCGACGGACAGTAGCTGAAAAGCTGCGAGAGAAGACGGCGGTGGGCTATGAGGTTGGTGTTAGAAACTGTAGTGGATATATTGGAATTATTCTACATGGCTTACATTTGACGCATGGCGAGCAAAGGCTCCCATGGTCTTGAGGCGCAAGGCAGTGGACATGTTGAATATGTGAAGCTGTGCTAGCTTAGAGTCACGAAGAATTGTAACTCGGAGAGCAATCGCTGTATTGGGATAAGAAAAGTTTCAAGAGAAAAAGAGACAAAAAAATGGCGCAGTTAGATGCTAATATGGGAGAGACGAGGATGTGGAGGAGACAAATGGCATGGACGAGCCTCTTCAGTGACAGCGACAGGAAGCTGATTTGTATGGACGCGCAAAGCCGATGCCAAGTGCCGTCAATGGCCGAAGCAGCTTCTCCAGGTTCGTTTCCGCTGCTCAAGTGGTGGGTCGTTCCCAGAGTCCCACTAACAATAAGCCTGTTCGGATATGCTGTTCGGCTATGGGCCATCTGGGGTGTTACAGCAGTATCTTCTGCCACTGGAACGCGTGCGGAATTTAAGCCGGAACTCCACGGAAGACTGCTGCTGCTACAACCGTTTTTAGTTCCCAGGCCATCTACAATTTACAGCAAACAGTCATTTACAGAACTACAATAATGAGCCATGAAATTACCATTATTTATCATTTACTAAGGAATTATCTCATGCAGCCTGATCCCGTAAATCGGCGTCGACGGCATCCCTAATACATGATAAATCCTCAACTAAGCATCCATCACCTGATTCGGCTCATTCATTCGGAAGGCCGCTTCCGAAATAGCGCGACTGACAACACGGGGTGTCAAGACCATACAAGGATAAAGAATTACCCCGTATATAACACAGACTGCTCATCAGCAGTTATAAAATATGCAATAGCCGATTTACGGCGATTATCGTAACAAATCTCCCCATGATAAAGCGACATCGCATCGACCCAAACTTGGTCAAAGCTGGTACCGGGTAGGCTGCAGCATTTCCAGCTGTCTCCCAGCTGCCTCCCAAGCTGTCTCTTATCTTATCGCCCCGCCAGCCGTTTTTTTTATTTTTCTTTGTAGCCAAAAATTTCCATAGAGCGCTTCACGTTGAATAGATAGCAAATTACAAGCAACACAAGCTCACCAAACTCATATTTGTGGCATCATGGAAAACAATTCCAAGCGCCGCAAAATTAACCATGGCGGCTCTGGTCTACGTAAAGATGCCCTCATTGACTTCGAGTCGCGCAATTCGGCCAGAGTCTCTTCCACTAGCACATTTATGCTCCAGACTGATGAGCTGTTGAAGCAGACCAAAGTTGATACTGGCAGCGCATTCAAGAGTCTGACGGAGCAACTACACAGCCTAAAAGGGATAATAGACGCTATTGAACCTCACGCACCGATTCCAATCTCCGAAGCTACCGCCAAGTTCGAAAGGCAGCACAAAATCGCGATTCCCTATCCCGAACCGAAACCCGCCAAAGAATCGCCGTATAAAGTTTCGTTCTCACCGCCGAGTCAGTGCAATGTGGTTGGAAGCTATGTTGCGGGCACTATTATCAAGTCCCAGCCCAATATCGCGGTCGACATGGTGGTTCAAATGCCAAAGAGCTTGTTCCAGGACAAGGACTATTTGGACATGCGATACTTCTATCGTCGAGCATATTACATTGCATATATTGCTTCTGTTCTACACAAGGAATTGGGTGAAACAATGGATATTCGATTTGAATCGCTCCACGAGAACTCATTGCTGCCAATCCTTACTCTTCGACCAAAGGCTGCAGAGGGTGTGAAGGAGGACAAGAAATCAAGGAAGTCTCAGGCGGGCATTCGCGTCATACCGTGTGCTCCTGATGATCTTTTCCCGTGGTCAAAGCTGTCGCCACAGTCTGCCAATATTCGAAGCGAAGAGACAGACGAGAAGAAGCAACAGACTGCCACTCCATTTTACAATTCGACGCTTAATGCCGAGCGAACGTTTATACAGTACTTGCGCGTTCTGACCAATGCAAAGAAGGAATGCCCTGCATTTACTGATGCCTGTATTCTTGGCAGAATATGGCTTCAGCAGCGAGGATTCGGAAGTGCTATATCACAAGGTGGTTTTGGTCACTTTGAGTGGTCCGTCATGACGGCCCTTCTTTTGAAAATGGGCGGTAAGAGTGGACAGGCAGCTCTGTCTACTTCTCTTAGCAGCACTGAGCTGTTCAAGGCCGCTATCCAATTTCTGTCTACCACGGACTTCAACAAGAAGGCTTTCGCTTTTGGCTCCACCAAGGGAACTACAGATGGTTTCAAGGAGAATGGTCCCGTCATGTTCGATCCTGCAAGGCAGCTTAACGTTCTTTTCAAGATGAGCTCATGGTCAGCTAGTCTCTTGCAGCTTCATGCAAAGTCCACGACTAGCCTGCTTGCTGACGAGGCTGCCGACAAGTTTGAGCCAACATTCATTGCCAAGGTCGATGTGCCACTTCAAATTTTCGATGGTGTCCTCACTATTAAATGCCCACAAACTTTCCAGGCTAAGAGACAAGTCGACCGCAATGGAACAATCGCAGCATTTGGATCGGAAGTCTGCAAGGTGCTCAAGAAGGCATACGGCAACAGAGCTCAATTGTTGCACATCCAGCTCCCAGAGAAGAAGTCATGGAAGCTCAGTGGCCATCCCGCGAAGCAGTCTCAAACCATCACAGTCGGAATCATCTTTGAGCTGGCACACATGACACGCTCAATGGAACACGGTCCTCCCGCTGAGGAACAAAATCAAGCAGCCAAGTTTCGACTATTTTGGGGCGAGAAAGCCGAGCTGCGACGTTTCAAAGATGGCAGCATTCTCGAATGCGTAGAATGGTCCGGCAGATCAGCCCTTCAAATCTGCGAAGAAATCGCCCAGTACTCTCTCCAACGCCATCTGAAGACAACCCAAGACGACGTCGAGATTCACGGCGATGGCCTCGCATCCATCCTCACCTTATCCAACATGGACAAGGAAGCCTTCGATGCCGCTCGACGAAACTTCCAAACTCTCGAGCATGATATTCGCGGCCTGGACGACCTCCCACTCCAAATCCGCCAATTATCACCCGTCTCTCCCCTGGCACGCTATTCATCCATCCAACCACCACTCGTAGGCTTCCACCAAGACACCATCGACCCCATGGATGTCAACCTCTACTTCGAAGCCTCTAGCAAATGGCCTGAGAACCTCACCGCCATCCAAGAAGCCAAATTCGAGTTCCTCATCGATCTGGACCGCCGCCTCACCACCGCCCACGAAAACATCACCACCTACCTAGGCCGAGAGAACCGTGACGTTGGCATCGAGAACATGGCCTACCTCGACATTGTCTACGACAGCGGTGCTGCATTCCGCCTACGTATCCACTGCGACCTCGAAGATACGATCCTGGAGCGCCAAGTCAAGAACAAAACTCTCGACCCTCGCACGCGCGAAGGAGCAGAAGATGCCCTCGCCAACGTCGAATGGCAATTCAACATTCTCCCTGTGCACACCCAGACCATCGCCACCTTCAGTACCCGACTCCAAGCCCTCTCCCCCACCATCCGCCTCGTCAAGCATTGGTTCGCCGCCCACAAACTCACTTCCCACATCAGCGACGAACTCATCGAGCTGTTCGTCCTCCACGTCTTCCTCCAGCCCTACCCCTGGACCATCCCTTCCTCCGTCACCACCGGCTTCCTCCGCACCCTCTTCTTCCTCTCCAAATGGGACTGGCGCGAACAACCTCTCGTCGTCGACACAGCCGAGGAACTCACCTCGTCCGACCGCTCAGCCGTCCAAGTCGAACTCGACGCCTGGAGGAAACGCGACCCCGGCATGAACAGCACCGTCCTCATCGTTGCAACCTCCTACGACAAGTCCGGCCTCGCATATACCCGCGACAACCCCTCCAAGATTATCGCCTCCCGCATGACCCGTCTTGCCAAAGCAGCATGCAGACTCGTCCGCGACCAAGGCATCGACCTCGAACCCATGGCTCTCTTCGAAACCGCCCTGCAAGACTACGATGTCCTCTTGCACCTCTCCCCGAAGGCCATCAGCTCCATTGTTCGCGAAGCCGCTTCCGATTCTCACGCCAAGAAGCCGTCGCAGTTCAAAAACCTCGACGATCGCACCGGAAAGATACCATTACCTATTCGTGTCGGTCCAGTTGACGTCTTCGTCGCCGAGTTGCAGCGTGCATTCGACGATACGCTCATCTTCTTCCCCGGCGGTGCTGATGACGACTCCGTCATAGCTGCGTTGTGGAATCCTCGACTGCAGCAGCAAAAGTTCCGCCCTGGATTGCCGTACAACTTCCACCGTGCCGAAGATGTAGAAGACGACCTGGTAGAGGTGAATCGCAAGGCGGTCTTGTTAGAAATTGCCCGCGCGGGAGGATCCCTCATCAAGAAGATCGAGGAGCTTGACGAAGAGTAAATAATGACGAGACACAAAAGTTGATAGACTGTACACATAAAAAAATTATGAATAATACCAAGTTAGCATCACTTAGCATATGTTCCGTTGGGCTTCAAACTTTAAATAAAACGTATACAAACGCCATGCCAATGGTATAAAATGAGAACGATATATACAAATTCCAATTCCAATCCAATCTTCGTTCTTTTCTCCTCCCAGTCATGTTGAGCAATTTACCATTCGTACATTAATTATACCCCTCTCTTTCCCAAACAAAAATACAGAGTACAAAGCCGGCATTATCTTCGATCTCTCTTCTCCATCTGCTGCGTCGAAAATGAACAGAACTTGTCCTTGATGGCCACAACTTCATACGTTCCTTCTTGAGTAGCCTTGATAGTCTTGCTGCTCTCGTAGGAAACGTCATGCTTCGTCTCCAGGACGACGCTCTTCTGACCCTTCTTGGCATTGCTGCTTCGAGTATATGTAAATTCGAAAGGTGGCGTACCCCAAAAGTCAAACACGATATCGACCTCGTTACCCTCGTGGATATCCACGCGAGATTGCTTGCCCTTACTGATTTGTACGCTTGGCATGGGGTGGATGGTCTTGGCGAGGTTGACGGCAGCACGGCATTCACTGGCTTTGTCGGAGACGCTGGTAATGATGAAGTCACCGGGCTTCTCGGCCACGCGGCGGAAGTTGGTTGTTTGGGACTTGGCGTTCCATTTGCCATTGAATTGGTATGTGATGTCGAATGGTGGTGTGCCAGAGAGAGTGTACTCGATGCGTTCGCCGACGCAGAAGTTTTCGCGAGATTCGAGAGGGTAGATTGATGGTGCATCGTACAGTTGGATCTGGATAGAAGGGCCGCCAATCTCGTACCTTTGCTGACAGCCCCTAGCGTCCCGAACTCTACGAATACGCAGTTGTTGAGATCCTAAACGTAGATGCTTGCGGGGAATTGGCATGCCAAACGACTTAGTGTTGATAGATGGAATATGATATGTCTCAGGGCTGGAGCTGGACTGGTGCTTGATTTCCACCTCCACGTAGAAGGGGGGTGCGCCCGACAAGGTGATGGGGATTGTGTCCTCGTGTTCTTGCTCCTGTGCGCAGTACTTGAAAACTTGACCAGGTTTCGAAAACGTGGCGGTGGGTTTTGCGTTAACACGCTGCTGCACAGTCAACGGGTTTATCTTATGATTGACATTGTACAGCCTGTCCTCGAGGGCGTGGAACTTATATGTGTATTCACCAGGCTTCTTCGTGTCCATAGATATTGCTGCCTTGGAGGAAGCTGCATCAAACTTCTGCATAGCACTAAGAGACTTCGAGCCTTGCGGAGACTTATGATGTATATCATACTCAACGTGGTACGGTGGGGAACCTGTAACCTGTTAGTCGTTATTGCCTCAACAAGAGAATTGAGACACTTACCACTCATGTTAAGCTCGAAACCATCAATGTCACCTTCGCAAACTTCTTGCTTGATGTAGACATTGTCTGGAGCAGTAGTCACACTTTCTCCAGAGATAATAGCCATTTCCGGTTGGGGATACCAGTCAACTGTGAATGTAGAGGCAGAAGGCTCAATGCTACCAGGGCATTGATTATCACTGACCTCCACAAGTTGATAAACACCTTTGTCCCGGACCGAAAGCACGCCGTTCTCGTCCTTGATTGGCTTTGTGATGACTTCACCAGAACCATTCAGGTTCTTGTAGCTAACCGAGAAGGGACCCTCTCCCTGAAGGCGCAGTGGAATAGATTGTGGGGCGTCCTTAATCGTCATCACTTTGTTTTTCTGCTCAACGAGTCCGAATCCGCCTCGGGGTCGCTGTCTGCGAACAAGAATCTTCGATTGTTCCTTTAGGAAGGTGCGACATCCTCTCTTGTCTTGCACACTGGTGAGGGCGAGAATATACTCTCCGCCCTTAGTTAAGTTGGGTGTCTTGATCTTGTAAATGCTGCTTTCCAAGTTTGAAGCCTTCTCGGCCTTGCGCTTGCCATCGTGCACGACCTCCCATTCAAGATTGAATGGAGGATCGCCAGTTATCGCCACATCTAGTTCAACAGATGAGTCCAAACAAGCGCTCTTAGTTTCGGTCCCTTGCAAGAAGGCTCGGGCAGCAGGCTTGACAGTCTGTTCTAGCACCTTGTCCTTACCGGTGAGAGGCAAGTTGTTGTATACAGCATCCTTAATAGACCTGAAGACGTATTGGTGATGGCCGGGTGAAGTGGGAATAAGATCCAACTGAGACCGAAGGGTGTTAACTCTGTGTTGACGCTTGTCTACCCCATCCTTGGTGATGACGTCGTAGTTTACCGTAAATGGAGGCGTACCAACGAGGTCGAGATCGACACGCAGACCAATCGAGTTGCCAGCACATTTATCTGGAATGTCTTCAGATTTGATGGAGAGATGAGGCTCAAGAGGGTTCAACAAGAGGCAGGAAGACGGTTCATCCACATCACCTTGGCATGAGCCACTCACGATGGACTTGAGTGTGTACAGGCCCGATTCGGAGACAGTGGGGAGGTCATTTGCATCTTTGGCATTGTAGGATTTGACAGAAACCTTGTCTCCGTGATCACCACTGTTCGTCAGGCTATCGATTGGCGAAAACTCCCAGGTCACCTTGTAGCCGTCATCACTCCTGGATCCGGGGACGCCAAACTTCACCGGAAGTTTCGCCTTTCCGCCCTTAGGTACTTTCAGAGCGTTGCGAATGTCGCAGCCTTGCAGACGAACCTTGGGGCGCTTCTTGACTGTGAACAGATGCGAAACTGCCTTGGGACCGGGGCTCTCTGGGTCATCACTAGGCTGCGCATATTTCATTTTATTCCCGAATGCATCGCTCACTTCATCCACGGAGTACTGCCATTCCCCGGGTTCGGCCATGGACTCGTTCAAGCCGACTCTGACTGTGGTAGGACGGACCCAAGACACATCGTCGCTTGCTTCCGTCAAGGCGCCACCATAGGAACCAATCAATGGCGAGGTGAAGTCGTCCGGCTGCAAGCTTTGCATGTGAAAGCTATGATCTTTGCCGTTGATGGTCCTACTGTAGACGATCTTCAGAGGAGCGGTGCCAATCACCTCGAGCGACAGGTTTGACAACTCGCGAATGCAGCGGTCGTTTGATCCAGCGGGCTTGATCTCTGCCTTTGGGCAAGGCACCACATAAGTGTCTTTGGTTGCCCGCTGAACCTCGAGTTTGTACTCGTCCAGAACCTTTCCAAGTCTGTATACGCCGGGTTTCTTGACATGATAATCCCACTGGAAACCTGCCGCCTCAGGGTCGTTCATCTGGTCACGAATGGCCTTGGCAACTCTGTTGACATCTCGCGAGGAAACTTTGACTATTTCTTCCTTGCTAGTGTCTAGATCGATGCGGATGATTTCGATTTCGGCCGGAACAGTTGCATTGAAGTAGATTGGCAGAGGGATGCCTGTCTTCGACATAGGACCGAGACAGTACGGCTTGTGTTCCGGATTCAGTACGGCAGAGCCTTCAGGAAGGATGTTGATGATTTGTTTGCCCATGATGAGTGAATGATTATTCAAAATGTTGGAAACTTTGACGTTTTGTTCGGAAATGGACAGTTCGCGGTCGTAGAGAACTTTGGCCAATGCTAAAAGCCAAGATTGCCATGGCAACTTTAACAAAGAGTGTTAGGGAATTGATCGTGAAAATGTATTTTACAGAGACAGCAAATGCAACTTACCGGAATGTTGAACATGAGCATGTAGTTGATTACCAAGTGCGACGTGAACATGCTGGTAACCAACAGCTGTGACAACTCGAGCCATGGTATGCGTAGCTCAGGCAGACCAAACAAGAAAGCAAAGTCGATGAAGATCCATTTCAAGAATAAGAACCACGAGCTATCGCCATCTTCTACTACCTGGAGCCAGTCATACAACTTCCAAGCCCACAGAGCGACGTAGATACCAAACGCATAGAATCTTTGTTGTGGTGCATCGAGGAGCGTCAAAGGGATGACAGGTTCGTTGCCTGTCCTCTGTTTGACGACACTTTCGGGGGCCAAGGGCAGCGTAGGAGATCTAGTAGATGCTCTTCCCACTGTAGATGTCGACTTGGCGGAATCTGGTGTCTCTTGAAAGCTTCGTCGAGGTGCAACGGTAGCCGGAGTAGCAGGATACCCTGACCGCAGGCGGGGTGTCGCGCTCATCGCATTCCGTGTTTGCAATGAAGCATCTGATGATGAACGGATTAGAGGCGTTCAAGGGTTCGTGACGAGTCGTAATATGTGATTGTCGATGAAGAATTGATAAATATTTTTCTCTCGACGTCTGCAAGAAAAATATCACGTTGATGATCAGAGACGCGCTTTAGGCACAAAACAGCTCCACGGCAGAAAATGCTCCAGGCGGTTTTAGGTGGTGAGTCTCTGGCGCCTGTGATTGGGCCACGGTGATTTGCACACGGTGGATGTATCGGGTACATGACAACTGGGCAATAAACTGCGCAGAACTTGGGTATCCACTACTGGTTTGTTCAAATACTTGCTCTGAAGCAAGGATGCAAAAATGAGGCAACTATAACCATTATTAATTTATAGACTGCGAAGATTAATTCGTCTAGAATCCAATGACCTTTTTTTTTCTTTTTCAAGATCAAGGTTGTTGCGACTCGGCAAGAAGTTTAGATCTTCTATACGTTTCGCAAAATGTTTGTTAGTCGCATTGCCAGCCCATTTGATCAGGTATTATAGCGCTACGATGTGCTCCTTGCAGCTAAGACCTATCCATAAACTTGGTATTCATGCCTGGCTGTCGCTGCTGCGTATGGGGAGAAGCCACTCACTTACCTTTAGTTGACCAAATGGCGGAGATGCAGTGTGCGGCCCTAATGCGTTCATCTTGAAACAGTACACAAGTGCTTTGAAGCATCTGACTGCCTTTGCGAACCGGCCACTACGTACCCTCGGCGAACAGGGATCCTTGTGCATTCTTCTTTCGGGAGTATGCAGACTCACCAACAACGCATATGAAGCTATTCTGCACGCACAAAACGGATTTGGATTCTTCACTCAATGGAAATTCTAACTGAGAGCGGCAGAGGAAGAGCATCGCAGCGAATCATTGCTCGATGACAAACTGGTCAGTGCAATACATGGATCCTACGAGTCGCAGATGATGTACAACTGGACGGATTCTCCTTCATTTGCTTGACCCAGCACTTTAAATCCACTAACGTGCTCCGAGTCAGCCTTCAAGTCCGTTACAAAAGCCTTTACAGAGCTTCTACCTCTATTTAACGAGTCCTACAAACAAAGAATGTATAGAATTTGCCCTGCATATGGGCCTTCTGATGCTGTGCTTAAGGATAAGGAATATCAACGGGGTCCTTGTTTGGAAGCAGAAGTTTACCATTTTGCAAAAATACCCTGATTACCAGCGTTCCTCAACCGGCGCGATTCTGCTGCGGCTATACACCATTGCGACAGAGATAATCTCGATATCGGACCAATTGGGAGACAACATGGATGTCGAGGAATATCGCCCCCTTCATGAGACTTTCACCAAGTTGAACGAGATTGCACTACGAGAAGAGGACGAAACTGCTACAGACATGGGCCCATCGGCACGAATCTTTTCATATTCCATCATTCAACGCTCGGGACTGTCTGCGGTATTGCTGACGTACGAAAAACAATTATTAGACAACTGAGGAAGTATAAGCGGCACGACGGAGTATGAGAAGCACATGTGTCGCTTCTATTCAAGAGACTAAACTGAACCACGACGAGAAAGTCAAGTTCGATAAGGGCCTTGATCACACTGGGGACTGCAACTGCATTTATGGAAAACTTGTTTGCAGCTTGCACCGCCTTGTTTTCAACCCTCATGCCAGCAACGTAGGACCGGCCATCGTCGTCCGATTGCTTACCAAGAACATCCAGCGGGGAGAGATGGGACAAAAGGTGCTTCTAAATTATTGAAATGTAAAACCTCACGTATTATGCTCAAACTCTAGATATCCAACTTTTGTTCATTTTCCTTCGCATTACATGTTGAGTAACAGACAAGATGCTGCTACTACACCGGGAGTTAGACGCGTGTCACGTGCAACCTTTAAGAAACGCGGCGATGCCCAGCGACAGAAACCTGTTGGAAGCAATTGGTGCAATGTTCTCTTGAATTTGACAAATTCGCCTTCGTTTTTAGCTCTTTGTTGTTTCATCTGCTCAGAAATGGTCCTTGTTGTGATGCCTGCATTGGTCTGA
This sequence comes from Simplicillium aogashimaense, assembly GCA_028455935.1. Lineage (NCBI taxonomy): Eukaryota > Fungi > Ascomycota > Sordariomycetes > Hypocreales > Cordycipitaceae > Simplicillium > Simplicillium aogashimaense. The sequence goes on along the minus strand of CM052010.1, from coordinate 2,410,194 downwards.
TGTAGCCATGTCAATTCCGTTTGCCAGTCAACGTCTTTTTGTTCCCAACGGTCGCTTGCCTTGTTCATATATCCGTAGGAAATAAGTCGCTCGTTTGCATAACTTCCGGTACAGAACCTTTTCTTAATTTCCATTCGTCGTGGGTTTGCCTCGCTTGTTTGGTGCAACGGGTAGTACACAGTCTCAAGCAGAAGCCTAGCAGCTGCTGGTTTCCTACCTCGTCCTATTCCATTCTGATCCCTTCACAAACAACGCTCTTCATTTTTGTTCAGATATCCAAAATGGCGAAAACAAAACCAACTGACAAGAAATCTGCAGCAGCCGGTGGTGAGGAACCGCCACGGTGTTCGAAGCGCATTGCCGCCGCAGCCAAGCAGGACACACCGAAGATGTCCAAGCCCAAGCAAACGCGACAAAAGGTTGAGAAGCAGCCTGTGACGAAGATTCAAATTATTATCAAGAAAACGACTGAAAATAAACCGGATAAGAGGATTCGTATTAATATCAAGACAAATCAAGAAACGAATAAGGCGCCTGCCATGACGGGATCTCGACGAAATCCCAAGAGAAAGGCAGTCGAAGCAGCACCTGCAATTCGTGATGCTCCGGATAATATCCTCGAGGAGGCTTTGAAGCCACTGACTGATGCGGAGCGTGCAGACTGGCAAGGGTGGATTGAGCTTGAGTCGGAGCCAGTAGGTATGCTTAATCTGATAGAATTTTTAGTTACTGACACTGGCTATATAGTCATTCTTTAGCATCATCCTTCGCGATCTCGGCGTTCCTGATATAAAAGTACAAGAGATCTTTACCCTCGATGCAGAGTCGTTGTTGTTTCTACCGTATGTATTGTATCGGATGCTCTACTCTACAGCTATCAAAGACTAATTCATCGCAGCAAGCCTGTGTTTGGGATGGTCTTCCTGTATCAATGTCAAGACACTGACGAAGACTACCAAGAGGAGGACGGGGATCACGATGTCTGGTTCGCGAATCAGGTATGAAAGGAATCGCGATAATCATTCTCACATTAACAAGTTTCTCTCAGACAGTCGAAAACTCATGCGCAACTGTCGCACTCCTCAACATCGTCATGAACCAAGACATCAAACTCGGCGACCGCCTTAGCGAGTTCAAGGGATCTACAAAAAACCTCTCTCCCGTTCTGCGTGGCCACGAACTCGGTAACAACAGCTTTATTCGAACTGCGCATAACTCTTTCGCGAGACGCATGGACATTTTAAACTCGGATCTGTGCCTCGAGAACGAGGCTTCAGATTGGAAAGCTTCAAAGACCAAGAAGCGAGCTCCAAAGCGAAAACCTACCAAGAAGAAGAAACGACGAGGTGATTACTCATTTCACTTCATTGCCTACGTTTCATCAGGTAGCTCTGTCTATGAACTGGACGGATTAAAAAGCCGGCCACTCGAATTGGGAGCCGTCGCTGAGGAGGAAGACTGGACGGCGATTGTGCGGCCGCAGATTGAAGCCAGAATGCTGCAATACCAGGAAGACCAACTGGCTTTTAACCTGTTGGCTTTATGCAGAAGCCCATTGGTTGCATATTCAAACACCATTACCGAGTCACTAGCAAGCATAGCACATCTGGACAAAGTGGCTGCTTCCAAACATATCGACTTCCCCGACATGATCACCGAGGAAGACGCGCTGGCTTTGAGCGCAGCCGACCTATTAGAATTCGGGCTCACACAGAGTGCCATAGATGAGCACGCTCTATCGCAAAAGACACGGCTTCAAATAGACACTTTGACCACTAGCGCTCAAAGTGCATACCAGCTGCGCAGTGAGCTCGCCAACGCAGCCCGCGCAGCCATGGGCGAATACCGCGCCGAACTCATGTCATCAGCAGAAGACGAACAGCGCGTTACGAATCGTAAAAAGGACTATGGGCTGGCACTCCATACCTGGGTTGCCAAGCTAGCCCACAAAGGAGTTCTGGAGGACATAATCAGAGGGCCACAGTGAATGATTCAATGAGGATGTAAAAGTTCAAGTAGATTCGCTATTCAATCTGGGATATTCATGGATTCAATGCACATATGCAACTTTGGTGTCATTAGGTCGTATATCATCAAAAGATAATGCCGTTACAGAAACGGGTATTCGTCTTCTAAATTGTGAATGAAGCGGCAGGAGGCGCGGTCGAATCGTTTGAAGAATCTCCCTGCCACGGGGAACATGTCTAGATGTACTAGGCTTTCGTCTGTGATGACTTCAATGTTGCCGGCTGCAACAACGGGCTGGTCCATTCCATCACTTGGTCTGTGGACATGGTCAGCGTGAGAGGGTAGGTATGACTTCTGCTGACTTACAAGCTTCTGACATAGCATTTGCTTTTACTTTCGTGATCTTGTGCTGAGTCACCCTCGGCGTCGAATATCTCCCATCTCGGCGGCTGAACAGCATAGAAGCCAGTAATGACGCCTAGCCATCTGTATCGTCTATGGCGAAATACCTGTCCTATTTTCAGAGGTGAAACTTGATTGGCAAGGATGGGGCTTTGGTAATCGGCGGGGGGTGTCATGTCCGCGTTTTGGACGTCGCGACGGAACGACTCCAGCTGGCTTGTTGCAGGCTGTGAGACTTCCATCGGTGGTAGCGTGGCTGTGTATTTTGATACTAGCCACTCATCCTCAGGCCAGTGAAGCATCATGAAGCGCAAAAGGTCCACGAATCGCTGATTCCAAGCCATGGAATGTGGCTGCGCGAAAAGCAGGCGAGCCCATTTGACAGCATATAGGCAGAGGTGGAGGTTGACAATATCATGTCCACCAAGCAGCCTGGCTACGTTTCCTGTGGCGCCTTGCCTGAGCCTCCGCACACTGCAGACTTCAATATTATTGGCAGTCCTCTCAGTTACTCCGATGGGCGATCCAGTGCCAATAAGGTCCTCTATGTCTAGGCCAAATCGACCAGTCAGCTCCTCGAGCCGTTGGCGGGGCACTTCACCATCGCTGCCCCAGGGATCGAGGAACATAAAGTCCCGTTCTTCTGACCTGCGTCCGTCCAAATTTTCTCCTTCGGGGGCGGATACAATGACGTGTACCATCATGGGTGCCATATAACATTCTGCAGTCAAGCCGAGACGAGCGGCAAGCGAACAGAATATGGAGGAGGAGATGTTAGGGTTGGATTCGTGAGCGTCATCTCGAAGTGCTTGACCAATAAGGGAATTGCGCAGGTTTCCAAAATCATCAAGTCCAGTCCCAGTCAAGTTCTGCTGTCGCAGCCAGATGTTCAAAGCAAGGGCCTTTTGTCTGATTGTCAGCTCTGCCCAATTTGGTTTGGTGGCACGAAACTCCGTAGCATGATTGTCCAGGATTATCGATACCTATGGTCTTAGTTTAGCTTGTGTAACTCGAGATTGAGGTGCACGGATGGCTTACCTCTTCAATGTCACCTTCTTGGTCGTGAAGAACAAACATGTCAAAAGCTGCCAGAGACCGCTCCAATTGGAATTCGTCATGGCTGTTGTGTGATTCCCGCACGTTGATCCACTCTTGGATAGCTCTATCTCGGTGAATACTATCAAGTATCGCCTGGCTGAAGTATCTGTCTTTTTGTTAGTTTCACGCCAGCGCAAACTGCACGTTCATGCAATCGCTTACTTGCGCGCCAGTACATCTGGAACTCCATCATGCACATGAATCTGCTCAAGAAGCAAATCCTTTACATCATATCCGAATTGGCATATTTCTCGGATGCGCGACAGTCGAAAGAACCTTGTGCGGATCACACTCTCGAGCAATCGCAAAGCTAATTTGTTTTGTGCTCGACGCTCGATGTACAGCGCTTTCCAGTCCACCTCGGACGCTCTTAGCTTTAACTTGGTACCCAAGTCATGGCGCGCATGCCAATACTTCCAGGACTCGCTACAATATCTCTTCCAGAGAAGACGATGGCTAGCCAATTCATGGAGTCGACGACACGAGACCAATACAACCTCTAAAGTATCCTCCGGTGGAGTGAACTGGAGTATGCGCTCTATGATGTCGTCTGGCAATTGGCAGAACGACGCCATCTTGGTTCTGTGGTGGTTTTGTCAAGTTTGAGAGCCCGCATTAGAGGAATATGAGCTGTCTGTTGAAGAGGCTGTCTGATCGGCATGCCTTGCATCAACCTATCAGATCGTCGGATTTGAGCCACAGAATGCGGTAGAGCGAAGAAATTGAAGAATGTTAGTGTAAATATTTTCTCTGTCAAGCCTCAAAATTAAGGGCTGCCACCAGGGATCACATGGGAAGCGACAGGGCCAAAAAATTAAATTGAGTTGCAGTTTCAAGCTGTGAAATACACTCCGAAGTTATCTATGGCGCCATCATGATAGTCGAGGCTCTGATGCTTGCCCGCTAAAATGGTATGACATAATCAGGTGCATTTTGCGCTAGTCCTGATTAGTCACAAAGTAAATAGTGACAACGCGAACCTGGTCTTGGGCAGGCATTTACACGCACCCACTTCGCGCCAAGCCTTAGTTTGACGACCTTGACGACCTGTTTCTTTTTGTTTTGTTAATAAATTTCACGACCGGAAAGAGTTATTCATGTTCTTGTTTTGATATGCATCGCCAACGGACAACGGTGCCTTTTTAAAACGATTCACTCTTTGACCCTACAATACCTCACAACAAGCCGCCATCATGGGCGCGCTTGACACACCTCGAACCAATCTGGGAGATGCGACTTACCTGAGCCATGCTCCCGATTTTGGAGACATTTCGCAAGAGGCTTCTTTCCAGTCGCCTAGCAAAGACGGAAATGTGCTTCAGCAACTTCGAAATGGCCGCGCCGATGGCATTAGTTTGAGAACGCCTCGACGAGACCCGTTAACAGACCGAAACAACCTTCCACCCAGCATTGGAGGGGCAGAGTTCACACCTTTGTTGAAGTCTGCGACGAGAAACAGTGTACGACGACGCGGTAAAGAAAATGGCGCCATCGGCTTCGCAACGCCAGCCTTGGATCGAATTGACGAAGGCGATATCACCTCACTTCCGCCCATGGATGCGTCCTTATACTCTTCTTCTCGAAACCAGTCTTTCCTCGAGCGTTCGATGCCGCGTTTGGACTCTAGCAGCACAAACTCGACACCCCTGGCTATTACGCGACGATCAGGAGCCGATAGAGGACCTTTACAAGATGGAAACCAGCTGTCCTTGCGCGAACAAGAGAATGTTATTGACAGGATTGAAAAGGAAAACTTTGGATTGAAGCTCAAGATTCATTTCTTGGAAGAAGCGTTACGGAAAGCTGGCCCAGGCTATAGCGAGGCAGCCTTGAAGGAGAACACAGAGCTAAAGGTGGAACAAGTCACTGTGCAACGCGAGCTGCACCGATATAAGAAGCACTTGATGGTTGCTGAAAAGGACTTGGAGACTTGCCGTCAGCAGATGACTGAGCTACAAGAGAACGCTAAACGAAAATACGCCGATGAGAGTCTACAAGATGAAATGAACCAGCTGCGGCAGGAGCTTGAGGAGCGTGAGGCTGATGTTGATGAGCTCCGCCGCAAGCTAGCACAGAGCGAAAATCACCAAGAAGAATTTGAGAAGCTCCAGGACAATGTTGAAGACTTGGAAGCAGACCTTCGCGACAAGGACCGCCAACTTACCGAACGCGAAGACGAAGTTGAGGACCTCAAGGAAAAGCTGGAAGCCGCAGAAGAGAAGGCAAGAGACGCTAACAATAATGCCCAAGAAGCTGGCAACAATGAGCAGCTCGAAGAAGCAAAAGAAACCATTGAGGAACTCGAACTGAACATCCGACAACTCGAGCAGCAGGTGGACGAACTCAAGGAGCAAGCAGAGGACGCAGCCACACAAAAAGAAAAGGCAGTACATGATCTAGAGGAACTACAGGAGGAGATGGCTGACAAGTCAGTGGTCACAAAAGGGTTGTCTCGTCAGATTGATGAAAGGGTGGCTCGCTTGCAGGAGGAGTTAGATACGGCTGGTCGTGACTATGCCGAGCTTGAAAAAGAATTGACGGAGGTCAACAGACAGTACGAACAAGCCCGCGCCACTTTAGAGCAACTTGGAGAGCAGCAGGCTAGCCAAGCCGGGGACCAAGCGAGAGTTCAGCAGCTAGAGGCAGAGCTTCAAGCTGAATCCGACGAGAAGAACTTATTGCAAATCCGCAATGACTCCCTGACTGCTGAATCAACCGAGCTGCAAAATGAAGTTGAAAAACTTGAGCGAGAGGTGGAGGAACTCGAAGCTAGTGTTGCTAAAGAGCGAGAGTATATCTTGGAAGTTGAAAAGGACTTCCGTACTCAGTATCAAGAGGAGATTGAGCGACTCAACGATGAGATCTCTGATTTGCAAGCTGAGGTCCGCGAACGCGACAACCTTTACGACAACGACAGCGAGAAATGGGAGACTGAGAAGCAAATGTTAGAAGCTGAGCGCCACCGAGCAGAAGAGAGGGCAGCTGGTTTGCAGCGCACGATTGATCGCCTGCGCGAGACCGAGGGCTCCCTTTCAGACCAGGAATCTAGGCTCCAAAGCGCCATGCAAAGCGAAGTCGAGCGTCATCGTGGCGAAGAAGCGGTGTTAATGACACAGGTGAACGACTTGCAGGATGCACTTGAAGCGCGTCAAACCTTGCTCACAAACCTGCGCAACGAACTGTCCACCGCACGAGATGACCTGCGCCAAACTCAGATTGATTATCAGACTCAGGCGAATCGCGTTGTCGCTCTGGAGGAAGAAATCGACTCACAGCGTTCAAAATCTGGCATGGCTGCATCTGGCCGTCTTGAAATTGAAGCCGCAAGAAAGGAGTGCGAAAGTCTTCGGGAGCAACTCAAGACGCTTCGACTTAAGAGCGATAGTGCACGTGCTGGAGGAGAGTCGTCGTTTATTGGTCAACGTTCACTTCTGGCATCGCCATCTCGCGCGAAATGGCAGCTTACTGATGCGACGACGCGACTTGAAAAGGTCACGTCTGACAAGAAGGCGCTGCAAGACGAATTGGTTACTGTCAAGGCTGACCTGCGCAAGTCTCAAACAGCACTTGCAGAAGTCAAGGCTGAACGAGATGAACTCGATGCCTCATTGAAGCGAAGCAAGGCCAGTGGCGACAGTCTCCGAGTTGATCAGGAGCGCCTAAATCTCAGAACCTCGAAGCTCAAGTCCGATAATGAAGTGCGCCGTCTCAAGGATGAGAACAGGACGCTACTCAACCAACGACAGCTAGCGGAGAAGAGCCTCGAAGATGAGATTGAGAAGGCGGCCGCCGAAGAGGAACGTCTGAGCCAAGAGATCCTTGAGTTGCAATCTAAACTCCGACAAGGCTCATCAGATGCCAACGATGCTTCTTCGCGCCGCGCCTTGCGCGACCTCGAACGCCAAGTGGAAGACTATAAAGCGCAACTGGCAGAAGCACACCTCGGCATGGCCGGCGACAATAGCGAAGTCTCCATCATCCGCCGAGATCTCTCAGCCGCGCGTCAGAAAGAAATCAACTTCCTGCAACAAGAAAGCACCAACAAGGAGCTAATAAAGGATCTGCGTCGAGAAATCGCCTCCCTTGAAAGCAAACTCCACGACAACCAGATCTCCAAACTCGGCAATACACCCTCCAAAGCCGTCGCCAACCACAACCCCACCGCCCTGCTCGAAGAGGTCCAAACACAACTCAACGACATCGAGGACCAAAAACTTCTTCTCGAAGAGCTCCTCGAAGAAGCTCATCAGGAGGCTGAAGAAGCATCCGCACAGCACCAAACAGCCCTCCAGCAACTCCAACATAAACTCGCCAAAGCCGAACGCGAGCGTGATGCGAATTCCGCCTCCGCAACCACTACAGACAAGCAATCCCGGCACCTGCGCAAATCACAAGCCGAGATTGAGAACCTCGAGCACGACATCCTCCAGCAGCAGAAACTTATCGAGGGCCTGTCCGCTTCAGAAGCCACCCTCCGCCGTAAACTGGAACGCGCACGAAGCGAGCGCGCAACCTACCGCTCCAACTCGGATAAACTCCATCGCCAGATTCAACGACTACAAACTGGCGTGGAACATCGCAGACTCGTCGCCGCTAACGACGAGGCAGAGCATGCCTTGGAAACCGTCGTGCGGGCCGCTGACTCCGCTCAGGAGCGTCACAAGAAGGAACTGCGTGGCATGGTGATGCAGATGGAGTGGATGCAAGCTCGCTGGGAACGAGAAGCTAGTCTCCGATCCGACGCGGCGTTTGCCAAGAACTTTGTCCAGCTACAACTCAATGTGGCCAATGCATGGTATGTATATCTCAACCCTAATCCCTATCCTGATACTAACAACCCCGCAGCAACAAAGCACAACTACGCGAACTAGAACATATCCGTACCAAGATTCTTCACAGCAAGAAACCGTTGCCTGCATCAACGTCTTCGTCATTCCCTTCGTCTTATGGTTCAGCCAACAAACCTACCCTCAAGACTTTCATGGTCATGGCTCGCTTCATTGCGCGTACCAAAATTGGCGCAAAGAGCTGGGCGAGGCAAGAAGTCGTAAGAAAAAAGCTTGTTGCTGCGACTGAGGAGCGTAAAAGAGTCAAGCGGGGGAAGCAGCTCCGTGTGGTGGAAGTTGATGCGTAGTTTGTTGTATAATGGAAAGGAAATGGCGTTGGATAGCATGGGTGGCGTTTGTCTTTTATGACTTTGTCTTATGAATTTGTTTTAGTACGATTCGAATGAAGTATTCACAAGAAACATGACACAGTACCTCACACATGAAAAAAATGATACAGTGATAATAAAAGAAAGAATGACCATTCCCATGTTTACTCCTAAGGGGTATACAATGCATATCAAGAGCCTAGTTACCCTCATAATCATGACTGTGGTGCTGCTAAACTCTCCAAAACTACGTCCAGCGTGATTTCCAAAATGAACAAATCCATAAAACGAGCGCGTAATGTTCAGACTATATACAGGAAAGTGGACGGAGTGTTTACATGACGAATAACAGGTTGGTGTCTATGAATGTTAGTGGATTGATGATTTAAGAGTAGTAGGTGTGCGCACTGAGAGGATGGCTGCATGACAGCTGGGGTTTCTGCGTGTATCGGGTGGCGAGTTCGTCGCGGATGCTGTTGAGGAGTTGGACGTAGCTCTGCTTGGGGTTCTTCTTGAGGGCGGTGACGAATGCCCAGGACATGGCGCCGGTGGCTTGCGAGGCGATGGTTGCGTCGGCACTGAGACGTTAGTATTTTGCTGTCAAGCAGAAGCAAAGGAGAGCATGTCATCAAACGCTGCGATGAGTACAATGGGAATGGAGATGTTCAAATCGAGCGAAGCAAAGATATATATATAAAACTTACGAGGTTTGGTCATCTTTGCTTCCCGACAACATGACAACATCGGCAGCAGATGTCTTGGTAGCAAGAGAACGGCTGTGTGCTTCTTCGCCGTTCGTAGCCTTCTTGAAGAAGCTAACAATATTGTTGGCGACACCACCCAGATCGCCTTGGCTGTAGGATGAAATGACTCCCAACAGACCCTGACCGGCCTCCCTAGCCAGATTGGGCTCCTTGAGAATACCCTGGGTGGAGTAGATGTACGGAAGATCCAGGGCAGTACCAGAATGGCAAGAGTCGAAAATGGCAGTCAGGCGAACACCTGCCTGCAGAGGTTGAACCATGATGCGGTGCATTTCGTCGTCAGTAATGTGGCCACGCTGGCGAAAGTCTACCGGGTAAATGACTTCGTCGTATCCGTCGGGCTCATCTCCATCGAGATCCTTCGTTTGACCACCATGTCCAGAGTAATGGAAGAACAGAGAGTCGTTGGGGCGGGCATCCTTGACAAGCCAATGCATGGCACGCAGAACGTTTTGCTTGGTGGGCTGACTCATGGGATTCTGCTGGTCGTCGGTGAGGATGACCATATCTTCCCTCTTGTAACCGAAGTGCTCAGCAAGGTACGAAGTCATGTTGCGGACATCATTAATACAGCCACGGAGCTGGCCGCGCTGTCCGAAGTAGTTGATGCCGATAAGCAGGGCTTTCCTGCGACCAGTGCATTGCGAATAGCGAAATGAGTAGCCCTGAGGGGCGCCTTGGCCAAAGTGCTGGGGAGCAGAAGGTGGTGCTTGAGGACCCCCGTTGGGTCGTCCCGGAAAGGCGCCTGGAGGAGGAGGACCTTGCATTCCTGATCATGTTAGTTAGAATGGCGCGCGCGGGAACCATGGGTAAGGGCAAACGTGATGTACCTGGGTGTGGTGGCGGTTGGCCATAACCGTAGGGTTGCGATGAGTGTTGCTGGAGGCACTGTAAGCCTCTGGATGATGATGCTTAGGATTTTAGGACTTCCAGCTTACCTGATAGCCATACTGCTGAGAAGGAGGGTGGCCGCCTTGGCCGCCTTGGTAGCCAAAGTTCTGATTGGGCGAAGGATGACCCTGCTGGGGGTAACCGTTGTAACCGGGCTGTGGGGATCTATAGAACGACGCGGATTAGAGTGATGCAACAAGAAGAAATGAATTGGAACAGCAGCAAATGCGAGGGCGACAGTGTTGATTGCTGAGGGTTGAGGGTTGCTCATACGGATAAAAGGTGCCAGCGTGCTGAGGCGGCTGCTGCGGCGGTGCGCTATATGCACCGCCGTAAGCTGGGAACCCCGACATATCAGTGATGGTTTGGCCGATTATTTGCTATGCGAAGGATAAAAATTTGAGAGACAATAGGTGTGGGAGGAAGGCGTGTCCTCAAAAGAGGGTTGTGGTTGTGGGCGTCAGGTTTTTGCGATGAGATGGAGAGGCTTTCGTAGTTGAGAGAAGGGCGGGGATGCGGCGACTGGGATGAGGGGCTGGGCGTGCTGTGCTCTTGGTTTCGGAGACCCTTTGTATGCGAGTTGGAGTGTGGGTGTGGATGGAGCTTTCTGGGCGGTGGTCGCGATAGTTGGTCGCAGCAGAATATTCAATGCAGGTGAGAGTGGGCGGCTAAAAAAACAAAAAGGTTGGATATTGCAGATCAAGATTTGACCAGGATTGGTCGTGATTCTTAATTTCCGAGAGAATGAAATTGAGACAAGAGACTGAAGAGTTGATGGATTCGTAACGGTGAGTGGTCGTGTAGAATCGACTCATGCGTTTGTAATGGCGCGTGGACGAGGAGGAACACCCTGTAAAACGGCGACGTGCAAATATAAGTCAAATAAAATTAATGGCGAGGCGGTAGTATAAATGACCAAGACAAACTGTGAAATCGGTAATGGTTGACGGTGGAAGACGGAGATGGAAAGAAGTCGAATGGAAGAGAGAAGAGCTGAAGTGGTTTGTGGAGGAGGCGGTCGTTGTGGGTGTCAGTGGGCAGTTTCGAGTGGACGTCTGGTTGAAATGTGGTGGAAGGGTTTGGGGAAACCACAAGGCAGTTAGGTAAAACAAAACAAAAATTGGATTGACACAAATCAAAGACTGACACTAAACGAGACACAAAACAAAATGAAAAGAGGAAATGGACGGAGTAATAAGATGGAGTGGAAGAAGAGGGAAGAGAAGGCTGGGCTAAACTTGGTCTCTCTGGGCGCTGTAAGCAGACAGTTGATAGTGGTCTAATTACTTTAGCGGCAACAGCATGTGCCGTGTGCGTGTGTGCTGCAGCGTAGCTCCTGCAGGTGGCTACAGTGGGCTGTTGGAGAAAAATAAATCAAACGTAGAGGCTGTGTAGGTACAGTATAAGGACAGTGCATATTCAGGCCTACCGATTGTACCACGAAATTGACACAGTCTAGATTCGCTCGGCTTAAGTAGTATATTTGACTGAATCGTCTAGCTGCTGTTCTTAGTGGCTGTCTTTTCCCATGGAGATCTATACTCTCTTAACACAGTAGCACACGCTAGAAATTAATTACTGCCAACTACTTCGGGCAATGCAAATCCGAGGGTGCGGATCCATCGCAGTCCACCATCTCATCTTCTACCCTTTCGTCATTTGTGATTTGTTTCTGCAAGGCCAATCATGACGCAGAGAAAGGCACAGCAAGAGGGAAAAATAAATTAATTCATACCCAGGCCCTGCGCAGCCCTACAGTACGATAAACACGTGCATAATTGATAAATGACATTGTTTGCTCCTTGATCTTGGTACAGGTGCAAAGGCATCTCCAACCGACAATACCACTTTGGTATCAGTACACCACCGCACTAACAAAACCCAAACTCCCAAAGACACTCCCGAAGACACTAACAAAACCACACACAATGCAACGCTCTTGTATACCGAGGTCAGATCGCCAATCCAACTCCAACACTCAATTCCAATAGCCACCGCATCGGCAGCCAATGACATGGTGTTCCACTAGTCCATGCCGGCACCGCCGAAGCGGGACTGTTGTCTTAGTGGCTTTTTAGCGGAGGTTCCCTAGTGGCTCGCATTTGGTCGCTGAGTTAGCGGCCTTCTCCTCACGAACACCACTGTAACGGTTGCGTTGTTCCCGTTTTCAGTGGCACAAAAAAAAAAGCTCAGCACAGCCACAGCACTTGTCAAGAGGCACTAAGAGGGTCCCAGAGGTTCTCCAAACCCACTTTCTCAGCTTGTCATGGGCAGTCCGACTCCCACCAAACTCTCCAGCTTCTCTCATCGATCCATGCTAATGACTCGCAGCTCACCAAACCTCCCTCGTTCCAACGGCTGGCCAACCATAGTGGCGAGCCCCTCGGAGGCCTGCAGACCAAGAAACAGAACAGAGTTAAGAGACAACAGCGCCAACAATAACAACAAAAAAAGGAAAGTTGCCGATGGTAGATTGCATGCGTTGTTTGCTCAACCAAGCTGAACTAGGCACACTTCAACCCAATTTCTGTCCCTCCAAGGCGTCTTTTCTCAGCGTACCAATATGATCATCAAAAGGAGCATGGTGTGTAAAGTACCAAGCCCTACAAGGTGAAACAATCGACCGGGAGCTTCAGCAGCACAGTAGATCCGAGGGGCTCTAGTGTGAGCCAGCATAGGAAGTACCATCTTCTCGAATTACGGCCCTCTGCCACACATTCCCCTCTAAAACTCGGAATTCTTCCGTGCATCAACCCATCCATGACGAGTTTGCTCCGGAGTTTGTCCCAGCAGTCCTTTGTGCGCTGTGAACCGATCCAGCCTCTTGGCAGTACTCCGTGCGTAAGCTGTCCTTGGAAGGGTTTAGAACCATTGTTAGGATACTAGTCGGGATCGGTCTCTCCCTCCTTCAGAAAGATAAGTACTTTCGGATATATCTCTGGTTTCAACTATCTACTTGACTGGAAGACGATAGAGTGCTAGTTAGCACTGCCATTACCTCGTCTCTCGATACGGTCACGCTGTCTTTGAAAAAATTGCGCAATGAGGATGCCACGCCAAAGCCAATCCAATGTAAAGGAATACAATCAATTCATTCCAAGTGAATATCAGTGTTCGATTTGTTGAATTGTACCCTATTGGTCTCTTACAATTCGTGGACCCTTTAAGAGACGATATGGAAGTAGCGACAGCAGGCCCGCTTCATGTTTATCAACATGCGAGATCCAATGCTGCCTGGTTTTGCATTTGACTCCAAAGAATATACTGGTTGCTGTTCATAATCTGGTTGCAATAATCGAACCAAATGTTAACCCATTCATCAAGATTATTCTGGCGGGTAATTATAACAGAGCCTCACAAGAGAGCTATCGCCCAACACTAGTCTCACACGTGTTACTCACATCGTAGGCAGCCTTGCTCAGCCTCCTTTTATTTTCTTGCTACAGACCGAGCGCAGCATACACCAACCGCACCTTTGTAACATTATTATTTGGCTCTTCATTAGTGGTAATTTTGTCGTTTAATATTGTCCAGCTCAATCAGAATGGCTCATCAATGCGACATTATTCCGTGGCAGCGCCTCATAGACATTCTTGAGCCCAGCTTCCACCCGTCAGGATCCAAGAGTCTGTCAGATCTCGTCTTTCGCAAGGATACTGAGTCGAAACGAGAAGAAGCTCTCGCAGATTTCGTTTGCAAATTCGTACAAGCAATCCAGGACCAGACCAAGGTCATTCAAACTAGGTATCCACGCGCGAGCGACGATGTTGCCGGCGATGAAATTGTAATCTCAGATGAAGTTTTAAAGAGAACAATGCCTACAATCGAGCGCTGGGCCAGTCTTGAAAGTCCTGACGACTGGAAAGAGCCCGAGGAAGGTTCGTTTCATCTTTCTATCCAAAATTTACTTCACTGGCATGCTGACGGTCCACCTAGAAGTTCAAGAGAGGTACGCAGCTATATGCGCTGCTGGCGAAGGTAACACCTCCAAGGCTCGCGAATGCCTTGTTCCACTACACAGGCGCAAGATGAAAGCCTTCTTTCTTCGACGTCAAGGAAACGACTGCTATAACTTCGAAGAGATCAATGGAAAGGCACACTTTCAAGTTAAATTGGTCGAAAGCTTACTGCTCCACGGGGAGATGGAAACATTGCTCAAAATCTGCTATCATGACAACGTCCACTACCATGAATGGATGTGCTTCCGAAACTGTTATTGCACTGTAAGCAGCTGCTCCATTGACTCGCTTGATGGAAGAAGCACTGATCGGTTTTTAGTCTAAGGATAGTGGCTGGGACGACCTCTATCGTAGAGCGCTCAAAGCGTATATTGCGCTCAATATTCTGTTGGCCGCGAGCGCAAGCCAAAGTAAACCTTCCTCTTCAAAGAACCAGCAGAGTTACCGAGATTTGAGCTGTTACCAAGAACTGCTGGCGCAGTGTCTGGACTATTCAGGCAATCCCAACATACCCAGATACCTACACAGCGACTTTTGGGGGTTTGACGTAAACCGTAAACTTGGGAAAGGCAAGGTGAACAGAACATTTAAGCAATTCATGGCCATCAATTGCAATACTAGATCAAAGCGCATTCATTTGCCTCCGGTCAACGTCGATGTTGACAGGATTCACTACATGTTACGCCGCAAGGGTCTGCCAACAGAATTGGCGACAGAGATTATGCAGCTCGCCGAGTTCATTGGTAGGCCAGGCTCAAAGCTCACAGTTCCACACGACCCGTTCCATGTGCTTAATAAGAAAGCGTTGCTCGAGTACTTGGAACAGTGTTGGCAGATTATAGTACGGTGCAACGTTATGTGCGAAGCACTGGATCGCCCAGCGACTTGGGACACGACGAATGATGAATCCGATGATGAGTACGATGAAAGGGGTGACAGGTGGCCAGAGTGGGACAAGATGGTACAGTATTCTTTGTATTCGATATCTAAAGAGATCTACGAACACTTTGAAAACAGGCCACAGAACATACCTGAATAGAAAAGACAGTAATGGATAAGATATGAAAGAAATTCCAAGTTCCAGCGCATGTGGTGGTATCCTACAGGCACCTTATCGGCTGTCCATTTTTTAGTTGCCAGCTCTCTGACGACTAAATTCTCTACTATAATATAATGCAACACAGAAATATTAGTTTACTAATTGAACGTTTTGAGCTACATTCACAGGTCGTGTTGCGACACCACCAGTGGGCACCTCACCAAGTTAACCGTACATTCTCATACTGCTTCACTTCCACTTCTGTCGAGTCGCATATCACACATCTCCTAAATCATTAATAATCTACACCAATTATAAATTGTTGCTGTCTTCATTCCCATTTTAGGCTCTATGCTGTGTAACAGTAGCGTCGCTGCCCAAGTCAGCCCTGACTCACCATCACCAACCCACTTCACCACACTTCAAACACACCTCACCCAAACAACCACATCAACATTCACCCGCCACCACAATCATGTATTCAAATCACAACCCGCACAGCCAGCGGCCCAAGCACGACTTCAGCCTCCACCCGCCACTACCCAGCGCTACAGCACCTACCAACGCCCTCTTCGCTCCAGCACCCTCACCATTCGACCAACTCACATCACGCGTCAACGACCTCTCCCTTAACGCCAACCCAACCATAGCCTTCCCAGAAACCGAACACCACGTCCACCGTCTCAACGGTTTCGTAGTTTCTACTTCCGCCTTGCAGAAGGCTGGCTACGTCACCTGGCCACTAAGCGCCCAAGATCTAGAAATGAAGAAACGCTGCGGACGCTGTCACAAAGGTATATGCTCACTTCATTCCTGTATTGTATCACTCATTAACCTTCCCAGCCATGTTCAAGGGTATGCGCAAGAGACAACATCAGAGATCATCACCCAAGAAAAACCCCGAAGACCAACTCCAGAATTGCAAATACCACTCTGGCCGTATTTTCAACAAAGTAAGCACCCAGCCTCGTCATCGTCATCATCAAACTAACCACCCAGTCATGGACATGCTGCAACAAACACCTCTCCTCACCACCATGCACCTCCTCCGCAGACCACGTTGAATCCAACGTCTCCGCCGTCCAAATTGCCCACAACTGGCAATACCACGTCACCCCGGACTTTCAACACCAACACCTTCCCCTCACGGCCATCGCCATGGACTGCGAAATGGGTACCGCCGAATCCGGCGAGACCGAACTCATCCGCGTTACCGCCATAGACTTCTTCAGCGGGCAAATCCTCGTCGATAGTCTGGTGTACCCAGACGTGCGGATGTCTCATTACAACACGCGCTTCTCGGGCGTGACACGCGGCGACATGGAGGCAGCAAAGCGCAACAAGACCTGCTTCTTCGGTAGAGATGCTGCAAGAAAGGCCATATGGAAATATGTATCACCTAATACAGTCGTGGTCGGCCACGGTGCGAATGGAGACTTTTCATGCTTGAGGTGGATTCACCCCCGTGTGGTAGACACGTACATCATGGAATTATATCTGCAGAAGAAAATGGACAGAGAGAGGGAAAAGGAGATGGAGATGCTCGCCGAAGAGGCTGCTGCTGCGACGGCGGCGGCGGAAGCGGATGGAGCAGTGGTAGGTGTGAAGATACGGCCGAAGGAGCCTACGAGCCCGAAACATCCTGGGTTGGCGCTGAAGAAGCTTGCAATGGCGAGGTTAAGGAGGGATATTCAGAAGTCGGGGAGGGGGCATGATAGTCATGAAGATGCGATGGCTACGAGAGACTTGCTCCGTTGGCATATTGAGTCGGATTTGTTGTAGGCATGCACTTTTACGAACAGTTGTGACATATTTTCGATTATGAGCTGGTTTGGTGATATATTAAAATGACAAACTTTTATTATTTATTGGACGTATGAAGCGACTATGTAGGTAAGCTTCACAAGTGAAGCATGTGGCTGTTGTTATCGATCAACAGCCGAGGTGTTTCATGTAAATTATAAACGCTTTTAATTAATATGTCGCTACTCTATCCAAAGTGAATCTGAATCACTTATGCCAATCTATGTGAATATGCATATCCTGAAAATATCCGCCATCCGCTTTCCAATGTATCTATAAAACGATCGCCTTGTTATAAATATATCACAGCCGCTATGCTTCCCCCATAGCCACGTCTCCCTGACCAGTGTCGGAACGCATCTGGTACGCCATAACCACCCACATCATCCTCATTCCCTCCACTCTCTGCTTAGCGTCGAATAAATCGTACCAGGGTGTTCTCCATGCTTCGAGTTTACCCCAGCTTCGCCATGTGACGTCCGGCTCCGGCGATCCATCCAACACTTCCAACAGACGCACCGGAACACGGACTCTCATGAACGAAACGTGATGGAATAGTGAACTAACGATGAAGATATCGTCATAATTAGTGCATTGCTGCTTGCCAATGGCCATGAACTTTGTCTTTCTATCCCATGTCGACTTTGGCGGGCGAACCATGCGGTAGTTGTCGTACATGGCCATGTTCCGACGAGGCCGCTTCGGTGCTGGACCGGATGATGTAGCTCCCTCTTGGTCAGCAGGTCGAACATCTTTGTCGCCAGTAATGTCGTCTTTCTCGACTTCTCTACCAATGGAACCGCCTGGACCGCCGCCCCAGCGTGGTTTGGTTGTCCACCATTGTCCTGAGCCGAAGCGAGATTCTTCTTTACCCTCGCGGTTGCGCTGTTGCGCTGTAACGAGGGCAGCGACAATTTCTCTGGCAAGGTCAAGTGATTGAGTTGTTTCTACATCGGGGGTTGAGAAGTTCACGGTCGTTCGACAGCTCACTGATGCAACAGGGCCGATGACGGTTCCCATCCGCGCTGCCTCGCGTGTACGGGGGCTCTGGAATATAAACTGGCAATGAGATGCAAAGTAGGACTTCCGTATGGGGAAGTGACCATGTGGAGAGCGCATCTGCAATCTTGGCTCTACTTGACTCTGCCCAACAGTGCAGCCAAAATCATACGAAACCATTTTGATGAACGCAGCTATCAGTTTGTGCCTGAACTCTGCGGGCATGGCATCGCCAGCCGATATCCGTATGACTTGGAAGAGATCATCTTGCTTTGAGGCATCTGCTGTAGGAGCTTTCGTCTCTGTTGAAGCAGGGTCGTCTGCATACAATTCAGGTGATGGCGGGAGCGGTGGTGGTTGAGTAGGATCTTCCCAGTAGGCTGTAAAAGTTTCCAAGCAACGAAAGAATTCGTAGGCATTGCCTAGTCGAGCCTGTTGCTGCCCGGGCGGCGGAGCTATCCGTCTGATAGTCCGGAACGCATCCTCATTATTGTTCAAAAGCTCTTTCCGCCTCTCAAGGTATATTTGCGGTCCTGGAGAGACTGAATCGTCAATTGATGTCTGACCGTCTGTCGCCTCACCCTGGCTGGCTGCTTCTCCAAGTTGCTCCCATCGGACGAAATCAGGAGCAAACGCAGGGTCAGGGATGAGCTGCGCGGCGTCAACATCGACCTTCAGGTCAAGACCAAGCGCAGAAAATCCCAGCGGTCCAAGCGAGGCTGTTGATCTGCCAGTGTCTTTCAACAACGTGGTGAGAGCCTCGCGCGGGTCAATGGGCACATCCTCCCGAGCAAAGGGTTGATAACGTGGCAAAGAGATTGGCGTTGGGGGAGGTATGTCACTGGGATCTACCCTTTTGCGAGGCATTTGAGCCGCTAGGGCGCTGTTAGTTATCCATGCTGAAGATGTAAACAATGGAGGGACAGTGATGTGGTGATGCAGATCATCTTCGGCAATAAAGAGAAAGGATGCATGATGTCAAGACTCACTTAGATTGGCGAGCGGTCCAAACATGGCCAATAAAATGCCCAGGATGAATTATTCCGGTGTGGCTGTAATGGCCCTATGTGCTGTTGTCGGTCAAGGGCAAGACAATAGCGTCGTAGGTGACCTCGTGTCAGATGGAGCAACAGTGCGTTGGCGTCCCACGTTGGTGCGAGGAGTGGACTCACGCATACAGTATAGTCTAGGATGCACTGTATGTATGCTGGGCACTGGTCCCTGCTTTGCGAGTGAATGATAGTCTGTGTCTGGGTCGGTGTGTGCCAGCCTCTCTTCCAACCAAGTCAAATTAGCCCAGCACATCTAGTTCGCTTGGGTACGGCCCCCAAAGCTTACCGAATAAATCCAAATAACCCTAAATACAATTATTAAGTCTCACTGATGACGTCTGGTGCAGAGAGCGTTGTATCACGACGTGATGGAGATGGCTTCTCGTTAAGGGGAGGGGCTGACGACTAGAAACCACACGGAGGCGACCGATGCAAGAGAATACGGAGATAGCGATGCTGTAGCGTAACGAATGTAGTAGACAGCGCCGACACTGGAAGCATCTGCAGTCGCGAGCCGGCACAACGTTACAGAGCCTCACTGTGAGCGTGTATTGTTTGTATGTCACGACGGCGGACAATCAAACGGAGCCGATGAGCAGTGACCAAACCAAACCGGGCTAGAGAGACTGGAAAGAATGAAGGGTGGCGACACACCAGACGACGTTGGGAGAGCTCTTTGGTGGGGCGTCAGTTTTCCAGGGGCCGCTCTGGAGCTTTGCTTTGGGGGCTTCGGGGCCATTTGGGGGTTTACAGGGGTAATTTGTGTAAAGGGCATTGACAGGCACGGGGGACTCCACACTTGTCCTCTGCATCAGCGACAAACAAACGACGGTTGATTCCATCCAGAACATTGCAGTCATCAATATCATCGAAATGACGCATACAAGAAGAAGAAAATTGACACCAGAAATGTCATCATCATCATCATCATCATCACCATTATAAACCTATTTCACCGGTCCACACACTTATCAGACATGGCCGTCTTACCCAAGCACTCGCGTCTTTCCTTACCGTCAGACAATGCGGTTACAGCGATAATCCACACGTGCATTAGCCAATGTTTCACCATGTTCGCTCGCACCGTCTTCATCGTTTCAACACTGCAGCGCCATGCTGTCGGCACTCCTGCAAGGAGCACAACCCCCAGGAACCATCTCTCGCCCGCCCGCTCGCTCGCTGCCTTTCTTGTGCTAGTGTGCTAGTATGCAAAGCATGTCAGATCCCTCAACCACAGTCATGGTCGTCCAGGCAGTTCAATATGCGCCACTGGCCGTGCGCCACGGATAAAGCAAAACTGACTCGGCGTGGACCAACTCGACCTTGACAAAATCATATTCTACCGGTATCAATCAGTACCAACGCCCCAACCGTAGGAATGGGGAATAACGCCCGTGCAAGGCCATCACCCATCAATAATGAATGACAAAACCAATTAGGCAGTTCTTTGGTGTGGCCCAAACTAACTCATCGGTGCATAACAATTGGTGATGATATGACTGGGGGATTCCATGTTGCATTAATGCGTGCACTAGTATTGTCAGAAACAATTTGGCCGAGTAAGAGGCCATCATCCATTGAAGGTAAAGGCAAAGGCACACCGCAGTACTCCGTACAGTCCACATCAGCGCCAGCCATCCACGAAAGGGCAGAGATGTCATCATGTGCGCTGCGCCCAGGACACGACTTTAGAGTGAAGTAAACTGCCAGATTTACAGAAGAAAAAAAAGGGACGCGAGCTCACAACTTCGCACTATTGAAGTGGCGGACGGCGCAAAACGGGCGAAACAGAAACAAGTCTTTGTCTCGCTCCCTCGAGTGTGAGCCAAGTTTAGAAACTCGAGCGTTAAGCGCTCGGCCCCTCCAAACCCACATATGAAGATGCCGAGTGCCTCAGAACTGTTGCATCTCAAAGACCACCCCTACCAAGGCTTTGAGCCCCTTCGCCCCCTGCGCAAGTCCAAAGGGCAGTCGTGCACCTTGTCTGTCTGACATTTGTACATTATAGTTGCAGATTTCTTATTCTGTCACTCCGTCAAACACGTTCCTTTGTGCCCTCGTCGGTGGTGTCTCAGTCGCATTTTGGCGGCGAACGGCGCCTCAGATTTTAGTTTTCACTACATGACTGCCTCATCTGGCCTCTCTTTCTATTTTTCTCTCTCATTTCTTCTTTTTCCGTCTCATTTTGGAAAAACAAACCAAACCATTTAATACATTCCAACCTGATCTAGTCTCGATTCTCCCGAGTAAACCAGCAAGCAACCAATTACACGATTCCGTTCACTTCACATTTCATGGCCACATCATCAACCCAGTGTTCTCATTTATTCGAAGGAAAGACTATCAGTCGCTATTTTTGGTCGGCAGGACAGGACCAATAACACAGCAACATCTCAGCGCAATCAATGTCGAAACTTCAGTCGTCTTCTGCATCTAATACTCTTGATCCAAGGTTATGCACCAATCCAGCAACCCTGCCGTTCTGCTCTTCACAAGCGAAGACAGCGACACCAAATCCGACGCCATCGAACAAGGCTAGCAGTACGCCTTTGAGCAATTTGACAAGTAGCATCCCAACCACGACTACTTCGGTCAAGGCTCCGAAGACTACTTCAATAAAGGTCCCGTCGACTACTTCCATCAAAGCTCCGACGACTACCTCGATAAAGGTCCCGTCGACTACTTCCATCAAGATTCCAACAACGACGCAGTATATCACCACTTCTACGACGACAACCAGTACCAAGATCAGTACTGTAACGTCATCGCAGACAACCATGATTCTTAAAGACATCAAGCCGACTAGTTCGGCGCCCAAAGTGGGAGCTGGTTCTTCCACGGACGCCTTACAAGCCGACGCGGTCAAGCCGACTGCGGTGAAGAATCAAGGCCAGGACGATCCGGCGCCAACTGGAAACGAGACGACTCCCTCACCAATATTCAGCAGCATTACTCCTCAGCCGTCTACCACGTTATCACCATCCACAGTACCCTCCCCGCCAGCTTCTTCTTCTGTAGTAGCCCCCGTGTCCTCCAAACCTCTTCCGTCTGCACAGCTCCCCGAGCCCTCAACAGATGCTTCCTCTGAGCCAACCCAGCCACCCCCTACTACTTCTACCTCGACTTTACCTTCTTCCAGCTTTTCTGCCAATGCCGAGACTGAAACTCAAAAAGCTGCTCCTTCAGCTAACCAAGATTCGTCGAAAACATCCTCGTCAGCAGATTTTGAAGCCCTCGCAGTCGGCGACAACAGCACGGCAGCTCCTACCGAGAACTCGTCTAAGCCAGTAGAGCCTGCAACTAGCGATGCACCCGAACCAAGCATCACCAGCGCCTCTAGTGTCTCTGCTAACGCCGCTGAAAACACAGATCAGCCTACCGAAGCATCTGGTCCTCTTACTGAAGCCTCATCAACTCTTCCCGCGTCCATTACACCGACATTATCTGAAATCTTGAACCCAGCAAAGTCCATGGTCAACTCTCTTGGCAACAACAATCCTTCTACTTTACTCATTGCCTCTGGCACAAAACCCATTCCCACTAAGTCCGCATCCATCGGACCTGCTGGAGAGCCAATTGCACCACCAGGAACAGCCCCAGGATCTGCTGCCGGTACACAACCGACCGGTGGCCACGAGACCAGCAACCCGGACCTTAAACTTCAAAGCGCTGACAAGCCTCACTCAAGCCCTCCAACAGGAGTAATTGTTGGAACGGCATTCGGAGGCTTTGCTGCCATCGCCGTGATAGCAATCTTGATCTGGCTTTGGAGACGCAAGGCTCAACGACGACAACAGGGGAACGAACCATTGACTCCACTCAATGGACCAGCCGGCGGCATGATACAAGGAGACGGAGGGGCATGGGGTCAATCAGAACGCTCCATGGAAGAAGTCCAACCAAACCCACGAAGATTGACTCTGATGCCTCCAGGTAGCTCCAGCAGCAACAACCCGTTCTCGGATGCCAACGCTGTCGACAAGCAGCCCGTTCGTGGTATACTCAAAGCGCCCGTTTTTGAACCCTTCAACTTCACCATAGATCCCGCTGCTGTTGGTGTAGCCGCCACTTCAGACGTTGCCGTCCCTCCTGTACCTCCCCGATCACGAGCCCGCACTGTCGGACACCGCACGTCCCAATCCTTTAGCACACCATCCAGGCCACAGTCATCCCGTCATGTATCATCACTAAGCCTCGGCCAATTTGGCGAGAAGCGCGACAAGTTCCGCTCCGATCCATTCGACCTCGAGCTCGACACTAGCATGATCCCTAGCTCGCTCACTCCTCAAGTATCCCAGAACCCTCGCGCGAGCTCTATATACAGTTCGCAGACTCCCAACCCGGGCTCCCGGTACACAAGCGGCGTCACCGTATCAACGCTCACTGATGTGGGTGAGTCGCCCATCACTGGACCAACATGGGACAGCCCGACGCTGGGTAACGCGGAACTGAACAAGAGTGGGAAGAAGTGGCCTGACAATGCTTTCGGTGTAGGTCAAGCGTTGTAGGCGGCTTCATATTATAGATATAAAAAGCACTGTACGATATATGCATAGCGCAGCCATGTTTCTGTTTTATTTGTTTGCGGCAATACAGCTTCCAAGACCAATCATTTAATGATACACATACTCACGACACTCGTTTATACCACGGCAACGATGGCAGTTTATATAGTTAGTTTTTAGATAGGATACGATGATCCGCGTCACTCGTTAATATGTACAACACATTCAAGGCGCTTTATGCAGCACTCCATCAGTGTGATGAACAATGTGAAAACTGACTAATTGTATGTGCCGTAGGTATTGTGTGCCGCTCACTGTCAAATTGCTTAAACGGTTGAAGCTATTCTTGTGCAAGAAAAGTGCAAAGCAAACTTCTCCTGTCCCATCCACTAGAAGTCCTCCCTATCCAACCCCCGGGACTCTAGGCCGACCAAGGCTGCATGGCCTTTCCAAGCGGTATCCGCCCCTTGGGCAACCTAGGCCCAAAGCGTGTTGAAGGTTACAAGATCATGAAAGAATATATTTCCTACATTAATGTCACGATTAGCTTTGAGAAAATGCAATACTTAGTGCAAGGTAACTTTACCCCATGGCCGCTCCTCCTCTCTAGGGTCAACAGCCCCGACCTGAAAGCCCAACACGACCGTACCAACTCGAGAGCATTCAATTACTCTCCTCACAGCATTTTTTTGCTTTTCCCACGAGAAGAGATGGAAGAACCGACAGGCTAGTACCAAGTCCGTCTTGCCCTTCAAACCACTCTCGACAAAATCACGCCCAGCGTCGCCAGGTTCCAACCAGTCTATCTGTTAAAAGTCCACTGAGAGCGTATCATGGTCACAGCAGAGGTCAAACCCAGTTACCACAGCTCCTGGTGCACGTCGGCTGCGATAAATCGCACAGCCTCGTTGCACGGAGAGAGGCGGCGAGGCGGCGCAGGCGAAGCAGCATCCGGGGTCGAGGACCTGGAAGGGGTCTGTGGATCAAAAGAGGCGTGCGTGGTCTATGGATGCACGGTATGATTTGAGAGTTTCAATGATGGGGAGGACGAATATCCAGGAGCCGACGCAGGGATATTGGTAGTAGTCCCAGGCTTTGGCGCGCTGGGAAGAAGGCTATCAGTGAGATGTGGGTAGAAGTAGATTACTGGACTTACTATGTAGAGAAGATGTTGCTTGATATTGGTGTCTGGTATACCTGCATATTGGTGAAACCATATCCGTAACTCAGGTGTTAGCTTGTTACTGAAGCCGGGTTTCCACCATGGCGCAGTTTAGGGATTTCGCTTAACATCTTCCCATGGTGGCACAACTGTTTTGGAGGTAGAGGTTGCCATTAGTTGATGTTGCTTACAGTCTTGATCGTTGACAAAAGTAAAGCATAAAAGGGAATAAAATACAACCATCATAACTATGAAAGCCTAGCTATATATTGGCTTAAGCTACATTCAACTTACAAGGCCTAGTTACTAACACCAAGACGTTACCGATGCTGCCCATCAAACTTATGTTCTTCGCTCATGCAACGTAACAAACTGATTCCAAAACACGTTGATTCCCCAATTCGCCGTCTGCCAATACTTCTCCCTCAGAGGCGTCAACCGAAGCTCCCCCAGCAGCTGCACAACTAGTTTCTGGCTGTCAGACAGCGCAATATTCTTACAAACGCATTTTCTGCTACCATACCCCCAGCTAAGCATATACTCATCCGTCAACTTCACTGTTGCAGGGCCCCTCAGCCAACGCTCGGGAACGAAAGGCCAGCATCTGTGGCAAATATCTCCTTGCATCGCTAGATGACGTGAGGGTTCGCACCAACCTCTGCACCTGCCGGCAGTACGATATCTTGATATGCGATGCCGCCTGTAGGGTCGCATCGCGTTAGAATGATGGGTGTGGGGACTATGGTCGCAGTGTCTCTTTGCAGCAGGCCATGAAATAGGGCATGTTGGTCGTTTGTTTGTATGGAGCTGGATCTCGCGCATCACCAGATCGTTCACCCTATCGTTAGACGTGATGTGAAACCCGCTTTAGTGTCCTGTGACGCAACGGTCAGTAGAAAGCATTCGCGTTCCGCAGCTTCGAGGGAACACGGCGTGCCGTCGACTCTCTTTTTAGCGCAGTAGCTGTCGAAGAGGTTGCCTGGACAGCACACTGTGGGTTATTCAAGCGCTCACGAAACAAGCGCTCACGAAACAAGCGCTCATGAACATTCATGATATGACCGCTGCCGGCCTTCTGGCTATTACGGGACATAAGGAAGTGCTCGAGTGGCCCATGTAGTAATGGCTGTATGAGTCAACCTGGGCAGTGTCGCTACGAACCCTCCCAGCCTGAACATATGGTGCCACGAGCCAATGAGATTCTCGGCATCGCATCCCTGCCTGGTCATACCAATGGGTTCGCCGTATAGAAGCGTCGTGATGGCATCGTAGACGTTTAAGCGAATCCACTGAGCGAGATCTGGTTGAAGACCATGTTGGACAAATCTATTCCTGAGAGCTTCTATAGTATCGAGAATACGCTGGTCAATGTCTTTCTTCATAAGTTTTAGGTTCGTCATGGAATACTACCAAAGTCAAAATTCTGTAAGATTTCCCGAAACGTAAATCCTTTAGCACATACTGTAGCGGAGAGCGTCTTAAGGTTTTCTGCACGGTCGCGATGGCCCTGTATCTGGAGGAGAGGCGCAACTTTACCCGCGAGCCCAGTGCTATAGAACCGAGTCTTTTCGGCTTCTCTGTTATACACGAGCGGCACGAGCTTTTGATCATCAAAGCTCAGCTGGTTTGGTTCGATCCTGACGATAGAGCCTACATCATCAGTATAGAAACTCCACGGTGTGCCATGGTCATTGAACTCGCAATATGATGTCTCACACATTATGTCTACATCGATCAGCGGGAAGATTCTAGGCATTGAGGTGCATTTTGGGTGGAAACGGAGGACCAAAGGATTCTCAGCTTGATGCATGCAAGACTTTTTGCCACTACTCAGCTGCTGGTGGGATGTGCTTCATGTTTATTCGGTGAGTAAAGGGGACTTAGTAGAACTAATGAACGTGGCAGTTCCATGTTGCATTTAAGCTGTTACACATCGGTGAGTCTGAGTCTACTAGACTCTCACAACTTCAAAGTTCATACGTTCTACCCAGTACGCTTCATTTAACCTCTCAAGTCCCAGCGTTGAGAAGATCATCCACGATTCGGGGATTGCCCCAGAGAGCTGCTTCCATGAGTGCGGTGCAGCCCTTTCTGTCTTGTACGTCAATGTCGCATTTGAGCTCTCGTAAGTGCCGTACCATTTCAAGATTACCATCAGGCACTGCCAGTGTGAGTAGAGACTCGCCTTGATCTGTTTTCTTCCGCAGCAGTGCCGCTTGATCAGACGAGTGTTCAAGTAGGGCATCCATCTCCCGGATACTGGATACTGCCTCTTTTGGCAGCAGATACCAGCCATATAGACGCCATCTGCCTGTCATCTGTTTCGTAATCGCAGTCTTGAAGTATCGCAGCATCCAGCGCCTGCGCAAGGTCATCCCGGCATCTGAGACTTCAGTATCTAATTCTTGTAACGGTACCAAAAGTCCAGCAGTGCGAAACTGTTCTAATTTCAGAGTTTCATTACGATTATATAACCGCTAATATAAAACGACGGCCCTCTAACGCTCGCGTCATCCTCAAACAGGAACAGCATGGCATATTCCACATCAACACTGCTTCTGTCCCTGTCGCTGTGAGACACTGTAGACTTGCACGGGGTTGGAGACGGCCGATTGTAGAAATATCGCCCGCGGCTACCTCTTACACGTTTCTGGACGTGCGAGATGCCATTGTGGTAGGTTTGCTCACAAAACGGACAGAGGATGGTAACATTACGGCTGTCCTGGTGGAGAACTATGGCAGGCGGAAGTGTCTGTTTGAGCTGTTGGCGGTTGAAACGTAGAGCGGAGGGTAGAGTAATCCCACATTGTAAGCTCTCAGCATACAAAATATGGCACACAAATATGGCACACAAATTCAAACGCAAAAAAAAAAAATCAATAATAATAATAATAAAATAATAATAATACTAATACTAATACTAAAAAGCAGCACATAAGTCAAAGCGCACTCTTCCATAATGCTTCCATCGTCAAAGTAAGTGCTCGCATCAGCCCACTCCACTTCCCCAGACCAATCAGACACGTCCAACGCGCACTTTACGCGAATCTACCACGTCGCACGCGTCTCACCGCGTCTCACTTCACGTCTTCCTCGAAACTTTTTTTTCTTCAACCATGACGCTCACCACCACCTACAAGGCACCACCGTAGTCAAGGCCTCGCAACATGCAACCAATTCAGATAGCCGAATACCCCACTACTAGTATTATTATTATTATTTTGTTTCTTAAATGCGAGACATGACAACACACACACACACATGACACGATAGGCTAAAGCAGAGTAACGTAGAGCAAAGTAAAGTAAAGTAAAGTAATCTTGCTACCTACGTACCAATCCAGCCAAGCACTCCTATCCAAACAAGCAATAAAAGACATTACAATAGCACCAGAATACTAAAGTTAACAGAGACTAAAAGACAAAAGTAAAAATAAACTCCTGCAAATTTCTCAAACATGAGGATCCATTCTTCCACCAAAAACAGTTAAAAGCAATAAGTGCAAATGCACCATCTCCACTCGCTACAATATCCCGAAGTGGGCGGGGTCCGGGACTGCCGCAATCCTGACCTCCAGCCAGCCACACCCCCAAGCCCGGTACACTGACAAAGTCAAGAGGGGGTCAAAGGCAAGAAGAAAAAAAAAACCAAATAGTGGGCGTCATAAGGTAGCCGGAGTAGTAACCGTGATGTGGCCGATCAATAAACAAACAGATTGAAAAACAAATGAGAAGGTGATGCTTAGAGGATTGCAATGAAGGGGTGAAGGGGTGAAAAGAGTAAGAGAGTAAGGTAAGAGAGTAAAGCGTAAGGAGTAAGGAGTAAAAGAGAATAGGTCGAGATAATGAAGTGCGTACGTTGCTAAAATAGTTTGTACTGTCGTGGTATCATACAATGAAGAAACGGTTTTGAAGAAAATAAAGAAAGTGTAAAGGAATAATAGCCAATCAGACAATGGGCTCGTCAAATGTCAGTCGTCTTCTAGCGACACTCATTGGGGTCCGGGCGGAAGACGTAGGTCCAGGAGTCTTCCATGGTTTTTGTGCAGGGCTCGGTGTGATGTTGACAAAATCCGCAAAGTCGAATCCTTGCCCCGGGGTGTTGGGGAATAGGTTACCGCCGCCGGGCGTCGTCATCATGGACGAAGGCAGATCCAGCTTGTTGCTCTTGGGAGGAGGGGTAGACAGACGCTCCATGCGGCCACGGTTGGCTTTGACGGCGGGCGACGGCGATGCCGCAAGATACAGCAAGAGGTCAGCGCCCTCCTCGCCAGTCTTTCCGTTGGCGCCATTATCTCGCTTATTGGGCAGTGAGCGGTTTTGCATGGGTGGCGTGCGAGGCGGCGACGATTGCAGGGTGTTGGGGGCAAACGAATGCGCAGGCAGTAAGTCCTCGTCATCATCTGAAGGGGCAGCAAAGTTTGGCGAGGCCAGCTCGTTGGTCATGCGACGTTGGCGGAAGAAGGAAACATCAGGACCGGCTGACGTCGTAAAGTGTTGCTGTCTGCGGGGTTTGATGGGCGAAGACTGTGCCAGTTGGTGGGTTTCCTTCCAAGCAGCCGAGTATCCAAACGACTTGTGCGCTGTAGGGGAGCCTCGGAATCGCTTGCTTGGGCTGGAAGCTGCGTTATCAAAGGATGCAAAGTATGTGCGCTTGCGGTGGCCTGAGCTTCCGTTGCTGGAACCGACAGCGTCAGAAAACAGCGGCGCTTTGAGAGGGGAGCTCATCAAGGTTTTCGTTGGGTATGGCAAGTCCGATGCGCTCGATGACGAATCGGAAAGGACGTCCCCTTCATACAGTCGCTTTCGTCGAATCTCCTCCTCCATTTTGGGTTCGAGCGTATCGAGCGTCAAGTCTTCCCAGCCATGCTTGGTCTTGAACTGTGCGAGGGCGAGGCGGTTTTGTAAACGTCGAGCAATCTATCCAAGAAAAAGTATTGACATGTTAGCTATTGATCTTTTTTTTGGAGATATTGGAGTATCTTTTGAGGCCAAATCGTCTGGATGCTGCTGTTGAGGGGTTGCGGCTGGACGAATGGCTGGGTTCCTCCCTCGACTCACCTTGCTGACTTCTGCTCTCTTCAAGACGCAATCTGCCACGTCCTCTGGCTGTTTCTTCCAAGGAGACGACATGGTGCTATGAGGCATCGACCTTTGAACCCGAAGGATTTTTATTTAATTGCAGGATTGTAATTGTCGAGAGTCGGGGTTTGGGGTTGGAAGAGTTTTGGAGGAGTGGGTGTCGTGGGAAGTTGGTAGTGCGTGCGTGCGTGAGAGTGCAAGGGAGGAAGAGGAGGAGAGGAAAGAGGCCGAGAGAAGAAGAAGCCTAGCTTGGTGCGGTTGTGGTGTGGTACTCAGCTTAGTGGCAGCGCTATAAAAATGGTGCTAGTGCTGAAAAGGACTGCTGCTTGCCCGAGCCAGGCTGGGCTGGACACCTAACTAGGCCTGGTTGGTGGGTAAGAATTTGGGATTGGCCCGAGTTTGGGCTCTTGGTGTCTGGTTGGTGGGTGAGACTGGGGCCTTGAAACTAAATTGAGGAGAGCGGGCGGCTAATGAGACGAACAAAGGCAAAAATTGATGATCCCGAGCATGTACAGTACACTGGATGTGAATCGATAATGTACTGTATCGGTCAATGCTAGGTCCTGCAATCCTCTATTCTCTCTCTTCGCCGTTGTTCTTGGGGGCTGATCAAAGGGACCCGGACTGGTGGGATTTCGATCTCTGAGACGATGCCGAGCTTTGCTTTTTTTCGAATGCCTGTCGTTATTCTGTGGACTGAGGGAGTACCGAGTACGCTACAGCAGTTATGGCCAGCAATTAATTTACTGCTTGTGGCCTAGAATCGGTAAAAACGAGTAATTTGCACAGCATGCACAGCACAATGAATCACATCACATCACATCCCGTACTTTAGTAGCTGGTGGGTTCCTATATTACCGGTACGCAGGGCGACCAACTAATAATACCAAGCTGGAGCCCAAAGCTAAAAAGCTCGGGGCATCTGCACGTTAGATCCTTGAATTGGCTGCTGAGGCGACCAATTACTGTACCTCCGGTTTTCAGTTTTACTTTTTCCTGCACCTTGCTCTCGGGTATCCTAACTCAGATTTCCTGACAAACCCTTGTTCAGCCCATTATCTTAAGTAGCTGGTAGTTTCTTTTTATTAAAACATCTTCGGATGCTACATATGTAACGGTGTTCGAGGTGAATTCCTTGCATTCCTTAGCCAGGCACCGACCCGCTATGTCAAAGACGTGGCCCACGGTTTACTGGAGCCGGAGTCTCGGTTCTGCAATGTGTTATGGGTATTTCGTTAATTGGCATGTCGCCCTTGATAACTTTTTTTTTTTGTCTTGGTGTTGGTGAGTTGGCAACTGCGCCTGGACGGCGAGCCATTGACTCGTCGTACGACCTGACAAGTTGGACCTCTGTAGCAGCACATGCAACGTAGCCTCGCCCTCGATACCTTGATCCTACATTCGACAGCACACTCAATTAATTTGTATACGTGTACATGACCCTATTAAAATATACATATTAATATAGAGATAACAATTGTTCTATTTCAATACACAATGTTTTTTTTCTCATACACTTGACTTCCAAAGACTGCTTCTATATCTAGGGTAAGCTCAGCATCTACAAAGTCTGGCACGCAAAGCAATCCAGCTCTTGCCGTCATCCTACCCCAGCAATTAATTAATTACGCCTGTTGTCAAATGGAGACATATTCTGTCAATGACCAACTGCCGCATTCAGAAGCTGCCCTCCCTTGAATTGGTCAATTGGACGACACAATGTCAGATGGTGCATGCTACAACATTGTCCACGTGTATTTGATCGACGGCCAAGTTTTCTGCACACAACCGCCGTGGCTCACAACGCCACCGTTTGAAACCTGCTCGGGAGGAAATGGATGACCAATGGACCATTTAGTCCGAACCATATTTGCCATGGCGAAAAGGGTTATAGAACAGTGCCTTGACTGCAGTCAATTGCACGCACTTTGGAAGTTACTTTCAAGGCTGTGATGCTGCAGACC
The DNA here is from genome assembly GCA_028455935.1 of Simplicillium aogashimaense. Lineage (NCBI taxonomy): Eukaryota > Fungi > Ascomycota > Sordariomycetes > Hypocreales > Cordycipitaceae > Simplicillium > Simplicillium aogashimaense. Next base: position 2,378,352 of record CM052010.1, on the reverse strand, counting down.
ATCCTCCAATGGATAATCAAAGCGTATCATCTACGGGGCTCATGGATACAGTAAAAACGTGGGTAATTTGTGGTATCATCGGACAACGCTTGGAAATCGGTAAGCATTCGCATTTGACCGACTACGGGAAACCAGCATCGAGATCTGACCTCTTTCAGTTGGGCGTTGCAATTTTGCAGATCACAACCTCGGAGCACTAGGAGCACCTTGTACTAACAGCATGCCATGCCCCCAGACTGCGACTTGACTGGCTCTGGCTGTTGTCCACTGCAACCCCTACGGGCAAAGCTCCTGAGTGGCTTGCAGCACATCCAGCATGTCCAGCATGTTGCTGCATGCAAAAGCAGAAAGAAACCAGCTGAGGCTCGGAGTGGCTGGGGGAGTGCTAAGCTTAGTTGAGCCTCCACTAAGCTCATGCTCGCTGACCTAGGTATTGTTGCCCGCCAAGGCTATTCATTGTCTGATTGTCATCAAAGTTGAGAACGGGCAAAAGTAAAAATACAAGACAAAATTGATGCCTGATCTCACGACAAAATAAAAATCGGCCTCCATTTGTCAATGTCTACCAGTTTCCTTCTTCTGCTCATTATTCCATCAAATGTCCCCTTTTCCCCTTGCACGGAAGAATCTGCTGGAGCCGAGAAGCATCCTCGTATGCTTTGATCATGGCCAGTGTCTGCCAAGGTCAATCAATATATGCGATACGATGTGATATGAAGAGTGGCGAATACACCAACAGGGGTTACAAAAAAGAAGCATTGACAAAATACAATTGCCATCCGCAGGTGTTGAAAGGAAAATCAAAATTGTAACCATGGTATTATTAGCTACGAAGCATTTCTCGATGCTGTGGTAGTCGAGGCTGGGATTCCCAAGTTTGCCATGCTCCAACATGGCTAAATTACAGTACCCAGGACCACTATAATTCCCAGTGTTTAGTGAGATGGCCATCCATGTCCAGCTGCCCCCAGCGTATTTTCAGTGCAACCGACGTCATTGACACCTCATTGGTGCGACTATCGGCCCGCTAGTTGGCTTGCGGATATCTACCAAAGTCCCTAAGGTTGGTGCATGGTCGCTGCCCATTGGCTCGATATTCTACCATTTGCGGGTAATCGCAGCGGCCAATTTAGCGCAACTCTGGCTTCTGCAACCAATGCAACCATTACCTACAGTGCAGTTCTGCCTGGTACTGAGGTGCGCTAAAACGTGCACTTACTGTGCTGGAGCTAGTGCCACCAACGTTGCGTGCGACATGCAGCTTTTCCTTAGCCTTGAACCTGTTCCTTGTCTAGCCTGGATCGACTTTTTCTTCTTTGAACTAGGTTTTTGTTGTCGTGTTTAATCCCTCTCGCTTGAATCCGTTCTGAGATTTGTTTTATTTCCCCGATTTTTTTTCCAAGATAATATTTTCCTCTCCTGCTTCTTCCTTCATTGTTGTTTGTTTCTATCCCAGCTCCTTCCGTCCTTGTTTGGCCGAGTTGCATTGTTCCTTCGCAAACTAAAACTGGTATGACCGCCGCATCCGTTGACTATCAATGGATCCCCCCCTCCCCTACGGTCTCCCCCCAGGAAAGTCACCTCGTACTGACCAACACTTGCCAATGCAGATCCTCCGTTTTAACAAACGTTGCCAATTGTCTCCAGCCTGACACCGAGGGTCACTCACTCGACACCACCAGAGGACATTTCCCCCCCTCTTTAACTCCCTCTCCCTCTCGACATCTTGCCTTTCATCAACTCACCAAAGAGCACAACACAGCGTCCGCTTGTTTACACTCTTTCAATATTGGACCAAGGCAACGCGTCATTGACTTGCGCCTCCACCAAAAGCCTCCAATACAGCCAATTGCTCGATTTCTACCTCCCGTTCTCTTTTGTGTAGCTCAGCAAATACTCCCTTGTTTTGCTCTCTAGGAGCCTTGATCGACAGCTGCTCCAGTATCTCAGTGCGAGATTCCACATGACCAATTAAACGCTGCCGAACTTCACCACAGCCGCACTCGCTATGGCTCCTAACTTTCTCAAGCAACTGCGACGAAAATCCAAGGCTAGCTTCCGAACCGATCATTCGACCGACACTTCGAGCGATGGAGCTACTAGCAATGGCACCGCACCTTCGAGCGGCTCTGTTACGCCGCCGTCCTTTGCTCACCAGTCAGACCCGGCCTTGAACACGCAACTCAAAGAGTCTACTAGCTCGCAATCACAGCAACAGAGCAACCGCCAGAGTCGACATTCTCTACCACTTGCAGCATCCAATTTGAGCAGGAACAGCGTTGCTGGCATGTCGACATTCGGCTCACAGTCTGTAAATGGCAAAAGTAGTCCGCCTCTGTCGCAGTACGCTCCTCGCATTCGCAACATCGCCGAGAATTCATGGGTATGCAGCATACAATTTTGGACTCAAGCACGCAACCACTGAATTAACACTTTCCTAGGTCTATCAAAAGGTGATTCTCTTGAGTGGCACTATTGGCGAATCGCTACCTCGCCCAATGGATGGCACCGTTACTGTTAGTAGATTCGACGACGGATTCCCTCCTATCAGCTGGCCAGTCTGCGATTCGCAATTCAAAGTTCTAGCCTACTTGCAACCGGGACCAAACAAACTCAGGTTGGATTTTTCCAGTCCAAAGTTGCCAGGCAGCGGATCATCTAACCCAATTCACTCATCGTTTCTCACCTTGCACATGCTTCCACCTCTCAATACGCCTCCTCTGCAACTCGCCATTGTTATGGGAAGCGACTCGCCTGGAACTTTTGATTCACCGCCTACAAAAGCAGAGAGGGAGGGCAATGGCCTGGAAACTGCAATCAAAAAATTTCGAATGGCAGCGTACTTGTGGCAGGCATTCACAGCAGAGCAGATGTCACGGCATCGACTAGGGAGAAGATGTTTTCGGTTCGAAGAAGAATGGATGGAATCATCGACCAATCAAAGGGATGTAGAGACAGGAACAATGCGATCGGATGCCCGCATACATGTCATACGCTGTGACAAAACTGTCGCGGAGCTGCGAGACCTGAACCGAGCACAACAGTACCAATCTGCCACTGATAAAAATGCCTTGTTCAACATTGCAGCCGAAGCAGTCAAAGCTCATATCAAGCCTTCTCCCGGCCAGAAGAGCTATGTTTCGGTTTTGTTGCTTGATGCACACTGGGACACAGATGCAAAGACAATTACTGGACATGCTGCGCTAGGTGGCAACTCTGGCGATCTGCATCTTGCTGTCTTTGGGTCGCACTGCTTGCACAGCTATCCTAACACGTTTGAAGAGATTGCCCCTGCTTTCACCGATTGTACGCCCACAGACTCAAGGTTTCTGGCAAACGACTGTAACGAAGCGGGCAGCTCATGGGAAGCAGCAAACATCGGCATTGGAGCGCATCTGCACGAGACTGGTCATTTGTTCGGCTGTCCCCACCAGGAGGAAGGTATCATGATGAGAGACTATGTTGTCCTGAATCGTACCTTTGTGCCGCGTGAGGCTTACTCCACCAGAACCAAATCAAAAGGAGGGCTGGCCCTCCAGGGCGATGAATGCGGCTGGCATAGGCTTGACTGCCTGCGCTTCCGCGCCCATCCCGCTTTCCGACTCCCTTGTGACCCTCCGATGAACGTAGATGGCACTGTCCAAGGCTTTGCTATAGACGGAGGAAACATCATAGCCATGTCAGCGTCTGGTATCTCCTTTGTCGAGATTTATGCTGAAGGTGACGATGTATGCCATGCCTGGATCGAGTACCCACCTGAAGGCAAGGAGGCGCGGAAGCAAGTCACATTATCGGACCAGGAGGTTCGGTCAAAACTGCCTAGCAACAAGGCAAAGGGCACAGTGAAGATTGCCATCAAGTCACACGGCAATATGTCTTTGGAGATTCCCGATCTCAAAGAATTCAGCGGGAAGCAAACGTCAGTCAAGCTCCCTAACGGCAAATTGGCATTCAAGGGAGGATCCATTGGCTCGTCAAAGATGCAGGGCAGTGAGCCGCAACAGGTCTTGTTTTCGAGCGCAACTGTATCAGAGCGATTCATGACAAAAGTGATTGTGTATCATGGATCTGCCGTAGATGGCCTCGAGTTTGTCTATGATGACGACTCAACACAACTGTTTGGAAAGAGGGGAGGCAAAGCAGGAGGAGACAGTTTTGATTTTGGTGAGTTCCACACGTGAGATGCAGTGTTTGCTATGAAGAAGGTGGCTAATAGGAATATTGCAGACGTTCGCCGCGGAGAGTATCTGAGTGGGCTTGTGGTCAGAGCAGGATTCTACATCGACGGTATTCAGCTCTTGACGAGCCTTGGTCGGAAATCACCAGTATATGGAAATTCAAATGGAGGAACACCGTAAGTTTGGCAACCTGCGCGAAGCCGCTGATGGCACTGACACAACATAGACACACGTTGATACCGCCGCGAGGATACACGATTTGCGGAGTGTCTGGAACTTGCGGCGCGTGGCTGGATGGATTTGCAGCATTGGTGAAGCGGTAAAAGGCACGAGAAGGCCGCATAGATTAATTGGAGCTGCAATTTTGCGTTGAGACTGGTAACGACTAGAATTTTATTACAACTACACACGACATTGTACAAGCGAGCAGTCCTCGAGACCAATACATAATGGAGGGGGAATGGGAAGAGAGGAGGTCAAGCCAGAGTGACAATGTTTCATTTGTTTATTGTTTATTATTTGGTATATATGGTACATATGGTTTAGCACAGGACATATTCTGAAGGACTGCAGGTCGGAATTGGGCATTCGGAAAACTGCATTTGGGTTAACGAACGGACGGACAGGAAGGTTACCTCGGCAATACCGGATGAGCATAATACAGGTATTGAGTATAAGAATTTGAATACATATGAGGATTAGTGGTTGCAATCAAATTGGAGGGAGACTTGATGCGTATGTTGGAGGATCACAAGCAAAAAGATTGATGTAACTGTATCACATGGAGAAATTATTAGCAGTGTGGCTTGCACGCACAGTGTAGAGGCGTGTAGCGGTAGTGTGGGCTGGAGCTAGGATCGAATTAAAATGTTGGCGAACTAGCCGCGTAACAGTGGCTCAACAGTCTTGCGAGATTTATTATAGTGCAGTGCAGCAATGGTGGAGGGGCGGGGAGTGCAGTAGTGACGGTAGTGAGAAGGTAGTGGCGCCAATGACGGCATAGAATAACTGCCCGTAGTTATGTCTCTAGCGTGCTGTACTGTCTAGTGGTGACCCTGTGAGTACGGTGGCGGTGGACGTGGTGAAGCTCCCCCCCCACGCTATTTTTCCCGCTAACGGAAAAGCACACCAAAGCAACAGCAGCAGCACCAAAACCCATAACCTGCTTTTGGTTCCCCAGACCTTGCCTTGCCTGCATTCTACATCATCACGACGCAAACCACTAGCACAGCAAGTCTCGAGTTTGTTTACGTGCTGCCCATTTTGAGCTGGCTTTGTCACTTTTTTATCAGAAAACATTTGACTAGACTATATTTTCTTTTCTTCAACCTCTCTTTTGCGAAACCCACCAACCTCACCGACTATCACAAGCTAAATTTCTCTCAACAAAAACACTACCACCAACCACACAACCAGTCATGTCGAAACGAGGCAGCTCTGTAGCCACTGGCTCCAATGGCGGAACTGGAAAGCGCGCGCAATCCATTTCTAGTCTTCCTCGTATGTTTTCCTGTCTCGCGCATGCACATTTCGGACGGTGACTGACTGACCGCTTGTAGCTGTTGATAAGCAAAAGATTCTGCTGTCGGCCGATGTGGGACATTTTTCGTTGGTGAGGGCTATGCATTTGGCTGATTTGATCACGCTGATGAATGGTATGTTACTGCTTTATCCGCAGCTGGACTGCGTATTCACTGCTATGGCATTTGCGCCAAATTCAGTGCTTGTGTTGGGTTGCGTCATGGATGTGCTAATTCTCTTAGGCTTCTGCGGTGTCATGTCCATTTTCAGCTCGTTGAAGTACTGCCTAGGCGATGCGGACCAGTTCAATCATGTCTGGGTGGCATTGACGTTTTTGCCGTTTGGCATGTTTTTCGACCTCTTTGATGGTAAAGTTGCGCGGTGGAGGAAGAAGAGCAGTCTGATGGGACAAGAGCTTGATTCTCTTGCTGATTTGGTATGTACACTGTTGTATACAGTATCTTTGTGACTTGCGCTAACTGCCTTAGATATCCTTTGGTGTTGCCCCCGCCATGGTCGCCTTCACCATTGGCCTCCGATCGACGGTTGACACTTTCGCCCTGACCTTCTTTGTGCTGTGCGGCCTTACGCGCCTGGCTCGCTTCAATGTGACGGTCTCGGTGCTGCCCAAGGACGCCACTGGCAAGAGCAAGTACTTTGAGGGCACACCCATTCCTACGTCGCTTGGTCTAGATGCGCTGATGGCGTACTGCCTGTACAATGGATGGGTGTTGGAGAATGTTCCGTTTGGGTTGTTGCTGGAGGGAACTGCGTTGGAGTTTCACCCTGCGGTGCTGCTGTTTTTGATTCATGGATGTTTGATGACGAGCCGCACAATTCGTATTCCTAAGCCATAAGTGTTGGAAAGGCTAGTTGATAGATTGATACCAATGATTGTCGCTGTCTACATTAAAGTTGTCACTGAGCTTGCATAACAAAAGTTACTGTCTGCATTAAGTGTTACTAAGCTTGTATAATAAGAAGTTAGCATCTATATCAAGTCGTCACTGGGCTTATAGAACAAGAAGTCGGTTTCTGCGTCAAGTCGTCACTGAGCTTGTAGAACAAAATTTCACTGTCCAGAGGAAACCGTCACTGAGCTTATAGAAAAAAACGTCACCAGTGTGATATCAGTACATGTAAAGCCTTGTGATATTGACACACGTATGCGACATGACATAATAAATAAATAACAGACAAAACGAAAAACAAAAAAACAAAAATCAACCAAACGCCGAAATCCCAATCCATACATGACTTCCGTCTTGGTCTCAGAAGAGTTCAGTTAACGTTTTCACCTTCCCCTGCTGAAGCCACCACCACCACGACCACCTCTGCTGAAACCACCACCACCACCACGAGAGAAACCACCACTTCCACCTCTACCACCACCACCGAAGCCACCACGGCCACCACCTCTGCTGAAGCCACCACCACCACCTCGTCCACCGAAACCACCACCACCACCGCGGCCACCGAATCCTCCACGGCCACCACCACGGCCACCAAAGCCGCCACGACCACCGGGACCGCCTCGTCCACGTCCAGCACCACCAGCCCTCTTGGGCTTAGGCGCACCAGGCGCAGGCTTGGGCTTGGGCAGGAAACGGTCGAGCGCCAGCGTCTTCTCGGGCGCAATGTAGAACTTGTCTCCTTCCTTGAAGGACGTGGCCTGGATGCCCTCGGTGGGCTTGATGGTGAAGTAGACCTGGTTGATGGGGCCGAGAACCTCGTCTACCTTGCCGACGGAGGTCTTGTTCTCGAGGAAGATTTGGGCGTTGAATTGGGGGACGCGAGGGTTGATTGATTCGCAAATCATTTCGCCTTCGCAGGCGTGGATGAATTTACCCATTTCTGCAAAACATGTTAACAAAACCATAAACCATGTTGAAACGATTGACCAATGCTCAATTGAGCACAGGTTCAGCGTAATACACACCCTGTACTGATTCAGGAGGTCCCATGTCTCGCTGGAATCCGCCTCCAAATCCTCCACGTCCTACACATGTCAGTCAATTGCATCTCCATCTTCCATTTCAAAACCAAACACACCTCCTCCTCGAGGGCCACCACGGCCTCGAGATCCTCCTCGGAAAGACATTTCAATTAATCAAAGATTAATTGACGTATTAACAAAATAAAAAGTGTCGTTGGTAATTTACGCTGTGTCGGTTACAGAGCTGTCGTTTTACCGCCAAAGAGTGATTGAATGGCTGGGTTGAAATTTTCGATACAAAAAGTCCAGAGCTAAAAAAAAAAATGTTGCAGAGCTAGTACGAAAATTGCTGTGGGTTGATGGCCGGCTTGATTGGCTAGTCGGAAGAATGTTGTGCCGGACACACCGACCTACTTTCAAAGACTGCCAACGAGAACTGAACACAAACTATTAAGCATTCAATGATTTTGAAATTTAGAATGAAATTCAAATGTTGATAGATTTAATTCAAGGTGCAACAGACAACATCACATTGTTGACATTTTTATTTATTTTAAAAGACATTTATTCGCGCTCGTACACTACCTACTCAACTCATCACTCATACACACTGCGACACTACAACACTGCACCGCACAACACTGGTTCAACTCAACAACTCAATTCAACTAAGGAAATATAAAGAAAGTCCCAAGATCCCAACCATACCCTCTAGAGATCCGGCTTCATCCACCCATAACATAACTCCAAATCAAAACTTCCTCCAACAAACTCAACCAAGACAATAGGAAAATAAAGTGACTGTGAAAAGTAGCAAAGTACAAGGGAATAACTTAGAAAGTGAAAAAAAAAGAGGAGTAAAAACAAATTATCAAGACAGGACGGCATGACATAATGGAATTCGTAATCACTGAGCAGCAGAGGCAGTAGCAGCATTAATGTCAGCTCCCGTTACGGCACTGTTCTTAGGGTACCCTCCCGGAATGTCCAAGTTGGAAATGCTCGTCACACTGTTAGTGCGGTGATCTTCAGGTCGGTTGGACCTCACGGGTAGAGTCTCGCCCAAGGGAGTTTCCAAGGGAGTGACATGGTCTGCCGCTTCAGACTCTGGAACAGCTTGCAGGATCTTGTTCTCTGCAAGAGCCTCAGATCGAGGTACGCTCGATGCCCCTGCCGTGATAGGATCAACTGTCGTAGCGCCAATGCTGTCGCCGTGAACTTCGCTCGCCGTGTTGGTATAATGTTCTCCATTAATTGCCTCACTGGAGTCAGTAACTCGAGGCTCAGAAGGATTCGAAGAAGAGTTGGTATTGCCGACAACCGCCGCGACGGTCGCTGATTGGTGTAGGGGCGCCTGGCCACCTTGTTCGTAGGCTCCGTCGCCAGACTTGTCATTCATCTCTGGCTGCGTCGCCTTGTTCGATTTTGTAACTAAAACTGGAGCAACTAGGTTGCTCTCGCCGCTATAATCGCCCCCCTGGTATTGGTGCTGCACAGGTTCGCTGGTATAAGGGTTGACGCCGTCATACTGCGCCTCCTGATTGGCAATAGCCGCCTGGGAGGACATTTCTTCCATCGGAACATAACTGGACCCGCCATATCCCACGTTGTTGGTGTTGTTGTAGTAGGCGTCGGCGTCACTGTGCTGCTGCGTGTGCATTTGACTGCCAGTCGCAGCACCAGCGAGACCTCCACCTGCCGCAGCAGCAGCTACTTGGGTGTCCGATGGATATCCTTGGTTACCAGAGCTTACACTAGAGGGCGATTGGGGCGCTTGTAAGCCTCGCTGTGCGTTGACTTGAAGATCGGAGGGAAATCGCCCACCTGGTTGCGGTCGCCGGGGTGTCACGTCCGACTGTGTCGCTGCTGGGTTGGTGACTACCTCGTTCCCAGAAAATGGCTCCTCGTCATCGTCATCGAGGCCGTCGCTGCTTCCGGACCTAGCAGATCGGCGAGAAGAGCGGCTCAAACTGCGAGAGTGTGTGCGCACAAACTGGGTTCGCTCCTCGGCGGTTTTCTCCGTTAAAGCCTTGATGTCTTCGTACCAGGCAAGCATGGTGTCGCGGCTCTCGGCACGGAATACCCAGGTGTGTCCTCGGTGCATGCTTCCGGTTTGGCGTCCCTTGAGGATAAATTTGTTGGAGGAGCTGCCCTCTTCGGAGTGAGAGCCTACTTTCTGGTCTTGGAGGTAGAGAGACATGACGGGGACGGGGCCCTTGTCCGCGGACTTGAATTCGTGAAGATGAGTAGAAGAAAGTACATACCTGACTTGATTAGCACGTAGTCGTATTCATGAGTAAATATACTTACCAGCCGGCTGTGTAGCTCTTGAGGTACTTGCTCTTGCGCTCCAATAAGCCTGCGCGGATTTCCTGGGCCGCAAGATGATCTTGGCCAGGGTAGTGGATTTGCTCTGGAGTTCGGAGAGGCATGGTAGGGTCCACAACTCGGTCCTCATGGGTGACAAAGTGAATCCATTCCTGGTCCTTGGGCATAGAGATGGGACCTTCGCGAAGGTCACCAACAAGGTTGAGGTTGTTTTCAGCCTCACGCTTCAGGATACCAGCATAGGCGTTGTAAGCCTTTTGAATCTCGCCAACAACAATGGACTCGAGTTCGCGGCCGGAGCCTTCGAGGTTGAGATAAGCCTGCGCCAGTTAGCGACCTGTGGCCCCCGGGCTACCACTGCAACTGAAAAAATCAAAAGGAGGGGTGCAGAAACTTACTTGGTGAAGATAGTTCTCCTCATCGATTTGACGCTCAACCTGACGGTCGACGGCCAATCGCAGGAGGAAAGGATCCTGCTTGCCAATGGTAGCAGTCTCGTCAATTTCGCTCTTGTCCAGAATATCAGCAAGAGCGGCGACAGCCTTGCCAGTGTTATCCATCTCCTTGTCGACAGAATTCTTGAAATCACCAGAAAGGTGCTTAATCTCCTTAATCTTCTGCTGCAAATCGCTGCGCAGACCAGTGAGAGCGAGGATGACATCTTCCTCAATCTCACGGGCCTTGTTTGCCTCCTGTCCAGCCTGTTTGTTATAGTCACGGAGCAATTGGAGAGCGTCATCGATTCCGGCAGACTTGAGGAAGCTTGAGGGGGTTGAGATGTTGTTGGCGGCGTTGCCGAGCTTAATCAAAGCCTTAGATCGGTTCTCGTAGTGGTTTTGAATCTCGCGGAAGTAAGAGATCAAGTCCTTGAGGACCTTCCTCCAAGCTACAAAGAATTTGTGTTAGCATACCAATTGACAATGTTTTTCCTTTCTCACGAATTGCATTCGGATGCAATTGAGGTCACAATTGATATAAAATTTACTTACTCAGAAAACGTTCGGCTAGGACTTCGGTAGGGGCTCCAGTGGTGGGCACAGGGCAAAAGAAGGCACTGCGCTCCTCATCGGGGTCGGAAGCAGACTGGAGAGCCAGGCTCTTGACACTACCGGCCCTGGTGCTGCGACGACTACTGCTGCGTCGCATGCTTCCGGTGCGGCGCATAGACGTCTTCTTCCTCAAAGTGTTGTTCCTGACAGGCAGGGATTGATCATCGCCAGCGGCATAGCTGGTGACGGACGCGGCACGCTGCATGTTGGCAAGTTGTGCGCCGTGGCCGTCGACAATGGAGCTTCCTCGTTGACTTGCGTCCCACTCTTCGGTAAAGCGACCGGCGGGATTTTGTTGATCAGAAGATTGGGAGTTGTCGTAAGGGCTCGGTTTGAGAAGGTAGTGATCCTGGTAGGAATACTGAGACTGTGAGTTAGAGGTGGGAGACTGATGTTGTTGCTGTTGCTGTTGCTGCTGTTGGGGTGAATCAGAATTTTGGTCGGGAGGGTTATGATGTAAGGAATTCTCCATGACCGAGGAGAAAAGAAGAAGAAGAGAAAAGAGAGCGAGTAAGGTAGAGGAGGGTTGGTGGGTAGAATTGGGAGATGAAAAGGTTAATGGGAGACAGAAACGGAGGAGCCAGAGCCAGAGCAAGACAAGAGTAGCAGTGAGTGTACGGAGCAGCGTAGTAGAGAGAGACAGAGAAGAGAGGGAGGGGGTGTGCGCGTAAAGGCTTGGGAATAAATTTAGTGTCCCAAGGTTCCCAAGGTTTCACTAGGAAGGGTTTTTTGAGTTTGGAAGGTGATGGATGGACGGATGGACGAATGGGTGGGTTGGGTCGCTGTTGGAATTGGAGAAAGCAGACAGCGCGACAGACAGACAGCCACCGAGCACACAGCGTCAAGGAAGCGGGAGTGAGAGCTTGCTCCAAGCAAGGAAAATGAGATTCAGGGTGGAGAAGGAATTGATGGGTGCAGCAGCAGTTGCTCTGCCTGGTGGTGGACGTCACGGTTAACGGACTCCCGAAAAGTTGGGGCCAGTAATTTTAGTGCCTTGATTGGAGCCTTGAAGGGGTGTTTATGGAGTGAGATTGGGGTGTGCACACGCTAACATTGACGCAATGGCAGGGCAACCAAAATCACAACGGTGTCATTCATTGACGACCGCGAAAAATAGGAAAAAAATAGTTGTAGCGTTGAAAATGATCGATTTAATATACTACAATCATTATCAGAGAGCATATGTAAAACTAAAAACTGATTGAGTGTTCTGTAGTCCGTAGTGCCCTTGGAAGAATAGTGAGTGGTATACGCCTTGCATCATAGCGTCTACGTCAGTATCATCCGTTCAACACGCAACTCCTTCACCATTTACCCCAGCAGGATAAATTCGCTTCATTTTTGACTCTTCTTGTACCAGTCGCCTATCACCATTTGCCCAGTACAAAAGGGCATCATTCATGGTACAGTAGTACAAGACCAGCAATTACTGTCAATGACATGTCCTCCAAAGAAGATGCATCTACCGATCATTGACGCCTCTTTTGGCACCTTCCCCACTGTCCACTATCGTTGTCCACTATCACAGCCCACCGTCACCGCTGCGCAGTCGACCCCAATCACTTCCACAGCGCGGCAGACCACATCTACAGCGCCCAAAACCAAGGCCGTGGAAATTACAGTGGACAGACGCTAGCTAATGCAGCTACGATGGAGCTATGCACCGAGCAATGCAAGCTGTAAGCTGTGAATTCAGAATAGTTTGAATTTGAAATACTTACAATGGCAGACGACAGCCCTCGCACTTCAAATCACAAATATATTACAGTGTCCGTCGCTTGATATCATACCCTAATAGTGAATTAATGCTCAAATATACAGGCAAACACCACTGCAATGACTCCCGTTGCCTGCAATTTCACTGCCAAGACTCTAGAATCACTAGCTTACGCTGGTTGCGGTTGCTGGGCAAAATGACGTAGTTCTCTTCCTCCCACTCTAACCACACACCCTCTGTTTGCTGTACTCGCCCCACAAAACTCCATCATCACCATCGAAGCCCGAAGCCATTAGCTACACAGATGATACAGAGCAGGCACAGCTCAGCACAGCTTACTCGAATGCTGAAGCAAAGACCGCCTGTTTCATCGGAACAGCCCCCGCGCCTATTGCACTGCACCAATTGACTCTGCCTACAGTAATTGAATTCGTGCTTTGCTCTGTACTGTAAGCCGATCGTCATCGTCCGTTCACTTTGCACAGCCCTCCTGCCGAGACAGCTCTCCCCCTCTGTCTACCAAACTGTTCCACTCGTTCCAAGGCATGCGCTTGATTGATTCACAAACAATCCTTTAAGCCCTGACAATTCCTTATAACTGACAATAAGTTAACCCATCTGTCTAATTCAATCTGCCACATGCTTTCATGCAGTGCAATGCCAGCTGTCCCCCAAACTCTATATCGAACTATGGCGTCATCCCGTCCATCATCAAAACCTTCCGCATCCGGCTCCCATTTGTTCCCGTAATCGAATAATTACATCAAAGGAAACAAGAAAAAAGAAAACAATCTAGCCTCGACTCTCCGGCACCCCATCCTCAAGCTATCCCTATTTCTGTCAATTGCTAATTTCCCCAATCAGGGAACATCGTAGCATTGACAACCCGCCAACAAAAAGACTTGGAACCTCGCTTCACCACCTCAGACTCCCACAATTGAACACAGTAGACCAGAAATGTACACAAACAATTTATCCCAAAATATAACACTAGCCCCCGCTAGACCAATTTATCAACCATGACCCCCTGATTTTTTGCATTCATTTTCCCCAGTCGCCCTGATCTAACCCTTGCACTGTGATGGGGAAGAAGGGGTCCCTTGTCCCCGACACCAACGCTCATTCTCAACACAATGCATAGGTTTACTCACAATGCAACGCAGATTTACCAATGCAATTACCAAATTACAAATTCTCGAAACCAATCAATCATGCTGGAATCAACCAAATTCATGTCCTGTAAGCGGCGGCTGTATTCTATATTCGCCCGGGTATTGATATTATATGCTTAATTCCTCCCATTCATAAAACCCCCCCATTCATTTACTTTGGCACTCCCTCCTCAATCGGTGTTATCGGGGGGACCTCTGCCACCCTCATTTTCCCAAACCGCCTAGGTGGTGGTGCCTTGGGAGGAACCTTCTTTCCTGCCCCATTCGCATTCATCTGAGGCTTCGTCGTTCTATCAATCGGTATACCGTGTCTGTGTTTCGGTACATCTGGCAATGGCTTCTTCGCCCTCGGTTTCTTCGAAGTGTCGGTTGGACTTTCAGGGTCCGTATCAGCATTCGTACGCTCCGCGCCATTCTTGCGACTCGGCGTCTGCACTCCTGGCTTTTCCATTACGCCAGCTACATCGCCAACGCTGATACTACTAGCATATTCTGCTTGCGACAAACTGATCCCGAGAAACTTTCTAGCCACTTCAGCCTGTCCAGAGGTGTCTTGGGTCTTGTCTGCGTCTTTCACCCACTGGACTGCTGCCACGCGCTCTACCAGTCGTGTCGTAGTTTCGTCCGCCGGCGCAAAGTGAGCATTATGTGATCCCCGTAGTATATTCAACAGTCGAAGCACCTCATCCTGCTTATAATGCGGCGGATGGCTAAGTTGTGTATGTGCCAAAAGCGGATACATTACCCTCAGATAAGTATGCCGTAAGGACATCCGTTCATCCGGCAAGTCCATCAAATTGCGTATAATGACATCCAGCAATACGCGCAAATCGTTTGTGTAAAAGTATTCGTACGTTGCCTTGGTCGTGAAGAGAAGATACAAGAGTTTCAATATCAGGAGCTGCAACGAAGTTTCTGTCTCGCGGTTCAATAAGAGAATGATGTTTTCGCCAAAGGTGCGGAATAATGGCCCATGTAAGCTGAGGCACTTGATTATGCGATTCGTGATTGGTGTTGCGTTCGGCTCTGAGTCTGCTGTTGTGTCTGTCGACGCAAGCATATACTGCTCATTCATCACCAGCTACCTGGGTCAGCACCGTCACCAAAGCTGCAGCAGGATGTAATACATACCAGTACTCTAATTGTTGGATAATGATATGGATCCGACACATCATTAGATACACCCTCAATAATTCCAAACAGACTGTGGATGAACGAGTCATCCACAAGCATCAATTCTCCCGGTTTGAGGCGCTCAATCCGCGACATCTCATACATTAGCTGAAGCAGCAGTCGATGCAGCCGTGCATCTTCGTTCTCTTTCTGAATCTTGACAAGTTCCAACAGACGAGGGAAACAAGCCTCTTCAATCATTCTCGGGAATGCCGCTTCGTCGTAATGGCCGTCGAGCAACAGTAATGCGCAGATTACATGGATAGGGCTGGCATCGTCCTCCTGCAGCAAGCTGTGGATGAGCTGCGTGCGAACGTAGTCTTTATTTTCGTAGAATATCTTGCTGTCCAGCAGCATCTGTGCGCAGGTCAGGATGTCCTCTTGGCCATCTCGGTGCCATTCACGGACTGTCGTTGTCAATTCTAGCCAAGTTCGCAGTGCGTCGTCGATAGCTTCGTGGCTCTCGCAATCCGTCAACACACAAGCGTCGAGTTCTATGCAACAGATCAGTCAATACCAACCAGGAGTATTGTGACTATTGAAAACCAACCTGCCCAGACACGCTCCTCCTCTTCAGGAGCAAGCGCAGTCTCGTCGAAGTACGACATGGTAATCACCCTCGGGAGGCCGCAGCGTCGACAGCATCGGGTCTTCTGGTGAGGGAGCGTAGCGACAACCAAAGAAGAGCAATGCAAATGAATTAGAAATTACAATGATGAAATAGAAACACTGCAGCGATGCGATTAGAAAATAAACAGCTGAAGCGCAGCCATGGCCGGCGTGGATGGTTGATGCAGCGTAATTGTTGATGTGGGGTAGCCGTGGCCTTCTCCTCCGCCGCTGTTGTTTGTTACGCCTGTGTAGTGACCTCATGCCATTCATGAATCGCTGTCTCGGTCCGACCCTGCCCCGCCAGACTCACGTTACGACAGTCAACGGCCCCTGACACAAATATTGTATGATTGAAACAGGCCAATACTTCATATTAACATATAGTAGTATAAATATAGTTTGTATTATGATTTAATTCTAACTTCATTGAGGGTATCGTTTCGCTGTCAGCTCGCACAACTCGCCCTCCCTACTCCCTATCTATGTACAGATGTTATTGCTCCAAACGCCTGAAAGATGTCGTAAATGCTCTGCGAATATATCGTCATGAACTTTCTTTGCTTATTCCTTTTCCTCATAAACTTTGATTTTCTCGGCATACTCGCGAATCTTGCTGACAACGTAGTCGTTGATCGTGTCGCCCCTGCCGGCTGCGATTCTCAGAATCATTTCGTTCAGGTTCTGGCGACCCAAGATATCGACGTGGTCAGCAGTCTTCGGGCCGCCTCGAGGATTGAATCTCTCGGGTTCGTGAGGCATCTCTACAACGGTAATCTTAGAGCCACTGGGGTTGAATCGCTTCATCTTCCAGCCCTGGTTACACATGTATCCTGTGCTGAGCAGGTTGACGGTTCCATCGCCTTCTCCCATGATGACTCCGTGGTCTACTTCGCCGCTCGTCAGACCGGTATCAATTGTGATGTTGAGACTGCTCATGGCAGACGGGTCCGAAGCTCTGTAATAGTAGGCTCGTTCTGTTGGCTTTCCGACGCCATAGAAGCAGTATATCTTCAAGTTGGGAGCATTAGGAAGTCTAGTTTCAAGAGGATTTACCCACTTCTTCGGGTCCGCTTCGTTGGCTTCAACCTCAGCGGTAGTCTCGGCAATGCCTCGGGAGTAACTCTCCTCAATATGGTGGTTATACCATTCCTCCGTCGTTGCAAACAAATACTTGAGTGAGTCCTCAACTGTCAGGTTTGTGGTCGGCGCAGTCGTGTTATGATTAAGCTGAAAGTTCAGCAGAGACCCGTAAGTGAAGTTCTGTCCCGGAGCATCATCTGGGGCTCCGTCGAGGTCCCCCCAGACCGCACTTCCACCGATGGGCAACATCGACGATATACCAGGCATGGCACGGAAGATTTCAGCTCTTTCTTCTTTTGCCAAGAACTTTTCCAGGCCGTAAATCGCAAAAGCATTGAGTTGAGCTGTATCTCTCATCTCTCCAGACAGGACCGCAGTAAGATCCTTGACCGCACCAAGCATACAGCCACTGATGTTGATCCAGGAGTCGATATGCTCCTCTACCCAGCTTTCTCCGCCACGGCCGCCGAGAGGGGACTGAACCCAGTGGAAGAAGTAGAACATGACCTGACTACCCATGCTGTGCGATGTCAAAACGACCTTTCTGCCTTCGACAGCCACCGCACCCTCAATGTATGATTTGAGTCGTGAAAAGTACTGGTCTCTGATTTCTAAGTTGCCGTAGGAAAGTCTCCAGTCGTAAGCGGCAGTATAAGAGTTGGTTGGGTCGTAACCAATGGTCGCGAGATTTTCAAAAATCTTATTCCAAATCCAATATCCAGTGATGAAGAAATCAGTCGCATCAAAGCCTTGCGCTGCTCGCAGCTTAATCATGGGAGGGTCAAGTCCCGTGTTCTTGTCCAACATAACATGCTTCTTCCAGTTTTCCTTGTCGAGGACCAATGCACGCATCATGGTCCAACTTCCCCAGAGTCGCTTTCTGAAGTATTGGCGAGAAACATTTGCGGTACCCCAGGACTCTAGACCAGTTGAAATGACTCCGGGAATCATGATGACGGGGTGGTGCGCGTCCAAGCCCTCGGCGCGAGCTTTGAGTCCAACGTAAAATGAGTCGTATGCTTCGGCAACGTCACGTTCGCCCTGAACAAGGTCCTTGACATCTTTAATCAAACCAGCGGGCAGAACATCGACCAATTGGTCCATGCTAAGGTCTGCAAGCCCAGGGAAATCGATCAGCTCATTGCTGGAGGCGAAGAACCCAGCAGCAATCAGGCCACAAAGGCCACCGAGCAAGAAAATGAAAGTGTTTCTACGTTTTCGCGTCTTGGTGATAACCTTGACCTTTGGGACAGGTGCATTTTCGGTGGTAGATTCTTCCTTGTCGACCGCACTGGGTATATTTCGTTTTCGGAGAGTCGTAGCCATGGCTGTAATATTTTTTTTTCTTCAATGTCGCGATGTTTGAAGCCAGGCGTTGTCTGGTAACATGGGCTGTGATGGTAGGCTGAATTGGTAGACGAGGAGAAAGAAATATCAATCGGAGGCCGCTGGCTTTATCGGAGGTTGTCGGTAAAAGACGAGCAGAAGGGAGTTTTGCTCCGTGGGTAGAGGGAGTACCAGAGGTGGTTGACGTCAAATTGAATGGCGGGGAGCTCCTGGCTGGTTTGAATGCCTAGTAGTAATGGAGACTAATTTAATGAGTGGTGCCGGCGGTGTGAAAGAGGAATTGTAGGTAGAGAAATAGACAGATATTTTTCTAGGAAATACTAGAGATCGTATGCAATTTTTTAACTGACAGGCAAATGAGGGTTGGCAATAGAAAAGAAAAAGAAATTGGTCTTGGAATTTTACGATCGTTTGCGCCCGCCGAGAATATCGTCGCATCAGTAACCTGCACCGTAGTCTATCCACGGAATTTGGGGCAGGTTCTCCCATGTGATGGACGCCACGTCACCTGCGCCACACCTGCAGCTCCCCCTCCCATGCTTCCGCTCCGGCCAGATCCCTGTGGTGGCTTGACTCTTCAAGGTGGGGGAGTGGGATGCATTTACCTGCTGCTGCTTGCGCTGCTTGATTTGCCTCGTTGCCCGCCTTGCGCTTCCGGAGCCTTCTCGACCGGTAACAACCACCGCTGCCCAGATCGGACCCCACGAAACAGTCATACCTCGTTGCCGTATTGCTCATGCCAGTGCCCCGTTGAACGACTCAGCGTCTCTGGCTGATTTTATTATTATTAATTCCTGCACAAGAGCAGATTCTCCGTTGGCGCCTTGGATATCCTGAAACTCCATATTACTGCGCTTTGCGACACGTCTCCAACCCATCACAAGCCACCGCAATCACCTACTCTACACCACAAGCGCGCTTAAGTTTTCCCCGGATTCGACATGGAGCACTTCAATACAGGCGACCTGCCTGCCGACCTGCACTATATTCAATATGAGCACACGCTCGAGGAGCAATACCTCCCCGCCATACGATCCCTCATCTCAAAAGACCTCAGCGAGCCATACAGCATCTATGTCTACCGATACTTTCTGTATCAGTGGGCACATCTATGCTTCATGGTATGTGCTTATAACTCCTCCGGCGCAATCCGTCTTGGACCGGCACACTAACTTTCGTTACTCAGGCCCTAGACCCCAAAGATGGCTCGCTTGTTGGAGTAATCGTATCCAAGCTCGAAGTACACTCCTGTCGATCAGCCCCTACGCGGCGCGGATACATTGCCATGCTCGCAGTTGACTCAAAACATCGTGGACACGGGATCGCCACAGCCCTAGTGAGAAAAGCGATCGAGGCAATGGCCGACAGGAACGCAGACGAGATTGTACTCGAGACAGAGGAGACAAACGTCCCCGCGATGCGACTTTACGAGCGACTCGGGTTCCTGAGATCCAAGAAACTGCATCGGTACTACCTCAATGGGAACAGCGCATATCGACTTGTTCTCCTACTGAAATCCATCGATCCGGAGAACAATCCGGACCCGGCCGAGTACAACACCGATTATATGTGAGGTTTTGACTCAAAAGAAATGGCGTTTGGGAGACGTTATGGAGCATTTACAAACTGCATGAAAGCGTTGGAAGATATGAGGGCTGTCCTATGCACTATATACTTCTCTGGGAACATGGCGTTTTGGGGTTTGCAATTTTTAACTAGGATTAACATGAGCGACAATACATTGTCAGGCTATGGGTTGTGCAGTATGATGACGCTTGATGCGAATGGCCATAAGCCTGCCCGCTACGTTGCAAATACATCTGATGAACTATATATGGATGCCTTGAGACCCCATGGATTGCCACTCGCAATGCCGAGATGTGTGAAAATGTCTTATACGTCAGCTAGGTCTCGTCTTGATGCCATAATTGGGCCATACTTACCAGGCTTGTAGTATATTTGCTTAGATCGTGCCTCTACCAGACGAAGGTCTCGCAGCTTCTGCAAAACTCGGCCAACATCTGGCTTATCATGGAAGTCTGAAGTGTAAATGCATATCAGACGGTCTTTTCTGGGGTCCTCCAAGGGAGACTTGGGGGCAACTTTGGCCGCGATGCCCAATTCATTGTTTGCTGTGGCCTTTGCGACGATTCCCCAGACCTCATTTACTTCTGTAGGGGGACAAAATATCATCCACTAGCATCAATTGTTAGTTGACGGTAAATTGTTGAAAGACACTGGAACTCTGACCTTGCCTGTCCTCACCTTGCCGGCATGGGCTAACATGAGGATATCTTCTGAGGCTTGTTTCCTCTCTTTGTTGACTTCTCGCGTGAGCGTTGAAGCTGGCTTTTTTACACTCTTTGCAGCCTCCTCAAAACTTTTGACTATGCCGAGGCGGTCTATACCTCCGCGTAGGATGTGTTCAAGCTGGCTGCCTTCTTCCTCTGGGGCTTCGTCCTCGTTGCCTGTGCTGAAGCGATTTTGACCCTCTTGTTTGGATAGACGCGGGATATACGGATTGCATATGTAAATCCACGGCATGTCTTCAGTGACGTAGGTCGTTGCTGGTGGGAGGCGCGCTAAGAACTCGTCCACTGTCTCGGTGAGCTGCCACGCATAAGGCACGCCTGCATATGGGTTGTGCAAGCGAGAAGGCGGCTCTACCGTGAGATTGCTTCGCTGTGGCCATGTAGGGTTTGCAATATAATCAGACACCCATGCATCAGAATCAAATGCCTTGACTCGCTGTCTTAGCCTTGATGCTGTGTATTTGTCTCCTGTGTTATCATTAGTAACTATGTTATCGCGTTTGGAGATGTGTCGCATACCGTAGAAGTCGGAGTCATCAGACTCATAGTCGTTATGAACTACAGGACTCATTTGGGTATAATTCTATGAAACAGATGACACAACTGTTCACTTTGAATGGTGCATGATTGTTGATGGAATAGGCGACGCCTTGCATACGACCTGTCCTGCAGCTTGTTATTACAGGGCAGATCTGCCCACTGCGGGCGGTGAGGGGCCAGGTAGTAGACAGCAGTGATTCTGTAAATGTATTGAAGAAACATAAATTCGCTAACAATAAATTGAATCAAAATAATGAAGCAATTCTTTTGTATTCAATTTCAAACGCAACAGCCATCTGAAGGAAACAGGCGCCATCATGGCCTGCCGTTGCGGGAAGCCACCCGTCACAGCTCCACCTACAGCGGCGACGCGCACCGCAAACTTCTAGCGCAACTTCTTGCATTGCCATCTCAATCCTGACTGCCGGATTGATAGCCAGTTCCGTTTATTTTGTATCAGTTATGGAGGAAGCAGAAGTATTAAACTCGCAGACGCGTCTGGCGCTAGACTTGCCTCCAAGTTGTTTGGAATTCTGCCCGGTTCACCAGGAATATTTTGTCGTTGGAACTTACAACCTTGAAAAAGAAGATGTGCTAGTCGAATCGGAGGAGAATGCTCAGTCTGAAGCAGAAAGTGCTGAGACGAAGAAGCCTCAAAGTCGCAATGGAAGCTTGCTTGTCTTTAAGATTGGAAACGGATCAGAGGATAACGGCCTGTAAGTTTGATGTTACACCGCCGTGTACGTTTTGCAGCAAGCATGCTGACATGCGTGTTCTAGAACAAAGATACAAACAGTATCACAGCCCTCGGCCTTACTTGACCTCCGGTTTCAGCCCTCTAGCAGCGGCTCTTCAGACATTTTGGCCACGGTATCCAGCACGGGAAGTCTTGCCATCTTCAAGTTAGACCCGACTGCGAATGCAGAATCTCCGCTGCTGCACCTGGCAACTAGCCGATGCGAAGATCTTGCGGAAGACGTTCTGTTTCTGCAGTGTGCTTGGCACCCAACGCTCAGCCACGTCATAGGTGTGACAACGTCGACTAGCCTGGCCAGACTGTTGTTATTGGATGACAATTGGCTGATTAAAGACAGCGTGGACCTTGACATTGAAAATTCGCTGGAAGCATGGAGCATAGCCTTTTCACCGTTGAGCCCTAACCCCACGGGGGGGGACGAGGCTGTCTCTATATACTCTGGTGGAGACGACTCGATCATGAGGTACACATCTCGTTCATGGAACGATGAAGGGGAGATTACAGACTCTATATATTCCCCCGTTTCAGTGAGAAATAAGCATGAAGCAGGCGTGACCGCTATTCTGCCGCTGCCGCTGGTTCTAGAAGACGGCGCAAGGGTGGTATTGACAGGCAGCTACGACGACACTTTGCGTGTATTCTTGATTCAGGATCTGAACAAGTCTTACGGTGCACAGAAAGTAAAATTAGTTGGCGATATCAATCTGGGAGGCGGCGTCTGGCGTTTAAACTTGATTCACGTCCGAGAGCAAGGCCATGCAGCAACAGTGCGTGTCCTGGCATCGTGCATGCACGCGGGCGCTCGTATCCTTGATATGCACACAGTGGATGGAAGTAGCTGGGGTTTTAAAGTTTTGGCTCGCTTTGAAGAGCACAAGAGCATGAATTATGCGAGCGATTTTCAGCGGTTGCAGGGTGATAGTTTGCGGGTAGTGTCCACTAGCTTTTACGACAAACTCTTGTGCGTTTGGGATTACAAACAGCAATAGAAATGGACGAACATTGAAAAAAGAAAAGGAAAAAATTCATGGCCGATTTCTATTTTGTTTTATTTTTATTGTCCCAGAGTCGGGCGTCAAAGATGTGTCTCGCAGTGGATGTCTTGCACCATGGTCCGTGTAAGTGAGCAGCTCCAGGATGACACACGTTACAAAGTGAGTATCTTTTCACATGGCAACATGCAAATCCAATGCGTAAAAAATTTCAAAATCAAACCGAAACTCTCCTACGTTTTTTTTCACAAATTATTTGAAATTTGATTCACCCTCTGCCACGCATCACTGCCTGCCCACATGTACAAGAGCTGCTAGCGCGACGGGCCCAACGCACCGCCACTGTGAAGCGTGGAGTTTGCTCGCTCTTTGTTGGCGCTGAGCTTTGGCCCCCACCAAACTCAGCTTCAACACCTTGTCCACCCACATCAGCTTCACTTTTCCACAGCTGTTTCGACAGGCATTCGCGCCCTGCCTCCCTTTCACGTCTTTTGGAGTTTTGAGGCGGATTCGCTGTCACGTACTTGTATTTCGCTGCTTTTTAAACCTGCTCTTCCGTCCCTTCATTTGTTGGGATTTTCTGCCCTCGTTTCCAACCCCGCCACCCACCACCGCCTAAAGTTCACAACGGCTGCTTCGCGATCGTCTGTTCCGTTTACTTTTATGCCACGATTCGCTCCTGTCGCCCTCTAACGCATACATAACACCGAGAATTCGATACACGACCCCGGTTTTGTTACCCTCGACCCTTGTCGGATTGATCTCTGCGGCACACGCGAAAAGGCGGCGCGATGGCTGCAAATGGCAGCGAATCCAGCGCCGGCGGGGTCTCCGAGGCGCTGACCAAGATTCGCGACGCTCTCGAGGTTGTCCATAGCCCATACTCGAACAATGACTCCAGACGAGAGGCACAGGACTTCCTGGAGCAGGTCAAGTCGTTCGCCGAGGCTCCGTTCCAAGGCTACAGTCTGGCCAGTGACAAGTCCCAGCCGCCCGTGGTTCGCCACTATGCCCTTTCGCTCCTCGAGCACGCGATACGATACCAATGGACATCCTACACTGAAGAGCAGCTGGTTGCGTTACGTAATTGGGTCTTGGAACTGAGCCAGGCCCTCGCCCAGGACGATCCCGGCTATATTCGAAACAAGACGGCACAGCTATGGGTTGAGGTGGCCAAACGCTCTTGGGGAGCTGATTGGCTCGATATGGATACTATGCTTGTGCAGCTCTGGCAAGTCCCTGACTCTGCTGTGCACAAGGAACTCGTGTTATTTGTATTGGAAACTCTGTCGGATGAAGTGTTTGCTGGAGATGATTCTGTCGTGGCCATGAGAGAAGGCGTGCTTAGCAAAGCATGTGTTGAGATCTTTACGCCGACGGCGGTACTAGTCGAGTCTTTCCCTAATAGGCAGCCTGGACCTGATGTGCGAGCTGGTCCTGAAGGCTGGCTGAGCCGACTGAATCAGTTCCTGGACTCTTGTCTAAACGCTGCACCCGAGAGCAACGAGGAAGTCAAGGCTTGCGCTATCAAGGGATTCTCTCTGCTGCTGTCACTCATGCCATGGGCGATTCCAAAGGCGATATCTTCGGCCGACACTATTCGCGTTGTGCGCGCCGGTCTCTCGTGCCCTGTTCCTGATATTCAAAAGGTAACTACATTTCACTAATACGAAGGAAGCAAAACCAAGGAAAACTAACACCTCTTCTCAAGGCTGCTCTCGATGCCCTCCATGCACTGTATCGCCGCGAAAACTTCACAGACGAGGAGTTTACAGAGCTCGTTGCTCCGATGTACACTCAAGATTCAGTACAGCTGCTTTCCAGGCTATTTGAATGGGCTACAGTTGACCCCAATGACATCGACGACGACAAATATCAAATCATCAAGAAGCTTTCAGAGGTTTGTCTCCCAGTATATGCTTGTGCGAATTACTGCTAATTGTAAACAAGATGCTGTCTGGTTTAGGCGAATACTTTGAGCGCAAGTTTGACCAGCTTCCCGCCGAGGCATCAAAAGGCGAATTTCTCAACCTCATGCTGCAAGTTGTACAGAGCCAGAGTTTGATGGTGTCCATCCCTGTGCTTCTTAGCTGGGCCAAAATGTTGAGCAAGAAGACCATTGAAGACTCTGACCTCATATCTCCTTTCATCGGACCATTGTTGGAAGTTTGCAGCTCTCGTATGATTCGATACGAGCACCTTCCAGAAGATAGCGAGGATCCAAATTTTCTCTTCCTGCTTGAAGATACAGATACGATTCCAGAAAGACACGCCTTTTTAGGTAATTACAGACGTTACAGCTCGCAAGTCATTGAGCATATTGTACAGATGAAGCTCAATGAGGCATTCTCATACATCCTGGGACAGGCAGAGCAAGTCCTCGAGCACCTTTATGACAACTCACCGCCGTTCAGCAGTAAGTTCTACGAACGCAGTTGGGCACGACCATGTAAAGCTAACAATTCCGTGTAGAACAGGATTACTCAAAATATTCAATGCCAGCATTGCGAGTGGATGCTCAATTCACAGTCATAGAGTCAACGTTGAAGGGGTACACAAAGTGGAAGAGATACAACCAATCACAGGTACGCCGCTTGAGAAATTTGACAAGTTATTGGGCTAATATTTGAGGAATTAGCCGACAGCCGATCTCGAATCAAATCTAGAAAGCTGGTGCGAGAAGCTGCTCACTATGAAGTTCGAGGTAAGGTATCCTGTTTAGCTGAATTGTCAACTCGAGTCTAATCAGTTTCTTCACAGGACCCTGCAATTAGAAAGAGAATTCTTCAGCTGGCGGTGTGCTTTTCCACAACTGCGCTTAAGAAGAACGCTGGGTTTATTCTCAAGGTACTTGAGTTTATCCTCATGACCTGGCCAACTGTCGAGCCCGAGCACCGCGCTTTTAACGAAAGCATCAAGGACCTACAGAGTGAGAGTATGGTTGAACTGCAGCGATTGGCGTCTGAAATGCCCGACCACCTTCTTGTAAGGAACCGCACTGCCTTTCGCATTCATGGCTAACACGCACCAGGGAGTTTATGACCAGATCGAATCTCGAGTGAACGAGATGCTTTCTTCTGGTACTTTAGACGAAAAGCGAACGCTAGCATATAGAAGCTTCTTGTTCCTGATTGTGTAAGTGAGCTGACGAAATAACATGAACCTTTGTCTAACAACGAGACAGGCACCGGGCCCAATCGATTGATTCGGATGCAAAAATACCCAAGCTCAAGGAGTTTATTGACCCCGTCAAAGCACAGTGGAAAGAAGAAGGCACGCGCGCTCTGCTCAAATCATATTCTGGCTTCTGTGAGCAGCTTGCGCTAGACAAGGCTCAAAGATACATGGCAACCCGCCAAGCTCAAAACATCAAAGACTGGGGCTCTCATGAGCTGGATGCTGAAGGATTGGCTCTTCAAGCTGAGTTAGAAGAGCGTCTCAAGGTATGTTCGCGCTAACGCAATCTTGAAATGATTGACATGCTAACGATAAAAAACAGCGGCTGCCACTACGGGCAACAAAGTCATTCTTGGCCTTTTCCGTCGAAAGACTGGAGCGAAAATCAGCAGCTATGCAAGTATCATATGCCCTTTGGCAAGAGGACTTTTCAAGCATTCTCGAAGATCTTTTACAAATTTTGAGGTACGTCCCTTGCATACCAGTTTAATCATACAACACTAACCCGATCAGTTTCGCCCAAGCCATGTACAACCCAGATAATTGGACAGAATTACCAGCCGACACCAAGAGCATGGTTGGCCGAATCCTGGCCGACCGCTTTTGGCAAGCAGGCATTTCAGACGGCAGCAAAGACGACTTTTATGCCCGCGTAATCGACAAGAAGAACACTATAGAAGGGTTGGCTTCGACGATTCGCGGCTCCATCAGATTCGTTCGCGAGACTACCTACGCAGTCATCTACTGCATGAGTCGTCTAGATATGCAATTCTACGCCGTCGAGGGATTAGCAGCCCCGCTGGCCAACGCGCTCTTCGCAGACTCCACATGGCTCTCAACCCACCAACAGACCAACTTGCTCAACTTAGTCAGATACCTTGTGGACGACTGCCCTGTGGATTATCGAGAGCGACTGTTACCGCAGCTACTGGCGGCCTGCTTCCAGCAGATGGACGCCAAGGTCAATGGCGAGTGGGAGAAGATGGAGGGCCAGCAGGATGTGGCTGCCGATGGTGAAGCTGGTCTCAAAGAAGAGATGAAAGCGGAAAGCGTCTTGCGCCAGGTGACTTACACAGGAGTGTTAATGGTGGCAGACTTCCTCGATCCAACTAAGCCAAGTAAGCCTTCCTTTCTCAGCTTCCTGCCACTCGCAATTCCATACAAAGCTAACATCACAGATCCGCTGACACTCGAGTTGCGCGCACAACAACGCCAGAATGACGGCCTTGAAAACGGCCAAGCAGCACGAAGCGGCCTAGCCTTTCCCTCTCTACGGATGTTCTGCCTCTCCCACCGCGAGATAGTCGAGCCCTTACTCGTCTTCTGCTGCCACGGCATCCGCATGCGCGACACCCGCTGCTGCGGCATGATTCTCCGACTTTTCATCTCGCTGGTTCCGGAATTCCACCAACGAACCGATCACGGCGGTGCGCCCAAAAAGGACCTCGACTCGCACCACCACGTGCCGCTTGAAATTGCCTCCGCCATCCGCGAATACATCTCCAACGACG
Source organism: Simplicillium aogashimaense (assembly GCA_028455935.1). NCBI lineage: Eukaryota > Fungi > Ascomycota > Sordariomycetes > Hypocreales > Cordycipitaceae > Simplicillium > Simplicillium aogashimaense. The sequence continues at coordinate 2,350,950 of CM052010.1, read as the reverse complement.
TCCTCAAAGCCTGCATCACATCCTTCCACGAACCCTACTTCGTCGAAGTCCAAAAGGAGCTTGCGTCGCTCATCGCCACCATTCTCGTCTGGTACTCACCATCGACCGACACACCCAAGAATGTGTTGCTGTCCCTTCCCAACGTCAGCGCCGAGGATCTCTCAAGACTCTCACCATACATTGCGAAGCCGCACTCTCATACCCGCCAACAGAGGGCTATTGTGCTGGAGATCCTCAAGGACCTCAAGGGGGTCAGTGTCTCGGAGATGGGTAAGTTGGCGAAGAGCGCAAGCGGAGGATTTGGAAACAGGAGCAAGAGGAGCGGTAGGAGTAAGATGGCGCAAGGATTTATGGATGCGGCGCCGCAGGAGACGAGGATGGGACAGAGTGGTGTGAGGCAGGCTACGCCGGATGGGTTGGAGGGCGTGGCGAACCTGTTTGATAGCTAGATGCTATGAGACGAGTTGGATCAGGGCTGTAATGAAATTGATGAACTTTTTGGAAGCGACTAAGGTGTTGATACGTGAATCGTGTGGGTGTTGCGTCTGTCGTTTCATCCGCCCTGTGATATTAGCAACTGATTTAGTAAGAGCATGTTCCTGGCCGATTTGTAAAGCCGATATTATACCCGGCGCCACTTTGTCGCCATGTACGCATCCATTGATTTCAAGACGACCGGCAGGTACTGTGAACATATTTAGATCAAGAGTTAGCCCTTTCATACACAAGTGTATGCAATCACTCCAGCAGTCAAGATTAGATGCTCAATATAACATGCGTTGATTTATACTTACATGTTCTCTTCAATGATTTCTCACCACGACTTGTCTAGAAGCAACATTGATAGCTCTAATGCCACATCTGACACTCGATAGTGCTATTCTCAAGTTGGCGGCATCGATTCACGACCAGCTAGCTAGTGCCACCAGCGACGCCAAAGAGGGAAATACGGCCCAAGCCAAAAATCTTCGTCTACGAAATGCCTTTGCTCCCAGGATGTGCATTAATGGACATGCTGGAACTCCAGGCGGAATTGAATGTCGCGGAAGAGGCAAGGCAGCTTTGCCTAGTTCAAGACTTGGCGCTGTAAATCGTCGACCGTTCTACCCGAGTATGTGGAAGCCGTTAAACCTAGTACCACAAGATGTACCCGAAATGTACAGACGCTATTAAGGGTGAATATGTGTCTCGGTGGCTCGGGATCGGCGCATCAGGCAAATATTGCTAAACGTGGCCGCTGGCCTTGCTGGGCGACGCCCAAATGTTTTTTGATATTCACTTTGCCCACAACTGTGCCCCCACCAGTAAACTGAAATGCATTGATTATTAAACGCTTCGATAAATACGCAGTTCGATTTTTTTGCTCCCCTCGGTTGTTACCTAAATTTTGTGCGGCAAGCCCCCAGACTCGCACAGGTCTGTCTGCATCAGAAGACTAGGACTGGCCGTGATTGGCTGTGCCTGACAGAGCAATTGCCGACAGGCAATTGAGTATCCCAGTATACATGGTACGCGGAGTCAAGAAGTTGAGAATTGGATAGGTGTGGGTAGCATATGCACTTAATTCGTCAAATGGGTTGCAATGAGATGGCTTGGTATTGAAGCGGCCCATGCATAAGGTATTCTGCCAGGAGATGTTTAGACAGCAGCCCTGGATAGCTGCCTTAAAGGACGCATAAAAGGCTAGTTTGTCCATCGCAATGACATAGGGCAAAATCTGGACGCACCCTGGCAGCCCCATGCTGCACAAACCGGGATGTCCCTGGAAGAGAGGGATCTCCCACTTCTTCCTTGTCATGCATGGTTGACAGATTCGGACAAGCGCCACTGCGAGTGACGGGCTGAGAACCAATGAGCTTAAGTTTTACTGGGTGTGGATTTACTTTGGAGAGGCGCATGTGTGTGGGTTGAAGCAATTCTTCTTCGGCGCCGGCGTTGACAATCGAGATTATGCAGGCCAAGCTAGCGGATGCTCCATTGTCCGCGAGCGGGGGGGGGGAGAGTGAGCCAGGGCTATAATGGAACATTGAATTCGGACGATAGCCAGCTATTTCCGTGAGGTGGCGCAACGTTGACATGTATCAAGCAATGGATGGATGAGGTGCTGGTGGTGCCAGACCCGAGCTAGTGAGCCATGTAAGTGAGACGACGCATCTGACAAACGTGTCAGTCTACGAGTAGAAGTGGCCATGTATCATGAGATAATTGAGAGTTCCTCGCCGCTAACAGAAGTTGGTCGATGTTTAAGAAATTAATTGCGGCGAATTGTCTCCAGAGTATGATTAGCAGATCTTCCTAACGTTATTGAGGATCGTGAACATTACAATCGACTATGGATGTACAGTGGAATTTAATTGAAGTTTGGCCAACCTTTGGACTGCTACTGTCCAAAATGACTGCTACTAGGAGCGATTTTGTGTTTGAACACGCCAAATACCGGTCGCGGCTTGCATGTCGTTGAATACTAGCACTCCAGCGTGCCCTCGTTGATTGTGGTGATTAGCTGCTAGTACTACTTTGGTAATGCTTGCGAGTGAATGCGACGACATCATTGGCTAGCCTAATTGTTCCTGGCTGGGGCAACACAAGCACTGGCGGCCAAACAGGGCCTAAATGGAACAGGATTGGTTCGATCTAACTCTCCACTGTTATGCAGAGTCTTGCAACAGCAGCTGGACGGCACCATCGCCCTGCGGGTCTCGTTATTGGACAAGTATGATTGGCGGCGGTATGGACGGCTTTGGCTTTCAACTCGGCCGTGAATTGGCTTGTTCATTCTGGGCCGTTTTCCTGAGTGGACACAAGAGAGAAACGTTTTTGGAGCCGGGGCACGCCACATGGGATTTTGGTTTGGTAGTTGGTCCATGACATGTCGGCGAAATAGACGTGGGACAAATGCCATTGTCTAGGGCTAAACTAACCATCCCCTTTGTAGAGGTGAGGGGGAAAGAAGGAGATAGGCCGAGGTGCTTCTCTTCGTTACAGATGTTCGTCCGATACCAGGAGAAAGTTTGGCGGGTTGCAAGCTGTGCCAGCAATGAACATTCTGTAGCTCTTTAGTGGTGAGACATACTGAAGAAGACCGACGAGAGAGCCGGGATATCAACATGGGAATTTGAAGATGAGCAGAGGTGCATATTGAAATTTCATCATTGTCTGGTCAAGATTGTGTGCTGTATGTGTATGGTTGGGCAGAGGAGTTGGGTGGGGAGGAAGAGGTGAGCCGCAAGCGAGCGAATAAGGCCAGTATGGTTCTCCCTCTTTCCTTCTTCGGCCGCTACTTTCCTTCTTGGAGCGGCAGGAGCTCTGTACAAGGCTGTATAAACATGGCCAGTAAAAAGTCAACGCTGATGCAAATCTCACTGCACAAGTATATGAAACATTGCAGGCAAAGAGGAGGTGCATATAGCACCCGGGCAGGCACTGTAACCAACCAAAGACAAAGCGTCTCAGTCCAGCTCGACTACCCATGTAAGCCAAATGACAACGCTTGTCCATACCAAACCCGCTCGTTTCGTACATGTACAACTATGACGACTGATTATTGTTCTTGAACAACAATGGGGATTAATGCCCCTCAAAGAAAGCGCAAGTTTTACTTTATTTCTTTTTAATATTTTTTTTGTGATAATAATTCTTCATACGATGAACGTCATGTAGCTAATTATAGCGTGTTTTAATTGCCGAATTTAATGGGCAATGTTTATCACAGTTGCTTGCCCTTTGTGGAAGACAGCGAGTTCCACAACCGAAGCGATTTGCTAATGCTGCGGAGACTTACAGGGCATTGGTATTCCATGTACATGTACAGCACCGAGAGCACAAGCTTGGTCCCGACAGGGTGGGCGCTCAGCCTCTTGGCTCCTCCCAGCGTAACTATTTACTGGGCCCTGGTACGTCCAGGGAGGGGATGACATGTTAGTGGCTAGCTGATGCTTCCAAAGGGGGAAACCAAGGAGGATAAATGTAGGGATAATAGATTAAACCGACCATGTACGGATAAAGACAGCGATGTCTTGTAGGGGATTCAGTGACATTAGCTTGGCCGCTGACTAGCGCACGGTGCGGTACGGTCATTAGTGTAGCCACTGTAAACTTTGGTCCTGTGCTTTGTAGCGAGACTGGGGCTCGTTTGCTACATGTAAACAAGCCAAATAAGGGAAATGACAAACCAAACTAAAACCCAATTGAACAAAACACAAGCATTCATTGCATTGCGCTAACCGTTGGCTCCCGCTCTTGACATGCGCTAGCCAACCTTGCGTATGCTACCTGTAATAGCCCACCGGCTGTCTGTCTATTGAACGACCTTTGCACACTCATTGGTCCACAGTCCTCTCCTCGACTACAGTACCAGTACATCCAGTACACTCCAAAGATGCCTCTTCCCTCTTGTCTGTTTGCACCATCATGATGTAATTTCCATTAGTCGCTCTGCCTTCTTTGAGTTCATCAAACGTCCATCTCCTATGCTACCAATTTATCTCAATTATCTTAATTTCATCTCTATCCTGTCCACTTCTTTCTTGTTTTCTCCTTATCTCTTGGTCCTCTCCTCGGGGGATGCCCCAAGCACAGACTTTCCCTGTTCCCACAACGTTACCACAAACGCAAAACTCACTGCCGAGCGGCGCCCCATTCATTCCTTATTGCACGCTCAAGTCACCAGTGTTTGAACCAAACCGCCTAGATGCGCCAATCAGCCTAATTTTCCATGTCCACACCCCCTCTATAGCGAAAGGAAGGCCCCCAATCTTTCCCATGTTCACCTGCCCTCCTCCCATTTTTATTGGGCAGATCACGATTGTATACGCACCCACAGCTCCATCCACTGAAGCAGCCGAAGCAACCACAGCGCCAAAGGCGGATCAAACGTCCCTGGTGATACAAATAATCCCTAGGACGCCTCTCGACTACTAGCGCCTTATCTCGCTTCCTCCCTCTCTTTGCCTCGCCCGCTACAATTGCGCTTTGCCATTTTGATTTTTGTTTCCCGCAACGGGCGGTTTCAATTGACAACACTGGCTACCATCCTCATATATTTTTTTTCTATTCGCATTTATATCGGCGACACACACTGTCGCCGTTGACTTTCGTCTGCGTGAAGCGGACTATACATGGCCAATCCATTGCGTTAGTCAGCAGCATAACATCTGTTGAGATCAGATGCTCGCTGAATATATGCCAATTGACTTCTCTGGCTCTTGCAGCTAAATGCTGGTATCATCGTGACTTGACTTGCATCGCCACCAACTCGCCAGCTTCGCTTGTATACTCGTTCAACTACCATCAGTTTTACGGTAGTGCCACGACATCTTCGCTTCTGCACGGCTACTCGACAGTTTTCTTGTGCGACCTGACAGTAGTCCAGCAAACACTCCTCTTGGCTTCTTTTTCTTCTGCTCTACTGTTCCTCTCACCTCTTTCCCCTCTGTCTTTGGCTGCTCTCAGCTGGTTCCTCTTTCACCTCTTATATATCAAACATTCGCTTTCCGCGTGCCTCTTCTATCCATCTCCCCAGAGAAGTTTGGATTGTATTTGATTTTTGGTCCTTATATCCATCATTATGGTCTACCAGGGAAAGCCCTCCAGGGGCTGTGGTATGTGCAAGAAGCGCAGAATCAAGGTATATCTTTTACAAACTCTCGCCTCGCATCATTGTTAGAGGAATCAAAACTGACAATGTATCTACTAGTGTGACGAAGGAAGACCAACCTGTAATCAATGTGCGAAATCGAAAAGAGACTGCCCTGGTTACGTTGACGAATTCGACCTGATTTTCCGCAATGAAACAGTGGCCACTGAAAAGAGAGCTCGCAGGGCCATGAGCAAGGCCCTCGCCATCAAGACTGGAAAAGAACCATCCTCCATAATCAAATCGTCGCTCACCTCAGCCCACAAGGCGTTGAGTCTCCAAACGAATATCAACTCAGCTACTTCTTCGCCAGTACATCCGTCACCGGTGGACAGTCAGCTGTCTCGTAGAAGCAGTATTGCTCAGTCTCCCACCCTTCCTCTACTGGAACAAGCCTCGCATCACTTCATTTCAAACTTTGTCCTTATACCTCCACAGGGCACGGAGCGCGGCTATCTCGAGTATCTGCTCCCTATCATCGATAGCAAACCCAAAGTACACTTCCAACTAGCATTTGAAGCTGTCTCGCTTGCCTCCTTAGGAACCCGAGTTGGAGGTGGTGTTGGAATCGAAAAACAGGCTCTCGGAAAGTACACCGCTGCTCTTGCAGCCATATCCAGCGCAATTCAGGACCCTGTCCTCTCGAAAGAAGATGATACCATTGTGGCAGTTCTATTATTGGGGCTTTTCGAGAATATCACTTCACGCCATTTAGGTATGCTGGCCTGGGGCTCGCACACAGAGGGTGCTATTCAGTTGGTTAAGAGCAGAGGAGCCGATCAACTTCTCACCAAGCAAGGACGAGATATCTTCGTCACTGTGCGCACACAACAGGTAAATGGCGTGATTACCCTCAAAGACTGCGTAAGATTTTAGCTAACGTTTACCTGCTTTAGATGATTTATGCTTTCAGTACTGGAAAAGCACCTTCCATGGGAGCCGATTACTGGACTCGCAATGCCACCAAGGATTTCTACGGGACGAAATGCCAAAATATCACTCTTCGGATTGGTGAGCTGAAGACTGAGGTAAATCGTCTACTGATGACATTGGACCGTGACGAAAAGGGCATCGAATTGGTTATGCAAATGATCAAGAAGTGTCAAGATAGAGATCGTGAATGCATCCACTGGTCCAAGAACCTTCCCAAGTACTTCCAGTGCAAGACTGTGGCCTGGGAAAGCTCTGTTCCTAATGGAGACTACGCAAGATCTGAAATTTTCCCGGGTCGTCTAGATGCTTTCCAAGATCTCTGGGTCGCAAGTGTTTGGAGTACTCTTCGATGCTCACGCATTGTGCTTGCAGCCCTCATCGTTCGTGCGGCCGCCTGGACGTGCGCTCCAATCGATTACCGTACTACTCCAGAGTACGCCGCATATTCGCGGGTCGGAACTGAGTTGGTTACGGATCTCGTGGCATCTGTACCCTATCAGCTGGGGTGGTTCTCTAAGCGTAAGGAGCTATTAGACCACGCCGATCTGACGAGTTACTGTTGCGGAGAAGACGATGCACCCAAGGGGCTGGCAGGATACTTTGTCACTTGGCCGTTGAGCTGCATTCTTACACAGGACTATTCTACAGATGACCAGAGGACGTGGGTGAGGGGAAGACTTCACTATGTTGCAGACGTTTTGGGTGTTAGATACGCCAAAATGCTGACTCAGGTATGCTTGTCTCGATAGAAACAAGTCCAATTTGCAAAACAGTCGCTAATGAATCGTTACAGTTGAATCTTCGAGTTCCATCTATGCTCATCCAACGCGATACCACAGTTACAGGTGGCACTGACATGTCCTCGACCGACTTTGAAAGGATCTTGTCCATAAGGACAGTACCGCCGGGATCTGGAATATCGATCAACCCTCTCCAGAAGCAGGATCTGGCTGAAAAGGAGCAGCTAGAGTGGCAGCAACGAGATTTGTATCAAAAGGCTATGGATGCGTCTGGCTCTGAGGCTGAATATACAGCACAACAGTGGTCTCAATTGAACCAGAGCAAGGAAGCTCTCAGCATTCGGCCACGTTCTAATGAGGCGGACATGGGCAAAGGAAAGGGACGAGCCTACTAATGACGGTGTCCTATTGACGGTGATTTAGTGATGCCGCATCTATGGCTGGGCCAAGATGTGCGAGTCGCATGATTAAAAGGGCGATATGAACGTATATGCATACTATGCAATGGTTTTATAAAATGGGCGGTTTAATTTGCCTTTTGCGTCTCATTTAGAAGTGGGATGTTCTGAAACAGCATTTACATTGGATGGGGGCGGGGGTTTGGGAAAGATGAATGTGCCCGATAGGTGGTTTGTTCACGTTTTTGTCATGAAAACAAGTTGAATCGATCTGGATTGATGAGATTGAATAATAGACATGTCAACTGCCTCTTTTGACCAGTGTGTGCATGTGTCTGTGTACAATGAATGGTACTGGTCTATTCGCTCCTGGACATCGGGTTGATGCTTGGCGTTAAAGCAAGCATGCATTGTATAGGGTCGGTAATAATGCGTACTCGTGTGAATTTGTATGATTTGTTCTTTTTCTTTTGTCTCTTCTATCGCATCATGGTAGTTCTCGTCCTCGTCCCCTCGTGATGCGCTCAAAATAGCCATATAATCCAAACATGTCCAATCGTGTCGTTCCTCATTATGATAAGTGTTGTTGTTCTATTCGTGGGGGTTACGCAGGGTATCTGTGTGCCGAATAGGATTGCGCGGGGAAAGTTGCGCGTCATGTCGCGTGCGTTTATCTCTTCTTGACCTTTTTGCTGCACAGTGTTAGCGAATGTCGTGTGTTTTGTAGGTATGTGTATGTGTATGTATATGTGGTGCGGTACGTACGCCTCATCTTCCTGAGCCAGATTCCAAGCCTTGACAACGTAGCTCTGCGTCTTATCGACATAGTTTTCGTTCTTGACATCCTTGATGCCGACCTTGACGCCGTCCTTGGTGAAGACGACGTTCTTCTTGCCCATGCGCTCCGAGGCCTTTTCTGACATTTGGGTGGCGGAGAGGTAGATCTGGTAGAGGACCCAGCCGATGCCGCCTACGATGGACAGGGTGATGACGAGGGGGAGGAGTTGCCTGTGAGGGGGGAGATTAGTTCGGTCAGGAGTTGGAAGGGGGGGGGGGAGTTGGTGGTGACCTGACGTACCAGATGATGGATGCCATTGTTGCGGTGGCGGGGGATTGTCGCGCCGAGAGATGATGATTGCGATTGAGGTGATGGAGGTGGGAGAGTTGAGGAGCAGGGTGGTGAGGACAAGCAGTGGCGACGAAGATGGGTTAGTAGGTTAAGAGATTGAGCAAAAAAAGCTGGAGATGATGGAGACAGCTGGAGCTGGAGTTGGAGCTGGGAGGCCTCGACTTTTTTTTTTTGCATGTGCGGGCGCAGCTAAAAATACCATGTAGTGAAGAGACGCTACAGTGGCGGTGCGAGGGGACACGATTGGGGGGCAGCCGTTTTGGCAGTATACAGCGACGCTGGCCCACTAACTGACTTGTCTGCGCTTGAGAATTAGGGGTCCGGAGACACACGTCAAGGCAAATGGTTTAGTACTTGTAGAGAGTACCTGTGGACAGACACATCAAGACGTGCACGACATGCAGCTACTTGACACAGAATTACGTGATGGCAAGCCAACGGCTCATTCCTACAGTTCATCAGAACCTATGTCATTTATCAAAAACAACATTACTGGCATCCTGTGACTACGGTCATGATTATAGAATTAGCGCCAAGAGAAGGCTGCACCAACCGATGCAAGTCTTGGCATGAGCTGACCTCAAGCACAGATCTCAAGATACACCAAAATATGCAAGGTAATACATCTCAACCTCTCTTCTCAATCTTGGCATAAAGTCCCCTCGGGGACGACTCGTTCAAATGTAAGTGGGAACGGTGGCTGCATCCGCAATGCTCCTTGGATACGGCAGGTTCTTCACCCCACTGTACTTTGGTAGTGGTCTAGTGAGGTTCGCTACATCCAATTCTGCGTATACTTTGGAGAGCGCCTACAATTTTCCTGAAGATGGCGTACAAACTGCTAAATGTTTAGTCTTTGATCACATGTATTGACGGGACTGTACCATGCTGCGAGGAGACGTGAGCTTTCTCCATTGAGTTGCATGACGAAGATGGCTGCGTAGTAGACGTGCAGAGGTTAGACGACGAAAGACGGTAAGATTTCGGGAACTTACCCAAATTCCGTAACAATGGACGTGGGTTGAACTGGTGTCAGTTCTATTCGGAAGTCTGATATTGATGCTGCAGCTGTCAGTGGCTTGTGGTATTAGACTTGGCAGTTGATTTGGCGGCATACCCTCTGGCACCTTGATTTCGTCTGAAGTAGATGCCGTATTTTACCGGTTTGATTAAGAAAAAAAAAAAATGCCAAATACGAAGAAATGCCAAGAATCGATTTTGTACTGAAAATTTATCCAAATTATCCAAATCATCCAAATTATCGGAGAATGTCTCATCAATTTAAACTTTGGTCGTCTTACACGGCAGGGCTGACGACCAAGAACCCCCAAAGTGGCAGCCTTGCACTCTCTCCGACCGCGGGGATATCCATCGGCTCAGTAACAACACAAAATTTGCCATCGCCGTCCCTGACAATCTCACCCCTTGCATCTCTATAGCTTGTTGGGACGATTAAATGCGCATGTAGTACATGTTCTGCCGCCATGACTATCATTGACATGAGCATGCCGGGGACCGCAGAGGCTGCCGGAGAACACTCCTGTGAGGGCTGCAACAAGTTTTATCGGCGCCGTAAGTAGTCTCCGTATCGACCGCCGAAAATCCACCATCTGACTGTCGCAGGTGATTTGCTAATGAGACATCGCCGTCGCTGCTTGCGATCGACGAAAGCTACTACTCGCCAGAAGGCCTGCCATTCCTGCGTCCAAGCAAAGGCCAAATGCTGTTACAGTCAGCCGACGTGTTCGCGATGCGTCAGCCGCGGGTTGACCTGTGAATACGCTGCAAATACCACAGTTTATCGAGAAATGCCTGGATCAGCGCCTCAAAAGAGAGCCACAGCGCCTGAGACGTGCGCATCAACGTCAACGTGTAGTCGCAGTCCGCCGACACTCTCTGCCCCCGATACTGAAGATGAATCATGCACCTCGCGCGACTTTCCATGGCCACTGGATATGCCGAACTTGCCGCCTCTGGAATTCAGTCCAGCGGTAATTGGCGACCATCCATCTAGTACAACTCTAGTGAAAGCTTCAGCACCTTGTCCTGCACTTGCGGGTATGTCCCCGGTATTGCCGATGCCGTCATTCAAATCGCATCCAATGCCGTCGCCGCCAAGCGACATCACCTACTGCAGAGCGGCGACTGTACCACAACAACCTCCCATATTAACCCAGTACCCGGAATTGCTGCTACAAGACCATTTTTCTTCACCGTTTCTCCACCAAGCGTTATTTGCTGAGAAGTCGGTTGACATGACCAAGCTCCCTCACACCTCGATGGCGATATGCTGCGGCAACGGGCGTAACACGAAGAATGGCGCACGGTATACTCAACGAGCTATGGATGCCCAACGACAGATGATAATCAAAGGGTACCCAATGTACGTGTGTATAGAGCAATGGGATGCGCTGCATGCCATGCTGCTGTACGAGATACTGGAGCTCAACGTGAGCCTGGGTGAGGACATCGAATATTGGAAAAGAAGGATATGCGTCAAGGGACTCAAGAGTCCTTTTCTTCTCGAAATGGCTGTATGTTATACCAAAGAACACCACGGTGTCCTCATGACCACTCCAGAAACAGAGAAGTCGTGGGTTCCGTGGGCTGTAGCGGAGACGACTCGAAGAACTGTCTTCCTTGCAAACATGGTCAACTTTATCAGTAATTGGAATCATGAGACTGGAAGACAATCTCCATATTATGACCCGATTGATGATGATTTAATAATGAAATTACCACTGCCTTGCAGTCAAAGGCTGTGGAATGCGCGGAGCGAAGAAGACTGGCAGAAGGTGGTGCATACAGGAGAGGCAATCAGCCCTTTTGGGGCTCCTACACCACCACAAGGGTCGGGTATGGGTAGCGGTGGCGGTATATCGTTGAATTCGGGACAGACGCTGCAGGGCCTTTTTGCGAATTTCAGCAAGGAATATATTCGAGCGAATCTGGGTGCTCCTGGATTTGGAGACTCAGACCAGCTGCGGTCACTAATTATCCATTGTGCGTTGGATCAGTTTTGACGTCACGAACGTAATTCGGACGTTAGCATATTTGCAGCTGAGGTCTAATGTCGTCATGTTAATGTACAATATTTGAGCAATCGTTTGTATAATGAGCGTCGATACTTGGTGGTGATTGTTGTTTGCAATTGATCCTTGCATAACTTTATGCACAGTTTGCACAAAATTGGCGTTGGAGGTGTTGTAAGGCTTGCAATTAAGAGGTTTGTTAGTGGTTCAGGCTGGGCGGGAAGACCCGCTAGAACGAACGGGCAACTTAGGCTCGTCATCAGGTGTCAGCGTTGATCCCTTTACCAAATTACAATGCGTCAGTAATTAACTGTAAAACAAAGCATGTTTTAAATTCACTATGAACAGTCTATCGTGTAACTTCACTACTGATTTTAATTTCCAGCAATTAAAACGAACCGGAGTAGGTGTAAACGTCGCTTCGATGCAGCTCCTCCATGTAATTGCTACAGACTATCAATCCTGACTCACAGCGTGTTTGAATGCATTGAGTCACAGCAAGCCTCGACCATCTTAACAGCTTCCCATTTTGAAAAATAAACTTGATTGGCGGGCAATTTCCGTATTAAGCACAGGGATGGAAACTGGACCCAAATCTTTGAAAGCATTGCTGTCCCAGTCCAATATTTAATCAAGGCACTCCTCACACGACTTCACTGTTGTCTTGTGCTGTTGTACCCCGCTACCCCGCCTCGACACGTCCTGAAAATTGCAGTCCCATTCCTCCAGCAAAAACCATAGCCCCTCCATCCCTCCAAAACCCTCAATTTTTCAACCAGCCAACCCTTGTCAACTCGTTTTGACTTGATAGTTTGGATAGATTTCTTGTTTGATTCAGCCCGTCAGCTTCAGTCACATCCGCATTTCCCAAAATGCCTGCTCCTGCTCCTGGTGTCAGCTCCCGCGGCCGCGGTGGAAAGTTCAAGAAGTACACTCGTGGAGGTAACTTTTCCCCAACAGCAGCACATGTGCTCAATAAAACAATATCAAAATTCAAACTAACAGCAACTCCCCCCAACAGGTGGCAGACATTTCTCTCGCGATCTTCAACCTGCCGACGCCGAGGGAAACAAGGTTAGCATGTGGAGTGCCGATGCCCAGCTCGATTCCGACGAAGATGAAGAGGATGAGTCCTCCGAAGAAGAGTCTTCCGATGAGGAGGGCAAGCCCGCCGCCGAAGCCAGCCGTGAAGACCGCAAAGCTCAGAAGAAGGCCCGCAAAGAGGCTGCCATTGCAAAGCAACAATCACAGACTGTTGAGGTCGGAGACCTACCTTCCACCGATGAGGAGAGCGATGACGACGATATGCCCGCCAACCCTAACCACTCCAAGGCTGCCCGTGTTCAAGCCGGACAACCCAAGGCTGTCGAGGAGATCACCGAGGGTGTCAAGAACTTGAAGACGCCTGGTAACCGCAAGGAGCGTGAGGCCCTTGAAGCTCAGGCCGCCAAGGAGAGATATATGAAGCTCCAGGCCGAGGGTAAGACAGATCAGGCCAAGGCTGATTTGGCAAGACTCAAGTTGATCCGTGAGCAACGTGAGGCAGAGGCACTCCGTCGCCAGGTAAGTGCAATAAGTACAATGACCACCAAAGATAATGTGTTTGCTGACTGAAGTAGGCTGAAAAGGAAGAGAAGGAGGCTCTGGATAAGGCTCGCAAGGACGATATTGAAGCTAGAGAAGCCAAGCTGAGAGCTGCGGCCGCCGGACCTAAGAAGGGAAAGAAGAAATGAACCAGCAGCCAAACTTGAGATACCAGACAGAAATATAAAGCACTGTCGCACTCATTCTCATCGCATTGTCACATCTATATTTCGAAACGTTTTCATCGGTGACAAATCTTTATTCTTTGCTTGGACTAACAATTACTGTACAGTTTTCTTGCTATTAGAACCGCTCAACCTTGACGGTGGTGGTGACATTGCCCTGGGTAGCACGGCTGTAAGGGCAAACCGTCTTAGTCTTCTCGACAATCCTCTCCAACACATCCTTCTCAATTCCCTTGACCTTGACGGTCATATCGACGCGAATACCCAAGTCAGCCTTCTTCAAGTCTCCAATAAGGTGCACCGTGGTATCAATAACGCTGTCCTCGTCCTTACGAGGCATGGAGACGCCCTCGCCCTGAGCAACAATGTTCATGGCAGATTGAAAGCACGCGCCATAGCCCGCGGCGAAAAGCTCCTCGGGGTTGGTCTTGTTGGGGCCACCCTTTCCACCCAATGACTTGGGCATTCCGAGATCGACCTTCAGGCCCTCGCTGCCTTCGACATGGCCGTTTCGCGCACCGATGGCCTTGGCGGACACGGAGTACAGGGCTGGCGCAGTGTCGCTGTTGAGGAAGCGCTGTTGGCGGGTGATGGTGGACACACGAGGCGCAGCTTGACGGACGAGGGGGCGGAGAGCGCGGAATGAAGACATTGTGATGGTGGGAGTAATTGAGTGGTAAATTGGGATGGGTAGTAATTGAATTGGATGGCGTGAGAGTGCTGCTGCTTGAGTCTAAGTAGGAATAATTAGTCTTGGTAAGCGGCTCAGGATGATGTCATTAGCTCCAGATGTCATGGTTGGATAAGGCTGTTATTTGAGGTTAGGAGATAGACGACTAACAATGGGTTACTGGGGTTGTACTGGATTTGGAATTGCTGATTGATTACGATAATTCGGATTGGCTTTTTGGAGTAGTTTATTGATTCTTTTTTAATGCCTTTATCTTGTAGATCGGCATATGCAGGCTCTTCCACCATAGCTCTGGCAGCGTCTTGAACCGACCCAATAATATGAAGAGTATGAAGAAAAAACAAATAGGTAAACATTTAACCAAAGACACATATACTTCTTTCATTAGTGAATCAAGTTGCAAATGGAATATATTTTTGCATTTTATTTCGTCAACCAGTTCGATTAAATGCACTCAGGACTGTGCATCTAGTCGCCTTGCCGTCTACCCCACACTTTGACGGGCGGCAGAAAAGAGGTGGTGCAGAAAAAAATACTAGACCCAGCCGGCTTAAAAAAAATTGTCCACCGCCTTTGCAGCCACACTTCTCGCAAACCGTCAAATATACCCAAACTGCACCGACCGCACATCTATCGCATTGTGCTCCAGATAGACGGTAATTTTTGCAGTATATTTCACAATGGCCGAAGCATTGCAGGTACGTTTATTCACTCGTTTTGAAGCGCGTGTGCAGAAAATGCCTTTTGCTGTTGCTTTGAAGCATCTGCGTGCACATTTCTTCATATGGGAAGTTTCGACTGACATTCTTTGCGCAGGACCGCCTACGCGGCCATGCCAAGGCCTTTGATGGCTTGCTGAGCCTGATCCCCGCAAAGATGTACTACGGAGAGGATAATAGCGTATGTTGAAGCCTACGACTGCATGGTATATTGCAAACGTTAACTTTGGGCCGTGCAGGACCAATGGCAGAAGAAGAAGCAGACCAAGAAGGAAGCTGCTGCTGCTCGTCGCGGCAAACTCGACCCGGATAGCGAACTGAACCGTAACGCCAAGCAGGTCATGGACGAGCGAGCCCGTAGCAAGCGCAAGTTGCGCGAGGTCCAAGATGATGATGAGGTGGAGGATGAGGAGGAGGAAGACGAACATGAAGACGACGCTGAAGCTGATGATAGCTATGAAGAGATAGATGGCGTCGAGGCCGAGAAGCCAGGAGAGGGGTTGAAAAAGAAGGCCGAAGAGGCTGCACAGAAACAAAAAGCAGATGCCACAAAAACCAACGGAGGTGAAGACACAGAAGCAGCACAGGACGGCGAAAACGCACTATCAAAAAAGGAACAGAAGCGAGCAGCTAAGCGTGAAAAGAAACTCGAAAGGAAGGCTGCCAAGAAGTCGCAACAGCCCGAAGGCAGCGACGACGCCCCAGCCCCCAAGAAGCAAAAGCCCAACAAGCAGCCTTCGGAGAACATCAACCCTCCCATTCTCCAAGATACTCCCGCCGACGACACTGCCTCTGCCTCTGAACCCCAATCGCCCACATTCGATGACGCAGCCATAAACGGCACTGTCGAGGCAGCCAGCACCACCACCTCCGTCTCTTCTACGATCCCTCCCTCCGAAAAGCCCAAGCACATCAAGATACCCGCCGATACCACTGCTCTCCGTGCCCGCCTCGCTGCCAAGATTGAAGCCCTCCGCGCAGCCCGCAAAGCCGATGGCGCCGACGGCAAGCCCATCCGCACCCGTCAGGAACTGATTGAATCGCGCCGCGCCAAGCAAGAACAGCGCAAGCAACACAAGAAAGAAGTTCGCCTACAAGCCAAGCTGGAAGAAGAGCGCCTGCGCGAAGAAGCTCTCGCCTCCAACTCCCCCGGCATCATGTCTCCTGCCGTCGAGCTCGACGAAGGCGGCAGCTTCTCCTTCGGCCGCGTCGCCTTCTCGGACGGATCCCAAATGTCACACGACATGAGCTACATCCTCAACCAAGGCAAGAGGAAGGGCCCTTCTGACGCCAAAACCGCCCTCCTAAAGGTCCAAAACGCCAAGAAGCGCTTACAAGGAATGGACGAGGAGACACGCAACGACATTGCTGAAAAGGATGCCTGGCTGACTGCCCGTCGTCGCGTCGAAGGCGAAAAGATCCGCAACAACGAAGCCATTCTCAAAAAGACCATCAAGCGCAAAGAAGCCGCCAAGAAGAAGAGCGGAAAGGAGTGGGGAGATCGTCTCAAGGGCGTGGATCAGTCGAAGCATGATCGTCAGAAGAAGCGTGAGGAGAACCTCAAGAAGCGCAGAGACGATAAGTTGCTCGGCAAGGCTGGTAAGAAGAAGAAGGCGGGTGGAGCTAAGAAGAAGAGTGGTGGTCGGCCTGGTTTTGAGGGCAGTTTTGGTGTAGGCGGTGGTAAGAAGAAATAAAAGGAAAGTGTTACCGTGATAAAGACATGGTTTATGTACTGGCGCTTGGAGTTCTGGGAAAGGAATCTGATTTGTCAAAAAAGTTGGGTTGGTTTTTGCATCTTGTTGATAGCTTTGCTCATGGCGCTGCATTAAATTGTAAAAATAATACAGTTCATGTTCTCAACTTTCTGTCTAGCGAGATAAACATATTAATATCACATCGTTACATCACTGCATCACGGTCATGGACATTATAAAACTGATTATATTTTTCTCTTCTCCCTCATGCAGACGTATTAAAACAAAAACAAAGTTGAGGAAACCTATACGATATCAAGAGGACAGAATCGTCCTGTGCAGTGCCATCGTGTGTAAAGTGAGACGGATGTAACAAGTTGAGTTTGACGATCATCAAACGTCCTCTATCTTGTCGTCAAATGCTCACTGCGGCCCTGGAAAGTTTAATAGAAAAAGCCATTTTGTCGTCTTGCTCTTTACAGCAAGGAATCGAGTCGCGTAAAGACACTCAAGCATGCGGCAACAATCTCAAGTTGCAGTTCCTTGTCCTTGCCCTTGGTAATTTCCTGAAGAAATGTTAGCATTTGAACTTTTTAGTTTCTTAGTTAGATTAGGCCACTCACCTCGGTCACCAACCCGGGGAGGTTGGCTCCTATGCCGTTTTGCGTGGCCTTGCGTCCAAATGGCCACTGGCTATAATCGGCGAGCAACTCATCCGTCTGAGCAAATGCGCGCTCCCTAGCCTCGTGGCTCAACGACGACAGCGCATTCTCCAAGACGTTGGCGGCGTATGCAGCGCACACCATGCACAGGGTTCGCAGAGTTCGGAACTCCAGGTTCTCAGGTAGGAACTGGCTGCCGGGAATGACGACGGTGCGCTGCGTGAGCACGTTGCGCACCCGGCGGCGTAGTTCCTCCTTGGCGCCTCCATCAGCGACGGGGTGTGTGGCCATGTCGAACAACAAAAAGTTTCGCTTCTCCGTGCGCAGGATTCCCTTGTCTACGAGACCCTTGGCAAGGCGCTCGCGCACTTGTTTCAGCTGGTATCCAATCTTCATCAAATTCCAAGTCTCGCCTAGTAACAGTGAAAGTTAGCAATCGGAAGTGTCTTCCTCGGTTTGGCCGCTCGGCTATCGGTCGGTGACGACTTTGAGGGGTATTTACCACTCATGAGGTCAATCCAGGCGCTGACGCTCATCTTCTCGCTTTGCTTCATCATCTTGAGGGCTTCGTCGAGGAGCACCTCGCCCGTCAGAGTGTCATCTATAACTTCGATATTGCGGTCGGCGGGGGGGAAGCGTCGTCGCGAAGGGTCCTTCTCCATGCTGATCCGCCCGCGGAAAGCCAGCTCAAGAACAATGCAGCCTCGGAGGGCATATGAAATGTTGTCGTTCCAGAAAGATAGGTATCCCTGTGCAATATCGTCTATTAGAACGCTGTCGAGTCCGTACCATGGCCGCCTACTAGCAATGGACAAATAAACCGTCCAAATGCCATGTGGCGTTGCCTAGCTTTTTGAACGTACCTGTTTATCCTTCAAGCCCAGCAATAGCACCTCCTCCATCATTGTAAGTTTCGGCTGCTTGCTGCGCTCGGCGCTCTCGCTCATATCGCGAGGATCAAAGGCAATCTTGTGGCCGTTTTCGCCGTTTTCGTAACTCGTCTCGGGGGTGTTATCCTTGACATTGTATGAAGAATTGGCTCTCGAGTTGGTATTGCTGCCTTCTCCGTCGCTGCCAAGTGCAGCGCTGGCAGCACCACCAGCGGCACCGCGGCGCCTGGTGAGTCCTTGGTTTGACGACATGCCGAGGTCGTTTGGTTTGAGGGCCGGATTGCGAAAGGGGATGGAGATGCACGATCGGCGTCGGACGGTGAGAAACAGACGGGCGAGGGTCGGGCGAGGGCAAAGAATTAATCAAGGTGGGCGCCTGTCAGCCTATTTCGAACACACAAGAGTCCTACTACAGAGGACGCTATCGACGGTGCGGTTCAAGGATGGCTCTGAGAAACTATGAGAGAGCAGTCGTTGTCGTTGACTGGCGAATTTACTTGGAGGTTCCACCCAGCCCTGACGAGAGATGAAGTCCCTTGTTGGGATTGGCGTTGGTGGTGGCCTCGTTTACGGGTCTGGACAGGGGTAAAGTGCTGACTGCCTGGCGCCAATCCTACAGAGTCTCACTGCTGGAAAATTTAAAATAAATTTCGTATGGGCGAGGGCCAGTATAGATATATTTATTACGTTTTGTAAAACAAAAGAAAACATTCTCGTCGATGTTGGTTACTCATCGACAGAGATGCAGACACTGTCTTGCGTG
The DNA here is from genome assembly GCA_028455935.1 of Simplicillium aogashimaense. NCBI lineage: Eukaryota > Fungi > Ascomycota > Sordariomycetes > Hypocreales > Cordycipitaceae > Simplicillium > Simplicillium aogashimaense. Next base: position 2,331,895 of record CM052010.1, on the reverse strand, counting down.
GCCTGGCAGAGCCACGCGACCAGGTACGCAAGCACCTATAATTGGCAGACCAGGCTGCTGTCGAGGCGCCTAAATTGCCATGTTGCGCTGTAACGTTCACTGGGTCTGACTACTGGACAGTGGATATACGCTATTCGCTCAGGCTTCTTCAGGGGCTTTGAGGCTCGACACCGCTAACTTCACACAGTGAAAGTGAGCACGTGCCAGCAACAATACTCTTCAATGTGGCTGACTAATGGGCCTCGTGGGCAATATGCCGTTGAATACATGTGCGACTTGGTGTTGTACACATTTAAAGACATGGAAAAATAGATATAAAAATGGTAGTATGCTTTTTTCTTTGATTATTCTATAATTATTGTCCCACCTGCAACAAAATGAGAAAAGTAAATCATAAACCATCCATTACATCGGTGCAGCGTTGCCAACAGTCTCGTGCCACAGCTGGTCAAAGTCGACATTCTGCGCCTCGAATAGGTCGCGAATGCGCTTCGCGGCAGCTTCTTGTTTGTCAGGCCCAAATCCTCCAGGCTGGTTTGCCTCGAACTGCACAATCTCTACCCACCGGTAAAACAAGTCTTCTTTTCCAATGGCTACCAGAGCCTCGCGGAACGCAAACACCTGTCGTCGCTTCTCATCTTCGCTAGCAGACGCTCCCTTTTTGACATCGTAGCAGATCCATTCATAGTCCTCGTGGTACACTAGTACAAGATTCGTGAATGCTTCTAGCGCAACTTCTTTCTTGTCCACCATGGAGTGGGCTTTAATCATGCCCTCCCAATCAAGGTCCCATTGGCCGCTCATGAGCAAGTATCCAGTCTTTTGTTCCTGCAGCATAGGCGATGTAGCTTGGTCAACATATGCAAGAAGGATCTTTTTGGAGTCTGCATCCTTGAAGATGTTGGGGATAAGCTTGTCCCAGTCTCGGCTGCGACGGACGTAAATCTCCTTTGGACGAAAGCCAACCTTGCGTCGCCAGCGCACTGGGTTTCCGTATTCCTGAGCAAAGACGAACTCGACTGGCCACGGCCATACAAAGACAAAAAGTAAGAAGTCTATCAACATGGTCCATGCTCTCTTGAAGATTTCCCATGCAATTTGCCCCCATGTTGATGTGCTCGTTGGGAATGTCGTCTTATTGGGGTTGCCGAAGCCTGACATGAGGATCTGCCAGTACCAGGGCCCAATCATATATAGGCGCCATACAAAGGCCGCAGCTACTGCGATGTTCATGAGAACGGGGACTGAGAAGACCTTGCGCTTCAAGTCAACGGGCTTTGAGTCGATATGGGTGACATAGACATGACCACGTTCGAGTTCTTCGATGAATGGGCGAAGGACATCTGGAGCTAGTTTGAAGGGCAGAGGAGGCCCCCCAGTGTCTCCCGACGTAACAGATTGTTTCGCCTTTCCGGCCCTTTTAGTTGGCGCCATGACGGTTGGTAGTTGTTGTGGTTGGTAAGGAGATGTATGAAGAGATACTGTGGCAAGACACGAAGGATGAGAAAATCAGGTGAAGATGACAAAATAATGTGAACACAAGTAAATAGCTTGGGAGTTACTTTAGACACTACAAGCTCAGGAATTTGAAATTTCTTCAGTGTAAATATAACATGAGAGCAATATTTCAGCGTAAATAGCTAAAAACAATTATTTTTGCTTTGATTTATAAAGCGTCGAGTAAATTACATCCCATCGCAGTGCGGGTGTGGTCTTTGCTAGCCTGTCGATTTAATTATGTCACCACTGAAAAGGAGCTGGTCGCCGGACTTTTTCTTTCCCGGCCAAATATTTGGGAGCTCCATCGCCATCTCCAACTTCAGAACAGTATCCATTCTCGCCTAACCCTCGCATCCCAATGTTCACACTAGCTTGTACAGAGCTAATTTGTGACGGACAACTGCAATGTTGAGGTCAAAAGCGTGGAAAGTAAGTGATTGCCTTTTCTTCACCCACGTCGAGCTATACTGATTGCGATAACAGAATCGAGGAAGACCCTACGTATGCGCCGTCTGTCGACATGGTGCCATAACTCAGCAGCCGCTCGCGACCCGCGATTTATTGCCATCTCATTTGTATAAAGCATTCAGTCAGATACAGGCTCCTCGAGCGCATCAGAATCAAAGACGATGGCTATCAACTACACCGCAACAGCGTGACGAGGATGCCAGTTCGCCGAGCTCGAAACCAGCTCCCGGCGGCCCGAAGTTTCCTGGCGCATTCGGAGGCGCGGCAAGAGGGACTTTCGGGACGTTTGCGACCAATGCCAACCGATCCCCAACTGCGTCACCGACGAACGATGGCCTTCTTCCTCATGAAAGGGCAGCTCGACAACGGGCGACACCGTCAACGGATAACAATACCTCAAACGACACCAACTCTTCAAAACCTGCAAAGAATACCAAACATAATAGAGGCAATTACAATCAGAAGGCGGCGCGCTCTAAATCGGTGTTAGGAGACGTACTCAGTTCCATGCAAGAACCTCGCAAGCCGGCAGCAACTGGGTCGACTTCAACTGGCCACAACAAGCCAGCAAATACGAGATTCGGCGGTGGAAACAAACCGTCTGGACATGGTGAGGCGCAAAAACGACCAGACAGGCGCAAGCCCAGCATATGGGATGACCTTACCCGAAAGAATCGCGAAAACAAATCTCCCAACACTGCCACTGGCGCAGCTCCCGCATCGACGAACCAGGCAAAGAAACCCCCATCTGGGAAAGATTTTTGGAATGAACTTGACTCTCGCTTGAAGCCAAAGCCAGCCTCGGCAGATACGACGCCAAAAACTCGATTCAAGACCAGAAATCCAAAAGGTGCTGCTACCACGAAGGAATCCAGTTATGAAGGGTCTTGGGCTCCCCAGCCTGCTGCTAAACAAGACCCTGGAGCTGGAAAGGCAAAAAGAAGGTCACGATTTGAAGGCGAAGAAGATGAGCCCGATTTTCGGAAAAGCAGGAAACCACAAACTCGCAATAGCAACCGCTATATTGAAGATGAGGACTGGGACGACGAAGCAGCGCTTCGGTGGGAGCAAAAGCAACGTCGCAAGGCTGAAAAGGAGGCAAGGAAACTTCAAGCTATAGAAGAAGCCGAGCCTATACCCATATTCTTACCCGAGTTTATCAGCGCCGCGAATCTTGCACAAGCAGTGAAGCAACGTGCAGAGTCGTTTCTGTCTGACCTGGAACAAATGGGCTTCGAGAATGTCACCAACGATACCATCATGACGGGTGAAACAGCTTCCCTTATTGCCATGGAATATGGCTTTGACCCGACGGTTGATACTGGTTCAAAACGAGATTTGCGGCCTGCTCCGGTGCCAGAGGATGTCTCGTCGCTTCCGTCGCGGCCCCCTGTCGTAACTATTATGGGACATGTTGATCACGGCAAGACTACGTTACTAGACTGGCTGCGCAAGTCATCTGTTGCCGCGCAGGAACATGGTGGAATCACGCAACATATTGGTGCTTTCATTGTTCAGATGTCTTCGGGCAAGCAGATTACCTTCCTGGATACACCTGGGCACGCTGCTTTCCTGTCCATGCGACAGCGTGGAGCCAACGTAACGGACATTGTTGTCCTAGTCGTTGCCGCAGATGATAGCGTGATGCCTCAAACAATCGAGGCGTTGAAGCATGCTACGGCTGCCAAAGTACCAATCATCGTCGCCATTAACAAGATTGACAAGGAGGATGCCCGCGTTGACCAAGTCAAAGCGGATTTGTCTCGCCACGGTGTTGAGATTGAAGACTATGGCGGTGATGTACAAGTGGTCTGTGTCAGTGGCAAGACAGGCCAAGGCATGAACGATCTCGAGGAGAATATTGTGACATTATCCGAGGTTCTCGATGTGCGTGCCGAATCCGACAGCTTGGCGGAGGGATGGATTCTCGAATCCAGCATCAAGCAGTATGGAAAGGCAGCAACTGTATTAGTCAAGCGAGGCACGCTTCGTCCCGGCGACTTCATCGCTGCCGGAAAGACATGGGCAAGAGTTCGTGTGCTTCGCAATGAGGCCGGAATTGAGATAGATGAAGCACCACCAGGAACTCCGGTGGAGATTCTTGGCTGGAGAGACCTCCCTGATGCTGGAGAGATGGTATTACAAGCTCCAGATGAGTCAGTGGCCAAAACTGCAGTTGAATATCGCATCGAAATGGCCGAGAGAGAGGATAGTTCTGCTCAGCTCGCCCAACAGGAACAACGCCAACGCGACAAGGTCGCGGCCGAAGCCGCTGCTGCCGAAGCTGCAGAGGGAGACGCTGATCCTGAAGCTGGACCTACAATCTTGACGCAAAACTTCACTGTCAAAGCCGACGTGGCTGGTTCGGTGGAAGCTGTGTGCGCAAGTATCCAAGAACTCGGCAACAACGAAGTACAATCCAAGATTCTGCGATCTGGCGCAGGCCAGATCACCGAGTCAGACATCGACCACGCCGCCACGTCCAACAGCATCATCGTCAACTTCAACACCCCGATCTTACCTCACATCAAGCAGCGCGCCGAAGACGCCAAAGTGAAAATCCTTGACCACACTGTCATCTATCATGTCGTGGACGACGCCAAGTCGGCGCTTTCAGATATTTTACCATTCAACCTCTCAGTGCGAGTACAGGGCGAAGCAGACATTCTGCAAGTATTCCCCATCAATCTAAAGAAGCGTGTCTTCAGAAATATTGCTGGTTGCAGGGTGCGCAACGGTTCGATTAAGCGAGGTTCACTGGTCAAAGTGATCCGAAAGGGCAAAGTGGTGTTCCAAGGTATGATTGCTCCTTAAGCAATTTTGTCGTCTTACTAATTCTGTGCAGGCAAAATCGATACGGTCAGGCACGTCAAGAAGGATGTCATGGAAATGGGCAAGGGAACAGAGTGTGGTATTGGGCTCGAAGGCTTCGAGGACTTCCAGGCTGATGACCAGTTGCAGACGTATGAGGAGGTTAAGGAAAAGCGATACCTGTAGTTATATAGCTGTATATTAGATGTAACATCACCACATTCACAAAAGACAATAGACGACCATATAGAAGAATAGCACATTAACCGTCATTACTCATTTGTTTCATTCATTTCTGCCTACTTCCCTCTACCCGGAGCAGAAACCACATTCGAGGAGAACGTCCTTGTGGTAATGGCAGCCTGGGCCCGTTGCTTTTCTAACTTGCTCAAGCCGATCTTATCCGTCACAGGGGTGGCATCAATGATATTGTCAAACTCATCGTCGTCAGCGCCACTGTCGCTATTGGCTTCGTCATTATCCGAATCAGGCAGCGCATCTTTGTCTTCAGCAAGGCGCTCCGGCCTCGGTATCGTAGCTGGTTTCTTCTCTTCCTTTTCCGGGTTCGCGAAGCTCTTCGACGCCAGAATCTTGCGTCGAATCTCTTCCATAGCCATATCATCGTCCGAGTCGTCTGATATCGCAAAGGGATCTTTGTCCTCCACCACCAGATGCGGTGGCGGAGGCTTCTTCCCCAAATATATCCCATCCACACTCCCTTCTTCGCTGCCCTCTTCATCACTATCCTCTTCCGAATCCCCATCAGAATCCACTACCCGATGATTCGTATTCCCACTCGTCCACATATCCCCTCCCTCCTCTCTACTCTCCGCATACTCTCTCTCCAACCGCTCCATCCACTCCTCCTGCGTCCTTTTGATTCCCTCCTCATCCTCTGACGCCGCGTATTTCTTCAACAAGCTCCTGTTAATGTCCAAAAAAGACGGCCCGTACGAAAACGGCGCAAGCACCTGCTCCGCCCAATCGGGATGACCGCAGATGTAGAACGCCGCAGCCAGCGCCTCTACGCAATTCAACCGCCATGGCTTTCCGTAATTCACCGTATTCGCAGCAACCAGGTATGGCAGTAATCGCTCACACTTGCCGCCCACTTTGTTCCATTGGATCTCGGACGTTCGTGCCCATGAGGCTTCCACTACCGCCGCACCGTATTGGTCCATCAGTTCCTTGTCGGCGGGCGAGATGGTCTGTTTGCCGTTCGGGGTGATGATGACGCCGTTATGGCGCTGCCCCATGTGCAGTTCGCGCATGTAGCCGAGCTTCATGAGCTTCTTGCCGGAGCAGCGCTTTGGGTCGCAGTGGCCGAGATCCCAGCATGCGGCTTTGAATTCTGGGCGGGATGAGTTACCGTCTTCGTTGTCGCGGGGTATGCGGGGAGGACCGCCGCCACGGCCACCTCGTCTGCCCTTGGCGAAATCCTTCTTGTGTCGGACCATTGTGTGACTTTGTTGAACTGATGTGAGAGTAAAGACGTGGGGTGGCGAGGCTTTGAATGAAGGACTGGAACTAAACTTTTTTTTGCGCCGGTCGTTGATCATTTCGCTGCCCCGCCTTAGTCCAAATACAGACAACGTGACTGTTACATTGCGACCCTGTAGCAGGCTGCCGTGATTGAGGGTTTAATCTTACATCTAAATAATCTGTAAGAAATTGTAAAATGAGTCAAAGGGATAAGAAAAGCGCTCAACTGAAAATATCTGCGGGTTCTGGCCAACGCGTCGATGATGACGCCAAGGAAGTGTTTAAAAAGGGCGATGATAAAGTCGACTTTAGGACTGTAAAATGGGTTCATGCGTCGGTTATTTTCCTGAAGAGTATGTTTGTCACAAGCCGCTTCAATTCTTCCAATCTAACATGTTATACAGCAATATTCGCTACTGGAGTGCTCTCCATCCCGTCTGCCCTCTATGTACTAGGAGCCTTCCCCGGCGCCGCCAACGTTCTGGGCTGGCAGCTCCTCAACACGTACTGCGCCATTGTTCAAGGCGAATTCCGCCATAGGTACGCTGGCTGTCACTCTATTGCCGATATGGCGCAGGTGGTCGGCGGACAGTGGCTAAAAGAAGTAGTGGGAGTGCTGTTCTTGCTAACATGGGCCATTGCCGCTGCTACAGGTGTTTTTGGCAGCTCTGTGGCGCTGAATGCAGTTTCAGACCATGCCATTTGTACAAATTACTACATGGTCATTTCTTCTATTGCTATTTTTATCCTTGCGAGCGTAAGAAAGTTTGAAAAGATGGCGTGGTTGACGTGGGCAGGCTTCTTGTCTATCTACATTGCTGTGTTTGTTGTCGTGTAAGTCGTTGCGATGCACTTTGAAGTGGCGCTACTAACAATTCGCAGAATCGCTGTTACCATTCAAGATAGACCTGCCGCTGCACCTAAAACCGGCGACTATGACTTAGGATACCACATCATTGGCAATCCTTCATTCGTCGCTGGAATCACCGCCGTAGCCACCATCTTCAGTGCTGGTGCTGGCACATCTGCTTTTCTGCCCGTAATATCTGAGATGCGCAATCCTCGCGAATATAACAAGGCTGTATACCTGTGCATGGGCGTTGTCACAGCTTCGTATCTGACATTTTCACTCGTCGTATATCGCTGGTGCGGTCAATGGGTAGCATCACCATCGCTGGGCAGTGCAGGAAGTACCATCAAGAAGGTCGCGTATGGCATTGGACTCGTTGGTCTGTTCGTCAGTGCATGCCTGTGGGTTCATACAGCAGCCAAGTATCTGTTTGTGCGCATTCTTCGCAGGTCAGACCATCTTCAGCGAAACAGCTTTGTGCACTGGATAGTGTGGCTGTCGTGTACGTTCTCGATGTCAGTGATTGCGTTCATTCTGGCGACGGCGATTCCCATCTTCAATTATCTCGTTGCTTTATGTGGAAGCCTGACGTTTGCTCCGTTGGCCCTTGCGTTGCCATCATATCTCTGGATTTATGATCATTCAACCTACCGTCGTGGGAAGCTGTGGATGGTATTGGTCTACTGGCTGCATTGGGCGATGATTGTTTTGGCTGCATTTTTGACTGTTGGTGGGACGTATGGAGTGATTCAGGGAATTATCGATGCGTATGCGAATGGCGATATTGGAGAAGTGTTTTCCTGCGCTGATAATTCGAACTCCTCTTGACGGTTTGTATACGAAGCCGAACGGTTTGTCCTACTTTGCGCTGCTGTCGGTCTAAAATCAACCACTACAATTAATGAAATCTTTGGACGCAACTTATTTAAAGATTGTGTGGCTTTGCTTCCGTAGATTTAGAACGTCACAATGTCACCGGATAGCGATTCCAGTACCATGTGCTGCCGAAGCCTGGAATGCCTTTAGTGAAAGTATCTTTACTCCAGTCGAGCGAGTTGTTGAGGCGGTCGAGATGGTGATGAACAGCGGGGAGATGGTGGACTCGACTGGGAAACTTATTGCTGCAGGAGATGACTACGGACTCACGGTTGAGGTACATGGGCAGCACGGATTGTAATTCCGGGATCAGGTGGCGTATGCTGATGAAGACATGTAGAGGGCTGTTGAGGCATTGAGCATATCCGACCCAGCTGTGGCGGGCTTGTCTTCGGCGCATGACCGGGAAATGTAATTAGTGATAGAAATTCAGTCTACAATATTTCCTGTTGATATCCATTGGCTCGATTCATTGCAGCTGAATGGGTTACAGCGACTCGGAAGATGGCATGGGCATGGCAGTGTAAGTACATTCATCATGAGCCTGCGCGATTCATAAAGATCACTATGATTGTTGGCTCCTTTTTTTTTTTACAGTTTAGGGTATTTTAATGGAATTTAGTCCATATCATCAACAGCTTTGTTGAGGTCAGCCTTGGCATCTTGGCTGCAGCTCGTGGATTTGTAAGATGGTGAGATTTAAGCTCTGCCTCACCAAAGTGTCCGGATAGTTGTTCCGCCGAGCCTCTTTCTATTATCTATCGAAACGAGTATATAAGACTATTTCCTTTTCTGCTGAGTTTCAGATTTAATGCGTCAAATCAATCGACCTTTACCCATTCCGCCCATTACCAGACAAACTCTTTGCAACAATGTCTCAATCATCCAGAACTGCGCCAGTATTCACTCATTATCCTGGAATCGGCGAATGGGCTGCAAAGGAACTACACTACAGCCAAGCAGTTCGCATTGGCGATACCATCAGGTGCTCGGGTCAAGGTATGTCACCATGCGTATCATCAACAACAGAAGAACCGTTTCTAATGCCAACTTAGGCGGATGGGAGGCCAAGAAGACAGAATTGGACTTTGACAATATCATCCCGGCAGATTTGGACAAGGAGATTGACGAGGCTTTCGAGAACTGCGACTTCAACCTCAAGCACGCAGGGGGGAAGGGATGGGAAACAGTGTATAAGGTGGTGACGTATGCTACAGATCTACAAGCATCGCATGGTCACATTGTTCGCAACTTGAAGAAATGGATGCCTAACCACAGACCTATTTGGACGGAGCTGGGCGTTAAGGAGCTGGGGTTGCCGGTGATGCACTTTGAGATTGACGTAGAGTCATATGAAGGGTAATCTATAGATGGTACTGGATTGCTATGTCGTGGCTTTGGATTCTGTGCTTATTTTGTATATTTCTTCATGTGTTTACCAAAGCTGCTACTGCTACCACTTACATGTGTTCATGTCCAAATGTCCCAAAGAGGTAATGGCTCGAGGAGGCAGCCACAGCCTGGTGCTGAGCCACAAGCAGCCCCGCCTTCCTCCTCGACCAGCACCTTCCATCCACTCATTCGCTCACACTCACTCACTCTCGCCTCGCTCCAAAGACCAGACACAGCGGGGAGTCAAACCCTCAGTTGCGCAACGGCCAAGTATTCTCGCCTAAGCCACCACCACATCCTCAACCCTTGCGCAACCCGAAGCTCAGGGGCCACTTCACCTGGGGATACTTGGTCTGCTATCTCTGCAAAGTCAAACGACGCCCCTCTGCATCCCTACAGCATTTGTTACGGCTGCATCCTCATAGTGGCGGGTTTCTCGGCTCCGTCATTGACGCCTCTCCTGTCCATTCTGCGATTTCACGACCAGCGCTCTGTTCTGCATCTCGATTCACACCCCCCGATATCTCCCACGAGGTTTCTTAAGCTCCAACACATAATATACCATGGAAGCAGCATCTGCTCGGGCGGCTGCCCGCGACCGGTGGACCGAGTTTGGCGGCCGCACCCCTTCACAGCTCCAGCGCTACATCCAGTCTGCCTGCAGTCCTGACAACTTCGAGCCGAATCTCGCATTGAACCTCGAAATCTCAGACCTCATTAATAGTAAGAAAGGGACCGCTCCTCGCGAGGCTGCCACAGCGATTGTCAACCTCATCAACCACCGCAATCCCAATGTGGCCCTGTTGGCCCTGACACTGCTCGACATTTGCGTCAAGAACTGCGGTTATCCCTTCCATTTGCAAATTAGCACCAAGGAGTTTCTCAATGAGCTTGTCCGTCGATTCCCAGAGCGTCCGCCCATACGCGCCACGCGCGTGCAGTCCAAGATTCTAGAAATGATTGAAGAGTGGCGCTTGACCATTTGCGACACGAGTCGATACAAAGATGATTTGGGCTTCGTTCGCGACATGCACCGTCTGCTTAGTTACAAGGGATACATGTTTCCAGAGGTCCGCCGCGAGGATGCAGCTGTTCTCAACCCTAGCGACGTACGTCATCATCTACCTAACCCAACAGCTCCAGCTAACATTCCAACAGAACTTGAAATCGGCCGAGGAAATGGAAGAAGAAGACAAGGAAGCGCAGTCTGCCAAACTTCAAGAACTCATTCGTCGCGGCACTCCCACCGATCTTCAAGAGGCCAACCGTCTCATGAAAGTCATGGCCGGATACGATACCCGATCCAAGACCGACTATCGCGCAAAGGCCGCCGAGGAGATTAGCAAGATCCAGGCCAAAGCCCGTTTGTTGGAGGAGCGTTTGGAGGCATTCAAGCCTGGTGATAAAATGGTCGATGGCGATGTCTTTAGCGAGCTTGCATCTTCTCTGTCGAGCGCCCAGCCCAAGATTCAGAAGATGTGCGAGGAGGAATCGGACGACCACGAAGCGGTTGCCAAGCTGTTTGAGATCAACGATAGCATACACAGAACCGTCGAGCGATACAAGTTGATGAAGAAGGGCGACATGGAAGGCGCAGCTAAAGTGGCAGCAGGGGGACCATCTCCATCGCAAATGGCCAACATTGGTTCCAACCAAGCTGGTGGTAGCTCAGGCGGTGCTGGCAATGAACTGTCTCTTATTGACTTTGACGCCGACGCAGCCGGGACGAACGGCAGCAACGGAGCTTCTGGCGAAGCATCCGCCTCTCAAACGGGCGGTATTGAAAACGATTTACTTGGATTAGATCTCGGAGGTGATTCCGCATCGTACGGCCAAGGAGGCAACATTTCTCTCGGATTCGGCGCCAACCAAAGTATGCCAATTCCCCAATTCCATGTCATTCACTCACTAACAAGCCCAGATATCCCAGGTCCAGCACTCCTCTCCTCCATGACCCAAGACAGCAGCGCAAAGGGAACCCTGACCCCCAACAGCAGCAGCAACCCTCTCTCTCAATTCTCCTCCTTCGCATCCCCATCCACATCTCAATCTGCCACTCCCCAACCAAACCAGCAGCAACAGCAACAAGCTCCCTCCGACCCTTTTGCAGTCTTCAACACCCCCAAGCCAGCCGCATCACCCGCGCCCCCAGCCCAAACATCAAGGGCACCCGCAGCAGAAGACGACGAATGGAACTTCTCCTCCGCTCTTCCTCCAGAGGCATCATCCCGTCCCAAAGAACACCGCGCCACCGTGCACGAAACGTCCCTCAAGACGGAAATGGTCGCCAATCGACACTCCACAGCCCCCACAGCCATTACAATGTCCTTTGCATTTTCCAACACGACTGCCCAGCCCATTAGCGAGCTCCATTTCCAACTCGCAGTCACAAAGGTACGTCACTTACATCCCATTACTTCCCAAATCGCTTATCTCTTGAGTCACATACTAACTTCCACAGGGCTTTGAATTGGCTCTCCAGCCCCAAACGGGAAGAGACCTCTCTCCAAAGCAATCCCGTGGCGTCACCCAGACAGTCCAGGTCTTTGCGTCAGGTAACCGCGCCCAAAAAGTCGATTCGGTCAAGTTACGCTGGCGCGCGTCGTACAAGGTCGGAGGAGAGCAGAAGAATGAAATGGGTGAGATTGCCGAGTTTGGCTTGGCATAAAAGAGAGAGAGAGAGAGAGAGAGGAGGGGGTCATTTGGTCATGCAAAAATAGAACTTCTTTTTTTTTCATTCATCATATCTTACTATATTCATGAATATCACACATCACGTAAACTCACTTTGACATACTTGACATTTTGTTTTGGCTCGTCAATTCAATCCATTCAATGGTATATCTTCATGCAGCTAATCTAGTCCCTTCTTCGACTAGAAACCCACCATCCCATGCCTTTTGTTTCTCCGCATGATATTCGTCACCTACTCCCCCTTGGTCTAGCAGTTCTGTACAAAATCCCGGTACGCCAGCAACAAAAAAAAGCAAAAAGAAAATCTGGCCCTTCAATGCATGTCTGATAGTCCTTGTGTATCCCAAACGCCAATAAAATCAAAGAAAGCAAGAAAAGCAAAGCTCTACCTCCGTACAAACAAAGGGGGAAAACAACAAGTGGTCATGAAAACGAGTCATGCCAGAAAAGAAGATTGGACAGTATTCTATTACAATGCTCGAATGGATGAGTCGTATGTGCATGTCATCTTACACGCCGAGGGTCAAGGGAGTGCTGCCTGTGTTGGTGGGCTGTAGGACGTAGCCGTTGGTGGGTGTCTTGGTGACTTGAGCCATCTGCTCTCGTTCCTTGTCGCGTTCACGTGCTAGCCTTTCAGCCTTCGTGATGCGAGGTCGTCGAGTAACTTGTCCTCCACGGGAGCCTGGACCACCACCACGACCGGTTCCAGTTCCGCCTCGAGTCGCTCCACCTCGGCTACCTCTACCACGGCCACCGCGACCACGTCGAGGAGGTCCATCAGCACTAGAAATATGTTAGTACAGTAATTCATGTATTGCCAAAACAAAACAAAAAGAAGATACATACCCAGGTGCTGGCTTCTCAACCTCAGGCACAAGAGGGCCAGAGTAGACAAAGAAACCATCACGACTAGCTGCCGCTTGCGCCTCCCAAAGCATTTCTGAATCATCAACAAAGTCATCGTCAATGTCGTACTGATCCTCTTTGAAGTTTCGCTTCTTCTTTGGCTTGGCTTGAGCGTCTGCACCACTAGTTGCGCCATTCTCTTGGTTGCTTCCTTCACCATCGGAGCCGTCAATGGACATTTCATCACCTGATTCACGACCTGACTCGACCTTTTCTAGGTTTGCAGTAGCGGCAGCAATACGGGCCTTTCTCGCCTTGTTGGCGGCAAGACGTGGGTGCAAAGCATCCCAGCCATATCGTTCTTCAGCCAATCGCATAAAGTTGACGTATTTGTTGTTCTCGCCGGGTGCAAGTGAAACCTTAATAACAATTGACGGGGCTTGAACTTCTTCGCCAGGCTTAACCTTTCCAAAGTCGAGAATAGATCTTCCGTCGAGTTCATTCATATCATCCACGGTCTCAGTCTTTGGTGTTGAGGTACCGTTTTGTGGCGATACCTTGCGAATTGGGCCGTTGGCAATTGTAGTAAAGTTGGCTTGATTGATGACAGGCTTAGGTACCGCTGGCTTATCACTAGCTTCTTGAGCCGATAATCGAGCAGGCTTGGCACCGAGGGGTGACGGAGACGGTGGCATCTGACCATGCGCCCGTGATGAGTTATAGCCGCTGTGAGAATTGCTTGGTGACATGTTCGGAGCCGTGGGCTCGAGGAGGCTGGCGATGGAGGGAGAACGGTGAGACGAAGTCTGAGCTGCGGGGCCCCGAGGAGATCCTGTGGCAGAGTAGGTATTCTGGCTGTTTGACGACGTGTCGCGTGACGGTCCAAAGGCTCCTCGGATAGGATCATAGCTTTGCCCACTCGTACGAACTGGCATGCTGCTGCTGGCACTGGGTGATGTTTGTGGAGGAGGCGCGGGGGGGTCGGCGTTGAGGATATCTCGCATGGAAGAGGGATAGCCCTCGCGCTTAGGTATCTTGGGTGAGTAACGCTGTTCGGCAGGGGGGTGTGTCGGGTAGCCTTGAGTCGGTGTGTGCGTAGCTTGACGAGCAATAATAGAATTATTTGCACTTGTGGCATCAGAATCTTCGGTGTCGACATCGGTTGGGGCACCCTTGCGCTTTCGTTGAATGGGAGGGGCATCGGGATCGCGAGATTTGCGAGGTCTACGCGTCTTTGGAGCGTCGTCACCTGCAGGCTTTGGTTTTACATAGGTGCCAGGTTTGCGTCCAGGCTTCTTGCGAGGAACGCCAGCGGCGGTCAATTGAACCCATTTGCCATCAATGAGCTCATACTTCTTTTGGGGCTGAACGCGACCGTTTGGACCTGTAGTCGTGGTTTGCTGAGGCGGAGGGGGCGGAGGTGGTGGACTCTCTTGACCAGGAGGTTTGTATTGTTGAAAAGTTTGCTGTTGGCGACGCTGGTCGCTGCTCACAACGATCTCGTCCATGGCGAAGTCGGGTGCAGTGTCGGGTGCTTTGCGACGAGAGATGGGGGCGAATGGAGAGCCTGGGGTAGAAAGAAGGCCCGAAGGAGGGGAGGAGAGGTCTCCAATGGAAGAATCGTTTTTCGAGGGAGTGTTGCCAGCTACTGTCATGATATGGGGCTCAGGCCCAGGGTGTCGTGAGTGTGAGTCGAAGACGACAGAGTAACTGGTGAGAGTGGTTTGGGGGACAGCGATGCTTCGAAAAACCAGTGTGCGTTTAGGCGGAGCAACCAGTTGTCATTGGTGTTTGTAAGAATTATGTTTGTTGTATTCTCAATGAAAAAAGAGCGACAGGGCGTTTCAAGGGAAAAAAGACGGAAAAACAATAGGGAGCGAACGCGAGAGAAACGCTGGCGAATGATGCCTCGAATAGAATAGGCTTTGTGCTGGAACAAGGACCTGTGAGATCAGATCGCTCAAAGGGTTCCTTCAGTGGAGGCTTGCAGCAGTGGGTGGGGGAACGCGAGCGTGTGAGTGGCCACAAGGTGACGAAAGGTGGGTCCGCGACAGTTTGGTGTGTGAATAGCCTCACCCCATCCGAACGCGCGAGCCAACGATGGCAAATCAGAGACAAATGACTGCCACAGAGTCGACAAAATGGTGCAGATTCGAACCGCGTCCACGGGCGGCCACGGGGCGACGGGGGCAATCGGAGACGATGAAATTAACGAGAAAAGAACGGCGCTCAAATTAATGCACTTTTGATGATGGATCGAGTGCAAATACGCAGACGCTGTGATGAAGAAAATGTAGTTGTTGCGGCGTGTTTGCGTGGTTTGCGTGAAGATGATGGAGTTGAAAATGATGAGAGAAGGGGGGAAAGGGGACGGAAGGGGAAAATGGTTGATGGCGATGGGGACAACGGGAAATGCAAAATAGATTAGGTACTAATAAAAAAAAAGGCAAAGGCTCAAACCACCAAGGAAAAATGAGAAGAGACAGAAAGAGGAGTCAATGGGGGCAACGCTAATGGGAGGGAACAGCAAGGGAACAGTAAAAAGAAATGGGGTCAAGAGACGAGAGACGAGACACCAGACACAAGGGAACAAGGACACGAGGACACGACATGACTTGACACGGGCAACAGAGACGAGAGAGAGATTGGGGAAGAGACAGTAGCCGAACGTGGGCAAAAGAAAAGAGGTAATAGAATAGAAATGGGTGTAATACGCCGAATGGACTCTTTGACATATGGATCCAAGGGACAGGACTTTTGTACGGGACAGGCAAAGGGTAATAACAGGTGTCTGGTAGGGTACAGGCCTTCAGCTGGTGGTCTCGGCACTGGAGAAGGTAGACTACAGAGGATATATGGCAGCGGTGCTGGCTACCTATTCCAGCATTACTCACTTTGGGTGCATTTATTAACATTGGAAATAACAACTGTTAGCGTAACTAACGCTAATACGGCGCCCCCAGTCAGTTACAGTTAGCACCAGTGGTGCAGGGGGGAACAAACCCCGGTCTCAATCTGGTGGCCCAGGCCCAATCAAGCAAAGGGTGGGGTCAGCTCAGCAAAGGCAAAATCAATTGACAAGGCTTGTTTAATATGGGGAATCTCTCGGACCTGCCTGCTGGCTGGTGTGCTGACTGATGAGTTGCTGCAGGTCACCCAGTGCCACCCACACCAGTCCCGGTCGCAGAAGCTCGTCAGTTCCGTCACAGAACAAATGCCTGGAACCCCCGGTTCGGCACCAGTGGGGCGGCACTGTTGCCTCGGCGGCTTGTATCCGATAAGCGCCATTCAGACCAATTTCTTGGAGTGCAGTCTCTCAAGTAAAAATAAAATTGAACGTAAGAAAAAAAACTCCCAATGGCGTAAATCGCTTCAGTTAATTGTGTAATGTTTAACAGAGCTTGTAAATTCTATCTACTATTTTTGTTTCTCCATGTCGGTGGTGTTGGTGATCCTCGGACATTTACCTGTGCCCCCTGCTTTAGCCCAAGCGTATTCCCCTGTGCAAACTGCTCAAGTCATACAAAGCAAACCCATTTCAATTTCAACAAACTGCAGAAGTAGCTGTCACTAAAATTATACTGCCAAGGTGCAGACTTTATTTAAGTACCTTCTTGTTGTTGTTGTTGTTGTTTTTTAATTAAATAGTAATTTTAAATGGCTTGTACTGCTGTGCTACGATTAGTGAAGCACAATGCTGTGACATATTCCACTAAGCCTTATCAGGTACAAAGCATGCCCGCAGCTTAGCCACCCATGCTCTATTCTTTACAGTGCCATCTGGCGCCAAATATTGTTACCGGTAAACAAGTCATGAAAAATAGTTTTTGCCGGTGAAATATATTTAATAGAGTAAAAGCATATTGTTTTACACTTGGTAGTTCTCAATGAATTATTTACGAAGCATCAGCACTCAGCCAGCCCATTGTGACAGGCTGGTCTCACTGTGACTAGACAAGTACCTTTACATTAACTACCATCAAGTCCAGACACGTTAACAAAATAAACTAAATACTGCAGTTGCATTAATATTCCGCAAATGTTCTCTTCGAAAACTCGTCTTCACCTCTAATGAAGAATAAGCTGTTGCCATATTTGCCCGCATTATTATGTTTGCATGTCTCATCTCAACCTCCTAGATCGACGCTAGCCATTTGTGGCGGTGCTCTGCCACACCCCGCTAAAAACGGCTTTCGAATCCAGCGCCTCGCATTTTTTGTCGAGCAGCTCCCTCCAACCGCCACCTCGACCATCTCTTTCAGCTCAACCACAACAACCACCACAGCCATGGACCCATCGCTCCTCATCGGCGACATAGTCGAAAGAGACTCTTCAAAGAAGAAACCCGTCGAGTTCCCCACTGCTCCCATCACTCCCACTGGCCAGCCGCAGCACAAAAAGCGATGGCAGGGTTCTGCCTTCAAGCAGCGCATGGCGGCTGCCAAGGGAAATGGCCCAGCTCCTACGCCCTCTACGAACGACACAAACATAAAAACAAACAATAATACTACGACGCAGTCATCTCACAAGTCTTTTGAGGAGGTGGACAAGCAGCGCATAGATCAGGAGAACAGGCAGAAACTTGCTGCCATGTCACCCGACGAGATCGCCAAGGCGCAACAGGAACTGCTGAGCGGACTGAATCCAGGGCTCATCCAGAGGTTACTTGCGCGCGCAAACATTGATGATCAAACGGATCCTTCGCCGTTTGACCCTCAACCAGCTGAGCCTGCTGCGCCAGCTCCTCCACCAGCAGCAACCGTCGAGGAGGTGCCGGACGAGACGGAGAAGACGGAGGAAGTCAAACACTCTGCAGAAGCGTCATCAACCAAAAAGGTGTCTTTCAAAGATATCCCCGATACCTACGATGAAAACAAAGAACCGTCGCAAATACCGCCCGATTTGTTTCCCCTCTCCGACTTGACCAAGGAGTCAACACACTTCCCCGCGCCTCCCTCCGTTCCCGACCTCGATCCCTCCGACCCCAACTTCCTCGCTACTCTTCACGAAAAATACTTTGCAGACCTCCCGGCCGACCCAAGCAAGCTGGCATGGATGGCGCCAATCCCGACAGAAGACAGCCCAGCAGACCGAGAATCCACATACTATCCCCATCCAGAGATATCTGTCTCTGCGCTACGATTCGACTTCAAGGGTCGCTTCTTGTCTCCACGAGTGAGCAGATTAATACCATCGTCAAAAGGTTTGCATCACCATGGTCAAGCGCCAGAAGCGGCTGGTTACACCATCGAAGAGCTTGCGATGCTGGCACGCAGTTCTGTACCTGCGCAACGATGCATGGCGTTTCAAACGTTAGGCCGCATATTGTTTCGTTTGGGAAAAGGCGAGTGGGGCAAAACCGACGATCATCCCATTGCTATGGGAGTATGGAGAGCCGTTAAAGAGGGCAGAGTTTTGCAAACGTTGGAGGCTGCTGCGTCTGTGGAGGGTGGCCATATGGGTAGTAAAGCTTATGCTACCGAGGCGCTGTGGCTGTTTGAGAAGGGTGGATGGAAGGAAAAGGTACAAGGCAGATGATATTCTGGCGAGGAATATATGAAATTTTAATGCATAATGAAATCAATCTTATAGATGTACGCAATCTTGACCGATTCTAAACATGTCTATGTCAAATAGTCACGTCTAAATTAACTGTGTTCCTTTACGTCAGCCTTTGTAAGAAGTCGTCGAGCTGCGTTGACATCTGGCGACAACTTCTTCAACGTCTCTTCCAACTCATCCGCAGCCTTCGTAAGAGCGTCATCAGACAAAGGTTCCAGCGCATCCAAAATAAACAAGACTCTACTCGTATCATCCGTCAACGCCGTCCGTGGGCCTTGTCTCCAATTCCACCTCCGGCACGTAATTCCCTTCCCATCACACCAAATAGGCTCACCCTTCTCAGCACACTCAATCTGGGGTTCACCACCTGAGAAGGTCTGAAACTCTTCGTCGCCTTTCGCGCAAGTCAAATACGGCACTCCTTCGTACTTGTCCAAATCTTCACCACCAAAGGGGACTTGATGTTTCACAGAGATGGCATTATAGATGTCAGTGAGCCGATTCACACGGGGCAAGCCATTGGGCGTGGCAGCGCGCCGGGTTAGTGCCTCGAGGCTGTTGCGGACCTTTTGGGGCTTTGCGCCGAAGGATTTATAGGTCTGGCGCCATGCGGCAATGTGAGGGAGTTCGGTGACTGGAGTGGATGAAAGTAGATCCTTGGCGGTGGCTTCGGCTTCCTGGAGGAGGGATTCGCTTGCAGCGTCGCTAGCTCCAGGAGGGATGTTTTCTATAATAATGAGGAGTGCGCGGTAGTCCGGGCGCAGGGAGAAGATAGACGGGGAGATGTAGGCTCCCTGGAGGAGTTTGAGAGCAGCTTCTGAAGCCATTTGGTTGATCGTGGGGAATGTTTGGAGAGTTGGGCTGAATCAGACTTAATTGAGAGAATTGAGTTGGGTTGGGAGGAGTTGACGAATTCGATTAAAGACTTATATAGTTGGTTGGCGTTTTGAGGTGTGATGTGGAATTACTGGATTAGGCATTTGAGATGAGAAGCTTGTTGGTGGGGCAGAATTGACAACAAGGCGCGCCTGACTAGAGGGATCTGGTCGGGCGAAGAAGACGGTGGAATATGGTTTAGAGGCTAAGAGATTTGGTTGATGATTCTAGTGTAGGACATGGTAATTTTGAATTACATGGGAGTCTGATGTGTATTGTAGAGTGACCAATCAGGATGGGTGTATTGAATCAACCTTGAGGGAGCTGTGGTGAAAGCTCAAGGCAACAAAGCGGCAGTGAGATGATTACTAGTGAGGTTTTACTTGTGAGAATTATCCTGACGGTATACCTTGGAACTTCTTTGAAAGCTGCCAACGAGGAATTAATTAAGTGAGGCTGGAATTGTTCGTGGTGATGCCCTATCCTGTCAGTTGTCTGCCGTGCATCTAGAGACAGAGACTAGACTAGGTGTGATTGGCTGCCCTAAGGCTCTGCAGGCTTTGGAGGTTGTTTATTTTAGTGCCCTTGTTTAGCGGTCTTGGTGGTGTGCAGAGGTGAGTCAAAAAGTGGGGTTAGCTGCACAGCACACTCAACACCTCACCGTAGAACAGAGTACAGGCAGTGGAGAGCAGCACAGTGCTGGCTGTAGAGTCGGCTCCTCCGTTTCAGTGGATGTGTGTGCGCTGTACTGGCTGGATTGGGCCACTGGCTGAGTGTCAGGCTGCTATAAAAAAAAATAAAAAAAAAGTGACTGACAAAACAAAACAAAAGAATACCCACACTTTCCTTCCCTTTAGTCCCTCACTCCCTAGCGCTGGTGCTGGTGCTGGTGCTGGTACTGGTACTGGTACTCCGAGCGCCGCCAAATAATTATCCATCTCGAATCCATAATTTTTTTTTACTTCCTTATCCTTTTTTTCTTCCTCCCCCAAGCCCACCAGCATCACCGGCATCGCCAGCCGCCTTTGTCAATTCTCTCCCTCTGCTGACCCCGGGTGTCTTTTTTCTTTTCGTCTCCCTCATCCTATTGTACTCTCTGTGGTTCATCCTCTTTCTCTCCGCCCCTTTGTCTTTTCCTCTTGTGTGCTTTGCCACCTCGTTGTCGGTTTGTGTGGAACTATCTCGACATCCCACCCCGCCATTGTCACGAGCCAACCTCAACTGCACGCGCGATCCATCGACCTCCGATCGAATCGCCCTCTGATACTCCCTGTCGATATCTTGTTTAACTGCAAGATATTTTTTTTTCTCTCGATTATTCCCCGTTCAACTTGACCGTTGAGTGGCTTCGCAGAAACACGACTCGCGAGTCAATCGAATCTCCTCACCGCACCGCGAAGGAAAAAAAAACAAGAGTCCCAAAAACACCTCTTGGGTTTATTTTTGCTCCCTCATTCGTGTGGTTGCATACAAAATCAAAAGACCGCAACTCGCAACAAAGCCTACCTAGACCTTTTCCCACCCATAACTGCTGATACTGTGACTTTGACTAGCCATGGCATCCCCCTTGCAGTTCGCCTACCGAACCCAGAAGACAATTGGTGTCTTCGACGCCGCCCCTGTCTACGAGGCTGTGCCTGGATTCACAAAGCCAGACGGAAATCTCCGGTGCTGTGCCTACTCTCCTTGTGGTCGCTATTTTGCCTGGGCTTCCCCCGAGGCTGTCACCGTCATCGATGCCTCCACTGGTAACCAGATTCTGAGCCTCCCCATCCTCAATGTCTACGAGTTGGGCTTCTCTCCCCTTGGCACCTTTGTCATTACCTGGGAGCGACCCGCCAAGGATGAGGCTGGCGATGCCACCAAGAACTTGAAGATCTGGCGCACCATTGAGGACGGTGTAGCCGCCGCTGACAAGATCCCCATTGGCAAGTTCGTACAGAAGCAGCAGGGCAGCTGGAACCTTCAGTACACCGCCGATGAAAAGTACTGCGCTCGCCTCGTCACCAACGAGGTGCAGTTCTACGAGAGCCACGACCTGGTCACCGTTTGGAACAAGCTCCGCGTCGAAGGTGCTGCTAACTTCGCCCTCGCTCCCGGTGTCAAGAACCACGCTGTTGCCGTGTTTGTGCCCGAGCGCAAGGTACGTACACCTTCAAATCACTCAAACTATGATAACCTGCTAACAATTAGGTCCAGGGCCAACCTGCTACCGTCAAGGTATTCAATGTGCCTGAATTCAATGCTCCCATTTCCCAAAAGAATTTCTTCAAGGGCGACAAGGTCCAATTGAAGTGGAACAAGCGCGGCTCTAGCATTCTTGTGCTGGCTCAAACCGACGTCGATCGATCCGGCAAGAGTTACTACGGTGAAACTACTCTGTACTTGCTCAGCACCAACGGTGCCTTCGATGCTCGTGTAACCTTGGACAAGGAGGGTCCCATCCATGACGTCTCTTGGTCCCCCAACTCGCGTGAGTTTGGTGTCGTCTACGGCTACATGCCCGCCAAGGCCACCATTTTCAACGACCGTGCTGTTGCGACTCACTCGTTCCCTCTCAGCCCTCGCAACACCATCAACTTTTCTCCTACTGGTCGTTTCGCCCTCGTTGCTGGCTTCGGGAACTTGGCTGGCCAGATTGACGTCTACGATCTCGAAAAGGACTACCGCAAGGTCTGCACCATTGAGAGCGGCAACCCCAGTGTTTGCGAATGGAGTCCCGACAGCCGATACATCATGACGGCTACCACGTCACCTCGTCTGCGTGTCGACAACGGCGTCAAGCTGTGGCATGTCGGAGGCGGGCTCATGTACAACGAAGATATGGTCGAGCTGTACAACGTCTTGTGGCGTCCTCAGGCTCCTGAGGCTTGTACGCCTGGCGACCCTCTCACCACCGTTCCCCCACCTCACGCCTCTGCCGCCACGTACTTGGGAACTGTCAAGACCCCCAGCAAGCCTGCTGGAGCTTACCGCCCTCCTGGTGCTCGTGGATTGGCCACTCCCCTGCACTTCAAGCGTGAGGACGAAGGTGGTGCTGCTCACTTTGTTAGCAACGGAACCCAAAACGTTGCCCCAAACGGTTTTGGCCGGGGCGCTCGTCGCGGTGTCCCCGGTGCCGAACCGGCCGAGCCTGCCGCACCTGCGGCCAGGACGGTCCCTGGCGCGGAGCCAGTAGAAGATGGCGCCGCCAAGAAAGGCAAGAAGAAGCGCAGCAAGAAAGGCGGCCAAGGGGCTGGCGCTGAAGGCAAGCTTGAGCCTGAGCCCAACGGCGGTGCCAGCCTTGCTCCTCCTCGCGATAATGGCCGAGCCGGCGGCGAGGGTCGCAGTCCCGAGAGACGCGGCGTCGCTGGCGGCAACAAGAACAACGACCGCAACTTTCGCAGCCGCTCAAGAAACAATGCTGCCGACTCCCATAACAACAACGCTCAGCCAGCCGCCCCCCAGGGTGGTGCCGCTGCAGATGCTCCCAATCCACAGGCCAAGAAGATTCGCAGCTTGCAAAAGAAGGTCCGGGCCATTGAGGATCTGGAAATGCGCTTGGCCGGAGGAGAGAAGCTGGAAGATACGCAACTTAAGAAGATCAACACTAAGGCAGCTGTCCTCAAGGAGCTTGAGTCACTTGGAGCTGAATCTTAGATTTAGCCGAACGAACGAAAATGGCGAAGGATAGATGACAGTCGTTGGTTTTGGAAATATCACGAAGATGGAAGATGAGGTGATGAACTACGGCGTTGGAGGAACAAAAATGCCATGCAGAGTCTCTGGAGCCATGCCTTAAGCAGGCTATGGACTGGAGGATCAATTAAAGTAAAGTGATACTTTACATGCCCAAAAATACACTATATGTTATGATTGACTGCTATACTGATGTACTGCATATAAGTGATTTGATTCTGTACCTGGCGAAACTATCTCGTGATGCAGGCACCTAAGAAGCAGGTTCTACGCATGTCAGTATCTTGGAGCGTGTCTGGGGTGTACCTGATTGAAAGACTTACGGCACGTCGAGGCAATGCTGCTCTTTGTTCTCGTCAATATAGCATTGTCGTTTAGTATGCGGCAGGGCCTCGGACAATGTGAAGAGGAGAGGTAAGAGTAGAGCAAAGTTCATCTTGGGGTGAATGGCAATTTATTCGTAAGAGTGTTGATTATTAGATGATTCCCCTTTCCCCCTTCCTTTTTTTGGCTCTTTCGAAATATTTCGTGAGGGGTTCAAGGGAGGTTTGACGGATGGGGCCAAGCTTAAATTGACTGGTATGTAACGCCGGTTTGGGAAGGCGATCAGATGTATCGCACCACCATCCGTAGAGTATGTTTATTGCTTAGGTAAATTGTATTTCTGGAGTATGCGTAGGACCTGTGACGGTGCCTGTGCAGTCATGGGATTCGCAGTATCTATGTACTGTGGTTAGTGATGGTTGGTGATGGGCGTTGGGAACGTACGGTGGATCGATGCATCGCGGCTTCATGTTTTCGTCGATGTAGCATTGGCGGCGGTGATGGGAGGCTACCACAAGGGCAAGGAAGGATATTAATAGGATGTTCATGTTCATGTTGATGTTCATTGTGTGCATTGTATTTCGGAGTAATTGAAATGTGTAATGAATGTGTGAGATGGGATATTTATGGCGGCCGGTATGCGGGCGACTGGTATGCAATATATTAAACTGTTTGAATATCTCGGGTATCTCCATCTCTCGTCGAAGTCTGCGTCACCACCCTCGTCGACGCCTCTGTTAGGCCCTTCATCTCCATGTCATCATCCACACACACCTCTCCCCTCCTCAGCTCCTTCTCAAACGTCCTGTACTCGCCAAACTTCCTCCCTAACTCTTCTACCGCTGCGCCTAGCAATACTACCGCGGTCGTCTGTCCAAAGTCCCAGCTATTCTCATCCTTTTCCTCTCCCGCCAGCCTTCCTTGATTCTCGGTCCGCAGCGCAATTGTCATGTACAAGTGCACGGGGAACTGCAGGAACGCAGACATCAGGATCCAGCGACGGTGCATGGTGCCGAAGAAGGTAGCGGAGAAGGTGACGATTAACATCCAGGAGGCGGTGAGACCAACGTAGACTTTGTCGGTGGCGGGGTGGTGGGCGTTGGAGATGGTGATTAGAGACGAGTAGTAGCAGCGGCCGGGTTCGTGGTCGAGGTCCCATTCGTCGAGGCGAAGTCCCAGGAGGATGGTGAGAGTAATGAACATGGCGGCGAAGCCGTATGTTACTTTGTGGCGGGGGCTGAAGAACCAGTTGAGATGCTTCTTGCGATGGCGCTTCTGGTAAGGTTTGGGAGGGAGTTTGATGGCGCAGAAGGACCAGCAGACGAGGGCTGCTGCGTTGCTCACCCTGAGGACGTTAGCATGATATTCAGTGGATGCAACAACGAGTGATGCAACTTACCCCACGAAACTGACCACGTCAAACGCCAAATGTAAATGATACAAGTCAATCGTATTCCACTGCGCAAACACAGTCACCATATACGACACACCAAGCGTCATCTGGATATCATTGCCAATCATGAGAATGTCTGAGATGAACTCAAGGCGCTTATGTTCAATCTTGCGCTCCACGCTGCCCTCTTCGTGCGTGACGTCGAGGTTGCCCGTCTTGGAGAGGAAGAAGACCCAGACGGACAGAGCTAGCGATATGACAGCCTGTCCAATGAACCCAACCATGATCTGTGTTGTTAGCTGGCGTTGATTGATTGTCGCGCGGTGACGTACTCCTATGCCGGCGATGTCGGCCATGCCTTCGCCGACGAATTTGCATTGGCCTTTTTCTTCCATGATGGCGATTGACACAATTGACTGATTCCGAACGTGGTTGTCGACATTCGAATCTCGCTTGAATTAACGCTTAGAAACCCACGCTCGCTGAAAACAATCGAAACAAATACTGCAAAGGAAAAATGAAAGTAAATATCAACCGTGTTGGGGGGGGGGGAAAGACCAGACTATTTAACTTTTGTCTAATTTCAGCCCAGCCAGTGCCAGCACTCGGACACGGCTGCCACCATGCCACATCCAAAAATCCTTCTGACTGGTGCGAGACAAAACCCTCCGCCAGCACATATCACCTCTCCAATTATACACCAATCACACCAAGCAACAGCATCACCAACCAGGCGAATGCGAGCCCGAGAAACCCCCCATTGGGGCGTTATCTGTAGATCCGTCAGCCCAGCCAAAGGGGAGGGGGGGGGATCTATCCGCAGGGCTGAGCTCATTTTACTGTACCGCTGTCACAGTCTAATGACTTTCCACTGCTAACATTAATGCCCCAGAACCGGGGGGTCCCAGTCACCAAAATTACCGTAATCTGAGTTCACGCTGTAATACGTGTTTCAGCTGTAAGCTGAACCATGCGCGGAATTGTCCTAATTGGGCTCAGTAACGAAAAGACTACCTGATTGGGAAAATTACAACTTACAATTACAATGCAGGCCGACCTGGCAAAAATAAATCAAAATTAAGAACAAGCTTAGAATAATACGTAACAATTCTTGCTAAATCATGGTTGGAGTTCGGTCGAGCCGTAGAGCTACACAATCCTTCTCCGAACTTTCATACCCTCTTAGGGATAAATAAAACCCCGTCAATCACAACTCATCCGAGGATTCGGTGCCTGGTTAGCTCAATCGGTAGAGCGTGAGACTCTTACAGAGTACACAATCTCAAGGCTGCGGGTTCGACCCCCGCATCGGGCTTTTCCTATAATTACGATGCAAGCAACCCTTCTTTTTTTTTTCTTTTTTTTTAATGTTGGTCTCTGTGTCTACTACGTACAACTTGACTCGCACATGGAAAAAATCGCTCTTTATTTTTGTGTCATGATTTTACTTTTTGGGTCTTCACAGTAATCAATTCGTGTAGGTTCCAGGTATAGTATCAATACTTTAAACGCCATAGCATTACACTTTGCTGCTCAACTTCTCCACAAACACTTCCTCCACCAGTTGGCCTTCGCTACTCGAAAACTCTGCTGCCTTTGCTTGATCCGCTGCCATCTTGGCATCCAGCCTCTCTTGCTCCTCGCGTAACTGTCGGATTGTCCTACTCTTACCGCGAATCTTGGCTCCGTATCGCCAAAACACAAACGGCACAGGCATCATTCCTATGGCTAGCAGTCCACACAACGTTCCTGCCCACTGCGGTGTCATGGTTTCGTACATCTTGGATCCTGCAATGGGCAGCGTCGCACCAAATATACTGCGAATAACGGCATTGCTGGCCAGAGCACTCGCTGCGTAAATCCCGTATGCTCCTGCAAGGTAATTGGATGAATAGATGAAGCTGAGTGTATTGCCAGCTCCGAATGGGATCCCAAAGCAAATCGGCACAATCCAGTGAATTGTGTTTGGCAAGCAAGTCCAGGCGAAACCTAATTGGCCTAGCGGCGTCAATATCGAACCAACAGCCATGATTATTGCCGCTGCTTCAGGCTTGGGCTTGCCTGTCACCGGATCGCGTGGCTGAGAGTTGATAAACTTGCGAATCCAAGGCTCAGCTACAATGGCGAGCACAATGCCAATACCGATGCCGAGATAAGCCATTCCTGAGAATCCAGGTCCCCATCCACGGTGGTGAGTGAAAACTATGGGATACGCGACGAAGCACAAGTACAGGATGCCGTAAATGAGGGCGTTCCTACTGACGGTTAGCCGAGTTATCCATAAATTGTAACAATGTGACTCACCAAATGTTAATAAACCACACGATTGGCTCAGTAAAGAATAACACAAATGGGCGACTCAAGTTCTTCCTCACCACCTGACTCGTCGAAACTTGGTTGTCGTACTGGCACCACCATCGAGCATCGCTAGACTCCTTTCGCATTTGAGCAGCCTTGCGCTTCAATATCGTTGGTGTGTAAGTTTCCTTGACAGTGAGCATCATTCCAAATGCAGCAGCCGCGAGGATCAAGACGATCCAGTTGGTCCATCGCCAACCCTTGTATTCAAACACTAACCCTCCGATAAGGGGCCCCAGAACAGGTCCGTTGAACGGGCCAAGGCTAAAAAGCGACATGCCAAAGGCCATTTGCTCCGGCTTGGAGACGTCGACAACTGTTCCGGGACCGTTGGAAATGAGAGCAGCGCCAAAAAGCGCACTGTGGATATGTTAGAAACGATACACCTGGCACGGGAGGAACAGACGTACCCAAAGAATCTGACGGCCAGAATCGTGTTAATTGACTGGGCCAGCCCAGAGGGAATAATGAAAGCCGACCATATGCATAAACAAGACAGGTAAACGATACGTCGTCCAAAGAGTTCGCTAATCGGCGCAACAAAGATACTTCCAATTGCAAGTCCAATAAGATATGTC
Source organism: Simplicillium aogashimaense (assembly GCA_028455935.1). Classification (NCBI taxonomy): domain Eukaryota; kingdom Fungi; phylum Ascomycota; class Sordariomycetes; order Hypocreales; family Cordycipitaceae; genus Simplicillium; species Simplicillium aogashimaense. Next base: position 2,304,207 of record CM052010.1, on the reverse strand, counting down.
GTCATGCCCAGTGTCGTCGTCGTGGTAGTAGTATGAAACTCTGATTTCAAACCCGGTATTGACCCCGTGTAACTAGTACTGTATAAAACGACAACCCATGCCGAGAAGCTGACGGTCACGATGGTCCATATTCTATAAGCCTTGGACCAGTTCTTCGGGTTGTCGGAGTCATTTCTTTGAAAGATGACCTCGAATTCCGGTAGCCTCGAGGCTACACAGTCTTCCTCTGAAGTGCGTGCCTCAATTCTGCTGTTGTCATTAAACGTAGGCGGTTCTTTGCTGAGGTTTGGCGAATTTCCGCCGCTCATAGACGCTGCCAATGTCTCATTGCTGGAGGAGGAAATCATAATGTGATTCCGGAACGTCGAACAGCCGTCTCGTAGAGCCGTTGAAGTGAGGCTTGGCAAAATCCTGTGGTCAAATAAATAAAATGAATGAATCAAAGGGTGTGAAGCGCTGGGTATAAAGAGCGAATGTGCCAATCATTGGTTACATTGACAGCTTTTAATTACAACGGTAAATGGTCGAAGCCAATTGTATGCAAAAGAGAGAGAAATCACCAAAGCCTCAGAAAGCAGCAAACAAGTTCCCCTTGAAGAAAAGAGTCCTGGGCAGAGCGTCGTATTTTGTCTGACGGGGAAATGAGCAGCTGGGGAAGGGCAATCAAGGGTGGGATGGGATTGTCCATTTACAAGGGCAGTCCATTGTCCCGGCCCCAGCATTGATAGCTCTCGTTACCCCAGTCACTTGGACCATTTTGGTCATTCAGCCATACTCATGGAGAAAAACATGTTGGAGGTTGAAAAAGTATCCAGGTCGGCACATTTATCCGCAACCACCATTTTTTGAAGCGTCTAGAAAATGGCGTTGAAATGCCCAATTTAGACTTAAGAAACAGGCTCTTTCCGTGGCCGAGGAATGGTGTCTCCCAGGCAGCAAGGGTGGTGGGATTAGGAGCGACCGTTGTTGTCTTGGTTTAATTTGGAGACGGACAGCCCATGGGGAATGTGACCTTGTCCTTTCTAGTGCGTTGCTCAGCCAATTCGCGCTAAACGGCGCAAACGAGGAGCCGTAGATGGCTTGGGGGGTTTACATTTGAAGGAGAGGGAAATGGTGGGATTGATTGAAGGATTGGCATTTACGATAATGATGAGTCGTTCCCTCCGGTTTTCGTCTGTTGTGGTAGTTTGGCAGGTGCGGACGGTAGTCGGCAGGAAGGGGCCGCATAGGGCGTGCCACAGCTGCAGCAACCATAACTGGTACTGCCACAGGTACTGTCACTGCAACTCAGCCAGCGACCATCGTACAGCAAATCTCGTGGCGCTGAGACCCCGCACGCACCCCAGATCCAGCACATGGCAGCCCCAAGCATGTCAGTGCAATGTGCACCTACAAGGTGTTCATTGAGCAAAAGGAAAATTGAAGGAAAGGATAGAGAAGAAGAATTGTTCTTGTTCATCTTTTGCTATCGACGTGCTTAACGGGGGTAGGTGTTTTTTTTTTTGGGTTCCTAAAAAAGTCATCATCTAGTGAAATACACTCAGGGTTCAAACACCACCACCTCTCACGTATGTGAGCGACCTGCATCGCGGAGTAATAGACTTCTCGTGCATCTACCTGACACATCATACCCTATGCAATACGCAGTCATTTTCTGCCGCTATTCAAACAGGCAATGCCAGGTCTCCATTCAGGCACCGGTACTCTCGTTAAGGTTGCTTCGTTTCCACTTGTGCCTCTATCGACTCCAATACAACAATACTAACCGGCCTCACTCAACCTGTGTCATTCGGCATTTCTACCTTACGGCAGTAATTGCTTACACAGCACGACTTATAGCATCCTCTGACCGTCATAACATGTCAGACATCAAATACTATGGGTCCACAGCAAATATGCCAACCAAGTAGTGGTTATTGTGCAAGTCAACTGTGCCTGACCATCGACGATTCGTGTTTTGTTAGCGAGATGAAGGGGATTATCATAGACCATCGTGCACAAGAAAACAATTCACTGAGACATTATCCAAAGGCTTCCGGTATCCTTCATTCAAGCCTTGCTGCCCAATCAGTGTAACGACCCATCTTGCCAAGGGCACATTTTCCTGTCTGCTTCTGCGGGAACGACACCACGTCAAATCGGTCGGCGTTGTTTCTTTGTTAGATTCACAGCAATAGAGCCAATGATTCATTCATCACAGAATCACTAATCACTGCTTACTCGTAATAACTCAACTCCATCTCCCCCTCTCCCCAGTGGAGAGGAGCAGCGCCCACTACCTACCTTGCCAGGCAGAAAGGACCACCAAAACACCATGTATGGCAGGTCATGAGAGCGGGGAACACCGTTTCAAGTTGAACACGCAATGCCTCGATCGAGAATGACACTGGACGAGGTCGCCTCTTTTAGGCGTCAGACTACTCAGGGATTGTCATTGTTGCATGAGGCCACGATTGACCAATAGCCTTGCGTCGATGCACCTTGCATGGTCATTTGCAGCTATACAAAAGAACCCGGGCGAATATTTGTTTGGGCGTTGGAAATTGCAGGACTTGGCCAACCCCCGAAGGCGAGGCGCCTACACCAGCCACAAACACGACTGCTTTTGCCATACAGCGGGAGAGATCGACACCGTCTACCAACTGGCCAGGCACCTCTGTCTTCTCCAGAAATAGTGGGTGGCGCCGTTGACTGTCGTTTCACTAAGATGGATGCTACTTGGACTGGTGTTGTTGCTGCAATAGCGTTACTGCAACTGGGTACTGTGACATGAGTGATAGGACACTCATTGGCTGCTTCAGCAATGTACAAGAGTTGGTCATTGCGTATGCGTCGCCACATCGCCTAGAAAAACGTTGAAAGGCGAATGGACAATGTGCCCTCCACTACCCCATGAAGAGGATGATTTGCGGTGCTTTTTAGGATACGCAGTGTGTTGCCAATGTACTTGTAATGTACATATGTAGGGATGAATGACTGTATGTGCATGGATGGTGCATGGTGCATGGGTTTGGGGAAATTGAGGAGGAGCCTGCGCCACAGGAGGCCACAGGCGGCCACAGCAGGAGAGAGTCTGGACTGTTCTGCCCTCTGACGATTTGTGGCTCTGCTTGAGCGGAGAGGAACATGTCTCTCGAGAGAGATTGAAACAACGCGTTTGAAAAAATCATGAAAAATTATTCTGCTACATTAAAATTTTCCTCTGTACTTTTTGCAGTTCACCCTTTCGTTCCCCCAAAATTTTAATATTCTAATAGCCTTTACCGGCCCAAACTCAATTGTGGAAAAGTTGTCGGCTTCCACTGGCGGAGCGGACAGGCAGCGGAAAGGAAATAGGGCAAGCCACAGACGTACTAGCCACACGTCCCAATCCATGCCTGCGTCTGGCCCATGTAAGCCATAAGACCTTTCATGCATTCTAGACCACCCAGAATGACTGCAGATCAAGGAAACGGTTCCATGTCAATCCACCCTCAACAAATTTGTGGCTTGACTGCGAGCAAAAAAGACGCAATCCAATCCACCAGCCACAGACCAGCCCACTCTGCCGTTCGCCGCCACGGACTGTCTTCGGCCACTAACATTGCTAGTGGCTCACTCACTGTAACCACTGTAACCACCGTAACCAGTCGCTGCGTTGTAAAATAACCACGCTGTAAATGGATCAAAGTCATGTATCGTGCATGTAGAAAATAGAAACGCCCGCCATTCGGCACATCTTCCGCGATTGCCATCTCATTCGCCACTATGTGTCGTGTTTTTTTTTTTCCTCCTAAATTCACAAGCAATCGTTAAACAATCGCTTGCACTTGCTCTGCCGGATACCACATTTCAAGACCGACAAGAGGAGGTGGCGGAACTCGGGATCAATATTCACTGTCCGTCGTGGTTTCGTCTCTCTACCTACCCTATTGTAACAGTCTCGCCTTGCCGGTAATCATTGACGAAGCTCAATGGAGGACCCCTCGTATCGATAATCCACTATGATTCATCCAGCTAACATGCGGGACTATGTCTAAACTAATTTTTTTTATTCGTTCCTCTTGCTCGGCTTTATTGCAGAATTTGCAACGTAATTAGCTAGTCATACCGAATGTTTCCACGGAGCCTTCCCCGTATGATGGTAACAAATGACGTAGGGGAGCCGGGTTGAGCCACTCATGGTCAAGCCACAGTGATCAGCCGTGGGGTGTCAACGACATCTGCGTACCATATGGATAGCCATCAAGCTCAACGTGTGGCGGTGCAAAGCCACAGAGGGCAAATGGAGGCAGGATGAAATAACTCATAGAACATTATGAGAAACAGCGTCATGGGGCTAATACAGCCGTCGCTAAACGGTGTTTTTATCCCGAGATCCTCCATCCAGCCGATAGCGTCAAAAGCTTCTTTTAAGTTGATCGCGCTGCATGATGACGAAGTCTACGGACTGGCCGGACTGGGGACACTAAAAATGCACTACGGCGAAGGGTACGGGGTTCAGGTGCCCACCGCGACGCAGTGATTGTCCCTTTCCTCGCGCTCTGTTTGGCTTGTGCTCTGCGCTGCAACTCATATCGGCTATGCACAGCCACACGGCCTTGTGTGGAGCAAGATGGTACATTACACCACTCTCGATAACCCTTCGAGTTTTTATAGCATCATATTGCAAATCCTAAGCATTTTGACGTCGCAGAAGAAAATAAAAATTGGAAAGTTTTAAAGCTATGTACGTCAGAGTCTAGGAGATGCGCGCTAGACCATCGTATTGCTAGGCCCCCTCCCATATGGAGGCTAGACACCTTACACTTCCACTAAAGGTCGCTTGGCTCTACCAACATCTGCCCTACTGCACGTTTCGATGGCACCCATCAGAATCGCCTCCTTGTTTGGACATGTTGGCCGAGCCTATGTGCGCGAGGCATGCCATTAGTGCGTTGCCTAACAATGCTAGCTGACACTGGGAGCCTCTAAACCTCAGCAATGTGCACTAAAACGACTCAATGGATCAAACGAACTTTGGACCCTTGCGACACTAAAAGCCATGATAAACGGTCGGATTTATCCAAATGGCGCCGGTGCATGCATGATAGGTTTTTGTTGTTGTACACTGAGGCCCAACGCTTACCGACTTTTGTCGACAAGGTACACATCACTGACGTGTGAGCGTGTGCGTTTACTGATCGAGATCGGATTGTATCATTACTGGACTCCCATTATTACTATTGCTGGCCCTGCTCTGATGTAACGTGGGTTGTGATATTAGGTAAATGGTCATGGATTATAGCCCTGTGTTAATGCACGTAAAATCCCATACCGCTTATGACGTCCAACCCATATTCGGCACATATTGCATGTCCCTGTAGACGGTATTAAAAAAAATGAAAAAGTAAAATCGGAGTGTCGTCATTTTTCAACTGTGGCTGGTGGGATTTGGAGAAGGGTGAATTACCGCCGACGCAGGTTGATAGGATGCAACCACAGCACTAATCGTTGCACGATAGTACAGCACGCTCCATAAATGGTGTGCTGCCAACGGAGGAGCCAACCCTTCCTGCAGTAGAGCTTGCAGCAGAGCTTGCACAGCCCGCCGCGGTACCCGCAAGACGTCGCCTAAACACCAAGTGCTAAGGATAGGTACGTTGCTTTTTCCCTCCGTTCGCTATCGTAGACGTTCTCCGGAATTGAATTGGCCGTCATAAAGATACAAACAGAGGGTTTAAACACAGCAAAGTCCCACGCTGCACCCCCTGTAGAGGCGTTGATGCCCAGAGGGTCTGGACCCAAGTGCTGAAGCAACGGTACCATGATCCCCTGTTATTACTGGTATAGCGCCTGCCTGGTTTCGCAAGTCTCGCTTTGGTCCCCCTGTCTGGTCCGCTGGGGTACCCTCCACTCCCCCGTCCCTCCATCCACAGTCCACTGTTCCAGACGCCTACGGAGACCTAAAGATATGGGGCAACACTTGCCTATCACTTTCTACCCACTAAATTATCTGCGCATTAATCCCCATGATTACTTTTTGGTTTTGTTTTTTTTTGTACTATTTCCGTGCCAATAATTCATCATTAGTGCCATCGTTTAGGTCGGTATTCGACTCGAGCTTTTGCCCCCCCTGCTCTCACGGTGGACGCTAAACACCGCGACTGCCTGCTAGTAAAACACACTGCCTGTACACAGTAAGTCTTTCGATGCCCACCAGCGCTAAAATATGTGGCCATCGGCTCTCATCGAGCACGAGATTGAAGGAATAACTAGGTAAAGCTCGGTACAACCTGTACACGTTGAGATGTAATATGTTTGTATGGCAATATAATCACGCCTAATTAGCATCCTATACACACTGTATTTGCATTGATATTGCTACTATAATTAAATCCAAAGTAGTCCGCATACGGTGGCACCGGGCCTGTGCGCTTTGTATGTACAGCACACACGTCCATCATTATGATCATTGGTGATGAGTGTGGTGGGAGGATGGTTAACCGCGAGACACACTCGCCCCCTTGCAATCAGCGGGCTTCAGTGGACCGGTGATGTATCAAGGCTTCCAATTCTTCTAACTCAGTGGCACCTCCAACATGCAGGTCCTCCGATCAACACGTTTCCCACTCCATCCACTCAGCCCTCCATCCCTTCCTTGCCTTCCCCTCACTCGCGTCTTTTGTGTGTAAGTCTATGATTTGCTGCTGCCCCCTACCACCATCTCCATCAAATGAGGATTGATGCGCCACTGCCTCACATGCGCGTACCTAGCCTGCAACCTTTAGAGCCAACCCATTCAGAGCTTGCGAAGTATTGGATTGAGGCTGGTGCTCAATGTCATCAGCCACAGCATCAACCTTTTGTGTCGTTTACGTAGGCTCCAGGCTCCACTAGTGTGGCGGCTACCTTTGGGAACTCGCTTTCCGCTCTAGACGATGTAAAAACCAAGCTTGGGAGGGAGCTCAAGCCATTTCCAATCGAGTAAGCGAGAGAGCTCATTGTTGGGACTTCTTTTTTGGGATTCTTCACAACTGTGGATGGTGATGCAGTGTGACGCTGTTTATGCCCATCTACAAATAGGTCGACCACCGCCACGTCTGAACACCTGTGGCTTGACTGTCTTTTGTCCACCAAGACTATATTCTGCGAGGCAATAACACTCGCGCACATTGCAAACGTCCTCGTGGCATGGCTTTTTAGTTGACCGCTACAGCATCCCTTGTTAGGAACTATTGCTACATATTTTCTCTCGGCTCTCATCACTTTCCATCTCTTTATTTTTATTTCATCCTTCCTATCCGTACATTCCCCCCTCTTCTCTGTCAGTGCTCTGATATACCGTTGTCTTTCGGTAGACCAGGGTTGACAGGCTTTGCCCACTATACACCACACCCCAGGGTGTCAGCAACAGACCAATTTTTTTTAAAAGGTGCCACACCAGAACGGAGCCACAGACCAGGTAGCCACAGTCCCGCTCCACTAATCCCGGGGTTCTCGAACCTCTGCAGGTCTCTCAGCGCTCGGAGCCAGGCCAGAACCAAAAAGCCTTTTCGCAGTCCAGCGCCAGTCAATGCAATTCTCAGCGTCGGCCCCCACCACTTATTATATTCCACCATCCCATCCGCCTCCAAACGACGTTCCTCTCTCTTTCTCTCGGATTATTTCAGAGGACTTCAAAGAAGATTGAGAATTAATTGATTTTTATCTCTCTCTTTCATTTTGAACCTTCCTTTTTCTCCTCCTTTCTTCTCTCATTCCTCCTCGATTCCCTGCGCAGCAAGGAACTAGACACTCGCCGAGTCCTTCGCCCGTCGCTCTTTCCCTCGCCATCTCTCTTCCGCTCCAAAGTCGTTCCAACGTGGCTGTGCCACTGACTGTTTGTTTGTCGCCCGCCGCCGCCGTCGAGCTTCACGAAGAGAACAACACTTTTTTTTTTCTCCCAGCGCTTCTCGCCCCTGACGAATTTGGAAATCATATCAAACACATATTTAGGACATTTTCGACTCCTAGCTATACTTTAATGTCACGACTATCATTGTGACATTAATTTATTTTGCTTCTTCACCCCCCTCGGGCTCCCTTCGCTCTTCGCTGGTACCACACTGAACGCCATTCTGGGCTGATCACGTACGCACACAACATACCACGCCCTGTCATTTGAACTGTCATATTTTCGTCTGAGCGCTTCGAAATATTCTACAGTTTCCTACATGGTCTGCAACTTTGGTCAATTTCTTTAACCATCTTTTGTCGAATTTTTCCAATCTCCTGTCACCATGTTCAGCCAAAGGTAAGCAAGCATATCCCTCGGTTGGCCAACTCGTATTCAGCTTCGCCACCGCACGTTGCAGCGACGCCCAGGAAAATCAATAATACTACCTATTTTGGTTTATTGCGACGATGCAATGATCTCCAAACGAAAATACTGACAACCTTTTTCTTTTGCAGAACGAGCTCACAAAAACCTGCGGATGATCTGTTGGCCAACTTCAGGCAACAGTTCCCTGAAGTAGGAGTTGTCACAAATGAACCCTCGCCTCCTGGCTTGACACAGACTACCAGTGCCGATAATGGCTCTCTGAACCCCCCAGCAACGCAGTCGTAAGTTTTTTCTGGACTTAAAGCCCGGCACTTGCTTTGGTATAAACCGTTTGCTAACATAAATGCTACTACTAGTGGCCAACCTGCTGTTGCTCCTGCACATTTCCACGACCAAGACCCAACTCCTCGGGCTAGTGATCCATGGCGATTTACTCCCTCCCTCTTGGACCCAAACTCCTTCGCCTACAACTCCTTTGCACAGAATGCACCGGGATTATTCACCCCTAATCCCTCAGGGCCCGGAGTCCTCTTGCACTCTCAGGCTGGTGATTTGCATACGCCAGGGCTTGGTATGCTCCAGGGAATGGTCACGCCGCTTTCTATGCCTGTTTCAGGAGAAATCTTGTCTGGAGTCCCGGCTCCAGACATGGCAGGAGGTTTCCAGACTCTTCAACCTCACCAGCTGCATCACTTTAATCCTTTTGTCAACATGGGAGGAGCCAGTGGTCAGCAAGCCTTTGCACCATCCACATTTGTTCATCAAGACACTGGCTACGAGACTATGGAACACGATGGGTCTCCCATGGATTCTGATATGTCTGAGGGCAAAATGGCCACAATTTCGTCTACTCTTCATGCTCGCCAGGGGGCTGCTACTCAAGCCTCGCACCCTTTGCCGCCTTTCGCCGAAAAGTTCCGTTTTCACTCGACCCTCAACGCACCCACAGCGATGATCAAGCACGCAGACGAGATCCCTATCACTTACCTGAACAAGGGTCAAGCCTATACCCTGTCCGTTGTGGATACAAATGCCACACTGCCGATCCAACCCGGTACCAAGTTCAGAACCTTTGTCCGTGTATCTTTCGAAGACGAAGAGCAACGACAAAAACCTGGAGTATGCTGGGGCTTATGGAAAGAGGGCCGTGGAACTAATGAGGCTCATCAGCGTGGCGGCAAGCTACAAGCTGTCGAGTACGTCGAAGCTAGCCAACCGCCTGAAGGTGACGACAAGAGAACACGTATTGAATTGGAATCATCATCCTTCGATGGATTCTGCGTAACTTGGACCCCAGGAACAAACGGTGCCCCCGAGCTAAATGTTGCTGTACGCTTCAATTTCTTGTCGACCGATTTTAGCCACTCCAAGGGTGTCAAGGGTATTCCTGTACGACTATGTGCCAAGACAACTAAGATTTCTGGCAACACACAAGAATCCGCCGACACTAAGCCTGAGGTTTGCTTCTGCAAAGTCAAGCTCTTCCGTGACCACGGTGCCGAACGCAAACTGTCCAACGATGTTGCCCACGTCAAGAAGTCTATTGATAAGCTTAAGCAGCAGATTGCTCAAGCTGAGAGTGGCATGAAAGATATGAGCAAGAGGAAGAGACAGAGCTTAGCCTCCAAGGCTAGTACAGACTCCCGTGGCCCAGGAAAGACGAAGCATAAGCGGACATGGTCCATGTCATCTGCCAGTTCCACTAACGACCGACCTCGCCTTACACTCGAAGAAGATTTGCACTTCCGACTTCAAACATTGCAGGACATGTTTACTAGCACTCGACCTATGAGCATCCTGTTTCTGCGTGGAGAAGAGGGTGATGACGCCGATCTACATCCAGTTTCTCTGCCTGGTGACTTGTCGCCATTCACCCGCGGCGAAGGGCGCAACTGGCAAGCTCGCAGCGGCCAAAGCTCCGCTAGAAGCTCCTTGGTATCGCCCAGCCCCAGCTCGTTGTCTCTAGCTTCTCAAGCTTCAGGATGGCAGAACTATGAAAACCGTAACGCCGACCAAGTTACTGCTGTCAGCAAAGCTGACGACTCTGGCACTCTTAGTGGCTGGATCGAGGCTCTTGGTGTCGACCCGTCATATCGCCCACCCGTCGACCGTAACCCGAAGCCTGTCGCCTGTTTCTACATCCTTCACGAGAAGTCTGGAAACTCGGAAGTCCGGGAATATCACAGAGCCGTATATCTAATGAAGCGATCACTGGAGGAACTCACCAAGCAGATTGCAGCTAAATGGAACTTAGATGCTTCTCGAATTCAACGAACTGTTCATGTTTTACAAAGCGGCCTCGAAGTTGAACTGGACGATGATGTGCTTCGCGAGCTCAAGGAAGGCCAAGACATGCGACTTCAAATCCAAGAGAATACGACAAATATGGATACCGATGAGTCCATGGAGGATGCTGGAGCGACGACAGCCTCTGGAGGCGTCACCCTGCGACTCACATTTTAATCAGCATATGTAGTCAAAACCCGGTGCGAACGAACATACAAAATCCTACAGTACACGTAGTAGGATATAGCGGAGGGTATTCACTTTTTGTTTTGTTTTGCTTTTCCTTTTCTAATGATACCAGCGGTGTTTTACTCTATTTTGTTTTGTTTTGGATTTCACGACACTATTTGTCTTCTGGTCCATTTGAAAGATCTGGCAGCTTTTCAAATGGACAGGCCACACAACGTCCTTGCGAGCACAACTGCTTGATAGGAACAGGAACGGATGATGAACGGAATATAATCATCCTCGGGCAATGCTAGCTGTGTGGCATTACGCTGTATTTTTGGGACTTGCGTAGTCCAAGTAATACGTTTATTTGTTTTCTCATTCCTGGGAGCAGGACGGCAGGAATCAAACAGTCCAAAGAAGCCATTTACGAACCTGGCTGGACGAATTTATGAAAGCATACATTGCATATCAAAAAGGATTTTTGAACATGTACTTTTTTTTTCTGGAGGAGGAGCTGAGTATTACCATGTATTTGTTAGTGGGCGTATACGACAGGAGGATGTAATATTTTGAATGTGAAAATTATGTAATTACACAAATACATGAAGTTGCTACAGCTGAACCAGGTTGAATGAATGTCATTGATGTGACTTGTGATGATAGACATGAGTGAACGGGTGTAATGTCCCCGAATGTGCAGGTAGTAGTGGAATGACGTTGGATGGCATGGGATTTTACCAGAGTCGGTAATAAATTGATGGGAATTCCAGTTCCAGGGCTAAAGAAGAGCCAGGCCAGGGACAGACACGGCCCGGAAATGGGAGAATCGGGAGGTGGCAGTGCAATTTAGTGGATGCAGTATGTTTTTATTATTATTATACAGGGCCTTATCCCCTGTATGGCGGTGAAAATAGAAGGATTATCCACCTGGGAAGGAAGATGGACAAAGGCCCCCGGAGGATTAGCTTTAGTGGTGTACGGTGGAGGACTGTGGTTGAACAAGGGGGAGTAGGGAGAGACAAAAGGACTGCTTCGCCACAGTGGAGTACATAGCCGAGAAGGCCAAAATCAAGGAAAAAGCTCGATGGGATGTGGGGATGATGCAACGTCAGCAACGACGAGTGTATGGGAGACGGAGAAGAGACTAGAGAGAGGCTTTGGGACGTTCGAGGATGAGGGTGTAAGGGTCTTTACAGGGCTTCTTTTTTTTTTTTGGTTTTTCTTTTTTTTTTGGGGGGGGGGGGTAATTAGGGTTTGAATCGGGGGGTTGCGTCTTGTTTGATGGGGAATTAAGATTGTTGAAAAGGGTGGTGTGATGGCGGTTTCGGTGGGCTGAGAATGAGCTGATGTTCAGCTTGGATGACTGTGGTTGCATGGGGATTAATTTAGAGTTTGAGTCTGTGGACTGAGTTGGCGATGTTGTGAGGCTGGGGTGGTTTGTGCAATATGGTGTTCTGTGAGTGTGAAGGGAGTTGATTGGGGAAACGACGTCATGTTTGAAATTCACGGTATAGCGCACCGATATGAATTAGTGGGAGGTAGCCGACGGGAAGGATGTAACTTTACGTCATGTCGTTATTTTATTGAAATAGGGAAATTGATTTTATTTGGTGGAATTTTCGGTGGTGATAATGTGCCGGTGTCAAAGTTTTCTGTGTAGGGAGAGCCCGTATGAGGTGGGACGTGGAGATCCCCGGGAGATCTTTGCGTGTGAGTGGACATGGGTGTAATGTGGTACTCCTGCTGAAAAAAAAAAAAGATTATTATTTATTTTTGCTGGGTTTGGGGGTAATTGGAGTGGCGGGATTGTTTGAATTGAGAATGAGAAATTTGAAGGAAAAAAAAAAGGGGAGTGAAGATCGTCGGGTTGGTTTGGAACGAATCGAGGCTGTACAGCGCTAAAAAGAAGAAGTGGTGTGGTGTAAGTCAGTGTAAGTGCAGGGTGTGCTGGAGCCTCGGCTTGGAGGGAACAGTCTAGGCTCTAGCCAGGCCCTGCCAAGCATTTGGTCTAGGTGCTGGGGCGTGGTAGGCTACTGTGCCATGGGAGTGCACCGAGCCGTGTCAATGTTTGGCGGTGCGGGAATGAATGTCGCACTTTTTTGTTGTTGCTGTATACATTAAACTGGGGCTTGGAGACACGCCCTTTTATTGGGACACCTCACTAGCCACACTTGCAAGTTGGACACCAACAGCATCATGAAGGATACAATTAAACAACGTGATGATGCGATGGGCATAGATACATGAACGTTCATTTTCAGTGACTTTGTGCGGATGGCTAATTACGCTTGGAATATCGGCTCTTTGATGCAGCACTTTACACACCATCACTATTGGAGAGTCAATAACATCTTCATGGTGTGTATTATATGTCGCAACATCACCCAATCTGTATTACTTCTTCCCAAAATACTTCATATACCTAAACACGTACTCTCCCCATTTCGCATCAGGCCCCTCATTCGGCGGTGCACACGGTGCGTACTCGTCCAAGTCAATCTTGAGCGTCTTTACAATCTCAAACCCGCACTTCTCGTACATCTTCCAAGCTCCCGCCGACGAATGCACCCACGCAAACACGCCCAGCTCATCACACACGTTAGTTCCCCATCGTAACAACGCAGAACCAACTCCTCTACCCTGAAACTTGGGGTGAACCGTCAAACCAATGATAAACATGCATCTTGTGCCCGGAGGCATGGTTTCTTTCATGAAATCGTCCATGTCTTTATCCGTCAGGCGAACGAGGCGCTTCACGTTGTCTGTCTCCTCTGCAGCCTGCTTTTCCTCAGCTTCTTTCTCTTCTTTTGATTTTTCAGGCTCAGGTTCCTTGGGAGGGTCGTCCGGTGGTTGAATGCGTCCCTCTACCTTGGGCATCTCAGCCGCCTTGATGCCGCGGAATCCCCAATTGCACACGCCCATAACCTCCCCGGTCTCTTCGTCCACAGCCTTGAGAACGACACAGATGGGTCGTTTAAGGAGAGAAGGCATGCTTTCTAACGTATATTTCTTCATGTCAAACGGCTCCTGCGCTAGGTTCTTCATGTTGGTGTGGCGGTCATCTTCAAATGCTAATTCGGCGAGTTCCGCAATCGCGGGGACGTCTTCTTCCCGCACGGGCTCGATACGGAAGCCTTTGCCTGACATTGTGAGTGATGATGCAGTAAAGATTGAGGGTGGTGGTGCTTGTAGTTGACCTGATATTGCAGGCGTTGAGGCTCAACTTATACTGCGTCGCGGGATGATGTTGGTGTCGTGGAAGCGAAAAAAAGACCAGTAAAAAAGTCTCCGGCGGCCTGAGTCACTCCCCGTCTTACAGGGTGGTATTGCGCGCTAGTTGGACGGTTTGATGCCCTCACTGCAAGTGTGTCCTTCCTGAAAAGGGAATGTTTGTAGTCTGTTTAAGACGGGGTCAAATTGAAGCGTCTATTTATCCATTGAAGCTTTGAGGCGTTCTAGAATTGTCAATGTGAATTCCGCGTCTGCTTCATTCACGGCAAGAACCTTTTCTCGACTCTTTGCCCCGCGGATCAATTCAATCCTCGTCTTGGGTATATCCAGCGCCCGACTCAACACTTCAATGGCTTCTTTATTCGCAAGTCCGTCTCGTGGCTGAGATGTCAGTCCTAATTCAATGTACTCCTCCCCAATCGCTGTGATGCCCTGCTGGGCGCGGCTCACTCCTGGCTTCACCCTGAGTTGCAGCTGCACCATGCCTATACCTGTCTTGGCCCTGGCGACGAATCGAATGGCTGGAGAGCTGTACAACGCCATAGTTTATGCCATTGACCCAGGGAAGTGCAGTGTCCCTGTCGAAAGGATGGCGAATCCCGGCTGAAGGGAATGAATGCGGACTTCTACAGGTTCAGCGTTAGCGGGGTACGATCAAGGTTTCGCCTATGCATACAGCACAGGTGACTGACACTTTTCCGGTTTTGGGGTGCGTTCTGACTCCTACTTAATTGATCTTGTGCCGTCCCATATCGACAATCTATTCAGCCCTATTCTTTTTCTGTGTCAAAGACGGGGTGCGATGCTACGTTTGTGCCTGCCCTCTGCTGGGCACTGCATAGCTCCTTCCCCGCCACTTCAAGTTGTACCGCTGACAGGGCCACTGTCGCTGCAACAGGCAGGCGCGCTAATAATAAAACCACCTGCGTCGCGCCTGCCAAAATTACAGCAACTCCAGAAAAGACCCACCAAAATTTGCTGTTGCCGTTTCTTTTCCAGCATCAGTCGCAAACCCAGTCATTTTGAACCCTCCTTTTCTTCCTGTCAAGCTCCATCAACGGCGTCAAGTGCGTATTTTCAACCGTTTCCATCGCTTCATTGCCCGCTAGGACGTACCGCTCCGACTTGTATGCTTGCGACGGCGCTACGACCCCGACGACTCAACGTCCCGTTAAGCGCCATGGCTTCGGCCTTTAGCATGTACCATGGCGCTGGAGATCAATCAAAATATACCCTCACAGCGCTGGGTAGATGGTCATGCTTGAATAAGCAGCTTCCCGGTATTTGGTTATTGTAGAAAGTGGCTGTATTCAGTCGCTAATGTTAGCAGATGCCAGCAAGATTCGAGCCGTCCACGTCTACGACTTTGACAATACCTGTATGCGTCATACATCTTGCCAATACATCCCCAACGAGCTCTAACATTGTCACTTAGTATTCAAAACGCCCTTACCGAATCCGATCATATGGAACGGCACGACGATAGGCATGATTTCAAGCCAGGATGTCTTCATCAATGGAGGCTGGTGGCATGATAGTCGCATACTGGCTGCGACGGGTAAAGGACTCGAGAAGGAGGAGCCTCTTGCTTGGGAGGGCTGGTGGAACGAAAAGATTGTCGAATTGGTTAAACTCTCCATGAAGCAACCTGATGCGCTGTCGGTGCTTTTGACAGGGCGCGCAGAGAATGGCTTTGCGGACCTGGTCAAGCGCATCATCAAAAGCAGAGGACTCGAATTCGACATGGTCGTCCTCAAACCTCAGGTCGGCCCCGAAAATCAACGGTTCGAAAATACAATGAATTTCAAGCAAATATATCTCACATCGTTGATGGAGACGTACAAGAATGCCAACGAGATTAGAGTATACGAAGATCGACCGAAGCACACTGAAGGGTTCCGCGAATTCTTTGAGCAGTATAATCTTACGCAAGCAACGAAACCGACGAGGGGTACGATAGATGCAGAAGTCATCCAGGTCGCTGATACGTCAACGACATTGGATCCAGTGGTGGAAGTGGCTGAAGTGCAGAGGATGATCAACCTTCACAACGATGAAGTGCTGAAGCAGCCTCTTCACCTGCGTCCGAGTCGGTTAAAGATCAGCCACGTAGCTTTCTTCACTAGCTACATGATTGAGAGCGAAGATACAAAGAAGCTGCTCGCTCTGGCCAGTATCCCTCCCGAGGTCAAGGAGACGAATCTCAAATTTCATGGCAATACCATCATGATTTGTCCCCGTCCTTGTCCCCCAGCACTTCTCAAAAAGGTTGGTGGAATGGGAAGCAAGATGCTCTGGGAGGTTACAGGTACAGCATGCTACGAGAACAATATCTGGGCTGCCTGTCTGAAACCTGTCCCGCCCAATGCCGTGTATCACAGCGAAAACCCAGTGCCTCTGGTCATCTTGGCCATTAAAAAGGGCTCAAGAGCCGTAGATGCTGGCAAAATTAACATGTGGACAGCTCTACCGCCAGAAAAGCGCTTCACATTTGAGACTACAGTTGGCGAAAAGGCTCTCCTCAAGATTGAGAAGGAGGATCCCAGAGAAGCAGAATACAACCATCTGTATAACAACAACAATAACGTCACCAACAACCAAAGCATGAAGCGCAAGTTCCAAGAAGATCCAACACACAACAACGGCCCTGGAAAGTTTGCTGGCGGTCGTGGTGGCCACGGTCGTGGACGAGGAGGTCAAGGGTTCCGTGGCAACAAAGGCGGCAGAGGACGAGGTGGCCGTGGCCGAGGCAATTACTACAAGTCGCTGGATGATGTTGATCCCAAGGGTCAGCAGGATTATTCGGCTCTAGCACCTGGTCAGAGTGGACAACCTGGCAATCCTACAGACTTGCAAAATTATTACTAGAAATAGCGTTTTGGTCTTGGTTTGTTGGTAGATTGATTGTTAGAATCTTGTAAGCTGTATGGCATGGAATTGGCATGGCGCTCTGGTAGAATATGAACTGTTATATCACAACGGTAGCTTCAAATATGATGAATTTGTTTTATTGTTCATTGTTCATTGTTCATTGTTTCTTTTTTGCTTTTTGCTTTTACTATTGATCCTGTATGATCGTCTTCCCAAGTAATTAGTCACTATCCTCATCACTCTCTTCCTCTTCCTCGGCATTCTCCAACCACTCAACCAACACTCTACACTTCTCCTTCAACGCAGCCATAGCATCCCCTTCCATGGCTCTCTCATCCTCCCACCAGGCCAAGATGCCCTCTTCCTCGAGGATATCTAGCGCATACAGCTGCTGCATCAGCGCAGCAAGCAACGTGCCTGCCTTGGCGGGTTCGACGTCCTTGACGTGCTGCAGCGCCCGTTGCGTGGCGAGGATATACTCGACTTGCTCGGTTTCACCGCCTCCAACGCCGACTTCGTCGATGAACTTGGTTGCGCCTGCACGAGCAGTGAGAGCCGTTTCGGCGGCTTTTGAGGGTTCTAGAGCGCCGTTCTCGGGAGACAAAAGCTCTGCGGCACGACGGACGAAGGCAGTAGCAACGGCTTTGCGCATCATGCTGTCAGAGGCGTTGTTGGCGAGACGAAGACCCATGAATTCGAGCTTAGCGGAGTCGAAGTCGCCAGTGGGGGCGCGGAGAGCGTCGACGAGGCCGTGGACGGCATCGTTGTGGAAGGAGAGGGTATCCTCGGAGGCGTTGGAGCCGCTGCGGCTGTGGGAGGGGAGGAAGTCTGTGTCGGAGTCTGAGTCGTCGGAGTCGACAGAGGAGGAGAGAGTGGAGATGGAGGAGGTGGAGACGTTGAAGGCTGCGAGGGAGTAGATGAGGGATTGTTGGAGGTGGGAGGGATCACGGTCGTCAAGGTCGTCGGGGGAGTCGTCGACGAAGTTGGTGGCGTTGGTGGATGGGCCGAGGAGGGCGGTGTTGGGGGTGCCGCGAGCTATGTTGGAGTTAGGCGCCAGGGTGATGTTGTCTGAGATGGTGACGGATGAGGCGATGAGGGACCCGGAGGGGATGATGGTGGAGGCGCCGATGGTGACAGAGGAGCCGACAATGGAGTGCGTGATGGAAGACTTGTCCGAGATCTTCACGTTGTCCCAGATAATGGCGTTTGAGAGTGTTACGTTGGCGCCAATTGTGCACCCGTTGCCGATGATGCTGTTGGTGATGGTTGTGGATGGGCCGATGGAGGAGCCGCCGCCGATGATGGAGTGGGAGAGCTTGGCGTCCGGAGCGTGAGTGGTGCTGTATTCGAGCACGACTGAGTTGGGGTGCCGGCGATATGTCTGCTTGGGGGCGAGGTTGTTCTCAGGTAGGAAAGGGAATGTCCAGCGGCTGAGCATGTCGCGGCTGATGGCGTCGTACATCTGGAGGTTGCTTGCGCGGGCGGCGTAGCCATCTTCTACGATCTCGGCGTAGATCATCTTGCCGTTGAGTTCCCAGTCCTTGAGTACACCGTGGAGGAAGTTGCGTCGGGGAAGTTCATAGTCAAAGCTCTCGGACCAGAGAGCGAGCACTTCTGGTGTGCAGATGTCGATCTGGGCGTCGATGAGGTCGGCGCGTACTTCAAAGTCTGTGGACAGCTCTTCTGGGATAGCCGGGTCGAGGAGAGCGTAGTGGTCTTCGTTTAGGGGACTCATTTCCTCATAGTGTAGACAGCGCTTGTTCTTGGAGTCAACGACGAAGATGGGCGTGATGCCGTTGCTTTTGGTGCGGTGGTTGTCTGCGCCGCCGCTGCGAAGGACCATGGTCATGATGTTGGGGGCGGCTTCTTCGCGGCGCTTGCGGTGGTCGGCGAGAATGGAGTCCAGCATGATGTTAGAGACGACGTCGCCGTGGACGAGGACGAAGTCACCGTCAACGAGGGCTCGCTTGTCCAGGTCACGGAGGACGTCGCCGGTGGATCGAGCGTCGGCGACGCGGACGAATTGCACGACGGAGAAGGGGGAGGAGCGCGATGAGGCGGCCCATCTGCTTTGGTTGACGTATTCTTCTACTCGGTCGGTTTGCGCTCCGCAGTATAAGTAGACTTCCTGCACGCCGTTCATGGCTAGGAACTCGAATGTGTATTCGATGAGGGGTAGGTTGGCGAGGGGGAGCAGACACTAGAGCTATTGTTAGAATGTGTGTTGTCCATTGGGGGAATCGGAAGATGTACTCTTGGTGTGTCTAGTGTGAATGGCTTAAATCGATCTTGGAATGAGTCGGCGAGGATCTATGACGGGTGTTAATAGACTTGTAAAATCTTGAGGACCACCCCGCAGATACTCACCACTGCTTGCAGGACATCTTCGGCCTTGGCGTCAGCACCACCTTTGGTGGCCTTTTTGCCCTTGCCTGCTGCGCTGTTCTTTCCCTTGTGGGACATTGCGTCTGGAGAGAAGAGCGCGGGAGTTGTATGGGACGAAGTTGGAGGATGGAGGTTCGTGGTGGGTTGAATCTTTTGCTGTGACTCAAAAAGTGGTGTGGGGCGCCTTACCTTTCTCACCTTGCTCACCGAGAAGCTACCCTAGATAGACTAAGGCAGCGAGCGATTGACTGTTTGAACATGGTTTCGGGTTGAATTGACTGTTTAGTTTTCATTTTGGTCCATTGCTAGATGTATATTTACCTTGTGTTGGCTTTGGTGTATAGATTGATTAGAGGTGGGTGTTAGTCTGTTACATGAATTGAATGAACTTGTAAGCTACCTCTTGACGGCACCTTCGCTACGCATGTACGAATAGAGACAGAGAGTATAGATTGCCATCGACGGTCACCCACGGGCATAAAATGAATCACGGCAATTTCAAGCAACGCAAGGCCCAGCAACACGAGGTATTGTAACATGTTCCATCGGGGTGGGAACTGCCGCATTCCTCGTGCATTTAATTCTAAGCGCGGACGATGTCACTTCCCCCAGGCCGTCTTCTTAATATTTGCAATGGGACGAGGACATGTCAATAAAGTCGTAACAGTGCATTCCTCACTCGCGGCTGACACCTCAGACAAGTCAGATTGCAGACACGGAAAGATGGGATGAGGATCGCTCTGGATCACCACCATGTGCCAGAAAAGCCACTTGTGGCCAAATTAGCCCGCTTACGGCTTTGAGGCAAAACCATCAATTGCACTACAGTGAACTAGCAGACCAAGAAAGTTTCCTGACAGGTTACTGACGCAGCGAATGACGGAAAGCAAAGCCTGAAGCGGCTCAGTTGTCCCCAGATTCCCTCGAGTTGAGCCCAACTCATTCGATAGTCTGTGGGGTGCGGCGTTTTACTTTTCCGCATTTACGCAAGTTACGCCCGGAGGCGAGGCAAGATGGCAAGTGATTACTCGCAGCTCCAACTCTTTGCGCCATTGGAAGCTGAGCCAGAGCCTGGCAGAGCACGCAGCGCGCGACGAGGATTGAGAGAGAGTGAGGGGGGACAGCACAGGATTGCCGAATCACATCACGGCAGTGTCGAACCACAGCCTGACTGGGGATGGACTGGTAAGAAACGTTTATGCAAGCCAGCTCACCAGTTTGCGATGATCAGCAACGAACTCGGAGGGTGCTCCTAATTCGACAGCCAATGAAAACGCAGCCCTTTGTCGCAGCTGAGAGGGGTAGAGAAATGCTACTGAGAATAATGACGGCGTTGTTTTGAAGGTTGAGACCATCACTGGCAGCGAATCGCTCCAGAAACGCGCGAGAATCGAGTGATTAGTGATAGAGGAGACCGAGTTTTGGTCGGAGGCGGCTTGAAACGATCGCCTTCGATGTTACGTGTGGCCAGCGATCGCTCAGAATGTCTGCAGCAGCCCGTGTTATGCGAAACCCATCCAGGAAAAAAACAACCCGACTATAAGATTTGTACAGATACATAGGGTATAAGTGAACGCCCTAATATTTCATTTCATTTTCAATTTCAATTCAGTTTCATTTCGTTTCGTTTCATTTCATTTATTGTTTTGGGTTAGGTTAGCATCAGGGCTAGTTGATGGTTGGCAGCCGTGTCCATGGCCGCACCTGTGTGTGGTGCCCTGAAGCAGCACGCTAACTGGTAAACCATTCATTGATGACAGACAAAGAAATTGCTCACTATAACGTTGTAATAATCTCAGCCTAATTTACGGGCCAATGAACCCCAGGGCTATCTCGCCGTGAGACTCGTAAGAATCAGCACATTTGCCAAGTATTGGGCCATGACATGCTTCTCATCCCCCCGAAAGGCTCCCCGCCAGTGGTTCCTTCTCTGCCCAATGACATGCTTCTAGCGTGCAGCCAGTGGATGAATTAGCGTGGGCTGGCTGACTCCACCCGCCATGCCTGTATGCCCACATTCTACCTGCAGCAGTTCTACAGTACAGCGCTTTCTCTCTATTTACAGCGCTGCGTGGTTCTGCCCACCCCCCCCGTCCCAACGCCATCCCGGAGCTCTTCCAGGGAACTTGCACTGTAGCAAGTCTTCATCATTCAATCTTGGCTGCGATCTTTTTTTTTCTTCCTCACCACCCCGATCCAACACCAGCTCTATCCCGACTCGACAGCTCCTAATCACGTTCGCTTTTTTAACTTTATCGTCCACACTACGCAGCGCGACCGTTTCTAGCCCTCGACTTACCCTCGCAAACCACGCACCACACACGCCTATCACGGCCGAGCGATTAATTTTGCGCCCCAGGCCCAACCCCCAAACCCCCGTCTGTCGTATCCAAAACTACGGTCACCGGCCCGGACTCCGTCTGCTCGATTGGCTCGAAAATAATTCAAGACATCGTGATTCTCTACGCCAGACGCTCCCTTCGCGTAAGAGATCAATTGGTTCTATCGGCAAGCCGCCCGCGATTTACTACCTGCAGTTCCATTGCGCCGCCTTCACGAAACCAACCTGCGCCGCGTGCGCTCCTCATCACCACATCACGACGACACCTGTATCTTTAAGCGTCATTGTGCTAGCCGGGTGTCCAAAAAGTAGATTCAACACTGGAGCTAATCGAAATCGCATTACTTTCAATCTAGATCTGCCATCTACGGCGTCACCGAATACGATTGGAACGTTGTCATTCCGTACCTTGGAAAGGCTCAACTTCTCCGAAATTATTACAACACTACACTACTTGCCCTTTTAAAATGTCTGGCGCAGAGGCTCCTGCTGCCACCACGGGCAACAATGCCAGCGAATTCGTATGTTCAATATTCTGATCCCTACAGGTGACCCCCGTATGCTGACGCTTTCTTTCACAGGTTCGCAAGCTCTTCAAGTAGGCTCCGAGGATGTCAACCCCTTGATACGTCGTTACTAACCTCGATTTAGGATGTTGGAGGACCCTTCGCATCAAGATGTTGCCAGATGGGGTAAAGATGGAGACAGTTTTGTCGTCGTCGAGGTGTGTGATATCTGCGCTTGTGATCCAACAAGCTCATACCAATGCTGACGCCATCTTCAATAGGGCGAGAAATTTACGAGATCCATCCTCCCAAAACACTTCAAGCATAGCAACATGTCCAGTTTTATCAGACAGCTGAACAAATACGATTTTCACAAAGTAAAACCATCAGCAGACTTGGATGGCACTGCTCCTGCAGGAAACGTACGTAGCACCGCTGCAAAACTCGACCTACCATCTTGCAAAGCTAACACCTACCATTAGATTCTCGAGTTTAAGCACCCTTATTTCAGAGTTGACAGCAAAGATGACCTGGACAACATCCGCCGCAAAGCACCCGCTCCTCGCAAGGCACAAACTACAGAAGACTTCACTACTACGCAACATGTCGGCGTCATTTCAGAACAGTTGACCGCTACCCAGCAGCAGGTCCAGCAACTCCAAGAACTCTTTGCCGAAGTTTCGCAAACCAATCGTCTCCTGGTAAACGAAGTTTTGACAATGCAAAAGATGCTCAATGCCCAAAAGCAGGCTCAGCACGAAATGCTGAACTATCTGTCCGTTTACAACGGCGGACGCGGCAATGCCATTCAGAACCAGAGCAGACCCTCGAATGGCACTGTAGCAGGAGGCAATCCAGATGAAAGCGTGCCAGAGTTGCGCAGGGCTCGGGAACTTCTCTCCAGCGTCGCTCCCGATACCATTGCTGACCGCGAATTGGAGCGTTTGCATGGCGTGTATGGCCCCATTACCGACACCACTGCACTGGTTACTCCAGTCACGATGCCGTTGTTGCACGACCCCATCACTGATATCGCTCGCTATCCTGTGTACCCTGTGGGGCAGACTGTCGGAATCGACCCCTTCTCTTCTGATCACATCAATAAGATCCCCTACGCTATGCCTACCGAGGCGAGCGGCATGACGGAAGCACCATCGCAGCCGGCTAACTCCAGCACCAGCATATCGAATGCCACCCTGCCCGCCATTCCAGTAACGGCCGGTGCGCGGGAGAAACTGTCACAAATGTGGGGATCCAAGAAGCCTCATGTGTTCTTGGTTGAAGATGATCCAACTTGTGCCAAGATTGGTATTAAGTTTTTGAAATCGATGGGTTGCGAAGTTGAACACGCCGTAAGTTCTAAAAAAAAAAGGGATTTTATATCGCGTTACGTCGAATCGCCGAGCTAACTTTGGATGTAGGAAAATGGTGCCGATGCCTTTAACAGGGTTACAGCTGTCGGCCAAGATTATTTCGACTTAATCTTCATGGACATCATCATGCCTCGTCTCGATGGTGTCTCTGCATCCATGTATATTCGCCAACAGAATTCCGCCACGCCAATTGTAGCCATGACGTCCAATATTCGTCCCGACGAAGTCAACGGTTACTTCGAACACGGTAGGATATTCGCCTTACAGTGGGTTTGACTTGAGATCTGTAGCTGACGTTGTATTTTTAGGAATGAATGGCGTTCTAGCGAAACCTTTCACAAAGGAAGGAATGCTGAAATCTGTCAAGACTCATCTCGTGCACTTGCTTAAGAACCCTCCTCCTGACGCCGCGGATCCTACTGCTGGGCCTACCTTCATCATGGGCGGCATGCCGTTTTTGAACCCAGGAGCTGCCCTAGCTTCAGGACAAGGTATAAAGCTCGAAGGACCTGGAACGCCAACTGGCGGTTCAACATGGTCGCCCAACACGATGACACATGATGTCGATAGCTATGGCATGGTCAATGGCGGTAATCAGTATGCCATGGGCTCACGGCCGCAATATTCAAATGCTGTTGGCGACAATGACAGCCCACCAGGGAAGCGTCAGCGCAATTATTGATCGACGAATTCCTGGTAGGTGAGTGATTGAGGAGGCAGATGGGCTTCAAATATGTTGGGAGATGCAAAGCTCAACAGCTGCAGCGATTGAGTCGCATTTATTGGAAAACTGCGCGATTTAATAACGAATAGCCTTGCAGGGGCACCAAAGGGCGTTTCTGACATTTCTAGCAGAAGGCCGGGGTGACTGCATATTATATATATATATGTCATGTTACTTGGCGGAGGTCTTTTGCGGTCTGGACCGCGATGAGCGGCGGGGGTTGAAGAGTCTGGATCGCTGTGTTGCAATGCGGCTGTGGATTGAGGCGTCGGCCAGCCAAAAAAAAAAGGATCTCCGGTTAAACATTATTATTGGAGATGACGACATGTTGGAAAGACGTCGGTCTCATTTTATTCTCGATTTGGGACAAACAACATGTGTGGTTGCAATGAGAAGCCGGTCAGGCTTGTTTAGAAGGCACAGCATGAAATGCAACGGAACGATCTGGGCTGGTTGTACGAATGGACATGACTGTGTCACTGGAAAACGGCCCAAAAAGAAGCCAAACTCAGTCTGGAACATGGCTTGACAGGGTAACGGTTCCCGAGCGGGAGGGAGCTGTTTGCTCAGGACTCTTTTTTCTTTTATTTGTGTAACCATACGCTTCTAGGCATTTAAGATGCGGGCAATGAGCATCGACGGCGCAAATTTGTTGGCGATTAAAAAATGAGCTTTTCGAATGAACTAAAAATGAGTTGTAAATTGATTTTATTTTATTTTATTTTATATTTTTGGGTTTGTGCCTCTTGCATTAGAGTTCGTGATCATTGGTGATGGAGGTTTGGC
This sequence comes from Simplicillium aogashimaense, assembly GCA_028455935.1. Taxonomy (NCBI): domain Eukaryota; kingdom Fungi; phylum Ascomycota; class Sordariomycetes; order Hypocreales; family Cordycipitaceae; genus Simplicillium; species Simplicillium aogashimaense. The sequence goes on along the minus strand of CM052010.1, from coordinate 2,279,249 downwards.
GCTATTTTCCTAGTGGTCGGGCCGACAGCCGATTTGCTCTTTACGCGATCTGACGCGTCCACTTTGACTGGCAGACGCGTTGTCCAGACAGACATCCCACCTTGAGCCATTCCGTACTGTTTGTTACCACAACTACGGATTGGCAGCGTCAATAGTTGATTGCTGGCGGCAAACCTTGATATTTTCTGTAACAATGCCACACTCTATCCAAGACCCTCAGTCTTCGCCAGCGGCCGTCAAGGACGAGCCAATGGAGGAAGATGCCCGTATCCCCAATGATGTCGACGCCGCTGTTTCTAATGCCGATGACGATGTCGACATGGTTGCAACCCCGGACTCCAGTGGTGCTGCTGTGAAGAACGAAGATGTCAAGCTAGAACAGCTGTTCGACGACGTGGATTCCGACGAAGAGTTTCCTAGCTCTGCTCCTGTCAAGGCGGCACCGAGCTCGCCACAAGCACCTGCAAGTCCGATGTAGGTGGTACTGGGTGATTTGTATTTGATAGTTACTGACGATGTACATAGGGACATTTCTGCCTTGAAGGCATCAGATCCTGAAGTCATGCGCAGTTTCTACCAGAGATTGTTTCCCTGGCGACAGCTTTTCCAATGGCTGAATCATAGCCCTACCCCGACAAATGACTTTGGAAACAGAGAGTTTGCTTTCACACTGCAGAACGACGCTTACTTGCGATACCAATCATTTGCTACTGCTGATTTGTGAGTTATAATGATACATGCGTAAGAGACACTATACTGATAGCCACAGGTTGCGCAAGGATGTGCTTCGCCTGATGCCTTCTCGCTTCGAAATTGGACCTGTATACACTACCAACCCGCGCGACCGCAAGACTCTCCGCAACTCCTCCGCATTTAAGCCCCTTGCCAAGGAACTGTGCTTCGATATCGACTTGACAGACTACGACGACATTCGTACATGCTGTGACAAGGCAAACATCTGCAACAAGTGCTGGCAGTTCATGACCATGGCGATCAAGGTGGTGGACGTGGCGCTACGCGATGACTTTGGCTTTAAACATATTATGTGGGTTTACTCTGGTCGTCGTGGTGCTCACGCGTGGGTTTGCGACAAGAAGGCCAGGAGTATGGATGACCAGAAGAGAAAGGCAATTGCGGGATACCTGGAGGTGATTAAGGGTGGCTCGCAGAGTGGAAAGAAGGTCAATGTGAGGAGGCCGTTGCATCCTCATCTTTCGTAAGTGTGACCTGAGTATGGTGGATAAGAATGGACACTAACATGACGCAGACGAAGTCTTGACATCTTGAAGAGTCACTTCCAGGATGACGTTCTTACAATGCAAGACCCCTGGGATTCCGAAGAGCGCTCAGAGAAACTTCTTCAGCTTCTACCAGATAGAACACTGAATGAATCGCTGCGCCGCAAGTGGGACAATGCTCCAGGACGCAGCTCAAAGTCCAAATGGGCAGATATCGACGCCGTTGCTAAGACGGGCGCAAGCAAGAGTCTCGACTCAAAGGCCTTGCTGGAAGCCAAACAGGACATTGTGCTCGAATATACATATCCTCGTCTGGATATCGAAGTCAGCAAGAAGCTGAATCATTTGCTCAAGAGTCCTTTCGTCGTTCACCCAGGCACTGGAAGAGTTTGTGTGCCCATTGACACGACGAGCAACGAGACGATTGCAGAATTTGATCCTCTTGGAGTGCCGACGGTGCAGAGCCTCTTGGCGGAGATTGATGCCTGGAAGGGTGAGGAGGATGAACCTAGCAGTAGTGCTAGCGCAACGGCGGATTGGGAGAAGACGAGCTTGAAGCCGTATGTTGAGTATTTCCGAAGCTTCGTGGTGGGTATCCTGCGGGATGAGAAGGATATCAAGGTCAAGCGGGAGAGGGAGGAGGATAGCATGGAGTTTTGATCATGGTTTTGGATTTAAATTGGATTGTACTGGTATTGGCGTCATGAGGTGGATAATGAATACATTGCTATGCTATGACTGTGCTGCTGTTGGTTTCGTTTCTGACTTTTGAGGCTGACCTGCCGACTCTTCGGGTCGTGTTTCTATCACTTCTGGTTGAGCTGCTGACTCTTCAGGTTTTAACTCTTGCTCTTCGTCCTCGTCGTCTTCATCCTCATCATCATCCCCCGCGTCTCCAATCAACTTACCACCCTTCCTCTTCGGAATAACGTCCACAAAAGCCCTACCCCAGTCCTCAAACTCCAACCACTTGAGCATAATCAACACAACATGATTCGTCGCCAGCACCTGCCTACTCGCCATGACCATGAACTGACCAATTGGCAGCCTCGCCGTGCGAATACCCCTCTCAACCGCTCTTTTATAGCATAACCCCTTCTCTCGATTCTTATCTACCAATCCTCCAATCACATACGTCGTATTCGGCTCCAGCCTCTCAAGCGTATACGGCGAATCCGACGACAAATACACCACATCCTTATACTTATCATCCAACCCAGGCTGCGTCCCTTCCAACGGGAACGAATCTATCTCATCCCTCGTCCACGGCACAGAACTTTCCAAACTCCGCTGCAGGGGACCAATTACTTCGCCCTGCGCACCCAGCTCCCTCGCTTGCTCCGCACATTCCAAGAAATTCCCCTCGTAGAAATGCATCCCCTTCCAGTTATTATGCTGTCCGCCCAGCGTATGCTCAAAGCGATCCTTCAGGCGCCCCTGGAACCCTGCGACCCACACATGAGAGCGATACTTGGCGTTGCGGTTGTCTGAATATGCGCGGGTGACTTGGCTGGAGAGCGAAATGCGCTCCTTGTCAGTCATGTAGGACTCAAAGTCGCAGTCGAGGAGTAGTGTGACGGGGACTTGGGTGGATGGTGGGCGTTGCTTGGGTGCGAGGGATGAAGGGTCTACGCCTTGGGCGATGAGGGCATCGCGTTGTGTGCGGTTGCGCAGCTTGCGCTCTTGGCGCTTTTCTTTGCGCTTGAGGCGGCGGTCTCCTTTGGCTTCTTCCCAGCGTTTTTGTTTGGCGATGCGTTTAAGGGCGTTTTTGGAGAGAGGTTCTGTTGGCGTGGGATCTGAAGGCGGATTGACGAGAGGTGATTCCGTTTGAGAAGCTGGGAGGGGTTCGGGTTCTTGTGAAGCCATCTTGAGATGCAGGGTTGAAGAAGACGGTGGTTGATAAGAGGTTTTAGGTGCAATGGCGGGGGAAGAGTTATTTGTGATTGGTATAGTGGATGAGAAATAAGAAATGAATCAATGGTGAATGGTTTGAGATTTTGCCATTTATTGTGTGCTGCGTTGCTTTACACGATATATTTCATCGTGTAAAACAATTTCTTACATGAAGTTTTGCTGGCAATATCAAACTCACCTTTGGCCCACTTTATCAGTTTGGTACGTACCCTTTTGTCCAGCCAATTGGCGCACCTCAATTGCTCAGGAATCACGTGATCCTCCCAACTCGACCCGCCAGTCCGACAAAACAGCTCTCGACATCTTTATCGCCAGCACCCATCACCACCCACCCCCCAATTAACCCTCACCCGCGTCAATTGCAGCTCCGCCATGGCTCACGACGAGGGTCACGATAGCCAATCGGCTGCGGTCGCTCCCGCCGCGAAGCCATACGTCCCCCACGACGTGCTCGACGAGACCACCAAGGCTGGTGTGATTGGTCTTGGAAGCGGCTTCTTCATTGCCGCGATTCAAAACGCCCTGTCGAGACGCAATGTCGGAACCTTCAGCGTCTTTACTCGCGGCGCCCCCATCATTGGAATTTGCGGTACTTGAATCCCAGTCAGATACCCAATCAATTGCATGCTAATTGGTCCAGGTGCCGCTCCCGCTGCTTATGCTTTCTTCTCCCGAACGACGATGAACCTTCGCGAAAAGGAGGATGCCTGGGCCGCTGGTTTTGGCGGTTTCGTGTCTGGTGCTGTTTTGGGCTTGCCTTGTACGTGATGACCTGCCAACGTCTGGGGGATGAACGCTAAATTTTGATAGTCCGTCGCTTGCCTGTTTGCATGGCTCTTGGCGCCCTCGTCGGTGGTGTCCAGGGTACTTTCCACCTTATGGGTAACCGCCTCGATAGCTTCTACCACGAGGAGGATGAATTCGAGCGTAAGGAGAAGATTCGCCGAACGACGAGAACACCAGTTGAACAGACCATTGCCGAGCTTGGAGAGGGACGAGGTAAGATTCCCACTACAGCAATTCAAGTTATATACTGACACGTTACAGGTATCAAAGCACCTGGATATGAAGAGAGAAGACGAGAGCGCATCAAGGAGACGTACGGATTCGAAATCAACCCCGTCAGCGCCACCGTCGACGGCAGCCAATAGACGCAACACCATGTCTTCTTTTCCCTTTGTTTTTAACCCTCAAGCTTTGTTTTGTTTTAAGGTTACGGCCCTGTATATAACCACCCGAGAAATGCTACAACTAGAAGAAATCGGAGTTGTTTCTTTTTTTCACGCCAGAGTCTGACGCTGGTCCATCGCAAGTATGTATTCTTCACTCTCTTTCCCACTCTCCGTTTCATGATGATTTTCTCTTTCAGAGGCTGTTTATGATCACAACTGATTACACACATTTTCTATCAATCTACAATCCTGACAAAACACACACAAACTCACCCAATTACTTTTGCATCTCAATTTACAGAGACAGAAACTAACTTGGACAGGTTCCCTCGTGGCTGCTTATGTAGATTTCTTCATACCATTAATGTTGACAAAAAAAAAACTAAAAACCTTTAAATCATACATTTCCCTAGATTTTGAACCGTGACTCCATACATGCACATGTTGCTTTTACGGGTGCTATGCTTGTAGCTTACAACGCCTTAACCGATTGAAAGAACGGATTGGCCAGCAGCTTCTCATCATTGCCCACCAACTCCTTCAACTTGGCCACCTTTTCCTCTTGGCTCAACTCCCCATTACTAACCTGCTCCTTCCACTGAATCAACAACTGCTTCAACATGGCACTGCCTTCCTCCACATCCTCCTTGCTATAGCTCAACCCACTCATATCGTCATGCTTGGAGGTGAAATCCTCCAGCTCGTCAGCCTTGCGCTTCGCCATCCGCACCACCTTGTCAGGGAAGCGCACCAGTTCTGCAACATGGATGCCGAAACTCTGATCGCAGATGCCTGGCTCAACTTTATAGAGGAGCGTCACCTCGCGCTTTGCATTTTCATCTTTTCCGGTGCCGCTAATGTGAGCAGTGACGTGTAAGTTGGTAACTTGCGGGTATTGCTCCGCGAGGGCAGTGAGCTCGTGGAAATGGGTTGCAAACATGGCGAAACAACCGATTTCTTTGACAATGTGTTCGGATATAGCCCATGCGAGGCCAAAGCCGTCGTATGTGGAGGTACCGCGGCCGAGTTCGTCAATGATGATGAGAGACTCGGACGTGGCAGATTTCAAGATGTTGGCTGTCTCGAGCATTTCTGCCATGAAGGTTGACACGCCCTTGAGTTGGGAGTCGCTGGCACCGACACGGGCGAGAATTGAGTCGAAGATGGTGAGTTCGGCTTCTGTGCAAGGCACGAAGCAGCCAACTTGGGCCATGAGGGCAATGACACCCGCTTGGCGGATATATGTGGATTTACCGCCCATGTTGGGGCCGGTTATGATGAGGAAGGAGGACGTGTCGCGTGTGAAGTTGACATCGTTGGTGATGAATTGCACGTCGTCTTGGAGCTCCATGCATGGGTGGCGGGCGCCGACAAGCTTGGTTTGTCCTTGGCCGCGAGGATGGATTTTGGGACGCACATATGCTTCCGGGGCGTTGACGGAGCAGTGTGCGAGGGAGACGATGACATCCAGGTGGGCGAGAACGCCGGCAAGGCGTTCTAGCACGGGGCAGTATGAGGACGCGACCTGGACAACTTCGTTGACGAGGCCGCTTTGAGTACGGTTGTAGTTTTGAGAGAGTTGGTCATATTCGCGACGGTAAGATTGCATCTTCTTGGTGGTGAAGTAGACGCCGTTCTTTTGGGTCGAGCATTCCTGGTATCGTGACTTGTTGCGGATGCAGCCTGCTTCCTGGCGGGTGAGACGCATGCACACCCCGTGGACTTTGTGGCTGGTTTCCAGGAAGATCTTCTTGTCGGCTTCTTGGTTGAGATCGCGAGCGGATTCGTGGAATTCGTCGCGGATGTTGCGGTCTAACTGGTCTAGTTTCTTGCGGATGATGCGCAGGCCTGCATCGTAATCTGACTTGATGATGTATTCGTGGCGGTCGAGGGCGTTCAGGTCTACTGTTTGCTCAACCATGTCTTGTAATCTACCCAAGCTGTCGGAGAGGTCGCGTAGTTTGGTGGTGTATGCCTCATCCAAGGGATCACGATACGCTTCGTCCATGACACCTTCGAAAGTACCAATGAATCCGGGCAGGCGGATCACCACTTGGTATGCTCTGACAACGTCTTCGAGATTAGCCTTTCCGCGCTGGAATTTCTTGGAGAGACGGTAGAGATCAGGAACGGATCGCAGGTGTTCCTCTTGTAACGTTTGGCGGAGCTCTGTGTCATTGTAGAAGGCCTCGACAAGTTGTTGTCTCTTTTCGATTTCATCTTTGCTCATGAGGGGCTGTTTGAGCCATTGGGCAAGTAAGCGACTTCCCGTTGGTGTCTTGCAGTGGTTTAGGACACCGTAGATGCTCATGGTCTTGGATCCGTCTCTGGAACCGGGCATGAGGTTGAGGGCTTTGAGAGCCGCGGCGTCCAATTTCATGAATTGGGCGAGGTCATGTTGATATAATTGGTATTGACCGAAATTTGAAGCGTCTTGGAGGATGTTGAGATATTTGATGAGCGCGGCGGCAGAGCCCATGGCGAGCTTGAGGTCTGTTTGGGGAAGGAGATTGGCTGACTTTTCGTCCTTGAGCAGACGAGCCAGATCTTGCTCAATGTCTTTGACACCGAAATCGCCAGATGGTCGTTCGGCAATGGCGACACCGCAGTTGTCAATGATCTGTCGTAACTTTGCAAGTTCGGGGTCCTTGTCCTTGTCCTTGTCGCTCCTGTCGAATTGAATGATGCATTCGCGGATACCCAACTGGATAATCAGCGATTCAAAATTGGAATACAAGTCGTTATCCAAGAACTCGCTAACGCCAAGCTCACGAACGCTAGCGTCGGCGAAACAGACACCAACACTGCGAGCTTCAGAAGCCTTGGCAGATATCTTGATAGCCATAATCATTGGCGCAGACTCAACCTGGCCACCCAAGTCGTCCTCGACGTCCTGCAAGTTACCAGGAGACGCCTGTTTGATGCATTTCCAATTCATTCGGCCGCTGGGGCTCTGCCAGATTTCGATGCGCTTGCCCAGTTTGAGGAGGGCTTCTCTGAGGAATTGGCGGAAGACTGTGACCGTCATGGTAACGGAGGGCAAGCCAGTGTGGTCATTGCGGCCGAGCTGTCGGACGACTGACGTCGTTTTGTAGACGGTCTTTGCGATGAAGATGGCATCGTCGCCGTGGGCTGTATACCAGTCACCTCGGTCGAAGATGCGGATGGAGTCGGTGCCGATGTCTGGGAGGGACTTGAAGAAGCGGATGAAGCCGCCTTCGTCGTCGAGCTGGGGTTGTTAGTATATGGCTCATTAGGGAGTATGGAGGGTTGATAGGGAAGTACTTTTAACTCTGGGCGGGACGACATGATTGATTGAGGTCCCTTTGCTACGAGATGGATTGCAGCGGATTGGGGTTGGAGGTGGTGGGATGGATTTGGGGGAATCGCGTCGATGGCGGATGGTTCGGCGGGAGACGCGTTTCGGTCAATCAATTAACGCGACCACACCACGTACACTGCTTGGACGACAAATAAAGAGCAACTTGAAATATTCATGTAGGTATTCATTCAAAGGATCAAATAAATATGGCATCTTTACAACTTTAATATATATATATATATATATTTCACTTTTATTTTACTGTGCGAGTCGGACACTAGCCGTACACTTATAAGACGACTCTTTAATCCCAAAATCTTTATTATGGTTGGTAAAATATTAATTTTATATAAAATGAAATAAAATAAAAGCATACTGCTGTATCTCGTTTACACGTATTATCCACGACTTTACCCGTCCCTATTCCCTTTAACCCGAACTTGACATTTAAAGCTATTCAAGGAACACCTGGGTAATCCCAGTTGTGTAAGGTACACAAGTTGTGTCGAAAACAATGTTGCAGGTCCATGAAGCCCGGGCGTTTCGCCGATGAAAATAACAGAAATATATGCTTAAATGAACCCGTCAATATTCACGCAAGCTTACCACTTTTGCCGCTTGGCATGGCGTTCGTAAATCCAGCTAAAACGCTTGGCCAGCGTCGCCAAGCACCGCCAGCTTGACCATCAAGGTTCATCGCAAACGGCTCAACGCATTCGTCGCTGTAAACACAACAGAATCAATGCAAGAATTTGCTGACAATGGGCCCTGCCTTGCTTGTTCAGTAATTGCGTGCCTGTGTGCTACTTTTGTTCACGGGGTCGGCCAAGCTGAGCTGTTGCCATCAAGGTCCCTTTATATGCAGGCTGAGCCTTGAAAAACATTTGTGCGGCGCGACTCGACTCGAGCAGTATTTAAAAGCTTGCTCTAAATGCTTGCTCTAACATGCTAAAATTTCAAGTCGTTTCTTTTGGACAAGGCTTTACGTTGCTGCTATTCTCTTGTGTTCAGGCTTTGCGCAAAAGGCAAGCGTACACCAACTCTATTTCCAACTTTATTACGCCTCGTCATCCTAATCAACATCAAGACAATTCTGCTCCTTTCCAGATTCAAAGTTGCAGTAGACAGAAACATGCTTGCTAAACATCTGTCGCTGTTGGCGCTCTGCACCGCAGCAGTGGCCAGCATCCAGCCCACGCCTGCTCCTACCGTCGTCCAAAGAGCCGAGGAGTCCATCACGGCCATCACCAGCTGCCACATGCACGTATCAGATGTGTAGGTAGTATCTATTATACTCAGATATTGTACAGTATTAACAGAATTTAGATATTGCATGGCTGGGCCTTCAGAGTACCGTGTTCAGGTCACCCCTACAGCAACTGAAGATTTACCTGCTAGCTACACAGAATGCCACCACCATGAAAAGGACATGTACTGCGTTGGTCCAAATGGAGAAGATGTATATGTAGAAACCGAAGAAGACGGAGAAGCACATGACGAACAGGGCCATGACCACGATCAAGATCTCGACGCCCACGGCGAAGGCGATGCTGGACATCAACACTGCCACTTTCACGCTGGTGTAGAGTAAGTTCTCACACAACCTTGAGATGCAACTCGTCAGAATCTAATCATTCTAAAGACACTGTGTAGGAGAGGGCGAAAGTGAGAAACCAGTTAGCTGCCAAGTTCGCAAGCGTGACTACGACATCGGTCTCCGAGTTGGTTTGCTCTTCGTCATCCTCGCAACAAGTGCACTCGGTACGCTTTCTTCAATCTCGCTGTACAAACCCAGAACTAACTTATTACAGGCGTATTTGGTCCCATTTTCTTACAAAAAGCACTCCCTCAGAAACTTGGCCTTATATTCATGGTTCTCAAACAGTTCGGAACTGGCATCATCATCTCCACTGCCTTTGTTCATGTAGGTCCGCCACTTCGACATGTGCGTCCCCAGCTAACGAAAACAGCTTTACACGCACGCTTCCCTCATGTTCGGTAACGAATGCCTCGGGGAATTAAAATACGAAGGCACCACTTCCGCCATTGTCATGGCCGGTCTCTTCCTCTCATTTATCGTCGAATATGTAGGCCACCGTATCGTACTAGCCAAGACCAAATCTGCTGCCAGTCTTACACCAAGTGATATGAGCAAAGCCCTGCTCTCGAGCGATGTCGTCAGCATCCTTGTCATGGAAGCTGGCATCCTATTTCACTCGCTACGTATGTTCGTACCATCACCGTCACCAAGACACACTAACAATTCTCAGTCATTGGCCTCACCCTCGTAGTCGCAGGAGACAGCTTCTTCATCACTCTATTCATAGTTATCCTCTTCCACCAAATCTTTGAGGGCCTCGCTCTTGGCACCCGAATCGCCACCGTCGGCACCAGAGACGACGCCCACAGTCATATCTCTGGCAACGAAACTGACGTCGACAAGACACTTAGCGGCAACAATACCGACGGAGCATCTGGGACCAGCGTCGCACCCGTTACTCATCAGGGTTTATCCATGAAGAAGAAGATGGGACTTGCTTCGTTGTTTGCATTTGTTACACCCCTCGGTATGGCCATTGGCATCGGTGTCTTGCACAAGTTCAACGGAAACGATAAGTCTACAATTATTGCTATTGGAACGCTGGATGCCTTGTCAGCAGGTATCCTGATCTGGGTTGGTGTCGTGGAGATGTGGGCTGCGGATTGGATGGTGGGCATGCACGGACATAGGGCTGAGCTTGCAGATGCGAATGCGTTCACGGTGACGTTGGCTGGGCTGGGTCTTGTTAGTGGAATGGTGGTGATGAGCGTTTTGGGTAAATGGGCTTAAAGAATCATAGATGGTGCTCACCATCATGTCCCCAACATTGAGCTAGAGCAAGAATTAAACTAGGATAACCAAGAAATAAGCCCGAGATGTCAAGTAGATGTCAAGTAGATGTCAAGTAAGGAGTCGAAGGATTACACGTACGTTTAAAGTGCATCAAGACTATAAAGTATAACCTGATTTCCATGAAGTTCAACGACATCAGCATCTTCCATATCTGAGACGCCAAATCGGAGAATATGAGCCAGCAACTAATTGGTCATCCGTCATGAGACAGGCTGGTGCGGATTTGGGAACAGGCCGAACATGTTATGCCCAGGCAGAGTCTCACGAAAGGACGCGGGTGCAGTAACATAATGAAGATTAAAAAAGCACTATAATGAACTAGTCAACTGTCCGTCTTTGCCTCAATCTTCTTCCGGGGGCCCTTCACTGCCGAGACACGCGCTGTGCCACAACGGTTCGAAATTCGTCATCCCAAAGCTGTGGTACGTTTTCTTCTAATGGCCGAGCAGTCTTAGCAACTTCACTCGCTGCCTGTTCCACTTCACCCATGGCTCGAATGAGATTTAGTCCCAGTACCTTTTCAATGTCTCCCTCGTTCATGCCTTTGTCCAACATGGCAGCCACTAGGTAAGGGAATCGATCAACTCCTTCCACGCCCTTGACGGCCGCCATCATCCCATCGTAGTCTGAACCGATACCAAGATGATCGTAGCCAATCATATTACCGACGGCCATGATGTGGTCGACGACATGGAAGACATTGGCACTTTGCGAATCTGTGTCTGTGAACTCGGGCACGAAGCTGATCATGATGATGCCTCGGTTTCTTTTCAATTTCTGCAGCACCGAATCGGGGACATTTCTTGCATGATGACATAGTGATTTTCTGTAGAAGGGCAGATTTCAGCTTCCGAGGTTTGGCAAGGGCGATTACACTTACACTGACGAATGGGTAAAAATAACTGGTGCCTTGGATATCTGCAGAGCATCGTGCATGACATTCTCACTAACATGGGATAGATCGATCATTCTAACAAATGGATCAGTCAGCTTCCAGTGCACTCAGTATTACAAAGGGTTTAGTCATACATTCCAATTCGGTTCATTTCTTTAATGATCGCTTTGCCTGCCTCAGAGAGCCCGCCATGGACAGCCGTGTCAGTCTATCAGATGATTAGCGAATGAAAACAACATCTTATAATCTTGTATAATAGCATACCGCACTATCGGCATAGAGGTTATTATCATTGTGAGTCAACGTCACATATCGTACACCGAGTTTGTGGTAAAGTCGAAGCACAGCAGGACTGTTCGCAATCTGGTGCAAGCCCTCAACTCCAATCATAGCTGCGATACGGCCGCCTTGAAAAATAGTCTGAATATCTTTTGCTTTTGAAGCAAGTGCAAAATGCTCCGAGTATTTATCAATGAGGCGATGAATCAGATCAATCTGCTGCAGTGTCTGCAGTAGTGAGGGCAAATACGTCTCCGTTTGGAAGCCCTTTGCAGATTCGGGGCTACATTGCTTTCCGTTAGCAACTAAATCCGGGGCTAAACTACAATGTATAATACTAGACGTACCAGTCGACAAATGCACTCAGAAACACGCCTCCAGATTGACCGTCTCTGAACCTGCGGACGTCAACGTGCCCGACGAGGGTTTTGCTTTCGTCGAAACGCTCATCTTCAATGATATTGTCATAGAATGCGCGAATCAGATAGGGCCAATCATTATGTCCATCTTCCAGGCATTAGCAATGAGCTACACAGTGATGGAGTGGTGCGGCATGGTCAACCTATTAGCGGAACGCGCTTGAGTACTTCGCGGGCTTTTCCTAAGTGACCATCAATTGATTCAAACATGTTGTTTATTTCAAGTATAGAGACCGGCCACCTTTCTCGAGCGACTACGCAAGCTAGATATAGACCTAGTGCCACGCCACGCCACGTGTGTCCTTGTTCCTTTATTCCTATGACATAAATATTGTCGTCAATCGGAGACTGCCAAGTTGGGAGAATCAAAGTGAGGCTGACGGCGAATGAGGGGTGTCCCCTCACTGCTCAGCTCGCTCTCATCCATACGATGTGTTGATCGTAGACGGATACAACAAGGGAAACAATCAAATCTGTATTTCAATTAGAATCCTTCTTTCAATCTGCCCCAGTGTCAATCATCATGACACTGGCGAGGACGAGGTCATCGGCGTGGAAGAAGATGTCGTAGCTGCTGCTTATGGAAGCGACATCATCCTCCGCATTGATTCGTACACAATACGATATCGATGTCAATGGTACATTGATGGAATAGTGTGTTTCACAATGCGTAAATAGAGCGCTAGTTATCTCTTCGCTTCCTTGGTGATTCTGTTCGAAAAGAAAATGAACTCGAATTATAGGATAAACACGACTTGCAATGTATTCTGAATGTTGAATTAAACTAATAAAGACATTTGACAATCGCACATACATTAGTTTCCCTACCCCAAGAACGAGGCGAGGTCGCATTACCCACGTAGCCATTTGCGCACCGTCATTGACTTGGCCGGCGCGCTGGCTGATGTTGGCTACAGCATTTACGATGCAGTCCACAATAAGGACAGCAGATTTGCGACAATCATGGGCATCATATTGTGAGGAGCAGGAGCCGCTGGGGTCTTCAAAGATGCTTCAGCCAGTGGCGAACCTTGAAGCAAAGCGATGTCGAGAAGATGCCCAAATCGTTTCAAAGAGACATCAGCAAGGTTAAACAAATGCAAGGATTTTGCAAGTTGTAGTGCAAAATTCTATACCTAGATAATTTGAGGTAGCAGCAACCAGTGTGAAACAGCTTTGCAAATTCTTGTTTGGCTCGGTGGCCGAAGCATGTTAATGATATTTTCTGTCACTGGAACTCCTCGCCATCTCCCTTAACGAACTCTTTGTTTTCCACTACTATTTTTGATTTACATTATCTCTCTCTCTCTTTTTTGTCTGTTGTTTTCCATGTACTTGACGTTTCAGCTCAGGTGGAAGTTATGACATGAAGCAGACTCGAGTGACGGGCTAAATCGTGTACATGGGTTAATTGCTTTTAGAGCTCATCTTCGCCGTTCCATCGATCTGGTGGAATCTTGGAATACTTTCGGCATAGTCAGTCGTTCAACGCCTTGAGATCGGACCTGGCCATGTCGTGTTCCTTCACCATGTGCTGATGGCAGAGACAGGCTATCCGTCACAGTTAGGGAGGTGGCGACACAAACAACGAAGCGTACCGCGGTGGGAGAATCTAGGTCAATTGCAGTCTGGGAGCTTTAACTCGTGGCCATTTACGTTGTGTGATATCGTATCTTTGCAGAATTGCAGCCAAGTGGCGAGCCTCACGGCGTTGTTGAAGATTTTTTGTTTCATAGTTACATACTTGATGTGAATGCTCACATTTTGAACGGCGTTGACATGGTATTGGAAGTAGGAAGGCCAATATGGGTCAATATACGACCATTATAGTGGCCCTCTGGTTGCAGACCAGACGTTTAGGATTGCAAGGCACCGAGTTCAACGGTTCACCCACAACTCTCCACCTGGCCAAGGAACAAAAAGGCTCCAGGAGTGACCGAAGGATTGATAACCAATTGACCCAACCGACGCCATGTTTGTTACAGACTACTGCAGGTCACTCGCATTGTGGCGCCCAAACTGGGGATGAAGAAGAGGGTCTAGAATGCAGTGCAACCTGCAGGACGAGATTAGCCAGCGAACGCAGGAAACACGCGAAAGAGGCGGCTTGAAAAAAACGTGTCATCCATGTTTGTCGGATGTCAGCGAAATTATTGATTTGATTAATTTTATCGGCACATCGAATTGCAATTAAGAGTAGCAGAAGAGAGAAATCGAGATGAGATTGGACTGGGAGGAAGAGAAAGGATCTGCATGCAAACGAAGGTTAAGAGATTAAAATGAGCTTTGGGAGTCCAGCAGTACAGTAAATATGTACAGTGCAAAACTGTGGAGGTTTTGTGTGCGTGTGGAGGCGCTGGGGAGAATCTGCAGGCGGGTCGAGGTGCAGTAGTGAGTGCGAAGTAGTGCAAAAGCCCATGAGTGGACAGTGGACTCGGGCATACACTATTGGGACTGGCGCACTGTGCTGAAGGCCTTTTTGCTGGATTGGGTGAGCTGAGCCGGGCCATTTAGCGCGGTTTAACGGTCCGCTTCAGGTACGGGGAACTTTACTTCAGCTGCCCACATCGCAGATTTAAATGTAGCTATTTGTTCCGTACTTTTGCTTTCTTAAATGCACAATCCGGAATATCTAATACAGTAGCTTGTTACATTTTTCCATTTCAAATAAATTCTAGGCTCAGGTGCAAACTGCATTCATGCTGTTTATCCACAACCCCCTGCAGCATGTGGTGCAGTGGACCTTTTGTTTTAGTGCCTTGCCCAGGATTCTAGAGCTTTTCTCACCAAAAGTACAGCCTCGACTGGCGCCACGTACCTCGCCCACCAAACAACAATGCATGGTTACCTCGACTCGCCCCCTCCGCTACCTAACCCTCCGGCGCCATGGTGCCAACCCCTGTACGCCCAACAACCACTGGCGACTCGCCCATCCAAGCCATCCTACCCCAGCAACCCATCTCGGCGCCAGTGAAAGCCTAACACAAAACCAGATGCATCCACTAATTGCAGTGCAATAATCTACCCAGCTGTTGTTACCTGCTCTACAACAGCTGCAGCCACTGAGTGAGACACACCCCCTGGTCACTTCGACGGCTGGCTCTTCCGCCACTCCTCGTCTTATTCCCTCTCGACCTTTTCTTATTATTCCCTTTTCCGTCTGAACCTTTTGTTTTCTTCTTCTTCTTTGCCTCTTCTTCCCACCCCAGTCGTTCATTCGTGTGTTGGTCTGTTTTGTGTTGGTTCCATCCATCTTCTCTTCGTCCATCTTCGTCGGCTTCGACACTCCTTTCTTCTCATCGACCTCGACCTCCTATTCAACCACACAACACACCACACTCACCAACCCGATCGCGTGCTCTCCCACTCAATCTCCCACAATGGTTAAATTAATCGACCGTATCCAAGCCAAGCTTGAGCTCTTCCGCCTCGAGCAGCGCTACACCCGCCGCCGCAACCGCCGCTCGACCTTCGTATCCAACGCAGTCTATGTCGATGGCGAGTATGTCTTCCAGACCCCCAACACCACTGGTTCTTCCGCCGACTCATCGAGCACTCGAATCGATGCCCTCCACGGCGAAAAGATGAACATGCGCGCTGCCGTCAACGCTCCTTCTCCCACCTTCATCCCCGACTCTCCCAACCCCGAACGCAAGCGTCTAAACAGATTCTCGTCCGTACCAGGCTTTGGCAGTGCCTTCAACAAGGACAGAACTGAGATTCAAACCAGAAGGACAAGCACCATCCAATGGTAGTTTACTCCAATCGAATCACAAAAACAAAAAAAGACACAACAGTACAAAACATGGGAACCAAACGGTATTAGCTGGGAGTTGAGAGCGTTGTACGATCATGGGACATTCTTTTATCACTTTTCATAATTCTACGTCTTTGCTTTTCTTTCACCTGGACATTTTTTTGGGCACAAAAGGGGTTTGCATTTCTTACTTTTTATTTTTTTTCACATTTTATTTTGGCAACGGGAGGAAAACCTAGTGCTTTGGTTTACGACTTTCTTGTTTCGTTCGGTCCTCATTCACGGACTCGCTTTTAGACGGATCGCGCGTATGGACTACGCTTCCTGTTACTTACACATCTCTGACGACCTTTACAATTTCATTATCTCTTTTTCCTCAATCTTTTCCCTTTTAAATGAGGTTATTGTATGCTTCTTACGATGGTCCTGGTCGATGTGACATTATAGGTAATCGTCCGAGCGACTGGGTCGCACTAAATAAATGTCTTGCATCGATTGTCTTACCTGCAGCCCCCATCGAGTCAAGCGCAGCACACTGACCGTTGCATTGAACAGGAGGCAGGAAAGAAGTAGGGCTAAGCATTCTACTTAAGGATTCTGTTTCTTTTCTTTTCATGCTCACCGTGTTGTGCTTGTTCATCTGAGTTTGCCACTCACAAAAGAAACGATGGTATGTTCTACGCAGGGAGCATCGAAGTCAAATGATCATCGTCACTGGAGGGAATCTGAGAGGATACGGGCATGCCAGATAAACCACAGAGAAGTCTGCGATAGTCAAAGAATCACTGTAATGAAGTCATCATATTATGTCTTTTACCTTGTAACTAAAAAAAAAAAGAAGATGCAATGCAGTGCATGTCCATACAAATGAAACCAACATATGACTTGTTCCCAGCAATTCAAGCTCGAAACTTCCAAAATACGAATCCTTCCCAACCCCATCATCACTCAACGCCCAATACCACCGCTGTGTGGTGAATGCAAGTATAAAAATATGCAAAATAAAATGCAACATGCAAGTTCAAAAACATCATGGCTTTTGGTTGCACCCTTTACGCCGTTAACAGACCTTCATATGCCCGATCGACTGTACGACCTTCCATACCTGGCATCATGCGCAGTTGTGCCAATGTGCTAACGTACCCGCCGTCTTCTTCGCCGGCGAATTCTAAATAGTCTACGACTTCGCGAGCCTTCTTTACGCCGAAGCCGGCCAGGCTGCGGATTTGGGAAACGTCCCGTGAGTTGATTACGTCGAGGAGCCGTTGGCTACGGGGAGACGCAGGTGGCTCAATATCTTCCGGGAATACGATTGTGGTTGCTCCAGACGCAAAGCAGATGGTGTCGTCGTCCCGTGCTACGGAGAAGCGTGATGTTCTTCTTCGTTTGCGGTCAGGTTTGGCGGCATCGGTTGTGGCATCCGGGTCAGCTACTCCAAGACGAGATCGGAGGCGAGCAATCTTTCCTAGTAGCTTGGTTTGGCCTGGGAAGTAAGGTAAAGCGCTCTCGTATGCCTTGAGGGCGGATGCGTCATCACCACGCTCCTTATGTTGTCGGGCAGCGAGGAGGAAGCGTAAACCATCCGATTTGGCATCATCTCGCCACTCCTCACTTTCTAGACGTCGCTCCAGAGCTTCTAGACGGCGCTGCATGGCCTCATTTACATCAGGCTGTGGAGGAGGTGGTGCCTGGACCTGCATGGTTTGCTCTGCTGCTATTCTGGCAGCCAGAAGCTCTCCTACTTTCTTCTCAACCATAGCTTCAATTTGCTTGGCAGACATGGTGATGGTCTCTTCTTCCTCTGTAACTCGCACTGGTGATCTAGGCGCAAGGGGAAGCATCGAAGGTCGCGCAATCTTAGAAGGCCTCAGCATACCGTCAACTTCGGATGGGCGTTTAAGTGAGCTCTGTCGTCGAATTTGAGAAGTTGTAATGCTCGGTCGTGAGCTGGGGATAGGCTTGAGCTTGTCAGTGTAAACGCTGAAAGCCTTAACTGGCTTGGTGGACTCTGCTGCCTTGGCGACGTTTCCGCTGTGAACGTTATGAGAGTTCATTGCATTGGCAAGAGGTCGTAGTGGCTGGCGGGCAGATTTGTTGCCCGAAAGTCCTGAGTTTGAGCGTGGCATTTGCTTAAACACCACTTCATTCTCAATCTCTCGAACTTCGATTCGCTTGGCACGCGAACTGACGTTCAAGCTGCTCAGCGTGTCGAGATGATAGCTACGCAGAGGCGCCAAGTTCAGGATCATGACTGTGATGCCATTGTTCTGGCCTAGCGATAGAATGCGAGTCATCTTGGACTCGCGATACGGGATTCTCTTGTCTCCGCGGCCAATGGCGTCGATGCACTGGCTCAGCACGAATAAACTCTTGTTGATTGCCGCTGACTCAACCAGGCGCTCTTTGTTATTGTCCGTCCTTCGATTGTCCTCCGATCCAGCAAGGTCAATTGCTGATGCGGTGCTCTCACGAATGCAACCATCCGTGATCTGGGTTAACTTGACGCGTAAGATCGCATGGCTGCGACTGCTGTGGGCATTAAGCTTCGTCGCGGCCGTGACACGGTTGTTATTCGCCTCAATGTAGAGCTTCTCGAAATCCTTCAGGTCCTCGCACGTGCGTTCTGTTAGACCAACGACAACTGTCTTGCCATTGGCCTCGGCGCGTAGTGGCAGACCCAACGGCGTTCGGTGCTCCGGGGGCTCCAGCAAATCGTAAACCTTGTCGTTGTAGATTTCGTAATATGACAGGGCGACTTGGACAGTCGTTTCGCCTCCCGAATCCTTCATAATCTTCTTACCGCGACGAAACACACCGCTCAACAACCTGGGTATTACACCACGTTCTGCAAGCTTCAGGCCACCTCGCATGGTGTGTGTTTTGCCTGTTCCTGTAACGCCATATGCAAATATTGTAACATCGAGTCCTTGGAAGAGAGGCTTAAGGTAAGGTAAAACTATGTCCTGTCAACGCGTTGTTCTGCCATCATCACTTGAAAAGCAATCAATGCCCACCTTCTGCAGTAAACAACGCCTCCTGCGACGTATTCTGATCGAACACGCTGTTAAACGCGAAGGAGAACTCTTCGGCCTCATTCTTGGGGCTCGGGATCTTGACAATCGTCGTGGGCTTGCCTTCTTCCACGGATTCGGCGCGTACAATGACATCCTTGTCCAGTTCCTTGTCCAGGAGCGGACGGATTCTCGCAACAACACGGACAGACATGGCCGAATCGAATCAAAGAAGACACAATGATTGGGCAGTCGGATAACCCTAAACAAAGGAAAGAAAGGGACGGCGGGGGAGGTCGGAACGGTTGGCTATGAATGCATCCGCACGAGATCAATGATACTGCACGAGATCAGATCTAAGCTGTCGTAGACTCGCCAATTTCCACGTCGTTGGTTGGTGGTCCGAGTGTCGTTGAACCCCAAAGCAAAAGCAGTGGCGGCATGGGTACGTTGGCCCAGCAACGGAGTCATTTTGGTGGTGACGTCGGGACACGGCGAAACGATGGCGCCGGGAAGAGCCGCATTTTGTCCACAAGCTTTCTAAGGCACAAGCACAAGCTAGAGGGGAGCTGTGAGTGGCATCAAACGCGGCTTGGAACTAGACAAGCAGGCGACAATTCATAATGCGCGGTGCATCTCCGATTTTGAGGACGGCGCGTGGCCTGCGCATTTCACAATCGCCATCGTTTGTCTGTCGACAATGCAGGGCTATTCAGATTAGCGCAACTCCAAACACCGAAGCGCGAGCTACGGGAGATGCTTTCGGAGCGCCAATTGATGGCAGAGACGTTGCCGGTACGTTTGAAGCTTTGGCATTCGGATTGTTGCTTATGGGCTAATGATTGACGTCGAAGATGCTCGATTCGAGGTGCTAGGATCACCATATTCGATGCTGTCGGCAACGCTGTCGCCATCGCAGAGGCTTTACACGCGGCGGGGAACCTTGGTGGCACTTGCTGGAAAGCCTGAAGATGTATGTATGTCCTGATGATAGAGTTCGAAGCTATGCTTACGATCACACAGACTCAATCCACACTGTCGCTACTGAACCCTTTGACGCGGGGACCCTTTGGCGTCCCATTCTTATACCAACGAATCACAGCCGCTTCGCCGGTGACGGCACTCATCTCGACGAAATCGCCGACAACTACTTTCACGGTTGTGCATCTTGATGGAACGACGGATTGGATGGTTACGCAACGAAATGCCCTCCTCGCTTGGACTGGTCACACACTATCACTTTCGTCCCGAATTCAACATGGGCTGTCTCTTGCTTACTGGGGTAGCACGTTTATGACGGGACGAGGACTTGCAGCACTTTCTGCTCCTGGACAAATTTACCAACTTACTCTCTCCGAGGGCGAAGAGTTTGTCGCACACCCTGGCAGTGTGGTGGCGTACTCTGTATCGCGAACTGCCCCTCGTCCATTCCGGTTCAAGAGTTCCAGCTGGCGTCTTCAAGTTCCGTCTCTATCGAGATGGCTTCCTGAGAGCGAATTCATCAAGAACATGCGCAAGACGTCTACGTACAAGTTCATCGCACGCGCTCTTTTCAGCCTGCGTACTACGACCCGTCGCACCATTTGGGGAGACCGACTGTTCTTGCAATTCCAAGGACCTACGACTCTATTGCTATCCAGCCGAGGAGTTCGCGTTGCCGATATCTTGTCGAACAAGCAAGTGAATGAAATTGCCGACGCTCCTGCCGGTGCTGTTCAGGAAGCTGTTGAGCTGCCAGCTGAAGTTAAGGATGTGGCCAAGGCCGCAGAAACTGCTACTACGACAGAGCAAGCTCCCAGCGCCATGCACGTAGCATCTGTACGACGAGACGGCAAGGTGTCATTCCAGGACAGCAAGGACTTGAAGGAGTTTGTGAGATAACTCTACACTGAAAAAACTGGTTTAGAGCAGTGTATTACAAAAAGGGTCATGTTTTAGAGTCCGAATTTAGGACGAATATGTACAATGTCAAACGTTTCTTTGTCATGAAATAATCCATTATTAATTCAAGATGAAATGGGTAGTTGTTCCCATGTTGGAGTCGCTGTTAGTGACACGGAGGATGGATGGCAGATAAGTGAAACAAGGTTAAGAATAAGGTAAAGATCATGTGAGGTCGCATGTTGAATAACACATGGTATGAATCTCTCTCGGATCCTCGGATGTTAGTCTCTGTTGGTTGCTTGTGGATATTGCGGAAGCAGGACCTCGTGGTTCTCGTGGAGCACAGTCACTAACCCACCTAAGACAGGCGGTATACATCAATTACAGTGGATGCAGGGCCCCTCGGCGTCGCGCC
This sequence comes from Simplicillium aogashimaense, assembly GCA_028455935.1. Lineage (NCBI taxonomy): Eukaryota > Fungi > Ascomycota > Sordariomycetes > Hypocreales > Cordycipitaceae > Simplicillium > Simplicillium aogashimaense. The sequence goes on along the minus strand of CM052010.1, from coordinate 2,258,050 downwards.
TAAGTTATGTCCGAGAGTGTTGAAGGGTGCCGTGGTCACCTGCATGCGTGTCTGTGCGGGGGAGCCGTTGCCTGAATTGAACAAGATGGGAGCCTGATACTGATACTGCTATCATATATTTATCTTCAATATTTGTATGGCAACCGAACCCCCCCCCCCCCCCCCCCCCCCCAAAAAAAAAAAACAACCTGTCTGGTACTCCGTAGAAGCATGGTCTACTCACGCCTAGTTGATTGTCGGGTATTGTGGGTGTTTGAGCAAAACTGCCACTAAAGGCACTGCTGTCGCAAGCTAACAGTGCCGCGACTAACAAAACAGGTCGCGAGGCGAGCCCCTTCTAAACTCCAGCGACTCCACCGCCGACTCGTAAACCGAGCCCACTGAAGCCTCCGTCCTGTAAGACGATCGTTTGGTTTCTGTTAGTGGCTGTTGGTTGGTTGACCCTCTTCATTTCCCGCAGGCAAATGGATGCAAAGCACGGATATATTCGACCTAAGAGCGAAGACGCGACCCAACCAGAAAGCACCATGGTGCAATTTCTTCCTTTTTTTTTTACTGGTCAACCCATGCGGCTCCCCGTGTGGGTATTACAAAGCGGCTCCATGACCAAGGCCACAGCCTGGTGTTACTGGTTAAAGCCGAGCTAGTTAGACGGCTGGCATAAAAAATAAAATAAAATAAAGATGCCGCTTTTTCATTGTGCCTCTACTTTATGGGTTTGGAATGTGGTGTATAAAACAAACGTTGCTGTGGCATTCCGATTGCACGTTTCACTAGATCTCGACTATCACCAAGTATCACCAGTTGGTGCCACAAGCCGCTATCCCCTTCAGCGATCTATTACAGGAAAATTAAAGAAGAAATACACACTAGTTGTTGCTTGGTAAGGACAGTCTCGTCCAGAAATCCACCATGACTGGCTCATCGTCATCCCTCACCTCAACGGTCAACGAGAAACGGCCCCTCTCAGACGAGACGCAAACCCCAGCCCCAGATCTGGAACAGGGCATCCAGCCTGCCAAGACCGAGAATCAAGATCACCAGCCCATTCCCGCGCAGATTCCGGCACCGGCCATCCCAGACTTTCCTGATGGTGGGCGGGAAGCGTGGCTGGTAGTACTTGGAGGGTGGTGTGCACTGTTCTGCACGTTTGGCCTCGTCAACTGCATTGGTGTATTTCAAGCGTACTATGTCCAAGGGCCACTGTCCAATTACAAGGCTGCTACGACGAGTTGGATCACGTCGTCGCAAGTATTCTTCATGGTATTTTGTGGAACAATAGTATGTGATATACGTCCCCTGCTCTCTTACACCATGGTCTTCGTCACTAACACATCACCTAGTTCGGAAGACTGTTTGATAACTACGGCCCCAAGTATCTTCTCTGGGGCGGCACAATCGTCTACATCTTCGGTCTCATGATGGTCTCCCTCTCACACGAGTACTACCAGTTCTACCTCTCGCAGTCCCTTGTTTCAGCCGTCGGATCTAGCGCCGTCTTCAACTGCTGCATGTCCTGCCTCGTGTCATGGTTCAACAAGAAGCGCGCCCTCGCATTCGGCATCATGGTCTCCGGCTCCTCTGTCGGCGGTGTTGTCCTCCCCATCATGATGGATGAGCTTGTCGACCGCATCGGCTTCCCCTGGATGATGCGCGCAGTGGCCTTCATGTTCCTCGGCCTGCTTACCATTGCCTGTCTCACTGTCAAATCCCGCCTACCTCCTCGTCCCCGTCCCTTCGTCTTCAAAGAATACACCGACAGCCTGCGCGAGGTACCCATGATCTTGACCGTCCTCTCCGTCTTCTTCTTCATGTGGGGAATGTTCCTCCCCTTCAACTATATCTTGCTCCAGGCTCAGGCGGCCGGCATGTCACCTCACCTGGTCAAGTACCTGCTTCCGATCCTCAACGCCGTCAGTATCTTTGGCCGTATCTTGCCCGGAATGGCTGCAGATAAACTTGGCAGATACAACGTCATGATTGCTATTACCTTCATCTCGTCTCTGTTCTGTCTGGCGGTCTGGATCCCCGTCAAGTCAGTCGCTGGCATTTTGGTCTTTGTTGTCATTTTTGGATTCTCGTCTGGTGGATTCATCTCGCTTGCTCCCACGCTCATTGCGCAAATTTCAGATATTAAGCAGATTGGTACACGTGTTGGCACTGCTTTTGCTTTTCAGGCTGTCGGTGCTTTGACTGGTAGTCCAATTGGAGGACAGATTGTTCATGCTCAACATGGCAAATATATTGGACTGCAACTGTTTTGTGGAATTACTATGCTGGTTGCTTCTTTTATCTTTGTTTTCGCGAGATATTCACAAGTTGGCTTCAAGATGGTCAAGATATGAGGCAACCTTGATGTCAATTGTTTACCGAAACACGTCGAGGGTTTAAAATGTATTTAATACGGCGCAAGGGTTAGAATAGTATATTAATGAATGGTGATGTCTCCTCTCAAGATGCTTACAATATCAATTGATTTTTATTTGGTTGCCTATTTCGGCTTACTAGGCTGGTTGTGATTGGCAAACGAAATCTTCAGGTGGCCGGCGTGACTCAAAGAGTCTCGTCGCCGAAATTGACCTACGATTGCCCATTATCGTTCGTCACATCACGTCGAGAAATTTACAAATTTCAGTCTCATAGTTTGCGTAAAAATGTCAGATCTACGTCTTAGAAAAGCCGAGACGGCAGACGTCCAAGTCCTCGCAGACGTCCATATGGAAGCATTTGCCGACTCACCGGTCTCTATGCGCAGCTTCCCTCGAACCGACCCCAACGCCCAGGCCCATACAAAAGCCATGGTTGAGCGCTTCTTAGCGGACGAAAATTCCGAGGTCGTCGTAGCAGAAACTTCATCTGGTGAAATCGCAGGCTGGGTGCGTTGGCACCACCACGAGGATTATTCACCTCCTGCTGAGAGGCAAATCTTCGAGCCAGAGACATTCCCAGAGGCAGGGGACCAACAGTTTGCAGCATCATTCTCCCAGGAAATTTATGACGCAACGCATAGGGTCATGGCGAATGATAAGGAGTGGTGGTTTCTGTCTACAGTGGTGGTGAGGGATTCATGGCAGAGAAAGGGAGTAGGGTCGAAGCTGATCAAGTACAAGATGGATGAGGTGAACGAGAAGAACATGGTAGCATATGTGAATGCTTCAAAGAAGGGAAAGGAGTTGTATGAAAAGTTTGGATTTAGGACAGTCGATGTGACTGATTCTGGATATGAGGTTATCACACACCATATGAGACGGGCACCCGTGTAGAGGTGCGACAAAATTTTTTCTAGCAGAGGCAAAGCTTATTTTCCTGTCATTCACATTGCCATGAACTTAGTTCTTTTTAAATTTTACAAAACGAGGCAGCCGCAGTCCAAGAGCCTGAGGACGATGTGCCTTCCCCGATTTGACTTCAGCCAACCCAAGCCAATGGGACGAAGAGAAAAACAGTATAAATAAGCCCACCGCCAATATTATTTCTTCTTCTTTAAGGCAATTTAAAACTACTCTGTATACTTTAATTGCCTTCCCATCTCCTTACCACATCTACCTCTTGTCCTGTATTATATCTGTATATAAACGACGCAGTACAAATATGCCCCTTCGAAGCGACTCACCAAAGGCTGAAGCCTTCGCTGTTTCAGGATCTCCAACCGAATCCCCAGAAAAGATAGATCAAGCAGGCTCGATACTCCCGACAAGCCCGATCGGCCAGACAGGTCAGATCTGTGAGACAAGTACGACACCTGGAACAGCTCATCTTGAAGGAGCCCCTCAGCTCAGACGCTCGCAGCGCATCAGTGGCAGCAACGCCGCATATACCTATAGAGACCAGGGGCTGTGGGACCAAGACACACTCTTAGCCTTGGAGCGTCGACCGATATCCCAAGAATCTCGGCGGTCTGCTGGCTCTTCAGGTACGACTTTCAGCATCCACAGCGCCAACAGCGACAACTCTTCGTCAAACTGCAGTAAGCAAGACGGCAAAGCAACCGCTCACGGTATTATTCCACCTTGGGCCAAGCCAATATACTTTCCCAAAGATCCATGGGCGTACCTGTTCAACGATGTGCTGAGCTTTGCCGAGTCCGTTGATAAGCTACACGAAGTATATGAGGGACAGCTTGCTCCAAGACATGCCGAACGTGCTATTCTGGACCGATATCAACCCAAAAGAGGTAAAACACTCTACGAGGCGGTTGCTAGCGCAAAGACCATCGAAAAGACAAGATTACGAGTGTCGCACAAGCTCACTGTTCTGCGCAAAATGCTGGAATGTGATGATGAATGGCGTCAGGACCAGAGGGTTGGCATTGTACTTTATATGCTTCTTCGAAATCGGGAATGGGGGTCTGAACATGACGAATCCAATTTGATGTTTTTGGATGGCGAGCTAAGCAAGTGGCAGGCGGTTTATGACTGGAAGAGCAAGTTTTGAGGGAGTCGTCTCAAGCGTGGAATCCTTTTGTTTTACTATGTCTAAAAAAAAAGAACAAAAGAAAAAGGTAAAAAAGAAAGAGGGGGGTGGGAAGGCTAAAAAGTAGTGAGTATTTTTACATGATCATTAGAGGCAAATAAATTAGTTGGTATTTTTCACTGTCACCAGAGCCATGTCGTGTATGTTGTAGACGGTGCACAGAGGGAGAGTCGTTGGTGTTTAGTGCAGAAGGTGGTGGAAGGGTCTGATTGGTCCGTGCGCACATGCTGTCCCATTGCACGCACACATACCACCCACCACTGCCTACGGTCTGCCAGGCACGCTAATTACCAGCCAAAAAGGAAAAGGAAAAGGAAAAGGAAAAGGAAAGGCAACAATTTTTTGGAGCTCCACGAGCTTCCAAAAACCCCCACCAAGAATCCCGACAGTCAACCCATCCGCTCCCTCCACCACCATCCTATCCTTTTGCAACAGAGCTTGATTCTTTGCCACCCCCCCAGATCAAGGTCAAGTTTACAGCTCTTCCACACATACTCATTTCATCATGTCGTTCGGAGGCCAAACCCCGACGATCATCGTCCTCAAAGAAGGTGAGCACCTCCCGTTTTCAACCCCACCGCCTCGTAGGCACACAAGACATCCGGATGTGTATCTCGTGTGCCTCCCGCGCCGTGTCCAGCTGTGGCTAATGCGATGTCTGTTTGTCTGCAGGAACCGACACTTCCCAGGGCAAAGGCCAGATCGTTTCCAACATCAATGCCTGTCTCGCCGTCCAGGCCACGATAAAGTCTACTCTTGGCCCTTATGGTGGTGATTTGCTCATGGTCGATGAAAATGGCAAGCAGACCATTACCAACGACGGCGCCACCGTCATGAAGGTAATTTTGACACTAAATCGATGCTTGGAGAAATCAGCATATATTAACATCCTCGGGTAGCTGCTCGACATTGTTCACCCCGCCGCTCGAATCCTCGTCGACATTGCCCGATCGCAAGATGCTGAAGTTGGTGATGGTACCACATCCGTTGTGGTCCTCGCTGGAGAAATTCTCAAGGAGATCAAGGAACACGTTGAGCAGGGAGTCAGTGCACAGATTATCATCAAGGGCTTGAGAAGAGCGTCTCACTTGGCCGTCAACAAGATCAAGGAGATTGCCGTTAGCACAAAGGAGAGCAACCACCGCGAGACCCTCGAGCGCCTGGCCGCTACCGCCATGACCAGCAAGCTTATTAAGCGCAACACTGAATTCTTCACAAAGAGTATGTTTCCCTGGACTCGAGATTTATCCCTAAATGGCTAACCTATTTTAGTGGTTGTCGATGCTGTCCTTTCCCTGGACCAGGACGACTTGAACGAGAAGCTCATTGGAGTCAAGAAGATTCCTGGCGGATCCCTTACCGACTCACGCTACGTCAACGGTGTTGCTTTCAAAAAGACATTCTCCTACGCCGGATTCGAACAACAACCCAAGTCTTTCAAGAAGCCCAAGATTGTCTGCTTGAACGTTGAGCTCGAGCTCAAGGCCGAGAAGGACAACGCCGAAGTCCGTGTCGAACAGGTTTCTGAATACCAAGCCATTGTCGATGCCGAATGGCAAATCATTTACAAGAAGCTCGAGGCCCTCTCCAACACTGGCGCCAAGGTTGTCCTCAGCAAGCTCCCCATCGGTGATTTGGCCACGCAGTACTTTGCCGACCGCGATATTTTCTGCGCTGGTCGTGTTACGTCAGAGGACTTGGAGCGTGTCGTCCAGGCTACTGGTGCCGTCATTCAGTCTACTTGCTCCGATATCCTGCATGAGCACCTGGGAACTTGCGGAACCTTTGAAGAGCGCCAGATTGGTGGCGAACGATTCAACTTTTTCGAGGAGTGCCCCGAAGCTAAGACTTGCACATTGATTCTCCGTGGCGGCGCCGAACAGTTCATTGCAGAGGTTGACCGCTCTCTGCACGATGCCATCATGATTGTCAAGCGTGCCATCAAGAACCAGATGATTGTTGGTGGAGGTGGTGCCGTCGAGATGGAGGTTTCCGCCTACCTGCACCAATTTGCTGACAGCAGCATCACACACAAGCAGCAGACCATCATCAAGGCCTTTGCCAAGGCTTTGGAGGTTATTCCCCGCCAGCTGTGCGATAACGCTGGTTTTGACGCCACAGATATCCTGAACAAGCTTCGCGTCGAGCATCGCAAGGGCTGGACCTGGGCTGGTGTCGACTTCCAGAACGAGGGCGTCGCTGACATGATGGAGCGCTTCGTGTGGGAGCCTGCATTGGTTAAGATTAACGCCATCCAGGCCGCCACGGAGGCTAGCTGCCTGATTTTGGGCGTGGACGAGACGATTCGCAATGAGGAGAGTGAGAAGCCCCAAGCACCTGGCCAATTGCCGCCCGGCGCTGCCCAGCGAGCCTTGAGAGGCCGTGGACGTGGCATGCCCCGCAGATAAATTGGGACTATGGATGATGAAAAAGTTTAAAAGAAAATGAGTTTAGACGGGATAATGTAATTACTTTTGATCAAGGAATTGTTTTACATGTGGATAGAATGCGAAGCTGAAAAAGTGAGGCGTTGGGATCTGTATGATACCTAGAACAACCTCTTGAAGATAACTCTTCGTAAATCTTGTTTGAGGGTGATTTATGATACAACTGGTGACGTGATTTATATAAATTATTTGGTTGGTGATATTCTATTGTACAGCATCATCATGATGATCAATCAACATATCCAAATCCCTATCCACAGCATCGCCGTCTGCGGCGTCACCATCACCCGTCGCCGTTAATAAAGCCTGGAAATCAGCATGCGAATTATAATGATCAAATACATTATCATGATGTCCCGCCGGCTCCTGAGAATGTTCTATTATCTGCGGGTCAATGGGCTGATAATCATGGGGATTCAACAAGGTCTGTATCGGCGGCAAGACGGTAATATCACTGGGGCTGGCATATGTCGGTATCCTAGGATCGAATTCGGCCGCAGTTGTGGGAGTAGGGGTATTCGGTTTGCGTGGATTAGTGCCAGTGGTGGTCTTGGAACATTCCCCGCAGGTGCGTATCACATCGCTAACTGTTTCCTTAATGCGACTCCAGTGGTATTTCTCAGCTATGGTGGCGGTGGTTTTGTTAATGCCACCGTGGTGGATGTTATGTACGTTGCGGGCAATTTCGTATTGCAAGGCCGGGTCGGAAATGACCTCCTTGTCTTTGAGCATAAGCTTGTCGCCCTCGAGGAGCTTGTAGTGGGTTGCGGCGCTGCGGAGACGGCTCTTCTCTGCGCGGTCGGCGCCGGCAGGGTACTTGCCGAATTTTAAGTAGTATTTGATCTTGTCGAAGCGTTCTTCGCTGACGAGGTCTTCGCTCCCCGAGACCAAGTCGCGGCCGTAAATAATGCCGTCGATGAGTTGATCCGGGTGGGATTTCAGACTGCCTGCACCGCGAACACGACCGATTCGTTTGAAGCCCAGTGCATCCCAGATCTTGCAACTGGCTACGTTTGTTTCGTAAACGAGATTAAACATGCTATATGTATAGCCTAGTCGCGGTGCCCAGTCTATGTAGCATTCGCCCATGAGACGGCCGACACCACGGTTGCGACTTGCGTCAGTGACGAGTAGTCCGCCATTGCATACATGACTACTGCGGCCGGGGTAGTTGGGCTTGACGTAGAAGCTGCCTAGGCACTCACGGCTCCAATCGCGGGCGGCGTCCTCGTCGAGCGTGTTGGCGATGGAGTCAATGGTGCCTAGGAGCATTACTGCCCCAAAGTTCTGGAACCAGTAATCTGCGAAGCCGGAGGGCGTGAATGTCTCTATCATAGGGTACGTGTCTCCACCTTCGATTTCTTTGTTGATCTGGTCACAGAGGTAGATGATCAGTGAAGGCGGTACTTGGTGCCGCGAGGCAAATGGCAAAATGGTGGCGGCAGTCTGGCGGTCGCGGAGAGTGACTTGTCGGGGGAGGATGTCGGGGGGGATGGAGGGTGAGGCCGGGTCCGGGAACGGGGGAGATCCGGAGACTCGGTAGATGGTGGGGCTTGTAGGGTCGTCGACAGCAGCGGTCATTTTGCTGGACATGGAAATGAACTAAAATATAATGGGTTTGCAGTTTAATGTGAGACGGAGTGCTGGAGAGGAAAAGTATCAGTATCATGTTTGTAGATATATTGAATGATTTATTTTATACAGTGTAGATGAGGCATTGTAAATGGTGATGAGAGCCAAAAGAAAAACAAAAAAGACGCAGAGAGTGGAAAATTGAAAACTGCACTGATTCACTTACACCGTCAAACGGCTGGTAAAATCAAACACTAGCCAACTGCACTGGCCTGCGTATATCAGAAGATCGGACCACCCTAGGCCGTTGGGCGTCTGCTTTGCGTGCTCGAGAGTGAGCGTGTGCTGAAATGTGTGCAGTGAGGGGAAATGCGCTGGCCTGCGAACTTCACAGTCTGGGCTGGCTGCTGGGGGCAATTGTTTATCCGCTCCACACGTAACCACAGCACCGATGGATTGAATAAGAAGTCATAGTACTCCATATTGTTGCGAAACCTGGGTGCATATTCTGTGACATTGTTTTTAATGGTGACAAGGGCAAATCTATACTACAAGTGATAATGTACAATTACTTCTCAAGGGCCGTCTCAATCTCCTTGGCAGTCTCGCCCGCCTTGGCCAGGTGTGCTTCAATCTCAGCAATTGAAGACTTTGCTGAAGATCCAGTTTGAGACTCACTCATGATGCCCAGCACATCGTCCAAGCTGACTTCTTCAGCCTCGTTCTTTCCAGAGTTGAGTAGCGACAGTTCTTCCTCGCTGAAGCCTTCAATGTTGGACTGCATGCGGCCCATCACTTCCTTGCGCTTTGCGATAGCTGCGCCGTACTCCTTCTTCATGTGCTTGATAATGTCGGGATGTGTGTTCCACGAGACGATGCCCTTCTTGGCTTCTTCTGTCCTGCGCTTCTTGCCCTTTTCACCTGCACGGCCGAGAACACCACCAATAACGGCAGATGCACGCAAACTGTAAAATGTTAGCCATGTTGCGTTACCAAAAGCTAGAGGAAAACAAACCTGTCGTCGTTGGCGGGAATGGTATACGTGACCCATGAAGGATCAGTGTTGGTATCAATGACACCAATCGTAGGAATGTTTCGCAAACCGCATTCATACAATAGCGTATAGTTCTCCAATGGGTTCAAGCACACAACCAAGTCAGGCATCAACGGTCTGGCAGTATTCTTGTACGCGTCAAACCCAGGAATCTCCTCATCATTCTCATCCACCACCTTGGTAGCCAATCCACTCAACAGCACATCACGGTTCGTAATCGATCCTGGCGCCCACTTGGTAAACAAATGGCAAGCACCAGAAAGCTCAGCAGCTTTGGTAACAATCTCCATCTGGCCATTACGGGTGCCTACAAAGAGAATCAAGCCTCCGCGGTACGACACCTCCTCGACCACACGAGCCGCTCGTCTCAAATGCGCCGCAGTCGTCTCCAGCGAAATAATATGAATGCCATTACGCACGCCAAAGATATATCTCGAGTTGGCGGGATTCCAAATCGACGTGTTGTGTCCCATGTGCGTCTGCGACGCCATCAACAGCTCGAGCGTAATGTCCTCGGGGCCAGGCGGGTTGGTGATTAGTTTCGTGGGCACGTAGCGGCGCTCGACTCGAGATCCGAGTTTTCTCGTGTTGTTTTGGATTCTTTGAAACTCGGCAAACTGCTGCGCAGGGGTGACTGCGTCCTTGGACTTGCCGAGCTGTCGCGTGCGAGTCCATGCAGCTCCGTGGTGCTCCTTGGCTGAGTCGGCGGCCAAGGTCATGATGCTATCTTCAACACTCTTCTTCTTGGAAGAACTCCAGTTCGGCGCAGCGGGAGCGGCTTGTGTCGTAGGCCATGCTGCCGGGGTGGGAGTGGCATCGGCGTCGGAGGTGGTTGCAATTTGTCGCAGCATCGAGCGAGGTATAGGGGAGGCCATTGTGCGGCGGCCTGGATGCATCAGTCAGTGTCAGTCGTTTAACGAGTTGAATAATCGTTAGAGCTTACCATGCCGCACGGCAGCGTTCCTTATTATCATTGTGGCGGTTGGTTGTGGGTGCATCTGTCAAAAGATGCTCCTGGTTCTGGTCGTTCGCCAAATTTTAGGTGCTGCGTCGCAAAGGAGCTGCAGCCGGAGCCACATATTTTCCGATCCGCCATTAGCAGCGGTTGACGTGCCTGAATATTACACCAAGAATATTTTCTGATACTATATTAATATTGTAAAATGCTCTATAAAATTCCAAAAGGTAAAATAGCTGCTTTTACCTTTAGAAGAAGTTTTTAGGAGTTCAATTTGCTAATTTGGCATTGCTTGCTGCGCCCTTGAACGGATACCGACGGCCCGTAAAGTATGCACTGCTGAGTGCAGTCAATATTCACCTACAACACCAGGTTCATCGCACGTGCTATCCAGTGTTGATACCTGGGCATTGGGGAAATTAAAGAACAATCGCACATACTGAGACGAATCTCAATCATTGCTTAATGTCATCACTAGCACAATTAGTGCTGCGACGAAAGTAGTGTTATATATCGTGCAGAAATGAAGCTTGCAAGGTAGTGAGGATTGATGAAGCGTAACTAGCTTATTATCACAGGGACTAGCGTGGGGATGTCACGACAATTAACGACAGTCTTTCATATAGCTCTTGCATAGTATTTGAGACAGGAATATATGCTTTACTCTTGTGCTCGCCTTTTGGCGTGTAGAGGTCCTATGGCCAGTATAATGCCATTTCAGGGCTAACTTAACCAGAGTCGTAGGGTTATTTCACCGACACATATCTAGTCAGTTAGGCTTTAATATACTATTACAGACTGATTAGATACTTTGAAGTCTGATACAGCAATGTTTTATTGCAATTGAATAGTCAGAGATAGTGGACCCATACTTTTTCTAATGTGCCTGATCAGAATGCGCCCTGGACGGAGCCTGAATGAGTCTAGTCTGCTTCCCGCTTCTGGCCGGGTGAATTACGCCCCTGTAACACTGTAAGTACTTTTTCTAGATTGATATTTGGCTGTACACAATAATTTTTTTTTTTTTTTTGAAATGAGCCGTATTTTCATTTTATTTTCTAATTAATATGACGAAATCATGTAACCAATACCTTGCCGTGTCCTCTTAACTTTATACTCCAGGCTGTACATATCAGTACGGCCCAAAGATAGGGCAACTGCTCAGAAGACTAAAGTTACCACGACGAGACAAGAAGCTGCCGCCGGATATGGCAGTTGTAGACAGCTTTGAATATATATTCCCCCTTTGCCGTGCGATTCTCTCAAAATCGTGTCGTCGTCCAGCCCCCGGAAGCGATCTGGATAAATATTGCTGTGCCCCAGAAATAAGAAATGCCCCCTAATGTCGTCGCCTATCGTTTAATGACTCCCCACGTGCCTTAGACCTCGTTCTGCATGTAAGATTGCGTAAGCCCCGGGCCGCAGCAAACGCGCTCCCCAGACACCTAAACTATGAGAGCAAGGTGTCGTCTCCGATGCGACAACAGCGTTACAGCCATACCAATTGACATCCGCCAATACCCATGAAACGAAAAACCTCAAAATCTTGCACATTCGAACCTTGCACCCTCCGACACCAGCCTTCGTCGATGGTGTAGGCACCGCCACCATGCCCGCCTCTAATGTACCTACTCGACGGTTTCGCCGGTTCTTCTCTGCTCTCGCCCTTATTGCTGTATTGTTCCTCTTTAGCCAACATTATCTCGGTCTTTCTACGACAAAGATTTTCCCAAATAATACACCTTCTGAGCACCCAGCGACTGCTTCAACTTCGTGCGCCGCCCATGGCTACTCACCGTTTACAACACGACCCAACGAGAGGAACAGACTAGTGTACGACTTGATGATGGTTAATACCGAGCTTGACTTCCTCGAGATACGACTCAACACACTTTACGATGATGTCGATTATTTCGTCGTTGTTGAATCTCCCAAAACGTTTCAAATGGGAGCAAAACCCCTCCATTTGAAGCAAAACTGGGAGAGATTCAAAAAGTATCACGACAAGATCATATACCACCAACTTCAGATACCAGACGGATTTAAGCCAAGTCGAACATGGGACGTCGAAGAATTTCAGCGCAATGCCATGTATGATCAAGTATTACCGAGCCTAGTCGGTGCTAAAGCTCCTATCTATGGCGATGTAATTCTTGTCTCAGACGTCGACGAAATCCCCCGACCCGAGACTATCAAAGTATTACGATCCTGCGAATTCCCTGTACGCCTTACTTTGAACTCGAGGTTTTACTACTACTCTTTCGAATTCCTTCATGATGGCAGTGAATGGGCACATCCCCAAGCTACATTTTATCGTGGCAAGGATGACACAATCCGCCCATCGCATCTACGCAATGGAAACGGTGGCATTCCAATTCTGCGAGAATTCCAAAAAGGCGTCTTCAAAAACTCCAGTTGGCATTGCAGCAGTTGCTTCTCAACGGTTGCTGAATTCCTCAACAAAATGGGAAGCTTTTCTCATTTATGGATGAATGGGAAACAATATCGAGACCCGGATAAGATTGCGGATGCTGTTAAGCATGGAAAGGATCTTTGGGGTCGATCGCGAGATACCTTTCATAAAGTAGAGAATAATCAGGATTTGCCTAGTATGTTATTAGTGGAGGGGGAGAGATTTCCTTGGCTCACCAATCGGAGCCAGCCTAATGCAGGATTTACAGATTATAAACCATCTTCATAGTACATATTGTATAATACATCTTGCGTAATACACCTCAAAACAAGAAAAGCTTCTACAGGAAAGAGTTGACAAAGCTATGGACATAAGAGATAAGAGAGTACCATGACCCTCCAGCTCGGAAACGCCCGTCGCCACAGGGGCCAATTCAGTACGTCAATCACGCCAATCACACCAAGGGCATCGTCCATGTAGCGCACGCACCCATTCCGCCGAGCGTTGTGGACTTTTTGCCTCGATAATCTGCATCGGCGGGCTGACTGGCCCCGCTAAAGTGTTGGTTCGACACCCAACCGAATCCCCAAAACCAAATGAATCTGAGCACAACCAAAGCATGCTCGACCTCAAATTGGGGTAAGCGACTCTGGTGCTGCCATTCACGGCTTTGATAGACGAGGCTATGTGTTGGCTGCTCGGATGTGAAATGTGCCAGCTCGGAGGTAATTTGGTTGCATCGGTTACAATTTGCCCGCAAGTAAACCTGGTTGCTGATCAATTGAGGAGTTGGTAGTTAAGGTAGCCCTCCGAGTTAGGTATATGTGCCCGTCCTCAACCCCAAATGGCGCTCGATGCGTCCCAAGGCTTGCAGCAGGCTAGTCTTGTTTTGACCCGACTCGATGCTTGGAGTCTGGCGCTATCACTTCAGTTCTTGGGCGACAGAGGTTTCGTTGTACAGTACCTCCATTCGTCTGTGTTGTAACCGAGCGGTTGGCCTGGTCATATTACGGCTTCGCAGGCTTCCCTTGCTTTGCCACGGTTCGGGGAATATTCCCATCAAACAATAGATACAATCCAACTTACATGGCCATTTCAGTTGACATCAAGTTCACTGGAGTATCCAGTTGTTTCTAATTGTTTTAGTCAGTATAATGAGAACAACAATTTCCACTCACAATTGCCTTGCCAGGAGACGCTATCTGTGGGGGGTCTCTGTGGCACCTAGATTCTGTACGTAATTTAATGCATAGTTCCGTCTAATAATCACGCAGTCGCCAAACGACCACTAAGAAGAGTCCATGTGTTGTTGGTTTTGTTTTATGCGGAGGTCGGCAGCCACTAGTTGCAGGTTTGCAGCGATAGCGCGTAGGTGACGCAAAATTAGTGGGTGTGGACGACACTGGCTTCACTTCCTCGCAGATCTTTGCCGCATTATACTAATAGGCTACAGGTGCGGCCCAGAACCTTTGTGATTGTTCAGTTGGTGGATTGTCAGCACCATGTCTGTCGCCTGTGTTGCGGAACAGACGCTGGTTTGCCGAGCCCGCCACATGTTGCGATATGCTGTCAGGTCGGCAAGTTTTTTTTTGTTTTGTTTTTCTTCTTTCTTCGACGGCCCATTATTAATAAAGGCGCTTGGCAATTGGTACATTTAAAAAAGTGACCATCCCCATACTGCAAGAGGGGGAACTAACAAAGCAAACTTCCATTGAGCACCACACTGTAACAACTATCAACATGGCGCACTGGACGGTTGTAGCAGTCACATTATTGTTCGCATGCACACACGCATTGCCTCTTCCAGGTATTCCTCTGATATCATAATACAACAATTCTCCGTTGGGCATTGGCTAACGATACCAAACTTCCAGATCGGCCTTTGATCACACTTAATAACGTATCTGATGCATACAAAGAGGATATTACACCTTCACAGAGTTAATACATTGGAGCAGCATCCTATTACATATACTAGTTTAGTATACAGTAAAGGGTTTTTTTTTTTAACACAGTTATATCTTTTATATAGAAATAGATGGAATTTTGAGCTATAGAAAGTAGTGAAAAATGTGAAATGGGAGGGACACGTCTGGTATATAAACAGTTGCTCTATTAATGTCAATACACTAAATACATATATTTAATAAGAAGTAGATTTCTGTCTCTAAGGGAAATATTATATGCTTCGCGTGGGATTTGGGTGTTATTTGCATTACACCCAAAGACGGTTCTCAATACGACACAACTCCTGTTGAAATGAACATCAGCATAGTGGTGTGATGAACTATGCGGATTAGTACCAGGAGGTCAGGGCTTTGCAGCCTTCGTGGTGGGCAGATGTAACCATGGCGGCCGTATTATAGACCGAGAAAACACACCTGCCGTTACGGTGATAGCGCTAATCCTGGAAGCCAGTGGTGATTTGCTGCCGCCCGGCTGCGTTTCCCCGCCGGAAAGCCTCGTCAAGGTTGCTTTAGAGATGTTAGCAACTGGATGACTTTGTCTGCGCAAACCTGCACTGTCCTGGTGGTTGTCAGGTGCTACCTAAACATGCAACACAGAGCGAAACCCGCTTGCATCTCCCACGAACGCATCGTGGCTGACTGCCCTTTCTCTCTCGGAAACCCATCTTCTTCTTGCTTATCCTCTGCCTCCTTTTTTCACTATCCTCGTCCCAAGTTGAGATAGTTGTTGACAGCAGGGCACACTCGTGTTCCGTGGCTTTGACAATCGATTGAGCTTTTACTGCCTCCTACACACTCGGATCAAAAAGATGGCATCCTGGTTCGATCCAGCAGGCGATCAAGCCTTTGGTCCGCAATTCAAAGACAAGTTCGACTTCACGCTGCGGTTTGAGCATACAATACTCACTATACTGCCGGCCACGATCTTTGTTGCTACAGTCCCAATCTTCCTATTCGTCTTTCAGATCCGGCCAAACATTGTGCTGCCTGGTAAGCTACTTGTGTTCAAACTTGTAAGCAGCCCGAATACTTGGCAACATCTTCATGTGCTAAATCTGTTAGGGTACTGCTATGGCTCTGGTTGCCGCCGAAGCCACGAATCTTGTCCTATGGGCAAAATCCGAAGATCAGTTCTCGGGTGAAGGAGTCGCAGCATTGTCACTCATGTGCTTGGTAGCATTCTCTCTGATCCCTGTTATTTACTGGGAACATCAACGCACTCTCCGCTCCACCACCTTCATCGCCTTCTGGCTGCTTTTCTCCATTCTGTGTGATGGCGTCCGCTCACGTTCCTATTTTCTCCGCTCCGGCCTCAGGAGCATTGGTATCAGCACAACCGTTGCTGCGGTTCTAAAAGTTATTCTTCTTGGGCTACAGGAATTATCCAAGGCGTCCCTAATAGCAGACGATCAAACGCGACGAGATGCTGGCCAAGAAGCGACAAGTGGCTTTGTTAATCGTACGTTATTCATATGGATCAACAAAATGTTTCTTTTCGGCTTTCGAAAGATTTTATGCCTAGAGGAGCTGGATAATCTCGGTCCTGACTTTCGATCGCGGGTTTTGTTGGACCAGATCGATGTCATTTGGACTGCGGGTAAGCTGACAACGTTTAATGAGGCTTTACTTGATTTCTAATACCTTTCAAGGAAGTGAATTTGTTTCGGGTTCTTTAGAACTTGCATGTCTACGAATCTGCCTCTTGCCATGGTTGGCGGCTATATTTCCAAGACTTTGTCTTTCAGCCTTCACAGTCTCCCAGCCGTTGTTGCTACAGTCTGTTGTAACATATGTTCAGGATGAAAATAAGACAGCAGGTCATCGAGATGGCTTGATTGTTGCCACTGCTCTGGTGTATGGTGGGCTTGGGGTAAGTTGTCCCTGTCCTGTATTTCCCATGTAGGGCAAGTGTTTGTGCAGTCTCAGATTAACCAACGTCGCTAGATTTCCAAAGCAGCGTATGACCATGCGTCATATCGGATTGCAACCAAATTGCGCGGCATTTTGGTCTCTCAAACTTCAAGGAAGGCATTGAAGTTAAAGCATATTGAAGCACGAAACACTGCAAATATTACCCTTATGAACGCAGATATTACTATCCTCTCTGCTGCAATTCCTCGCGTACACAAAATGTGGTCAGCCATTCTCGAGCTCGCAATTAATTTGTACATCTTGTCGACAATTGTTGGCGCAGCCGCATCGTTGGTAACCTTTACTATTATCCGTAAGCATATACGCAATATTATTGGTAGTATTGGCAACGAAAACTAATAACTACGTCAATGCTAATAGTCACGGTAATCGGGAGTTATGTTGTTGGCAAGAACATGCCAGATGCGCAAAAACAATGGACTGCATCGATCTCTACTCGCGTAACAAAGACATCAAAAATGATTGCGCAAATCAAAGCTATCAAAATGACTGGTTTGGAAGATGTCATGGCAACTTATGTGCAAAGTCTTCGACAGACTGAGGTTGAGTACTCGAAGCGTACTCGCGTTTGGTTGCGTCGGCTTTATGTAATTGGTATGTAATGTTCTGGTAAGCTGAGACTTAGCATTAACTGACCTTTCCAACTAGGCACGTTCTGTGATTGCATTACATCGCCTATTGTTCTTGCCGGCGGTATCTTTTGGACTTCTCTTGGTGGGGACTTTACTCCTGCCAATGTTTTCACGACGCTTGCAGTCGTGGCACTAATAGGAAGTATCTTGAAATATTTCCCTGACGAGTATGCCTTGGTACAGAACGCTGGCGCATCGCTCAAGCGCTATGAAGATTACCTTGCCCTTGAGGAATGGAAGGATCCTCGATATACTGATTTGGTTGCATTTACAAATGAAAAAACTGCGAAGAACATTGTCCAGGAACATTTTCAAGACGTTGACGCACTCTCATCCAGCGACATGGTCCCATCTTCTAGCCGAGTTATCGAGTTTTATAATGCCGATATTGCTGTTGAGGGTAATCAGGACGTAGTATTCGACAGTCTTAACATCTCGATTGAGAGATATGAGATTGTTATGGTTGTTGGCCCCACCGCAAGTGGTAAATCTACATTACTTCATAGTGTTCTTGGAGAAGTTGAGCTGTTGGGTGGCGCAATCTACGTCGAAACGGGACATATTGCGTTTTGCGACCAGACCGTATGGATTTGCAATGTATCAATCCAAGAAAATATCATTGGGGACAGTCCTGTTGATATTAATTGGTACTATGCTGTCATTGATGCTTGTCTTCTCAGGAAAGATTTCCAGAATCTTCCCCACGGCGACCAGACAAAGGCAGGAAGCAATGGAGGGAACCTCAGTGGTGGCCAGAAGCAACGAGTGGCAAGTATAACACCGTTTGGCGTGTTTATGCTCTTCTAAACTTGTCTCCTCTAGGCTCTAGCACGTGCAGTATACGCTCGATCCCCCTTTCTTGTGATCGATGATCTCTTTGCCTCACTTGATAGGAGGACTGCCACGGAGATTTTCTCCAGTCTTTTTAGCCCAACCGGCTTGGTCAGAAAGTCCCTTTCGACAGTCGTCATGGCTACACACTCTAGTAATGTTTCATAATCCAGTATTGCGAGAGCTTACTAACAGCATCATATAGTTCAATTTCTGAGTGCCGCTGACCGAATCCTGATCCTGGACAAAGACCACAACATCACTATGAGAACTGATATCGATCAAGCTATCGCCAGTGAGCCGGTCCAAACCATTTGTAGCCAGAATGATAAACACCAGAAGGGAGAAGACGACCACGATGAAGTTGAAAACAAGTTGATTAATGGTGCACCTGCCGTTGGGATCCAACCTCTGGCGGATGATATTGCGCGACAGAGAGGCGACTTCACCCTTTATCAATTTTATTTTCGATCCTTTCCAAAGAAGATGCCTCTTGTGTGGTTCGCTTTGAATGCTTTGACTGCTGTTGCAGAAGTGTTTACAGGTATGCGGTTTCAGCCTACCATATAACCAAAGGAACAGGGGCTAAATCGTTGTTAGATGGATATGTGCGAATCTGGATGGAGATTGCTCCTACCAACAGGCTGTTTTATCTAGGATATGTTCTGATAGGTGCATCAGCTGCAGTTTTCATGGCTATGCATCTAGAGTAAGTCATGTTACGCCTCCCCTTCTCTTCAAATATATTAGCTGAACATGATCAGGGTTATGTTTATGAAAATCGCCCCGTACTCCTCTCTTTTCATTCATAGGATGCTGTTGGATATTCTTATGAGGTGAGCCTTCTTTCCCGAAGCGGAATGGGTCGAAAATACGCATACTAGCAAATCTTCGCAGAGCCAAGCTGTCCTTCTTGACTAGCACGGACCATGGGTCTCTAGTAAATCGGTAGGTACCAAGAAGTCCTAATCCCCCGTGTTTTTGACTCACAAAGCTGGGCAGAATCAGTCAAGATCTTACCTTGGTCAGTTCATAACTGCCATTGGGTATTATGCGAACCATCTATTGTAAGTTATCGGCAAAGATGTTTTTTACATTAGACTGACATTCTGATCTTGGCAGATTGTCTTCGAATGCTTTTGCGATTTACTATGATCATTATCGTTACGAAGTACACAACAACTATCCTCCCTTTTCTCATTGTTGTTATATTCGTGGTACAGCTCTTTTACCTACGGACATCACGGCAGTTGAGATATTTGGAAGTTGAAACCAAGGCGCCGCTCTGTGCGCAGTTTACCGAGGCTGCTTCTGGACTGTATCACATCAGAGCGTTTGGCTGGCAACACCACAACTTGAACAAGTCTTTGCAGCTTCTTGACGACTCACAAAAGCCATTTTACTACCTGTATGCGGCTGAAAGATGGCTTGGTCTTGTTATGGACTCTATTTCCCTCTTCGTTGCCGTTATAATCACAACAATCACTGTGTGGTTAGAGTATATTACAAACGCCTCAGGGGTTGGATTGAGCATGCTCTCCCTCATCTCTCTGAGTTTTGACTCCATGAACTTTGTGAGGGAATGGATACATCTGGAAACATCTCTCGGGGCCCTTTCCCGAAATCGAGACTTTGTTTGCACTACGCCGCTAGAAGAAGACCCCGAAGTCCCTTTCAGACCACATGCTCGGTGGCCACAGCAGGGCAGAGTTGTGATGCAAGATGTCGTTGCGAAATATGAGTAAGCTGTCATATTCAATCTGGTGTATTCAGAAGCTAATAATTTGTTTCATAGTGAGGATAAAGCAGGACCTCCTGTTCTAGATGGCATATCCATAGATATTCCAGCACGAGCCAAAGTTGGAATTGTAGGACGAACCGGAAGGTAAGAGATTCGTCTCAACCACAGCAGACATATCCTGACGAGAATGTAGTGGCAAGACTTCCATTGCTATGACTCTTCTCGGCTTCTTAGACTACACTGGAAAGATAGCTATCGACGGTATCGACATCTCGAAGATCCCCAAAAAGAAACTGAGATCGATCATTACGGCGATTTCACAGGAAGACCTCGATTTCGATGGCACCGTTCGATACAACCTCTTCCCTGAGTCACATGACCCTGAGCTACAGAAATACCCTTTCAATGAGCATACGGCCGTGGAACTCTTAAGGAGACTTAAACTACAGGACCTCATTGACCAGCACAAGGGACTCGATACTATGATGCGTGACTTAGGGCTATCGCAAGGCCAAAAGCAGCTGATGAGTATAGCCAGATCCTGCATTCGACATTATACATATGATACGAGGATTATCATTATGGACGAGGCAACAAACAGCCTTGATCACAAGATTCAAGCAGACGTGCTCCAGGTATTTCGGGAACTGTTTTACGACTGTACAGTTTTTGCAGTTGCGCATCACACAGAAACCCTGAAGGGTTATGACATTCGCATAGATATGGCTGACGGTAAATTAGTGTCCGTATCTCATATCAGCGGTAAAGAGAGTGCAGGAGATGCACTCGGATCATCATCAACGGATCTCCCTGCACAGCAGCCTGGGCAACCGTCAGGACAGATGGCTGAGCAGCAATCCGCGGAGTCGGAGAGCAGGCGAGCGCGCGGACTTGAACTTAATGGGTGGGTCTATCGCGGGTTGACGAGTGGTTTGCCTGAGCCGCAGCATTGGGAAATAAAGAGAGACTCATTTTCATCCGACGAGTTCCCAGAGATGCCATCAAGGCAGCCATCTAGGGATGTCTCCAGCGGTATACCGCTGGCACCCTCAAGCCAGCCCGAAGTGAAGCTATCCAATCAGTCGAGAGACGATCTACCCACCATATCGCGTACCAGATCGTCTTCTCACCCGGTCTCTGACAATCTACCTAGACTTACTGGTGCCGTACCCACGAACCCCTTCTTTGAGCAAGCTCTACGTCTCTCGGCGGAGAGTTTTGCCAACATGGCAAGACGGGAAGCCAGCAGGCCACAAGACCGAATGAGCACTCGTGTATTTGAACAAGTCCGTCAGATACGGGCAAAAGCAAAGCAAAATGCTGTTGCTGGGCGACAGGCTGGAGCCAGGAGTGAGGCGCAAAAGGCAGAAAGGCAGGCTCAGCAAGCCAAGCCTGATGACATCATGGTAGAGGATGAGAAATCTTCGGGAGGTGTTGTAGACGAGAAGGGGAAAGGGCGTGCTGAGTAAGTGGTTCAAGGTCTTGAATAGTTTCTTTTTTGCCTACAACAGATGATTTGGGTTGCTGGCCGACCTGAACCAAGACCAGAAGAGGGCAGAACCCGGACGGAAAGCGGAACATGACACTGGGAGCCCAACCAAAACACCTTTGTGTCTGGTTCATTCGATCCCCAACAAAGTTACAAGTTGTTCTCCGTGTGTCCCGACCTCCCGACCCCTTGTAAGATCTACTAGTCAACTACCACTTCTAGAGGTTTGTAACATTAGATATTAGTCTTATTCGGGGCTTTCAGAGGTCCTGTAAGCTTGCTGGAACCTCCGTTGTGACTAACTAAGCCCTTGCTGGATTATTGAACCGGTGAACGAAGTGGCAGATGTGATATGCTGTGAGCCTACCACAAGTAGCATGTCGAGTTCATGATTGTCGGTAAAAGCACTAGAGTCTGACAGATTCTAATTTCCGACCTGTCTACGACCACCCGATCCTTGATAATGGCTACGCGGCAACGATATTACTGTACTTGATGCAGAATGAGATCACGCAGCCAGATTTTGGTGCCGGAGACGGGCTGCCTGTGGAATATGCTAGCGTATAATTGCCGTCTGATCCGATTACCCCCCAAATTTGAATGAGATCGCCCTTGTCAGCATTAGGAACGACGTCGATCACCAGATCAGGCTATTGAACTTTTTACAGACACCAGGGGCCTGTAAACCACCGACGGACACTTTCTCAATCCAACAAACATTGTTTCTTGGTGCAGAGAGCTTGTGAATATCCAGCTTACGGCGTTGGCACTCATTGCCAGGCTAGGATAGTAATGATGGATAGAGATTATTACGTCCTCAAGAGGGTTAGGTTGAATTCTTGCTATCTTTTGAATATAAAAGACCTGTCTTGTCCTGCTTTTAGAATGAATTATCATCACCAAGTTCGCAACTTAAACAATCAGACACATTCTTCACTTACTCAATATCCTTAGCATCAAAGCATTTCATCATGCAGACCACCACTCTCATTCTTGCTTCCTTGGCTGCCATTGGCGCCATGGCAAACTCCATCCCTACCCGCATGGGTGTTGAAGTTGTTCAGGAAGATGGAAACACCATCGTCCGTGAAGTTGTAAGTCTTTACAGAAGGATGCCAACCAACTTCTTCAAGTCATAGCTAACCCGATACCCAGCCCCGCGCTTTGAGCAAGCGCTCTTGCACCAACTGCGTCCACGTCGGTGGTGAGTGCACCATCGGAGAGGGCAACTGCTACGGAAGCGAGCATGCTCTCTGCACCGACTGTGGCAACGGCCGTGTCATCTGTGTCGATCAGGACGGTGGCTCTTGCGCCGCCCCTTAAGTCTGTTAAAAACAAATAGGCTTAGTAACAGGCTTGAATTTGGGTATATTTCTATAGGAGTAGTAGTATAATTCAAAATCATTTGGCCTGTTTTATAACCGAGTGTCTGCTCGCGCTACTTTGGAGTGTTGAACCCCGAGATTGGTAGATGACACTACAGCATTCAACTGTCTTTACTTTATTATATATGAATAGAACTGTCAAAACAACCATTTTATCCTCATGGATACGCAAGGAAAGTAAAGCTATTTCATTTCTGCAAGACTTTGCAGGGGGGGCAGAAGTATATGGCATGACGATCTGGGCTGTCAGACTACGATCAGCCTCATCCCCCACCTAAAGGCTCCCGCGGATCATCGCGCGCCAGGCTGTCATAAGCCGTGCCAAGATGAAGGCGCTTTTGCCAAGGCGATTCCGATGACTCCGGCAAACATGCTTCTCAATCTTGAGTGGAGGTTAAAATGCCCGTACCATGCTTTCGTTCAAGGAGGGATCACCAAGAACAGCATGCCATCGCTGAAAAAGCAAGGGACGATAATTAAACATTAGAAAATTGCTAAACTGTAATGTATTAAGAGCAAAAGATCCTTTGCTAGTTCAGAATATTTAGTTGCAAATTGCACCTGCAAATGTCGTGTCGTGGCCTTCTAACACTATAGATACGCGTAAGCATCAGTAACCCATCAACATCGAGAAGTACATTCGGAGAAAGCCAGGATGTCCGCGAATTGCGCCTCCATGTACTGTAATCCAAGCGTCCTGTTTCCTTCCACTGGTGCTTGATTAGTCCACGGAGCCGGTCGGGTTGGCTGCTGGAGTCGCGGCGATCCACAGATACTCGCAATGATCCGCATGAATCTGTTAGAGATTAAAAGCTTTGTCAATCTTGTGGATGAGTAGTGGAAGCAACCTACAAGCTTGCCGAGGACAAAGGAATTCCGATTTATGACAATGACTTGGCGGAGCTAAGCTCGACAATAAATTCGAAGCTCTGCGTGGTGCGATTTCTGCACGCGAATACTTCCGGAAAGCATGTATTGATATTGTGAACTGTGTGTGCTTCGGGGGTAATTGTCATTTATGCAACGACTGCTATGAGATGGGAGCAAGGTGTCGCAGTCTTCCGTATGCCTGAGTGGAATAGCCAAACTCCTAGCGCTGCTTGAACCGCATGTAGGTATATTTCCAAGCCTTTTCTTGGATGGTTGTATAGGAAACTAGTTAGAAGACAGATTTTGTGCTTATCTCAATTTCCGATTCTAGCACATGGCCAGCGGTGTCATATGCTCCCTATCTCATATGTATTTTCTAGTTACCTACTCTACCATTATCTCACGCTCCGTGCAAATCGTAAACGATCAACTACTAACCATGGTTTTCGCGCTAATTGTATACCGGGAACGTTTTGGTTCCAACGTAAGCTAAGCCATCTGATGCAAAGCCAGTTTTTATCGCCAACCCGTGGGCGAATGTCCTTGGGTAAGCCAATAATGATCTGCCGAGTGCTGCGCAAATAATTCAATATGGAGCAACGCCGGTGAAACATTTCATTGCCTTCCTTGCGTATATCTGTCGATCAAGACAGCAACTCTACTTTATACCAACCGAGAACGTTTGTGGACGTATATTTCCTGTGCTCGTATGGCGGTAGGAAAGCGCCTTTTAACAGCCGCATCTGGTACAAAAAAAAAAAGCAAATCTACAAGACATGGACCCTGAGAAAAAAGAAACGCCTGAAGCAAGATAATATATATTATATTACCCAATTTAAACAGTCAAAAACCGATACTGGTCAATCCTACTGGATCACTAGTTATAAAAGGGTGGCATATTCGCTGTCGTTTGGCTCCGTCGCTTCATTATTTTCATCTCTATTCAACTGGTTTCATTTGCCCAACACAACACAACAAGAAAATGCTTCTTAAACTCCAGTTCTTAGCTCTCCTCGGCTCAGCCGCAACGATCCCCCGCCAAGCAGGTGGAGCCTGTAATTCTGGCAGCTTCCAATGCTGCAACTCCCTCATATCTAGCGGTGATGAAAACTCTGCTTCTTCCCTCTTGGGTCTTATCCCTATCAGCCTGCAAGGTCTTAATACTCCAATTGGCATTGACTGTACGTTTCCAGCGCATGAATGACTCTCTGTACAACTCGGTTCACTAACTTCTCGACTTCTGATACTACAGGCTCCCCAATCAATGTTTTGGGAGTAGGAAACTCGGGTTGTACCCAACAGCCGGCCTGCTGTAGTGGTGATAGTTTTGTATGTACCTTTCTGAAAGCAAAGACTCAACTGTTCAGTGATTGTGCTAACGCTGTATACAGGGCACGGTTACAATGGCATGCGAGCCTATTAACCTCAATCTTTAAGCTTGTTGAGATGCTATAGTATTCAAATCACACTTCCGTCTGTATCAAACATCTTGAGAGTGCTAGGTTATTATCATGTAGGTAATGGCGCCATCAGGCCCGTTACTCCCTGTCCTATCCCATCTCGAAGAAGCTGCGCTCGCAAACGCTGCGCAATATTGGCTGAGCTCACGATATTGGCTAGTCATTAAAGAGCATTGCTCATAAAAACAAATAAAAGGCTCATTGAATTACTAAAGAAGATATACTATAACACATAAATGGTCTCAAACGTGCAATATCAATAGTCTGCTACCCTCGCTCTCTCAACACCAGCGCCTCTTACATTGTTTACCGGCTGGTGGCTCTGGTGATAGTGAATACACCAACAATCACAACTGCCAGGGTCACAATAGCACCAGGGAGTAACAAATCGTTGGGCACACCAGCAATGAGTTGCTCTTGCACGGGAGGAGCAGCGCGTCTACGATTGCGGCGTGATTGTGTGCGCTCGTCATCGCTGTACTCCTCATCTTCGTCATCCTCATCGTACGCTCGTCGACGCTCGCGCAGTCCAGAAGCGGAAGAGATTGTGGGAGGTGTGGCGATGACAGGGGTCTCAATGGGAGGACCAGTGACAGGTGGCTTCTCTGGGTCGTGGACAAAGAGCTCAACCTTGTCAAAGTGTCCTTGGCGTGCAAGCAAGATAGCTTCCAGCAAATCGTTATCGGTGGTGATGGAGACAGTGTCACCCTCATCATCCATGTAGCTTAAGGCAAATCCAGTAGCGCTCAGCTTGCCTTCATCAACGGTAGGGGCGCCGCCAATAGCGTCAACCTCATTACCAAGCTTTCCAGCAACGGCCAACACGAACGCCTCAATACCTTGAGAAGCAACAATTTGCAGACGGTGAACTCGGCCGGATGGGGCCTTGAACTTGAAAGCAAATGGAATGTCAGCAGGAGCCTGCTCTGGAATATCTAGGTCGACTCCAACATGCGATGCAGAGTCGCCGGGAGCCACGCTGTCATTCAAAGCTCTGGGGACCTCCGGAGACACTCTAGATCCCAAGTTCGTGTGGTGGTGGCTGTGACTTCCGTCACCAGATACCATAGACTCAGTCTCGGCGTCCATAGACAGCCAGAACTTGCTCCAAGCAGGGCCCTCTCCATCGCCCGTAGACATGGAGTTAATTTGCTCCAGTGTAGCATAAGTCAGTTTCAGGACATCCACCATGCCCACAATCTCGCCTCCTTCATTCATGACGGGAAGGTTAAGGTAGTGGCCATCTGTAATTATCTCGTTAGTCCGCATTTCTTATGCAATCCATTGTTCACTTCAACTTACCATGCATCTTGCGGAGAGCAGCCTGGATAGTCATGTCCATAGGAGCAAAGTCAGGATGAGGAGTCATGACTCTGACGACACTGCAGTTGGCGGGGTCTAATCCTGGGGCAATAACTCGCAGAACGACATCCTTGCTTGTGAAAATACCAGTAATGGCACCCTGGTCTTGGACCAAGACAGCCGTGGTGTGGTTCTCCTTCATCAAAGCAGCGGCTTCCTTGACCGATGTCCTGACGTTGACTGTGGTAGGAGGAATGCCATTGAGCACAGTCTCCAATGTAGGGCCAGACATCTTGCTGCGCAGAGCCTCGACATACTGGATAATTTGTTGGGGCTGGCTGGAACCAAGCTCGGACTGAACGCCCTCCAAAGCATCGTACAGCTTTCTTGAAGAAGAGTAAGCTCTCTCAAGCTTCTCCATGGCTTCATAGAAACACTTGGTGATATCCAACACACCAGAGATATCCTGGTTCTCGTCCATGACTGGCAAATGGCGGAAACCCTTGCGGACCATCAGGTCCAATGCATCAGTGGCGCTCGTATCAGTTCGTGCACAGAGAGGGTTCTTGGTCATAATTTCGGCAATCGTGACATTGCTAGATTTTTGACCAGCGCCGACCACACGGAAGGCCAAGTCCTTGGCTGTGAAAATACCGGCAATTCGGTCATCGTCGTCAGTTACCAGAACGCAATCCTCGCGCTTGGCAGCCATCAATTGTGCCGCCTCGGAAACTGTGGTACCGGGCTTAATCTGCAGAGCCGGGCTCGGCTTCAAGGCAAGGACGGTGCCAGGAGGTGCTCGGCGAGTATGACGGGTTCGACCGGCGAGGTGCTTCTTCTTGGAGAGATCATTTTCGAGCTTTTTTCGGATAGCCTAGCGGTACAACAACGCGTTAGCATGTATTGATTCCATCATCATCATGGCACAGCAATGTGGCATTGGGGGGGGGGCTCATTTCGCCATTCGTACCTCATCTCTCTTGCTCTGCTTCTGTCTGCTAGCACTGACGGAAGAACTTGCTTCACTCTGACCATCAACAGGACGAGGGATATTGGAGCCCGCAGGACTGTTGGCGGCAAAGGGGATGTTGCCCCTACCCTGACGAGAGGGTGTTCCTCTCATTGTGCCTGACATGGTGACGGATTGTGATTTGATGGAGCCACCGTTGCACTTTTAATGTTTGGGTTTGGCGGACGGCGTTCTTTGAGTTTTTGCTTTTGGAAGACAAAGTTTCAAAGATGGCTCAAAACCACGGGTCAAGAGTGTGAGCAGCAAAGCAATGGCAGGTCGGGAAAAAGGTGGAGGGAAATTATCGGGTCAAGACAATGAGGTTGTTTCTGGTGCCGGTAGTGCGGGACAGGGGATAGCAAGGGACACACAAGGGACGGCTGACAGGGCACTTCAGGGCACTTCAGGGCACCACGGTCCATCATTACAGGCTATACGAGCCTTAGCTGTTGGAGCTGGGCGCCACGTTGTCGCGGTGATGGACCCATCTGGCAGCACAAACAAAACAAAGTCGGTTAGGCGGGGCTTTTTTTACTAGCGGCACAATCCAGACCCGTAGCAAGTCTCGCACAATACTGCCCGTCATGATCATATTCACACTCATATACTTTGAGGGGAAAAAAATCATATATCAAAGAAGTTGGTAAATACTCGCGGCCTAATATTTACTCTGGTAAATATAGCGTAAATATGGCACAAATTTGTTTTTCAAAGTACATGGGCTGCAGTGAATTGATGCTAGTTTATGCACTTGCGATCGTTACAAGTACCCTGCACAAACTGGTAATAATCGCCAAGTGAGCAAGATTTGCAGTACAATGCCATCAATCTATCGTCCAGACTTTCCAAATTGTTAATGTCCATCTCGTATATTAGGAAACTTACAAAGAAGGACTGCGGCAAGAAGTAGATGTACTAGTTGAGACTCAGGCTTGAAATTGTCGCCCTTTATTTTCCGCTGCTTGGCCACATAGCTGTTCGAAATCAAGCTGTAAAAGATCAAAGCCATCGTGTTGCCTATGGTGAGACTCAGAAAGGTTAAAGCCAATGGAGCCCCGAGAGAAGACGGTAGGGTAGGTTGCCTGCATAGTTTCCGTGGTTGTAGCTATGATCAATGACACTAGGGCATATGTTGTCGCCATGTAAGTCGTTGTCAGCAGCAAGATGGGAGACTGTGCCAGAATCTGCATTGGCTTCTCAACTCTTTCCAGGATGGTGGATGCATCGAGATGGTCCTGATGCTTAGAGCGATATTTTTTGTTGTCCACACTCGCTTCCTACAACCGGTCCGCTTTGCGCTTCAGGACAACTACTGCGTATGTCTCACGGAGCACAGCCATTAAGAGCAAGCTGAAGAATCCTAGCACGATGGCTGCCAACCAAATCGCCCACGGCCAACCTAGGCGCTCTGCAATATACGACCCTGCAACGGGAGAGAAGAAATCTGCTAGCATCTGGGTTCCCATGATCAATGCCATGGAGCGGCCAGTTAGTTCCATTTGGAACAAATCGCCGACAATGGCAGGTCCAGAGTGAGAATAGATAGACAGCAACCTGTTAGGAAACGGAACGCAATCAGCATGGATATGTTCACGCTTAAGGCGCTAGCGATTAAGCAACACAGCGCAAGAAGATTGCCAATATGGAGAACGGGAAGCCTGCCGAATTTTTCGGACAGCGGCGCAATGGAAAACGGGCCAATCACTTCCCCGAGCACCCAGGTTGTGACGAGCAAGCCTTGTTTAAGTTTATTGTGAGAATAGAAGGCCTCTAAGACTTGTGGCGCTATGGGAACAATGGTCATTGTAGAAGATGGTATTTCCTGATAACTGGTGCGCGATCTTTTCATTTTCACTCCCCCGGCATTCTACTGGTCGCGTGTCTGATGATATCTGCGACTCGCGCTCGATTTGTTGTAAATTGGGCATTGCAAGAATGAGAGGCACGTCAATGAAAGACTATATATATCCTTTATTATAAAAAAATAGTGATGTGAGCAGATATTGCATGTGTAGTTCTGAAAACGAGAAAACAGGATAGTGTACATCGTGAATTGAAGCGACGTGTACGGCTGTACAGTAACTGATTGTTAACGCTGCCATATGTTCTGCTCAGATCATCTTAGGATTTGCCATTCTAGTGGAGATTGCCAAGACCATCACATCAGTGGCTGTCAAATGTCATGTACAGTTGGTAATTTATATTTGTAAAGATGCATTGTATTGAACTGTGTGGAAGCATGGACAGGCTCTCGTAGCTAAATCGCGACATTGCCTATACGCTCACTTAGCTCTAAGATTCAACTAAAATGCTGCTCATTTGCATACACTTTATTTCAATTGTTTTGGAGCAAGACCAAATTTGAGTAGTACTCTCCATATTCTTAGTATTCTTAACGCTGTTGTTATTCTTATTATAATAATTAGATCATAGGGGTAGGTAGTGGGACAATGGCACGGTATGATATTCTCAAACATGATGGAAACCTCGGCGCTGGTTTGTCTTTAGAAAGACAAGGTAAATTGGGCATGGAAGGTACAACGAAATCAGTACTCAATGACGGCTCTAAATCTGATTTCTACAAGTTTAAAGCTTGAACAACTACAATCGGCGGGCCGAACTCAAATCCCCAAAAGTCTGTTCCCGTCTTTGTTTACTTTGGAGGTTCACGACGTGACTGAACACCACAGCGCCAACAAGAGAGTTCTATACCTCAGAATCGTAAGAACTGCGTCCCGCAAACATCTCATCAGATCGTATTCAGCTTCGGTCGCGACGCAATCGCCCTTTAGCCGCTTCCAGTGGATGCGCAGTGGATATGCAGCTCCATGTTTTCATGCAAGGTACCCGCGATCGCATTTACTGATGGAGCTACCCGAGCCAATAGTCCAGGAAATCGTACAAGATTTGATGCTGCACAATTTACTTGATCCAATACTGTCTCGTTGCATAGATGGTGTTGAGGTCAAAACTCCTGAAACATGACTCTACGAGAGCACTTTGGGGTCAGAAACCAACACATCTGAGCACGTCTCTCGGGGCAGCGCTGGGACCATTTACAAAACAGTAATCCACGGATGAATCAATTACACTACTTACCGTTGCTAATAATAATATTCACCTATCTGATGTGGCAGAAAAACAACTCGGCTAGGCTCCCATATTCCCCTTTCGGTCGAATTGTCTCGCCCCATGTAAGGGAACCTCGGATGTTTGTGTACCTGCTAGTGATGGCTTCAAGCGACACTCTCAATGGGCTGCGCACACTTTCAGCAGAAATAACTCTTCAAATAATAAGTGTACATGGTGAAAAGGGGGACTATGCACGGCAACAAAAAAAGAACCCCCAATTCGTATGGTCAATTCTACGCGTCACAGAATGCGAATATCCATACCAGCCTCAGTGGTAGGTAGGGTGTCATCATCCGGCAACTACACAATCACGAGCACCCTTCCTGGTAAAATTAACAGGACCATGGCAAAGTAAAACATAAGCGCTGTCTCACAGCTCAGCCAATACCATGATCGGGTGACGTCGTCGTGGTGCGATGGTCGCTGGGCGGGAGGCCAACGCTGATGTTGCCATGGCAACAAAGTCAACAAGCGCCAAGGTCACATCATCTATGGCTTTCCCATGCACGACCAGCTTCATTGGAATCCTTAATCCACTCTCCCAAAAACTTCAGTCTACTTGAACTCTTGATCTCATCAAATCATCGAGACAAGTTACACTTCCTCCAGAGCTTGACTTGCCATAAACAACTCTCTCCGCCTGAAATAAGGCGAATACCCAATTACACACATCGTCTTGCAAAGTCGCTGCGACTGAGCGAGATAGTAACACTTCTTTAGCCCGGCGCCCTGTGCTAGCGCTGCGTGAGGTAAGAACTGCAAAGAACTTGTCGAAATGACAAGGGAAATATTGACGGCTCGTGCAGTTTCGGACCTACAGGTTCAATATTATCGACAACACCAACTTCAACCGACGACAATTTATTCCGGACTCCCCTTGCAGCAATTATAATGCTGTCCAATCCAACGACAAGCCTTCACGCCAGGCAGAGGCAACACCGCCGCCAGAACTCAACACCCTCTGCCTTTGAGGGCGTGAAGGTCCCAGCAACCAACAATGCCACCAGACGACAAGCCGCCGGCCACCGCCGCGGCCTCAGCCTCGACACACGACGACAACAGCAACAGGCATTAAGGCAGGACTCAATGGTAAGTATGAGTACTAACAACACAGGATTAGCCAACATTCCGCAGCATCGAGTACTGCGAGAAGCGCAGCAGCAACGCACACAAACACGCCCGGGCACA
The DNA here is from genome assembly GCA_028455935.1 of Simplicillium aogashimaense. Classification (NCBI taxonomy): domain Eukaryota; kingdom Fungi; phylum Ascomycota; class Sordariomycetes; order Hypocreales; family Cordycipitaceae; genus Simplicillium; species Simplicillium aogashimaense. Next base: position 2,226,195 of record CM052010.1, on the reverse strand, counting down.
CAGCAGCAGCAACAACAAAACCAAAGTCACTACGCCGCCATGGCGCAGGATGACGGCGAGAACTTCTTGATCTCGCCCCATGACACCCCCCAGACACAGCGATTCGATGCCTCATGTTTCGACAACACGCCTGTTCCCTTTGATCCCTTTGGTGAACAGTTCAACATGATGTTGCAGAGGAATCAGGGTAGTTATGGAAACAACATGTCAAGTGCTAAAGATTTTGATCTTTTCTCTGGAGAGAGCGCACAATCTACGCCGTCGTATATGAACTTTGCAGAGTCACCTTCTGAGAATACCTGGAATCAGGATGGCTCCGTGGCTACTATTAGAAAGTCTGCTAGAAGAATCAGCAACGGCATCATGGATCGTGTGGCCAAGTATGAGACCCTCGGAGACGAGACTCAACGACCAAGCACACCCCCAAACCAAAACGAAAACTGTAAGTCGCAAGTCTTTGACTAACAACAAAAGACCAAGCATTGACTGAAGCAGCCTATTATCCCCCTACCCCAATGGAGACCCCTCAAGACAGAGTATCAAAGCAGGATCGTCCCGCGAGATTCTCTGATGACTATGACGAGTCCATGGAGGAGACCTTGAAGCCCAACCGCAGCCGCACAAGCCAAAGGGCTCAAGATGTCTTCCAAGAGATGCGCCAGCAGGCTCAAAGAGCTGCTGTCCCAAGCCCACCCAGAACCGCACCTCTTCCCAACTCCAAGACGTTTGTGCAAATGCAGGTCCCAGACTACATGAGCATGAACAACTTCCGCGATGAGTTCCTGAAGGTCGGCGACGACTTCAGCACCATGTCTGCACACACTACTCCTGCCACTCGTCATATCACCGATTTTGGTACTCTTGAAGACAAGCCCGACCTGAGCTTTGATGACAACGGTAGCAACGCCAGCTCACCTAATCGTCGCACTCATGGTCACCGCCGCACAGAGTCTGTGGCTAGCATCGCTAGTGCCGCCAGCATTGCGAGCATCAACATTGAAGAGACCAAGACTGACACTGGTGTTACCACGGAAGAAATCTCCCAGTACATCCGCGGTCCTGACACCACCGACGGCAAGTGGGTTTGCTTGTTCGATGACTGTGACAAGAAGTTTGGCCGCAAGGAGAACATCAAGTCGCACGTCCAAACCCATCTCAACGACCGTCAGTACCAGTGTCCAACTTGCAAGAAGTGCTTTGTTCGCCAGCACGACTTGAAGAGACACGCCAAGATCCACACCGGCATCAAGCCTTACCCATGCGAGTGTGGAAACAGCTTTGCCCGCCACGACGCTTTGACAAGACATCGTCAGCGCGGCATGTGCATCGGTGCCTTTGACGGCATTGTTCGCAAGGTCGTCAAGCGCGGCCGCCCAAAGAAGAACCGTCCTGATATGGAATCCCGCATGGACAAGGCGACTAGAACTCGTCGCAAGAACCTCTCCATCAGCTCCATGTCTTCCCTGTCCAGCTGTTCCGATAGCTCCGCCGTTGGTTCTCCCGACGACTACAACATGCTTGACGATGTCATGGACATGGGACCCATCGATGTGCAACTTAACAAGCTCAACTCCCTTTCCTCGGCGCCCATGCCCAACGCCGCCGCTAGACCAGTCCACCACGGCATCTCTGCCTCTCCCAGCGCGGCCAGCGTACACTCGTACGTAAGCCCCGAGGCAGTCATGGACAACCACCCCGCCACCCCTGCGAAGAGCACGACGAGTCAGTACAACACTCCCCCCGAGCTGTGCCAATCGTCGTCACCGCCCCCCGCACGGCTCTTCGATATGGACGGCATGACCGCAAACACAGAGATGATGAGCTCTGCATCCATGAACAACACACTCCCCATTGGCATCAACGACCACGATGACGACTTGATGTTGCAATTTACCCAAGACGATGGACTTGTCCAACTGGAGCGCGACCCCAGCATGCTTCTGATGAGCAAGTTTGACGAGGAATTCGGCATGTTTACCAATAACGACGACATGTTCTTCGGCAACGCCTAAGCGCCTTTTCTCGTTTGGAAACGATGTCAATGTCCTGTTCATGCTTTGCAAAATCTGTATGATTACCTTTTGTTACATATGATTTGTCTCTGTCTCTCTTGGGTTTCTGATTGTACGATGTCACGCCCTAATATTTAACGACTGTTCTTTCTGGTCAGCCTTTTTTTTTCAACGTCTTTGGGAGGGTTCGGGTTTTCAATTTACGCGCTCTAGGGATGAATCTAGCTCCCATGATAATGTCTTGTACACTAGGGGGGTGGAACGGGAACTTTGTTGATGAAAAGGGCGAACGGATTTATGTTTTTGATGTTTCTTTTTTAGTTTCCTCGTTTCAGCACCAAAGGCAAACGGATTCGCGAGATGCTTGGCGACTGGCATCTTAGCAGGATATCAGGTTATGTAATTCCTTGGGTATTTAGAAATATGAATCGACCTTTTCAGAACGTTTGATTGTGTTGATGTGTATGCTATTTGTGATATTGTATGTGCTGGACTTGAAGTGTAGTCTCGTAACGGTTGTAAAGGTTACGTCCTACAAACAGCTCTCGTATCCGTTAAATGTTTAATAATAACCGATTAAGGATGATCAGCTTATATTTGTAGATTCTAGATATATTTCATGCGTCCTAAGCATTTGATGTGAGTGGCCCCAAGGCGGCCCAGTTAGGCTGGTAACCGAGGACGCATATGCACTGGCCAGACATTGCGCCTATCAATCAAACCACACATTATGGATATTTAGCGACAATTGATATACATGTGCTTGCGCGTCCGCACTTGTGGCGGTAGGCGTCACAGCTACGCTAGGATTCATCCCTCGTGGATTAGCCACCGTGCTGCCCACTCACCTTTGTGGTCAGCTTCAATATGTTTCCGAGAGGCATCGCAGCCTTATCTAGCCGCAAGGTTGCTCCGTGCGACTCGGGCTAAATAGACAACTATAACCTCAAACAAAGAGCTAGTATCTCCAAAAAGAAGAAAAATAAGGCAAAACGAAGCAGTGGTGGCGCATATGGAGGGGAGCGGGGAGCCAGCGCCGCCTTATCGTGCTTGCGCAAACTGTCGCGCCATGAAAACGCGCTGTCTGCCGGATCACGCAAACCCAGGCGCTTGTGAGCGGTGTGTTCGATTCCAACGACAATGTGTCTTCATGCCTGTACAGAAGCGCAAGCCGCGCAGGAAGGCAGATTCCCGTGTCGCAGAACTCGAAAAGGAAATGCGTTCACTGCGGGCTTTGCTGAAGCAGGCAACTGCAGTCACAACTACTGCAGCCGTTGATGAGATTTCCACGAACCAACAGACAAATTCGGATCCAGAAGGTAGTGAGGTCGGCCATACTGCGGTCCCGCGGTTGAATGCTTCAGCACAGTCGAGCTCCTCCTTGTCCGCTACCTCAAGTTCGCCGGCTAGCAATGTCGTCCAGAGTGAGCGAAGCGACCCCATTGGTCGCGGCATTCTTTCCATGGAAACTGCTAGTCTACTCGTGGAGCAATACAAAGCGGAAATGTATCCACACTATCCCATCGTTTATATCCCTCCAGCTTGCACTGCCGAACAATTGCAACGGACGCGGCCAATCCTCTTTCTTGCCGTATTGGCTGGGGCTGCGGGCAAGGAATACCCTGAGATAGCTGTCAAGCTCGATCAAGTGGTGCTTGAAGAATATGCCAACAGAGCTGTACTTCGGAGTGAGAAATCGTTGGAGTTGGCACAAGCTCTGCTGGTTAGCTCCAGTTGGTATCAGCCTCCAGGACGCTTGAACCAATTCAAATATACCGAGTTCGTTCATATGGCGGGAGTCATGGCAACAGATATTGGGATTGCCAGCAGACCTTTGCATCAGTGTCCTTCGCAGCTTGGATCGGTCCCAAATCTCAACGCCAGACTAAATTGGCCACGGGGCTACGAAGATACCGCAAGCATCGAGTCTAGGCGAACGTATCTTGCAGTGCTTTTGAAGTCAATGGGTACGACCATCACCGCGAGGAGATCATCAACCATGAGGGTTACCAGTTATGGGCTTGAATGCATAAGATATCTTGAACAGTCGCCAGAAGCGGTACCGGGTGATCGTCTCTTGACTGCTTGGGTTCGTCTTCTCATTATTGCCGATGAAATCGGAAGCGCTTTTACATACGACGACCCTGGAGCGGTAGCTTCGATATTAGATATCAAGACTCAGCTCATGATAGCGGCATTCAGAAAGCGACTGACCGAATGGCGTCAGGGTTTGGGTGTCTTTGACTTTTCCCCAACTTTGCAAATGACTTACTACACCATCCGATTGTATCTGTATGAGGTTGTACTCCATGTCGACCATAGACCAGAGGACTTCAAAGTGCCTTACCGCATGAGTGCTTTGTCCCCATACGATGCTCTATCGACGATACCGGTCAAACCTGTTGTTGAAGGACTGGGTGACCTATTAGAGAGCTCTCATTCGCTGCTGGACGCTTTCATGAGCTTAGATGCGAGCATCGCTCGGGCGCTTCCACTGGGCATGTTTGTTCGTGTGTCATATGCAGCCTTCGTTCTCGCAAAGCTGTGTGCAAGCGCCGCCCTGGATCACAGCCAACTTGCGCCGTTGATCGACCATGACAATCTCTATGCGGAGCTGTACATGAATAAAACTCTTCTCTTTGTCCGCAGCTCTATTGGGGCAAATGGCTGCCGCCTTCCCGCAATATTTCTGAACCTCATGTCCCAGATGCGAGAGTGGTGCGTCCATCCAGAGCTTGCCTTGCAGAATGACGGGTCAAGTCGAGAGGGTGACTCTCGAAGCTACCCTGCCACTTCGGATGACAGCGTTAGTGGCTCAAGCACTAATCCAGAGACATACAACGGTGCGACAGGGTCAAAGGCTGCGGCCTTGACTGGAACGTTCGAAGATAACTATGAAGTGTTTGGAAACGAAAAGGTCGTCAAGGCTACATCCTTCCACGGTCTCATGAACAAAACGGTGGATATTTCCGAAACTCTTGTCCATGTTAAGAACGTACTGTCTCGTGGCCAGTTGGAGGATGAAGTGGTCACAGACTGGAATGCGAGTGAACGGCAGTCCTCTGACATTGTTGATGCTGCGACTTCGACGATAGGCAGTGGAGAAGAAATGAATTGGCTGGCCAATATGGGACAAGTAGAGTGCTTAGATGGTGAAGTCTTCGTGTTTCATGACATGGAGATTTCAAACGTCTTCCGCGATGATGGAACTATGAGTTGAAATAAAATTATTTACACATTGGTGAAATAGACGGTGCTGGCACAGAGCTTACACCTCTGTTGTGTGTACATAAACTGTAATGTTGATCCGGGCTCGGTGGATGGTTGGGATATCGGCGGTATATTTGCGTGTGCTTGGTTATTTGTGCCAATGATAGTAAATGGAATCAGCTCATTTCTATAACAGAACAACTAATGTTGCAATATGTGTCCGACAGGTTCATAATCAATTATTGTTCCAATGCACCAGGACTATGCGCTAAATCACGGCGCTTTCAAGCGACCGGGCCTAACCTTTCTGGGTGAGCCACCAAATAAGGCTCTGTAATGCAGGGTTAGGATTGGCTGAAAGCAACACAGACTGGCTAAAAATGTGGCTCACGCTAAAACCCGGAGCTTTGGAGAGCACCATCGGCGCCCCAAGCCGCGGCTGGCCATCACCAACGCAGCATGTTCAATGTCTTTAAAAACATGGAGATTCCCATGTCATATTCCTCCTTAGACTGAAATCCAGAGCAAGAGGATAGCCCAACAAGACCACGGACCAAAATGAGCGTTGTAACCACAACCAAAGAGATTGCCAGCTCCCCAGAGCACGTTCGCCAAGTTGTAAGTCACTTACACCACTTGACAAGATTGTGTGTCGCATAACTAACGGTGCGTGATCTGCTAGCTTCTGGACTTTGATAAGATGCCAGAATGGACGCAGGGCTTTATCAGATCCATCAAGCCCGCAGTCAAAAAAGACACCATAGAGAAAGGAGACATGTTACACGTCACTTTAGAAAGTGCTTCGTTTTCTCCTATTGTACTGGTTCGTCCGCCGTTTACGAGTTCGATAATGAATAAAACTCACAAACCATTGTAGGAGAACTCCCCCCAGCAGTTCAAGTGGCGTGGAAGCATTCCTTTCCTCTTCCACGGCGACCACACATTTCGATTCGATCCTGGCCCAACTCCCGATACAACCATTTTCACACACTCTGAACAGTTTTCTGGTCCACTGGCATTTTTAATCAAGGTTATCCCACAGGGTACGAAGCAGAAGGATGGGTTTGATGGTTTCAACAGTGATCTGAAGAAACGCGTGGAGGGCAAAGGACCGAAGTAAGCTCAACAAGTCTGCTAGAGTCCATTGTTGTTAGTTTGATAGAAGAATACCCTGAATGATACTCTTTGTCCTTTAAATTTATTCGGAAGATCTCTAAGCTTTTATTATTGTCAGCACACCACAGTCCAGTTTTTGAATCATCTTCGGTATCATTTGCTTCCATATCAGGACAAGCAGCCCCGCGTGCTGAACAGCAATTGATGAATTTTGAAAACAGTCAAATTTGCCTTTTAGAGACTGTCGTCGGCCACACTCCAATGATGGAAGGACTCTTGATGAGCACCAGCTTTGTCAAGATGATGCTCCCGGGTAGCAGCCCTACGCGTATTGTATTGGAGGCTTCCATATAATTCCTTGACGGTTGGGGTGCCCCACTCACACCGCCTTCACCTCCAGGCAGAAAAACGCACCTCGAGCTAGCACAAGCCCAGGCTCCACGAAATAATCTGCCCCTCGTTCGCAGCAAACCAAACCGCCATCCACACAAGACAACTAGACCAGCAGACAAAATCCCGATTCGAATCGACAATGTCCGCTGCGCAACTTCTCAACCCCAAGGCTGAGTCCCGAGTACGTTTCGCACATCCGAAGCTTCAATTTCGCAGAAAGGCACCCATACTGACTAGCTGCAACAGAGGAGGGGCGAAGCTTTAAAGGTCAACATCAGTGCCGGAGAGGGTCTTCAAGATGTTCTCAAGTCCAACCTTGGCCCCTTGGGCACGATCAAGATGTAAGTACCTTTGTGCCTTTCTCAAAAACATATTTCATCGAAGCAATGTGCTAAATCTTCCTAGGTTGGTCGACGGTGCTGGACAGGTAACGAACCCGAACGATGCAAACGCTTCCCGCCCACACCGCTGACAAAACGCTAGATCAAACTGACCAAGGACGGCAACATTCTCCTCCGCGAAATGCAAATCCAGAACCCTACCGCTGTTATGATTGCCCGAGCTGCGACTGCCCAGGACGATATCTGTGGTGACGGTACCACCTCGGTGGTATTGTTGGTCGGTGAGCTCTTGAAGCAGGCCGATAGATATATCTCTGAGGGCCTGCACCCCCGTATTATCACAGACGGTTTCGAGATTGCCAAGGTGGAGGCTTTGAAGGTAATATTGAACAACAGGGCTCGATGCGAAATTCAATACTAACCGCGTGCAGTTCTTGGACACTTTCAAGCTCCCCAAGGATATCGATCGCGAGCTCCTCCTCAATGTTGCAAAGACCTCCCTTTCCACAAAGCTTAACAGCACGTTGGCTGCCAATCTTACCCCCGATATTGTCGATGCTGTCCTGGCCATTTACGAGGCCCCTGCTAAGCCCGATTTGCACATGGTCGAGATCATGAAGATGCAGCACCGCCTGGCTGCCGACACGCAGCTCATCAAGGGACTGGCCCTCGACCACGGTGCCAGACACCCTGACATGCCAAAGCGCCTCGAAAACTGCTACATCCTCACAATGAACATTAGCTTGGAATACGAGAAGTCCGAGATCAACTCTAGCTTTTTCTACTCTAGCGCTGAGCAAAGAGACAAGCTCGTCGAGAGTGAGCGTCGTTTCGTTGATGCCAAGCTCAAGAAGATTGTTGAGCTGAAGAAGGAGGTTTGCGGAACTGATGGAAAGAAGAACTTTGTAATCATTAACCAGAAGGGTATCGATCCCCTGTCGCTCGATGTCCTCGCGAAGAACGGCATCTTGGCTCTTCGACGTGCCAAGCGCAGAAACATGGAACGTCTGCAACTGGTCTGTGGTGGTATCGCTCAGAACAGTGTCGAGGATATGACCCCGGATGTTCTTGGTTACGCCGGTCTTGTATATGAGCAAACCTTAGGCGAGGAGAAGTACACCTTTGTTGAAGAGGTCAAGGACCCCAAGTCCGTTACTCTTTTGATCAAGGGACCCAACCAGCACACTATTGCTCAGGTCAACGACGCTGTCCGCGACGGTCTGCGCAGTGTATACAATACCATTGTCGACGGGTCTGTTGTTCCTGGAGCTGGCGCTTTCCAAGTGGCGTGTGCCATGCACCTTAAGAGCAATGACTACCTCAAGACAATCAAGGGCAAGGCTAAGAACGGTGTCGAAGCTTTTGCTGACGCCCTCCTTGTCATTCCCAAGACTTTGGCCGCCAATGCTGGACACGATGTCCAGGATGCTTGTAGGTTACATTCCGCCGCAATGATTCGGCACTGACAGAAGCTAATGACTGAAACAGTGGCCAACCTTCAAGATGCTCACCGCGATGGCGAGATTGTTGGCTTGGACTTGCAAACGGGTGACGTCATGGATCCTGAGTTGATGGGTGTGTACGACTCTTTCCGAGTATTGAGAAACTCTATTGCCTCCAGCTCAAGCATTGCCTCGAATTTGCTGCTGTGCGACGAGATGCTCAAGGCACGTCAAATGGGAAGAGCGGCTGGACCGGGCCCTGGCATGGACGGACCTGAGGATCATATGTAAAATGGGGAAAGGCTGCGAAAATAAAGGATCTACTGTAGACAAAAGTTCACAAGACGTTATAAATACCAGTTCTTTTAATACTTCAATTTGCCGCTTGTGAGGGCTGATGGTGATGTAATTAATTACATGTATTTGAGTACACGTGTTTGAGCATATGCTGCAATGCCTGTGTTGCTGTCCGCGCTTCCTTTCCTAATTCGCCTCTCAAACCAGTCACATGGGTAGGTCGCCAACCAACAAGACCCCCGCTGACTTTCGCAAGTAGCATCCCTTTTTATTACCAAGTACTTGATACTATAGTTGTTAATAATTTAGTCACTCAGTGGTCTGTGTATAAAGGCTTGCATAGTTATTTGTTTTCTCGTCATGGTGCATGCTGTTCGTGGCTTGAGCCTCGTTACAGTCTATTTTCTGGGTTTTCCCTCTTTCCCTTATCTTACTATAAGATTTCTAGCTTAATTCTATCTTATTATCTTTAACTTTCTAGTTATACTTTATATTAATCTAATAATAAAACAAGGAAAAGAGAGTAAATCTAGAAAATAGACTATAATATCTATAATAGCAATTAAAGAGTTTAAATATAATAAGAACTATTTAATTAAATAGTTAATTCAATAATTATTATATATAGATAACTATTATAAAAGAAAATAGTATCTCTAGCTATAGAAATAGAAGAGCTTTAGAACTAATTAGATAGCTATGACTTAATTACTATATAGTATATAATTAGATTTATATATAAAGAAATATATAAAATAAACAAAGAAAGAAGATTAATTAAGAGAGAATCTCTATATTAGCTTAAATTACTATATACTTAAATAGCAAGATTTTTTGTTTTAATTTCTATTCCTTTATAGCCCTTAGAATGCTGTAATGTATATGACCCTGTATAGTCTCTGATTCTCCTGCTCTTTCTAGAGGCCTTAAGAAAAATAGGTATTAAACTCTTTAATAATTCTAGAGTCTCTATTTTTAGTCTCTTTTCTAATAAAGTTAGTGAGACAAAGGAAAGAGGGCAAACCCAGAAAATAGGCCACAACGCCTATAGCGGCAATTGAAGAGTTCAAATGCAATGAGAACCATTTGATCAAATGGTTAATCCAATAATTATCGTGCGCGGATAACTGTTGCGGGAGAAAATGGCACCTCTAGCCATGGAGATGGGAGAGTCTCGCGGCCAACTGGGTGGCCGCGACTCAATCACTATGCGGCACACAGTTAGGTTTACACGTAAAGAAATATAAAAATGAATGAAGAAAAGAGATTGATTGAGGGAAGTTCCCTATGCTAGCTTACATTGCCGCGTACTTTAAATAGCAAGGTTTTCGTTTTAATTTCCACCCCCTTATAGTCCTAGAACGCCGCAATGTATGTGGCCCTGATTCTCCTACCCTTCTTGGGGGTCTCATTAGAAACTAAATTGTCTATGCTATAATTAGGTGCGATTACTATAGTAGTAATAGCTTATAGCTATATGGTATTCCAACTACTTATTCTCTTACTAGTAAGTGACAATTTACTGGCATCTCCATCTCTATTGGCAAAATATTGCCTGGTTGTGTTGTTACGCAAGATTCTTATGATCGTTCTCGAGTACCTGATGCTTCCTTCACTGTTGCATTATTGGTATTTACATCTGTGGTCTGAACAGGTGCCTCTTCTAAAACCACAAGGTCGGGATCCTTGTGTTTTGTATTATTGTGTTTTGTATCCTTGTCTTCTATATTCTTGAAAAACAGAGAGGGTTTCGTTTTTTTTCGACGGTTTGTCGGTGGAGGCTGTCGTCTCTTTTATTTGAGGTTTAGTGTTATTCTCAGTATCTGAATGCTCGTCTGCCTCTATGTCTTCCATTTCAATATCATGTAAGCCAGCTTCCGCAATTCTGGTGGCTTCTGCATCATTATCACGTCGCGCGTTGTCGAGGTCTCTCTTGAGATTGCTTACTTTGCGATGCGTTTCAGTCTTATTATTTTTGGTTTTGTTTGCAGCTGGGGCCATTGTGGTTAGAAAATTAAGTTCCTGTTGTTGAAAGTTACGGGGACTCTTCCAAGTCTTTTATAGACAGCAAGAGCCGGCTAGTTCTAGCGCCAACTTGAGCTGAAGCTCCATAAAGGCGTAAAACAACACTTCAGCTACTTTAGACGCATCGTTCTGCAGATGAAAAAGTTGAACATGAAAAGAAATAAGAGCTATTATAGCTGCATATATACCACAGCAACCAACATCTGTAGCTAAAAATAGAGCCATCATTCATCCATTTCAGCGATATATCCGACTTCGTTACTTGACGCATTAATTGATCCGAATCAACATACTAGTATTAGAACTGACTTAAAGCGTACTATGTGAGCAGTTTCATCAACCGTATTACAATGGTAGCAGCAAAGCTTCGTTTTCCCTAAGGATATATTCCCTTAGTGTGGACCTTTTTGAACTGAGCCTCTTTAGTATAAGCTAACATCTTTGGAGACTGTCCAACTAGTTGTTAAAGAGATATTTAGTATCCGCGAACGGGATGAATTTACCTTTTACTTACAGCATCTCTAAAGTCTACTAGAAACCACTGCCGAATAGCTCTATGAGGGATACGGCTAGCAGATGAACCTGTATTACGCTACTTGCATCGATAACCAAGGCTACCAAGCATTTGAAAATCATATCACTCATTTCATAGAGCTTGCAGGCGGTTCTAATATCGACAGGGGAGAGATAATTGCGTCCTCGCTAGACTTGGATGCGCACCCGCCAAGAATGCACTGTCAGCGGCGAATTTCCTTGGTCGAATGAAACGTGTACTAATATCACAGGCTTCCGTCCTGACCTTGAATTCGACCAATTATATCTCAGACATTTATATATTAACTATTCTATTGCTAGGATAGTAATCCTATATAATACTAAGCCAATTTATTCCGAAGAGTTCTCTTCGGCTTTCTCAATCGCAACAAGATACTGCCTTCCGATAGCGACCGAGGGCTCCTAATTTCATTAAAAATTAAAAGGTACTTATTTTCTTATCAGTTTATGTCACTTACTCTCTTCTGAGGAGAATTTTCTTCAGATTTCTCAATCGCTACAAGATATTGCCTTCCGATAGCGACCGAGGGCTCCTAATTTCACCACGTGTTAGACAATAGTCTCTGTTCAAGGTCATACGCTATTACTTACCCTCTTCTCAGTAGGAGCTGGGAGGGCAAGGGCGAGGCCACAAAATACTGCAATAGTAGCAATCTTCATTTTTACGTAGATGCAGGTTGCTATAAAAACTTGGAAGTATACTGCTGTTGTGTATTTGGATGGGATAGCTAGTGATACTTTTAGCTTATGCCTAGTCAATGGCGGCGAGTAAGAGACTTTTATACTTTGATGTACACCTGTCGACAGATGGATGACATGCGCTGTATTGAGTTATGTTAGTTGGTGCGCCTTCAAAGCCCGTTTACTTTTGTATTTCGACACGTCAGTGTTTTCATCATTCTAGATTCTTCTTAATAATAGGCACTTGCAAGGGGCAGGCATATTATTCGCCAGGTGACCGACTTAACAAATGCGGTGTCGGTTTGATTACTGTAACTCCCCCCCCCCCCCCCCCTCAATCAATTGTTCCCCATATCTGGCTCCTTAGACGAAGAAATGTTATTCATGTGCCACTCTGTAGTGGCAAGAGTCTTGTAATGGTGGCAGGCCTTGCAGTGGTGGCTGGAGGCCTTGCAGCGCTGGCTGGCCTTGCAGCCACTAGCTGCTGATCATAGACCAAACCTATAGACCCCCCAAGGTTTTAATACGTAAAGCGACAACATGAGCGACGAAAAGATAGGCGCTTCTTTTGACGCCTATGTATTCATTTAAATCCTTTTTTATTCTCACACTATTATATTTCATCGAGGATATTGCTCTTTTCAGGAGAGCCATCCTATTTTATCATTCTCAAAGCTCCTTTGACTTTCTTGCCTCTATTCCACATCAAGACACACTCGCAACGTCATGAACCTGTTTACCAAATCGGATTGGCTGCGTCCATCGAGCGATTCGTATGATGCTCTCTTGTCAGGTAGTGATGATGGTAACGAAAAGATTCATGTCCGCCAGCGCCGCACCAGCAAGCTATATAAATCGCTGTTTTGGCTGTCGTTTGGTGCAAATCTGATGATTTTGTCAAGTCTCATATACTTGCTAACGAGGCCACGTACCTCGGACCCCTCATTATATGATGCAGCACATTCACCAGGCGCCTACTGTACGCTTCTTACGTCTCGCACCGTCACTACAGCTATGCTCCAATGCTAATTCCCTTTATTAGCGCCTGCCGAAGAAGCTGTGGAATATGTGCCTCGCAAGTTTCTAAACGCATTTAGCAAGGAAACGTCGCCTTATCAAGGCTGGCCGACGGATGAACAAGATCGCATGTGGGAGGAAATGTTTATGTGTATGTTACTTGAGAAAGGATACTATATGAGCCTGACCTAATTAATTCGATTTGCAGATGGTATTACCGTTCGGATTAACAAAGACGAAAACGACCGCTTGATCAACAAGACGGAACACGTTCCAAAATTACACATGGAGCACGAACATCTGACAGGACTGGACGTCTTTCATCAGCTTCATTGTCTAGTAAGACATGCATCGCACTGCACTCGGAGCCGGACTGGGAGCCGGATTCTTTGACCATCATGACTAATTAGTTCCATGTATAGGACGTGCTGCGTCATAGCGTGTACCCGAAACGGTACAATTCATCCATCGTTCGAGACGACGGCACTATTGACTATTCGAAATGGAGACATATCGGTGAGTCAAATAAGATGGCCTTTCATTTATTTTATAAAGGCCATGCTAACTTGATATGAAATAAGACCACTGCATTGAATCGCTCCGCCAATCCCTCACTTGCAATGCTGATATCAGCGCAATCCGATATAGGTGGGCCTCATTTGATGTAATGGAGCCTGAACTGGGAACAATGCACATGTGCCGAAATTTTACAAAGCTTTGGGATTGGACCCATCAGAGATATGTCGATACTGGAGACCGAAGACAGCATGTAGAAAATGGCAAGATTGTAGACTACTCAGTGTTGGGAAGTAACCTTGAAGAAAACGTTGACGATTATGCCCCCAAGGGGTGGGATAAGACGTCGGAAGATCTTTGATAATTAAAGTAACTACTCCATTGCTAGTTATGTGACATAGAATATACTACAGTACTGTCATGGCGCTTGAAAAATGAAATGATTATCAAATATTATAAACTAATCTATGTACTAATGTAGGCCTATTTATTCCGATAACCTTGCTACGTATTCTATAATAATTCATTTATTAATACGGTGATGAATATTCCCTGTAAGTCAATCTTAAACGTTTCTTAGTGTTTTCTTATATCTACCTTTTGGGGCCGAACAACCTGGGGTGAGGTGAATAAACGTAATGCCATTACATATGACAGTATACTATAAGATAACCACGACTTATTCCATGGCTGCCCTCTCATTAAGACAACTTACACATGCCCTATATGCAAACCACCTCATCTCACACAGAGTATTCGTGTCGTACAGGCTCCGATTTTGTTCCGAACATACAACTTGAACATAGAGATTTCACACAGCACAATGCGACATTTAGACATTCAACTTTGCTTCTATTTAACGCTACAACTAATCTAGCAAGTCTCACATTTACAATAATTGTCATCATGTTGGATGTGTTTATCCTGAAATGAATCTATAGCAACTACCCATCAACCATTGTTTCAGATACCTTCACCACCAAGGCGCAGATGGGTCTCTTAGGATATTAGTTCCGCAGTGAACCTCTCCGGCCTGCATATGGTGCGAGTACCAATCATCTATGTAGCTTACAGTGTAATTGACCTTGGCATAAGCCTCGTCGACTGCGGTTCTGAAGATATCTTTGCCGTCGATGACGGGCCCCCATTGCATCGGCACCAATACATCCATGTTGCTTAAAACGACACCGTTGACTGCGCCGGGATAGTAGGCAGCCGTTTCAATTCGCGCCGACTCCCGACGGCGTTGCAGCGACTGGCCGGGCGCAACGGCTTCGAGGATTGACAACGGGCCTTGCCCCGGTTCCATACCTTTCGCCGCTGCCCTCCGTGGCGGCCCGCCCTCCTTGCAGTCAAATGCATCATCAAAAAAGATCCCAGGAACGTAAAAGATTTCGTCGTCGGTAATGCCGACCTCGCGTTTGAGGATGTCAATGTTCTTTTTGATGTAGCTTGTGCAATATTCCGTCACGGTAGCCATATTGGGTGTATTCAGCACCTCTTCAATGGTCTGGTCAGGCAGGCATGGCTCCTGATCTGTAACCATTCTCTTTCGCGACACGGCCTTTACCTGGCCATGACCTTTAGCCCTGGCCTTTTCTAGCAGCGCGAGGCCAGCATTAGGGTCAGCCACCATGAGAACCCAACCTCGGGCGTTGTCTGCGCGGAGGAATTGTAAGAATTCGTCCGTATGTCCAATTGCAAGCCAGCTGGTGTCAAGGACAATGGGCTTCTGCTCTTCTTGCGCTCGCAGAAACTCTAGTACCTTGGGCTCTTCTCCATTCTGCGCCCCCATGACTATTCGGCCAGCGCCATAAGTCCGCCCATTATGCGTGTGAGGAGGGACCGTCTCTAGGTTACCCATGGAGTCGGTCGAATTACCTTGTGCGAACCATTGCACAGCCCCCACGGTTTCTGATCGCAGCTCCGTAAAAATCTGCCGACCGCTTAGACGGACCGGTTGTGATGACCGGATCATGATTCGCAGCACGACGGGGCCTTTAGGACCGGGGATGCTGGTGTACCCGGGCTCAAAGAAGGTTGTATAGGGAACTTCTCTTAATTAATCTTTTTCTTTATTTTTATTTTTTATATTTCTTTATATATAAACCTAACTGTGTACTATATGGTAATTGAGTCACGGCTATCTAGTTAGCTGCAAGACTCTTCTATCTCTATGGCTAGAGGTGCTATTTTCTCCTGCAATAGTTATCCGTACACGATAATTATTGGATTAACTATTTAATCAAATGGTTCTCATTGCATTTAAACTCTTCAATTGCCACTATAGGTGTTGTGGCCTATTTTCCGGGTTTGCTCTCTTTCCCTTGTCTTAATAGTTATTATATCTACTATTATTAAGGACTAGAAGGGTAATATTCTAACTAGAGCTAAGTCTTATAGTACTTATATTACTACTAGATTAAAATATTTATAATAGATTCTAATAAAGATTTAGCTTTATAGATAGTTTTTAAAATTAAAAGAGAATATAATAAAGCTAAAAGCTTAACTTAATAAAGGTAGATAAAAATATACTACTAGTACTATAGTAATTATAGTAAAATCAGATATAATATTTATATCTATAAAAAGATATAGAGACTATCTCTTTAGATAATAGTAATTTTTATTTTATTTTATAATATTATTTAGCTGTGTTATATATGGTTTTAGGTAGTAGGGTCTGGAAGGGTGGCCTGCTTACCTGTGTAGCCTGCTTACCTGTGTAGCCTGCTTACCTGTGTAGCCTGCTTACCCATGAACTATGTTATATCTAATAATAGGCTTATTATTGGGTATAAACGTAGAAGCGGGATCTGCCTACCCCTAATGTGGGGGGAATATAACATGGCGTGCTTTGGGTAGCCAGTAGGAAGCGTTGGAACAAGGAATGGCCGACTCTGTCCGGGCCCGCGCGGGGAGGGGAGAAGGAGCCTTGTTGGGTCTACTACAAGTATTATCATTCGAGCGTGGCATGAGCATGTACGTGGTCACACTATACCTATGGTCGGTACTTTTGAGAAGATTGCCTAATTACGGTTGCATGTCGCAATACATGTACTGATGCGGTTTTGTGAGGGGACCATTAGTGCTCATTGTCCAGCTTCTCAAGTAGCCAAACCTGCGGAACAGGAGACAAGCATTATTTTGCTGGTGTCTTTAGCCTTTCTTCGGGTGCCCCTTTTGGCTTAGACCAAGCTATGTACTTGCGGTCAAAACAGGCTTTCTTCCAAATGGCACATTTCCATACAGTGCAAGTAAAAGTTCGCAAGGAAAAGAGGGTAAAGAGGTATTGCGTAACCTGTTTTTGCATTAGCAATCTAATCATGCCTTTCGACCTTAGCTACGTCTCGGCGATTTCTAGTAAGGCTTAGGTATATGCTGATGAACGAGGTGCAGTGGCAAATACAATGGTTCAGTTACCCCGCCCCAAGCTCGTTTATCGAGCCTGGGCTTGGGTCTGAAACATGACGGAGAATGCGTGGATGTCTTATTTCCAGGCTGGTCTGTCTCTCTTGTTGCGTTACTTCGACATACTATTCTATTGTCGCAGTCTGAATTAACAACACTATAGAATCACTGATATAAACAAGCCCTGTCGCTAAGCTTCGTGTCACGATGGATTCGTCGACGGAGTCTATCTTCTCACATTGGCAATGGCCGGATCCAGCAGCTTCAGACAACGACAAAACCATCTCCGGGGAAGATACAGGTGGTGTTGAGATGCCGAGCTATTGGCAGATTGATACAACGCATCCAAAACACCCATCGAACGAGAGCAACTTGGCATACGCTTTTCCGTCTGTCGGGAGCTGGCATAAAGATATTGTGCTCGGCGATGCCGGTTTCAACCTAGCCAGCGGCGACCAGTCCCTGGGCCTGTACATGAGCTTAGACGTCGCCGCAACTGACGCCTTTTCCGCGACTGAGAGACACACACGGCCACACAGCACAGCATCTCCAAAGTTACAGACCCCATATACACAGCAACATAAACCTACAAATATAATAGATTGCACCAAAGGCTGGTATACCGAGACTGCCCACGAATCGAGCTCAACAAGTCTAAGTGGCGTCGAGGTCGTACAACTTACTTCACTGCCCTTACCTGAGCTAGGTAACCCTGGCCTGCCTCAGTCAGCTCTATACACCGATCCTTACACATTGACAGGCATCCCATTACCCGCAAATGCACCGAGTTCTGACTGGATGTTATCTGCTAATGTATGCATTGCATTGCCGAGGTCAGGGCTCAGTGAGTTACAAGACAGGAGTACGATTACGCAGAATAAGCACTTGGCATCATTATTGACACAAAACCTGACAGATACAGATTATATTGCACAGGACGATAAAGATATTCAGGCGACCCATACCAAACAAGTTTCTTTGCTTCGAGTCAGCGATGGATTGGGAAACGCCGGGTCTGCCTACCAATGCCCCTATGCGGCATGCTCGTCACGGGTACTATTCACGCGTCAGTGTGATTTGGATAAGCACTATCGTATACACTTGCGCAAATATATCTGCCGATTTCCAGGGCATAGGAACTGCCGTATTGCCTTTGCTACGGTTAAAGATCGAAATCGGCATGAGCGCGGACATGTCCCTTCTATACCTTGTCAGTACTGCGGTCGGTTTTTCAGTCGACAAGATAATCTACGAGACCACTGCAGAAAGCTACATACCCAAGGCAATATCCCTATATAACATAGAATATAGGTCATAGAGATATCTAGTTGAAAATATAGAATTGTTTGTGATATTTTATAAATATAATAAACGACTTGATTTAGTATCAAGGCTTAGTCTATGCAAAAGCACCTTCTGCCTATTTAAGTTTAGTGCGCATCCATTCTAGGATTGGGCATGCAAATCCGGCTCCCTTAATGTACATAGGGTTAAACAGGGTTTCTCTGCTGCCGGCGGAAGCCAAGGCCACGCTTTGGCACGCCGGGCGTGGTTCTAACAAGACTGGAGGCCAGCTGCACCCTCGCCATCGTAGCACCTTTGCTGCTTGGCCTAGATGGGCCTTTTCGCTTCTCCGCATTCCCTGTGTATAGCGTCTCGTCCGATTCACCTAGCTTGTATCTGCATCTCTTCTTCATATTATTTTGTTCTTCTTTTATACGTGCAGATAATAGTCGACAAAGCCTGACCCTCCCGACCAGCTATCCCACGTAGAGCAAGCTCTCACTGTTATAAACACCGACGCGGCCCTATCCACGCGCCCCCTCTCCCAGCGCGCGACCATCTTCAACTCCCTTCCTTGGCTCTAACATTGCCCAACAAGCTTTCTCGACACAACAATGCCCTCCTGGTCAGCTAGAAGACGATCGTCTCGAGTTGGCGAAGCTGCCACGCAGTTTTCGGGCGATGAAGCTCCAGGCGCTATCGCGCGCAATAGCGACGCCAAGACCAAGGCTGCCCAGACTAGCAACACCTACGACAAACCACAGGAGAATATCTTCCTCTTTTGGCCCAATATCATCGGTGCGCCCATACCATCTTCACTTTCTTATAAAAGGATAGCCCAGATCTCAACTAACTCGCTCTTAGGCTATATCCGAATTATTCTAGCATTTGCTTCGCTCTACTATATGCCGCTACACCCGCGGACGTGCTCGCTGCTATACAGCATCTCATGCCTGCTCGATGCTCTTGATGGCCCAGTCGCGCGCATGTTTGAGCAATCGACCCGCTTCGGCGCCGTCTTGGACATGGTGACAGACCGGTGCACAACATCATGCCTACTAGTATTTCTATCATCCGCGTTCCCCCGATGGGCCATTGTTTTCCAGGGCCTCATGGCACTCGACTTCTCCAGCCACTATATGCACATGTACGCCACGCTCGTGGTAGGGGGCACTGAGTCAAGCCATAAGAGCATTGATAAGTCCAAGAGCTGGCTGCTCAACCTATACTATACAAACAGGACAGTCCTTTTTGTCTTTTGCGCCTTTAATGAGGGCTTCTTCATCGCCCTCTATACCTGCTCTCGTTTTCCTCACCACTACTCTCTTCCTATCTAATTAAGAGCATCGAGGCAAATAGTAAAGACTATAAGCTAGGCCAGCCTATCAACAAGTCACTCTTGAAACAAATTTTCCCAGATCCCTTTTCTCCTAGTGCCCTGGAATTGGCCCGCGCCCATAAGCTCGATTCTACAATCCCTTGGATCCTCATAGTAACAAGCGCCCCCATCATGCTCGCTAAGCAGCTTATCAATGTTGTCCAGCTAGTCAAGGCTAGCAGGTGGCTCGCTGAAGTTGATATGAAGACTAGACGAGAGCAGTCATAAGGCAAAGCGCGCTTAAATCGGCGTTGGAAGCTGTCAAGGTGTGTTGGCGGACAGTGGTTTTGCAAAGAAGTCCCAGAGAGGGTAGTATAGATTAAAGTCTCCAATTAGCATAGTATATGGTGCTGGGTCTATTCTGGCTAGGAGTAGAAGGGTGTTGGTTGCTTGGGGTCCTATAGGTGGGTTATATATATGGATAATACGTATTTGGGTTCGGTTATTTGTTAAACAGCAGAGGTCCGGCTTCGAGTCGACTGTCCACTGGCTTAGGGGGTATTGCTTATGGATATAGGTTGCTATTCGTCCATTACTGACAATGAGGTGGTATGGGGCCGAGCCTGGGCAGGCCGGTTTCCGGGCCTGGTTTGATATAGGCGGTTCTTGAATAGCGATTATATCTGGTTGTAGGTGGGAGTGTATAGCTAGCTGGTTGGTGATAGGGTTCTTTGCTATATTCCATGAGAGAATCTGCATTATTGCGTATTAGGTGATGGGATCCTATTGTTGCCGGTTGGGTGCCAGTTGGATGCCTGGAATAGATGGGAAAGGCGATGTTGGTCCTTCGGGGGTCTATTGCGAGCGCCTGGGGGTCCTCCTGGGCCTCGTCTTGGAGCGGCTAGGGCTTGTGGTTGGCTCAGGCTGGGTTCGGCCTGGGACTAGGTCGATGCGGTGTGTTGGCTAATGGGATATTGTTGTGCGAAGGTGTTGAATTGGCGCGGTCGCCATGCATATGCTTCGGAGGCTCGGGCTTGTTGTTGGAGGTAGGCCAGGCAGTTGGATGCCCAGGCAGGGTGGTTGCCTTTACAGTTTGGGCATCTAGCCGGGTTCTGCCCGGTCTCGACCGGGCATTGCTGGCCACGTTGATGTGCTGTAGCGGCACATTGTCCGCAGCGTTCCTGATTATGGCAGCGCTGTGCCCGGTCCGTTTCCAGGTAAGGCTCGCAGCTAAAGAGTTCGGCGTCATATACTAGTCTAAATTGGGTTGGCTTCTTCGATATTATAGAGATATAGGAGTAGGTTCGTGCGTTTTCCATTCCGGTTCCGGGTCTGCATTGACTTGGCTCCTTTGATGGATGTTTTATTGGTAGCTGAGAGCATACCTGCTAGAAGGCTTATATCCTGGGGTAGGTTTGTTCGTTTGATAGCCTGGGCTAGAACCGTATACTTAGTGCGGTTAAGAGCAGCGTCCGGTCCGAAAGCGGCTGTGATCCAGTTGGTGTCCGCGATTAGGTCGTGGCAGTCATTATGGAAGATGAGTCGGGTGTCCCCACTCGGGAGCTTTCGCACTGCTTTGGCGCGAGGTTGGCCAATAGCGTTGTTTGTGGCCGTGATGATATCGCTCGGGTTCCGGTTCGTAAGTTCTGGTTGTTGGCTCGGGTTGGTGATAATGAGTTCTCGATGGAGGTGGGGGCTGATTGGTTTCCCAGCGAGTGGCGGTTCAGATCGGTAGCGGCCCGATTGCGCCACTACCTCTGAGTAGGATGGTTTATTAGTGCTACTAGGCTTCCATTTAGCTTGGAGGTTGGTGGTGAGGCCTTTGACTACGCTGGTGGTGATTGAGGAGATGGTGTCATGGAGGGAGAGGCCCGGGTTAGGGGCGGCCTTGGTATGGATGAGTGGGAGTAGGAGCTCCCACACCCTCGCGCGGCTCTCCTTAGGTACTAGTTGAAGGATTGCTCTTTTGGTTGGGCAGTCAGTGTCGATTTCGAGTCTTTTCCGGGCAGTCGCCGGTCCTGGTCCGATCGGTGCAGTTGATCCAGTTGTTCTCGCGACTCGGTGGTTCCAGAGGCTGTTTTCGAGCCCCTTTCTCCCCCCATCGATGTCCATCGGCCCGCTGAAGGAGCGGGCTCGGGTCGGCATCATGGCTAAGGAGAAGAGTTTGTTATTACGTAGTTTCTAGGGATAGATTGGATTCTAGCACGGGTTCGGGCCGGAGGCGGGTATCGCCAGGTTTCACGGTCGGAAGATGTTGTCAATTTAATTGTGAGTCTTAAACCTTTAATAAATATTTCAAGCAATTCGGATACTATATTGTTATTACTGCTTGTTAGCTTATATAATAACTATGTTGCGAGATACTGACGAGCTACTTTCTTACACCTAAATCTCAGAGCATCATCAATATGTAGTATAGCTAAAAAGGCCACATCATAGAATGAGTCAGCTTTAAAATGTTACGTGTATCGATACTATATCTATGTAGCTCAGTCCCAGCTCAGGTAGCTCAGGCTAGGGCGGCACCGGCTCAGGAACATGATTCAGATAGGAAATGGAGACGGTCAGTTTTGTCCTTTTAATCTAGTTGTATTTGACCCAAAAAAAAAAAAGAATCAACTCGTCTATTTATAATTCATCGTCATCCCCTCTTAATAGCTAGAGGACAAGCACTGTTCGAACTCCGAAATCATCCCTGCCTTCAATATTTTGTGACTGTGACACGAGTGATGCAGCCCCAAGTATTAAAGGAAGCACAACGCAAAATTATATGGTGTTCGTATCCAGCATGTCACTGCCAATGGTTGGAGTTGTTTTGGGATCCAGAACTAGCAAGCCTGGTATTGTGTTGTCACGTTACTGCTGTGGTCGTCGAGGTGCTCATTACGAGTGATTGCACTGGCTAGGAGATGCCGAGTGGAATGGGCTCTGCGGTTGCTGACTACCGGCTGGGAATAGAGCCATGTTTGGAATGACGGGATACCGAGGTGCGCCTCCCTGTACGTGGAAAGAGTGTTGTAGCATGGTGGCTGGAGTAATGGCTGTCATTGAGATCAAACTGTGATTTGTAGCCACCCATGTCGCCACGAGCTGTGGCTGCCAGGGCATCTAGCTCGGTAGTGATGTTGAGTCGGGTCTGAGAGTTCATAATGGAAGCACGATCGTCCGCCATGTACTGGTAACGTGCATCAGGGTTCTTGCGGAAAAGGCTGACAGTGGCGGAAATGATAACCATGATAAGTAGAACCAGAGAGAACGCGGCGTTTAAAATGAAGAGTACCACGCCAATGATACCAGTAACCAAGGGAGGGGCATTGAAGACATCCGAGAAGATAAGCAAAAAGACGGTATTGAGGAAGTTAACAACGCAAATGGCAATGTTAAATGAGTTAGTAGGCTTGTCCATCCAGGGTTTTATAACAGAGGCGGCAATTAGAGCGCCAGTCTCAATGACCAGTAATCCAACAGCTTGGACAATGGGATTATGTTGAGCAAAGGCTACAAACATGGCTTTTATGAAGGTATATCCCAAGACCGGTGCGACGAAGTAGTACGCAGAAGCATGGAACTGCATATAAAGGAATCCCCACTTGTTGAGCGTCTGGGGATCCGAAAATAGGATATAGGCCGGGTTACGGTGCATGGCAACGGACCGACGGGCAATGAGAATAACCTTACTGCAGCCGCAGCCTAGCGTAATAGCCAGTCCAAGAAAGAAGGACACGGCCAAGACAACTTCGGCAGGAGAGTCAATTTGTGTGAGCTCCCATAAGCAGAGAATTGCCATCTGAGGGAAACCAATAAGGTAAATACGGAAGAGTATACCCTTGAGGACAGCAAGCCAGTTATTGCGGAATTCAAGGAATCGATCGGCGCTCATGACTTGCTTCTTGGAAAGGAGCTCGCAGATACCCTTGAATACTGCAACAGCAATAATGGTTCCGACCACGAATAGACAGAAGGAGATCAAACCAGTCATAAATATGTTGGTAGTTTCAATCTTGGCGCGGAATGCAACACGTTGAATACCGTGGACAATATAACCTCCAGAAGTAGTTCGTTCGTTTGCACGCTTTGCAATGGCATGTACAGCACGGGGCATCATAGCCAATCCGCGTTCAAAGAGACCCAAGCCCAAGTCAGTGACTTGCATGCTTCGCCTTTCGACCTGAACAGAAATTGTAGTGAGGGAATTAAAGATGGTGGATGGAGTACCGCCAGTCGCACGCTGGTACCAGGTGAAAATATCTTGCATGAACCCAACTTTGACAATGCCCATGGACCACTGAAAGTCCTGTGTCCAGGATGCAACAATAGGAGGGAGACTGATGCCAGTCAAGCCTATAACGGCTTGGGCTTGGAAATAGCCAAAGAGTGAGAGCGAGTTGGCGGCAATGTGTGCTGCAGTAATGTACTGGCCGAGACCGTTAACTACGGCAGAAGAAATCAGAGCCAGGCCAGCGATGATGGCAGTAGCCCACTTGACTCCAGTGAGATCGACGGTCTTTCCATTGGATATATCGGCTTCGACACAAGCAATGGATTGTCCAGTAGATGTAAGGTTCACATGGACTCTTACAGAAGCATCCAGGTCAGGAATACTGTACGCGATTCCCGGAATCTGCTTGATAGCGTCGCCAGTCAACGGCTGCCTGAGCTTGATGGGGAGTCTACCGGCAACCATGGGGCAGAGACCAGCAAGGTTGAGCTTGCAAGGGTCTAATTTTTGGCGCATGATCTCATAACCATAGGCTGAAACGGCTACATCAAAGACTACATAGCCCTGGATGGAGGACGTGGCGTCAATTTTCAAGACGACACTGGTGTCGTTTGGTGTAAAAACGACGTTGAACAGACTAGCTGAGAAACTAGAGTCTTCTTGACAGGCGTTGAGGGAGGTAGAGACCAGCTTTCTACCGTCAGTGCCAGCGGAAGCAGTAGAAAGCATCAAAGCCACCGAAGCCAAGGCCAAGAGCGGGACCTTGAATATAGACCGCATCTTGACAAAGTGTTTGAGGTGAGAGACTAACACAGAATTCCAATTACATCAAATGAGAACGGCGAGAAGTTCAATATTGGACAATCGTTCGGTTGGTCGTATATGCATTCAGACGTATCGATCGGCTGACTTTGCCTTTTGCGTTGCCGTTGACGCTGTGTCGGGTGTCAAATGAGAGATGATTGAGCGAGCGAGTAGAGAGGCTGATTAACCCTACGACTACTGAGGCGAAGATTTGATTGTGGTGTAGCGAAAAAGAACTTGCACTAGGCAGAGACAATGTGCGGGATGGATTGGGAAGGAAAAGAACAAAATAAGAAACTAAACGCGACCAAAGGTTAGGATGGGAAGAGATCAAACAATAACGAGTAATAGTTTGATGTATCTCTTTGTCCGATCTTAGAAGAGCTCCTTTTTATGAATATTCTTTTTTGAGGCGAAGAGTTCGAGTTTCTGATTGCCTCTTGTTTATGGAAGAGATGTGAGAATGAGGGAGCGAAGTGTTAAGCTTGATGAGGATCGTGGGACCACCTTCTGACAACATTGGGAGAGCGTGCAATACAATAGCAAGCAGAAAGAAAGGTCTGGGCACACAAGCAGATCGGCCCGTCATGGCTTCCCAAGCTCAAAGACTGCGCAAAGCCCCTTTCATTGTAAATTACCCAAAGCATTTGTCAGAAGTCCACGTAGTAGCACATCGAGAGGATTGGGCGTATTAGTGACACAGGGTGGTCTGTGCCGAACATGGGGTGTTTTCTTTTGGTGTAAGACGCATATAAAAAATATGTACCTGAGTCAATATAGTTTGAGCGAGGGGAATGCATCTCGTATGCGCACCAACAGCCGGTACATGACGTGGCCGTAGGCACTGTACATTCTTCAAACACTGTGTCCTGGAATTAGGTGGGATGTTATTTATTCTGGGAACATTTACAGTTTTTGTCAATATTAGAGCTAGTTCTGTTGTACATGATTTGGGGATTGGAGTCACTGAACAACGTGCTTTCTGTACATGCATACCGGTTAAGTATCGTCTCTACCTCTCGCAGCATCCCATCCCAAGTTTGTGGTCAATGTTCTATGTGGCTAATGGTCGTCCCTTACCACAATGCTAGTTGGTCCATGAGGAAGACACAACTGACTCGGCAACAAATGAGCTACTAGCAAATACATCCGGTCCGTGATATATTTCATGCCGAAGTTTGTATGCAATGATCTACATGTACGGAGCGAACGACTGACAGCGGCAACCAAACTTCGTTCCACTTCCTCACACACCCCTCCCCACCAAAAAAAGGGCAGCATATCCATTAACGAGGCTGTGAAGAGTAGGTCCGATAGCCCTGCCAGAGGTGTCGCTCGGCTCTTATTGTAGCGAAAGAGCGAGTTACTCTAAGACAGCAACATGCATACCGAGAATTCCGTTGGTTCCACCTCGGCACTAGCACTTACACCAGCTTTGTGGTAATTCTGATGTGGTGCCACTGAGAGTAACAGTAGAAGCATCAATTTCATCTATCCTGCAAAGATGCTCGTATAAAATATCTATGAATATACAATTGAGCCTAGCTACTGTGCTTAGACCTTATCGCTTCTTTTAAATACTAGCTAACGAGCTTTCTGCTTTCTCTGCAGCTTCTATAATTGGGGGTGGGTCAGTAAAGGGGATTACCTTGACTTGTGATTCGTCAGAGAGTTTTCAGCATGATGCTGAGCGAGTCTCCAAGCTGGTAGCCGCAAATAAATCGTACATTGAGGACAATGAGCACCTGTATTAATGGTTTGGGAGTTTTTCGAATGAAGAAAACGCTGCAAATATAGTAGCTTGCTAGAGGATGACGGCGAAATTTCACTCAGGTGGCACTAGGTATAAGCTCATATCCAAAAAGAAAAGATTGTACCTAAAGTTCAAAGAAACAAAGTCTAACAAATATACATGGCTGTAAACTCATATCGTCTATAGCTTGAATACATCCTTGACAGTATGTTGATTTTTCTCTAGAAATGTATCAAATGAGCTAAGGGGTATATTGAAGCTCTTGAGTTGCTCTATGTTTGCAAAGGTTGATACGTTGCGCATGGTGACCTGTGCAGAGAAAAACGTGTTTACCTTCAGTAGAGTTTCCACTTCCTCATCGGTATAGTACTTGACGCGCAACTGGCGGCCAGTAAGGTGACTCAATTTAGCCATAATTTCGTCCATAGTAAGCAACTCTTCTGCCATAGGAAGCTCCTGTTGGTGGAAGCGATCAGGGTCGTAGAATGCAGCAGCTGCAAAGGCTCCGATAGTACTAGGGTCTATCATAGGCATCTTGGTATCCTTGGTGAGCATGTTGCACCATTCACCCGTCTTATAGAGATCGCCAAACTGGGGAGACTGGGGACTCAGATAGTTTGAGTCTAAATGGCCAGTGCGTAGAATTGTCCAAACGGGAAACCCAGCTGTACGAACTTGCTCTTCATTGGCCCGCTTGTTGGCAACCATATTTCCCATGTAGCTGTTTGAATCCCAATGGTACAATTTTTCAGGTTCATTACAACCAAGGCCGCTAGTATAAACAACATGTCTAACACCAGCAGCCTTAGCAGCAGCAATAACAGCACTGCCTTGCCTGAGTTCCGCCTTAGGGTCGGTGAAGCTAGGGCTAAGAATGACGAATGCAGCGTCACAGTGGTCAAGAGCGGCGGCAAGGCTCTCCGGATTGTCGTAGCCACCTTGAAAAAGATTGATGCCCTTAGCAGCGGCAGCTTGAGACTTGGCAGTGGACAAGTCACGAGAGAGTGCGTGGACAGTGGCGCCTCTGGAGATGAGGGCGTCGGCGGTGGCACTACCCTGGTTTCCGGTAACGCCGCAAACAAAGACCTTGAACTGAGGCATAATAGTTGATGAAAATTGCTTTGTGTGTGAGACGGAGCGTGAAGGGCAGGTAAAGAGTAGAAGACTTGGTCAGACAGTAATCAAAGAAACAGCTTAAACACGGGGTAATTATAGCAGGAATACAAATTCAATACAGGAGCTATACCAAGGCCGAATCTGAAAAAGGCAAGGTACGGAGAGAGGGGGGAGAGTAGCGGTAAGCATGTTACAATCGTATTTTTGAGTACTGGGTAGACACCCATCCGTATTGGTTAGTACTACACCATATTAATCCTGTCATGCAAGAGTCAGGTTCAGGGTCCAAGCTTGGGACGGATAGTGGTTGCTGACATGACGCGCGGCTGTGGTTGTTCGGCGCATTCTCGACCGAACTGACAAACGTTGCAAGCTTACCCCAGCTTCGGGAGACTCGCCGGATAAGGATGAGAAGTCCCCATATAAAAAATGTCAATTATCGATTTATAATAGATCGAAATTGAAATTAAACTTTTTTAAGCAGCTGCTGGCTCGCCATTGGAATGGGATTCACACTGTGCTCTTGTGGTCTAGAGATTATGGTCTATATGGAGCTATGAAGGAAGATTAATCCAGATGGTCGTTATTTACACAATACTACCAATTAATTATGCGCACCCCATCATACTAAACAACAGGCAAAGCCGCCACAAAGGAGCTAGTGATAATCTCTGGCATTAGACCCTAAAATATCTAGTTGTATGCTTCTCTTTTGCCTTCAGAGACCTAGTCTGGGCAGTTGGGTTGGAGCTCAAGGAAGCCCAATGGAGAGCAAGCATGGCTGCCCTTCGAGAACAAGCTCCTGGATGATCTCAAGTATCCGCTTCACGTTTTGTTTGTCACTCATGAAAAACAGCGTATGGCAGGCCAAGCGAGTTTCAGAGGCTCGCGTGAATTCTGGAGAAGAAACGTAATATGTAATACTACCAATGGCTCTAGGTGTAAGGTGGGCTGAATGGCGGAGCTTGCCGTTCAACCAGCCTCTTGCCCGCCATGGTGACCCTGACCCAATGTGCTCCAGACTGTCCAAGTCAATGCGTCTGAACATCCGAAACCTCACGGTTCGTAGGAAAATTGGGCCATGTAGATGAGTATTGAACCATGCCGGCTTACCTTGCTTCGCAAATACGAGCAGCAATCTCCGCAGTTTAAATAGCGTTATAGCATTGTAGCATTGTGGCGTCGAAAACCTGACACTCTGTCTTTCCAACTTGAGCCTTGACACTTCGACCTTGTAATTCATCACCGCGAAAAAAAAAAAAAAAAAAAAAAAACGCTTATATATGAAAATTGTTTGGGCTGAAAGAAGCTTCTCCGATATAAATAAGGCGCTTATGCCCATATACCATAGTGAGTCCAAGCATCAAGCCTTCCAATTTTACCTCACGATCAGTCCCATGACAGTCTTACAGATTTTACTAGTCCTCGCAGTGGCCGGGCCCACTGCGTTGCTGGCTACCAACACAAAATTACTTGATGCTACTCCTACTATTTTTAATGTGCCACAGAGCGCATGGATATCTCTCAACGGGAGTGTTTCCGGTCGCCTATACAATGGATCACCTCTCGGTCGACCTTGCTACGACGTGTATCATAACTCCTCCGGAGACTATTTGCACCAAGGTACTGATAGCGGTTGTAAAGCCGCACAGAATACTCTTACACATTCAGAACTACTAATACAGGACTTCGGGTCGTACCACAACCCATCCTTTAGCTCTTGTATGGCAACCGGAGAGACGTGTGTGCTGAGCCCGGCAAAGGCCAATGGTGTTACAGATGGCACGTGCTTCCAAGGAAGTATTCCTGAATACTATGTCAAAGCACAAAATATCCAGGATGTTCAGTCTTGTTTGCGTTTTGCCAAGAAGTACAAGGTGCCAATCACTATCAAGAATACTGGTCACGATTACAAAGGTCGCAGCAGTGCTCCTAACACACTTGCTATCTGGTATGCAACGACAGCCTTCTGGATTAGCCGTCACTAATTAATTATAGGACACATAACATACTTCCATCGCCCAAAATTGACGAAAAGTTCACTGCAAATGGCTGTGGTGAAGTAGCTGGACCTGTTGTCACATATGGCGCTGGGCAAACTTTCAACACACTATATGATTTTCTACATAGCAGGGGCTACATGGTATGTTAATTTGATAATAATTCCAAAAAGTACAAGATAACTAATAGAGTTAAAGATGGTTGGAGGCTCATGCCCGACCGTCGGCGCGTCTGGAGGCTGGGTGGCTGGTGGTGGCTACGGTGCTCTGAGCCCGAATTACGGACTCGGAGTGGACAACGTTGTACAGATGAAAGTTGTCCTCCCTGACGGTAGCTTTGTCACTGCCAATCGATGTCAGAACCAGGATATCTTCTTTGCTCTCCGAGGTGGTGGAGGTGGCACATTTGGTGTTGTGACCGAGACTACATCAAAAATCCACAAAGATGACCGTCAAGTCACCGTACGTTCATATAACACTTTTTTGGCCAATACCAAAGCTGACTATCTAGTTTGCAATACTCGCTATGAACGTTCCGAAAGATGTCAGGAATATATCCGAAATCTTTGTGGCAAATGCTGTTCGATGGGCCGAAGAAGGCTGGGGTGGCTCTCTGGGGGTCCGGGAGGGTAACTCAGCAGCTTGGATTGGCATTAATTTTGACCTTGGTCCCGAAGCAGCTGAGGAATCTTTGAAGCCGGTGGTTGATTTCTTCAAAGCTGTCTCCACAGATAAGGTCAACTTTACAAAGAGCATCACAGCCCTGCCAAGCTATTATGACTTCCAAAACTCTACAGTCAACCACGGCTTTGTGGCTCGTGGTATTGGCTTTATGGCCACTCAGGCTTCACGACTTATCCCTCGTAGTATCTTTGAGAGCGCCAATAGCCAGAAAGTTTTGGTTGATGCTCTAGTTCGTCAGCCGTATGGCGGATTCTTTACTACACCCTACAAATTCACACTTCCTAAGTCTGACTTACCAGGGGGATCTGGGGAAGCATCTATTACTCCAGCATGGGTATATATATCCAGCAGCATAAATCCCAGTGAGAAGACTAAAAGCTAATTAAATTCACAGCGGAGCTCCCTCTGGCATCTTGTTTACCAAGACGTTTTCGATCCTGCTGACCCAGCTCTAAGTTCTCCAGAGGCCCTTAAAAGCAAATTTCGAAAAGTATCTCAGGACATGGACCGAGTTCGGAGCTTCACTCAGGACAGTGGCGCTTACCAAAACGAGGCTGACACTTACGAACCTGATCCCGCCCATAGCTATTGGGGTAAAGATAATTATGATCGGTTGATGAAAATTAAGCATCAACTTGATCCTGATAACCTGTTGTCGTGCTTTAGATGCCTTGGCTGGAATGCAGCGGATCAACGCCATCGCTGTTATCCTAAACTCTAGAAGATTGGAGGAGAATTCCAAGGAATATTATATTGCATAGAGAATTATCTTCTTACTAAGCGAAGTGGCAGGAAGAAATAAGGCTAGATGGCGCTCATATAGCAAAGACAGCGATTCCCCCAAAACCATAGACAAGTATAAGACCCATTAATCCAAGTAAGTCCCTATTTGTCGGGAACCCGTGGTAGAAAGAGTGATGTTGCAGGGGCATCACATAGTCACATCAGCGAGGGCATAGAAAATCAGAAGCGACCACCATAACAGAGAACTTAGCCCTTCAGAGATCAAAATAGTTACCTATCTACCCAGTAGCTATCTAATACTTTCCAGTAATATCTTGACTCTATAGCTCTTCTATACAGCGACGGATTCGCGTAGTTAGTAATGTTTAAGGTTGGTACCGGTATATGAAGTATTAATTAATTAATTGTTTATTTAGATTATTTAGATCCTCTTAGCTATGTACAGTATTAATATGATTAAAACTAACTATATATTACAGCTTCAAAAACGCAGCCTCAATTCGCGTTATGGTCGCGATTGTATTAAGGATCTTCTAACCAATAATTCGTTGCCCTAACAGCCAGGGAATCCTCGCATTTTTTTTAAAGGAGCCAGATAGCTTGGGAATGATTTGAATGTTTGCATTAAGTCATATTTTTCTGCTTTAATTTCCCAAATGTATTGGCTCTCTCCATGGCACACCTTTCTGCCTCGCTCAAGATATTGATAGACATCCCATGTTAGTGGCATCTCTACGGCCAGGACAGACTGCTAAATAAGCAGCATCTAAATTGTCAGAAATTGAATCGCCTCTTTCGAACCTTGATGATTGTGCCTTCAGAACTTCTTCCATTGTAAGCGTCTATATTCTAACACAGTACCGTTATATCATTTGAAGCTTTCACTCGCTGCCAGTAGACTCACATAGCGACTTAGCACGGTCTAGACGCAACCAAGCCGCTCATTTCATTAACCGTACAGGGACCCATATGTAAAATGGTATGAGGCGGGATCTTGCCGTCCCGAGTTGGAATTTGCAACGCAGTGGTTTCAGTGCATCCAGGGTACTGCGTTCGGTGACCGTGCAAACTCACGTCCGCTGTGTCGGCAGCGAAGATGAGGCCGAACTCACCCCCAGAGATAGAAGCACTCTGGCTCATATTACCAGGAATGGTGATGTGAGCTAATCCAGACGTGAAAACTACCCATCTATAAGACAAAATCAGTCGAGTTTCACCATCTTGAATTATGGTCTCCCATACTGATTATGCGGTGCATTGTGTAAGCCTCCGTCAAAGTAGGGAGGAATGACTAAGTATGACATGTTGGCGACATTACCCAGCGAGGCCATTGCAGAACCATTTGTACCGGGTTCATCGGATATGTCAAAAGGGCTGTCCATCTGCCAACATTCGAGGGTTGAACGGCCACAATCCGCGCCAATAGCAGTCACATTGAGCTTGACAGCCGCGGCGACCGTCGTCGACAGCAAGGAGGTTCGCATTTAGGTGATACTGTCGGGCCGTCAAAAAAATTAGTTTTTTATGTCTCATCAGCCAATGTGCCGCACTGGCCAGGTTTTGATGAGATTGTCTCAGCCACGCCCGGACTAAATAACCTGCGGTATCCGAACTGCCATCATCAAAACCCTCCCTGCCGCAACATATAATGTAGACCTACTCCACAGCCAAGGCGATCAACGGTTCTCAACCTCTAATATCTCCACTTGACTACAACAATGGAGCACCTCATTCATCAACGGACCATAATCGGAATCACAAGCTTTTTTTTAGCTTTCAGCACGCTATTTACATGGATAAGACTATATGAAAGGTTTTGTGTACAAAACCAGCGTTGGTGGGATGATTGTATACATTCTACAAATTTTCCACACGTTATAATTTTCTGACTTGGCAAACTTTAGGGACCATGCTTGTTTCTTGGATAACCATGGTAGTAATGTGTGTGATGCAGTTTTGGATGGTAAAGTACGGTGCCGGTCTTACCATATCTGAGGTGCCCACACACCAGTTTAAACGATTTTCAATGGTATGTTACGAAACCCCATAGTCATATAACAACCGCCAGGCAGCTAAATCATGAGCCAGTTATTCTTAGCCTTTCAACCTGTTGGCCGCGTTGCTATATTATTCGCCCGGGTATCCATCCTTTTATTTTATTTCCGAATATTTTTCCCCATCGGCTTGAATAGAGGTCCTTTGTGGCTAGTTACACATCTCACTGTGTGGGCAAATTGCCTTTATACTATTGCCCTTATACTAGTTACCACCCTACAATGCGTCCCATCCGGGTTGCCGTGGGGAGCGACCTGCATAGACCAATATGCGGTTCTGATTGCCTCGTCAACATTCAACATTATCAGCGACATCATTGTGTTGGCAATTCCGCTAGGCTCAATATGGCCTCTCCAGATGAGGCGCCAGACTAAATGGGCTATTTGGGCTTTGTTTGCTTTCGGATCGACGGCGCCACTGGCCAGTGGAGCACGCCTCATATACCAGGCCAAGAATGCTGATAGTGAGGAGAAGACGATTGTATACCCTACCCTGGCGGTATTGGCAACAGCAGAACAAGTTGTAGCCATGGTTGGAGGGTCTATTCCTGCGGCGGCATCATTTTTCACTCGCCAGTTTAGGGCGATGCAGCTAAATATTGGTCGTCAGTCTTCACCTACAAGCCGTATCATTGCACCACTTGGCTGGAGGAGCCGGCGGGGCCACGCGCAATTACAAGACAGATCTATTGAGGCAGTGGAAGCTCATGGAATGCATGATTTCTGCTACACGGGTAGTAGTGAGGTGTCAAACCTTAACGATGCTGGCAAACCACATAGTCTGGAGGTTGGAGGGTCCGGAGAAAGACTTAAGGAGTCGCATAATGAAACCTCCAGAGAAAGCGATTACGTTCGAGACTGAACAATCATCTTCTTCCGCTATGTTACTGGATTTCGCTGCATTGTCGTTCTAGGTATAATTGTATTATTACTTGTCGGTATACAACTAAGAATTCACCTAAGATATACCTGCCGTTTTATCAAGAACTTAGATGTTGCTGCCATGATTTGATCTTTCACTATGGTCCTTCTTTAATGCATCGTATATTTCAGCTACTTTGTTCACCGTTTTTTTTATTGCATGTTTAATAGCTCGCGCCCCAGGCTAGTCCCCAATTGCTGCAAAGACCATACTGGTCAATGATATGTGTTTACTTTGTTTTATGAAGTCTATACCAGCAAGCTGGCTTCAGGTGACTGCGTCCCCTTAAGCACTAAAGCTATTATCTATTAATTGCTACTACTACCCTTGGTGGCCTATTCCTGGTTTGGCCACTTTTCGCTTATCTTAAATAGTTATAACTATAGTATATAATTATAAATAAATTACTCTGGTAATCTAGGGATAATTGTTATTCTGTTTTAGAATATATTGCTTTTTTTTCCGGGCTGATTAAACCGCAATTATTTCCTGGTTGCTCAAGGATTATAGTAAGTAGTATTTATTCTCGGTAATGTATACCAGAATGTTCAACTTCTATACTTAAATACCGCTTTAATAGTCTGATCATAGCTCTAGAAGCTGCAAGCCGATATAGCTATGGGCTTTCATAATAGAATGGTATTTAGAAATAATACTAGTATTTGGGACTGAAGTATAACAGGCGGGGCCTATAATAGTCTCAGCTGAGTCTCGAACAGAATACTTGTAAGCACTAGATAAACTCGCTAGCTTATTTGGGATTACCCATTTTCTCTTTCTTCTATATCTTTGGATACATAGGAGTCGCTCAGCTAGTTGCTAATATACTTAGTTAAGACCATTATAGACAGAGGCTGCTGACGTGACACGGCCGTGATTATTCGGTGTAATATTGACCGAACTGACCAATATTTATCAAGACTCCGGCGCTAAGGATCTGTAGTTGCTCTGACAAAAGTTTATTAAGACTCCGGCGCTAAGGATCTGTAGTCGCTCTCGAAAACTCAGCACTAAGAGTCTCCGAACAGGCAGCCGGCCTGCCCGGAATATGCCGTATATCAGCATAAAACACAGCAGCCATTAAAGCGACAAACTATTCATTGTACATGAAAGCGGAAAGAGTATGAGGCCAAGTTTCTTAGAGCATCATTGATGGCTTTTAATTTCGCGGGACATATGAGTAGTTGCTTGATCAAACAAAAGACTTCGTTATACAGTTCGAGGTATGAATAGTTTCTATAATCCTCAGCCCGTAGGAATTGCAGAGACTTGATTATTCAATTCATTCACAACACTACTAAAATAACACCCATCATCTCATCAAGTCATGTTCTTCTCGTTCAATTCAGCCGTCTTTTTGGGCCTGCCTGTTCTGTCTGCGTTAGCGTCGCCCGTTGATTTCTCTACCTCGTCTTTCGAGCTGTCTCCAGCTTCGCCTTTGCAGACACGAGCCGATTTTATATACCTTTTCTGTTAGCCTGCCGTCCTACGTTCATTTAAACGGCTGTGCTAATAGTGGCTAGACAACGCTCCCAACTGTAACCATGCTAATACCCCTCAGAACGAGTACCCAGTCGGTACTTCTGCTCCGTATGTCCAAAACATCAGTCACCGTCTAATTGCAATGCATACGCTAACAGTTATTTATTTTTTATAGCATCTCGGGAAACTATAACGCCTGTTACAGCGCCCCGACAGGCACAAACTGACAAAGGGTAGAGACGAATGTTGATATGACGGGAAAACCCGGATTGAGTGGCATTCGCACTTACTGCAACACTAATTGCCATGGTGGCATTTCAGGTTTGCAGCGGACGCACTGCTCATCCCAGCCCCATAAGTGAGCATCCCTTCCTAACAGAATGAGAGCTGTGAGCTGACTATAAACATCTAGCTGTGCGATTGGATCCTTGTAAGTCACATCTCCAGGATAACATCGAAATGCTTCGCAAACACTAATCAAGCCGCATCTTTAATTATCCGAACTGTGATCAGAAGTATTTGAACACCTGCCTAGCTGCTTGCAAATCAATGTCGACCGAACTAGCTGCAGCGTTGTGTATGGCGCAGTGTCCTAATGCTAGCCATTGCCCCGATTTTGTTTAATGTAGCACTTGAAATAGATACTGCAAGCAGTAATAAGCAGATACTGGAGGGCCATGGGTTCAGACAGGCATTGGCATGAATTTATTGTATCGTATTATTCAACTTCTATGTGGTTCTAGCTCTAGGTTAATAAAGAGATGAGCTATCCATGCTCATCGGATAATTGCGTCGCTGTTTCGGCAAGCTTGACGGGGTGCGACGCCAATGTTCTTACTAGAGGCTTCCAAAATAGCTTCCCTAACCCAAAGTCTACTTTTACAGTAAGAGCTTTATACTAATTGAAATAGAAATACTTTATATTATTAAGTAAGCTATACTAAGAGTGGCTTCTATTAGCAAAAAGCCTCTGTATTAGATTTAGCCCTATTAGAACTACAATGTAAGAGAGGTTAATATATATTTCTATATTATATAGAAAATAATATTTCCGTAAGTACTAGCTACTACTTAGATAGGAGATAATTACTTAGTTACCAAGTAAGTAGCCTCTTTGTCTTATAGTATTACTTGTTAATCATCAAATAGTAAATGTTAGCAAGCTGTATATAGATTGTATGAACCTACCTAGATAGCAGCTAAACTCGTCAACGCTTCAACTTGGGGGTGGGACGCCAGACTGGTATGTAAGCCGCTAACTTCGCTTGGTACGGCACTGTAGCTCTGATCGGCTAGACTAATAAAACGGTGCCAGATTAGGACTGGGCTGACCAATTGTATGCCACAATAGCCGAGATAGAGTGGAGGGTTGAATGGGCTGGGTCTGCTGACGGCTAGTGGCACAGGGGGTGTAATTTTAAATGCCTGCGCCCAGGCACGCCGTACGGAAGTGTGATTTATAATCCATGTCTTTTTTGGTCATAACGAGAAAGCTGATGTATGTGCTAGTACGGAGTAGTGATCAAATATCTTTTTGCAAGGCTTTATTTCGACAAGTTCTTGGAAGTCGCTTATACAGCGAAACATTTGAGCCCAGGCTTCTTCGAGCCCTCGCCTGACACCCTATGAATCCGAACAACCTCGAGTAGCAGATCATGGAGTCACACATGGGTTTCAGGGCCCATTCGAATCTTAGAGAAGAGGAGCGGCCAGTTGTCTTTCGTGTGAGTTAGACCGAAATTATAGTTTTATTCCACTTCTGTTGACATTCAAATGTGAGGCGTGTGACATGTGTCGGAAGAAAAAGATCCGCTGCGAACCTACTACACAAGGATGCAGTCAGTGCACCAAGCATGGCACAATGTGCCATTTTACGCCAATTTCAATGAAGAGGAAGAATCGCAGACCAGCTGGGTCAGTATGGTACACCAGCTCACTGAGTTTGCCTTTGTTAAGAGTTCCGCAGCTACAAATACATCGCACAGGTCGAGAAAAGACTTGTAGAAGCCGAGGCTTTGCTAGGAGCCAGGTCTTTGGGAGGGACAACTGTGCTTGACATCAATTCACATAAATCGCAGACAATACCTGCAACATGTTCAGTGGCATTGACTAAGTCTCCAAACGGACGTAATCTATGGAGGTCGGAGAATGAGACACAAATTTTATCACTCGAACAAACAAGTAATCTAGGGTTTGAGCCTGGATTTGCCTTGAGGCTACACGGCCACAACCAAGCTGGTTTGTCTACGCTTGGAGGCAGTATAACCGACCGTATGTGTCCTCATCCCGTTCTAGAGTTGCACCCAGCCTCTCTACAATTGCGTCAACCGCTTCCCACAAAGGCTGTCGCTCTGGAGTTGATTGAGGAAACTTTCAACAACTACAATAGGTTCCTTCCACTCTTCGATGAGGAGGACTTCCTGAGAGAGTTTCAACTCAAGTACTCGACTTCGAATCCTGGAGATGCCGGATGGTGGGCATGTCTCAATGTTGTGCTGTCGATAGCTCATCGTCTCCGCGCCATACGCACATCTAACCCGATACAGGAAAGCATTCTAGCTTGTGGCTACGTACAAAATGCCCTAAGCGTCGTCTCCGAGTTAAATGTCTCTGACCGCAGTCTCTCTGCCGTTCAGGCTCTGGCGGGTATGGCTTGTATTCTTCAGGGCACACCGGATCCGGAACCAGCCGCAATGCTCGTTGCCGCTGCTCTGCGCTTGGCACAGGCTATGAATCTTCATAGAGAATGTTCCAGTACAGGGCTCACGGAAGCAGAAGCTGAGAAGCGGAGGAGGGTGTTTTGGAAGGTGTATGTTCTCGACAAGGATATCAGCCTACGGACTGGTCGACCGTTTGGTCAAGATGATGATGACATGGATGTACGTCTGCCATCAACTGCAAGTATTGAGTCAAATGACCTAGACATCTTCAACAGTCGCATAAGCCTTGCGCTCCTTCAAGGGCAGGTATACAAACAACTTTACTCGGTACGGGCTGGACGACAAACGGCGACACAAAGGGCAATCGCGGCAAAAGAGTTGGCTTCTTTATTATCGTACTGGAGGTCTAGAGCTCAGCTGGAAATATCAGACTCCACGGTATTATCGGAGCTCCAGCTTTCAGGCGAGATGATCCACAAGATAGTTCTACGACTAACCTACCTTCATTGTCTCACAATGATTGATCGCCACTTGACCCCGACGGCGCAATCACTCTTCAACCAAGAGCACAGCTGGTCTCAGCCATTACTGAGTCCAGGCAGTCTTTGCCTCGCCGAGTCACGCAAAGGGATTCGTCTCGTTGAAGCCATCCCTCAAGGAGACTGCGCCTGCGTCTGGTAAATGATCTCCAATGAAGCAGAACTTTCCCGAACTCTCTGTCTGACTTGCACTAGGATGCTTCTTCATGCTTTCTTTGCTGCAGCCAGCAGTATGCTCTATAATATAACACAAAATCCTATGTCGTCAAGCGCAATTTCAGATCTGGATCTTGTCAAGCCATTTCTACGTCTGTTAGAGACACTTGCTAGGGACCCGACCACAATATCACGGTCCGAGGACCTAGTACAAATGCGTCGTATCTGTAGCAGCCTACACAACGAAGCAAAAGAGGCTGTTAAACTTTTCAGTTTAAGGTCTCCGGCTCGCTTTACATGATCATTTGAGCACGTGTTAAGTATAACTTTATTAATAATATATCTCACCCACGGTAGCAGGGTGAAGTGTTGCCTTGACCCCAAACATTACTTGGCGCCCCTTATCCGCGGGCCAAAACCTGTAGAACGTCCAGAAGAGTTGGGCGGGTTTGCTGCGCCAATACCTTGTTATTGTTGAGACCAACAACAGCTTTTATCTGGCTGGAAGTCTCGCGATGGTGTTGGAAATTAGCCTGGCCAGATTGCGATTCTTTACATACCCTTTTAAGTCCTAATATTGGTATACCAACCTTCAGTATCAAAGTTTGCCTACACTCTATGGGACATTATGCTGTAAAGGTTTTGTAAAATGGTAACTTGAACTAAATATCATGCTTCCCTTACTGCTTCAACCAAAAAGAGTTAGATATAAAAATGAATTCGGGAAAATTAATTGATCCATTGGTTGGTGAAAAGCCTAGATTGGTTGCTAGTTACTGTAACTCCTCGCTTGACTATCTATTATCAGACCGACAGACGTTTCGCCACTGAAGCTACTAGTAACCTTGAGCCCATTTAAGCCGCCTTGCTGTCTGCTTCTGTTGGAGCCACTTGTGGTTGCGCAATTCCCGTATACAAATTTATTGCCACCCACTGTAGGACAGACAGCTCCTTCACCACAGCCTATTTAGCTTCTTGGAGTTTCAGGACCTTCTTAACACTCTGGCGCGCGAGCATGTTGTCAACCCACTTCTTGACATGTGGGTAGTCATCCTGGTTGAACTCCTCATTCGGAATTCGCGGCTCAGCTGTATGCTGCCATGTGAAGAAGGCGAGGTCCACGTAGGAGAGGCGACCACCTACGAACCAGGAGTTGCCGTCCGCGTCAGGCTTCTGCTTCGCTAGGTGTCCCTCCAGTACGCCAGTTACGCGGTTAACCTCCTTAACGTAGCGATCGCGCGCCTCGGGAAGCGGCTGGTATATGATAAACCACATCGCCTGCCCGTAATACGGTCCCTGGCCGGTGGTCTGGTAGAAGAGCCATTGACGAGCGTGGTACGCCTCAACCGAGCCTGGCGCGAAGCTGAGCTTGTTGTCAGTGTCGTACTTCTCTGTTAAGTACTCAATAATAGCCCCTGATTCCCATAGCGTAAGGTTTGTATTCGGGTCTTGTATAGACGGCAGTCGTCCGTTCGGGTTGACGGCGACGTACTTCGGATTCTTGACGTCGGTGAGTGGGATCAGTTCCATCTCATATGGCAACCCTAGCTCCTCACAGAGGAGAAGAACTTTACCGGCGTTTGGCCCGTGGACTCCTAACACTTTGATCGGCTCCATTTCTATTGATTAGACGAAAGGATTATAGTTATCTGAAAATTTGTTGTAGTTGGAGATCCTTTGAATTGAATTAAATCCTGGCTGATGAAAGACTGAGAGGCCCGACATCACGGACTTCGGGTCTCCTTTTAAATGCATCACTTGCTTCTAGACAACAGCCCAAAACACGTTGGACTTAATTGCCACTTGCCATGAGGGTCTACCAGATTCAACACTAATCATAAAGTAGTAGCAAGCTGACAAATGTTGACAAATGTTGACAATATTACACAGAATTCCAGCTCAACCTACTACACCGAAGTAACGAAGGGAAAGAGAACATACAAGCTTCCGCAACTACAAGGCAAGAAAGTGAGCCGGAGTGGGGAATTCGTAGATGGAATCATTTTGATCTCAAACTCCTCTTCTCGGTTGATAGGTAAGCCACGATGGGACGCCCTACTGGTAAATTCCCTCCCAGGAAGGAGCAACTTGGTGCAGTGGAAGACAATCGCAATATTGACAAACATATGAATAATTAGTAATTGGCAACGGAGGGATGGTAATGTGGGCAGCAAATCTACGACGCTCGAAGAACTGCA
The DNA here is from genome assembly GCA_028455935.1 of Simplicillium aogashimaense. Lineage (NCBI taxonomy): Eukaryota > Fungi > Ascomycota > Sordariomycetes > Hypocreales > Cordycipitaceae > Simplicillium > Simplicillium aogashimaense. The sequence continues at coordinate 2,185,243 of CM052010.1, read as the reverse complement.
TTGGTAACGAACGGAAGTGAGCATGATGTAATATTGGAGTGCGGACCTTACGAAAGGTCCGGGTCCGGGCCCGGGCGCGGCGGTGACCCACTCATTGGCTCCGATATGTATCCAGCTCTGAAATAACGCCCATTATTAACAATACTAGCACCGGATGGATTCACCACTCCGGATCGATTAACTAGGTTGAGTATTGAAAATAGCTGTGCCCGTCTTTACCTTAATAATAAAAATATGGAAGCGGATATAAAGCAGAACAAGTCTTCTGTTTCTTTTGCTCGTCTACACAAGGGTCTAACTTCTTCCCTTTATTCCAAACTATGTCCGCAATTTCTCCCGTCGTTCTTATCCTCGGTGCTGGGCCTAAAGTAGGCATGCCAACTGCCAAATTCTTTGCCTCGAAAGGCTACAAAGTCGCAATCGCAGCTCGGTCACTGAAGGAGGCAGGCGGCACGAGTGGGCTGCTTAACATTAGAAGCGACTTCGCCAACCCCGACGATGTTGTCAATGCTTTCGCAAAGGTGAAGGGAGAATTGGGCATACCAAGCGTAGTAATTTATAATGGTAAGTCTTCACGCTATAGAATATAGCTAAATACTTGCTGACGTTTGTAGCCGGTGCTGCGACATTCTCTCCCCCAAATGACCCATTTGCGATCCCGCTGGAAGCTTTCAACCGAGACATGGCAGTCAACAACACGAGTGTTTTTGTCGCTGCCCAGCAAGCTGTTCTTGGCTTCGCAGAGCTTTCTGCCGATATGCCAAGAGTATTCGCGTTTACGGGCAACATCCTAAACGTTAGATCGCTCCCGCAGTTCCTGGAGTCTGGCGCTGGCAAGTCGGCGTCAGCGCACATGATGATGGCTGCTGCCGCTGAATATAAAGAAAAAGGATTTAAGTATATCATCCCCCATCTTACGACGGCTAGAGTGGGCTTTCTGACAGTTCTTTAGATTTTACTATGTTGATGAACGAAAGGCAGATGGCTCGGCCGCTTTTCAAATCGATGGAGACGCACATGCAAGACTCTTCTACGAGCTCGCCGAGGCGAGAACGCAAGGCCCCTGGATGCAGACCTTCGTCAAGGGTGTTGGATATAAGGATTTTGGCCCCTATCATCTATAGTGTCGCTGACAGTATTACTTACTCTTTGGTTATTATTGACTCTCTAGTTGGTAGATAGTCTATTAGGAGAATATTCCCCGGAACAGGCCTGCAATGGAAACCCCGTCGAAAGTACGACGTGGCTGAGCCTTTTGTAATTTAAAGAGCAGAGTGAGCATGTTGACATTGACTTTCTTCCCCAGGATGCTCGCGTTTTCAGATTACTGCTCGGGGGGCTTCACATTCAAGAATGTACTACTTGAACGGCAAGAGTATAAGGATCGCTAGAGATCTACAAGTGTGATTAACTGCTTCCTTGTTTGACACTTCCATATATACGTAGTCTAGTTTACCGACTAACAAACTATTGACTGGATATTATCATGAGAACAGCTAAGTTTGACAAAGTGACTGCTGAAGTTAGTAAATAATGTAAATAGCCAGGATAGTTATCGTAAGATAGTTGTTTGCTAGTAAGATCACTACTGCATACGCTTTATTTAAACTACATTAATTTTCTATCTCGTTACTAATTGCATCCAATGTAATCCCGTTCTACTTGATGCAGGGTATATTACACATTAACCCATTCCCCTCTGCGTGCCAAGAAACTGCGCACCAGCACCGGATGCCAGTCTGATGCGTTTCCTGCCTTGATTTCTAATAATCTTTTAATAATTTGTAATAGGGACTGGCCGTTTGTCAGCCAGTGTTTTCCGATAGTATTTGAACATCCTGTCTGCCACGTTGTGGAGGGCTTCTTTGTCTCCATACAAACAATTCCACGTTCTTAATTCAACTTTAACAAGATACACAACATGACTAGACTACATGGGAAGACTGCCGTCATTACCGGTGGCGCGACTGGTATCGGCCGCGCAGCGGCAAAGCGTTTTGTCGACGAGGGCGCCTTTGTCTTCATTTTCGGCCGCCGACAAGAAGCCCTTGATATAGCATTGGCTGATCTCGGACCTAGTGCCCGCGCGGTGAAGGGATCGGTCACCAATCTAGCCGACCTCGATAGACTCTACGCAGCGGTCAAGGCCGAGCGCAGAACTCTCGATATCGTCCTTGCTAATGCTGGGTGGGGGATGCAAGCTCCGCTTGGTGACATTACCAGCGAGCACTGTGATGAAATCTTTGATACCAATGTGAAGGGTTCGATCTTCACGGTCCAGAAGGCTTTGCCGTTGTTGGGCCCGGGTAGTTCAATTATTCTAACTGGATCTAGCGCTGGCAACACTGGCCTCGCTGCATTTAGCGTCTACAGCGCGAGCAAGGCCGCCGTACGCAACCTCGCCCGGACCTGGGCTGAGGAATTGAAGGGCACTGGCATCCGGGTAAACGTGCTGTCACCTGGGGCGACGGCGACTGAACTTGCGAAACAAGCGTTGAGTGAAGAGGGTATGAAGGTCATGGCTTCACTTAATCAGCTTCAGCGCATGGCGGAACCGGCTGAAATCGGGGCAGTAGCTGCCTTCCTTGCGTCGCAGGATAGCAGCTTCATGACCGCCAGCGAAGTTTCTGTCGACGGCGGCACCGCACAACTTTGACGTGCTATATGCGGCTGTCTCTGGTAGACTTCGACTTTGTACAGTGCCGGGTACTAGAAGGAAAAGCATTTCTTCATAACTGTAGAAAGCCGGTTCAATAGTTGAATGATAGTAGGTGAAAGGAGACGCCGTTGCGGTATGAGCTGAGGTTGAGAATTTAATATCACGTTGGTACATTTTCTCAACTATACTAAGCCCAAGATTATTTTGATTTAGATGGAATTGCATCTTGCTTATTCCTATAAGTACTATACAGTAGTTGATAATATATTCTGGCCTATTTGTATATTAAAGCCATTTGCCAATCGTCCGGTCTATTCGTGAATCTCTGACTTATTCGCAAATAAGTCCATTCACAGCTAGGCTAGCCTTTCTGTAAATAATACGTTATAAGAAAAGTAGCGGGCACTACGTAGGTTTACTATCCTAGTAGTAGAACAGTTAGCTTGGTGCTCGGTGCATCCAAAAATGAGTGAGCTAGTGTTCTGAAATTGGAACCCTGGACAGCAACGCAAGCACTTTCCGCGTAATTCCTGCGGTGCTGTCCGCGCCTCCATTTACTGAGCTGCTCGCCGAAATCATCTTTCGGAGAACATCGCGACCAGGGCGTGTTATGTTGATCTTTGTGATGTCTGACCACACTGGTCGGCTTCGTAGCAGGACAAGGGATGGGTTTTGCCGGCAACGATTATGAGTGGCAGATTTGCATACAGTAACCACTCACAAAAACGGAATCGATCAAGTTTACCCATTGCTTATTTCCATGTTGGGCCTTACGTGCCTTTTGACATCTCTTGCCATTGTGGTGGCGGTCATCACAAGCGTGGGGTTGAAATGCCCCGCCAAACAGCGCCGAAAGTAAAAAAAAAATAACTTGAACCCCACCATCCGCCACGGACTTCAACAAGTGCATCGATCACCAGAAAAATGTCCAAGATGGCTGTTGATTACGATTCTGATTCCACGGACGGAGAGTACGAAGAAACGAATGTGCTATTGGGATATGCCTCCAAAGAAGCTGACGACGACACAATCAGCCGTCTGGGCGGTCGAGCAGTACGTGAAGCTACCCAGAATGACTGGCGATGCTACAGCTAATAACTAACTGTGGCTGTAGGAATGGCTCGACGATGATAAACCTCCCTCTGTAGCCTTGGCCAAGTGTAAAGTCTGCAACGATGTCATGGCACTGCTGCTCCAGCTCAACGGAGAACTACCAGAGCGATTCCCCAACCACGACCGTCGCATATACGTTTTCGCCTGTCGAAGAGCCACATGTCGCAGAAAGGAAGGCAGTATCCGTGCCATAAGAGGAGTCAGAGTTTGGAAGGAAAACGAGGATAACGTTGAAGCTGAGAAGGCCGCACAGGAAGAAGTTAAGCCAGAGCCTGAAAAGCCCAAAGCTGAGCTAGGAAGTGCCCTGTTCGGTTCGTCGTCATTTGGAGCTGGCTCTTCTGGCGCGAACCCTTTCTCCAGCAACGCGAACCCCTTCAGCAGCTCATCCGGCCCTGCGCAATCAAACTCGAACCCATTTTCGTCACAGCCCACCAAACCAGCAGCCAGCCCCGAACCCGAACAAAAGCTCTCCAAGACATTTGCCGAAACGCTCTCCATCAACGCACCCAAGGCAACACCCCCACCACCTCCCGAGCCATGGCCCGTTGAGGCCAAGCAGCCAAAGCCATACCCGCTGCTATATCTCGCCGATGCGGACTATGAGACCCTCGAGCCCACGCCGGCAGAAGTACCCAGCAACGCGCGAATCGAGGACGCCGATGCCTCTGAGCCATCTGCGCTGGACCGCGAAGCATTCGAGTCTAGCATGGATGCTACGTTCCAAAAGTTTGCGGATCGTCTGTCGCAGAACCCCGACCAGGTTATTCGCTACGAGTTTGGCGGCACGCCGCTCATGTACTCCAAGACAGACAAGGTCGGCGACTTGTTGAACCGCAGTGGCATCCCTAGGTGTCCCAACTGTGGCGATCGTCGCACATTCGAGGTCCAGCTTACGCCGAATGCTATTGCGGAGCTGGAGGCGGATGATTTGAGTCTGGAAGGTATGGAATGGGGAACTATCATTGTGGGAGTCTGTTCATCGGATTGTTTGCAACGTGGCCAGAGTATGGGCGAGACAGGATATCTTGAGGAATGGACTGGAGTTCAGTGGGAGGAACTTGCGAAGAACAACTAGGATACATAAAAGCATTTGATTAAGAGGAATAGAGCAAAAGATGGTTTAGCGACATGATGAATATATGATAATTTGCCTGTTGAGACAAGTCACACATTCAGGGAGGCAAAGAGCCTAGATTTATATGTATATTCAACTTTTTTTTATGTCCTTGAAAATGTCCTATTAAAACGCCAAGTGGGTGTTGGACCGCCCCAAATATTAGTTACGTTGCATGCGGTAACTCATCACGGCCCCATGTTGTTTGATCCATCCCCCAATCCCATCCGGCCATGGTCACATTTCATCGTGATTGAATTCTTGTGTATTCTATAGCGTGTCTTCCCAAGACCGCCTGATAATGCGAGCAAACTGATCGACATTGACGTCCTCACGGATCTCCTCCTTCTTGGCCTCGTTCTCAGGGTTAGAGGGAATCTTGATGTTGCCGCCCTCAACAGTCCAGCCAGCAGCCTCGGTGATGAACTTCTTTGTCTTCTCCTCGTTCAATCCTAACCAGCCCTCGACTTGAACCAGCTGCACCTCACGGAAAGCGTGGGATAGAAGGTTGACGATGCGGTTTCTGATCATGTCCTCGAAGCCGGAGATATCGGCAATCAAGTCGGCGCAGAGGTCGTCGCCGTCGAGGTCAGCCCAGAAGTCGGCGTACTGGGCACCCTCGAGCTGAGAATTGAGAGAGCGCAACTTGGTGAGAGCTTCATGGAGCTCACCAGTGGCGGCGGTTGTGGGGTTAACGAGATGGAGGGCGAGGGAGAATTGAGCGGAGGGAAACTGGGTCATGGCCTTGACCAGGATGTTTGTGACAATTTCATCCTTGAAGCGATCGGGGTTCAGTTGATACCTGAGAAGCGAGAAGAAAAGAGTGTCAGCGCGTTGTCTTGTAGCAGCTTGAAAATGTTGCAGTGGTATTCGCAAAGTGAGATTGGCATTGTGTTTTCAGCTATCACAAAGTTCACGTCATCCCCAGCAAAGCTGATGACCCGCTGGAGGTTCAGGATAATAGGAAACGTTAATAGTAGTCATCATTTCACAGCCTCGACCAGTTGTCGTCGCCTCTCACTTCGGATTCTTGCATGCGCACTTGGCAGGTTAATTACTCACAGCTTCAGCAATGTGCGGTTGGCATTGCAGTCGACGAACTTTTGCTCGCACTGCTCTGTGAGATAGCCCTCGAGACTGCCTACAGCCTCAGGGTTGTATCGCTCGAGACCATTTATAATGGTCGTGACGTATTCGGGCCGCTCGGACGGATCTTCGCCGTTCATGATGGGCGGTCGGGGAGAGTTGAATATTAGGGGATGTCAACGACAGGTTGGCGATGGTGGGGCAGAGAAGAATTCGCATGATTGTGGGCGTGGGCTCTGTGCGAGTCCAAAGGGGCTTAGCGCTGGAGCTCGGGGGCTGCTAGAGATCACGTGCCGTCGTGATCGAGCTGTGGTGGGATGAGCGGGTGCATCGCGTTCACAAGGTGGTGAGATCATAGACATTCGAGAAGCTGCGCGCCAAGGAGAGAAATTCAGTTAAATTTCTAAAAATTACAAGCGAAATGAATTGGCTTTAGTTTTGCTGGATTTTCTTGTTGTTAACGCTTTATTACTGTTGAGCAGGCTGCGACTTACATCATGTCCAGCCCAACGAAGAAGCGCAAGTTGAACAGTGACAATAAACCGCAGACGAAAGGATTAGAATATTTCTTCTCGAAGCAAAGATCAAAAGATCTGGGAAGCACAGCCTTTGATGACACAGCTAAAGATGAGAGCGCTGCCGCACGTCTTACAGACGAAGAGCTAGCTCGAAAGCTACAAGCAGAATGGGACAAAGAAGCTGCCGAAGCAGGGGTGGCTTGCAGTCAAATTCAGAGAGAAGAGCCAATTGTTGAAACAGAAGCAGTTATTCGGCTTGCAGAGAGCCAAACATGTGACGATGCACCAACAGAGGTGACCATAGAGCCTGTTGCCGAAGTTAAGCCAATACAGCTTGGCAAAGGCACTCTCAGGTTGCAATCAGCAGGCATGGACGAGGACACCGTGACTACTGAAATACCGCTGGATCAGTCTCCGCTGATCTTTGAACCATCAAAATACATATCGTCTTTACAGCAACACTGGGCTGCAGACGGTGGGAGCGCCTCATATGCATTACTCACGAGATGTTTTGTTCTCGTCAGCAATACCACCAGTCGTATTAAGACGGTAGACACCTTGGTAAACTGTCTGAGGCTGCTTATAGAAGGTGATCCAGAGAGCTTGCTCCCAGCTGTAAGTATGACTGTTGTGTGCTGAAGTTCTCCTCTGACAACAATAGGTTTGGCTAGCGACGAATTCCATTTCGCCTCCATACATCTCACTAGAGCTTGGCTTGGGTGGCTCTGCCATTTCTAAGGCTTTGAAACAAGTTTGTGGATTGGATAGCCGATCGCTCAAAACTCTCTACGACAAACATGGTGATGCGGGAGATGTTGCCTTCGAGGCGAAAAAGAAGCAGAGCTTCACCCTGCGAAAACCAAAACCACTTACCATCAAAGCCGTCTATAAGTCTCTAACCAAAATTGCAACATCTCAAGGGCATGGCAGTGGTGAGGTTAAGCAAAGAATTGTAGATCGGTTGCTGCAAGATGCTCGCGGAGCAGAGGAAAGTCGTTTTATTGTGAGGACTCTTTGCCAGCATGTAAGTTCTTCCAACTCAATATTTGCAAAGTCAGCCTGACTGATAGGATTGCATAGTTGAGAATTGGTGCCGTAAAGACAACGATGCTCATCGCATTGGCCAGAGCCTTCCTTCTCTCCAAGCCAGATGGAGCGGAGTTCACGACGCGCAACATATCCGAATTGTCTCAATTGAAAAAGGAACAGCTGGCGGAAATTTGGGCAAAAGCTGAAGAGGTGGTAAAAGCTTGCTTCGCACGGCGCCCGAATTACAATGAGTTGATTCCCGTTCTCTTGGAGATTGGTGTCTGCGACGAGTTACTAGTACGCTGTGGACTTGCTCTCCATGTGCCGCTGCGACCTATGCTTGGAAGCATCACCAGAGATTTATCGGAGATGCTCACCAAGCTTCAAGGGCGAGACTTTGCCTGCGAGTATAAATATGACGGACAAAGAGCTCAGGTGCATTGCGATGCCAATGGCAGAGTCTCCATCTTCTCAAGGCATCTGGAGTTGATGACAGACAAATACCCAGACCTAGTTGAGCTTGTACCGAAAATTCGAGGAGATGGAGTGAGCAGCTTCATTATGGAGGGCGAAGTTGTTGCTGTGGACCGATCAACTGGTGAATTGAAGAACTTTCAAACACTGACGAACCGAGCACGAAAGGATGTGGCTATTGGAAGTATCACTATTGATGTTTGTCTCTTTTCCTTCGACTTGATGTACCTGAATGGACAGCCATTGTTGGATCGATCATTCCGCGAGCGAAGAGAGTTACTGCGGTCGCTATTTACAGAAATTCCCCATCATTTCACTTGGGTGAAGAGTATTGATGCGACTTCGGCAGACTCAGAAACTGTGTTGGAATTCTTCAAATCAGCAACAGACTTTAAATGCGAAGGAATAATGGTGAAGATCTTGGACAATCTTACAGATGTACCCTACGCAGGAGACGTCGTGGAAGAAGCTGAGGCGGCAGAGACTCCGAAGTTAAGCACACCAAAGTCCAAATCGAAAGGCAAAGCAAATGGAACTGAGAACAACGAGTCAACTGGTAAGCGAACTAGGCGCAAGCCACTCCTTGCCACATACGAACCCGATAAAAGACTGGACTCTTGGCTCAAAGTAAAGAAAGACTACAATTCCAGCTTTGACACCATCGACATGATTCCTATTGCTGGATGGCACGGAATGGGACGTAAATCGAAATGGTGGTCTCCTATCTTGTTGGCAGTGCGCAACGAGGAAACGGGGTCGCTAGAGGCTGTCTGCAAGTGCATTTCGGGGTTTACGGACACGTTTTATAAAACCAATAAAGAATTTTACAACGAAGGATCGGACGATGTTGAACCGAAGAATATTCGGTTGGAGAAGCCGAGCTTTGTGGATTATCCCGGCCATCCAGATGTATGGTTTGAGCCTCAAGAAGTATGGGAGATGGCATTTGCAGACATTACGTTGAGTCCAACGTACACAGCCGCTATCGGTCTAGTGAGCGATGAGAGAGGGCTGAGTTTGAGATTTCCTCGCTTTTTGAAGAAGCGAGAGGACAAGGGAATTGAAGAGGCTAGCACGAATGAATTCCTGGCAGGGTTATGGCGCAAGCAGGAAAGCAAGGCCGCCACTGATAAGGGAGAAAGTAAGGCTGCGGAAGATGAATTGGGTGAGGACGAATAATACTTTTTGATCATAGATAATACATTAATTGTACATATCATACATGTGAGCATGCGTACACGTGTGTTCGTCTGCTGGGTATCATTGGTCGCATCTATCTGCCAGCGTTGAGCTTCTGCGCAATGAGACTAAACACGGCGACAGAGCCCATGAATAGCACCGCGTTGTAGAACTAGATTCGGTCAGCATGGAAACTTAAGAAACACAATGCAAGACGGAGAAACTCACGGCCTTCCTTGATACATGTCTCTCCTCGTCCTCTGTGCGCGACTCGATGAAAAGTCTCCGCAGGTTGGGAAAGCTGGCCTGTTCAATATTTCAATTAATTCTGTGAACCTCGAAAGAGTCACCGTAACCAAAAATAGACTTACCATGTCTGATATGACGACTTTGAGCCGTACTGGTTTTCAGGGTCCAACGATGCAAGGTGAACCCAAAGCTGCTCTGCCTGGTGTCGCCTTTGCGTTGTCGCCTTGTAGTGGCTTCGCGTGGCTTTAATTTCCGGGGCGGGTGACAGATTATGTCATCGTACATTCAGAGCCGCCATTCACGTCTAGACTCTTTCATCAACACAAACTGGTTTTTATTTGCATTAGAGCATTCGTTACGAAAGAAACTATAATTTGCCCGCATTTCACTGATATTAATCGGTTGTGCACAGGACGGGCATTATCTTCATCAGGCTAGGCTGACCGAGCGTGTAACCGCGGCTGCAGTACATGCTTGCTGCTTCGATATGCAAGTCGCCGAGTTCAGCCTTTTTGGTTCCCAAACTTTTTGTCAGTACTTGTGCCTAAAGGAGAGCCCATGCCTTGTGTTTGCAAGGACATTGGCAAGCATGCAGAATCCTGTACCGCTGTGTAACAAACTAGCTAAGAGGCGCCCTGTCCGGCCGTCGTAGCTCGACTGATGCCTCCTCTCGTGACAATGTTCGCCGAACACTAAATATAAGGAGACCAATACGAAGCGCCGCTCTCTAGAAGGCATGGGACACACACCGCCTCGATTTTCATCACATTCGTTGGACTAAGACTGACTTGTCTCCATTCTGCCTCATTTAGTCAACATACAACTTCCATTGGCTCCAGACTCGAGTCATATGACGAAACCTTAGCGTCCGGGGAAGCCTATCCGTCGCGGACTCTGGATCCGGTCAGCAACAATGTGCGCCCGGCGAATGGAAACCTAACCAGACTCTCGGGTGGGTGGTGGCAATCCGCGCGCACTCTGCCATGGTGTGCACACAGCAGCTGATGCCGTCGAGTAATGACTTGTTGCTGTTTCGTGGTACAAACACACAAAAAAGAACATGTACGGCAATCAAACCCGTTGCTCCGTGGGGCTCGCCGTTTGGGGAACCACGGCCCTGCATACCGATGTTGGTTTTCTACAATGACGTTTGCTGAGCTTCGACTGCTTCCATGAAGGGATTCGCAACTTATAATCCACTGATGTGTCCAAGCCAGCGTCTTCTTTTAATTTTGAATATGGAGTTACCCCAAGTGCTTAAAGCCCAAATCGTCCCATTACTATTGCCGTTCTGATTGGCTCACCTTATCTTATACCTACATCTTCCTTTAGGCTGACTCTGAGCGCATTCACCATGGCGTCTTCGATTCTGCCGTTGAGCACATGGGACCAAATCGCCCCCCGTAGCTATATTCAGCAAGTATACTGCTTTCCATATGAAGCACGGGGCAACAACGATATCGATGTACTACGGCAGAGCCTTTACACAGCGCTAGACTCCGCATGCATTGATCTACCCGACTTTGCAGCTCGAGTGCTTTTGCTTCAGGCACCTTTGGGCCACCTTGCACTTTCAAAGCACACCGAGAACCAAATTGTCTTGCAAGTCCTTGACTGCACAGAAAACTATGGCTACGACTTTGCACGACTTGAAGCCGAAGGGTTTCCAGCTCAGGCCTTTGTTGCGCCCATTCTAGACACAGGGCTACCGCAACTTGTAGATGACGATCAAGGCGTTCCCGTGGCTCATATTCAGGCTCGACTGATACGTGGTGGCTTGCTGCTTAGCATCAATGTGCATCACACTGTGGTGGATGGGATAGGCATGAACAAATTTGTGTCACGGTTTGCGCACTACACTGTGCACAAGAGAAGCGAAACAACTGTCGGAGAGAAAAGATATACCGGCCACTACGATCTACCAAAGTCAATCACCAAACTGCTCCTCACCCAGAACACGTATGGCGACTTAACGATGCAGTGTAGCGAGTATCGCGACGACCCAGATGCCAATGGCCCTCTGTCATTCTTGTACAAACCATCGCGAGAAGCATTTGATCAGTTGCCAAAAATCGGTCATGTTTTTATCGTCCGAGCTGATCGCATTGACCGACTGAAGGAGGTAGCTGTACAACATCGACTAAGGAACACAGACAACGTCGCCCAACGACACCCGTCTACATTTGCTTGCCTTGCAGCACTGACTTGGATATTTACTACTGTATCTCGGTTAAAAACAACAAACAGAGACTACTCCGATAGGCTGCGGAAACCTGGTGAACGCACGACTTCCTTGATTCTTCCTGCGTCGTGGAAACGTCGAGCGTTCCCAGAGGTCCCCGAAGAGAGCTGTGGCAATACAGTCGCAATGGTGAATGTAGAAACAAGCCTTGAAAGACTGCTAACTGCAATTGCTACTTACCATGAAATGATACCAGAGGCATGCGCAGCATTCACCCAAATTGTGTATTTGATTGAGGCTGCATTGGGCGGCATCAACGAGGAATACATCACAAAACGCACTGCAATGATACGTAGCTCACCAGACCCTCGAAGGACTGGCACGAACCACAATCCATTGGACCCATGCAGTTTCATCTTCAACTCTTGGAGGCTCCTTGGAGCGGACACTCAATGGAGTATTCCGGGAGTGCCGACAACTTCTCCCTTAGCAGTGAGGAGATCACAAAGTGCCTTCAATATGAGTGCTGGATTGATCATGCCAGGGGCTCAGCATAACAAGGACTACGAAATCCTGATCACTCTTGACCAAGCTTCGATGGACGAGATGCGCTTGGATTCTATGTGGTGTTCATGGGCAGACTGCCACGAAGAGTAACTGAATTTGCACCATATCGATTTTGTTCGTCGTAAATATTATAGAATTTTAGCTTTCTTTTTCTGTATATATGTCTTGTTAGTTTTGGATAGATGTTTCTAGGCGTGAAGGAATCAGCGCTTGAAATAATATTATATAATCGCGGCTCACGGATGAATAAGCGACAGCCCCAGCTTTCGTTAGGGGCTTGGTGGCAGCTTGTGGCCCACCTCGATTTCGTGCCTCGAAGCATCGGTCTACATGTCCACACCTCATTACGACAAGGCAGCCGCAATCGAATTTGGATCCTTGGCAGCTTTTCAAGTTGGAGAGAAGTCTCAAATTTAATACTGCACGTCGCTGCATCCATTTCATTTCGACAACAGCATCGTCGTTAGCCTCATCGCTGAGCCCGCCCTCGTGCCCCTCCACGCTCAGCTAACCCCTCGACCATGGCTGTAAATCGCATTCGGGGCGCCTTCGCCGTGCCTCGAAAGGGCGAGACCTTTGAGCTTCGAGCTGGTCTCGTCTCTCAATATGCCTACGAACGAAAGGAGTCGATTCAAAAGACCATCATGGCAATGACCCTCGGCAAGGATGTGTCTGCCCTCTTCCCAGATGTGTTGAAGAACATTGCGACGGGCGATCTTGATCAGAAGAAGCTCGTGTATCTTTACCTGATGTGAGTCTATGAAAGGAAGCATAATCTGTGCTCTGCGTGAGACACAGGCTAATGGCAATTAGGAACTACGCCAAGTCACATCCCGACCTGTGCATTCTCGCCGTCAATACATTTGTGCAAGACTCGGAAGATCCAAACCCATTAATCCGAGCGCTCGCAATTCGAACTATGGGATGCATCAGAGTCGATAAGATGGTGGATTATATGGAAGAACCGCTGCGGAAGACCCTTCGAGATGAATCGCCGTACGTTCGCAAGACGGCTGCCATTTGTGTTGCCAAGCTATTCGACCTGAACCCGAGCATGTGCATAGAAAACGGTTTCCTTGAGACGCTACAAGAACTGATTGGCGACCCAAATCCGATGGTTGTTGCAAACTCAGTACAAGCACTGTCTGAAATTGTTGAAACAGCGCCCGAGACCCACGCATTGGTTGTCACCCCTGCGATGTTGAAGAAGCTTTTGATGGCCCTGAACGAGTGTACGGAATGGGGTCGAGTGACAATCTTGTCGACGCTGGCAAACTATGTCCCAGGAGATGTCAAGGAAGCAGAGCATATTTGCGAAAGAGTGGCTCCACAGTTCCAACACGTTAATCCCAGCGTCGTCTTGGCCGGTATCAAGGTTGTCTTTACACATATGAGATCTCTCAACGCAGAGTTGGTAAGGTCCTATCTTAAGAAGATGGCACCACCCCTAGGTATGTGTTGATCAAATACTGGATAATCTACTGGTGCTGACATATGTTGTAGTCACATTGGTTGCTTCTGCTCCCGAGGTGCAATACGTTGCTCTGCGAAACATCGATCTCCTCCTCCAAGCTAAGCCTGATATCCTCAACAAAGAAATGCGCGTGTTCTTCTGCAAGTACAACGACCCTCCATACGTCAAGTTGCAAAAGCTCGAGATTATGGTCCGCATAGCGAACGACAAGAACTACGAGCAACTTTTGGCCGAATTGAAAGAATACGCCCTGGAAGTGGATATGGACTTTGTCAAGAGAGCAGTCAAGGCAATTGGGCAAGTCGCCATCAAGATTGAAAGCGCCAGCGCCAAGTGCGTTCAAGCTTTGGAGGATCTCATTTCGACAAAGGTCAACTATGTGGTCCAAGAGGTTATTATTGTTATCAAGGACATTCTGCGAAAGTACCCAGGATATGAAGGCATTATTCCTACGCTCTGCAATTATATCGATGAGTTGGATGAGCCTAGCGCTCGTGGATCTTTGATCTGGATTGTTGGCGAATACGCCGAGAAGATCAACAACGCGGATGAGATTCTGGAAGCCTTCGTTGACGGATTCATGGAAGAGTTTACGCAGACCCAATTGCAGATTTTGACGGCAGTTGTGAAGCTCTTCTTGAAGAAACCCAACAACAGTCAAGGACTGGTACAGAAGGTGTTGCAAGCGGCCACAGCCGAGAATGACAACCCTGATATTCGCGACAGAGCCTACGTTTATTGGCGTCTGCTTTCTGGCGACCTTGATGTCGCTAAAGTAAGTTCGATCATATGCTGTAGTAAAAGTGCAAAGTCTAACCCTAGCAGAACATTATTCTCTCACAAAAGCCCACGATTTCCACTACAATGACGAGCTTGCCTCCCGCTTTACTAGAGCAGCTCTTGTCTGAGCTCTCAACGTTGGCATCTGTGTACCACAAGCCACCCGAGTCATTTGTCGGCAAGGGACGCTATGGTGCGGATGAGATCCAAAGAGCCGCCATCCAAGAACAGCGACAGAACGCTGCTGAGAACCCCATTGCCGCCTCTGTTGCAGCCGCCAATACTAACGGCAGTGGAGGGGCGCAACCTCAGAACAACATTGAGAACTTGTTGGATATTGACTTCGACGGAGCAGCTCCTGCTTCTCAAGAGCAGAACAGTGCCTCAGCCACGCCTGACAGAGTTGCCAGCCCATCTGGTGGCGCCGCTTCAGGCGGTATGGCCGACATGATGAGCATGTTCGACGCCCCAGCTCCCAGCAACAATGCTGGTCAAGGGCTGGGTGGAGGCATGGCTGACATGATGAGCGGATTTGAAGGTATGAACTTTGGAGAAGCTTCCTCTGACCCATTGCCAGCGGCGATGCAACTCCAAGGCGGCTCATCTCAGCAACCGCAGCAACAACAGCAAAAGGATAGTGATGATTTGTTAGGTTTGCTCTAGACTGTGGGGGCGAGGTTGAAAAAGGAAAGGCAATGAAACAAACTGGGTGGCGGAATAATGTGTATATAGAAATGGTTATAAAAAAAAGAGACAATAAAAAACGACTTCATTCATCCAACATTTCATTCATTTGTAATCTCCGTTGCGCCGTGACCAAACCGGAACCTCGATTCTACTAGACGCCATTTTGACACCCGTGATGCATAAAGCCTTTGCCATGGTGTTTTCCCTTTTAATCCTAAGCAGAAGTTCCGTCTACTTGTCCGCCAATAGTTCCATCAGTAGGGGCAGCACCCTTGTCGCGCTCCCACTCCTCAGGCGTCTGGCACTTTGCCGTCCAGGCGTGGATGGCAGCGATTTCGGCCTTGAGAGCCGCGTTGACCAGTCTATGGCGCTTGAGGGAGTTGAGGCCCTTGAATTGGGGAGAAACAATGACAGAAGTGAAAGCTTGGCCGCAGCCGCCTGGTACAGTTAGGGAACTTGTTGGACATGCAGGATGATTTGTAATTGGGGAATTCTCACCAGACATGTCGGTTACGTCGACGTGGACGGCCTCGAGGCGCTCAGTGATTACCTCGCGGAGACTTGCGTCCGTTATTTGATGAGCCATTGTTATGTGTTGTTGTTGTTGTGTGCTGTGGTGGGTTGATGTGGGATGTTTGATGAGATTGATTAGATTTTGCGAGGGAAGTTGAATGCGGTAAAGTTGAGGGTATGGGCTCGTTGCTGCTTAGGCACTGTTTGTGGTGGAGCTTCTGGCAGCGACTCGAGCACTAGAGAGTAGAAACATCCACATTTCATCATAGGCGACGCTTTTCGTTTCTTTGTTCAACAACAAGGAGATGAGACCATTTGGTGCTGCGAAAAGAAGTTTGATTCATTTATCGGTTGCTAAACGCCCTATTCAATCAAGGTCTTTTGCTGCTTCTGCGCGTGTGAACATGGCGACGAATGGTTCTGGTGCTTGGGGGGCGTGGCAGGCTGAGACAGCGTCGTTTACGAAGCTGGTGGTGTCGTCGATGAAGAAATTGTAAGTTTTCGGGGTGAGTTTAAGGTGATGTGTGCTCATTGTGCTAGGTATCCTGAAGAATTGGCGGATAGATCATGGGATAATGTTGGATTGCTGGTGGATAATAGCGATGCGAGCGGTGCGACGACGCCAAAGGTCCTGGTGACGAATGACTTGACTTGGCAGGTTGGTGTTGATGCAATTGACCAGGGCGTCAGTGTAATTGTCAGCTATCGTACGTTTTGAACTCTCTGAGCCGTTTATCGGTAAAGGCTGACACTATAGATCCCTTCATCTTCTCGGGGCTCAAGTCCATCACCAACAAGGATCCTCAGCAAGCTACGCTGCTCAATCTGGCCAAGGCTGGAATTGCCGTCTACTGTCCACACACGGCTGTTGATGCTGCGCCCACCGGGTTAAACAACTGGCTTGCTGATGTAGTGTCTGGCCCTCACAAGTCGAAGCGCTCTCTCGCTATCCCTTCATCCACAGTACCCGACACAGGCTACGGTGCCGTCGGCCACTTTGACTCGCCCGTCGCTCTCTCTGAGATTTTGAAGCGTGTGGCCGAGAAGCTCGGTGGACTACGCCACGTCATGGTCGCTTCCCCCGTTGGAGCAGATGTCAAGTCTACAACTGTGAATAGCTTCGGCGTCTGCGCTGGCAGTGGCTACGACGTTCTCAAGTCTGCTGATGTCGATTTGATCGTCACGGGCGAGACGAGCCATCATTCAGCCCTGCGGGCTATTCAGCAAGGTAGAACTCTGGTTCAAGTCTTCCACAGTAACTCTGAGAGAGCGTATCTACAGCAGGTGTTGAAGCCGGCTCTGGAAACGGAGCTACAGGGAAGCGTGGGCGAAGCGAGTGTTGTGCTAAGCAAGTATGACAAAGATCCTTTTACGATCCTGGATGTTACAGAGTTGGATTAAGCAAGTTGTATTTGGCGACAAGTAAACGTGTTAACATGCAGAGTAGGCGAAACGTTGTGGAAGATATTAAAATTGATGTATTTATTGAGTCTCGTTTGACGTTCTTGACCCGTCCTGCTGTAAGACTGCATCTCCAGCATCCAAACATTCCTGGACATCATTGCCTCCTACTCCCTTTTCCTTCCACGTCTGCAGCAAACGCCTTGGCATCTCCCACTCCCTCTTCGCATCATCCAATTTCCCCTCCTCAACCAGATTTCGTAACCGTTCAGGCGTAGCCAGCACCTGCGCTGCCAGTTCTCTCGTCCTCTGCTGCCTCGCCTGCGCCTCTCTCTTCTTGCCCTCTTCCGAATCTGGCGCCGGCACCAATTCTCGCAATGTCTCTCGTATCGTATTCGCCTGGTTATAAATCTGTGTAATAGCAGGATTGAGCGTCGACGCCATCGGATTTAACGGGTCCATATTCGAGCGCATCTACCCACCGTTAGCAAGCCCATTGCATACTTTCCAGTCAAGCCATACCTTGTGGATAGTCTCCGTCGCACTAATCAACTTGCTGTAATTATCGTACACGAGGGCCTTCTTCTCCGCATCAAGCGCTCGCACCTCACCCACCACACGCGTGTACAGTCGCAGTAGGTCTTCGAGACTGCTCTCCGCTACCACTTTGGAGATGTACTCATCGGCTTTGAAGTCTTGTGCGTCAATGTCGCTGGAGGGCACTTCAGAGTCTAAGAGCTCTATTCGGGGCGCAGAGGCTTTGAGGTTGTAGTATTCGCGGAGGGCGGCGCGATTGGCTCGCTTGGCTGGGCCGGGGGGTGGGTTGACTGGAGAGCGCACGGCGTCGAGAGATGTGCGGGCTGAGGAAGCGGTGCTTGAGGGAACGCGGCGGAGGGGAGTCGAGGGTTCGCGGGGGGAGGCTATTGTTGACATGTTGGTGAGGGTGAGGGTTGTGAGCGTGGTTGTTGTAGATTAGAGGTGGGAGGTTGAGGTTGAGGTTGAGGTTGGGGAGCTAGGGTGAGGCTGTGGAGTGGCCTTTTGGTTGGTGTGGGTGGTGTAAGCCAACAGAGAGCCATGGTCAGGACAATGTGATTTTCTAGTCAGAAATCCATGAGACTAAAGGAATTCAATTGTCCAGAGTCCATTTGTCAATTTTATACGTTGAATATATAACATTGATATTGATCATGTCATTCACCAGAATTAAATGGGCTGTAAAGGTGTCTGTGTATTCATACCCTATATCGAAGCCATTTTGTTCAACTAACAAGTTTATGTTATGCTGTTTAAGCAAATTAATATAAAGATCTAAAATAATAGCAAATGAATTTTATGATGGGGAATAATTATCACATATATGTAGTGTCTTTGGCAGTTGGTCGCACTGATATCTATGGTGCCCTTTTATGTCGTGACAAACACAGCTCTCCGACTTTTACCTACACTAAACCCAACTTCTCCCGCTTATTCGAAAATAATAAATGTGTTAAATATCGGTACATCTACATCCTCTCGCTTTGACCAATATGTCTAGAAAAAGTTGTAAAAACCCACATGGGCATGCTGTAAACTCTGGACGAGTAACTTCAAATTTTGTCACGAGAATGGCGTTAAGTTGAGTTTTGGGAAACTTAGGTTGGGATAATTTCATATAGATACTCCCGCTATGTCTGCTGAAACAAATCTTCGCACAAGAAATTACACCCCCTATGCCTAGGGATAGAAAAACCTGGCCACCAGGGGCCACTTGGGCAGCCAGTAAAAACCCGACACTTATATACAATATCAACGTCCACCTCCGCTCTAACTAAACGATTGTGAAACGATGGTATGCACGCCCCAGGTTTGTTCGCTTATAGAGAAACAAAACTAACTTGGGTGTTAAGGACCACCATATTCCGGGCCATAAAGATGGCATTGACCTCTTGGCGAGTCACGGTTCGTCTTGTGTTGGGTGCTGAGACTTGGTAGAAAGTGTGTCGTTACTCTAGATTGGTTGTGGTTTGGTCGTCTCTTCCAATACTAGCAGACGATGTCTCGACGTCACAGGCTCGTGTAAGTTCTCCGCACCAATTCGAAGCAAACGTCCCATCCATGTATAACTTAGGCGTCTATACATATCAGGGTTGCTTGTCGCGAGTACCTACATCGCAAGCACCAGGCTGCAAGCTGTAAGGACACCCACCACAAGGCCGAAAAAGATTGTCAGAATGTTCTCGGTCTTGATTACTGCCAAATAAGCGGAATGATGATGGTAGAGTGGATGGAATTCCTAGGGGTTTCGGGGCGGCAGAAAGACGGTAGTGTTAACTCTTGATATCAATCATTGCAAACTATGTTGGAGAATCAAAAAAGAACCCTCAAAACAATTCGGATTCGGCATTTCTTTTTGTCGTGTGCTCAACTTCCCTAATTATTTTCTTCAGTTCCTTCCCTTATCCAGCCTTTTTGCACAAACTTTGGCGAAATTTGGTAGGGAGTATGCAGAGGCAACCTCGCTTCCAGTCATGCTACAAAGACAAATAACCCATCATAGTAGCAACAAGTCAGAATAATCGTTATCGCGGTTCTTGCTGGCCTATCCAATATCGTCTTGGACTTTCGTGACCATACGCTGGACTTCCTCTACAATACGAAAACATGGCGTCAGCGCCTTCGCTGCTGGATTTCGAGGGCAGATATCCAGCGGATCGAGGTCAGCGACATTTTCTTCCTTCCAGCATCGTCCTTCGGCATTAGGGCATGCTTCATGTCCGATGCTATGACGATCCTGCTGTCTGCGGCCAAATTGCTTGCCAAGTGCAGAAAGTCGTTCAGCATCAGCACGCAGGCCTAGGATAACAATTTCCTGAAACTGGAAGTTGCTGATCTTAAAGCTCAGCAGTGAGCTTGCCCCTTCGCCAGGGGCAAAGTACATCGTTTCCCCTTCGTTGTTTACTTGAGTAGATGCGTCTCTTATCCACTGTAAGTACCGTTGGTAGCCTGACGTAACTTCGACCATGAGGCGGCCAATGAGTAACACGTTTTGAATAGTAATCCGAGGAGGTTTGGCGAGGTTATAACACACAGGGCATGTGATCAGCCTTTCAAAAAGATCAACCCCAAAACGAAGCCTTTGGAGAATAGTGTGAGAAAGAGGCACTCGTTCCAGCGAACGAAGCGTTTTAAAAACATCTTCAGCGCATTCGCAGGACGGCGTCACCGGCGAAGACACTGTGTCTGGGACCAGTTCAGGTACTATACTCTCATGTGTGGTGGCCGTGTCCGAAGCAGATTGTTCAAGAGCGCCAAAGTAGTCGTTATGGCCAGCCAAGTCATGGTGAAGTGTGCTAGGGTTAATTTCGGCCAGTAGGAGGTCAATATCGCTAGAAGTCGAGAAGCCATTGAGAACAGTTGATGAGAATTCCAATAGACCGCATGGGTCCGGTCTTGCATGTGGACTAGAGAATCTGTAACCTTGTTGTTGCTGCTGGTGCCGCACTTGCTTTTGTAACTGCTCTTGTTGATGCGGCCGTCGCCAGTTCTGACGCTCCCGTATATCATATTCAGGCTGTGGCGATGGCATTGCTGCGAGTCTTTTTCTCGGCCGCCCAGGGGCACCCTTCTCCCGAAATCTACATCTCAACGACAGAGCAGCACACCGCGAGCACCCGGACTTTTCACCAGAGCATTTCAACTTCCGTGACCCTGATAAGGTATAAGATGTTAGTGTAGGGGAAATGGCGCCAAGTGGTACTCACGACATAATTCGCAAGAATGCCGTTTCTGCCGCTCGGCATTCATTCTTGCATTGTGGATCGTCGAGGTATTTAGCGGAGGAGAGCAATGAAATCTGGAAACTAGTGTGCAATATTCAACACACAGTTGCGGTGACAGTGTATGCGGCACCCTGATGCCTCGAACGTTGAATCGCGTCTGTAAATGCAGCCTAGATCGTGCTCTGAATACTGAATGCTTACAGTCCATGGCCTAATAGCGCTATTGCATGGCGCCATATCAGCCTCTGGACGACTCTCCACTGAGGGCCGCAGCCTTTGACATCATCCCCAGAGTTCATGTATCCACTACTAGCGCTGTTCTACGATAGGTTAGGTCTCGGACCATTTCAAGAGCCACATTACTACAAATGGTCCGATTGGTATACGTCTGCTGCATACAGTTACACACAGCGAAACCTGGCCCGTGAAGCTTATACTAGTATGACGAAACGCTTAACGTCTGTCTACCCATTTGACCAACTGTATCAAGTCTGCGCACCATGGTGAAGCTTATCACCGCACAGGAGGTACGCCGCTGTTGGATAGACCACCGGGAAATCGCCCTCGTCGATGTCCGTGAGGAGGGACCGTATTCCATCTCCCATCCTTTTTTCGCTATAAGTGTACCAGTATCTGAGGTTGAAGAAAAGCTACCCGCACTGGTACCCCGTCTGTCGGCTCCCATCGTTGTGTACGACGATGGAGAGGGCTACGCAGAGCGAGCTGCTTCTCGCATCATTGCCATTGGATATAGTGACGTCGGCATCTTGGAGGGAGGGTTGACAGCATATGCCCGCATTGGCGAAGTCTTTCGAGATGTCAACGTGCCGTCCAAGGCATTTGGCGAACTAGTCGAAGCTATCAGGCATACTCCATCAAAGTCTGCCATGGAGGTAGAGAATATCTTGAGTAAAGAAGACGATGTTGTTGTGCTTGACGCTCGCCGGTTCTCCGAATACCACACGATGAGCATTCCTCGCGGCCAGAGCTGCCCTGGAGGCGAGCTACTATATCGAATCTTTGAAGCTGCCCCGTCGCCTACCACCCAAGTGTTTGTTCACTGCGCTGGTCGGACACGCAGCATTCTAGGTACCCAGAGCTTAGTCAATGCCGGAATACCACACAAGGTTGCCGCGATCCGAAATGGAACCATTGGCTGGACATTGGCTGGCTTGGAGCTTGAGCACGACAAGGCGTTGCAGGTATCCGAACCATCGCAGGAAGCGCAAACAAGGGCCAGAGAGCATGCCGTCGCGTGGAGCAATCATGTCGGTGTGGTCACAATCGACCGCAATAAGCTTAGCCAACTGGTGGCTGAGAGTGAAAACAGGACTCTGCATCTACTAGATGTGAGGACCCCAGAGGAGTATGCTACGAGCCACCCGCCAAACTTCATATCCGCCCCTGGTGGTCAGTTAGTTCAGGCCACTGATGAATGGATCGGAGTTAGAGGTGCCCGGATTGTTTTGCGTGACGACGACGGCGTGCGAGCCCGGATGGCGGCAAGTTGGCTTGTGCAGCTAGGATGGGAGGTCTATGTACTCGACGAATCATCGACTTTGCCCATGGACATGCCAGCACCAAAACGGCCGCTTTGGGTTGCACCTGAGTCTGGCTCCGTCACGGTTGGTGACTTGCCTAAGTTGACCGATGTCATTGTAGTAGATCTCGCCCGCAGCCCAATTTATCGCAAAGGACACATTCCCGGCGCTTGGTTTGCTTCTGGGCCACAGCTTGCTCGTGACCTGAAAAGCATTAAGAACGGTTCGGCCACCATCGTTCTGACGTCTCTAAATGGCACTATGGCAGCGGCAAATCTGGAGCATGCACAACAGGCTGTGTCACAAGACGTGGTCTATCTCGCCGGCGGAACATTTGCTTGGGCGGCTCTTCATGGTGCATTGGAGACGGAATCGAGATGGCTATCAGATCCCATAGACGTGTATAAACGGCCATACGAAGGCACGGAGAATGCCCATGAGGATATGCAGAGCTACCTGGACTGGGAGTATGGACTGGTTGCACAACTTGCTAATGATGGTGTGGCGTCGTTTCATGTGGTACGAGATAAATTACCGGCATCACAAAAGGTGTGACCAGCAAATCAATACAATTACTTTAATATGAAGTATGCGTGGCTACATAAGCCCCTAGTGATCTAACCAGATGCATGTCACTAATGTAAAAAGAAAGTGTGCAAGGATTCTAATTCTTTTATTATTATTTACCAGTATAAGATGAGCTAATACTGCTGGCTCATTCATGCCACGTTCGAGCTGTGTACGTTTATCGTTTCTGAACCGCTAATGTGGCAGCTGTTCATTTTGGATTTCCCATTGCATCCAGGCTCTGTCCCGAGTCTGCAAAAGCACGACGAGTTGATGGTTACATCAGCTTCTGCCGCAGCCACGACAAGCAGGCGTTTGATGATGTTGGCCTCCCCGTCGCGACCAACCCGTTCAAGGCACTCATGGTACCCATGAAGAGCCCAAATGTTGTTCGGGTGCTGATGGGGTCGTCCAGGTGTTGGTATAATCCCCAAATCCTCAGCATATGCTTGAAGCGCCTGGTCGACATGGCCCTGCTCCAGAGACAGCGCTGCATACGCATGCCGCGCCGGGAGCATCCAACCCCACGGCTCCGCAAATGGCAGCTTATCTTCTAATGCAATTGCATCTCGGAGCCGCTGAAATGCAACATGGTAGTTACCCGTTCTGTACTCAATCTCTCCATCCAACATAGCCGTTGCAACGTGAAGGATATCGGTGATTTTGTTAGGAAAGTCAAGTCGTGTGGGAGGCACAAGGGTCGCAGCAGCCTTGAAGAGTTCTTTCTCCTCTTCTGCCTTGGCCACCTGCCATGTCGCAGCATATGCTATGGCTCTCCCATAGTGCCTCATGACATTAGTGACGCAGTACAGGTTCTTGTCCTCGAAGATATCCAGCGCCAACAGCTCATCCCACATCCCAAAGCGAATGTACACATGAACTCTCACGGCCAAGAAGAATTCCATCCAATTGGCAAGTGCAGGCTTCTCTACTCTGAGAATGTCTTCAGTGATGGCGGCTTCCATTCGCGTCGTTGCCGATAGCGCCGCCTTTGACTTGCCTGCTAACATGGCAGCGTAGATGAGTGAGTGATAGTCATGCATACGATAATAGCTGTAAAATGTCAAGCCACCATCGTTTTGGAAGAATTTATCATCCGCAATCGTTGCCTTGAGATTGTATTCTACGGCACGCCGGTAGTCGCCAATAAGGACGTCGATATGAGCAGGCATGTGATAAGTGTGGCCAGTATCTGGGACTTGGTCGCGAATCATGTCTGCTGCTCGCAGAGCCGCCTCGGGCGTGGCAGACATCTCCATGAGATGTATGTACATGTGCGCAACGCCAGGGTGCTTCTCCACTCCCGGCAGCTCTAAGCTTTTCTCAAGCAGATCTTTGACTTCAAAGACTGGCGATGTAGGTATCGGGAGGCCGGTGGTAGAGTCGAATAGCTTTCGTGGCGCACAGTTCATTAATGCATCGGCAAATAATGTGATTGTATCAAAATCGCCATTGCCGAAGCGTTCGTACACGTCCCGCATATCGTCAGCGTAAGCCTTGTCGCAAGCGGCGAAGTCTCTCGTTGGGTCATTATTGGGATATCGCTTCGCGAGTGCCCTGATTATGGCTGCCTCCCACTCTGTCGCGCTGTCTATCGCTTCAAGGGCCAATTGAGAGTAGGTATAGGTGTTTGCGATAGCGTCTAGCTTGTCTCTTTCATCGAATAACCTCCACGTCTTGTTATAGTTCGGCCCTGAGCAAAAGGACACACCCCAGTACGCAATTGCCAGGTCTTTGTCGTAGGCGATGGCCTGCTTGTAACAGGTTATGGCTTCGTCATGATTGAAACAATACGTCCAGAGCAAGGCTCGGTTGAACCAGGTCTGAGCCTCCGCAGAATCTGTAGAAACCTTGAAGGCAAACTTTCCTAGGTCGTAGTAAGGGTCGCTAGACGGCCTCAGTGTTACTTGGGCAGCAGCGAGAGACCCCATGTTGTGATGGTGCCCGGGGATTGTTGTGTCTGTGGTCATTTCATTCATATGGTTATGGACAATGCGTGGTGGCGATGGCGCAATTTCTCAAAATTGTTTAATCGCAAAGTCATCGGACAATTTTCCATGGGTCCATAGAGCAAATCTGTCACTCTTCGAGCAATACGTTATTATCCGCGTGCTTCTCGTCCACATTCACAGGGGTGGTCTTTATCACGGCCTGTCGGACCATTTTTGTAGCATGTCCACTTTCTCGGATGATTTGTAGCTGGAACCCATGGACCATCGGATGCGCTAGCCTCTGGAGTGTCATGTGCGCTGGACCAGAATCTACGTGTGACATCAGCTCTGACCAGTGATCTCAGCCAAGGAGAGCGAATCGAAGTGCGATATCCGCATCCGTTAAACAAGAATGTCAAGCAGTTCGCACAGTTAGAGTCCCAACCCTAGGATGCTGGGTTGACTAGTTAGCTGCGCTAACTAGTCGTAATCTAGCCTTTGGAGGGCAAGTTTACAGATACCAGCGTACACATTGGCTTGTCGGCTTGATTGGCACTGAAGATGAGATTGGAATATCACTAGTAAATTTGAAATACCTATAACATGCGGTGCTCTAGTCATAGTACTTTGCCTTCTTGCCGCCAATAATGGGCTCCTCTTCAACCTCGCCGCGAGGTCCCTTTCCAACACCCTTGGCAACTCTGGCCTTCACCCACTCACCAGCGGTGATGCCCACCGCGCTACTATCAGTGACTTGGTCGAAGCCCAGTCGCTTCAGCACCTCACTCGCCACTGGCCTCAACTCTACATTGTCCTCGGGGCGGACAAAGTACAAAACGCCCAGACGGTCCGTATCCCTCTGGTCAGGCGGCGGCACCACCACACGGTGAATGCTGCTTTTGAGGAAGCCATTGGTGAGAAATTCGAGAGAATCGGCCAAATTAACTGTGATGCTGCCAGGATATGGCTTCACCCACTTCCACTCAGCACCGGGAGTTCGGACCTGCAGGGCAGCAACAGGCTGTCGGAACAGGAGCGTCAGGCTGCCAAAATCGGTGTGACCCTTGACCCAGACGTTGCCTAGCTGCTGGTTCTCTTCACCGGTGCGATGGTGGTATTTCATATAGCGCAAATGGCAGTCGCTCTTCTCATCGTAGCGATGGATTTTGAGAAATGAGTCCTCAGGAAGTTCGAGGATAATGGCGAACAATGTAAGTAGCTTTCGCACAACTTCGTTATGAATATGGCGGGCAAATCCTTCAATCTCCGGTCGATGCTGGTTGATAATGTCGGGATGAGAACGCTCCAAGGCGGGAATGAACTTGGGAATGTTGTATATTTCGGTGTTGTCAAAGACGCCGGGCCGTATTTCCTGATGCATGTGAGTCTCGTTCCTTCATAGTTCGCAAGGCATGATGATGACTTACACGAAGACCCAAAGGTTTATATCCATTATATCCGCCGTGCTCAAGATCGGCACGATACTTTAGTTTCTCTTCGGTAGGGAGAGTGAACAGTTCCTTTCCGATTGAGAATTGACGGTCCACAGCTTCCTGAGATAGACCAAAATTGACAATGTAGAAAAATCCTGTAGTCCAATGAGAAATTGTGCAGCAAAATTTGAAACGGGGGCATAACACTGACCTATTTTCTTGATCGCTTCGTGGAGCTGCTTCGCAAGCTCTTCTTTTCCGCCTGGCTGATCGAACTGAGACAAATCCAAGGTAGCCAGGTTTGCCCATTCCACTGCACATGGGTTACGGTTAGTAGGGTCTGATGAGACAAAATGGATAATCTTACGGTAATAGCAAGATGCAGGGAAGTTCAAGAGACTTACACTCATACGAGGTTTCTGGAATTTGATGATATGTCGGAATCCCCACGTTCGTAGAAGCAGTGGTTGGCTTCTGAGTCAAAGTGGCCATGATTGAATATGTAATGTAATGTTAGAAAGTAGTATTTGTTATACAAGATTAAGCTTTGTAGTTGAACTTTGTTTATATGATGTTAGCACTACATGTGCTTGTAAGTCAACCGTAAACATCAAGCGGGGATCAAAGAGTGGCCAACGTATATTTATGTTCGGTCGCGTTAAGCAGATAAAACCTCTGTGCAGCTTTACTTGAGGTTTGAATCCTGACTAATTTTTTGAGCTTCATACAAGCTTAGCTAGATAGCCATTGTTGCCATATAATGGTAGCTACACCATTGTGGTGCGGTACACCGGTTGCGTGCTTGGCCATCTCAATGGCGACGCCGATTATTTGGTCCGAGCCAGTCAATACCTTCCGCAGACAACGGCCGGGATCCACCCCCACATAATTATTTCCTTCGGACATTATAGTACATCTCGCATTGCTCCAATCTGGAAGTTCAGGTGCCTGGCAGGTAGGGTTGAGTGGTTGGCAAGTCATTGAGTCCCCCCTATTGTGCAGTAGGCCGGTAGATACGCCCCTCTTCTTTATTTTGGCTGTTTATCTTCGGATGTTATTATCGCAGAAGTCTGGTTGACATGCCCGTCTTATCCTCTACGCCAGGTATTCGCAATAAGTGTGGATGATGGTACAAATCCAAGTCTGTATGGGTTGATTTGTTAATGAGGGCATATACTTCGCTTGCAATATAAGATCATGTTCGTAACAGTGTTTCAACAGTCGGATAAGCCAACTTATAGTCACTGAGGTTCATTTTTGCTACTCTATTCAGGGACGATTTACTATCATATATTGCCATGGCCAACTCCAGCAGTTGGGAAGGGCTCCACAAAGATGTCGAAGGAACAGTCGCTACCGACGTTGCCACCAGTAGCGATACAGATGGTGCGAATGATCATGATGCAGGCCAACTTCACTTTGTTCCACGCGGTGAGGCTATGCCAGCGGCCTCATCCTCCCAGGAGTCGATTGCTGGGTATGATGCGGAGCTCATGAGTGACAGGACGCTACTCTCGGCTGAGGAGGAGAAAAAGCTGCTGCGCAAAATCGATTGGCGCCTGATGACTTTATGTTCGCTCATTTTCATGTTCAAGAATTTGGATAGTCAAAATGTATGCGATACCACCAGCAAGCGCTGTCTGCAATACCGATGGCTAATGTGCTCAGACATCCAATGCCAGAATCATGAACCGGGGGACAAGCCACAACATCATCACGCAGCTGGGTTTGACCGCGGACGAGTACAATCTGATCACAGTTGTCTACTATGTAAGTGTCTTACTGAAAACAAAACCAACGTACCGCAACCTCGGCTCATCACATAAACAGGTGCCTTACATTGTGGGCGAGGCGCCGTCCAATCTTCTACTCAAATATTTCACTCCCTCAAAATGGCAATCAAGAATAATGATCGGATGGGGCATATTTCTCATGTGCCATGCCGCGGTCACGAACAAGGCTGGCTTGTTTGCAACTCGCTTCCTCTTGGGTTTGGCCGAAGCAGGACAGTTCCCTGGTGTCATCCTTCAGATGACGTACTGGTATCGGCCGGATGAAATGTCGCTTCGACTATTGTACTTTTGTAAACCTAACCCCAATCCTTGACCGTTTTGTTATCGCCGCTGACTGCTGGCCTCAGACATTTGTGGAAACACTGCTGGCATTTTTGGCGGACTCCTCGCGTATGCATTTGACACAGTATCAGGTGCAGGAGGACTTTCTGGATGGCAATGGTAAGTTCTGACGCAAACGTTGGTCGCTCGCATGATGACTTAGACCGTTCTAGGCTGTTCCTCACGGAAGGAATTGCGACGGTAATATTCGGCTTTGTTATCTGGTTTATATTCCCAGACTGTAAGAATGTCTTCGTGTCAGCCAGATCGATGAGTACTCGCTAACATCAATATGTTAACCAGTCCCAGAAACTGCAACCTGGCTCACCGAGAGAGAAAAGAGGTTCATTCAGGCTCGTCTACCAGCTAATGCTCCTCGCGCCAGAGAGGCAAACTTTAAATTGTCTGAGATTGTAGATTCCCTCAAGGACAAGAGGCTTTGGCTCTTCACTCTCATCTGGGCAACCTTTACTGTCGGAACAAATGGTGTCACATTTTATCAGTCAACCGTTATCGCCAATCTGGGTTTCACGTACGGATTCGCCATAATCACAATGGTCACTATGGTTACTAGCATCGCTAATATTCTCTATAGAAATATTGCCCAGGCTCAGCTCCTCAACCTTCCCATCACCGTCACTGCCCTGCTCGTCATTGCTGGCACTGGCATCATGGCTGACCGCAGAAACATCCCGCGACCACTGTATCCTCTCACTTTCCTGGTCATCATCCTGGTCTGCTACGGCGTTTTTGTCGCCTATCCCAGCAACGGCGCAATTTACGCAGTCACTTTGATTGGCAACGCCGTGACTGCTGCTTGGTACCCAGTTATGTGGTAAGCCTCCCGCGGGTTTTCGTTCTGATCTAGAGATCTAGGCTAACATGGAAAACCGTAGGCCATGGCGCGTCCAAACTACATCGCATGCTACAGGGTCGGCCTTTTCCATTGGTTTTGTCAACAGCTACGGTCAAATTGGCGGAGCACTCGGGCCACAGATCTTTAGAAGCAAATATGCACCGCATTATACCGTACCATTTTCTGTCGCGATGGGCTTGGTAGGCGCATGTGCAATTTTGACTTTGATCACCTGGAGGATCACTCAATACACAGAGAGCGAGACGAGGAGGATAAAGCAGGCGAAAATGGCCGCTGACCAAAGAGGCGAAACGGTTTTAGCAGACGTCGTCGACAGGGACTTGAAGCTAAGGGCTTGAAGCCACTCACAAATGCATAGAGGTAGCTACGTAAATAACACTGATTTCCACAATGATTAAATATTCAAGCTATTACCAATATGTGTGAAATATTGCAATATTTTAAAATAGTTAATCTCGCCACTTCGCTGATTTTATTCCCCCATACTCACCTTTTAGACCCTCCAACACCAAGACCCAACACCCCCACCAACGACATTCTCACTTACAGCAAACACCATCACAACAACTCAATGGACATCAACGCCCAGCTTCGCGCCTCACTCATAGCCCAAAATCTCCCCACGCCGTCGACCTCTTTCCTCAACAGCCTCACCACCACACGCAGCCCTCCTCCACCACTCGCCTCCCTCATCGCCAGCGCCAAAGCCCGCATTCTCGCGAGCGATCTCACCACCAACACCATCGACGCCTCTCTTCCCAGTTTTCCATACGGAATCGAAGATCCACACGCAGATGAGACAAAACTATCGCGGAATTTGCACGTCCAAGTCGTCGACGTGGAGAATTTGAGCCTCAGCCGATGGGAGCAGGTTGAGGAGCTGGAGGCCATTGAGAAGGGCGAGCGTACGCGTGGGAGAGAAGTCATTCGCGTCACGGATGACGACGCAGACGAGGGAGCGTCGCAGCAAGCGAGGAATGTGGCTTCCGCGGCGGCAAACGCGGTGCATAGGCTCGTGGTGCAGGATAGGAAGGGCAACAGGATCTATGCCGTTGAGTTGAAGCGTCTTCATAGGGTTGGAGTGGGGAAGACCAACATTGGAGAGAAAATTATGTTAAAGGCTGGGACGGTGGTGGCGAGGGGAATAGTATTGTTGACGCCGGATAATTGTGTTTTGCTGGGAGGGAAGATTGACGCATGGCATGAGAAATGGACCAAGGAGAGATTGACGAGGTTGAAGGATGCGGTTGGGTCGGATAGACCGACGTAAGGATGAGGTGCATTTTACAGTTTTTTTGTATTATGATTTCTATGATCTATGTATATACACATCATTCATGGCATTTCTTTTTGGCGCTGTCCAAACAGATCCATCTACATACACTACAGACCTTCAGTCGCCTTAGCAAGAGACTGCCATCCATTTTTCTCCCATGGTGCCAGGAACGCGGCTGTCTGAGCATCAGCTACGCGGCCAGTTCCTGCGTATGTCTTTGCCAGATCGCGAGCATCCAACACTCCTCGCGGTGGGATCCCACGGCGAGCTACCTTGAGCGCCATGTGAGCAGAATATTCATCGCCAGCGGTGCTGGCCAGGGCAGACCATCCATGTGGCAAGCTGGGATGTAGCATAATATCCGTCTGGATCTGTCCCATCATGTCATTTGTTGTCCTTCCCTCGCCATAGCCAGAAATTGCACGTAGCACTTCGCCTATTTGAGATTGTTCAGAAGATGTCACTTTCTCTTTTGTGCGGAGACCTTGGAGCTCTTCAATGACAGCCTCGATACTTCCCTCGTCTTGGTCCAGGAGGGCAATCACGCCGAGGAGCAAAACACTCTGAACGTGTCCTGGATGCGATTCGATGACTTCGAAAAGCGCGCTGCGTGCTTTCTCTTTGCCATCTTCTGAGCCTTGGGCCCACAGGACTTGTGCCAACAGGCAAGTTGCGTCAGGGCTTCCATTTGACTCTTCAAGCGCAGATTCAAAACACTTCTCTGCTTCCCCATAGTTCATGAGATAGTACTGTGCGAGTCCAAGTGTTAGATGAGCAGACAGTCTCGCCTGTTTCCTTTGTTCGTTGGAGAGTTCCCCCTCTTGCTCATCGCTGCTTAGACTCAATGCTGTCTCGCCACATTCGATGGCACTGTCGTAGGATCCATTGGCCAGATACGCGCGAGCAAGATCTGTCTTAGCCAAAGTAAACCTGGCAAGACTATCTGGCGATTCGGTTTGCTCGTAGTCGGACTCGAGGTTAGTGCAAATCTTCTCCAGCGTCGAGACGGCTCTGATACTGTCACGAGTGCGCTCCAGGAACATGCTGGCAAGATGGCTCGACGCCAAATCCTGAGGTCGCAGGTTTTGAACTTGATTCAACGCAAATAGAGGTTGCAGAAGTGAAGCAACGGTAATGCCTGGTGGTGCGGTCAAAATGTGGTCGAATAGAGAGGATGAATAGTGGCGACGTGAAGGTAGCGACGAAACGTCAGATATGTCGATAGCATGCGTGAAGAGTCCGAGTGCCTCCTTAGAGTCGCCAAGTAGTAATGCAACGAAGCCTTGTCCCAGCCATGCATGTGCATAATCTGGATCTGTCGACTGGGCCCTTGTAAATGCTTCGTGGGCAAGTTTCACGTCACCGGAGAGCAGAGCTAGGGCACCAAGATTGCACCATCCAGCTGGATTGCGTTCATTAATGTGCAAGCTGCGCACAAACGCGTGCTGTGCAACCTGTGAATTAACTTCGCTCGTCACAACACCCAGGGCATTCCAAAAGTCTGGGTTGCCTGCCTCCAGCTCGATGGCTCGCTTGAATGAGCGCACTGCGGCCTTGGAGTAGTTGCTGGACTTTTTGCGCAAATGGGATGGGAGGCAGGTGTGTGCCCTGTACTCAGCCCAGCCTAGATTGTAGTATGCCACAGCTTGGGCATGTAGATCATGAGCTGCAACATGAATGGCTTGCTTGTGACAGAGCACAGTTGCATGTAAAATACGTGTTAAATCAACACCAAGGCGCTCATCCTTAGGGAAAATTCCTTCGGCTTGCACAACATCTGTAGTTACCTTGTCGATATCTGCGAGGATGTTGTAGCCGTCTTGGTGGCTCTTCCCTATGAGCGATGCTAGATATTTTGATGGTAGATCTGCGGCATGACTTTGAACAGATGAAAACACGGAGCATGCATCGCCGACAGCTTTCCAGAAATTGAATGTTTGCCGGACTTCTTCTGGAGTTGAGGTGGCATAGTCAATGGATTCTGTAGCCAGCTGGGCTGCCTTTCCAAACTCTCCTTTGTCAACAGAAACAAGAGCATTCTCGACCATTGTCTGCATGAGGGCAATGATAACTCCCTCTTCGCCAGGGTGGGTTTCAATAACAGCCTTGTAAGACTCAATTGCCTCATCATATTCTCCAAGTTCTCGTCGGATATTAGCCAGCATGTATTTCGTGAACCAGGTGTCTGCTGATATTTCAGTGTTGCTCTCCTCGAGCTTCTGGGCATTGAGGATGGCTTTGGTTGCAGCTATGTAGCGGCCGGAGCTGTGATAGCTTTCACTCAGGCCGACCCAGGAATGATAATCGTTTGGCGATATTCTGAGTGCAGACTGAAATGACACAATAGCTTTGTGGAATTCCAGTTTATTCAGCTCTGCAACTCCAAGGGCTGCAAATGGCCAGCTGATTCCCTTGCGCTTAGATCCGGGTGGCGGCTTGACCTTTCCAGAGTCCACTACTCGCTGAGCAACCAATTCCACTCGATCCCAATCGCCGTCATCGGCGAAAGAGCGAGACAAGCGCTCAGCTGCCACAACTTCCGCCGCTGAAAGTTCCAAAGCCTTCTGGAAGCAGCGTCGAGATCGCTTCTTATCCTTGGCGTAGTCGCCATAGAATACCCCGAGGCTAGTATACGCAGCAGCATGGTTTAAGTTGTTATTCAAAGCTGCCAGCCAATAATAATACGCGCTTCCGCCCTTGCGTTGCCTACGAGCCTGTTTACTAGCGTCCAGATTCCATATGCAAGAACCTAATCGGTACTGTGCATCGGCCAACAACTCCCTGTCAGGAGTCTTCTGTGCTTCGAGAGCAGAGATGCATCCCAACAGGTCTCCGTGGGCTATTTTCCAGTCTCCCTTTAGAGCTTTGACCCAAGCAGCTTCCGACTTGACCCTAATATTAGATGGGTCTCTCTTCAGAGCTCGATCAAAGAACGCAACGGCGTTCTCAAACTCTTCCTCTTCTTCATAAATCAGTCCAACGCCAATAAGAGCTGGTGTGGAGGTAGCGTCGCGAGCTAAAACTTTATCAAACAAATCCTTTGCTTCAGCATGATGCCTAGGAGACTGATAGTAGACAAGGGCAGTGCCCAAGCACAGCGACAACGCATCTCGCACGTTGCTATAAGGTAATCCTGTTCGCGATGTCTCCTTCTTGATGAATGGTATAGCCTTGCGCATGTATTCCACCACGGTTTCGTATTCTCCAATGTGCAGGAAGAACTGACCAACCAGTCGGTAAGCGAGAAGGGACTCTGACCCCGTGATGCCTTCAGTCATCATAATAATTCGGTCCTCTTCTGTCAACGGGACTAAGGATGTTGGTACACCCCCATCGTCATCGTCGTCGCTATCATTGGATAAATCTCCTGTGCCTTGATTTGTTGCAGGGGCCGCCTCGGCTGGGAAAGGTGATATGCTGCTTGTGAGATAGGCGGTGATGATTTTGTAGAGGTCGCTTTCTGGAAAGAACGAGCAGTACTTCCGGAGCAGATTTACATCCCACTGTTTGGTTTCTTTGTTATCCTGCCATTCGATGGATATATCCCAAGCAAGTTTGTACGGATGCTCAATCACGACCATATCATTTGCTAGACCAAGAACCTTTTGCCGTTCCGCGTTTTTCTCCGGACCATTCGTAAAAGTGAACAGTTTATCATAGCAATAGTGGAGGAGCTTCTCTTCATATGTGCGTCGCAATTCATCCTCAGTCAACCAGTTGATGAGTTGCCGGTAGATGTGCTCTAATTTGCTTTGTGCAAATATCTCGCGTTTGACTTCGAGGGTAACTTCACTGAGCCTAGCCCCAAGTCGTGTTCTTCGCTCGCCAATCAGCGTGTTGATCTTTTTCTTTTCAAAGTCCTCCAGGATATTGGCAATTGTCTCGTATGTCTTTGCTGGTTGAGGAAAACGGCCCTCCAAGATTGGGTACAGGGGACTCTCCGGCAATTGAATCCACAGTGCGTCCGCATACTGCAGCTTGTCGCCCTTGTGTCTGGCAAATCCGACAAATTTATCGACAACATCTTGACACTTGTACATATCCTCTGACTCGTGGAAAATGTTTGCCAAATTAACAACCGCGAATTGGTAGTCGCCTAGCTTTTTGGCATCTTGTTTTTCGTACAACTTGACGAGTCCTTGCCAGGCCTGGGGGTCCTTTGGCCTCAGCTCAGTTGCAGTGCGATATACTTTCTCGGCTTCATCTAGCTGGCTTTTCTTATCCAAAGCAAATGCTAGAAAGATTTGTCTACTCTCATATTAGCTTATTCAAATTTGTCCGTAACTTCTCACGATTCAGCAGTAGCCATACCCTTGGTAGCTTTTAGGATCCTTATCAAGCAAGTCTTTTGACTTTTGAACAGCGTCGTCAAGCTTGTTTTGGCGGATGGCATCATTGATAGCTTTCAGTGCAGCTTTGGTAGCCGACATTGTAGCGACTCTCACGACTGCAGCCTCGTCTTCTGGATGGTTCCTAGGCTTCAATCGTCGTTTGGAGGGGTCAAGGTGGGGTGAAGAGTGCAGAAAACTGCTGCAAAGGTGTGACTAAATTGACAATATCATGGCAGGGAAGGTTGCTTCAGTATACCGGGTGACTTTGAAATCGACTAATGAGTTTTCAGCACAGAATTCTTGCGAGGTCAACTCACGATGTTTATCCAGTACGGAAGTCACGTCACAGCTCTGCAGTCGACGACTGGTGTTTCTGGTTGATGCGGGTTGCGGATTTATACTATTCCGGAGATGACCCGCTGCTGTTGGCAACACTGTGTGAAAGCTGCTATTAGTAGACATGCTAAATTTTTAAACTGTGAAATATTTTTTATCTAAATTGTCCTGCTAAGATTCAAGTTCTTTTCAGCACTTCAGAAATTTTTATGCAAGAAAATAAATTGCTTTCCCGCGTGATAGGGGGCATCTTCACAACAATGTCGTCTTAGTGAGCGACAGCTTCACAGTAGCTCCAACAGAAGTGTTGCTCTCTGCTATGGGTTCAATTCGGTTTACTTTGGCATCTGAAAGTTCCTTTTTACCTTGCCGAGAAGTCTTGAGTAATTCTGTCGACCTGCATAGAAGCGCCACGAGCAGCTGATGTTGCACAGGATACCAATAGATTCTGGACCTAACTTACCTTACACACACAGTGGACGCCCCCTGTAGGATGTGCCTAGGCTCTGCAATGGTGGCGTGCGGGGCGAAGCTTCAAGGTGGGAAGTGGGAACCAGCAGGGGGCAGCTGGGGGGCGATTGACAGTCATTTGGCGGACCATCACTGCGTCATGCGCACTCTAAATCCTACACCGTGATCCGACATTCCGAACTCTGTCAGCGAGCAGTCCTCCGCATTAAATTGCCAATAACTTTCAACCGCTAAAATTGCCTCGACAATTGAATGCATTTGACGTAGAAGATAGTCTGGCAGTTTTAAATTATTCCGCACGCTGACGGACGTTCGACCCCCTCCTACCGATTCTTCGTCGACAAGATGGTATCCTTCCGACTTACCATTGAAGATGGCCAATTTCGAGATGGACACGGGCGCCAAGTTGTGCTTCGAGGCATAAACGTTGCCGCAGATGCTAAGCTCCCCAGCGAACCGGATCAGCCGTCACATATCGCTGATGGCTTTTTCGACGGCGACAATGTCAAGTTCCATCAACGACCGTTCCCCCAAGAAGAGGCACCAACGCATTTTGCAAGATTAAAAAAATACGGCTTTAACACGATTCGCTACATCTTTACATGGGAAGCCATCGAGGCAGCCGGTCCGGGCAAATACGACGAGGAATGGATTCAGCACACGATCGAGATTCTTCGGATAGCCAAGTCGTACGGATTTTTTGTCTTCATGGACCCTCACCAAGATGTCTGGTCCCGGTTTACAGGTGGCTCGGGAGCTCCAATGTGGACGATATACGCTTGTGGTCTCAACCCGCTTGCCTTCGCTGCTACCGAAGCAGCTATTGTGCAAAACACATATCCTGAACCGGACAAGTTCCCTAAGATGATTTGGTCTACCAACTACTTTCGACTGGCCGCTGGAACTATATTCACGCTCTTCTTTGCTGGCAAAGACTTTGCCCCCAAGTGCATTATTGATGGCGTCAATGTTCAAGACTACCTACAGACTCACTTCGCAAACGCATGCGGTCATCTGGCCAAGAGGATACACGAAGCAGGTGATCTTGAGGAAGAAGTTGTCATTGGGTGGGAGAGCATGAACGAACCCAACAGAGGCATGGTTGGTTATCAAGATTTAAATGTCATCCCCAAAGAGCATCCATTAAAGAAAGGAACCTGCCCAACCATGTGGCAAACGTTTTTGACCGGCATGGGAAGAGCTTGTGAGGTTGAAACCTGGGAAATGGGCGGTCTCGGTCCTTATAAGACAGGTACTACTCTGGTAGATCCTCAGGGCGAAAGTGCATGGCTCCCTGAGGACTATGACGACTCCAAGTACGGGTGGAAGAGAGATCCTGGATGGAAACTTGGACAGTGCATCTGGGCACAGCATGGCGTCTGGGATCCAAAAGATGACGTTCTGTTGAAAAAGGATTACTTTGCCAAGAACCCGCGCACTGGAGAGAAGCTGGATTACCCGACGTTCACAAATACTTATTTCGTGGATTTCTGGCGCAGATACAAAAAGGCATGCAGGGCTTATCATAAGGACTGTATTATGCTCATGCAATATCCCACCTTGGAGATTCCACCGGCTATCAAGGGAACTGAGGATGACGAACCTCTACTTGCTTTTACACCTCACTTTTATGACGGCATTACGCTCATGACAAAACATTGGAATAGCACATGGAATGTCGATGTTGTCGGCGTTTTGCGCGGAAAATATTTACACCCAGCCTTCGCAATCAAGATTGGAGAGACTGCAATTCGAAATTGTTTGCGGGATCAGTTAAAGTTTCTGCGTGATGAGGGCCGTGATCGAACTGGTAATCATCCATGCGTCATGACCGAGTTTGGTATTCCATATGATATGGATGAGAAGAAGGCATACAAGACTGGCGATTACAGCAGTCAGTCATCGGCACTCGACGCTAATTACTTTGCAGCCGAGGGCTCTGGGATGGAGGGGCACTGCCTATGGGTGTATGCAGCTACCAACGACCATGCTAGAGGCGACCAGTGGAACGGCGAGGACCTTTCTATCATCTCCGTAGATGACAAGCTTCCACCAGAGTCTGCCCTGCCACATGAACTCTCGTTGAGCAAAGCAAACTCAAACTTGCAGAACCTCAGCTCGACAGCCAGGGATGACAGCTCGGTAACGCCTGCAAACCTGCAACGGACGCTGACCAATCCATCAATCTCCTCGACACCTTCCTTGAAGGACCCAGAACTTACCAATGCTCCCGGATATAGAGCAGCAGAAGCTTTTATACGTCCGACACCTACACTTGTTGCTGGAAATGTGCTATCTTCAGGCTTTGATATGCGCAAAGCGTTGTACGAGCTCAAGGTTTCTGCACCAAAGGCTGCACTAGAGCATGCACCTACAGTAGTGTACTTACCCGAGTATCATTTTCCCAAGGATAGCTGTGACGTTACTGTATCAGCCGGTAAATGGGAAATTAGCTTCGACGATGAAGAAGGCACTTTGCTCCAACGGTTGCGTTGGTGGCACCCTGAAGGAGAACAACATCTGACTATCAAGGGCGTCGTACGCAAGCACAATGCCCTAGAAGGTTCGGCCGAGGAAGCCGGATACTTGGAGCAATGCCAGCAGGGATACGGATTCAACTTTGGAAATTGCACAGTCATGTAAAGCGGCATTTACTACAGGTGCCAATTGTTAGTTAGAGCACATATCTATACTGCAATACACTTGTTTTTCTTTCTCCCCACAATTAACCAGACTGAAGTATCTGCCAACTGCACACCAACACTACAACGGCATTTCATGAAACGATTATGGGACCAGGTAGGTGTGGTTTTAATTTGGGTACTCGTATGAACTGTGGTCCGAGGACACGGCAATCTCGTGGTACGAGGTGGATATGTAACTTTGCGGCAACTATCTGTAGCACGACGCACAACAGAATTACAGTGTAAAAATAAATATATTAACGAAGCTGGTATATCTCTCAGCGTAATGATAGTATTCTTAATATTGATAGCAGAGCCACCGTAGCGGTTCGATGAATTAGGGGCAATGTCGTAGCTTTGGAAGGTTATTAGGGTGAGATAGATGATTACGTTAGTCCGAACGCCAGGATGGCCGAGTGGTCTAAGGCGATGGTTTTGTAAGACCACCATTAGCTTATTTTGGTGCCCGAAGCATTTGCTAATACCCCTCCTAGAAGTTCCTTGAACTTGTTCACCATTATCGAGAGATGCGTGAGTTCGAACCTCACTTCTGGCAAAGCTTTTTTGGTATTTTATTACTCTCTACAATTATCTTCTATTGTTCGGAGTGTTGAATTTCATCAAACAATTTTTTTTTCATTCGTATTAAGCAGGCATACGTTGATATATCAGTCGCAGCGCATAATAATTGTAAAATTGAATGGCACTGGAAACTGGCCTGGACGGATGATTCGCAGAGTGTCCGTAAGCCTTTGTGTCGTCCCTCCGAACTGCCCTGCCACCTCTATTTCAGAGACAAAGACAGCTTGAAAGGGTCTCTTTCTGTCTCTCGTCTGTGCTTACCTGGGCTAGAGCTCTCCCCGTGCGATATCTGCCGTTGCACTGGCATATTAATTAGCGCTGGGGCGTCAAACCCCCTGTATTTTCAGAGCTGTCCAATTAGGGGACCTCCTCTCCACCTGAGACGTATCGTTGCTCCACATCTGTCGATTGGAGGCATGCCCGAAAGCCCAAGGTGTGCTGACAATTTCAACCGGCCCCCCAAACCTTCAAGCTTGCATCGTCCTTGTTGTTGCTTCATCTTTTTTTGCCACGGCGAGAAGGGCTGCGTGAAGCAGGTAAGATATCCGGCCCATACCTGACAGCGCATCTTTGCGAGCCTTGCGCTTACCGCATCTTCGACAGCGGGCAGCCTCATCAGGCTCAATACGATTGACATGAGCTGCGCTTTGAATTGCCTTCGATAAAGAAATCTCACGATATTTGCAAAGGGGTTTGCAACCGGGCAGCATCTCCTCTGCCACACTATCGTCCCCCGAGTTGCGCTCACACAACTTCTATTCTACTTAGGAGGACACTCCTTCGCCGCCCAACATGTATCAGGGCGGCCAGAGACATGTCTCGGGCAATGACCCCAACAGGCCTTTCCAAGTCCCTCCGCCGCCGCCGCCAATGTCGCCTCCAATGGCCGGCGCTCAAATGGGATCCATGATGTCCCTCCCACCTCCCCCTCCTCGATATGCTCCAGCGCCTGCAGGCACCGCTCAAGGCGTCATGATTCCACCACCGCCTGGTCCCCCGCCAGGAACAACGACCGTCTCGCAGCCGCCTTCGTGGCATGGCAACTACGGCAGGATGTACGATTCGCGAACCCCCTTCACGATGCCGCCGCCTCCGCCCGCGACGAGTCAACATCAACCGTATAACCCGAAACTGCACGCCCAGATGGCAGCCGGCCACA
Organism: Simplicillium aogashimaense; assembly: GCA_028455935.1. NCBI lineage: Eukaryota > Fungi > Ascomycota > Sordariomycetes > Hypocreales > Cordycipitaceae > Simplicillium > Simplicillium aogashimaense. The sequence continues at coordinate 2,145,158 of CM052010.1, read as the reverse complement.
TGCCGCCGCCGCCGCGACCGAGCAATGAGATGAGCGCGACGTATATACCTACGGCTGGTGACACATTTGGTGAAGGAGTGGGAATTCCCGGATTTGGTGGGGAAGATCAAGGTAGGACAAAGGGCGATGCAGGAAGCTTGTTTGCTGTATTGTTTCGAGGCTGACAAACATGCTGCTACAGATACCATAAATACAGTTTCAACGGACGACCGAGAACGATACATGGCTGCTGCTGCACACGCCAGGGGCTTATCTAATGCCTCCAGCGCGACTACGTCGAGTATCATTCCACCAGAGATGGCGGCTCAGTGGTCACTCGAGACTGTTTTAATATGGCTAGCCCAGAACCAATTTTCCAAACAGTGGCAGGATACATTCAAAGCTCTGAACCTGAGCGGCGCGCAGTTTCTTGAACTTGGAAGTCGTCATGGCGGCCGTGGAAACTTGAGTATGATGCATCAGCAAGTATATCCGCAGTTACGGAAGGATTGTGAAGCCAGCGATACCTCATGGGATCCTCAGCGCGAACGGGACGAAGGAAAACGAATGCGACGACTGATTAGAAATATCATGGCAGGACGACCTCCAGAGCCCTCGCAGATAGTCACTTCACACTTTCGTAGTGATTCCGGAAACAACCAGGCAAGTGCGGGAACAGATCCAGGAGATTCGCCAAATACTCCATTGAACGCACCAGGACCCGGCTTTGCTGCAAAGAGATTCTCACAAACGCGCTCACAGACCATGCCGTCTCTTAATAATGGAGCAATGAATGGATCAGAATCCCATCGCGGCATGTTAAGACAGAGTGAATCAGACAACTTTCGACATACGTCGACAGATCGATCAGATAGCCCTGGCAGCGGCATGGGACCTCCACAGATATTGCAAACATCATCCACTGCACCAAACTTGTCAGCTTCGCCCAATTCAGCAAGGTTCAGCCATCGTTCCAGGAACAGCACTGACTCGGTATCATCAAATGCTGCGATTTACGGCTCGGGTGTGCCCTCTGATGCTGCTGTGATGCTAAACCGCGGGCTTAACCTGAGTGATGTCGGTTCCAGTGGAAGGTTGCAGGATATTCGACCTCGACAATCACCAGTGGAGTCCGGCGAGCGTTCGGCTGGACTGGAGCCACAATCAGCAAAGGATGGGAAGAGCTTCCTAAGCTTCCTATCTCGAAAGAAGAGACAGAAGGATGATGGAACATTCCCATCCCCAGATGATTGGGACTCTCCGTCTTCGCCTAGCGAGATCCCCAAATCAATTGCCAACGGCATGAAGACGACAAGCGTGAGCGATAGCCATCTCAACAGATCTGCTAGCACCATCCGCGGACCGGCTCAGAATCGAACATATGTCCTCGCAACGACGGATTTCTGGAACTACCGAATGTGCGATATCACGGATACCGAGACCGCTACTGACCTGCGTCATGCAATTTGCGTCAACCTTGGCATAACAGATTTTCATGGTGCACAAATCTTCGCAACAGAATTGGGGAAAGTCGACCACAAGGAAGCGCTTGATGATCAACGACTGCTTACGACGAAAGCCTCTGCTGGTGATCCTATCAATGGTTCCAAGTTCTTTGTTGCTCCTCGAGGCTCTCTGCAGGCCGGCGTGAACAGTGGCCTGTCTGCTGCTATGTCACCGGGTTGCCCTTCTGGTGCAGATGAAGAAGCTTATGCGAAGCTCAGTGGTCATAGGAGATCTAGTTCATCTCCATCGGCTTCACGAGCAAATACCATAACTTCTTTGAGATCAGATGAGAAGACACTAGCACAAGAGGCGAGTGAGTACCGAGCAGAGATTGAGCGCAAGCAACGAGAATATCTTGCAAAGCGAAAGCAAGCGACCAAGAAGGATAGCCCGACTCTCCCCGAGACTAGCTTTGGCATCGTTGGAAGAAATGTCGATTTTGACAAGCCGCGTGATTCTCCTTTCGAGGATAAGAAACCAGAGCTTCTGCCACAGAGAAAGCCTCCCGCTCCACCTGCCGATCCTACTGCTACTTTAATCAAGGCTAATTCGCTGAGCAGAAAACCTGGTCATAACTTGCGGACATCTACTAGTAGCTCTGACGGCTTTCCAAGTCCTAGAAACCCTGTAGAGGCCGAGGCGAAGAAGACGAGATTTGGACCTAACCAGGCAGCTCAGGGCGGTATCGCGGGTGCGCTTGTTGGAATGGGCCGCAATTTGGGTGCTATTGGCCAGTCTACTGCTAATGGACCTCGCGGAGTTTCGCCTAATAGGGCTGCTACTGAACCAGTGCAGTCGGGCAATGGGACGCAGGGCCAGGGTAAGACAGACTCACCCTCGAGCAATGGTAATGGGCAATCTGGGAGGGGAAGTCCGGCATCAGGAACAGGTAGTGCGCGTGCTCTCACGTGGAGTCGAGGAAACTTGCCTTTTGCTGTGCCAGACTACTCTCCAGGCGGGACACCTCTATCTGCAGTGAACACAACTGAAGCCAATGCTAAAGCCCATTCTCCAGCAATCAAATCCTCAGTATCCGAGCTTAGCCCGAGCACTGTTGCGCCTCCACAGTTCCCGAGCACCGACTTTCCCTCACAGCGCGGTCGCAACTCAGAGTCGAGGAAGGTTAGCGGTAGCTCGGCGCAAAAGTCGGCGGGTAGGAAGCCGCCTCCTCCACAGGACGACAGCGACTCTGATCCCAACAGTGGTTTGTTCATAATTATGCCAAAAAATGCGTCGACTGGAAAAAAAACGGATACAGCCAAGGCCAATGGCGGTCGCGAAGATTCAAATAGGCGGCCCGGCCTGAAAGTGAACACAGATCGCTCCAAGAAGATGTCTGTTTCTTTTACATCCCCGCAATCAAGCTCGTTCACGCTTGATAGCACCGAAGATAGTGCCAGCACGAGAACTGGGGCGAGCTCGCGTAGAACGCCCGGTACTCCTCGTTCATCAAATTGGGAGAGTGATGACAAGGAGAGTCAGCTTAACCGCCGCAAGTCTTTCATTGAGAAGGATGTCTGGGCCAACCGTCCTCCTACTGATGCACTGCTCAACAACCTCGACGATTTCTTCCCCAATCTAGACCTGGATCAACCTGTGCTTGAAGATGGCGAGGCTGGAGAGTTTGCTCCCTCGCCAATAAACGAGGCGGACGAACCCAACTCGGCCGATGGCATGCCCAGTCATGAAATTCCTCAAGATCAAGTATCACATGCTCCACCTGCAGCCATTCCACCATCCCGCCACAATTCCTTATATGGCGATGCAGATACTCTTGGATCAGACGAATCTACTTTGAAGGCTTCAGATCGGCCAACATCTGTTCAAGCGCAAAAGAGCTTCAGACGCTCCGGAGGTCTTGGCAGAATGAAATCTATCCGTGAAGTGGCGCGTGGTGCTCACGAAGCTAATAAACGATACACCACAACGTCACAAAACTTGGGCAGAAACAGCAACAACTCCAACATACTGAGGCGCAAGAGTACCAAAATGTTCAACGCAAACATTGTTCAAATTCGACCAGACCAACGTGGTAGCATGGTCATGCCTCAATCTTCTCACGAATCATTGAAACGCCAAACGACCTTTCGTTGGTTCAAGGGCCAGCTTATTGGCAAGGGTACTTACGGCCGCGTGTACCTCGGTATGAATGCCACGACGGGTGAGTTCTTGGCAGTGAAGGAAGTCGAAGTTAATGCCAAGGCTGCGGGCGGCGACAAGGAGAAGATGCGAGAGATGGTTGCCGCACTTGACCAAGAGATTGACACCATGCAACATTTGGACCACGTCAATATTGTGCAGTACCTGGGTTGCGAGCGCAAAGAAACCAGTATTAGTATCTTCTTGGAGTATATTTCTGGTGGAAGCGTCGGCTCATGTTTACGAAAGCACGGGAAGTTTGAAGAATCCGTTGTGTCGTCACTGACACGGCAGACACTCTCTGGCCTTGCCTATCTCCATCGCGAAGGCATTTTGCATCGTGATCTGAAGGCAGACAACATCTTGCTCGATCTCGACGGCACATGCAAGATCAGTGATTTTGGTATCTCGAAGAAGACAGACAACATTTACGGTAACGACAAGACCAACAATATGCAAGGATCTGTATTCTGGATGGCACCAGAAGTCATTCGCTCTCAAGGCGAAGGTTACAGCGCCAAGGTCGACATTTGGAGTCTCGGATGCGTCGTTCTAGAAATGTTTGCAGGACGACGACCATGGAGCAAGGAAGAGGCAGTCGGTGCCATTTACAAGATTGCTAATGGAGAGACGCCGCCTATACCCGAGGATATCCAGGAGACTATCCCACCGCTGGCGGTGGCTTTTATGATGGATTGCTTCCAAGTGTAAGTGACGAGTAGTCCGCTGATGCTGGACAATGTGCTGATATGTATTTTAGGAACCCGTACGATCGACCGACGGCTGATAGGTTGCTATCTCAGCATCCTTTCTGTGACTTGGACCCTAACTATAACTTTTATGATACGGAACTGTACACTAAGATCAAAGGGACATTCAAGACGGAGTGATGATGGGTGGGTGGATAGTGGACGGAGTTATTGCATTTTTTTAGTCACCTCCTTGGGTACAATTAAGCGATGGCGCTCTGGGTATGAATGCATTGAATTATAATTTTATGTCGCTATGCTTCTGACTGCGGCGGCCAGCGGTGTGCTGCCCGCGTTATTGAACGCCTCTTCCCTCAATCAATCTTGTGATTTGACAGGTGTAATTCCTTATTGGTACATAGTCGAGCATCTAGCTCCTCGTCTTATTATTTGCCCCCATGCAATACTCGACCCCTGCGAGTCCAGTCAGAGGTTGGATAAATGGCACGCCCAACTCTGGCGGTGCCTTCACAGTTCCATCTTCGCCTTCTTGGCTCATGTGTGGCGGCGCTGGAATCTGTTTGACACCCTCGGGCTTAGTAAAAACGTCAAATCGATGTACCATGTCAGGCATCTTGTTCTTCTCGCTCCAGTCCATGAGAGTGTCCCAGTCTTTGCACTTGCGGTGCACGCCAAAGTCTGGGTAAGGACGTATTTGTGTTTCTCGCCAGTTGAAGACCACAGCCTCAACGTCTGCGTGGCACATGAGTGTTTGTCGAAGAATATCGATACACTATGCAAGATTAGCTTACACCTATGCGGTTGGGGATGGAAATTATCACGTACATGGTTCATGTGGCGTTCAAAGTTGACTGGAGGCACAAAGCCGAACTTCTGACCCCAGTAGTAATCATAGTTATTTATTAAGCCCTTGCGGATGGCATTCAGGCAATGGAGTTGGTGGAAGACATCAACCTCCATGAGATAATTGGGATCGCCATGCTCATCGGTCCCCATTCCCCAGTGCTCGGGAGGGATGACACTGATCTCTGGATCCTTCTTGATTTTGAGGACATCTTCACGGGAAATTGGGAACATTGGAATGTCCGTGATCTTATCCCAGGCAGCATCGACTTCGGGACTCGGTGGTAGCCGAAAGACGTGATCTGGATTGGATGCATTGGCAGCAGCCGCGCGGTCGATCATCTTGTCGACTAAAGGGAGTTTTACCATTTTGTGAACTGGTGCTATTGAATGTTTAGCCAAGGATTAGGCTATCTTCCCATGTAGAAACTTACAGAATACAGATGTTTCTGTCAATGTGCCAGGAGGGCCGGTGAAGTGTGACCGTACAGACAATGCCGTTGCAATGTTGCTGACAACCAGCAAAGAAACTGCCAATACAATTCCTGTGAAATTCATGGACGGTTTCTCTCGCCAAGACTTTGGGTGAGGTCTCCCACGATACTCGCCGCCTAGAAGTGCATCTTCCTTGGAGTACTCAGACGACGAAGTGCGAGACTCATCATCAATCTGTGAGTAATTGGATTCCATCTTTCAATCGGCCCGCAAATGAATGCAGGATGTAAGTGATGCGAAATTCAATGTCGAAGGTTGGGAAGAAGCAAGACTAAATTACACTGCTCTTGAGGGGGAAGGCCGTCAAGGGTATTGCTCCAACCTATAAATCATACGTGGCACGCAAATCCGCCTTATCTTGATGCTGCAGTGCATGCGTCTATATGAAGCAGGGTGCCGCGAGCCTGACAGGGCGCATACGTGGCTGGCCGACGAACGATCTTGGGTCCAGGCCCTACCCGCTGAGCTGAAGATGCGGAATGGTTGCAGCGGCCATGTTTGAAAACAGCAAACGCCGGTAGGTGGCGTTTTCGCTAACGTAATTATTATTTGACCGCAAGATCTTCACATGAATTGATACAGGACTGGTGGATAACAGATGCTGATACCAAGAACGTTCGTTCGGATGAAACCAAATCAGGCTGTGAACGACAATCGTAGGGGTCCAGCAACGCCTCCCCAGCTTACACCCGGCGCGGGGTGATTATACACGACGGCTCAGTCTGAGAACGAATGTCAGACAAAACCTCCAAAAGTTCCCCAATTGGGGAAGGTAATGTGTGTTTCGTACAGAGAACGAGTCGGGCTGTAAGTGGCGATCACAGGAATCTTTTGGAAACACTTCGTTCATCGTCTGTGGTCAAATCCGGCAGGTAGATGCTTCTATCCGACGGCCAGATGAAGGGGGTGGAGGAGTGATAGAAGGGTAATCGAGGGCTAATTGAGGGATATTAGGAATATAAAACATCCAAGGTTTCCCTCATGGAGGCATTATGATATCTCAACAACTACAGTTCTTCTCAAGAAGGTAAAACCAACTCAATCAGCCGAAAACATGCGTTATTCAACTCTTGCTCTCTTACACGCTCTTGCCGCAACTCAGGTGATTGCTGTTGCCATCCCCAAGGGTGAGGTTGCTTGGGCTCTACTACTATGAATTACTTGCCGTACTGACTGATTATCTAGAATCTCCTCAGGAGTGGCTCGGCGGTACCAATGGTATCGGCTCACCTTACAAGGAGAAGCGTGGTGGTGAATCCCCCCAGGAGTGGCTCGGCGGTACCAATGGTATCGGCTCACCTTACAAGGAGAAGCGTGGTGGTGAATCCCCCCAGGAGTGGCTCGGTGGTACCAACGGTATCGGCTCACCTTACAAGGAGAAGCGTGGTGGTGAATCCCCCCAGGAGTGGCTTGGTGGTACCAACGGCATCGGTTCCCCTTATAAGGAGAAGCGCGATGGCGAGTCTCCCCAGGAATGGTTGGGTGGCACCAACGGTATTGGTTCCCCTTACAAGGAGAAGCGTGGTGGCGAGTCTCCTCAGGAATGGTTGGGTGGCACCAACGGCATCGGTTCCCCTTATAAGGAGAAGCGCGATGGAGAGTCTCCCCAGGAGTGGCTCGGAGGAACCAACGGCATCGGCTCCCCCTACAAGGAGTAAATTATACATAACAATGTAAAATCCCAACAAGAGGGTGATCAAAGAGTAGTATCATCCGGTTTAGAGACCAATACAATCACTACCCCGTCAAAACCTGACTCTTATGTGTTGGACTTGGTCGTCTTCCCAGCGCTGTAAGATCTCGGTATTAATCGACAGGATTTGCGCCGGGTTTGCGGCTTTCCCATGGTGGCGTAAGCATTATACGCGGCTAAAGGCTGGCGGGTTGTAACCCTATAATGTGCAACAACGCACCCTCTGTGGGAGTTCATCGTAATGTGCTCCTGCGCGAAGTGTAGTGAAGGCTTCCGCAGAAGTTGGGTTACCGCACGCAGGTAAGCTGCTGGGGGTTCGCATCTCCGGAACTTGCTGTGGTTAGGTTTGTTGGCTGCAGAACTGCACCACACCTGGCAGCATACTGCTATACAAGTCGGCCCAGCATGGTGGTTGTGTTTCCCTCGTCCAATGACGTCTGAGCATCGCTCGGCTGCAGTCGTTCCCGGCCTGCAGGGATCCTTCTGTTGCGTGACGACCCTAACAGGTCACAGCCATCATTGAACAGACCAAATGAGGCATTCACAAAATAATATGATCATGCCACCTCGTGATTATCTTTTATCTGAGGTCCAGAACTTACAAAGTAGCTGTGCAGCTTCGCAGGCGCAAACTAGACCAGCCTCACGATGCAGGGAACAGAAGAGCGGCCGAGCATTTGGTTCTACGTCGTCGCGCACTCAGCATTCGCTATTCTTTCCATAATAACTTTAGGATATGCGATCAGAGTGCCATCGCAAGTTTCTACGACGGCTAAAGTCGGGATTGCATATGCAGCGGTGAGTCGGTCGGTTGCGAGAAGCGAGTACTGACGTGCTAATCTGGTCTAGGTCGCTGTGTGCATCTTGACTGATACTGTCGTGCTGTGGTTTCTACTCCTGAAACATTCGTATGCCACGCTCACGCTGCTCCCGAATTGCTTAGCCATTGTCTTTCTGTTCATGTCCGTGCTTTGGTACGGCAAGTCGGATCTCATCGAAGACGCTGACGATCCACGATTGACCCATCACGCACGCCAGAACGTGAATGTCCTGTTCGATCTGCTATATGCTACCATGTAAGTTACACTGCTATATATTTGAATATTCTCTTGTGATTCATAATTTACACGGCAACAACCAGTGGAACTCGATTCGCCACGATTATCTTGGCTATGCTTTGGCACAGAAGGAAGAATGATATGACTCAAAGGGACATAGAATTGGAAGCGCACTCGAGGGCATCATGAGATTAAGAGATAGTGAATCTGAATTACAAACAACTTACAAGACTGTTAGTAAACCCATCGCCTAAGTTCGCGGGGGCACAGTGGATATGAAGCGCCATTAACTTGTGAATCTGTGGAGTGTTATGTGCCATTCGACGCGCTACTTATTACTTTTAAACCGTTGCCAAGTACCAGTCATGTAGCTCTGACTCCGATTAGGAAGCGCATACGGAGCTCCTATGTAACGTATATAAGTGCATTTGGCTGCGCTTACAAGCATACAAATGAGCGATTTACACAGCACACGACAGTCTCCCGGCCACAGTTAGGTGCACAAACATTGCTTTCATCCTCGACGTACCCAGAAGCTTGCCTCAACATTTCCCGCCATGGCAACTTCCCCTAATCCCGTCGTCGCCTCACCACAGGTACTCAGCCTACTCGATCGGCTCCATGGCGAATCGTTAGCGCAAGAAACCGCGCTACCTGCAACGTACCTCAGCAATAAGGACAACTTCGACGAGATCATGAAGGACAAGTTCATTGCGCTGGATCAGGACAAGTGCCAATTTGTGTATCAGCTTGCTCGCTCCACAGGAGCCCGCAACATCGTAGAGGTCGGTACCAGTTTCGGTGTCAGCACAATTTATCTTTCGCTGGCCGTGGGCAGTAACCTCCGGCGACTGGGAGGCAAGGGTACAGTGATTGGCACCGAATGGGAGAGTTCCAAGGCGTCGGTGGCTCGTCAGTATTGGAAGCAGGCGGGTGAGGAAGTAGTGCGCAACATTGACTTGAGGGAGGGCGATTTGCTCAAGACGCTGCAGGAGCACGTGCCTGAACTTGATTTGGTGTTGATTGATAGTAAGTGACACAACCGAGATACTTGGGGTGTTTGCTAATGAGTATAGTTTGGGCGCCGGTCGCGCTGCCTGCACTGAAGCTTCTCGAGCCGAGATTCAAGCAGGGAACAGTTGTGATTATTGACAACTCCATCTCGTCGGCTACGAGATATAAGGATCTTTTGGATCATATTAGGGCGCCTTCCAGCGGATATACTAGTTTGACAATTCCGTATAGCAAGGGACTGGAGATGTGTGTCTACGTTGGGTCGGATTAGCTAGCTGTTAGTTGGTTGCTCTATTCAATGGCCAGGTGAAAGAAGAATATCAGAAAATATCCAAACTATATTAGCTACTCAATGCGAGTAGGATGGTCTCAAGGATATTGCTCCCCATGCCCGAAGATCATTTCCTGCTTGCCAAGCTTGGACGCCGTTGTTGTCTGTGGCCGGGAATAATGAAGTTCTGCGCTGCTCGTATCCGGAGCCCTCGGTCTGGGGGAAGTATCAGCCAGCGCGCTATTCCCCTGAGTCCCACAGCGAGGACCCTACAAGTCTAGGCAGTTGGGACATGAGGATGCCGAGGGCGAAGAAATGCTGATGTAAAATGAAAAAAAAAAAATGAAGAAAAAAAAATAAAGACACCTGTTATATTATGTTTCTAATTGTAATTGCTTCTTGTATTTATTTTATTTCCTGCTTTTGAGCTGTTTCATGCTGCCATACTACGACCTTCGATGCTGCCCATTTAGTGTGCTGCGTGTCGCCTGGAAAGGCCATGCATGGTGTTTGTTAGCTTCTCTACATGGCTCCACTCACCACAAGTACAGAGGGCGAAGTGCTGGACGGCCCCCCGCAAAACCTTGTCCAGGTGGCTTTCAGTCCGCTGTGTCCCCTGGCCTCGGCCCCATTGACTAAGGTTAAATCAGGCAGCTTGTTCGTGTCTTACGGCGCTAAACTGGACGCTGCAGGGCTAGTAGGGAAATAGTTTAGGTGTCGTACAGCTGCGCTTCGCCGTTCCTCGAGACCCCTGTAGCTTCCGGGACAGAAGGTCCAAGCACCCACTCACTGTCCGCCCGTTGCCCATTCCCAGGCCCCAATCCTCTTCCCCCATCCAGCCCTGGCCGAACCATCGCTGCAGATCCCCTCTTTTCTTGGAAGTCAAATCTATCTACTGCACTGCATCCATTGTGATCTTCCCTTGCTTGTCTTGTTTTTCTCCGAGATTGCTGAATTCTCCATTTAATCAATCTACTGTATCTTTTTCTTTCGTTGTACATCTTTCCTTGCAGTGTCTCATCGACCTGCACATTTCTCGTTGAGTCTTCTTCAACGACACCTGTCCATTGCCCCAACCCCTTGAACGAGCAACGGCAGTTCTACAACTCACCCGGCTGTTGTTGAAGAGACGTTTGCATATCGACACACAGCTGCATCGCAATGCTGCACGGCTAGTTTCAATTCCATCAGCCTACTGTCGACGACCGGTCGAGATTTTACAGAAATCGCCATCATGCCTCGACGTAGATACAGACTCTTCACGGTCTGCGCCATCGTGATCGTCTTCTTGCTTTATCGCGTGGCACAGAACTCCTGGGACCAAAACTCATCCGCACCGTTGCGAAATATCCCTAAGCGACCTGCGGCCCCCATAACCGAGAAGCCAAGAGAACAACCGCCTCCTGTCCGGCCTCCTCCTCCAGCTCAGGAGAAGCCATTGCAGGAGAAGCCTAAGGAGAAGACGCCAGACGAGAAGCCCGTGGCTCCTCCTCCCCCTGCCGCCGTAGACAAAGGGACAACGCCAGAGAAGGAGAAGACACCAGAGAAAGAGCCGGTCGGGGTAGAAATACCAACATTGAAGGATCATGGCAATGTTGAGAGACCCGTCGACAAACTGAACAAGGATCTCGGCCTGTCCACGGAAACTGACGACGATGACTCCATGAAGCCCCTCAAGCAGAAAAATCCGCCAAACACAGAAGATGGTCGGCCTCCTAATCCCTTTGGTGAAATTCACTGGAAGAAATTCCCCGAACATTTTCCTGTTCCGACTGAATCAATCATTAGTCTTCCTACAGGACAGCCAAAGAAGATCCCCAAGATTCAGTTCAATTTCGGCACTGAGTCAGAGACCGCCAAAGCCACGCGACTCGAGAGACAACAACAAGTCAAACTTGAACTGGAGCGCTCCTGGAAGGGATACAGGGAATTTGCATGGGAGCATGACGAATTATCCCCCGAAACTGGACATTACAGGGATCCTTTCTGTGGTTGGGCGGCCACGATGGTAGATTCTCTAGATACCCTGTGGATTGCCGGCTTGAGAAAGGAATTTGACGAAGCCGTCAAGTCTGTTGCCCAAATCGACTTCACATATACCGAGAGGACGCTGATACCCGTCTTCGAAACCACAATCCGCTATCTTGGTGGTCTTCTTGCGGCATACGATGTAAGCGGTGGGCACAATGGTAAATACAAGGTGCTGCTCGACAAGGCTGTCGAGCTCGCTGAGGTCCTCATGGGCATCTTTGACACGCCAAACAGAATGCCAATCCTCTATTACAATTACCAACCAAGCTATGTTTCGCAGCCCCACCGAGCCACCTCAGGCGGTATGGCAGAACTTGCAACACTTTCCATGGAGTTCACCAGGCTTGCACAGCTCACCAAGAAGAACAAGTACTACGATGCTGTGGCTCGCATCACTGATGAGCTGGTGGAATTCTCAGAGGCTGGTACTGCTATCCCAGGTCTTTTCCCTACCAACCTGGACATTTCGGGATGCAATAAGACAGCTCAGACCGAAAAGGAGTCAATGAGCGCAGCCGCTCAGCAACAGGTAGAGCGCACTGAACTGAAACCAAACCCCAAAGGTTTCGTCCCAATGCCAGATGGAATAGTGGACAGCGAGTCATCAGTCGCCGCTGGCAAGAACAACAGACCAGCACTCGCCGATGACGTTGTACAAAGACGTGCTGCAATCCCAGGAGGAGAGAAAGATACAGCAACATCTCAGCAAGCGCCCCCGTCCATACCCAGGCAGCAAGTAGCCCCCCATGATCATACTGGTAAGCCGCCATTCAAAGCCAATGGCGAAACATCCGAATGGGATTGTGTTCGTCAAGGGCTCACGCCCACCTACAAATACAGCCAAGAGTTTCACATGGGTGGTGGCCAAGATTCAGCATATGAATACTTCCCCAAGCAGTACCTTCTCCTGGGTGGACTGGAGCCCAAATATCAAAAATTGCACGAGGACACAGTCAAGGCGACGGACGAATGGCTGATGTACCGTCCCATGATTAAGGACACCAAATGGGATATCCTGTTCCCAGCCAAGGTTACAACGGCTGGAGAGCCCACAAAGGATCTAAGCGTCACATACGAAATGACTCACCTGACGTGTTTCATTGGCGGCATGTACGGTCTAGGTGGCAAGATCTTCAATCGCGAAAAGGATATCGAGACGGCCAAGAAACTGACGGATGGGTGCGTGTGGGCGTACCAGTCCACTGCCTCCGGCATTATGCCCGAAGGGGCTACACTCTTACATTGCCCTACCATTGAGAAGTGCGACTTTAACGAGACTCTTTGGTGGGAGACCCTGGACAGTTCTAAAGAGTACCGCGATCAGCGCGTTGCAGAATGGGAGTTATCTTGGGGACGAATGGCCAAGCTACAGCAGTCTTCGGCAAAGGACGAGCCTAAAGGGATGTCTGCCACTGACAAAGCCACCGACGAGAAAGCTATTCCCGAGAAGTCCACTGATGACAAGCCCGCCGCTGAGGAGAAGCCATCATACCCAGACATCGGTGACAGTCATTTGATCAAGCGCGATACCGACTATGGAGACCCTGGGTTCAGAATCACGAATCAGGTGATTCCACCCCGTCCCCAAACCCACGAGGAATGGGTCAAGGAGTGGATTGAGACGCAAAAGATCCCTCCTGGTTATGCCAGAATATCCTCGAAGAGCTACATCCTAAGGCAAGTTTCCACTTTTCTTCCAGTGTCACATAGACCTTCCGAACTAACCGTGTAATAGACCCGAAGCCATTGAGTCTGTGTGGTACATGTACCGAATCACTGGTGACCCAATCTGGATGGACAAGGGTTGGGCTATGTGGCAGGCTGTTGTCAAGGCCACCCGCTCCAAGTATGCCAACAGCGCCATTTCCGACGTAACTTCCAAGACGCCCATTCTCAAGAATGAGATGGAGAGTTTCTGGATCGCAGAGACACTCAAGTATTATTATCTGTTATTTTCGGAGCCGGACGTCATTAGCTTGGATGAATGGGTGCTCAACACCGAAGCGCATCCTTTCCGCAGGCCGACGTAAAGAGGAGCGACGTTATAATGGGTTAGGAGTTCATGAAGGGAGGAACGTTACAAAAAGGGAGTGTGTATATTAATTGCATTGGATTACCATGGGTACAAATACGTTATCATTATTACCGAGTTTACATAGCATAATACGATGCTTGTGACAATTTTTATCAGAATTCATTCTACGAATTGCATCGCATGTCACTAGGAGAGTTGAGAAACCATCAAGTTATGCCAACAAAATTGCATTAAAATTCCCATTTTCCTCCGCGCAAGACCAGTCACTCGACCAGTCTTGAAACCTGTAATTATACATGCGTCTTGTCATTGTCCGTCCAATCTAATAAAAAGCATCTTTTGTCCATTCTTCATTAAACAATCTTTTCAAAGTCTTATTTCACGTTAAAAGCATAACTTGAAATATTAACAGACTTGAATTATTTCCCAAAACTTAAACAACGAATTATCTCCCAAAATCAATATTAAATGCATCCAGAGGTTGTTGAGCCGGACCGACTGGACTTCTTCCTTGCGGTTGAGGGACCAGTCAGGGACCAATCCATCTCTGGAAACGCCGTTAAACTCCAATGCTGTATGCGCGCCGGCCTGTATTCATCTGTAATTTCATCTTGCTTCTATATCATACCGTTCACATATACAAGAATATTCAGTCGTAGTGCGTTCTATGCTCTCTCTCATTCAATCGCCGTGATTAGGTGCTGATTTTACACCAACTGGTGAACGACACTGATTGTCAATATCGTAACAATGAGACCAATCGTGACTATGATGAGGAGAGCAAATGAGAACCAGCCCATTACCATGGCGCTGGTGCCTACACCACTCTTGACGGCGCCGTTGCCAAAATCTTGCGCTATGACGGATGCTGCTACTGATGCAGTATGTTGCCATAATACGGAGACAAGGATGAAAATCGATGATACAAAAATGATGGCCAGGGCGACTTGCGAGACAGCTCGGGAAGGAATCGCTCGGACGATGCGCTCAGAGCCCTCGGAGTCTTCTTCCTCATACCAGGATGGGAAGGTAGCCAGAAGAAGGACACAGAGGAAAGCGAAGATGGTGGCAATGATGCTGGTAAAAATGGTTAGCAAATGAAGAACACTGGGAGAAGGTCTCAAAACTTACATCAAGTAAGGGAAAACAATCATATCTTTAAACTGAGCGGCGAGCCAAATCAAGTTGAGAGGGTCGTCGTCAAGTGAAACTTCCTTGGCGAGAGCCGTCGCATTGTTGCTGCAAAGCCACGAGCCTCCGTCGGGATTCACACAGATACCAAAGTAGCCGACACGAGCCTGAAGACTGGCACGACCGGCAATGGTTTCGATGGCGGTGTGAACATTGTAATCGACTTGAGCTGTATCTGGAAAGGCTTCATAGTGTTTGTAATAAAGCGACAAGAGGAAGATATCAGGAATCAAGGGGGATGATGAAGAGCATCCTGCCAGTAATAGTGCTAAAAGGGATTGTTAGTCTCAGACTTATTCCTTCACAAAATATGTGGTTGTTGACTTACACAGTAAAATGATGGCAATAGCAATCAGAATCATCAGCACATGGTGGTAGCCGAGAAACGGAATGTATTGAGCCCATCCGACTTGAAAACGAGGCATTGTGAATTAAGAGCTGTGTGGCTCAGGAATACCGATCGATAATTCAGCGGTTGGTTCTAAGAATGGAGAGAGACGAAGCCCAACTCCCGTCCTCCACAGGAGGAATGTGCTTTGAGAGAAACCAGCGACTGGCGCTCAATCTGAGCGAATAATCTGTTGAGAGGAAGCCAATCGTGGTACAGCCTTGCGAACCGTTGGCTGAATGCTTTCGAGTCGCTCGTCTAGAAGCAGGTGCTCTGATGTCGTGAGACCGAAATAGTAACTTGTCTTGTCCGCAGCGTCGGGTCGATATTTAGGAATGCAAACAAGAATGCGGCCCCAGAATCGGAGAAAAACGAGGAGATGGATTCCTCGTAGATCGATATACTATACAACGAAGCGTAACTGGATAATCGAAGCGAGTCGAGAGCTGGAATGTTATGGTTTCAACTCTAATCCAGCAGGTTCGGAAATCTGTTCTGTTCTTCTTGTCAAGTGAGACCTGGGCGACAATGGGCTCTGAAGTGGGTTTGGGTGTGGGTGTGGATGAGGTTGTGAAGTGGAATGGAGATGGAGATGGAAGAGGAAGAGAGAGGAATGCAAAGCTACTTCCCTAGAGAGATTTGAATCTCTTTGTTGCAAGAAAATGCGAAGGCTGGCAGTATACCTAGTACAAAGTGAATCAGTGTGCAAGGGGAAAAAAGGGTAGCATCGCCAACCATCCCAATTTCTATGTATTACAGCGACAGGCCCAAAGGCAAGCCTGGCGGTTGGCCCAGCCACTCGTTTTTTATTTACTTGGGCTCAGCACGTTGACTAGGCGACGGTGCCCAAGGCGTCTGATTGGGCCACTGGTTGGGTGACGTCGCCCAAGTGGGGCCGTTGCGTGGCGGGAAGCAAGGCAGGCGCCAGGGGTTTTGGCAGGGGTCTGGGTTGCGTTCGTACCTGCCTTGGCTGCTTTTCTTGGTGCATTTTGCATTGTGACGCGACTGCGACCGTTTGACTCACCAACCAACTGTCATCTACCCTGTTGCACAGGATTGACGAAGAGGCAATTCATCTGTGCTCCCTCAACAATTGACAAAAATTATTGTGAATTGCAAAAAGCGAAAAGGCAGCATTTCGACGCATCCAGTGCGGTGAATGCCTAATTTACAAGTATTCGAAACGTGTTTTCAATGGAGTAGATTGTTGACCGTTTGGCTCGCAGTAGCAACGAGAATCACACTGTTCGCTCCATCCTCTTAAGTGAGTCGTGTTGACAACGTGCGAAATAAAGAAACCAAATCCAGAAACCTTCTGCAATTTGCATAAAACAGTTAAATACTCAAATATATGCACAGTGCGCTATTTTCCAAACAGTGTTGTCCACCATCTTGGAGTTTGCACTGCTCTGTGCAGCTGCCTCACGGTACACTGAACAAAGGCTCAGCCTTCGTTGTGTTGGCCCAACCAACTTTATTCTAGCAACAGCCAGTCAGATGGCCGCCGTACAGAAGACAATTCCATAACGCCCATCGAGCAACTTGTACGAGACTTTGTCATTGAATGCACCGACTACTTCCCAGATCTCCAAATATGGATTGCAGGAGGATGGGTTCGTGACCGGCTACTGGACATTCCGTCATCTGACATCGACCTCGCCCTCAACAAGCTAACGGGGCGACAATTTGGCACATTTCTCGAGACATTTTCAGATAAACCAGAAACTTTGGCAAAGTTCAGCACAAGAGCTGCAGAATTAGGCATACCTTACAAGGCTGTAATACGCCCCATAATCGAACAGAACAGCGAAAAGGCAAAGCCGCTCGAAACCGCCCGCGTTACACTGTTTGGGTTGAACATAGACCTTGTAAATCTCCGTAAGGAAGTTTACAGCAAACATAACCGTACAACTGAAATGCAATTTGGTACCCCGGAAGAGGACGCGTTTCGGCGGGATGCGACAATCAATGCCTTGTTGTTCAACCTGGAGAATCAAGAGGTCGTTGACTTTACAGGCGGGCTGGCTGATCTAAATGCAAAGGTGATGAGAACTCCTCTGGACCCCAGGAAAACATTGTTGGAAGATCCCTTGAGAGTGCTGAGATTGATTCGGATTGCTGGAAAGCTTGGCTTTAGCATTCATCCAGACACCCAAAGCTGTATGAGAGAAGATGATATCCGACATGCTCTGGACGCCATGGTTGATCGAGATAGGATAAAGGTCGAGGTGTTCAAAATGATACGAGAACCGAGCCCAGAGGTTTCTTTCAACGCCTCTTCGACTGTAATCTCTTTGTTCCAGTGTTTGTGCGCTTCTCATCACCCATCTTGTAGCATTTACAGACGCATTTCCCAGAATGGAAGTGCCATGGCCAGGCACCTGGCAACGAGCGCATGAGCTCCTTGCGCGGCTTTTAAAGAACAGTGATCATTTAGGGTCAATGGTTCGGCAAGAGATAACCCCGATCATCTTTGGATTATGGCGGCCTACGCACCAATTGGTATTCTGCACCGGACCATGCCTGATGAAGTGGTGCAGGACGCAACACAGGCCATTAGAGCAACTGCCAAAATTACCAGCCTTCTTGAGAGGGTATTGAAGCTATTCAATTATATTCAAGAATTGGTTGACACCGTTGCAACAGCACCAGAGACGACCCCCAGGAGCAGGGTGGGAGTGTCCATTCGCTCTTGGGGCGAGGCGTGGACGACGCAAGTCACATACGTTGTTCTGGCACTTGTTGTACAAAACAAGAATGCTTCTGATTCAATCTCAGACTACGAGGCTCAAGCAAAACATACAGAAGACACATTACGTAGGTTCAGTTTATTTGCAAAGTTTGTCTACGACAATAAGTTGCAGCTTGCGCATCTTGAACGCCCCGTGCTGAATGGTAACGAGATTCTGAATGTTTTTGGGTTAAAATAAGGAGGAAAGTTCCTAAAAAGTGCATTTGATTGTATAATAGCGTGAAATTTGACCATGAAGATGGCACAGTAGAGGAGGCGAAGGCTTGGCTGTTGACGCAGCGTGATAGTCTGGGCATCCCTCAGGGTTAAGTTGTGGTATTTAAAGCTGGAAATTGCTTTTGTTCTAAATGACAGATTTCCTTTTACAAAGATAAGC
The DNA here is from genome assembly GCA_028455935.1 of Simplicillium aogashimaense. Taxonomy (NCBI): domain Eukaryota; kingdom Fungi; phylum Ascomycota; class Sordariomycetes; order Hypocreales; family Cordycipitaceae; genus Simplicillium; species Simplicillium aogashimaense. The sequence goes on along the minus strand of CM052010.1, from coordinate 2,126,677 downwards.
ACAAGTAGCCCCTCTTATATGTACAGAATCCGTTGTTTCTCCGTCAAACAGTTCTAGAAGTGAGAGCTCACACCCGGCTAACAAGCCATATCCGGAGAGATGCAGATATTAGCGAGCCAACTATAACTACATAGTCCAGGCGGACAGCTCACCATATCCTATATCTTCATGCGATATTCTACAAAATTACACACGGCAAGCTCATCATACAACTTGCGCGCCGGATTGTCGTGCTGTGTCGCCCACTGCACACGAAGACAGCCTTTCTGTTTTGCAATACGACCAGCCTCCTGAATCAATTGCCGGCCATATCCGTTTCCGCGAAATTCAGGGTCGATGAAGAGGTCTACACAGCGTCAGCCAAAATTATGGAGATGGTGAACCGATGGCAGCCGCGGTCTTGATTCCGTTTTTACCATACCATTGATATGCATGATCTGTTTGTCACTCCATGGTGTCTGATGGGGGAAAAAATGCATGATGCCAAATAGCCTGCCCTCAGATCCAGGTTCACGCATGCCGAGGCCATGCAAGTCATTCGTCGGGTCAGTAATGCGTCCAAATGTTTGACGGTACTGTTCGTCTGGGAGAGAAGATTTGTAGAAATCAACGTAGGCGCGGAAAAGCTTGGCCCATGGCGTATAGTCGGATCTTTAGATAGGGCCGATGTGCATGGCCTTTGCGATTGCCGACTTGATCATGTTGAGAAAGGAGCTTGATAACAGCGATGGTAGACTTGGCAAGTTCGGAGAGAGGGTGGTGCCATTATATATATTTATGGGACATACAGGGCGTAGCTTGTCATAGGGCAAGCGACAAGGCGGTGCTTAGAGCAGTAGCGGCGCGTTTCCTGATCAGTAATGCCACCATTTCCAGAGATTGAAGCAGCGTCGCCAAGTTTACAGAATAATGTTTTTCTAGTAGTGAAAAGAAGAAGTCCGTCAGAATTTGAGAAGGGTGGGATAAGGCGAGGTGTCTCGGCACAATTAGGTAGGTGGAAATTGTTACAGCAATTTGGCAATATAATGTATCAATAAACCTAGATTTGGCGATCGGACTCGCTCTAAAGCCTCCCAGCCAATGCAGGCTGGAAACGACTCGCACTCCAGGATCGCCTCAGGGACCTATGTGTGCCTAACGGGCTGAGCACGAGACGAGCTGTCACGCATTGTTCCCGTATATGTCGTAAAGATACTGGTACGTATTTGAAGCTGATTCTTCGCCGCCACCTGAACTACTGGCCCACCCTTTCATCTGGAGGAATGGCGTCCGCTCGTTTACCCGATCAGGCAATATACATGCAACCAGTTATCCGATCGTGTGAATGACATGGAATCCGCAGCGCTCGCAAAACAGGCCAATGGCTCTCGCTAGAACTTGTCGCTTACTCAAGTGGGAATACGACTCGGCAGTATTGTACAGCCAGGGAACACATGGAAAGGTATATAAATCATTGCCGCTGCCGAATTCATTATGATTCGCATTCTTAGCCTTGTCATGATTATACAAGCTCAAACCCTTTTTCTTTTGCAACTACCTTTACCTGTCAACCATTTAACTTCTCTGCAAGCATGTCTGACAAGATGCGTCAAAACAACAATACAAGACATGGCTTCGCAGCCATGGCTCGCAAACTGTATAACCCCCTCCACTTCAACCACGGCTACAACTTCGTTTTCTTCTTCATCACCGCCGGCGCAATGCTCGGTTTCTCACTCTCGCGGCTTATGTACCTTGACATAAACGGCATTTTCTGTAAGCCAGGTAGCACAAAAGGTGCTGCCCCTGGCGAATGCTACTACTACAGTGGAAAGGGTGGCAACCGATATCGCGTGGGAATCATTCTCCATCTCGCAGCTATACTGCCAGCGGGCCTCCTCGTCGGCTTTCAGTTTGTGCCCGTCATTCGGCACAAGGCGCTACTGTTCCATCGTGTGAGCGGCTATATAATCATTATCCTGAGCCTGACGAGCATGGCTGGCGCCTTTATGATTGCGGACAAGGCATTTGGTGGCGAACTGCTCACGCAGACAGTCACTGGTCTAGCCGCCGTCATGTTCCTAGTGTCACTGCTACTTGCATATATCAATATTAAGCGGCTTCAGATTGAGCAGCATCGTGCGTGGATGCTTCGTGCATGGAGCTATGTAAGTGCGCCAATCTCCTCCGTCATGTCTATAGCTGACTCCTGTTCGTCAGGCTGCTTCAGTTATCACTTTGAGGGTCATCTTGCAGATTCCTGGCAATATCATCAGTCGCAGCGGCCTCTACATAGCCCGTCCGTGCAAGCAAATTGACTATATCTTCGGTGGCATCCAAAAATACACTATGGCGCTGTATCCAGCATGTGATGCTTTTTACAGTGGCAAGAATCCAGATCAGCATGTCGTCGTGGCTGCAAATGCGAATAGTAACGATCCCGTCGAGATTACCGCTTCGATTGGCATAACATTTGGGATGGCGTTCCTCGTGGCACTGGCGCTGCATGCTATTTTGGTAGAAGTATACGTAAGTACTGGTTCCTTTTGCAACTTCTATTCTCCGTTGCTGACATGGCCGGTGCCGTAGCTGCACCTCACTCCTCAGGAAGCAGAGCGTCTGAGGAAGGTTTCCTGCGAACGGCAGACAGAGGCAGGCTTGAAGCATCCCGGGAGCGCTGGTCTTACATCGGACAGACTTGGTGATGCAGCTCCTTGGGTGTCCAGGCCCTGAAGCTGCACAAGGGTGCCTCTTTAGATACATTCAATATTTCAGCACAATCTTCAGCTCAGCTAATTATTGACGTTGGCGATTTTGATGGTGAAAGATAGCGCTCCCTGCACCTCTAGCAATGCAACCTATTTTGCATCGTTGCACAATGCCAGCCGCACTGCATGTATAGTACGCGACTGGCTTAGAATGGACGCTTCTCCGTACTTTGAACATAATACATCCAACTCTACAATGAAGGACAATTTGGTCGTCCAGAGTGCTAGTGACAAAACTAAGCAAGTAGCCGGCTTCAGCATAGGAGACCGAAGCTGGATTGCCAGTAGGGCGCCGTGTCTGGGTAAGTAGTAGTGTGTATCATGTGGAGGATTATTGATATTTCTATACATAATTTATTTCAGGATTTTAGAAAAAAAATTAATTGTGAACCAGCCTATTGATTAATTGCGTTTCCTATCATGCGCTGTGTACCACGGCTCAATTAATGTCACCACTTTGCCTTGGTGGATATCAAAGCTACCGACTGCCACCTATCGATAACCTGTGACCTCCAACTTCCCACGTCACCAACTTTCCACTCTCCCGCGATCAATCGCAACACCAGCAATTCCTCGTCGGCCAGACCCGCTGGAATGAAATGACACTATGGCGACACTTGCAGACACCGTACCCGAGAGCACCCTCGACGACATTCGAGTAGAAGATTACCTCGACGACAAGCTCCAATCGCCGTCCGACTTGAATGCACTCGACGAACTAATCGCCAATGTCGAGCTCCAGCGCAACCAGCTGCAGTCTCAGCTTGACGGCGCCGTGAAAGATCTTGATGATGCGCGACGAACGGCCGAGGACCGCCATGGCACACTCCAAGCTCGCATTGACGAATTCCACCAGCTCCAGCACAGCATCGATGTCCGGGTCAAGATTGCAGCCCAGTCCGACGCGCCTAGCGAAGCTATTGCCCGACTGCAGACGCCCATGAAGAAGTTGCAGACCGTCGAGCTTGCGCAGAAATATCTCATCCTTCTGCAGGACGTGGAGAGGCTCCGGGGCGAAGCTCGCTCGCATTTGCCTGACCGTCCCAAGGCGGCGCTCGCGCCCTACGCTCAGCTCAAAGAGCTTGCGATGAAGCTGCGAAGCTTGCAGGGCGGGGACGAGTTGCACCTCGTCGACCATGTTGAGGCCGTCACGGAGTCACTTTGGAACGAGATGAAAAAGACCATGTCGGCCGAGTTGGAAGCGGTCTTGACCAAACGCAACTGGCCACGCGTTGATCCTCAGTCTGAAATGGATGAGGAGTGGTTGGCTTGTGTGGAGAAGCTGATCGATTTACAAATGCCTGAGATTATCCACAGTCCAGATGTGGTGCCTCTGTTGCCGTTCGATGCCATGTCTAAGATCTTTGTTGCCGAGTTTCGATTCCACTTCCTCAGTGATAAGCCAACTAGTGCGCCTCAATCCATCGGCACGCATTGTTTTCCGTGGTTTTTGTCCACAATTGAGAAATGGGAAGACTTCTTCCGCGACAACTTGGCTCATCTGCTCGCTGCCAAATTTCACGACACCAACAAGTCGGATGTGATGGTCTATGTTGACCCAGTCTGTGCTCTCGTCACGTCGATGCTCACTGTCATGCGCGAAAAGATCGATGAGGTCATCGGGGAGGCACTCAACAACCCTTCATTCTTGAGTACCTTCATGTCACAGCTCATGACATTCGACGACAACATCCGCGCGCGATTCAACTACGATGGTGGCAACCCAGACGAGGGATGGTCGGGACTCACTGCGGAAGTGCTCTCCAAGCATTTTGATGCGTGGTTTGACACAGAAAGAAAGTTTGCATTGGATAACTTTGGCGGCATTCTGAATTCGCAGGACGCCCGCAAGATTGATTACGACTTTGGCGATGTTGGCAAGATGAAGCCCACGTATGCTGCGGTGCGAGTCACAGACCTACTGCGAACCGTCACCACGAAATACGAAAGATTGCGCAAGTTAAAGTACAAAGTGCGTTTCTTGACGCGTATTCAGCTCGACGTTTTGGATGGATACCACGACCGTCTGAGAGGATCCCTGGAAGCATACCAATCTATGACATCTACGCTGGGGCGAACACTGCACGGCGCATCAAAAGAACAGCTTGCTGCTCTTGAAGGCGTCGGTGCCTTGGAGACACTCTGCAAAGTTATCGGAAGCGCTGATCACATTGCAAACACATTGACTGAATGGGGGGATGATGAGGTAAGATGCTCGCATCCACACAGCCAAACACATTTTAACAAGAAATAGTTCTTTGCCGTGCTATGGGATGAGTTACACAACCGCGACAGCAAACGCCAGCGCACACCCACCGCCTTTAGTGAAGACGAAATGGACCCCAGCGAGCAAGTCGCTAGAGGCGACAAGCACAAGGACAACGCCATCTTTGACGAGACAATAGCCGCATACTCAAGCCGCCGAAAGGCAGGCGAGGATCTCCTCGTAAACGCATTAGCAGACTCCCACGCAAAGGCATTCCGCGCATATACGCAAAAAGTGCAATGGACTACCATTGGCGAAGCAGCAGTTCTCGGTATGTATCTACGTCCACACCAACTCCCTGTACTAACACAACCAGACGACCCCTCCGCTCTATCCATCACACCGGAGCTGGACGAGCCCCTCGCCGTCTTAAAGCGCAACTTTGACTTCCTCAACCGCGCCTTATCAAGCGCCTGTTTCCGCCGTGTGTGGCGTGAAGCCCTTTCCAAACTCCAAGACCTACTCTGGAACAGCGTCCTTCTCCGCCAATCCTTCACCACCCTTGGCGCCGCTCAATTCGCTCACGACGGCGCAGCCCTCTTCAACGTCATCGAGCGTTATGTACCCGGTGGCTCTGCGGCATTAGACGCCCTCCAGCAGGGTATGCAGCTGCTGAATCTCCCCACTGTCAAAGAGGGACATGGTGTGACGCTCAAAGATGCCAGTGATCGTGCCTTCAAAGATAACGAAGAAGCTAGGAAGGTGCTCGAGGAGCTTGGTCTGGATGGCTTGACGCCGTTGAATGCTCGACATATCCTGCAGCGTCGCGTGGAGAATAACGAAAACATCGGATGGTAGAAATTTAGATAAACATATAGAATTTTATCTTTCTAATTTATGACCCATTTGCCTTGTGAAGCATGCCTGTATGAACCCAAAATGTTGCGAAGGTATTAAGAACGAGCCCGAAACCTTTCTTCTTTTATAAAACGAAAAACATTAAAAAATAACAATCTATTGTAGCTGAATCGCAAGAAAAAAGAGAGAATCAAAATTCAAATCTAGTTAATGGCTCTCATGACGAATTCAACAACAGCGAAAGTTCCCGCACTGACGGGCATGGCACGGAACAGCGTGGGCCAAATACCCTTCCAGAAGCCTCTCATGCCATCGGCGCGCCAGGTTTGCGCAAAGCACGATCGCATAGTAGGGTATTTCTGGTCCTTTCCGAAGCCATCAGTCTGCATCTTGCTCTTGATGACGTCGAAGGGGTAGCTGGACAGCCAGAGAGCCTCTCCGGCAATACCACCGTAGAAGGCAATCTTCCAGCCGGGGACCTCCTTGCGGTCGATGCCGTTGCGGGCAGCATCACTGTTCATCATGTATTCGAATGCGGTGAACCATGATCCGTAGGCTGCAGCTTCACGGAAGACAGTGACAGACGCACCGCGGTACAGTCCGGAGATGACACCCTGATGGGCGCTGATTTTGCGAACGCAGTCGATGGGGCCGTTGTACAGACGAGCATCGCCGTGGGGTTGGCTCTGGAGACGAATACGGATGTGTTCGATGGGGCTGGAGAGTGCCGTGTTGGCCACACCGGCAAAAGCACCGGAGAGGAAGTATTGGCCGTATGAGAGGTCGGGGCGCTTGTGGCCGTCGGAGAGGTTGCGGGCTTCGAACCAGCGGCGGGCGGAGTGGAAAGCACCGAATTGGATGGAGACACAGGCACCGATACCGATGAGGGGAGTCAGCGTTCCCTTGTAGAAGGCGGCGGCGCCTTCGTTCTTGTAGATGGAGGTTGCGGCGTTGAGGGCGCCAGAGTATTGTGTGGTGGTTTGGAGGCGGACCTTGATGATGTCAAAGGGTTGGCCTTGGAGTGGTTAGTTAGAGCTATGAGAGATCGGGAATGAATAATTACCAATCAGGACTTGCGCAACTCCTCCCACAGCTCCGGAGAATAGATCCTTTGCGGTCTGTAGTGCGCCGCCCTCTGGAGGGTCAATGTCGACTACTGGGGCGCCCATGGTGGGATGGAGAGGGACTGCCTGCGCCAATTGAAGAGGAGAGAGGTAGACGGGGAAGCAGGCGCAATTAAGCGTCGCAAGGCAGGGTCACGGGCGAGGTCAATTGGTGAGAGTGAATGTATGGAGTTGAGAAAGAGGAAAATTAAGTATTTTACTAACGGCGTGGCCAGCGACGAGCCGACGAGGTCCGATGTCGTGCTTCTAGTGGAGATGAGCCAATGGGAGAGTCAGACTCGGAAGGAGCCCGCCGAAGCGCCCATACCGCCTTCCGCGTTGACCTATCCAAACGTAATCTGAACCGCTCCTGCCCGCTCTTGCCTCTCCGCAGTGCCTGTCTAGCACCTGCTCAGCAGCTGTTTAGTGCCCCTCTTTCCCCATTCATAACCTAATGAGTTCTCAACGCCTGAGTGGCTCCTGGCAAATAAAGCTGCATGCACCACCCACGCCGTCCATCTGCTATCCCGTCCACCAAACTAAACCTCAACGCCTCGCTTCATAAATGCCATTGTCCATTCAACTGTGGTCCAACTCAACAACTCAAAGAAACAATTAGGTGCTCTTAAGAAAATTACGGGTTGACATATTCACCAGGAATCTTGCCTTGGCCGTCGAATTGCTCAATGACCAGCTTCAATGGATCCACGCCGTGCAAGGCTCGAACATTGACTGGCAGATGCTTGGAGTGATATGCGTGAGCCTTGCGAGCCCTCTCTGGGAGTGCAGCCAATTGCTCCTCAGACAGCTCTAGACAATCGTTGGTCATGTTGATGCCGCAGGTTTTGCAGAATGTCTTTGCCAGCGATCTGGTTCCGAACATGTACCGTCCAATTTGAGCCTCGTCGCCGTAAAAGTTGACTGCTTCGTTGATGGGGTATGTCCAGATGTATCCGTTCTGAAATACCATTAGCTTATGAAGGGATAAAATTTTGCACAGGATTATGCCTACTCTCTCGCAAATGCTGCAGTTGCATTCAACCAATCTCACGTCTGGGTTGTTCTCCAGAGGCTTGCTGACCAGGGCTACGGTGAGAGCACCACAGTGACAGCTACCAGTGTAGGTCTGGCCACCCTCAATGACAGCAGTGGGCATAGCGCCCTTGTGGGTAGGCTCAGTATACTTTTCTCCAGGAGAGGCACCGTCAATTCTACATTTGTCAATATCGAAATCTCGTATTATTGCGAGCAACCTACGGGTTCTTTTCCAGCTTTCTGGTGTCGATGCCTTGAATAGTGTGCACCTTCAATCAGTTAGCAACCATGTGCATATATCGATCTCATTGTAATCAGTCTTTACGTTCAGGGCCAAATTCCTGCCTGCTGGTGCTTCGGGAACCATGCTAAACACTGGAGTCGCACAAGTCGAGCAAAACTAGAACCTGTCAGCAGATCGTCTCATCGCTACAAAGTTGTTACTCCCAGCGCAAACACACCTTGTGCGAAACATGCTTAGTATGGAACCGATATCCAGTCAAAGCATCCTCTCCCTTGAGAATCTTAAACTCAGCCTCTGCGTCGGGATATACTAGCAAGTATCCCCTCTTGAGGCAATTGCTGCAGTTGCACTGGTTGACCTTGGTAATCTCGGGCAATTTGAGTTCGTACACCACCGCACCACAGTGACAATTTCCGCGATAGTTGATGAGTTCGCTCATTTTCCTAGCTCTGTTTTTTTTATTGATTGAGGTCAATTGCTGAACTGCATTTTAATCATTTTTAATCACTCCAGTTGATGTTATAACGTCAGAGTCTTATACTTTTTGGAGGCGCGTAACCTAAATCTCGGCGAGCTAAAAGAGGATAGATTCACAGTTGCGTTTTCGCCCAATTGATCGGCGGGGTGAACACGCAAGTTGAGCCGCCTAGGAAATCAGCCCGCAGGCAGCGCATATGACGCAGCTCGGATAATAATAATAAAAGCATCAACAGGGGGCATTCAAGTTCAATTTGCTTCATGTGCTTTTATCTATGTCTATGAATTTGTGTCGTAACTAAATGCTTCCTCCAGATCATCGCGTGTCCTTAACCTCATTTTGAACGTTTGAGTTCAACTCAATCGCCTCTTTAAGCTTGGCAATCACCTCTGGCTGGTTGCTAAATGCTGTTTCCAAAATAGTTTCCAGCTCTTCTTCCACTTTGGCAATGGGCTTGACGCCTGCTTTGCGGTTGCGGGAGTCGGTGATCAGGCTGCCCCATTTCTTGGTAAATGCGTAGATGGATTGACGTAGCAGCTCGTCAAGTTGCTCGCTCATGTCTTCCACTGTAAGCGTCTTGGCGGTCACGGATGCACTACCGCCGCGGGACCATCCACCGAGAATGTTGCCGAAGAACCCTACCCAGTTCTGGGGGCTGAGGGTATCCCAAATCTGGCCAAAGTGCTGCATCGCTGCCGGCTGTTGGCTACGGATGTCGCCGATTTCGAGAGACACTAGTTCGTTTTTGATGATGAGCAGATTTTTAACCATGAAGATGTCTGAGTCGGTGCCTTGCTTGAGGGATTGGATTCGTGCCTCTGCTCGCTGTAACACTTGGATGCTCTCGCGGACGATTTTGAACACGACTGGGCTGTCCTTGGACTGTGGCTGTTAGTTGCGGAATGGACGGACTGCGGAAACGTATTGTAACTTACGGAGCGCTCCTTTGGCATAGCATGGTCAAACATGGCGAGTAATTCGATGGCCCGTTTAACAAGAGGATAGGCGTTGGATGAAGAGATGCCATCTACCACTTCTGTTATCTTCAGCCAGTCGTCTTGTGCGGCAGCCTTCGAAATTGACTTGGTAATCTCTGCTTCAAATGCATTGTCTGTAAACGGCCATAGGTGTTCGACCAGCAACCGAGCAGCGTATTCCCGATGCTTCTTAGCCACTGCTGTTTCATCGTCGTCGATCTCAGACAAAGAATATTCGCTTGCCAGCCAACCCACCAAATTGCAGACAGTCTGCAGTTCAGCTGTCTGTAAGACACCCTGGATGTTGGTCGCAATTGGTGCAATGTTGCCCGGATGCACCATGGTGGTCTGAATGGCTTTGATGCCCTGGAATACTGATAGAGGCGAGGTGTTCCAAATTGGCTCCATGTTGAAAAGTTTCAGGAACAGGCCATCTTCGCTGTAAATTCTCTCAAAGAGCTGCTTGATGAGATTTCTCGACGCCGTCTCCACGGAAAGATCCTTGCACTCCTTTTGGTATTCGTCAAAGTCATGCTGCGTCATTACTTTCAGATCGCGGTCTCGGGTCGTCAGATACGTTCTGAAAATGCTCATGGTCGTGCTCGCGTATATAGAACCTTCGTACGAGCTGTCCTTTAGCCTACCATACTGATCATAGGGTGCCCGGACAATTTTCTGAATGTTTGGTAACAATGAGTATGTATCTAGGATCATTTCCTCGAAGCGGCCATATGCTAAGGCGTGCCATGTTGAACTTGACTTGGTAGCTGCAACTTGCTTCGCTATTTCTGAAGAGATTTTGTCGAGTTGAGTTGTGAAGCCGTGGTCTAACAGGTGCAGCGCTTTGGTGAGCAGTGCGTTGTATCTAGCGAGATAAGAGTCACGTTCTCGGTAGTTCTCCTGAGGAATGTTAATAGACAGCTCACAACCTGCGCCGGCATACATACATGAGACTCCATGAATTTGATACACGCATCGATATCTTCAATCATATCCCCAAAGGCGGAGTCGTCGACCAGCCTACCAGCACCGGGGGCATTGAGTCTTCGGGACGCCTTGTCCAGATAACCGTAGTAGTAGAGGTCTGTTCCCACTTCATCTGCCAGCACTTCCAATCTTCGTTGTTCAGTGAGGAGGTTTTCGCATTGTGATCGGAACGTCGACGTCTGCGTCTCGACGGACTGGAAGGATGTGGAGAGTTTGGTGAGGAGTTCGAGCGTAGAGTTTGCATCGTCTATTAGCCCATCCAGGTGTCGTTCTGTGAGCAACAACTGATCACGATATAACCTGCGCTGTGTTAGCACCATGCTTGACCCCAATTTTAACGTAACTTACAGGTACTCCTGCTGGTTTGCTTCCAGGAGGTCTGCCTCATATGAGGTGTCGGCATTTGCTCGGGTGAAGTTCTCTGCTAAGGCGTCTGGGGACTCATGCCGCAGCATCAGTGCCTCCCATGCCCTTCCATGTCTGCTCCTCCTTATCGACTTCTTCGAATTGTCTGCAGTCTTATCGGCGTCGGCGATTTGTAAATTCGAGTATGAAGCGGCTCTGCGAGGTATGGTTGCTTCGGGTGGGCCCTTCGTCTCTACTTCTTCAAATACAGTCTCTGGTGGCTTTATTGTGTGGTCATTTTGTCCTGTGCCCTGTGTTGTATTCCAATGGTTAGGTTTGGCGACTGCAAGTAGGATGGAGGACGAACATTGGGTTGTTGAAGCAACGACTCTTTGCGACGGTGGCCAGTCGAGGCAGTAGTGGGCGCCTGCTTTGTGTTGAGATCGGGCACAAAGTTATACCACGACTCATCGTACATGTTGAGCTGGACCCAACCAGAAAGGGCTACAGGCTGCTGATGTCGTGGGTTGGATTGGAGGTCGAGGCTTGGCCGCAGTCGTTCGCGACAGTTGGGCAAGTTGTGCCCCGCTGTCCTTGTTCGACCCACAGGAGCTTGACGTAGGAGTTCAACAGGCACACTTGGGATACGTGACAAGGCTGAGAACAATAGTGCATTAATTTGCAATAATTTGCGCTTTTACTTTAGATTCAGCATAATTGTGTTTCAGCTCCTTTTTCTATTATGAACTAGTGTTTGTGGATGGAGTCTGGAGTTGAGCACTGAGCTAGCGGGATGGTGCAAAGTTGGCTCAGTTATATCCAGAAAATTCCGTCAGCGTCGATATTTATTCAAATACTTCGATTGTATTTAACAGGATATTAAAAAGAGTTATTTAGATGCGAAACTTCGAAAGAATCCCGAGTCATCGCTGGCCAATGATAGTAATTGAATTGCAAGTTAACAATTTGTGGGTCTCAATGAGCAAGGATCATTATGAGAGCTTCGAGCTAAGGTCCCTTGAATCCATCCATGACATAAATATTTGCCATCGACAGGTACGAGTTGTTGCAGCATTTCTCTCAAGTGATTGGACAGTAAATCACTTGGCCACGCTTTCGAAACATGAGTGCCTCGCGTCTTTCCCTGCGACGCGCCGCACAGTTGCGCACCGCGGCTCAGCGTCATGGTCTCGTAGCTCATCGCCCAGCAGCCCGATTCGCCAGCAGTTCTCCTCATCAGCCACCCGGCGGCTCACCAAAAGGCAGCCCGAAGGATCAAGCAAAGGGAAGCAATGTAGTTGGCTTCGTTACGATATTTGCCGGAGCTGCCGCTGCTGCCTACCTGTATCCTACCATCGCCAAGCAGTTCGAAAAGAAGACCGAAGGGGATGAGTCCAAGGCGGCGCCCAAGGCAGAACTTAAATTTGAAAAGCCTCGTCAGCAGCCTGTCTCTAAAGAGGACAACCGAGATCTCATCAGCTCTCAGCACCTTCAAGTGAAAAAGAGCTGGGAACACCCTGGCGTGTACGCATGGGGCTCTAACACCGGCAAGGTCGTCGACCCAAACTCGAATGAGAAGAACATCAAGCTTCCCCGCAGATTGGTATTCTTCAACGACCAACTACTTCGAGACCTCAAGCTCACCCAGAACTTCGGTGCAGCCGTAACAGAGAAGGGCGACTTGGTACAGTGGGGGTTGGGCTTCTCAAAAGCCAATCCGGGCCCGGTGACGACTCTCCGAGGCAAGGATCTAATCAAGCTGGATGTGTCGGAAGACCGCATTATTGCGCTGGCTAAGAATGGCTCAGTGTTTTCCATTCCGTCATCACAGGACGATCAGCGAGGTGGCGTAAAAGCAGAGCAGAAGAAGAGCTCATGGTCTTTGTGGAGCCTCGGAGACACTGAAGCTATCAACTTTCGCTCACTGACACCACAAAATTTGAGCTACGGCGAAAGGGTTACGGATATCAGCAGTGGACTGCAGCACTGTTTGATGCTTACATCCAAGGGCCGTGTCTTCTCCGCAGCATCGTCAGCAGCTGCCTTCCCATCTAAAGGGCAAATGGGCATTCCTGGCTTGTCATGGGAGAATAGACCTGCAGGGCCCTATGATCAGGCACATGAAGTAATGGCGCTCCGCGGCTTTGAGGTTTCACACATTGCCACTGGTGACTTTCATTCCGCCGTTTTGGACAAAGCGGGCCGCGTCTTCACATTTGGAGACAACACTTACGGTCAACTTGGCTTTGATTCCGCTTCATCGGGCGTTTCCACTGCCTATACCCCTACATTGATATCCATTGACAAGCAGTACGCCAAAACTGGCCTTGTCCCCAAGGTCACTTCTCTAGCCGCCGGAGGCGTCAACACCTTCTTCACGGTTGATGCAGAACAACCAAAGAATGCAATTACCGCCAATGCAGCTCCTTCACAGCGAATGCCCAAGACCACGTCGGACCTGTGGGCACTTGGACAAGGCACATATGGTTCTCTGGGCACTGGCAAATGGACACACGTAACTAGCGGACCAAACAAGGTCAAAGCCCTATCATCGCTGTTTGAGTTCGACGAAAAGAGGAACAACATGACTCCCATCAAACTGAAGGCACTCAGCGTCGGTACGAGCCATTGCTCTGCCGTCATGGGCAATGCCACAGAGACCTCGGCTGGAAGCTGGGGTTCCAAGAATGACACCAACTGGGGTGCTGACGTATTGTTCTGGGGCGGAAACGAGCATTATCAACTGGGCACTGGCAAGCGATCCAACTTGAACACACCTTCTTATATAGGACCCCTGGATGGTGGTGAAGCAGATGCCGAGAAGGGACGACAGGAAATGCACCGCTTGTGCTTGACGCCGCGCCAGACAGTGCGCATCGGCGAAAATGGCAAGGGACGAAAGGTGACACTGGAGCAGAAAGTTGAATGCGGCCGGTTCGTCACTGGCGTGTATTCATCGGTGTAAGGAAATAGCGTGAAGAAGGCACTTCACTCACTGTATTGTTACCATAATGTTTTGTATACTAGTCACGTCGGGTGCATCTTTAGCGCATATATTCACTACCTATGTAGTTCAATCCACTCTTTATCATTATAATCGCGTGCTGCAGGCCTTACTGCGTAAGTATTTTATTTTGTCTATTGCGTGTGTCGATCTTTTGTTTGAGACATTATTTGCGCACCTGATCTTCTAGTCAAGCGACCGTGACGAACAATGCTGCATTGACACCACTGTGCACCAGTCCTTGTTGCATGCAAAAATTTAGCAAAAAGACTACTAAATTACATCCTTATAGGTAATAAATCGTGCATCTCAGTGCAATCCGCGAGGGCGTGTCGCGGCCTTCGGTCACTGTCGTCCAATCAATGGCCTCCCGCGGGAGTCATTGGTCAGTTAATTGCCAGCTTGGCATCAAACTGAAACGCGTAATTTTAGTTTTTGTTTTGCGTTTCAACTCCAGTTCATGCAAGGCGTAGTATTTGTTCATCTCATCATTCGTTTATTGTGTCCTGATCGAAGCATTCGCCGAGCCCAAGTCAGCCTCGTCGACCTCGTTTAGCGCCCCTACACCACCATTTGGAACTTGAACCCCTTCCTTGTGCATTCACCACGAATGTAACTCTTCTTGTCCTCACCCCCCGCCTCGTGACTTACCTCGTGCCATAGCTGGCGACGGCCGATTCCTTTCGTTGGTTTTCTCTTCGCAACTTTTATCGTCGTAATCGTTGCCCTCGCTCGCCATCATGATGAAGAATCAACAGCCGCTGTTTACCGCGCTACTTTGCGCTCTACTGGGACGCGTCGCTGCAGACTCAGGCTTCTCCATCGGCTCACCAGGTATCTTCATCAAAAACGCTAGCCCATGAAAAATAAGCTGTATCTAATTAATTCCAAATAGATGACATCAAGAAGACTTCCGGCACCATCACCAAGGATCTCTTGGCCTACTATCATGGAGACGAGCCTGGAAACATCCCAGGCATCCTTCCAGGGCCACCAGGATCAAGAGCAGGAGACTATTACTGGTTCCAAGGCGCTAACCTGTGGTCTACCCTCATTGACTACTGGCATTACACTGGCGACTCATCGCACAATGACCTGGTTATGCAGGGCCTGCTGTTCCAAAAGGGCGAGCACGATGACTACCTTCCATCCAACTTTAGCGCAGCCATTGGCAACGACGATCAAGCCGACTGGGCATTGGCTGCCATGCTCGCTGCTGAGCGAGGCTTTCCAAACCCCCCCTCTGACAAGCCCCAGTGGATTGATCTGTCAACCAAGGTTTTCAACGAAATGGCTCAGCGATGGGACACCAAGACCTGTGACGGAGGTCTGCGATGGCAGATCTTACCCACCAACGCCGGCTACGATGTCAAGCTTTGTATGTCCCCGATCCAACCCTTCCATTTCTATGGCTTTCCCAAATAGAGGTTCAAACGTGAAGACTAACAGACTCCTAGGCAGCGCAAATACTCGTTTCTTCAACCTTGCCGCCAGACTAGCCCGGTACACTGGAAACAAGACCTACGTTGAGTGGGCTGATAAAACATGGGATTGGATGGACAAGATTGGAGTCCTCGATGGCTCCTATGCCGTTTATGAAGGCGCCCACGTAGAGGGCGACTGCAAGAATCTCCTCAAGCACGAGATCACCGCCGACAACGGCCACTTTGCGCTCGGTGCCGCGTTCTTATACAACCAGACTAACGGCGACCAAAAGTGGAAAGACAGAGTTACCAAGCTTCTGGACCATGGTCTCAAAACCTTCTTCGACAATGGTGTAGCCTACGAACCATCATGTGAAGAAAAGCACCAATGCGGCAAGGCAACCATATCCTACAAGGGAGAATTGGTGAAAGCGTACACTCTCGCGACACAAGTTGCGCCATTCATCGTGGACAAGATCGACCCAGTCTTGAAGAAGACCGCCGCAGCTGCAGCCAAGCGATGTTCCAGCGGAGAAGACGGCAAGCAGTGTGGTTTCGAGTGGGCAGACAAGACTTATGACAGGGATTCGTTTACTCAGGGAGCCGTGCAGCAGATGAATGCTGCCATTGCTGTTGATGCGCTGCTGGTTGGTTCTTCTAAGCCACCTGCGACGTCCAGCAAGAAGGGCAATGATGGTAGCAATGGAAACGGAGGAAACAATGGCAGCGGTGGAAATGGAGGTAATGGAGGCGGTGACGACGGCAAGGGTGGAAAGGGAGGCGACAACAAGTCTGATGCTCCTGGCTTGCTGTCGGCTTCTGTTATGGCGTCCATTGTCTCGCCTATTTTGGGCATTCTGCTGGCATAATCGTTTCATCTTGCATGGAATATGGACGTTCCTAGACAAAGATTATCTGAAATGGGCATTATTATTAATAATTAGCGATATGAATAATTTAGGTTATGATTTACATGCGTATACATAAAATTCCTTGCGCCGTCGCTTTGTTTCTTCGATGACTACCCAACTGCACTCCGGGGTCATGGTTCCCTTCATTAAATGGCTTCATAATTCACCGCTTGACTACACTTGCTGCCGTCAAGAAGTCCCCGGCCCAACGGTGAGGTTCGAAGCTTTGCCCGGGGGTTCTTGATACGGTGGTGCAGGATCCTGAGCACCATCAAGAGAGTACCTGGGGGCTGGTGTGTAAGAGGTACTATCGGCATCCCCTGCTTCTCTTCTTTGCTCTCCTGCCTCGTTCTGTGTCTGTATACCGCGTTGGGTCATTCCCAGCTCGACGGCCTCGGCCGGGCGCGCCGCTTGATTCTTGGCGCGACGCTTCGAGCGGCGATAGCAGCAGACACAACAACAGATGCAAAGAACGAACCCAATCGGTCCAGCTATGACACCACCAAGAAAGACTTGGTATAGCCCGTTGAGCCCGTTGTCGTTTACCTGCTCCTGATGAATCTGCTTCGCTGTATCACCGGGCACCCATGTTGGGATAACATATCCATAGTCGGCTGTGACTGACGGTGGCTGTGGCGAGAGTTTCCCCACGTCTGACGGCGCCCATTCTATGGTCCAAGCAGCTCGTACAACGTATCCTTTCCCAACGAAGAGGGTTGTGTGGTTGTCATCTCCTGTGGCTGTGAGCGCTGAGTGACCTTTATGGGGCTTGGTCCATGATGTGCAATCTCCATACGGAGCAGAGTTGAGGTATTTGTAACTGCCTCCTGGCGCATATCCGCTTCGATTATTGTTAAAAGATGTCCATAGAGCTTAGCACTGAGCAATTGGGGTTTGAATGGACCACAAACCTTGGGCAGCAAGTTGCGGCCGTGGCCACGCTGGTGGACGTGTCTCTGTAAGCCGACAAGGCGGATATGCCGTAGTACGTCCAGCTTTCCGGGCAAACGGCAGGTGATAGGGCCCTAGATGCCCATCCCGAGGGCCTACATGATGTCTGTCGCGAGTCTGCCGTATTTTCAATGACAGAGGGATAGGAATGGAAGTCTTGGCTAGTATAGTTCCATATGCTGATGCAGTCGCTGGCTTGGACGAATGGGGTTGTAAGTGCAGTGATGGGCGGTAATGTTGACGAGGTCGACGAGCTGTAATACTCATCCGAATCACTGGTACTGGATTCTCTAGTCGTGGAAGTAGAGTTCGTAGTCGACTGTGCAGTCGTCACGAATGTGCTTGTCCGTGTACCCATATTCGAGAGTTGTGACCGAGTGAGTCCATGGCAAACTGACGAGTATGCAGCTAGGGCATAGCGCGGGTTATGTATGTGACTCCAATCTGCCAAGCTTGGTTTCTTCACTTGGACGCTACTGAGTTTATTAGGATGCAAACGTGGCGGAGCCGCGCTGGTGGCGTATTTGCTTGCAAGAGTGAGAGCCTCGTTTAGCTCTACGCGAGGTGAGGAGGTCAGGGAAGTGCATGGGTAATGTAAGCTCACACGCAATATGCTTAAATTAGAAATAATTGTGGCGCCTTGATTGGATAAATGTAAGAGAACTCTGTGTATTTTCTAAGCATAAATAATGCTTGATAATTTGCTAGATGCTTGCATAAATAATAACTGGTGATGTGTCTTGGTGGTGATGACCGCCAGGCCGTTGAAGGTTTTGGCGGGGGAAAACTGAAGGAGGGACCGCCGTACGGAGTACAGTACAGTACAGTACAACACCCTTTCTTATCTTATCAGCAGCAAAAATTGTCCCAAGTAATTATTTTCTTCCTGCGCTGCGTCCATCAACCACATCGACACAACCACAACCACATAGTCTCTACAATGCCTAAACCACGCACAAAGCGCGGCGCCGGCCGCGAAGAGCGTAAACGTAAAAATCGCGACGAATTCGACCACTCCGACCAAGAAGCAGAAGAGACCACCCCCAAGCGTCAACGCCGTGACGAAGATGCGCTCGACGCCAACGGCTACGATGTCGGATACCCTCAGCAGGAAGGCCCCGAAGAGACGGAGTTCTTTGGTATGCTCAATGATGATGAGCAGGAATATTTCCGTCGAGCAGATGAGATGCTGGAACTGAACCAATTCCCTACCACCGAAGACCGAGACATGTTCCTGGAAAATGTCTACAAGGAAGCCCAAGGCAAAGAATTGAAGCTCGCCAGTAGTCAGTCTTGCTCACGATTAATGGAGCGATTGATTCAATTGTCTACCACTAGCCAGAAGAAGCATCTTTTCGACGCTTTCGCTTCTCATTTCTTGTCGCTGGTGCAGCATCGCTTTGCCAGTCACTGCTGCGAGGCTCTGTTCTTGCGCTCGGCTGGTGCTGTTACGCAGGAATTGGCTGGTTTCGTCGTTGACACTGCTGGAGCTGAGGCCGAAAACTCCATGGAGAACCTCTTCTTGGCGACACTGGACGAATTGGAGGGAAGCATGGGATTCTTGATTACCGATCGTTTCGCTTCTCATACGCTACGAGTTTTGATGCTGGTTTTGTCCGGTCGGCCACTTGAGGACGCATCGTCAAAGACATTGATGAAGAGCAAGAAGAAGGAGAATATTTCTGTCGCTGGATCCCTGGCTGCAGACGAAGAGAACCGCGGTATTCGAGCAGTTCCCGCATCGTTCACCATGGCCGTGACGAAAATCATTCGCGATACCACATCTACCATGGACGCTACGAGCTTGCGCGTGTTGGCCAAGCATCCCATCGGCAATCCAACGCTGCAACTCTTCCTTGAACTCGATCTGACCATGAATAAATCCGAGAAGAAGGAAAAGAAGGAAAAGAAGGAAAAGGCCAAAAAGGAAGACAACCTCGAGACCGAATCGTCACCATCTCAGCCGTCACTACTGCAACAACTGTTGCCAGGAGCACCCGCTTCACTGGCCGAAGACGCCTCCGAGGCCACCGAATTCATCAACGGCATGATCTACGACCAAATAGGCTCCCGTCTCATCGAGATCCTCATCACCCACTCCCCTGGCAAGATCTTCAAGGCGCTCAACCAAAACATCTTTCTCCCCCGCATCCAAGGCTATGTCCGCAACGACATCTCATGCTACCCCGCCATTAAAGTGCTCAACCGCATAGGCAAAGACGACCTAGTCAAAGCTATTGACCAAATCTTGCCCACTGTTCCTCAACTCGTCACCAAGGCCCGCTTCAATGTCCTGCGCACGCTATTCGAACGCAGCTCCGCCCGTGGACTCACCGACGAAATCAAGAAACTCATGCAAGGTCTCCGCGAAGGCTGTGGCCGGGAACCCATCGACCTCGTCACAACACTTTGCTCTCTAAAGGAAACCGAGAAAAAGAAGAAGAACAACATCGAGCAACTTACCCGCAACGAATACGCCATCCAATCCCACGGTGCCCAACTTCTCACTACCCTCCTCTCCATCTCCGGCCCAGCCAAGGGCGTTCAAAATTCCATCAATGCCCTCCCTGCCGACCTTGTCATCCGTCTCGCTACAACATCCCTCCCTACCGTCACCGTCCTCACCACCGCCATCGCCATCCCTTCCACCAATGGGCTTTTCCAGAAAACCCTCGTCAGCACGATATCACCACACATCACCGAACTGGCCACCAACCAAAATGGACATAACCTCGTCATAGCCATCGCATCCATTCCCACAAAGGGCAAAGACTTCAGTATTCCACCACATACCAAGGAATCCATCATGCAGAGCCTATCCTACGAAGAGCGCACCTTGCGAGATACATGGATGGGCAGAAGTGTCTGGCGTTCGTGGAAGGGAGACATGTGGAAAACGAGGAGGGGAGACTGGAAGATGTGGATGAAGGAAGTTGGATCAGATCAAGCACAGGCACAAACACAACATGGTAACGAAAAGCCGTCTGACAAGAAGAACCATAGACAGTAAATAGTAACCAAAATACATTCAATGGGGTAGCTTATACCCTGACAATCCAACGCAACACTCTCACTTGCCCGTCATCTGCGCCAACTCACTTTCCTCTCACCTGCCAACACTCCATCCATCCATCCATTCAAAACCAATCAATTCCATTCATTCAATCCTGCCAGCTGCCAACTCCAGCTGCCAACAATGCCTCTGCTCACTCCGTCTCTCGTTTTTCTCCTTTCCTTTCCTCTCCTCTCCCGTCTCTCATGCCGTAAACATCCTCATCTCCAACATTCACAACATCTCCCTCATCTTTAATCCAATGGCTCGCGGCGGCTATGACACCACAGGCCTCCACCCTTCCTCCGCCGGCTACCTAGCCCGCCATCAACTTCCTCCTCAGCCCCAGCCTGTCCCACAGGCTCTTCCTCAAGCTATCCCTCAAGCCACCACCCAGCCAGGCCATATGACTTTCCAATTCCAAGTCCAGCCCCAAGCTCCCAACAACTACACCTCCGTCAATGGCGCCTTTGCACCCTTTGGCATCATGCATCCACAACACGCCATGCAGCCACAGCTCTTCCACCCTCAAGCTCATCCGCCCGTCACTCAATCCATGCTCTCCTGGCAGCCTCTGTATCCCCAGCCTCACACACAGATGCGTTGGCCTTGAGCCAGAAACGTTAAACAAGCTTCCGGAACCATAAAGAAAGCTTCGTCTCCAGGGCTTGGCTTCAACTGGGGTCAGCTGGGACTTAAAAGGGTTCAACTATTGTGAGACACGTTGCGGGAGGCAAAGTATAGCCCGCTTCTAGCGTGTTCGAGAACCAATTTGCATTGTGGTGGAAGGATGGAATGAGATATTGGTATTGAATTTCCAAGTCATGATCAAAAGTCCAAACGTTATCAATCAAAAGACAAGCCAATAAAAAGACAAAATCATACTGCAGCATGTACAAATATTTTACATTGAAACAACAGCCCCTTGAACACGTCAGTCTATACCAATCTGCATGACATTAACGTTAAGGTTCATCACTGCCACCAAGCTTCAAAGTACTTTGTAACGAAAAATAAAGGTAGTTTGTTGCCTAGCTACGTTCAAGTACTTTCATGTATCTAATGTACCAACTCCAAAAATATGTGAGCGTCCCGTGTACCTCGCTCAAGAACGTGAATGCGTAAACTCTCAAAGAACCCGCTCACAAAACCCAAAAATGCGCTTATTCGTATACTGTTGAGAAACAAAAATCGTTTGCTTTTCCATTCCGCAAACCCAAACTCAGGGGATATCAACTTAAACAAAAAGTGCATCCCTCAAAACGCCGTGCAAAAGTGAGTGCCGTGTATATCTCTCACATCGTTAAAATCGTAATACATTTGACATGAAGAAAGGAAAATAGAGACAAAATTCGTATATGCATTGTACAGTGGTGATATTGTGTCATTCATCGCATCGGTTCTTGTTCAAGCCACGCGCCATCATTAATATATGTATTCCAGGTCATATCGTCCATGGGTATTGTGTCGGAGAACGCCCATTTCTGTGAAGGAACATCCATCATGTCCATGGGAGCTGAGAAGTCTTGATGGTCTTCAACCTTAATATCGCGGGGGATATTGGAGCCGTCAAAATGCTCGGCGCCACCGTGCATCCATTCCTGCATCAGCGGGTCAAATGTAGCAGTACCTTCAGGATGACCCATCAAAGCTTTCGCTTCGGGAGACATCTCAGGCGTAAATGCGGAGCTACTGGAACCGACCGAAGGAGGGGAAATGGATTGCATGTGCTGGCCAAAATGCTGACCAAATGGGGGTACTGGCGTTTCAGAGTTGTGACGAGGAGGGATAGAAACTTGATTGCTCATAGGAGCAGTGGATGCTGCAGACATTGATTGCACACGCTGCTGCCTCTGTTGGTTGTGGAAGTCATGATACTGCTGTTGCTGAAAGTGCTGTTGTTGCATATTCTGATGTGCAGGGAAAGCATGCATGTTGCCGTTGGAGTGCTGTGGGGCTTGCTGCTGAGAGTGGGCGTCGACAGAGGGGAATGACTGGGCAAAAAGCTGGTTGATTTCGTTTTGTCTCCATTCGTCATTAGTCTGAGCCAGTAACGTGGACATTGCAAGTTTGTTATTCAGAAAGGCTTCCAAGCGGTCGTTCGTGTTCCGCGACGGTGTCTCCATCTGAGAACTCAACAGCCGGTAAGAGCGGGGCAGGTCGTCATCTTCTTCCTCATACATCTCCTCCTTCAACACAATCTCTTCTGTAATCTTGAAGCTCTTGCCTGTTCTCTTCTTGTGAATTTCACTAGCCATGCGAGCAGACTGTACACGAGCTTCGATACTGCGATCCGTGCGACGAGAGGCTGCAATGTAAGCTCTCTCTTGGTTCTCCTCGTGAGAACGCTCAGTCTATATAGCATGCTGTGTTAGTACATATTCCACTATATTATAGCTTAGGAAGCGTCATAATAACGACTTACCTTGCGTTGAATGTTGACGGTTGGTGAAGACATCTTGTTTGAATTGTTTATAAGTGGTGATCGGCTAGGCATAACTTTGACGACTGTCGTGAAACAGAATTCTTGGGTGTTTTAAATGGTCGTTGTTGCCTTGTCGTGGAATTGGGTTCGGCGGAAAGGCGACTCTGTCGGTACCGAGGTCGAAGCGTCATGTACAAGAGGCTGCGCGGTGGTTGACAATTCTCTCTGTGGTTGGGCTGTGTTGTTGGAACCCAGGCGATGGACCTGAATAAGCTTGTTCAAGCCCACAAAGAAGCTTTAGGGGTTATGTCGGTGGCTTTGGACGATGATTTTCGAGCTGTCTTGGTGTCGAGTATGGTACAATGTAGGTACAGTGGATAGGATAAGGAAACTTTGATTGTAGCAAAGACAAAACTCCGAGAAGGTTTGGTAAAATGGGATGAAAAGGGCAAGGTTTAGTTTGACTTGTGTAAAGTTAAGTTGGTCTGAGGTCGGGCGGTTCAGAATGTGTATGGGAAAGAGGAGGTCTAGCACAAGGAAGGAGGGACAAGGCACAGATGGTTAATATATTGCGGTCGTGAGAACCCCACAAGGAAAGGCCGGTTGGGGAGAAAAGAACCTGCCCAGGAAGAAAGAGACCGCAGGGAGGAAAGAGCGGGCGCGAGTGGGAAACTGCCGCATGCCGTTTACTGGGATTTGCATAGCGGAGAAGGCAGTTTTACTGGCTGCTAGGCCATAAAATTACGTGGAAAACAAATGCGATCGGGATTGCATTTGGCAGCCGCTCAGGTCGGAGCAGCATTTCGTCGATGTGTAGCCATGATCTCGATGCTCGTGGCAAGGGTGTGGTGCTATGGCACAAAAAGCGTATCGACACCCCCTCTTCAAAACAGTCTAGATCGAACCCTCTACAACCCCAAATAGTGGATCCAGGGTCTGTTTCTAGTGTCAAATAGGGGTGTGCGCAGTAGCGGCAGGCATTTACTGAACCAAAAAATGTTATCTAGTTAACTGGCAATTAAGCAGCTCAAGTACTTGGCCTATGGCAATGCTACAAGCAATAGAAAGCAGTTCAACAGCTTACGGCAATGAATGGGCTGATGATACGCCACCAGAGCTCCCCTCCCTTTCACTAAATCCCATTTACTTTTCGGTCGTGCCCCAGCGTTGATAAGGCTCCGGCCATCGAGAAATGATTGCCATCATCAGCTTCCTGGTCTTGACATTCATCGCGATGGCATTGTTTGGTCCTCTTTTTCCATTTGTTTTAATAAAGTCTAGCACCACTTTTCTGCTCCTCTAACACTTTCTGTCTTACCTGAGAGGCTGCTCGTCTGCCAGGGTTTCATCTCATATCCATAAATATATCTGGCTCTTTAATTTTTTTTTCTGGACCATGACTTTCTTCGTTTGGATCTTCACCGTTAATTTGTTCGGTCCCGGACCTCAATGTCCTCTTTAGCTCTACGTATTGTCCATCCGCGTCAAGATACCATCACTTCGATATCATTCTGTGTTGCACAATTCTCCATGAAGCCTCACCAAAGCTTACTTGTTCTACACACACCGCAACATGGTATCGGATGCCAACCTAATCATGTCATTTGTGACCCGAGCCATCACTGTGCCCCCATTCTTCGTAAATGCAAGCTTCGTAGCTTATCCTCCGCACATGGCAAAGCTTACTGCCAAGTGTTGTCAGAGCTCGCGCCACAGCTGCAAGGCAAGGAACAGGGCAAGTCGTGGCGCCCTTCTCAACTGGGTGTGGCATCGTGATCTTAGAATCCTCGAGCCATCGGAAATTCTTTACCACCCTTGACTCCCGATACTTTCTGGTCCTCGCACTTTTGGACATTTTCATCCCCGTAAATGACCCATCGGACACTGCCCCTTTTCTTTGGGGGTTTTATCTCGTCTGTTTCCAAGGGTTCACACATTCGTCAGCCTCCAAACTGGCTTTGTTAGTCCTGGATCATCCATTCCTCAGCCACGTATACTCCCCATGTCAGGCAGTCCTGCCCTCCCTTTCCTTCCTGACAGTTCCCGGACCCATGTTTCTGTGAACCTTTGTATGCTACTACACTGAAGCCAGCAGTGTGTGTCAGGCTAATGCGCGCCGGCCAGGGGCATCGAGATCCAGCCGCGAGACACGTATGCTAAACTAGTGGGGGCACAGAGGGGAGCTTTGTTATTGAGCTTTACTATTACTGTATCCTAGCTGTAGCAACACTTGTGTAGTATGAGTGCTGTTTCACGATGGACAGACAAGGTGCTATGCTGCCTATCGACACCAAGCACAATCTTACTCGTGTCGGTCGCGACCGTGAGTGGGAATTTGTGGCTGCGAAATGAGGATACCTGTTTTTCTGTGCAGAGGCGCGCTCAAGAGGTGTACCGACAGATTGGTCCAGTCATGCTTGTCCGTTTTTCCGCCCCGCTGCGATTCCGCTCGGAGCCATGGGAAAACCTGGCAGACAAGCATTGGAAGAGAGAAAGAGAGTAAGTTTAAAAAAAAAGAAATTGACCCCTGCCCTTTACGGTGCCTTAGTTTGCGGCCTAAGACCAGTCATGCCGCTAGACAGTTACGGTTTAGCCGGTTGAAAGCTAATAGTTCACATAATTATATTGACTAATGGAATATTGCAATTGATTGACGCCCTGCAAGCCTCCTGCTTCGTCCCTGCCACCAGCAAACCAAAAACGTTACATCGCCTTGGTTTCCAGAAGACGAGCCGAATGATCTGCCCGACCCTATATGCGGTGTTACGTGCAGTGTTGCGTGCGGTTTTGTGTGCGGAGCTTATGCTCCGTCCACGTTTAAGTGTCCCGCTGCTCTGCAAATCATTTATTGAACTCCATCTTATTCACGAAACCCGTGCAGACGCAAATCGGGAACTGTGGGCAAATCAGATCTTTACTACCCTTGGGCCGCACCCAGCAATTAGTGCAAATCGCCACAACAGTTAGGAATCTGGGGCCCGCTGACCGCCGAATTAAATGGATATGCGTCCCCTAGTTCAGGTGGCATTCGTTTTGAGTCTGGCGTGTTCACGGTGACAAGCCACAGCGGCTCGTTGTCTCCTTTCATCTTCTGACGTCACACTTCGCTCATCTCTGTGGCTCAACTGTCATTTTTCGCTTCCCCTCCATTCTCACATTTTAGCGGTTTTCACGGAAATCCCATGCTGCTGCGTCATTGTGCTAGCATGGTGAAAATGGGATTTAATTGCAATGTGGTATCATGTTCATCTCTGTTCATCCCATAGTGGATATGTGTCGATATGATGTAATTTTTTTGGGCAAGCTACCTTTGCTGCAGATTCTTTTGTGTCTGCCCTCATTACCATCAGTGCTGTTATGTTGCAGTTGTAGGACCATAATGTCCGTCCACTGGTATTGTCGTTCTCCTTCTTTGGCCATTCTGTTGGTAACTCAAAAACAGTACATGGTTTCCCAGATTCTACTCCAAGCTGTCCATGTAGTGCCACGTCCTATGCCATCTGGCCTGGCTTGCAACGGGTAAATAATCTTAAACCAGCCCTTGAATTGTCACAGGTGCGAGAATTGCAACAGGGAGGACTGTGAGAGTGGTACAAATATACCCTATACATTTTTACCCCTAATCTCATGCCTTTACCATGATTCTGTAGTGAGCAATTTACAAATACCGCCTGCCGGGTAGCTAGATGCCCGTAATTCATATTTGAGCCAACATTAAGCCGAATGCTGTCCAACGAATAAGTTCATGGTCTGGTCATTATAGCATGATTGCCATGAGCTGACTTTTATGTTGCTTGTTTATTCTTTTTGCAGGATAAATTGATAGTGGTAATTGCAAAGTACCTTAATACATATAAATGCCCGGTTTGTTCTCTCTGCAGTTCCGCATTTCTCATACAACAGCCTTTCACCAACCACAGCCAACATGATTTCCAGCAAAAGCAACCCTTGCACTTGGCCTCCTTACTGCCACCAACCCCGCATGGACGGTTGATAACTTCTCAGACTCGAATTGTCTTCAGCGTAAGGGGCATTATTCTGAAGAAGTTGACGGAAACGGCTGCATTGGGGTGGGCTTTTATGGCACTGTCAGCGGTATTCACTTTACGGCCCCATCAAACTGTTTCTTGAAGCTGTATGAGGGCTCCAAGTCTTGCAAGAGTGGGAAGGGAGAGGCGGGTAGTTTGGGTGCTACAGGTAGCGATATCTGTGCAACTCCCCTATTTCCTTGGACATATTTTGCAGTCAAGTGTTAGACGACAACCGTTCTCTGCCAACATGCTACAGCAACGGAAGACCTAAGATTGAAGGTATGTATTTCATTTCAACATGAGATAGGTTGATAATAAAAATACTAGCGCGAGATTATTCAGAAATAGCAATTACTCAGAATGCACTTTGGCAAGGATTCTGCAATATTGTTCATCCTGGTGTGCCTGGTACAAAATTGGTTCCTGGGTAGACTTACACGCGCCAGCCAACAGAAAGCGTACTGCTCGTCGTGCTAGACACAGCTAGCTGCAGCTGCCTTTGCAGTTTCTTCTCCATTTTGTTTTAAAAGGCAAATATAAGGTTTACTTTACAGTTAAGGGCAAGTTTTTATTATATCTTGCAACGTTTTTCCTTTTTGAGTTGTTTTTTGTTTTGTTTCGGTGAATGGTTGAATTTATATGGGCTTGTTCACCTCACAACCACGCCGTTGCAGGGCTTCCCTCCCACATCACTCCCCGCGAGTATCTGATCACGAGGCGCACGCAAACCGCACTTGATTCTGGGGTTTCGACCTGTTACATTTTGTCCTCTTTATGGCGCAGCGATATACTTTTGTTGAGGCTAAAACATATCCAGGCGCGGTGACAACCAGCGACCTGGACCATGTGCATCGATGATTGGCCCGTTAGCCTTCGTCCTGCTGTTTGTGGACAGAAGTACAGGTACTAGCGGGGTTGCAGCGGCTTAGGGGTCTCAGCCAAGTCACTGGCTGTATCTTGTGAACCCCGACTTTGGCCCCTCGGCATCTCCCTAGAAGCACGCACGAGGTATACGGCTCAAGCTGGACGACCTGTTTTAAACATTGTATCAACAGCTTCCGCACTTTGAAAACATTCACTTTTTTTCTAATTTTTTCCGCCTCCAAAACAGCACCAAATAACTTGATCCATCATGAGCGTTTCAGGCCCTGTCGCTGCAGAGGCCGACATCCCCGCTTTTAAACAAGGTACCGTGGCCAGTGGCTGTACTTTTTTTCAGTTCCTTCCCTTTCAACTGTAGAAACTGCCCCGCCAAGATCAGGACGTCACGCAGGCATATTTGGCTGGCTTGGAGATTCATCTTCCTCGGCTTGATCTTTGGCTTGTTCATTTTCAACCCAACAGCACGATATATCCATCCTCCTGTATAATTTCACATCCGATATTTCTTCAGCCCATATCCCAGCCATCACAACGCTCTTTGCTTCATCTGCTCGCTTGCGATATTAACGTGCGATCCCCTTTTTAGCAGCTCGTCACCCAGAGCCTTCAACAACATCCAACATGTCGTCATCAACGCCACCTCCAACGGTTGATGCACCAGACGAACCGCAGAGCGATGGATCCAAGCTGCGCACTTTCTTGGGTATTTTGAAGAAGTAAGTCGCGCTAGATAAAACCATCACGCTTTCTGCCACATTGGCCGCCGAAATCGCTTCTCCTGCAAGGCATCCGTGGCGGTGTGCGGAGACGAATGCATTGGCCCTCAGCACAACATTATAAGTCTAGTAACCAGTCCTGACAATCCTAAAAGGTTTATCGGAGTGTCTGATCTCGCTGCCGTTCGATTTTCGCTCCCTTCTCAGCTTCTCGAGCCCACGCCGAACCTCGAATACTGGACGTACCTCGACGCACCAAATGCCTTTGTGGCTATCGGTACGTCCGATGAGCCTCTTGACCGAATGCTGGAAGTTGTGCGCTTCTGGCTAACAAAAGACATCAAATATGCAAAGGGGAAACCCTGCAAACCATACAATTCATGCCTGGGCGAATTCTTCAGAGTCGGTTGCTCCTTGCATAGCCTCGCTTGGCAACGAACATGAAACTGACAGATGTAGTGTAACTGGGAAACGGAGGACAATGCCCCTCGGATTAACACAGCAACTATGGGCAAGACAGGCGACTCCGGAAGCTCTATCAAGAGCGTCGCTTCCAGCTTGAAGTCTGCTGCTAAAAGCGACAAGAACGCCTCTGCCGTCTCCTTGTCCGTCCCGCAATCGGCCCCGACTCCCGAAAAGCCTGTTCGCGTCTCTTACCTCACTGAACAGACATCTCACCACCCACCCGTCAGTGCTTTCCATGTTACATGCCCCGAGAAAGGCATTAGCGCCAGGGGTTTCGATCAGATTAGTGCCAAGTTCACTGGTACCTCGATCAAGGTCTCCCCTGGCGAGCACAACATGGGAATTTTCATCACTCTGGCAAACCGAGATAATGAAACTTATCAACTCACTCATCCTGCCGCGCATTTGGGAGGATTGCTGAGAGGTAGTCTCAGTGTTTCGGTTAGCGAGGCCGCTTATTTCACTTGCCCCCAGACCAAAATCAAGGCCATCTTGCACTACGTCGAAGAAGGGTGGTTGGGCCGAACCACCAACAAGGTTGAAGGTGTCATTTTCCGCTACGACCCCGAGAATGATGACAAGACTCGCGCGCAGGACGTGCCTGAGGAAGATGTCTTGGCTCGTCTCAGTGGTCCTTGGAAGGAGAAGGTCATTTTCACTCTTGGACCCCGCCCAGTCGTATGTGTGATCCTTTTCCGCTAAGCAAACGATGATTTAGAAGACTAATTTAACCTACAGAAGAGTGTTCCTGTCGAAGAACAGTACACGATTATTGACATTGCTCCTCTCAGCGTTGCCCCCAAGATCATCCCTCCCACGGAAAATCAGCTACCCAATGAATCTCTTACGCTTTGGGGCAGCGTCACCAAAGCCATTCTCGCCAAGCAATTCTCCAAAGCCACCAACATCAAAGTTGAGCTTGAAGAAGCTCAGAGAGTCAAGGCTCGCGAGCGCGAGCGCACAAATGCCGAGTGGAAGGCCGTGTTCTTTGAGCACACTGTCGGCAACGGCGGCCAGCCCGATCTTACTGAAAAGGGCAGGCAAGCTCTGGAGAGGGCGCAGAATGGCGATTGGTCCTTGGACGGCATTGTAGAAAGAGATGACATAGCTTGGCCTGGTCTCTAAACGGTGTTGGAGGTTTGGCTTTGATCGGTTTTGCATTTGTTTTGGGTTTCGGTCCAGACAGCCACTTGCTGCAAGAACTGGGAAAGAAGGAACTGCATATTTGGGAACTTTAAAGTAGAGGTAGAGCTATTTTTGTTTTGTTTTTTATTTTTGCATACATATGGGGAAGAAAGAGGGCCATTATAGGCAGCTGTGCGTTTACATGAAACTCTGGGCTAGAGGATCGAGGGTGTACTTGTTTGATTTTGTGACGCGGTGACAGCCTCTGGTAATTTGGTTTGGTAGTGGGCTTGTTTTGTTTACTATTCACGACTCACACGACGACGACAATGATGGCGATTTTCTTAATAAGGTTTGAATAGGTTGTGGCATTATGAATTTGATAAAATCGCTTTCAAAAAAATAACGGCGTTCAAATGTTTTACACGGGGCCAACTATATTGTACAAGAGTGAAGACCATACTTTCTTTTCCTTCCATTCCATCCCATCCCATCCCAATAACAGTTTTTTCCATTGATTAGGTGATTTTGTTTTATTACATTGGGCATCCGTCTTTGCATTCAGTGACTTGAATCAAGCACACTTGCTCGCCTTAAGCATCAATGAAGCCCTTGACGTTGCTGAGCCAGCGAAGGTACTCACGCTGCTCCTTGACATCAACGTAGTCGGGGACAAAGACAGCGAGAGCTTGAGTGATGCCACGCTCCTCGAGGAAGCGCTCCATCAGGACCTGGAGGTCCTCGTCGAGGCTGCCGAAGGGAGGGCCGGGGTAGACGTCTGCGCGCTTCTGAGCGGCCTCGGGGCTGTCAATCTTGGCGACGTTGGCGTCCTCGTAGAAGAACATGTTGTCGACGATGATGCTGCCGTCCTGGGCAGTGGCGTCGATGTTCAAGGCACCAGAGGACTTGCCGGGCTTCTCGACGACAATGGACAAGTTGATGGGGGCGGCGGATTCCTCGTCAATGTCGAGCTCGTCGTCGACATCCTCCTCTGGTTGCTGCTTAGCGGGGTCTTGGAGCTGATCTTCGAGGTCCTCGTCTTGGAGGGCGGCGTCTTCAGCGTAAGGATCGTAGTTGGTGATGTCTGCGACGGAGAAGCTGACAGTGATTCTGGGGCGGTTAGTACGGGGAGCAATTTGTGGTTTTGGGGATGGAACAGCTTACTTTTCTTCTCCGAAGGTGCGCTCCAGCTTGACGACTTCTTGACCGGGAATGTCAATCAGCTCAAAGGGGCTGTTGTCGAGGAAGTCCTTGATGCTGGCGGGCTGCTGCTCGCTGGCGGCCATGTCCTCCTCGATCTGGATCTCGCTCTCGAGCTTGGCGGAGAGTTCGTCATCGGTTTCGCCATCGGCTGCGCTGCGCGCAACGGTCGTGGAAAAGGGTGCGGTGCGCTGGACGGCGAGGCGCGCAGAGATGCTGCTGGTTTGGAGGAAGGGGCGGGTGATGGATTGGCGGGGGAGGGAGCCGGAGATACGGCTGATTGTGCGGGGCGCAGAGCGCGCGAGGGAGCGGATGGACAGCATGGTGGTTGTGGTTGTGGTTGTGGTTGTGGTTGTGGTGATGATAGGGATGAGGTGGTGTTGAGGGAGCTCCTAAATTTTTAGGAGATGGGTCTGTAAGAGAGGCTTCACGTGATGTGGGTGTTGAAGCGGCGGCTGCGATTGAGATTCGACGAGAGGGGGTATACGATAGGAAATTAAATATGTGATAAATGTTTTATTGTAGATTGATATGTTCAATGCGCAAATATCTAATTATTTGTCCATGTTGGAGTTGTAGGCGTGATGTGGTGTTTATGTAGGATGAAAACTTTACTGGCCTATGCGCTGCCTCAGGACAGTGAAAATTACGCCCATTCTTCAAATTAACCGCAGAAATCGCCATTTGTTTAACTTGTATAGCTTATTTTGAGTGATTTTGATCTCGATTGGAACAGTTGGTGTTCATGGAGTGAGTTGTGGCCTATGCACCTCAAAGTCGTCATGTCATTAGTTGATCGTGTCTAGATTGTATCGTAGCCCTTTTAAATAGGCCCCTCAATTCAGTCCCTTGGACGGAAAATCTCCAGGATTGACCTTGCCGCCACTGGAGACCTTGATCCAAGTCAACGTAGTCAGGTACGCCCAGGCTCCCTCCCAGTGATCCAGCTTCTTGACGCCTTCCTCTGACATGACATCGGGCAATACTAGCTATAGTTAGTTGAATGATGTCTCGCATCTGCGTAACTCTGAATGGCAACTTACAGAACCCATCCTTGTATTCCGTCTCTAAGGCAGCAATCTTTATTCTCAGCAAGTCCTCTCTGACACTGGCGGGACGGCCTGGACGACGAGCCTTCTTAGCGTCGCTGTAGTCTTCATCATATTGATGCACAAATCTAATATGGAATTAGCCTATGCTTATTCATATGGTGTTTGGAAGACGACCTACGTTGTGATGAGATCTTGAATGGCAGGGACATCCAGTATTGTGGTTCCCTTCTCACGCAAACCTTCTTGAAAGAATGCAACACGGTCGACTACATGGGAAGGTTAGTTCAGATTCTAGACACTTAGACACTTGTGCTCTGACATACCAATAGGCCTCTCCCTCTTGTTCCGTGAGGAAGCGAGCTTGTCCAACCTTATATCTCTGGCATTGGCCTTGTGAAGACGGACGGAATCTCTAGATTTGACATGCAGGGCGTTGACTTCACCATTGCGCTTTTTGGCAATTTGTTTCCTCGCTTTTTGCAGCGATGTAGGCATTTTGGGGGTTGTGGGATGAGTGTTGTAAGTGAATTTGAAATTTTTATGCACCTGCAAACTGGACTTGACCTTTTTTTTTTTTGGCTGCGTTTCTGCGGTAGCGCCAACGGCAGCAGGGGACAGTGGAGCTAGTGCATATCGGGTTAGGTTGGACATTTGGCTGTACAGTTGGAGTATGAGGCTTTGATGTACATACATGCATTTTAAAATGTCGCCAGACGATGGAATAAAGATTTGTAAAATTCTATATGGCTATAAGTAAATCATATATTTTCGGTATATGAAACTTCTTCGATCTAGATGTGAGATATGTCGTGGCTGGCAGAGTACAGCTTGTAAGACAAGGTGTCACTATGGTGCTGAAGATGATTTGATGGGCTAGAATGGGATGGAGATGGGCTCCTAAATAAGATGATTTTCGAGTAAGAAAAGTTATAAACAAAACTTGAACATGAATTTGCATTATATAGGTTTTTAATTTTTAATTTTTAATTTTTAATATCTTGCTTGATGTGAATGAGGTGCAACAAAAGAGGCCGTGGAGGTGTCTACTATGCCTGGTGGTCGCGACCCGCCCAACACGCGCCTCACTGCACGCCCATTAAACACAGCCCAGTCCAACACCCATACCCATACCCATGCCTCTCGTCCGTCGCGTGTCGCCCACTCATTAATCTACTTAGCCGCCTCTCTCCCGCGCCAGCTCCTTTTCTCTTGGCCTCTCTTCACTTTGCATTCAATATTGCTTTTCCGACTCGTCCAGATTTCAACAGATTGCTTGCAGTCAACAACAAACAAAGGCCCCCTGTACGCGGTCCCTGTTGTTATTGTTGCTGATATACCTTGTGT
This sequence comes from Simplicillium aogashimaense, assembly GCA_028455935.1. Classification (NCBI taxonomy): domain Eukaryota; kingdom Fungi; phylum Ascomycota; class Sordariomycetes; order Hypocreales; family Cordycipitaceae; genus Simplicillium; species Simplicillium aogashimaense. Next base: position 2,093,115 of record CM052010.1, on the reverse strand, counting down.
ACGAACCACGCCGCGTTTCTTTCGATACCGACTTGATGGCAATTCGATACGTCTCCAACTAATGGTTCCACGGGAACCTTTTTGCTCAGCAAATTAATAACCAGGGGGCTTCCATCGACTCTTGTCGAGGGCCATACGCAAAGATGGGCGTCTCAGGTGCCGTGGCCGCTTCGAACATGTCCTGTTAGTCAAGGCAATACTAACGAGAAGGCAGGATTGTTACCGCTCCTCAAGTCGATCCAGAAACCAACCGAGCTGAAAAAATGTAAAGGAGATACCCTCGGGGTCGATGCATATGGGTGGCTGCATAGAGCCGCCTTCTCCTGTGCCGTGGAGCTCGGCCAAGGCAAACCTACTAAGAGGTAAGCCTCAGCAGCAGCCGCCACCAAACTCGCGTTGCTAATTGTGCTAGATATGTCACTGCTGCCATGCATCGTGTCAAGATGCTGCAACATTTCGGCGTCAAGCCTTACATGGTTTTTGACGGTGATTACCTCCCCAGCAAGGCAGCAACCGAAGACTCACGCGCCAAGAATCGAGACGCAAAGAAGAAGTCGGCCAATGATCTTATGAAAGCTGGCAAAGCATCTCTAGCCGCCCAGGAGTTCCAAAAATGCATCGATATTACCCCCGAAATGGCATCGACACTCATTCAGCAACTCAAAAAGATGGATATACCTTACGTCGTTGCACCATACGAAGCTGATGCACAACTCGTTTATTTGGAGAGGCATGGGCTGATTGATGGTATTTTATCAGACGACTCTGACTTGCTTGTTTTTGGCGCGAAACGCCTCCTCACCAAACTGGACCAATACGGAAACTGCATTGAAATCAATCGACGGGATTTTGGCGCATGTCGGGAGGTGTCTCTAGTTGGTTGGTCAGATGCCAACTTCCGAAGGATGGCCATCATGAGCGGCTGTGATTACTTGAATGGACTACAAGGTGTCGGCTTAAAGACAGCGTACAGATTACTGCGGAAATCAAAGACTCCTGAACGCGTAGTCAAGATGTTGCAATTTGACGGAAAGCGCGTTTCAGAGAACTACCTCACACAATTTTATCAGGCAGAACTTACGTTTCTGCATCAATGGGTGTTTTGTCCAACCAAGAAACAGCTCGTCCATCTTACTGAGCTAGAAGAGAACCGTACCGCTGAAGAGATGCCATTCATAGGGCCTTACGTCGAACCAGAGACAGCCAGAGCTATTGCCAGCGGCGACATGAACCCGATTACGAAGGAGAGAATCATTATCCCGACGACGCCTTCTAAGAGAAGCTTCTCGGCAAGCAATTCTCCAGTCGTCACACAACAATCAGCTAAGAAGCCAATCAACTCTTACTTCAAGAACCATGGCCGTGTACCAATGGGCGAAATGGACCCCAACTGCTTTTCAGTCGATGCACAACGAGTCGCGCAGCTTACTGATGGTGGTCGAGCACCAAGAGTGTTTCCACTGCCACGCCCTTACATCGAAGGCCGCTCCCAATCGACTCCTTCAGGCATGGTGAACCAGACGCCGTTGCAGCGACGGAGATCCCCTCGCTTACAGCGCAACCGCACGGAACCCATGTCTGCTATGTTATCCAAGATGTCTGGCGATTCTGTCGTTTCTGGCAAGACTCTATTCAGTCCTCTGGTTGAGGCATCCAAGAAAGGCACTCCCCAGTCTGAACCTCCGTCTCGGCCACAAAAGAAGGCACGCCTTTGTGACGAGACTGACCCCACCGATGGTTCGCCCAAAAACAGTCGATTCTTCTCAGCTAAACCCAAATCCCAAACTAGCAGTGGGAATAAGGAGGCATATCTGCTATCTGATGACTCTATTGAAGAAGCCCTGCAACACCTTCCTGATGTGGATAGCTGGTCACAATGCAAGCAAACAAAGAAAACATTGACGATCTTCTCTGAGAAAAGCCAGGAAACTTGTACACAAACAACGACGCAAATCTCAGCTAGCGATGGCATCTCCCAAGAGGTGTCAATCCACATTTCGCCAGACTCATCCTTCGAAGCTCCAATGGCGCCCCCCAAATCCATCATTCCTCTTTCACAGAAGCCGAACAACACCCCAGCTCGAATTTCACTCAACCATTTTTCGTATTCATCAAGGAGAACCGAGACTCCTGCCTCAGCTATGTCTGTTCAGTCGTCGATATTCAGTGCCGCTTCTACACCATCCACGGCTCCATCTACCACTCGCTCCCGCTTGACACCTCTCGCCAGCCTTGGTGCCAAGGCATTAAATATGCCACAGTCGCCTCGCCCAGTACAGCAACGCCGCGTATCATATGGTGGCAATAAGAGCCTTCTAAGCATGCCAGTCAACCCATCATTCGTACCACTACCCAAGGTGAACCTGGATGAAGTTGAGGCTCTTCATAAGCCATGCGGCAGCGAGGACCAAATCATTCCCGATAGCGACGGCGAAGATGATGACCTAGAAGGTGCGAAGGCGTTACCGCCTACGAAGAAGTTGGATCTGTCGCGATTTGCTTTGCGATGAAATACCACGGCTCTCTTGGTCACCTACTATGTCGCTGCATTGGCAAACTGTTTGTTGCAAACGCATTATGAAGCATTTTCTCTGGCTTAGAACGGGGCGTTCTAATATCAATGTCAAATTTTAAGATTGATAAGTTGTAGTCGGCCCTTTTGCAGGTTTTTTTTGTTTTGTTTTGACGGAGTCTCGGTCTATTTATTGGGGGATTGCATTGTCGGTGGCGTTGGTAAGGACAGGAGTTGGGATATACTTTTGATATACATTTTTTTCTTTCTTCTTATATGATTCAATAGCAATCAATTACTTTCCAGACTAAGCTGATGCCATCTATGTTCTTTTCATGTGAACCATCATGAAGCCATTCACAAGTATTGAGACCATTAATATCATGGAGTCCTTTACATGTTTATGAGAGCACATAAATTGCTCTTCCGTGTGTCTATATACATATATTCATAATCATCGCTAGTCAGATGCAAAACAGCAAAGTGAGAAAACATCAACAAAAAAAACAGAACTGCCAAGAAAACCTTCAATGCGCCGTCAAACCATCCTCGCTGAGCTGACCAGATGAATCCTACTCTAATTCCCGCCGCATTAATAGAAAAATGCTGATTGCGTGCGTCTCATGCCATATCGAATATCGTGTCTAGCTTCTGCAATGCTTTCATTGAGGTACTGGAACATTAAGATATGTTCGTGTTTGCCATCCATAAGCCCGTAGGCATTTACCATTGGCGTCGCGCAGTGGTTGATTGTCCTCCAGCTCAAAGCGTCTAATGCTTACCTTGCGGTGCTCCATAGACCCCTAATCAATCTGAGATCCTCTAGATTGAATGGCTTAGTAAGGACGAGCCATCATGTCAAGATACTCTTCCGCGGTAGTATCGACCATCTCGTCATCAAATTCATCAACATCATCTTCTTCTACTTCCTCCTCCTTGTCTGCTGCCAGTGCCCGAACCTGTTTCTAACGTCGCCTGTTAGACATGGGCGTAGATGTCGGCGCAGAAGACGAGGTGAGATCGCTGTTGAAGGACCATTTAGCTGAGGGTTTGGTCAGTACTTACTCGGGTCTGAAAGTCGTCGACGGTATCCTAATACTCACATGATGCAAGATTGTCCGCTGTGTCCTCCAACAGGATGATGCGCCTCTTGTTGCAGTATGACGTCTTGTCCATGATGTCCACTTTGAGTTTAGAGTCTGCCAACTCTGCGATAGGCTTTTCGAACATCTCCGAGAGATTTTCTACCGCCATCTCTAGATCTTTTTGGTTGTCTTCGAATATTTCCGTCAGATTGTTGCGCGCGAGATAAAAGGCAAACGCATACGTCCATTTCAGTGTTTGCCTGCAGGTTTGAAGAGCTTGGGATGCCGAACTAAGATATTGGACTTCAATCCAAGACATTCCCGACGTCGTTTGCAGCTGAATCATCTTCTTCTCCGTCTTTAATGCGATATCCTTATCGAGTCTCGCAGATTGTTCGTGATTGGCATAGCGGTTATAGTAATGCAGGTACCTCTCCAAAGACACTCGTGACTTGGCTTGGGCATCTCTTGCTTCCGAGCCACTCTTTTCCTCAAACCTGTTGCAGTTGTACCAGCTTGTCCCGTGCTCAGACCAAAGCCCCATGCACATCCAACAGAATTCATGCTTGCACTTTCGGCATGTCATGTGGTTGCACCCGCCATTTTTTTCAATAGTAGATTGGCACTGGGGACATTCTTTGGTGTTGGCGGAAATCCAGTTCGCAGTTTCTGAATCATCGGCGCACTTCTTGAGCCATTTCTTGACTAACTCACAGGCAGCAGGCTGATGATCAGGGTTGGGACAACCAAAGCAAAAGCGGAAGCCACAGTGGCACGTTACAGTCGGCACTATCCTATCCAAGTCCTTCTTCTTGACGAAGCATTCAACGGCGTTCGGGCAGTCTGGGGCGGGACACCACTTGAAAGCATCCTTGTCCTCAACATATGTGCGGTTGAGAAGCTCGTGATATCGGTCTGTGAGATCTGCTGTAACCAGCAGGTCAAGAGATCTTGAGTCCAAGATACGGCCGCAGCTATTAGCAGGGCATTGAATCCTAGCAGCTTCGCCTTCATCTTTGATCTTTTGAGTTAGATAGTGACGGTAGCAATCAACGCAATAACGATGACCACACTTCATGGCAAACGACTCGAGCCCTTCCTCATCCTCATAACAAATCTCACACGTGAACCCAGGAATTGCCTCCAGCTTGGGGAGTGAGTCAGTGTTACTGCTCAATCCGGCAGCTTCGAGGACTCGTTCAGGGCGATCCATGTAATCTTCCAAGAGACGCTCCTTGTTCCAGTGGAAGTGGCGAAGCATGATAGCCGCATCTTCTTTTCGCATATCAAGGATCATATTGACTTCGTCTATCATAGCGTCTTGCTGTTCTTGGATATCGGCTGGTTCGAAAACTTTGAATGCTACGAGATGTGCGGGAGCCTTCTTCTTGTCCATATCCTTCGGGGATAGGCCGAAATCGGGATCGGGCTCGTCGAAATCAACATCGTCAAAATCTAGCGGATTCGTTAGCATGTTGTAAGGAGCGATGCTGGATGATAAGTGTCTAACTTACCTTCACCCGCCGAGAGATCTTCGGCGCTATCCTGCATAAGCTCGTCATCGCTCGACATTTGAGACATGAGCTCCTCGTCTGAATCCATACCGGCACTTGTAGTTGTGACTGGCGTGGGTGGCGCGGCTATAGTGGCAGTTGAGGCGACGGCCCTCTTATTAGGATGCTCTTCGACTGTCGAGGAATTAATCGTCGCCTCACTCGCCCTTCTCTTTCTCGTAGAGGGCGGAATGGTGGCGGCGCCGTTGGGATTATGTGACGATGGAGTTGGCACTGAAACCAGATGCCCGCTAAAACGAAGACGCAAAAATCAAGGTCAAGGCAGATGTGGCTAAGCCTGGCGATGCTGAACGAAGCGGATGTGCTTAATGAATGCTGACAAACGGGTTGTGGCAAATATAGCCTGGGTGAAAAGCGAACGAAAGGAACTCAGATCAGCAGACGATGACCTTGGGCAGGAGAATGTGAACAACGCTTTTTGGAGTTGTCAAATCGAGCAAATGGGTCCAGAATGTAGGAAATAAGAAAGACAGACCCCGAGGGGAAAAGAGGTGTGCGTGGTGATGTATGCAATGATAAGGTTTGTGGTTGGAGCCCAAAGTCGGATGGGTTGTTCGTATTATGGGGTCATCACGAAAGCGGTCGAAAAGGTGAGGCAATGACATCGCACCTGTTGGCAGGCGGGATTGGCTTAAAGTAGTCGGCGGATTTACTTCGGCCAGGCTGACTCATGTGAACAAGTCAAGGCAGCACCGCACAGCGCTGTGGTTCAGGCAGACACAGGGGGAAAAGTGGTCGCCACCCGCCCAAGCCGCCCACTAACACCGCGCCAGTCACAGTGCTTGCAGCGCTGTGGCAGCCAATTCAACCCCGCTTGCCCGCCCTCGCAGCAGGCGGCCACTGTGGACCATATGACTCTGGCGCTGCTAGTGGCTATTAGCGGGGGATTTCACGGCATAGCTCTGTCTCTTCTGACGGAACGGACCATCGGCTGTTCCAAGCCAGAGCAGGCTGTGAGACGTGTCACCGTGTATCTGAATCAGTCATGTCGAGGGATGCAGAAAAAAGTAAAAATAGTTCAGCAGTTCAACATGTAAACTTTACAATAGGGGAATGAATTCTAACATGTCTTGTTAAATTGTGAATTTGCTTTACTATCTGGAGAGCTACTTTTCAACAAATTCTCCATGACATGCCATCTGCAAAGTCGTCCCTTGAGCAGATCAGCAGGTCCATGTTACATTAGCTTGGCTGGTGATAAGGAGCTGCATCGCATGTGCCATTTTGTACCGGCGTCGTGAGTGATTCTCCTACGCGACTGGCATAATCAGCCCATCACCATGGCACACTTGTAAGGCCCCTACGGGTCTCCTTTTACACTTTATGTCTCCGAGACTCAACCAAATTCCTCTCATTTATTCCGTAATAGCTTATTACAAGACCTTCTCAGCCATGGACACTGCATAGGGAGTCAGTATACAGCACGATTTCCTCATTATAGAGTGCAATTGATCGCATACCTGAAGCGCCAGTGGCGTCGGGCTCAATGTGAGTCTCGGTCACCTTGCCGTCCTCAATCTTGAGGGCATATCGCTGGCTGCGAGTTCCGCCCAGAACGGCAGCAGCACCGTCAAAGGCAAGGTCCAAAGCCTTTGTAAATTCAGCATTTGGATCTGCAACAAATCGAATCTGCCTCAGTATCAGTAACTGTTTACATATGTTGCCGCATCATGTTATACATACTCCTGTCTCGCCAGCAGGGTCAAGCTGCTCGGCCCAAGCCTTCATACTTCGCACTGTCAGTATACTTCTCCATCTAACGAAAGACTATCTGCACTGAGAAGTGCTGGCATACTTACACGAAGGGGTCATTGACAGACACGACAAAAACGCTGCCAGCCTTCTTCAGGTTGGGATGGTTGATATAGGAGGGGATGTGTGTGCTTGAGCAGGTACCAGTGAAGGCACCAGGGACACCAACAATGTAGCCATTGGCTGTCTTGAACTCATCAGCAAGGCTGACCTTGTTAGAGGCCGAGTTCTCCAGGAGGGCGACATCGGGGAGCTCGTCGCCGACCTTGATCAAGGCACGGGGAGTCGAATGGAAGTTTCGGCCAATGGCCATGGAAGGGCGGGAGAGGGCGGCACGGCGAATAGAGGAGCGGAACGACATGATGAATTCAAATGCCAACGAAACTTGGGTGAATTGGCGGGATACGGTTGAGTAGCTGTTGATGTCGACGTTATTGTGGTCAAATTACGTGAGGCGCGGCGTTTGGAGCTATGACGTTTTGGGAGCAGCTGCAAGCCAAAACGGTCGGCATGCATCAGCTGGTGGGAAATTCAGGTCCCTGGATGGCCTACCCGGGAGTAGGGTTGTGGGTTAGGATGTGCAATTGCTCTTTCATGACGAACACATAAATTAGTGTGTGTTATGCATATATTTCATTGTTCCTGTGTGGTAAGTTTCGAATATCAAACTGATTTGTTGATTGTTTTGCGTCAACCGCCTGAGTGACTAGCTAGATATATGAAGCTATCAGAGTGAATCTTGGTGGAAGGCTACCAGCAGGGGGGAGCAGTCGCAGTGGACAAGGGGTCGAGACCACTGGAGATTGGCAAAGGATCGAGCAGAGTGGTAAGGAAATGTAAACCGCAATCTGAAGCATAACTGTATCTTCCGCGATTAAATTGCGCTAGTTTAGTGGTAACAAAGCCCAGTTATTTAGTTACGTTGAAATGAATTGCGACAATGTTTCGCAGATTTCCATTCGAATTGAATGGCTTCTCGTGTGCTGGGAAGAATTCACGTCTAGTATGACGAGACAATGAGTACGCACCAATTGATCGCAAGGACGGTCTACAAAGTCCATTGCTAAGAAAATTCACTATCATAACTCCACAGAAGGCCTGGGCAGGGTGCATTTACGGAGTACCTGGAATGACTTGTGCATCGTCAGGAAATAGTCGATTGGATGTGCATGGGTAGCGCTATCGGTGGAGTGGCCGAGGAGCGATGATGACATGGGCCTAAAAGGGAAGAAAATAAAAACAGGAGAGAGAAATGAATATGGGGGTTGATCTTGCTAGATCCCAATTGTTTGAAAATAGGTGGCTGTTTCAACAGCTCAGCAAGAGAAACAAGCCAAAACCTGCGTCAAGAAATTGAAGGGTGATGGATCATGTACCAGCACTGATGCAGGGCGGCTGGGACTGGGGCGCTGTACCAAACGCACAGCTATCGCAGAGCACTTTAGTGCATCAGGTTCCCCCTCCAAACTACCCCATGACCAGAAATTTGTCTCCGCCTTTTCCCTAACACGCCGTGGGATAGAAGCCACTACGTCAGGAACTACAGCGCAGACCACTAGCATTCAGGTACAGCCCGCTATTCCGCTATTCTGTTCCATGGTAATGGTCCAAGCTCACTGTAACAAACCCCTCACCTCGAGCTGTTTTCATTTTTTATTGAAGATGCGCACACTGACGACTGAAATTTCACTAACTTTTTTTATTTTTTAAAACCGTGTTTCCTCCGTAACGAAGTTACTTCATTTTAAATTGCATTTTCATAAAATCTTTTCTAGACACATGAAATAGTTGGTGCGGCCCCTGACTCGAAGACTCGAAGCCTCTCTCGTTCTCCCACACACACGTAACCAGGCACCACCATTCACCCTCTGGTTCCTTAATTAACCCTTATTACCAACCACTACAGGCGGCACACTCACACTCACACCACACTAAAAAAGGGTACCTGGACTGTCTTGGGCCTGCCACTGCATCGACCTGTACCCACGCTCCACTCACTCGCTCGCTCCCACTTGTCACTCCTCTTTGTCTCTCCCAGTCACAGTAGCCACCGACAGGCGCCCCCCCCGCTGATCCGCTCCCCTCTTTCTCGGTCGGCTCAGGCCTCTTCCTTCTCTCTCTTGTCTCCTAATTTGATCGATCGTGCCTCTTCCAAAGAGCATTCTATCGTCGAGACGCATCTCCCGCTGCTGTCTTGTGTCGCCATTCTTGATTTCATTGCGCACAGAAGCCAAGCCAACTTTTGCGACCAGCAATACTTTCGGCGCTGATTTGTGATCTCAAACATCACACTTGTACCACCATTTTAATCGTCCACGTCTTTTTTCTTGCCGGCTAGCCCTCGCGACCACAGGGCGAAACGCAAATTCCTTCCACGGCACCAAGTACAGCATCCTAATTTCGATCGAACGATACCGCATCATCCACACCTGGTACCGAAACTAGTTTTCTGTAACGGCGACGGCCCCGAATCTTCCAAACAAACGTCCCCCAGCGCATCGCTTCGCCCAATCATCCCACCTACTACAACTCTCATGAGAAACAAGACTATTGCTACACTGATTGACTCTAATCTCAATTAGAGACGCAAGTCACTTAATAGCAAGACCTGTTTTGCCAGGTCTTGAAAGTTGTTGAACTTTGTTGCGCCTGTCGCTTCTAGCTGTGTGAGCGTCAGCTTCTGTAACGGTTTAGCGACGAGCCTGTTCTTCCACTACATACCCGTGCGAGTATATATCCATCATGTTATCGGCGCCCAATCGAGCCTCTACTGCATCCTCCTCGTCATTTCAGCCTTTGTCTCGCCAGAACACCATGTCTTCCTACGACGGATCGCGCTCTGCGCGCCAATCTAAGCGGTTCTCCATGTCCGCACTCTACATGTCCATGTCGGCCAATGAGGGTGAAATGGAAATTGAAGATGATCTTGCCAAAGGTAGGATTCCAGTCCCAATGCACCATTTTAAATTGAACCTTATGTACTAATGGAACTTCGCCTTGTACAGCTCAGAAAGTCCTCCGCGAATTGAAGTCCAAGATCTCATCCCAATCAAAGAAGAACTTTGTTCTTGAGAAGGACGTCAGATACCTTGATTCTCGTATCGCGCTTCTTATTCAGAATCGCATGGCTTTGGAAGAAGTAAGCAGAGTTCTTTACGATACACCCCTGGTGATGCGAATCTAACGTCTTGTAACAGCAAAATGAAGTCGCGAGCCATCTCGAAGACCCTTCAGATATGCAGGAAGGCTTCTTTCCAAATGACGACAAGACACAGAAATACGGCAACCTGATGTTCCTGCTGCAGTCCGAACCACGCCACATTGCGCAGCTCTGTAGACTTGTTACTATGGCCGAGATCGATTCTCTTTTGCAAACCGTCATGTTCACCATCTACGGTAACCAGTACGAAAGCCGAGAAGAGCATTTACTGCTCACTATGTTCCAGGTCAGCCACACTGAAAAACATCATCATGTATCACAACATTAGCTGACCAGACCTAGTCTGTCCTTACATATCAGTTTGATCACACGCCAGACTACTCATCTCTGTTACGTGCCAACACTCCTGTGTCTCGAATGATGACCACGTATACGCGCCGAGGTCCTGGTCAAAGTTTCTTGAAAACGGTCTTGGCCGATAGAATCAGCAGCCTCATCGAGTTGAAGGATCTCGACCTGGAAATCAACCCCCTCAAAGTTTACGAGCGCATGCTGGAACAGATTGAAGAAGAGACTGGTTCTCTCCCACCCAACTTGCCCAAGGGCATCACCGCCGAACAGGCCGCTGAGAACCACCAAGTTCAAGCCATTATCGAACCTAGATTATCGATGCTGACGGAAATTGCCAATAACTTCCTCACCACTATTATCGATGGCCTTGAGGAAGCGCCTTACGGAATTCGATGGATTTGCAAGCAGATTCGCAGTTTGACTAAGCGCAAGTACCCTGATGCCAATGACCAGGTGATTTGCACCCTGATCGGAGGCTTCTTCTTCTTGCGTTTCATCAACCCCGCCATTGTTACCCCGAAATCCTACATGCTGATCGAGGGCCAACCATCCGACAAGCCACGCCGAACTCTTACCCTTATTGCCAAGATGATTCAGAACCTGGCAAACAAGCCTTCCTACGCGAAGGAGCCATATATGGCCAAACTGCAGCCCTTTATCGAGCAAAACAAGGACAGAATTAATCGATTCATGCTCGACCTTTGTGAAGTTAGCGACTTCTACGAGAGTCTGGAGATGGATAACTATGTTGCGCTTTCCAAGAAGGATTTAGACCTCGACATCACGTTGAACGAAATTTATGCCATGCACGCACTGATTGAAAAGCACCAAGGAGAGGTTTGCAGGGATGAGAATTCTCACTTGGCAGTCATCGTCACGGAGCTTGGAGCCGCTCCTGCTCAGCTCCCCCGCAAGGACAACAGAGTTATCAATTTGCCGCTCTACAGCAGATGGGAAACTGCTATCGATGACCTGACAGCAGCCCTCGACATTACGCAGGAAGAAGTGTTCTTTATGGAAGCCAAGTCTGTCTTTGTGCAGATCATGCGCTCTATTCCTCAGAGCAGTGCGGTTTCACGCCGCCCCCTGAGACTGGAACGAGTCGCGGATGCCGCTGCAACAAGCCGCAATGATGCCGTCATGGTTAGAAAGGGTATTCGCGCCATGGAACTTCTCTCACAGCTTCAGGAACTGGGCGTGATCGATAAGAATGATCAGTTCGGTTTGCTCCGCGAAGAGGTGGAACAGGAATTGCAGCACCTGGGATCCCTCAAGGATGGTGTGCTAGCTGAGACGAAGAAACTTGATGATGTGTACAAGACCATTCGCGACCACAACACGTACCTTGTGGGACAACTTGAGACTTACAAGAGCTACCTGCATAATGTCCGATCTCAGAGCGAAGGCACGAAGCGAAAGCAGCAGAAACAGCAGGTTCTCGGTCCCTACAAGTTTACTCATCAACAGCTTGAGAAGGAGGGGGTGATTCAGAAGAGCAATGTTCCCGATAACAGACGGGCCAACATCTACTTCAACTTCACCAGCCCTCTTCCTGGCACTTTTGTCATTTCGCTTCACTATAAGGGTAAGTAGCGTACCGAATTTGCTTTACTATACTGTTTCTAACGTCATCTTAGGACGCAACCGCGGGCTTTTAGAGCTGGACCTCAAGCTCGACGATTTGCTCGAAATGCAAAAGGATGGCCAAGAAGAGCTCGACTTGGAATATGTACAATTCAGCGTGCCCAAGGTCCTTGCGCTGCTGAACAAGCGCTTTGCTCGCAAGAAGGGATGGTAAGCTAGACGCTATGCTGCGCCGTTCACTGATAGCGTCGAACAAGGAAGATACAAAAGCGTGTGCTTCCTACTGTCTCAGAAAACAGTATATGAAACACTCGAGGTAAAGCCCTACTTTGGGCGAGAAGCCTCAGAGGTTTAATTCTCTTACACTACGCGACATTTCTTGACCTGCAACAGGTCAGAGTATTGCATGACTGCTTTGATACCCACGGCACTTACCGCCGTTTGCTAATATGGCACGCTTGCCTTACTCATAATACCACCAGCCCTCATTGGGTCCGTCTCGGAGTATACGTCGGTTCTTCAGGTCACAGTACGGTGACACATGCCTGGGAAGCAAGCGCCGAGCCCCATACCCGATCAAGTTGATGGACAGTAGAGCGCGACATTGATATTGGATACCCGGCGTTGATTCAGATAGTTCAAATTTGCGGGAGGAACTTGTCGACGGAGTACTCGTTTGCGTTTTTGTCGATTTACACGAGGCTCTGCCGCAACTAAAAGCTGAGCTTTCTTTGCGGCAGACGAACACCTCGTGTCGCTTTTGATTTTTGTCAGTGGTTTCTTTTGATCTGGAAGAGAATGAATTAAGAGTTATATCCCCGGAATGTACGACTAGGGTATGAGTTTTTTTTTTAACTGTCTTTTTCGCGTTGAACAACTTTCTTTTATATAGGAATGAATGTATTTTGTATTCAAACTTCTTTTGCTGATGCTGTTTATCTCAAGTGTCTGATTGTACTTTCTGTAGTCTGATGCTCTTTGATTCTGTTCCGTGTGCCATTCTGGTAAGGTGTACACTCTAAAATGCAAATGCGCAAACAGTGTAATCTCAAACGTTTCCTAATTCCAACATGTCATTTGGGAGACCATTCTGGTGACGATCGGTAGTCTTTTTCCAAGGCCAGTTCCATTTCGCGGGGGAAGCTACGCCGCCACCACGGGCCATGAGGCGTCTTTTACGACCCTCTGGTGGCATTGGAGGTGCTGGTTCTGGCAGTTCAGGGCTCCTCCAGCGTGTGATGACTGAGAGGACGGCAGCATAGCAGCTCTGCGTGAGGGCTGTGAAGGAGCGGGTTTGGAAGAGGAAGACGATGATCATGAAAGGGACGCAGACGAAAACCATGGTGACAGGGAAGCGCCAATCTGTGGCGGGAACTGTGAACTCTGTGATGCCAAAGACGGACTGACTTGTTAGTGGTGATGATGTATTGGAGGAAGAAAATCTTACTGTGACAAAAGTGAGAGGGAGGAAGATCATGCTAATCATGGTCAAGATGCGGATATTGTCGCCCTGATCAATTGCGCGTCTACTTTCTTTAATTGAGCTTCCGCTAAAGAGCTGGTCGCGCAGATTTTCAATCTCCTTGCGGGTGCGTTCGTTTCGCTTGAGCACCTCTGAGAGTTCGTTGACGGCCTTGTCGAGATCACGGCGTAAAAGCCCCATGGTATTGCAGTATGCCACGCCCTCGGGCGAAGATGGGGCAGGGTGTGGCCAGAGGACGCCATGAGAGCCGTGCCAAAACTCGTCGGTGAAGGTGTCGTAGTATGCGGCTACCATGGCCTTGATGCCGGTGTTGATGACGGCGAGGGTATTGTAGGCCCAGAAGTAGCGGCGAATGTAGGTGAAGTTTTTGTCCTCGAAGAGGAGTTTGTCGCGGAGGCGGCGGTCGAACATGAAGCCGGTCTGGATTGTTAGTAGTGGGATGACATGTGAACGATGGTACGTACAGGTGGTGTAATGAGTTTGGTGATTCTCTCGTGGAGAATCTGGTTCCGTTTGACGGCGTCGTGGTACTCTGACACGAGAAGCATGAGGAATGCGTATGGCCCGTTGTAGAAGTTCTTGTCGGTGAAAGAAGTGTCTCGAACGGTGTGCTGTTCGTCGGGGAAGCTTTGAATGCTGAGGATATGCCATGGGCCGAATGTATCGTAGAGGCATCCTTCCATTTCTTTGTTGCGACGACTTCTCATGCGCAAGGTCTTGATTGGCTCGCCGCCGAGAGAAAGAGCTAAGACAGAGCCGCACTCGGCGATATCAATGTGGTCGTCCAGGCGCTTCTCAGAGGGTCGCTTCTCGTAGCGCTGCCATGGAGCGGGCTCAAAGCCTTCACTGACGCAGGTATAGTACTTGAAGGAGAAGAAGAATGATCGCTGACGCAGCTGGATAATAGCTGGAGATGGAGCCGGCATGCCAAGTGTGTTGGGGAATGTGCCTTCAAAGGCACGGCGCATACAGGCACAAGAGCGGCCGCGGTTTGGCTTGTCTGAGAGGAGGTGCTGGAGCAGCTCTGCCATGTCGAAGTGCTGGGACATGGCTAGCTTGAGGGCTGCGAGCATGAGTGGTGTGGGTTCTTGGACGATACTGCATTCGTTAGCTAGGTTGGATTGCTAACAGGGTGGAAACTTACGTGATTCGGCCAACGGCATCAGAGGACTGATTTACCTCTCTGATTGCATCCCATACAATTGGTGCATCGACTATGCCATCGGGGGACTCAAACGGTCCATCACCGCCGTACTTGGTAGAGCCTGCCACATCAACATCTGTGCTAATCTTCGTAGCAGTGGTATTATCAAAGACTTCGTAAATCTCAAACGTCGAGCTAACATAGCTCTCCCTCTCGTAAGAAGCAAAGTCCCTAAACCGCATCGCCATATCAATATCCTGGCGTCTGCGTATAGCTTCTTCCAGAACAAGAGCCACCTCGTGCGAAAATTCCTCATCCTTGAGGAAACTTAGCAACATCTCATCCGAGAAGCTCATCGGTGTAATGCGTTTAGTTGTCCTGGGCCCAACATCTTGAAAAGTAGATCTTGGACTGGCCGGGTCCAGCAGTGGAATGAAGCAGAAGTCATCATCATTTACTGGCAAATACTCCCCATCGTGATTACTGATGGTGACACGGGAGGGTTGGGGAGACGGCGCGAATCTAGGCCGTTCTGGCGCTTCAAGAGTGTCTCTGCGAGGGCGCCCACGTAGACTATTGAGATTCACAGAGTCACTGGCGAATGTTTGTGCGCGCAGGGGTGGCGAAGTAGGCACCACGGCTGAGGAGCGGCTATCTGCCCGGTCTCTAGTGGTGGGGAGGCTGTCGCGGAGAATGCGAAGACCACGGACGTACTCTTCGTGGTGGTGTTGCGCCGAGGTGATGAGTTCCTGGATGTTCTGTTGACTCATGGATACAGCCGGCTTTGATCACGGAAGGTGTTTGGAAATATATGTTGTATTAAATGAATAGAAATAGCAAAGAAACTGAACACGCTTAATGAGACATGAGATTTGAATCAGATTTTCAAGAGGAGGGAAGACGGGGGAGGGTAAGCCTATTTCTAATCTGTCTGGTGTAGATCCAAAACCAATACTCCGTTCGCCTTGGCTGAGGCTGACCAAAGCGCCAAGAAAAAGGACAGCACAGCACGTCTTCTAGAAAAAGTGGCTGTATTTCAAAGCACAATCAACGTCGATAAAGCTCAGATCCGATGCGTCAGCGCAGTTGCACTGCATGAGACATGCATGGCAGTACAGAAATTCCTGGACAGTGCTGCGTTTGTCACCGGAGGACATTGCCATCTGAATGATTGGATAGAGCGAGGTGGTTGCCTGCCGGACGTACGGACGTCGTGTAATCAATTCATAGCACGGGTGTGTGTTGGACGTCTGCCTGCAATTGACATGACGTCGCTTGCACAGGCCTCGGCTAGATATGGGCTGGTCAGAGATGGGGGAAAGAGGAGATAAAAAGTGAGGCTGGTCGTGTTTATGATGACGATGCTGCAGTAGCTTCATCGAATACAATACCGAGAGCGGGTCGGGACGGCTGACCGCGGCCAGACCTCGACCTAGCATTGACAGAGTGCGGAATAAAGAATGGTGCTGAGAATGCGGAGATGCAAGATCTTCTAAACAAGCTTCCGTGCCAGAGCTGGACCACGGAATCGACGGACAAAGCAGACGTGGCGCTGATCAGCGTGGTCAGGAGGTGCGCTGTCATCACAAAGCCATACAATGAGGCGGCCATGAGGCGCAAATAGTCTGGCCGCCTTCTTCAACACGCACTCAACTGAAGGAAGAGCCTGTTCTATCGGCAAAAGCCAAGGTCACAGATGGCTTAATTGATTCCTCAAAAAAGCGAGATGAATCCAGTGAGACAACAAAAGAGCAAGTGCGCCGCACATAAATAACGTATCTAAGCAAAATCAATATCTACTGTTCAGCCGCCGGTTTTCCACTTCGTTCGGGATATCATAATTGCCTCTTCTTTAATAGTTCTTGACTCTTCGACTTTTAGAATCCTCGTTTGGTTTTCTTTTTACCAAAAACGTCGTCGTGGACTCTATCGCATCCGCAAACAATATCCAGGTAAATTTAGAATCGGTAGAGTTTTCGCTCCTCCAGCTTAGGCTGCCACCGTTCCAGAAGCTGCGGGCTTGCCGGCGTCGTCGACCTCCATGGCAGCGTCCTCCTCGCCTTCTCCTTCGGCACCCTCGTCTTCTTCAACAAGTTCATCCTCACTCTCGCCTTCCAGGTCAACACTTTCGTCATCGGAGCCCTCCTCTTCTTCATCGCCATTGGCAGCAGCGGCAGCTTCATCAGTGCCGCCCATTTCGGCGTCCTCTCCCTGTTGGCCCGCTTCCGCCGTTTCTGTTTCCGCGGCAGCCTCTGCCTCTTCCTCCTCTCTTTCCTCAGCACCGTAGTCCTCGTCATCAGCCGCCAAATCGGCCTCCGGCTGCTCAGGAGGGAATTCAGCGGGAGCAGAAGCCTCGGAATCCCTGGAAGGCTAGTTAGTACACCGCGCAGAGACAGGTGCTGTAGCACGGCCAGACGTACCATTTGATAGCAAAGCGCGTAACACGGGGCTTCTCAGCCAGGACATTGCGCTTCACGCGCTCGATGATGGGTTTCGCAGGTGGCTCAGCAGCCAGTTCAGGTGTGTCGTACTCATTGTTGACGTAGTATCCAACTCGCACAAACTCGCGATCGTCGTAGGAGCAGGTAAGAAGAACCACTGTTACGCCGAGAATGTCGGAGTCAGGAATGCGTGAAATATTGGGGGCATCTGCCTCGAAAAGGAACTTGTTGACTCCAACGGGAACGGGACCGACAAGGAGAGAGTCGAGAACTTGGTCGTGTTGATCGCTAGAGAAAGGTTAGAGCTGATGCAGAAGCACAACTTTTAACACTTACGAAGTAGCAGAGCCGACATATGTCAATTTCCATTCCAAATCTAACACGCGTAAGCAAAATGAACACAATACATGCAGCCTAAGCTTGGGAATCACAAACCATGCTCAAGTTGCTCGAGGCACTCAAAGGTGATCTCGAACTCGTACTTGTCCGTAAACATGGCGGGGTTGTTAACAACCTTGACGCCGAGGAGAGAGACAACCGACATGATGGGTAGTGTTTGTAAATGTTGATTCGGTCGATTTGGTCAAGGAGAACGGCCGAGACAACAATTTGATTGATGTTCAGCGTGAATGGGTTGCGAGCAGAGCACTTGAAGTGGTCGCAGCGCGATGTCGCGGTGTGAAGGAGATGATGGTGGGGCAGAGGGGAGGGCGAAATAGCTTCGAAAATGCGATGGTACCTGGTTGATAGCAAAAGACAGTGTATCGCGACGTGGTGTGTTGATGCTGAAGTCCAAAAAAATTGTGAGTGAGAAGTGAAGGAGAAAAGAGGTCGGGTCTGCAAAGAAAGTGGGCAAGGCAAAGTGCGATTGATATGGCTAGTTGGTTATTTCCCGTTGCGCCTGAGCCTCTTGTTTGCTTGTCTTGTCCTGTCTCGCCAAATAGGGTGCGCTATTGAGGCGGGACGCGCTTTGGGGCCGTTCAGCGCGTTAAGTGGCTCCCTGCAAGTGGAACAGGCAGGCAAGGCAGGTACGGCCCAGCACCACTAGCTGGGGCAAGTGCTCGCGCCTGCCTGGACTGGTCTATCTGTTTCATGCACCCAGCACTTCACCGCCCGCGGCCCACTTCGATTCTGCCTCCAACCTCCCAGCTCCCAATAGATGTGGAATTTTATGCGACTGTACGGGAACGGTGTTGTTCATTCCGCCGCCTAACGAATCCATTTTCATCAAACGGGGACCGTGAGCTTCGAATCGATTTCTGTTCTCGACCGTGCAAAGAGCCTTCACGCTGTAGTGGCTGGGCATTGGCAACAAGCGCAAGGGATTTTTCTTACTCCCTCGACGAGGCAACCCTTGCGACAGCTCCAGGTAAGTTAGCAAGTCTGCCAAATCGATGGCATGCGCCCCTTGAAATACAGAATGACTGACTAATGCATCATGTTAGACATTTTCTTGAGTTATCAGCATCGGTTTTACTGCCAAGCTCGACAAGTGGCCGAATTCGACAAGCCTGCACACGGCTTCGCGCCAGTCAGCGCAAACAATACCTGAGGTGCTCTGGCCACGTTCGTCTCCTACAAGGGCAAGATGGCAACTGAGGAGTCTACGTGGGACGAGGAGGGAGTAGAGACGGGAGGCGCTTATGGATATAGCGACGAAAAAATTGATAACAGTGCACATGGTTCCAATGCCCCAGGTGATGTGCCAGATGATGAAAGCGAGGATGGCGCCGACTATGATCCTGAATCTGTTGGCGTGTCTGCAGCAGCATCATCAGTGCCCGACCAACCCAGCAATCCTGACCAACCAGCTTCTTCAAAACCTAAAATGACTGGTGGCTTTTTAGTTGACGCCTCCGATGATGAAGACGACGGCGACGCACCTACAGCTGCCATCCCACAGAATCAACCTAATCCAATTGAGTTAGATGATGGCGAGGAACTGCTACCCGCTCAAGGTGGTGCTCAGAACGAAAGTCATGCATTTCCAGCAGGCATTGACCAAGTCGCATTCTACGAAGCGAGGGTCAACGAGGACCCGCGCGGTGATATGGATGCATGGCTGGCACTTATCACCAACTACAAGCAGCGGGGCTCCCTTGATGACCTACGCAAGATCTACGGAAGATTCTTAGATGTGTTTCCACAGGCGGTAAGTGCAGCGATGAATATTCTATATCGTTTGAGTAGGCGGCTAACAGAATGGCAGGCTGATATTTGGTGCGACTGGATTGAGGCTGAGCTTGGCCAGGACAACTTCGTTGATGCGGAGCAGCTCTTCGGACGATGCCTAATGAGCGTTGCAAATGTTCGTCTCTGGACAGTCTACCTCAACTACATTCGACGCCGCAATGATTTGAATAATGACGCTTCGGGACAAGCCAGGAGAACTATCACGCAGTCGTACGAGTTTGTTATCGACAACATTGGTGTCGACCGAGATTCCGGCGACATTTGGCTAGACTATGTGCAATTCATCAAGAACGGACCAGGCCAAATTGGCGGGACAGGATGGCAGGATCAGCAGAAGATGGACCAGCTCAGAAAGGCCTATCACCGCGCCATAAACGTGCCGATGTCGTCAGTTAATGCTTTGTGGAAAGAGTATGATCAATTTGAGATGGGCTTAAACAAAGTCACGGTATGTTTTCCTCGCAGCCTCAGATAGTACTAAGCGAAGCTAACTCTTTTACCAGGGACGAAAATTCATCCAGGAGCGCTCACCAGGCTACATGTCAGCCAAGAGTGGAAACATCGCACTTGACAACATCACACGCAATTTGCGGCGCACAAATCTCCCTAAATTGCCTCCTGCCCCAGGATTTGACGGTGATGAAGAATTCAAAGAACAAGTTGAACTCTGGAAGAAATGGATTGCATGGGAGAAGGAAGACCCTTTGGTCCTGGAGGAGGAAGAGCCAAAAGTGTACCAACAGCGTGTGATTTATTGTTACAAGCAAGCTCTCATGGCGCTCCGCTTTTGGCCAGAGCTCTGGATGGATGCCACTGAATGGTGCAATGCTAAGGACATTCGCGAAAACGAGAAAGAGCTTGGAGTTGATTTCTTATTGCAGGGCATTGAGGCAAACCCCGAGAGTGTGCTGCTTGCACTGAAACACGCGGATCGGATAGAAGCCATATACCCAGGCAAAGAAAATGACAAGTCAGAGTATGCAAAGGCTGTGAGAGAACCCTACGACAAGATTCTGGACACATTGTATGCCCTGGGAGACAAATCGAAAGAACGAGAGAAGCTGGAAATCTCTGCCATTAAGCAACAAGAGTCTATGCTACAGCAGTCGATCGAAGATGATGACGATGACACCCAGCAAGCCAAAAAATCACAAATGGAGCAGCGTGTCCATGCTATTCAGCAGGGATATGCCGCAGAAAACGGCTTGCTTTCGAAGACAATTTCATTCGTTTGGATCGCTTTGGCACGGGCAATGCGCCGAATACAAGGCAAAGGCAACCAAACGGAAGGAGGACTGCGCAAAGTCTTCACTGACGCCAGACACAGAGGTAGACTCAGCAGTGATGTGTACGTTGCTGTTGCCTTGCTTGAGTCAGTGGTCTACAAAGACCCCGTTGGTTCCAAGATTTTTGAACGAGGAGCGAGATTGTTTCCCAACGATGAACACTTTATGGTTGAATATCTCAAATATCTCCACGCAAAGGATGACACAACGAGTAAGTCTGAACACCAAATACACCAAGAGGTAAATACGCTAATCACTATTTTGTTTTAGATGCTCGTGTTGTATTTGAAACCTGCGTTAATCGCCTGGTTGCAAAACCTGAGACGCTGGCAAAGGCGAAGCCGCTTTATGTTTATTTCCACAAGTATGAGTCGCAATACGGCGAGCTCTCGCAGATCGCGATGCTGGAAGACAGAATGGCGGAGCTTTTCCCCGAAGACCCCAGGCTCAAAATCTTCGTATCACGATACTCAACCGATAAATTCGATCCTGTGTCAGCACCTATCATCATTTCCAAGGCGGTACAAATGCGCCCCAAGAGAGCCATCCCGACAATCGAGCAGCCACCGTCCCTACGGAATAGCCCTCGTCCTATGCGGCAAGAGCAGAGCCCTCGGCCGCAGTTTGTAAGAGCTACCGCATCGCCGAAACGACCATTCGGCCTTGATGACGAAGAACTGAACCCACCTAAGCGACTCGCCCGCGGTGTGTCACCACTGAAAGGCGCTGCAGGTCGTCGACTCGACCAGCAGCGCCGCAACCAGACTTCGGCATTGCACCGCGATATCACCTTCTTATTAGGCATCTTGCCACCGTCACACACATACGATGCACAGAGACTCAGCCCGCCTGGCATGGTCAGCCTACTGCGAGACACCCATCTTCCAGATTACCCATCATGGAGAGCTCAAACAGGAGGGCAATACGTGCAAATTGCGCAGAGCATTGCTCAGACACACGGCAGACAACCGTCAAGAGAATTCAATCGCGCGAGCAGCCCGTACGGCCAGGCAAGCTCTTCTGCCGGTTACAGACAATCGCCACTAGGCACTGCGCCCGCCCATTACGGAGGTTATCGTTACCAATAGTGTATGAAAAGAGCAGCATGGAAGTAGGGAAAAAATTATATTTGGCGTTTAATTTGACTTGTGCGAGGTGCTTTGGAAATACTAGGTAGCTTGAATGCGTGATTGAGCAGAGCAACAGTTAATTGGAAAGTCAACATCAGACAAAAATGTCATGCACAAGACGGTCATGAAATCAAATCATCCTAGTTATTTTCTTTTGGACTCTGAAGTTCATGTCGAGGCTTACTTTTTTCTAAAATACTATAGTTTTTCCAGCTTGATTATTTAGCCTGTCGCCAGCAGCTAGGTTTCAAATGAGTCCGCTGCAATTTATAGACGCCTTTTGCCTGTTGATATTGCCTTTAGATGATTTTTGTCTTTGAATTTAATTTCTTTTTGATCTCTAATTACAACGTAACAGAAAGAACAGTGATTAAGCTTTGTGACGCCATGCAAAGTCTATTGCAAAGCCTTTGGCGCAAACTTCTGGTTCAACCTGGTCTACATACAGGTTGCACCAAGTCGTTTTGGGACTGCTTCCCAGGAACTGTTCCCATTTACCTGTCAATCACAGATGGTACACACATCACTAGAGTTTCCTTGGTAATCTATTGGAGGCCGAGCACAGACTCACGCTGGGAGTTCTCTGGCACTTGCAAACGGAAGCTCGCCACCTGTTCAACTCACGCCAAAGCCTCTGAGTGCAGCCTATATAAACCCTCTCTTCCCACCTCTCAGTCTCAACTCTTTCCTCACCATCATCATCACATAGGTTCTATTCTGAACCTATTTATCTAGTCTTCCTTTGTCAACTGCTTTGCCTTTCGCCAGACCTCTGGTCGTTTATTGGCCGTCACAGCACCTGCAGATCCTCTATTTGTTCTTGTGATCTCAGATTTCATTTTTCCCCGATCTAATAAAGGTTGAAAGACTTGATTTATTGCATTAAATCAACTCCCACGTCTAGTGTAAGTTCAGCAAATTTTGCGCTTTCTGTCACAAAAATTCCCAGGACGCCACGGAGAGAGCAAGCTATCTGGGTCAACTCTTCGGTGCCAAGGGGCATCACGGCTTTGATTTGTTTCCTGCTCTCATCGATGGCGTCAAAGGCTTGCAATGTCATTTGGGGTTTTGCTGAGGATAAACCTAATCCAGAGACGTCTCTCATCTTCATACCCTTGGTAGACGAAACACACTTGCTGCTGCCTTGGTTACATTTGTCCCTGTCTTTGCATATTAGGAGAAACTTCATACTAACCAAGACGGAATCAGGAATACGCCAGTCACTCAGAGTATTTGCCAATAAGCTTCCATTCGCACTTCCCAGAAAACAATCCCCGTACCGTTGCCCGTCATGTCGCAGGGTATGCCTCACACCCCATATATGTCAGATTCTCCAACTAAGAAAAGAACAGCATCTCAGTCTCCAGCGCCACATGAGAATAAGATGAGACGTGAAGCCTCTCCCGCGCCATCGACGTCTTCCCACACAACTGGCAGACCTGGCTCTCCAGGACCTGCAACAGGATGGAAAGAGGGCTTGGGATACGACCCTGCGAAGCCCAGCACCACTGAGTCCAAGAGTAACACTCGAGTGGAGATGCCGCCCGATGCTTATGTCGCGGATACCAAGAAGTCTCTTTTTGCCCAGCGAGGCAAGAACTTCAACTCTGAAGGAAAGTATACCCAGATAGAGGTGAACCAGTACCGAATGAAGAGCTTCGACTTTGGCAAAAAGATTTTTCAGTACGATGTAAGTCAAGAATTTCAGATGATCGGAAATAAACTTTATAAACTAATACATGTAGGTATTTGTCTCTCCGGATGCTGGAAGCAAGCCTGCCATCATGCGAAAGCTCTGGGCTCATCCTACTCTGAAGGGGGCTTTGAGCAAGTACCAACATGACCGCTGGCTCTTTGATGGAAAGAAGCTTGCGTGGGCACCCACCCTCGTCGACAGGGGAGAGGTCCGAGTTTTAGTTGACCTGGATGAAGGAAAACTTCCGCCTAGTGGTGCAAACAAAGGCAACAACAGGTTCCACGTCACCATCAAAAACACCACCGAGATCAGAATCGGTGTATTGCAGGGATACTTGCAGCAGAAGATTCAATTCGACAACTCCGTCCAGGAAGCCCTCAACTTTCTGGACCACCTTATTCGACAGGGATCCTCTGAGCGCATGCTCGCCATCAAGCGCAACTTCTATGACAGCAACGCGAAACCCATCCCGCTCGACCACGATGGTGTTATCGAAGTCCGCAAAGGCACCTATGCCTCTCTGCGCCTCAGCAGTAACATCGACAAAGGTGCCATTGGCATGGCGTTGAACGCCGATGTTTCAAACACTTGCTTCTGGGTAGGACAGCAGACATTCAGTGACCTTCTGTGCAAATTTTTGGCTACTTGTGACCGAAGATACCGAGGCATTCGTTTAGACAACCTTAGCCAGGCACTCCGACCCATCCAGGGTAAAGACGGCTGCTGGGAAATGTCTGATGCCTTTAAGTATGTTCGCAAGATGAGGAAGCTCAAGTTTACAGTTAGACACCCTGGCAGGCCCAACTCGGACAAGCTGTACACAGTGTGCGACATCCCATTCAACCAGATGTACGGCGGCGAAGGTGGCAACGCCAAAACTGTCACATTTGATTATGAAGGCAAAAGGGTCTCTGTCGGGGACTACTATGCCGGGAAGTACAAAGCATTTTTGCGCTACACTGGGCTACCAGTGATTGACTCTGGCAAAGGTGGCTTCATTCCCATGGAATTTGCGTGGATTGAGCCTATGCAGCGCTACGCGTTCAAACTCAACCCAGACCAAACGGCTAGTATGATCAAGATCGCGGTCAACCGGCCTGCTCAGCGCAGATCTGAGATCACCAAACACGTTGGTGATCTTAGATTGAACCAAGACCCATATCTTCGACACTACGGTGTAGAATTTGAATCACAGTTCACCACTACTGAGGCTCGCATTCTACAGCCTCCTATGGTTAAATTTGGCCAAGGAGTTGCGAAGCCAGAATTCTCGGGCCGATGGGACCTTCGTGGCAAGAAGTTTTGGAAGCAAAACGTCGCCCCCCTAAACAGCTGGGGCTTTATCGTTTTGGACGATTGCGTAAACTACCCTCAGCTACAAGAGTTTGCTAGGACTTTCAAGTCCACCTTTATCAACCACGGTGGTAAATGTTTGGCTGACCCTCACCTCCTCAACATTCCTGGCAACATCAAGCACAATGTTGCACAAGCCCTTGCTTGGGCGCATGAAGAAATTACCAAGAGAAGTGGCTACACTCAGCTGCTTTTTATTGTTGTTCAGCATCGAAATAGCCCTCACTATCTTCGCTTGAAGAAGTCAGCTGATTGCCGCTTTGGCATCCTGACGCAAGTCGTCAATGGCACTGCCGTGTCAAAGAACAATGGCCAATACCATTCTAATGTCTGTCTGAAAGTCAACGCAAAACTAGGGGGGGCAAGTTCTCGAACTGATGCACCTTGGCGTGCCCAAGGACCAACCTACTTCCCCAAGGAGCGACCCACGATGATCATTGGAGTGGATGTTTCTCATGCTGCTCCAGGAGGTGTCACTGCATCTACTGGTGCCATGACAATGAATGTGGACAGAGATGGCGTACGATATGCAGCAGTAGTTGAGACCAACGGATATCGCACCGAGATGCTTACGGACAAGAACATCAAGTTCATGTTTGGTGAGCTGTCTAAGCACTGGAAACAAGGGCACGAAGGCCAGTTTCCTAGCCACATCATCTACTTCCGTGATGGTGTTGACGAAGGTCAGTTTGCCAAGGTGATCGAGCAGGAAATTGGCCAGATCAAACAATTTTTCAGGGACAATGCGCCAAAGATGGTGCCGCCTAAGTTCACTGTCATTGTTGCGACGAAGCGTCATCACATCCGCTTCTTCCCGAAGCAAGGAGGAGGTGACAGAAATGGCAATCCATTGCCTGGCACTCTAGTGGAAAAGGAAGTCACCCATCCATTCATGTGGGATTTTTACCTTTCCTCTCATGTGGCCATTCAGGGTACGGCTCGACCCGTTCACTACCATGTCATCTTAGATGAAATGGGCGTTCCTTGTAACGACTTGCAAAAGATGATCTATCATCAATGCTACTCGTATGCGAGATCTACCACTCCGGTCTCCCTTCATCCTGCTGTGTACTATGCACATTTGGCAAGCAACCGGGCTAAAGCCCACGAAAACGCGCCTACCAGTGAGGGACCAACTGGTGGAGCGAAGGGCCACGAGATGGCACGCGACAGAGAAGCAAAAGGACAGTCGCTTGGACAGTCGATGGGAGCTCTAAGAGGCGTCGAGGCACCAAGACTGCTTCCTCTAGGCGGCCCGCGATCCCAGCAGCCCATTCCGGGAGAGGAGCGACAGCGGGATTTTATCCGTGGCACTATGTGGTATATCTAACATCCTTGATGGGGCATCCACAGTGTGATGATGCAGCGGAGGAAACCAGCGGCGACTGCATCAACAAAGGAAGAATGAGAGAATCTGCTCTTGAGGACTAAGGGAATGAGTTTTGCTTTGCGTTGCGTTGCGTTGCGAGGGCGAGAACGAAGAACTGGAAATCTGAAAGAGATGAAACAAGGAGAAGCGATATGAGACTAGTATGATGCTGTGGTGGAAAGAAGATAGTCAAACTTGCTATAGGACACGGAATACGATAAGAACACTATGATGATTGAAATGACCCGTTGTGTAGATGTGCCGTGTAGCCAGCGCATTGCTGTGACTTAATTGGTGTATCAACATCAACGTCGTACTTGTTGCATCGTGCAGTGCATCAATGTTTGTTGTTGGATTAATTTAGTGAAGGTGGAACGCCAAGGGTGGCTGTGATAGGATGGCAGTGACGTGCATGCATTAGCAGAGCTAAAGAGCTAAAGGGAAAAAGGACCCCGCCGATACATAAAACATTTGGACCCTCCATCACTTCCGCCCTTCGGCAGCAACCATCTGTTGATCATCTACCTGCGGCATAATGGCAGGATTCGTCAGAAGCAAGCAGGCAGGCATTCAAAATGACCTATCTGCCAGTATTCGACCAGAACTGTTCACCCCAGACGACCAAGCTCGCTACGGCATCAACTCTCAGATAAGGTATGACAGTCCGCTAGCCTGACTCTGATCACAGCCAGTGTTCGAGCCTCAGCACCAATTTCATGGATAGGAAGAGTTGCTAATATTCTGCCCCAGCTGCCTCGCATACGATCCAGTGCAGTCTCTACTAGCGATAGGAACGAACGAAAGCAAGTTCGGCCCAGGAAAGATTTACGTATTCGGCCAGCGACGAGTACAGCGTGTACTGCAGCCGCCGCGACCCTCGTCGTTCCACACTCTACAATTCAGCTGCAACAGCCTGATATCACTCGATGGAAAGAACGAACTAGGAATATGGGATCTCGATACGGGTGCCAGACTGGCGGCACAGGTCATTGCTGGAAATGTCGTGTCCTTGGTGACTGATCCCATGCTGGATTGGGCGTTCATCGGACTACAGAATGGCGATGTTATAGCCTATGACTTGGACAGAAAGAATCTCGCTAGGTCGTTTCGCTTGCCTAACTTTTGGAGAGAGAAAGACCCGGGAGCTAGAGCGACGTATCTGGTATCCATGGCTCTGCATCCCCGCGATGTAGGCAAGCTGTTGATTGCTTATACCCATGGCGTTGTCATCTATTCCTTCAAACAAAATAGACCTACACAGTTCTTGGAATATGTCGTACCAAGGGGAGCGCCGGGTGGGAATGGGGCCGGTGTTGAGAATGCTCGTAAACCGAGACTAACGCATGCTCTGTGGCATCCATCCGGAACCTTCATCCTCACAGCACACGATGATGCAAGCCTGGTGCTTTGGGATCCAAAGGAGGACAAAGTGGTCATGGCTCGAACGTTGACCGCAATGGATATTGATCAGCCTGGAGCACCTTCGGCACCGAGCTTCAGCGATCCATACACTAAGATTGCGTGGTGTTGCAAAGACAACTGCGATGACTCGGGAATATTAATCTCAGGCGGCCAGTCGACGGATACAAACCCAAAAAGCTTAACTTTCATCGATCTTGGGGTTACACCAATTTATGCCACTTCATCTTGGCAAGTTTTGGGCAACTACTTTCGCGGCAAGCGAGAGATTTCACTGCCACTCCCCACGGGATCTCATGCCGTCGATTTCCTCCTGATACCTCGGTCTTCTCCTCACTTTAACGGCGCTCAAGACCCAATTGCGATTATTTGTTTACTATCTTCTGGAGAACTCATTACGATGAGCTTCCCCTCTGGATATCCAATCACCCCTACGAACCAGCTACACCCATCCACATTTTTCGTCCACCCGTTCATCACCAAAGTCAATGTTTCAAGCCTGGAGCGCCCGCGTTGGCTGTCGATGATGGAAAAGCGAGACCAAGGAGAGGCTATGCTCAAGGGAGGAGCAGAAGCCACCTGGCCTCGCAAGAGATTTGAAGAACGCACCATTATTCAAGCTGCCCATGCGGACAGCACTGTCAGGATTTGGGATTCTGGCCATGCTGATGAAATTGAAAATGGACAAACAGTACAAGTGGACATTGCGAGAGCATTGGATCGCTACGAAGATGTGGAAATTTCTTGTATGAGCATGGGCAGCAATACCGGAGAGTTCATCGTTGGTACAAGAACTGGCGAAGCTGTTGTATATCGCTGGGGACGCAACAAGTACTATGGGCAACATAAACCACCTTTGCTCGATCCCAATCCAAAAGGCTTGACAGATATCAGCTCTCGAGCTGAGCCAAATTTGAAGGAGGGCTTGCAGCCTTTTGTTCTCTACGAGATGATGATGGGGCCAATAACTGCTGTCAAGATGTCCAACGTCGGTTTTGTCGCCGTTGGATCGGAGCTTGGCTTTCTCACTATTATTGATTTACGCGGCCCCCAAATTATCTACCAGGCACCAATGACCGACTTTGCAAAGCAAGAAAAACGAGGCTCGTTCCTAAAGAGTAGCTCTCATCACGCCACACCACAGAAAGAATGGCCGGTTGTCATGGAGTTTGGTGTCATGACGTTGGACGAGGATAAGTACTCCAGTATTTGCTGCTTTGTTGGCACGAACCTGGGCAAAGTCATCACTTTCAAGCTTCTCCCCGCTGCAAATGGCACATACTCGGTCCAACTCGCAGGAGTGGTGTCTTTTGAAGGAAAGGTTATCTCACTCAGCGCGATTGATGTGAATACAGGGCGCCCTGCCGCTGCGACTGGGCAAATTGTTGCTGGACTACGAGAGGGCAAGCAAGTGAATGGTGCGCTCGTTGCAGGTAAGCCAAGCATGCAACAAATTGAGAGACTGAAATCAGCTAATAAAAGTACAGTAACGCAAACAGAAATTCGTATTTTCAAACCCGCCAATTCAAAGGGAGCCTCCAAAGAGTTTGACGGTATTCTCTGTGATGCTGCCAACGTGGCCGAACTTGAGCTTCAAGGATTTGCTATTGTCGCGGTTTTCGGTGACAAGACCGCTCGTGCATTCTCGATTCCAGCTCTGAAAGACCTGGGCAAAGCCGATTTGCCCATGCTAGATCCTACTCGCAGCACAAATACGGTGGTCACGCAAACCGGTGATGTTTTTGCATGGACTGGCCCGAGTGAGCTCGCTCTTGTACACGTCTGGGGCACTGGCAAGCCACTGCAAGACTCCCGGGATACTCTTGTCAATCCGAAGCTTGAGTGTCCACCGCGACCAACTATTTCCAACATGGCATGGATCTCTGGAACACAATATGTATCGGTACTTGACTTAGATATCCTAGTTGGCGGGCCTGATAGACCACCAAGTAAGCGAATGTTGGATGCAGCAGCGGCGGAACAGCGAGCAGCTCGAAACGCCAACGTTGCTGGATCATCTGCGGCAGGTAGAGCAGACGAAGGATGGGGTTCGTATTTATCGCGACAGTTGGCTGAGCGCACGGAGAAGCTCAACATCATGGGTGATTCAATGGACAACTTGCAACAACAGAGCCAAGGGTGGTCGGACGATGTGAACAAGTTCATGAGCAAGCAGAAGCGGAACATTGTTCTTGGAGGACTGAAGAGCAAGTTTTTCTAAACGAGAGACAATATTTATGATTGGAATGGGTTTCAGGAACACTTTAGCGACAAGTTGATAACACAGCAAGTGATTTCAATTTTGTGTTGAATTCAAAAACAAACTAAAATAACTTAGAAAAAAAAGTCTATCTACAATTTGTCTACCATGCGATGCGTGCAATAGGGCCATTGGGGAATACGCGAACAAGGACCTTGCGGATCTCGTCCATGATCAGAATGCCAAGCGCCAGGGGAATAGGGATCAACCAAAACTCGATGGGAACAGAGGCAGTGCCGAAGAGGTTCTGGATACCTGGGACCTCGGTTACAAAGACGGCAATGGCCAAACTGATGGCCATGCTGAGCAACAACCAAGGGTTGCGGCGCTTCTTTGTGAAGGGGTCTGCCTGCAAGATGCTCAGGCGACGGTTGCGAACAGCCAAGATGTTGCCCCATTGAAGAATCACGAGCGTGACAAAGTACACACTTTGACCAATAGCATTGAACCTGGCCAGATCGGCCTGCGAGTAGCCGTGGAAGCCTTCCGAATAGCCCTCAAACAGGAAGAATAGTTCGCGAATAGGGATACCTGCCTTCTTCCAGTAATAAAAGAAGAACATGGCGTGGGCCGTGCAGGTTTCCATGAAACCGGTGAAGAGATAGGCTTGGATGTAGATCCTGGCGGTGATAAGGTGGTCCTTCTTGTGGTTGCGGGGAGGGAGTGACAGGAGATCGAATTCTTCTTTCTCCATAATAAGGGACAGTGACAGGAAGAGATCGGTGAAGACGCAGATGATGATCATGAGGAATGAACTGAGAGGGAGAGGAACGCCGAAGAAGACGTTGAGAAGGACCGGCCAGATCTCAGACCAGGAACCAGCGGGTAGGAGGTAGGCGATGACCTTTTGGAGGTTTTGGAATACTAGACGTCCTAGACGGATAGCTTCGATGATGGAGTCAAACTTGTCTAAAAGAACGAGGTCGGCGGCTTCAATGGCCACGTCGCTACCGGTGACGATGGCAACGCCGACGTCTGCGGCGCGGAGGGCAGGCGCATCATTGACACCATCACCAGTGACGGCGACAACGTTGTCGCGCTTGCGGAATTCCTCTACAATGCGAAGTTTCTGCTCCGGCGTGGTGCGGGCAAACACGATTTCACCATATTCGCAGATAATATCCCAGTCTTCGTTGGTGAGAGCACCTAGAGACTGTCCTTCCAGGAGGAGACTGCGCTGTTCACCGTTGATGCGGGAGTTGTGCAGGTCTTGAGGAGAGAGGCCAAGTTTGGATTGTAAACGTTCGATGGTGTCGGGGTCACGATCGCCAGAGAAGATGCCGACGTTGCGTGCGATGGCCGCGGCAGTGAGACCGTAGTCACCGGTGACCATGAAGAAGCGAGCACCAGCACGGCGGCATTCAGCGACCGTGTCGGCTGTTTCGGGACGGGGAGGGTCGATGATGCCAAGGATACCGACGACAGTGAGGTCTGAGACGGCACTGGCGGCGACTTCGTCACTGAAGGCGTTGGTGTTGAGGCCGTTCGCGGGAGTGATGATCTTTTCGCAAAGGACGATGACACGTTCCGCATTGCGAGAGAGTTGGTCTTGGAATTGTTTGAATGCTGCTTTGGCAGCAGAGTCAAGAGGCATGACCGAGTTGGATTTGCGAGACCAGTATTTTGTGCAGGCTGGGAGGAGAACATCAGGGGCGCCTTTAACAAAGACGCGGTAAGACTTGGATGACTCGGACTCGCGGTGAACAGTGAGCATCCATTTGTTCTTGGAGTTGAAGGGGATTTGGAAGACGCGGGGGAGTGTGGTGTGTTCGGCTTCGCTGCGTTGGGAGTTGGAAGCGAACTTGAGGACTGCACCATCAGTGGCATTGCCCTGGACTTGGCGAAGTGCAACGGGGAGATGAGTAGTGGTAGGGTCAAAAGTAGCGTCGTTGCAGAGGAGCGCAGCTTGGAAGAGTTTGACGTTGCACGCTTCCGCATCAGCGCTGTCAACATTGGCTTGGAGTTCAGTGACGGGGATGGGTTGATCAATGAAAGATGCAGAGTTGACGTGCATTTCGTTCTGGGTCAAGGTACCGGTCTTGTCGGAGCAGATGACATTCACGCAGCCGAGTGTCTCGACTGTGGACAAGCCCTTGGGAAGAATGTTGACAGCCTTCATGCGACGGGCAACCATCATCAGCGTCAAGGCAACAGCAACTGGCATACCCTCTGGGATGAAAGCGACGACACAGCCCATGACGTTGTTGAGCATGGCGACAACATTCATGTAAGCGAAGTGATCGCGGCGGAGCCAACCAACCCAAGTGAGCAAGATGAGGAGAGCGAGAACAACAGTCAAGCAAACGATGATACGGACGAAGCGCCAGATTTCTCGCTGGATGAGGGTAGGGCGCTCTTCAGCAGATGCAGTAGCCTTGGCGATGCGACCCATGACGGAGCGACTGCCCGTGAGGACGACCATGCCGACACCGCTGCCGTTGACAACGAGTGTACCCATAAGAGCAATGTTGCGACTTTCCAAGAAAATGCCGTCGGTGAACTCAACAGCACCTTCAATCTCGTCAGACTCACCAGTCAAGACGGCGCGATCGAAGCGGATATCACCAGAGTGACTTAGCAGACGCAAATCAGCAGGGACCTTGTTACCGATCTTGAGGTGAACGATGTCTCCAGCAACAAGCTCAGTAGCAGGCAGCTTGATGAGTTTGCCCTCACGCATGACTAGTGCTTCTGCAGGAAGCAAGTCGGTGATGGACTTCATTGTGCGCTGAGTAGACCAGTCCTGGAAGGCAGAGAAACCAGCCTGAAGGGTGATGACGATGATGACAAGAATAGCAAGGGCAAGATTGACAGGAGAAGGAGGGTTTGACAACGGCTTCCAGCAGATGAAGAAAATGATGACACCGATCCAGAGGACGGAACAGAAACCACCAAAGACGTAGCCAAGGATTTTCTTCCAGTAGTTGGTCTTTGGCTTAGGGAGTGTGTTTTTGCCATCGCGAGCAAGACGAGTGGCAGCTGAGCTGTCAGACAGACCTTGGTCGATGGAGACATTGAATTGTTGAGATATTTGTTCGATGGAAAGTTCGTGAAAGTTGAGGTTGGCAAAGTAGTCTTCGTCATCCTTCTTGACGGCTTTGACATCGGTCGTGCCCTCGCTTTCGTTGTTGCGCGTGTCGGCTACGTTGATGGACAAGGTACGATACTCGATCTGAATACCGGAGTAAGGGGAAGTGGGAAGGTTTGCGCGGGAGGTGGTAGAACCGCGACTGAGAGAGCGTCTGCGAGAGCGAGAACGAGAGGTGGACTCGCGACGAGGAGCGTAGGTGCGGCCACGGGCGAGACGGGGATGGTCTCCTTCGTTGAAGGTGATGCGCGTGTCGCGCTCGACATCCTTTTCAGGAGGCTCTTCAACCATGGCTGCTTTTTGGGATTGAAAAGGGATGGGATGGAATGAGATGGGATGAAGGGAACTGGGGATATGAGTGCCTGGGGGGGTACTTGTTTATACGACAACCTGGGCTGATGGGTTAGGAAAGGGTAACACTGAGACTGTGACTTCGACGAAGAATAAAAGAACGACAACAGAGTTACATGGGACATGGCCTATTTATTGCATTCACTTGGATGAGAGTCTAGTGAGTGGCTACGGACGGTGAAGGAAACGAGGGCACAGCAATCCAATCAGCACAGGAGCGGATGAAAGGGGAGCCACACAGGCAAAACGGCGCGAGTGAAGCATGATGGAGCCTGACTGTAGCCCCAGAACGGCCCATAAGATTGTGGAAGAAATATGACAATAGTATGATAAGTTGGGAAGGCTGCTGGACTGACAGAAGAGCAGCAGAGGGCAGGCGGACACAGACACGAAAGCGTGTAAGTGACGAGGCATGGGCAGGAAGCGAGGTGTAAGAGTTATGCACAGGGGGGAGGACCGACAAGTTGGGCTGTGGAGTAGACAGAGAGGAGAAGAATGAACCACGTTAACAAATCGCGCATATATGGATAGCTAACTTGTTGTTAATGAGGGACAACCAACCACAGGACGTGTAATGTCCAAGGACTTCCAGTTTAGGAAAGGAGAAGAGGAGTCGCATCGATGTCAGCTTCGGCGAGGAGCTTGGCAGGGTCCATATTATTGAACGATGACGAAGGAGGGATGGTTACAGTATGAGGAGCTCCATAATGGAATTTGGCCGTTGTCTATAGTCTGGTGGCTTGAATTTGGTGCAAGTGGATGTTTTCAGGCTTGACGAAGACGGGAAGGGGTTTTTTTTTTGGTTCGAGGCTAGTCTAACACTGGTTCGGCGGGCGGCCTCCCCCTCCGTATTTGGTAGAGGGCCAAAGAAAATTGGTTTAATGAGAGGGGGTACTGTACTGTACTGGGACAAGTATGCCGTTTTGCCGTATGTTTAGCGGATGGGGGGGCAGTGTCGCGAGGGATTTGTCGGTGAGAATGTGGTTTTGCGGCTGGGACGGTGGTGATGGAAAAGGGTGTTTACGTCAACGGGGTGAGTTCCTTACCATGCGCAATTTGGATATTGCGACTACATGGTGTTATTATATGCATTTTATATGTTTAGTTTTCACAGCGTAATTTTGCGGTTTTATTTGCATTTTGTAGCGTGGGTTGGAGTTGGGCCAAGAAGGTGTAAGACGAGCAGAATCACAACAGTCGACCATGGAGGGAAGGCTGGGGGAAGACCCTAGAGAACCCTGGTCTGCGATGGCCCCGTTACGCCATGACCAACGGCAAATGGGACTTGGCACTGCTTAGTCTCGTGGGCTAGCCTGCATCAGCGGTGCGCCATGTGTGAGGTGTGAAAGCCTCTTGCATCATATGTGGATTGTCGACAGGATTGGGCGAGGTACATTGATACTGTGCTGTCTAAGTGTGTTGCCTCTTAGGACGGGAAAAGCTTTTCTCTCTTTGTTTCGAAATTTTCCCTTTAGAAAGAGGTGGATGGATATGCTCATGATTCAGAGTCAGCCTGGGGCTATGGGAGTGGATGTTTCCAATCCAAATATCCGTTAGTGAAGTGTCAAAATTTTCAGCAGCTTAATAGATGCAGTCGAGACCCAGTGAAGCAGACAGAAAAGAGGAAAAAAAAAAAAAAAAAAAGAGAGAGAGACAGCAGCGAAAGGAAGCGAAGCATTGCATGAGGAGAGGCGCGAGAGTGGATGTTCTTGGCTGACGGGACACGTTCCCGGAGCTTGGACTTGGGATCAGGAGCAGCACAAATGACAAAAGCCCCCGATGAAGTGCGGATGCATCACTAGGGTCATGGCTTCCTTTTTTTTTTTTTTTTTTTTTTTTTTTTAACCTTGCCCATTTTAGCTTGGCCGCTGATGGAATGGCTATTGTAGGTTGTCAAGTTGCTTGGATGGTGAGAAATTGGTACGGATCCCGCGCAGCCCAGGCGGAAATCAGCGGCCCTGTTTTTATTTTTATTTTTATTTTTATTTTCTTCTTTTATTTTTCCCTTCTTTTCTCAGCGCCTTTGCTTGACATGTGCCCGCAGGAAATTGTCCGAGGCTCGTACGTGAAATTAGATGCTTACCTTTCCCCTCTTTCATTAACATTCTGCTTTATTCTGTTTTATTTGTTTTATTCTGTTTTATTTGTTTTATTTCGTTTGTTTGTTTCTTTTTTGTGGCTGTTGTTGTTTGCCGATATACACCATACTACGTAGAGACTCGCACTCAGCCCTAATTCGCTCAGGGCTGCGTCTGCCATTAAATGCCTCAATGTGCCCTTGTCAGACACGTTATTTTTCGTCCGACGATGCACAATAGACGCGATGATGCATGCAAAAAAAAAAAAAACCTAAATAGCTGTCTGTAGATGGGACTTGTAATGGTGTCCTTGTGTATCAGTGCTGGGTTGCACTGCATGCACTGTATTTTTGACGCTGCTGTTTGCGGTAACCCCTGGTGATGTTTAGCTGCACTGCCGTGCACATTTATGAATAGGTTACAGAAGGGAAAAAAAATTAAACCCTACCAATTAACCATTAACACTCTCTCATTCTCGCATTTCTGTCAAATGTTCCATGGTCTGAAAGCGTCAAACCCTCGACACAACCTCCATGCATGAACCCTGTCTTTCCCGCGATCGGGTCTAGCCGGAACCCCACTCCCCCCAAGCCCGCACAGTCCACAAGCCCGCTGTAGCGCCCTGAAGAACATCCGCTAAAACATCTTGTCAGGACTGCTGGCTCCACAGGGCTACAGCGGCCGTTACAGTGACCGTGGTGGTCAACGGCCGCTGAAGCCTAGGCGGCAACTACACATGCACAGAGTAATGCACCAGCGAAAATGGCAACGACACCACAATCCCGCACAGGTGATTTATATAAAACTTGGACATGATAAGGCGTTTTTGTCTGCTGCATGACGCTGTACGATAGGTACAAGCTCTCTGCTCTCACAACGCCTAATGAAAAATGCACAGCATCGACTCGCAGAAGCGCCGTCGACTGCGTACGCTTCCAGCTCCATGTTTACTAGTGTACTCAAATACAATACATTTCATCAAGTGTAAATGCATCTAGCCCCCATTGTCAACCAAGCCACCTACAGTCTCCCGCAACGTCAAACATGGCGTCGCATTGTCTTTCTGTCAGGTCCCCTGTCTTGCCCTCCACCACTTACATGCCGCCCTCGGAAATAACTCGCCTTTACCAAAGCTCGCACCAACTATTCATCACCACAGTTCTGCTTTTATCCGCTCCATCACGGTTCGTGCCAAAAACATGACCACTGTCACACACCCAGGTGGGCACCAAGGTCGCAGCTCGGCCATATGGATGGGGATAACCCCTCTTCCTCTGCATGGCTTGGTCTACCCCTCATCCAAGGCCGGCTTTCGTTTCGGATGAATATGAAGCGAATATAAAAGATAACAAGAGTGTTAGAAACAGATATCAAATTTGACGACTTTGTAGTCACTCTCATTCAATTTTCCATAACCTCCGGTTACCTGCCGACATATCGACACACTGACATCATGGCTGCTCGAGTTGCAATTGTGACAGGCTCTGCTAGAGGAATGTAAGCTGCTTCAATCAGCAATGACAACGGGCACATAAAACTGATAATGGCCCCAGTGGAAAAGCGATTGCTTTGCGTCTTGCCCGCGATGGCTATGACGTGTGCATAAACGGTGCGCATCTGCAGTCCCGCAGCCACATTAATCTTGTCGACAGAACGCTAACAAACAAGTACAGATATCAAGGCCAACAAGGCGGGAATTGATGAAACCGTCGCTGAAATCGAGAAATTGGGCCGCAAGTCCTATGGCCATGTCGCTGACGTCTCCAAGGGCTCCGAAGTGGAAGGCCTCGTCGACGCTGCTGTCAAGAACCTCGGTCCCCTCAACACCATGATCGCCAATGCTGGTATTGCTCAAGTCAAGGGTCTGCTAGATCTGACTGAAGATGATTTCAGACGCATGTTCGAAGTCAACGTCTTTGGCGTACAAAACTGCTACTCGGTGGCGGCCAAGCAGATGATCAAGCAGGGCAATGGCGGCAAGATCATCGGCGCAGCTTCCATTGTCGCTTTCAAGCCATTCCCCATGCTGTCCCACTACTCTGCCAGCAAATGGGCCGTGAGAGGCTTGACACAAGCCTATGCCATGGAGATGGCCGAGCACAAGATCACCGTCAACGCATACGCGCCGGGCATCGTTGGCACGGCGATGTGGGAGTTGATTGACGAGGAGTTGGCCAAGAAGGAAGGCGCGAAGAAGGGCGAGATAATCAAGAAGTATACCGAGGACCTGATTGCGCTCAAGAGGACGAGTGTACCGGAAGATGTGGCCAAGATGGTGAGCTTCCTGTCGTCGCCAGACTCGGACTACGTGACGGGACAGACGATGGTGGTTGACGGAGGCATTATTTTCACATAGCTACAGGCCAGGTCCGTTGACGAAATAAACAACGTTTTCAAGAAGGGCAAAAATATAAATCCTCAGTTTTGAGTAGTTCACCTTGCAGACTGACACATGTTACTGTGATTCTTCGCTGAGTAATGTAAATTCTCAGGTCAATGGTCTCGGAGATTCTTCGACGACGACGACGACGACGACGACTCCTCCCGCTGTTATGATTCATTCCGGTAAGTGTGGTGTGACAAGGAACGAAGGTTTTTTTTCCATCTTTTTTTCCCCACTTGATCCTCTGATTTCCATGCCTTTTCGGAGCTGTGGCTGCCCGCGCTGGACAGGATACGGCTCACATGCACGGAAGCGTATAGGGCAAGGTTAAACCGACCATAGCGACTCCTGCAACTGGATCTAGACGTTAAATGTCTTGCATATTCTGTTTGGAGATGGGCTGGTTGGCTAATTTGAATACACCTTGCTTATAACTCATGATTGACTCTCTACACATTTAGTATTTACTTTTTGCCCAACAACGCCAGCGCTCCCACAACATAACCATCCAAGCCATTTTTCAGGGTAGGCATAATGACAGGCGCGAAGAAAGGAGAGTGGTTGGAGGCAATAGTTTCCCGAACTGTTTCTTCTGCAACAGCCTTATCCCAAACCTTCTCGTCAGTTCCGCCATACAAGAAGAAACAGCTGGGCTTGCCAACCGCCGTCGCTAGAATGGAAAAGTCCTCGCTGGCAGGAAGTCTCGGGGTGTTTCTATCATATTGACCGCGTCCTTCGCCGTAGTAGCTGGAGAATGCATCTTCAATCTGCTGGGTGACGTTGTTGTCGTTGATTGTTAACGGGAAGCTGCGCGTCTGCTCAAAGTCAGGGTCCCTCGGCGATCCAGCGCATGAGCACTCTGAGCGCACGACCTCCTTAATGCGGCGGAGGATGCGCTCGCGCGTCGGGGATGTGATGGACCTCGTATCGATGCCCAAGACAGCTTCGTGTGCGATGACGTTCTCTGCATCTCCGGCGTGAATGGTCGCGACAGTAACCACGCTGGAATCAGCTGGGTCCGTCTCTCGGCTGACGAGGGTCTGGAGCTTCAAGATTGTACTTGCTGAAATAACTACCGGGTCAACAGCAGTATGGGGCATACTGGCATGGGATCCACGACCATGAATCGTCACCTTCATGCTGTCGGCGCTAGTGGCGATCAGGCCCCGACGAGTGCCTACCGAGCCGGCTCGCATGTACGTGACATGCGCTCCGAGGGCTACATCTGGCACAGGGACTCCATGGCGGGTGTACATTCCGTCGTCAATCATGGCTTGCGCGCCAGTGCCTCGTTCCTCGGCGGGTTGGAAAGCAAGGACTAGGGTTCCGGTCCAGTGGTCTCTGCAGGAAAAGAGCGTGGAAGCAGCTCCCAAGAGACAGACCATGTGCATGTCGTGGCCACAGGCGTGCATGACGGGTTTCTCTACTCCAGAGGCTTTATGCACTTGGCGCTTCTTGCTTGCATAGGGCAAGCCAGTCTTCTCTTCTACAGGCAAGGCGTCCATGTCCGCGCGAAGTAGGACAGTAGGGCCATCACCGTTGTGGAGGATTGCTGCTAAGCCATGGCCGCCAATGTTGGTCTTGATGACTAGATCCTTGGGTGCGATGGCCGTGAGTTTCTCAACAACAGTCGCTGCTGTCTCGGCCTCTTGGTCGGAGAGCTCGGGATTTTGGTGGAAGTGCTTGTACAGCTCTTGCAGAGGCTGCAAGTCAGGGCGATGCTGATCCACAAACCCGGTGGTCGTGACCATGATGTATGATGGTGCAGTCGACGGTTTAATTGACGTCTGTTCTATAATGAGTTGATGAGATTGAGAATGAAAGAGTTCTTGCTGTGACTACGCCCTTTCAATGACAAGATTACGAATGCGCCGAGTTCGGGCCTACCCGCAGCTTTACATTCGCGGGGAAGCTCCGTGAGTCTTTTGTGGGGGGTCCCGTCATGGTGAGCTTCGTGGGGATCATCCAAAGTAGTGTGGAGATGCGGTTGCAACCAATCGACCATCAGTAACCTGGAGCCTGGAACCGCCTAGTTGAATAATACAGCTGACGTTTTTGAATCATGTAAATAGCAAAGGGATGTATAGTAGACATGGCATGCAAAGGAGGCCATTGCGCCAACAAGAAATGATTCCATTGATGATTTTCAGTGCTCCTTGATAGATACGTATTACTCCATGCTCTCATACAACCCCTTGAACACGGAGTCTGGCGTAGCCAAGAGCTCCTTAGGGTTTCCATTCTCGACAACTCTTCCCTGGTCCAACACCACAACTCTATCAAAGTCCAACACAGTATTCACCTTATGCACAATGGTCACAATCGTACACTCTGCAAATTTTTCCCGAATAGCCTCTTGCATCAGCTCATCCGTATCAGAATCAACACTACACACCATTAGCTCAGTCCCTCAAGTCGAATTGGTGTAAAACACACCTGCTCGTTGCTTCATCCATGATGACCACCTTGCCACCCTTGACAATAGCCCTAGCAAGACAGAAAAGCTGCTGTTCACCGCTAGACAGCGAGGTCTCGCTTACTTCGGAGTCGAGTCCATCACGAGCTTCCAGCATGCCCCATAGGTGCACAGCTTTCAGCGCCTCGATTATGGTTTCATCGCTTGCGGTTTGTAGTGGATCAAGATTGTCGCGAACATTCCCGTGAAGGAAAAATGGTTGTTGCGGAACTGTATTGAGACGCTTACGCACTTCTTCGCGTGCTAGGGTGCTGAGATCGACGCCATCGACAGCGATGGCGCCGTTAGTGGTTTCTAACATGCACAACAAGGCTGAGATGAGAGAGGATTTTCCACTGTAAAACGGGTTAGCACCAACCTCAAAGAACTACTTCTCACTACTTACCTGCCAGTGCGACCACAAATTGCAACCTTCTCACCTGCATGAATGGACAAATCGATACCCTTCAGGACAGGATCCAGGGTTTCATCATAGGCGGCAAACAAGTTGCTGAACTCGATGGATCCCTCGAGTGGCCAGCTCTCGATAACATGAGCCGTAATCTTTTCCTCGCTCTCTTCCGGCTGCGTGCTTTCCACATATGATCGGATGCGCGAAATAGCCCCAATAGCTGTCTCCATCTCCGTCCAAGCAGTGACCGTCCCCTGTAACATCCAACCAAAGTCGATAATGTTGAACAACGCCACTCCCAGGAAATCTGAACCACCACCTCGGATATTCGTCGCGACTCCTACCAGTGTAATGGCAATTAACCCAACCGTCAGGTCCAGAACCAGCTTCAACCACCGCTGAACACTCAGGAGTAAGAAAAAGGGTTTTTGGGAGGCATCCAAGAGGCCATAGCTGCGTTCAAGGTACTCTTCCGTCCAGCCATATGCGCGAATAGATGACAGACCGCTAGTGACTTCAAGAAACTGAGAAAATAACGGTGCCTTTGTCTCAATGTCGAGGTATCGCAGCTGTCGGGAAGTGCGCAGGTAGAAGAGCTGCACGCCGTACAGAAGCATGATGCAGACTGGAACAAGCAGCGCGATATAGCCCGAGCCAGCGCAGATGAGAACGGCTGATGAAATGGCATTGAAAAATTGTATCACGAATGGTTCCAGGGAATTGGGAAGATCGTCATCAATTTGTTCGAGATCCTGACTGAATCGATTCGTCGTGCTACCGGCCGCAGTAGACGTCAGAAATGAAATCTTGGCGCGCATGGTCGTGTTGAGTAGTAGCTCATGGAATTTTAAAGCCGTCTTTGGAACCAGGATCATCGCTCCCATCCAGTCCGAAACGGCACAGCACAGGAAGGCAGATACAGCAGTTGCAACGAGAACACTAATCCAATGGCTGAGGCTTTCGTGAGGGTGTTCGACGTTTGAATTGGTCCACTCTTGGATCCAAAGTGCTACAAACATCATATTAGTGCTGGTCAAACTTGATCAATCTTCGATAAAAACATGCCTGGGAATCTGAAGCTCACAACACAGAGCACACAAAGGAATAGGTAGATGCT
Organism: Simplicillium aogashimaense; assembly: GCA_028455935.1. NCBI lineage: Eukaryota > Fungi > Ascomycota > Sordariomycetes > Hypocreales > Cordycipitaceae > Simplicillium > Simplicillium aogashimaense. Next base: position 2,051,439 of record CM052010.1, on the reverse strand, counting down.
AAATGTCCAAACACCACTCATACGGACGTAATATACGTACGCCGAAAAGTCTCCAGCTGCACGTGCATTGTCGGGGTCCAGATCTTGGTCTTTGATTCCATACTCTTCCAGCGCGTTGCTTGTCGGCTTGGTATCGAGTGAGCTAGGGCTTAGGGGCTGGCCAGCAAGTCGTTGTACGTATTCATTATTGTTGGTAATGAACTCTGCCGTACCTTGCTGAGCGATGGTACCGTCCTTGTTGAGTACAATAATGTAGTCGGCATAATGCAGATGCTTGGCAGAATTGGTGGCCAGCACAACAGTAGGACTGTACTGCTTCAGGAGGCCGTCCGGTCCAAACACTTGTTCGAGGACAGCCTTTTCAGTATTGCGATCAAGTCCAGTGAGCACATCATCAAGAATCATCACATCCCTTCGTGAGAACAATGCGCGAGCGAATGAGACCCGCATTTGTTGTCCGCCACTGAGACGAGATCCCTGAGTGCCTGTCGCCGTCTTGTCTCCATCGGGGAGTTCCTCGAAGTCAGTTTTCAGAGCACAGCTTTGGATGACCGTGCTATACCATGCCTTGTCATGCTGGCACATGCCAAGAATATTGCTTTGAATCGTGCCCCATGTAATCCATGGCTTTTGTGTACAAACAGCGGCATTGGAAAACGAAGTCTTTACGGAGCCAGAGGACTCGGGCATCTCTCCCAAGAGAAGCTTCAACAAACTGGTTTTACCGGATCCCACTGGTCCAACAATCATCGTCGTCTTCTCTCTGGCGATTGTCAAGTTGACACCTTTGAGCACTTGGCTCTCGTCGGAGTACCCGGCTGACGCATCAATAACCTCTGCTATAAGCGAAGAGTCCAAGTTAGATGGTGAGTTTGAGTCGGGATTCACAGATACAATGTCGATCAAAGGGCGGCTTGCTGAATCAATGACAGATCGAGGGTCCTGTCGCTCCTCCGACATATCAAACTCTTGAATTCGACGAAAGGAAGTAACAACGGTCTGGATTTCCTCAACAACACCAACGAGGGCCGTCAAGGGGTCTTGCTGCAGCGAAAACAATCCCAGGGCTGCAAAAGCGACGCTCTCAGTCAGAGCTTCGCCGCCCTTGGCTTTGGCCACAGCTGAATAGACGCCAAGACCAATGACGGGAATGAAGAAGGTGGCAAGGTAGTCTGCCAAAGATTAGTTAGGACTCGGTGAGCCTGTGTGCCCATCAGTTACATACAGACATCAATATCTAGCATGTTCAGCATGCGATGTTTGAAGGATGACTTGATCTCGGCCACTCGCAGTGCGCTAATGGCCCTGGAGACTACCCCAGTCAACCCCGTCATTTTAATAGACTTCATAGAACCCAATACTTTAGATGTTACAGCCAATCGTTTTTCTATGGCTTCCAACCAAGGCTCCTGGGCCTTTCCGGCTGCTGCTGCAAGGGGGATTCCTGCAAGTACAGATGCTACAAAGGATCAGCCGTGTTCGGTCGAAACAATGTGATAGAGGCATTCTTACCAGTTGCATACAAAACGGAAACAGATACAGGCCAACCTAGGAGGCGGAATAAAAGCCAAATGGACAGAGGGAATTCGATGGCAGCAATATACACATCATGGAATGAGTTGACATTATCAATGATGCGATCGATGTCGGCAGTCATCAACGTGATGGCATCAGTCTCGTTGCTCGCATCCATGTTCAACCGAAGAGTTTTTCGAAAGATGAGAGTAACAAGGCTGCCTCTGATCATGGCCAAGACGCGATTGGATATATTTCGCGCCAGTGCATCGGACAGCTTCACCTATGCGTTAGTTGATGAATGTTTGCTGTGGATGGTGCAAACATACAGATCTTCCTATGTGAACGATAGCGTACGCTGCCGTGAGCATATATGCCATCCTTTGGCTGTTGCGTCCTTCGAGCTCGGACGTGAAGTCTAAGACTCGCTCAAGCAGATACGGCTCGGAAAACATGAGGCCAGCATGCAAGAGTCGGGGGACGACGCTACCAATCATGCCCCATTTGTAGTGCCACATAACGGTCCAGAGCAGTGCATTATTTGCGGACTTGTCGGCTAGATTGTATTAGAACGAAGTGGTGTAAAAGAGTTTGTTGGCAGCTCACCTAGTTTCCATTTTACAAGAAGCGAGGTTGGTCGAGAAGCGTCTGTAATCTCTTTGTCTAAAGGCATGAGGTTGTCCACGCTGAGCTTAGTCGAGTAACCCTGGTAAAGAAGACCATTCAGCCAGAGATATAGCGAGTTGTTAAAGACACCAGCTGTCGCGGCTGGTGATTCATCTTTCCATTTAGGTAAAACCAAAGCTCGCTTCTCCACTACTTCGAGGCACAAGATTACCAGTTTGACGATGCTGCTTATCAGAATGATGCTTGAGACACCATTGCCTCCCAGCATGTAGGACAATGTGCGGAGACGAGGCAAGTCCAACGCTGCTGAAAGGCTCAGATAGACGGCCAGAGTGGTAGATGGTCTAACAGAGCGTGTGTGCGTTTGCAGCGAGAAGTAGAGGAACAGGGCGAATGCAGCGGTGGTCGAAGACAAGGTAGCGAGTGTTAATCTCGTAGTTGGAATATCAAATATTACCCAGATTGCTAAAATCGTAGCGTTCAATGCGATGTATGCTGTATATGATAACTGTCCACACGGGGCGGTTAGCCTGAATAAATCAGCGGATTACGGGGTGCAGCATTACCAGTTTCAAAGCATACAGCCATGATCTCTGCACTATCCGCGGGTTGCTATAAAGAGATATTATATTGGGTATAGTACATAGAACTGACAATATTTAGCAATTGGGACTTGAGACTGCAAAAGGAGCTATCTTACGCGCGATACCAAGAGGTAGGAGAGTGAGGATGGATTCCTCGAAGAGCAAGGTAAAGTCGAAGCCATCAAGGCAATAATCAGCAACAATTGGTCCGAAGGTGTCTTGATCTGCAATTGAGCACGACTTGTTGTTTAACGATGTTCCGAGCACGTTTTGGGATAGATCGGCGGCGTTCGGTGCTGAAAATAAGCTCGTCGTGGCGGAGGGGAAGAGGTGTTGAAGGCGGGCCATGGCGGCGGATGCGGCAGGCAATTGGTTCCGCTCGATTGTGGCGGCTGCAAGTTGTCGATGATTTTGGAGAGGATCAAGTTGAGGATGAAGAAGAGAACTGGATGGTTTTGTTTATTACATTGCAAATTTCTGACGCGGTTTCGAGAGCCGTTTATCGGTTCACGTTCGTTTAGGGATGTCCCAAACCCCCACTGTAGTGAAGCAGGCAAAGTTTAGAGTGTTGCAGGGCAGTGCAGCGCTATGATTTCGAGCCATCAGCAGTTACAAGTGACTCATTAGGCCTGTAGTCGGTGTCAGTTACAGCGGGTTTTTACAGTGGTTGACAGTGCCGTCGGTTTGCCACACCGGTGCTTTTGGTGACGTTTTGTTCTGGGGTGAGTCACTGGCCGCCCCTGATTAGGTGCCAAACATGTGTCCTCCCTAGCGTTGCCAATTTACAGGCTGTGGCTTTGAGGCGTCCATCGAGGCTGTGGCAATGGCACGGATGAATTCTTAGGCTCGATTGGGATATTGCCGAAGGATTTAATCAAATAAGCCACGGATGATGAATGAGGGGAAAGCAACATCCTCTCTTTCGTTATTTGCTTCCTGCTACAGTATGCTGCGTCGCTATTTTAAAAGTAATTCAAAGCAGTCAATGCGTTGAAGAAAGTAATAGAAATCATAGCGTCCATCCTCATGGCTGGACCCTGCACACCTGCAGCATATAAAATTAACAATCGTCAACAATTCCGTGCGGTAATGGTGATCCCTGCAGGCTGCATCAAAGCCTCATTTCGTCCATAGTCCATCTTCCAATTACTCTTCTACCTCCTTCGCGGCGCTATTTGCGGCAGCAAACGTTGTCCGCCCAGTGCAACGCTCACAAACTCAAACCAAGTCACACTCATCACTTGCATGTAACCATCACAACTACAATGCGCCTCTGTTACTTTGCTTTTAGCGTCTTGGTAAACGAACAAGAAGAAAAGACTCTAACCGATCACACCATCCTAGTTTGTCGGCACTAACCACCCAAAACAGACGAACGGAGCGTCTGCCATTCACTGCCCCCCTGCACAGGTCCACCGATTACACCTTGACGGCCCTTTCTTCCCCTTTGTCCATTCGGCCTCTTCCCCAACGGATCGATCCCCATTGCAATCCACAAGCCGACGCGGCAACAGATTTCCATTTCCTTGGCGATTTGTCAGTGACGCCCCGTATCATTGTCATTCATCCACAACCCCAGGGCTGTGTTGATTAATTTATTCTTTCGTCTCCAGATGCCGGCTATCCGACCACCTGCCTGATCCAGCGCACCTCACCACGCCTTTGCCTCGTTTCCTCGTCTACATTACCTACACACATGGTGCTTCTCCAATTAAATGGTCCTTTTATTCTCTTTTACTCGTGCATCTGCAGCGTTGCATCCACCGACAAAAGTCCGGCTGTCATAGGGATCGACAGTCGCTAAACCCGGATTCGAACCCGACCTTGGCCAGTATCTGCTGTTACTTGCTGGTCCCGCGCAGTCCGTGGTCCTTTTGTCCAAAAATGAAGCCCTCCATTCTTTAGCGTTCCTGCCGATCCCCTCTTTTTCTCCGCTCAATGGCCTTGTCTTGCCTCTTTGTGAATGCTGGCGCCTTGTGCTTCCCCAGCCCACCCCTGCAATGTAACATTCCTGAGGTCTTTATAAGCTATTCAGCAACCTGCTTTCGCTGGCCACGTCTATCCTTTTTCCTTGTTCTTTTTGTAGCCTTTCCGTTCTTCTCAACATACAGATTTACCTGAGACAAAAAGAAAACAGGGTTCACATTCGCAAATATGCACTTCGTATTTGCTACCACGGCTCTTGCCAGCATCGCCGCGGCTTTGCCCTCCACCTCGTTCGTTCTCCACGAGAAGCGCGAAGGTGACCCAGTTGCATGGACTAAGCAGGCTGCTGCTGGTAAAGACCAGGTTCTGCCCATTCGCATTGGTCTGAAGCAGCAGAACCTCCAGAACCTCTACCAATATGTCATGGACGTGGCTGACCCCGACTCCCCCAACTTCGGTAAGTGATTGCCTGTCACAAAGAGGAAACTTGCGAACCCAATTGCACTCAAACGAAGCAACACAGTGCTCACACAAGCTTTGCAGGCAGACATTGGACCCAGGAAAAGATTGCATCAACGTTCGAACCCCTCCAGACAACTGTGGATGAGACCAAGGCCTGGCTCGTCAACTCTGGCATTGACCCCAAGAGAATCAAGACATCTGCCGGTAAGTGCGCCCACACACAAAACCCCGCGTCGGAAAATGCTGCGTAACTCATTTCGAGGCTACTTGGGTAATACTCAATGATTGTAACATGAGTCTAACGAAGCTTTACTCTTCAGGTCGCAACTGGCTCGAGTTCTCCGCCACTGTAGGCGAAGCCGAACGTCTCCTCAACACCAAGTACTACTCCTTCAAGCACAAGGAGTCCGACGGCACTCGCATTGCTTCCGACGAGTATAGCTTGCCCGGCCATATCCAGAAGCATGTCGATTTCGTCATGCCCACGGTCCAGCTCGACGGTCTCAAGCCCACGCCCAGGTCCGCCATGGTCATCGAGGCTGCTTCTCCCATCACCGGCCTCAACGGCACCGCCAACTGCAAGAAGCTCACAACCATTGACTGCATTCGTGCCCTTTACGGCGTTCCCGTCCCTGCTCGCGGCCAGAAGCCTAACCCCTACAATCAAATGGGCATTGCCGAGTGGGCCGATTACCTGTACCTTCCCGACCTGAAGGCCTTCTACAAGAACTTCACCAACCCACGCATCCCTCAGAGCCTTGAGCCCGAGTTTATCTCTATTGACGGCGGCAAGCGCGGAGATGAGTCGCGCCTCGAGGCCGGCACCGTGGTGGAATCCGGACTTGACTTCATGACTGCCATTTCCATCATTTACCCACAAAACACCCGCCTTTACCAAGTTGGTGATGGCGTCAACGTCGACTCTGTTGGCACGTTCAACATCTTCTTAGATGCCCTAGACAAGAGTTACTGCAGTTATAAGGGCGGTGACCAGCCGTACATCGACCCGGCTTACCCAGACCCCAACGACGGCGGTTATACCGGACCCCTGCAGTGTGGTGGTGCTCCCATGAGCAATGTCTTCTCTGTATCATACGGACAGATCGAGGGTGCCTTGCCCCGCTTCTACCAGGAACGCCAGTGCGAGGAATGGGCCAAGCTCGCTCTTCAGGGTGTCTCTGTCCTCTTTGCTTCCGGAGACAGTGGCGTAGCCAACAGATACAACGCCGGCTACCCCGACAGCTGCCTCGACTCCAAGGACAAGTTCGTCGACCCCAACGGCAAGCGATTCTCGCCTTCCTTCCCCGCCAACTGCCCTTACATCACTGCCGTCGGAGCTACTACTCTCTTGACCAACGACATCAAGGACGGTGAGCGTGCCGTCGACCGCTTCGGATCTGGTGGTGGCTTCTCCGACATCTTTGTCGCTCCCGACTACCAGAAGAGCGCTGTCTCCAACTACCTCAAGAACTATGCTCCTCCCTACGGCGACGACATTTTCAACTCCTCTGGCCGTGGTTTCCCGGATATTGCCGCCCTGGGAGATACCCTTGCTACCGTCATCAACGGTACCGTCCACGGCGTTGGTGGTACGTCTGCCTCTGCTCCTCTCTTTGCCGGTATCATTACCGTTCTCAACGAGGAGCGTCTCGCCAACGGCCGTGGCCCCATTGGCTTCCTCAACCCTACTATCTACAAGCACCCTGAAATCTTCAACGATGTCACCGTTGGTGACAACCCCGGATGCGGCACTCGCGGATTCCCTGCTGCCAAGGGATGGGACCCAGTCACTGGCATGGGCACGCCCAACTACTCCAAGATGCGCGATGTCTTCACCAAGCTGCCATAAACAGTTATATAGACACTTATTTAATGAATGTATACTTTACACCTCTCAAATAATGTAATCTCAGTATCGTCTCCGACGCCTACTCTAGAGGGAGCATATTGGGTAACTAAGATGCGAATTGCTAATGCCACCACAATAGTAGTCCCAAGTGCTGTTACCTAGATCTCTGCCATCTGAGCTCCTGGGTGCATCTATAACTGTGGATAATTCAGTGCAATGGGGAACAGACTTTAAATGTTACAGCTGCGCTCAGCTCACACCTCCAGTAGCTACCAACAGGCAATGTTCTTGTGCAGATATTACAATGCTACCATAGCCTGTTCGTACTGTGGATGTCGTCTCTTACGTGTGGGACCATCACACGTAAATGCCGTATTTCGGCTGTCGAGCAGCTTTTCTCATCTCATGTAGATGAATGTCAGTAGCTATTGCTGAGACAGTGCCTGACTCTACAAGTCTTACCCTACACGGCCACACTAACTGACAAGGGGCTCGCGGATTCACCGCCCAGTGTTGCACTTTAGATCAATGACGATGCAATATTGTAATAACTTGCATTTTAACCCTGTAAAACGCAGTGATGACTACATCACATAGGCGAAGAAGAGGTATGATGTTGCACAAAGGCAGAGGTGTTGGTCGACAAGAAATAGCGGCGCTTGATATTGCAATTGCTGTGCAACATAGTTCTTAGATTTGAGTGGTAGGCTTGTGTTCCAGAAAAAAAAAGCCATCAAATGATTTGCACTATCCAAATGTAAGTTGAATTCCTAGATATATTCCCAACGCCCCCAGATCAGCCAAGGAAACATTCCTTCTCTTCAAATGACATATGCAATGTAGTTCCCAACGCCGGTATTCTGCACATGGTTTCCAAAAATGAAAAGAAGCTCAAGGTATCGGTAATTGCTCCAATAAAAAAAAAACCAGTAACGATAATGATAATGATAATAGTGAATTAATGATGCGTAGGTTGGAAGTTGAGATCCAAGCTCTGATAGTTCCATAGCGTGGCTAATTCGCCCAACTGCTCATCAGAAAATGTATCGAACGAATAGTTCTCGTATGGCTGTCGTGTGACGGGAGGCATGTACATGTTTGGCGGTGCAGGAGGTGCCATAATGATACCGGTTTCGGGCTCAATTTTTGGAAGCGGCGCAGCCGAGAAGGGGATCTCATTGCTCTCGATTCCCGATGGTGCTACCGATGAATGGTTGCTGTAGACACCCGTGTTGTCGCTGTAAGATGAATAGTTCGGTGATGTGCTGGCAATGATTGGCTGATGGTTGTATTGGCTCTGTGGTGATTCGTTGGGTGATTCTGGATACAACTCAAAGCCATCAGTGCTGCCAACATCGCTTGACGATAGTGAGCCATCGCGAGTATTTGCTGCAGATGGAGGTGTGAATACTGCGTAGGTATTCTTGCTACGTTTGGTCTTAGACTTCCGATTTGAGTCCTCGGGGGCCCCAATGCGTTTGGAAAGCCGCAGTAATACTTCGTAAGATGTCTTAGCCGTTGACGTAACTGTTGTGAGGCGCTGCAGCATGCTGATAGCATATTCCATGGCCTGGAACAAGTCATCGCGGCGATGTAAGCTTCGATCTTCGTCATGCATCAAAGTTGAACAAACAACTGCCGCAGTATCGAATATTGAAAAGATGACGAAGTGAAATTTGGCGTCCGACGGATAGAGGTGATCGAAGAACCGGTACAATTTGTCCATTAGCTTCAGCGTGAAATCGACTCCTTGCCGGCGAATATTGAGCTGGTCTCTGGGTGAATCATGAGTCATGCGTCTGGATAGATATGGTCGCAAAGGATCGAGAATCATGGAGTAACTCATGGTGTGAAGATAATGACGATGCAGAGTAATCCAATTGTGTTGCGAGTCTTGGCTCGTATCTGGGTTTTCCATTGAATAAGTCGATGGAAAGGCTTTGATTGCGCTCTCGACGATATCAATGTATTCTTGAACCTGGCTGGGCGTTGTGGCGTTCTTCGGTTGACCGAAACGAGAAGCCAGCTTCCCTATCAATTCCGACTGAAGCTTCATGTGCAGCAACGGTGAGGGTGAATATCCTTCAAGTGTTAAACTAGGTTGCCCAACATCGCAATCCGAGCGGTCAATAATTCTCGGCCGCGACAGAAGTGCAGATATTTGCCTGACGGGTGTTAGTATTCGGTTCTGTGTTCCAAAAACAGGACAAAACCCACCAGTCCCAAGTATCAAGAACACACCACACTCTTCGGCGCATTTCTCTGTCAAATTCGGATATCGGTCCACCCGTGTTCTCTTGATGAATTCCTTGACATCTGTCAGTTAGTCTGTCGCAGGTAAGACTAAGTCTTGCGTATTTGACCTACCTAGCTCTTGTGCCTCCCGAATTGCCGCGTTCAAGACTTGCCATGATTCCACGAAGCGTGCTTCAGACTTGTACCAGTAAGAGGAGTGTAACAACTGTTGAATGCTAAGAAGATGGTTATTGCCAACGGGAATGACGCTGTGCAGCTCACGAGCTGCACTGTGATATAGTTCGCCTAATTTCTCCACCGATTCGCCGAGCTCCATCTCGAGCTTCCGCTGCAGATCATTATCAGAATACTGAGTAGAGCAGGCGCAAATATTCAAGAGAAGGCAAGTCCACTGTAATCCCAGCGGTTTGTTCTGGTAGCGGTCGGCCCACCAATCACGATATTCTTGTAGAAAGGACGGAGGATAGATGATGTAGTAGTGAAAGTTGGCGCGGGCGAGGAAATTTTGGACAAGAGAATCTGCAGAAATGCAACATGATTAGCGAAATGGTCATGAGACGCGAGTACCTTGTCGGGGCACAAAAGACGTACCAGTCGTCGTTCGAGGTGGCAAAACTTGCAGGGCACGTTGCAATTGAGAACAAGACGCGGCGGTCACATAGTATTGTCGTCGAGCCGGCTTGGGCTTTCTCTGCAGCAAGGGGAATGATCGCATGTTAGTTGCTGGGTACGAGGGGCAAGACTGTTGTCGCAGTGATGGCAACCGCGCAAGCGCGAAGAAAGAATTGAACGCACCTCATTCTGCACTGACAGATTCGCAAAGAAATGCGAATGCATATATCCTATGGCTTCTAATCCTTGCCCATCGAAGCCATCATCGGAGTCCTCTGAAGAGTTATTGTCGTCTCGTTCTCGGCTTCGTTTCTTGGCGGTAGCAGCGGCAGCGGGCGTCTTTTCGTTGGCTGTAGGGACTTGGCTGAAGCGGCACTTGTCTGCGACCTTTCTCTTTTGGCAATGGTTGCAAGGCCACTGGCGATTGCACTATCGATCTAGTTAGTATTTATTTGTAAAACATAGTTCAACATATTCCCATTGTTGGAATACAAGAGGAGTACTCGTTGGAGCAGAGGAAATATCGTCGCGTCGTGGATAGCCACAACAAAAGTGCCGAGGGAGGAGACTGTGATAGTGGGCGATCTAGACGTCACCACTAACGAAAAACTGTTGTTCATACCTTTTGCTTACGGCGCTGGCACTCGGTGCAAGCAGAGCGAGCAAGCGTCGTACTGCTACCAGAATCACCAGCTTTAGATTCCATCCTTGACCAAAGAACAGAGAAAGGTGAGGCGACTTATGTCAAGTCCATGGAGGCGGGAGAAGGAAATGAGTGTGTTGATGGAGGCGGTCGATGGAAAGGTGGACGTAAATGGACTGAAGCGGAGGGGGGATGGAAGGCTGGCTGGGGAGAGGGAGTTGGATGTGCAGCGCTTCACTGGCCCATAACAAATGACGATGGGACGGGATGGTTTCTCAGCGAGGTGAGCGTGAGAGATGGGGGGAAGGAGGGGGGATGTTTGAGTGGGCATGGGTTGCGGGGGCCCAGAACAGCGGGACAGCCAGTACAACGCATGAAAAGACCAGCGGCATGAAAGGCTTGGACAGCGGATTACAGGTGACGCTAACCGCTAACAGCGCTATAAAGGACACGCTACCACTGTACAATGGCTAGCTAAGGGCGGAACAAGGGATGCAGCTCATAGTGACATGTTTGAGTCGGACGAAATAACAATCAAATGATAGAATGCAAATTGAACATGCGTTGGGCATTTAACAATCCTAAAGTTCAAATGGAAATATTACCGTATGCTTGCGCCGTCCATTTCTCAGATAGGAGTCTCATTGCTGTTAATCCCTGCCGCTGAGGGGCAGGTGTGGTGGAGGAGACCACCAAAGGGTAGCCCCCATCCTGGCTGCAGATGTACGTTGCATGACGCTACAACTTGTACTCCAGCGGACTTGCAGGTGAACAGCAGTGGACATGCATCACTGGGGGGGGAGAGGCTAGCGCCAGTTTAGTGGGCTTATCTCTCGGGTTCGCCTACGGCTTGCAGGATTCAACCAGGCGACTGTAGCCAGAATACAGCCCAACCGCAACAGAGACAAAAGTAAAATAAAATAGGATTATTATATTGATGTGGTGGGGCTCTCAAAGCAAACGATACTACAGAGCAAAGGCTGTTTCCTTTTGGTGGCGGCGGGATCCAACGGTCATACTTCCGGCGTGCATTTGGTTTCAGCTGTGCATTTACAGCGATCAGAAGCTAAAAACAGCCTATGAGGTGTCTTTGGCAGTGTACTCTTAGTGGTGCTCGTGCTGGTGACTGGCTCAGTCAGGCTGCCCTTCCTGGGGCGGTGTCCTTAATAAGCCTCTTCAGGACGGACTCCTTCAAGCCTCCTTCGCTTCCCCTCCCAAAACCTTACTCGTTCCCGTTCGAATTTTCTTTCAAGTCCAAAAAGCCTCGGCAGAGTCACTGAACTCCGCACTCTTCACACCCTTTGTCAAAATTACAAACAGGTGATATTGCAAACTGGCAAAAAGCAACCCAAGAAGAGCAAGAACGCAAAATAAACGTTCATCCCTCTTTTAGAATGGTTCAGTTGTGGCTTGCAGCCCACTGCACAGTAACAATCCCAGGCTCCTGGTCCATGTACACACCCTTGTCTCCCGTGACATCTCCGATTTAAATACCGTACTTTGTTGACATGGGAATTGATGGGCAGCTCGATATTGTGCTTCGTAAACATGACAGCAGACGGCCACCAATGCCCTTCGAGCCCTCAGATGGAGCTGCTTCCACTCCGGATGAATGTTGGACAGAGCCTGCCGCTTCGTTTCAGCGTCCACGAACATGGGATAGTCATGCGGCTTCACTAATCGTTGGTGTTGTGCTCTGCTCGCTTCGCCTCCAACCGTGGTCTGCCGTTTTCACTAACCCCAAGGATCGCCCGCTAAGCCTGGCGCTAGGCCAAGCACCATGCCAGCACCATGCCATTCGAGCATACTTAGCACAGAAACCAGTATTAAGTAGCTACTGTAAATCTCGTCTGCACGTTAACTAGATGCTTGCCATGAAAATGCAAACATGTAATTTTATAAACATGACTGAGACTATTGGCCATCAGTACTGTTTAAAAATGACTCCATCACAACGACAAAAACGAGCCCAGAAGTAGCGGAGGGTCTGTATGTGCAGGCATTTCAAAGATTTGTTTTTGTTTCTCTCATCTGCCGCAACATTTCAAAATCCCCTCGCAAGGTTTCCTCCTTCACGACACCACAAACCCACTGAAAGGGTTCCGTCCAACCATGCATATCCAATCAATGACATGGGCATGTCGGTGCCCCGCGTGCCCGCTTGCTGCACCACCACCACTAGAGCTGTATCCCTGTCGTGTCGCTAGGACGGCCCTTGTGCTTCGCCGGGTAGATACAACGGCTCTAGTAAGCCTGATTTCGTTCTCCGTGTTGCATGTAAACTCCCACTTGGCGCCAACGCGCATACGGCGAGGTGTTTACAGTATCCTTGTAATTGTTTTCCAGCTCCAATGCACCAACCCTTGCGATCTCACCAATTCCGGAAATTGGGCACTGTGACCCCCTGTTTCGTCTATGCAGGCTCTACTGCAGTACAACATGGTCGTTTCTTACTAAACGGTCCAAGTCAGCAATTGGGCTGCTCATCGTGGAGTCGTTGGCTTTGTCGTCGACGTCGCTCTCGCAGCCGCGCATGCGCCGCTGTCCACTCCAAAATAGGCTAATCATAGTTAGAAAGTGAGAGTCCCGTCCCCGCTTGTCCGAAAACCACCAAATGGTGCCCATAGGAGCTGACACAAATGAGAGTGTCCTCTTTGTACCTCACATGTGTGAGATGTGAGAGGAAATACCATCGACGCACCTAGCTCGGCGGCCTTGGGTTACTAAAATGGCTGCCTCAAACAGGCATCTCAACCCTGAACGAGCCAGTATCAACATACGTGAGTATGTATTCTTTCCTCCTCCCAATTGTTCAATGATATAACCATCTTTACGATGCTTCCCCCCGCCGACTACTTCTTGGCACTTGTAAAGGAAATGAAACCCGCTCCAGAATGTTTGACGAGTGGCATCTACATGGGCCCAGGTAAGCCGTTCAAGCTCCCAGCGCACAGTCGTTTTGACCGTAAAACATCTGCCGATGTCCGTCACTGGAGCCATGGGTCGCTCCATATGATTGTTGCTGATCTCTTTCCCGCAGCGGTAAATACGCCTGTAGAGTGGTACTATCCTTGGTGCTGTTTCCTTACGTTTCGTGGCAAACAACTGTCACTATAAAACAAGTAAACGGGAGTGTGCTCATTTCCTGCTGTTCCTGTTGGCGTCTCCAGCCCTCTTGTCTGCCATATGCACATGTCATGCGTCAAGATGCAGCAAGCCACACATCAATGAAGAGCTGCTGTTGTTATGCACCGACGTCTAAGCCAACCACCGATACATTTCCACTAAGATCGGAAGTGGAGCTCGTACTTGTAGCTGTGGTGTAGTACTGTACAGCTTTGACTGAATCGCGGATTCTTTATACCAATGCACTAACTAATGACTGCTTCAACACCTATCAAGACGCTCATCAAGACTCCTCATCTTGTTGTCTCGTATGTCCACGAATCAACGATCATTCATGCAAGTACACAGATATTAGACTTATTCAATTTATTTCGTGTGTGCTTAGTCCCCAGAATTACGTCCAAGGTCTCGTCGTACTCTCCATACTTGGGATCCAACGGGTCTCTTTTGATTGCCATGGAGCACCTCTACCCATGGAACTGGCGCCACGTCAGAATCAAGCGCACCTGCGCCCATACCTCCCTGCAACAATCCTTGCTCGTTAGTGTCCTCTCCGTCAGAATCAGGCGCGGGTACCTGTTCTCCGGCGTCGACACTACGTTCATAGATGTCCTCGGTATAAGCCCAAGTTGGTGTGTCAAATTTGCCATGGACAAGGACGATGTTGCTTCCGTTTGCCTTCATTCCAGCCATCAGTCTGGATTGTATAGGTGTGATGAGTTGCAAGTATTTTCTGTCGGTATCAATTCCACGAATGAGGGCAAAACCAACAGTCTTAGCGTATTGCGGATCCAGAGTCATATCGGTGAAGTTTTGTATGCTCGGCAAGCCTTCTGGTGATTGCGCTACCTCGACGTTGCTACGTCTTGTAGAGTCGCGGAAAGCACGATCGTCTTCAATTTGGACCACGGCAAGGACCATGCCATTAATTGCGTCGGCCAGCAGGTTCAATGGAACTTGGTAATCATAGCAGATAATGCCAAGCAAACCAGCCTCTTTGCCGGTGTACCGTACAAACCACGGCGGCATTGATGTGATGGCCTTGGTGTCCCAACCCATTCTTCCTCGCACCTTGCGACTGTCAGGGTCCGCGCTATGGAAATAGGACATCATTTGCATCGCGCGGAATTGTGCAGCTGATCGCAGAGTTAGCTCCCCCGGCTGAGAGGGCAGAGTCGAGAATATCTTCTTCGTGGCTGACTGAAGAGCCTCGACTGTCTCTAGTGGCCCATCTTCCGACAAGTAGACCACCTCCTTTGGATTGACCCTTGAAATGAGTTCAGTCATCAAGTCTAGACCTGTCCCAAGGATCCAACCAGGTGTATTGATCACCAAGGGACAGTTGCGCAATGTTCGTCGGTATGTATCAAACAGGTCTGATGCACAGTCCAAATAGAGCTCGGGTGCAGAAGCCGGTGAGTTCGACGCTATTGTATGACACCGGGTAACTCTGTATTGGTTGCTCTCTAGTCCCGGATGGGCGAAGGATGGACTGAGATTCGGGCATGTAACATGAACCAGGGACAATGTTCCCGTAGGCGCATACTCTGGCTGACCAGGATCCAGATCTAATACCGCTACGCCGGATATGGACCTGCTGCTAAGCTTGGGTTGGTCGGGTATGGAAGAGCTTGTAAGCAGTCGATTAGTTAGTAGTTTGGAAAATGTAGACTTTCCAGACGATTTGGGGCCACAGATCAAGGTAGTATCGTTCGCTCGCTCTGCAACGAGGATTTCATCCGCCAACAGAGCAAGCTTCTTATTCCACTCTGCTGGACATGTTAATTCTTGAATCTCAGCCCTAGCTGGAACATCGTCCGATGTTGATAACTATGGAGGTAAGCAGTTGTCACAACTCAAGTGCTGTTTCCAGACTCACTATTTGAAATGTAGACGAAGTCGGCGCCACGGTATTTGTACCTTCCTCAGTTCCATGCCAAATCTTCCCAAATAGCGGTGATATTCTACCAAGGTTCTGAAAATTGGGGAAATTCGGATCTTGGTGCAGGACGATATGAGACTTTTGAAGCACTCTCATCACAGGAACGCAATGACAGGACGCCGCTTGAACCCAATAAACCATAGCTGAAGTAGCAAAGTTTCCTCCAAATATCGATACTTGGCCATTAGATACTTGAAATCCGTAAGAACCTAGAGCAACGAATCGCTGTTAATGGGTTAGTTTCTGATTCCGCGAACGGGAATTGCCGACAGTATCATCATACCTCTCCTTGGTCAAGGCGTAGCTCTAGTGTGCCATCGGATTTCTTCCGCGAATTTTGCTTGTTTAATTTGAAAGAGGAATACACCGTCTTAATAACAGAGTTCGGCACTAGAGTGGATGATTTCTTCTCGGGCCTGGCCGTAGTGGTTCAGCAGCAGTTGGGGTTCACAGTCTCGAGGGCACATACCATTGGTTTTCTGTTGACTTGGAAGGGCCAGGAGAGGACACAGGCTCCTTTATCCTATTGGAGTTGTATGCCCTTCCTTTCAAGGCCTGCAGAGCGCTGTATGCATTGGTAGTCTTTGCAACTGGCTCTTCATCCTCTGATGTAGTTGCTGGCTGAGGCGAAGGGGAAGCAGCCTCTGCCAGGCGTCGTCTAGCAGCAATGGCACTGACCGCGGCTGTGAAAATATTCAAAGTCAGTAAATAACCATTTAAGACAACCAAAACATCGTATCTTTAAATGCAAGTTCACGGTAAGGATAACTCACATCGAGGCGTCTCTGTGCCATCGACCTTTCGGCGCTTATTCGACGACATTTCAACAGCGCAGAGATGGGACTGGGGCTTATATCATACTGAAAAGGAAAGAATCTCGAGCCAATACGTATCAGCAGCAGCTACTTTTGCACCATATCACGCCCAACGCATTACACCTTGCAAAGACAATTCAGTCGAGGACTGGGACGCATCTGGTGCTAAAGACTTTATCGATAGAACGACCCACTAAATTTTCAAGCACTGGCAGCTTTTGGCGACCTGCTGTTGGCAGCCACCCAAGCAAAATATTGCACAGCGAGAGAGAGGAGCGCCAATTCACGTCAAATTTTATACGTTATTCAGCAAAACTCAATAGTGCAGCTTACCGACCGCTAAAACTTTCTTCTCCATCCCAATATCTCGCTCCAAGTTGGTGGCTGTTCATTGTCGAAAAATACGTGCACGGGCCACAAGATCCACCATCGACAAATTTGATGTAAAAAGGTTCCAAGTTCAACTGAACTTAACTTGATTCAACTCCCTCGCTTTACGTGCCATTGCTGATACCAATTCATCGTGCACCGCACGGCTTGCGACTGGCCACAATGGCTCCTAAAGAACCGTTCAAAGTGCACTCTTTGAGCAAGCACATTGAAGACACTAAGAAAGGCATCACAGCCGATGCTCAGTTCAACAAACTTCCTGCTGGCTCCAAGCTTGCCATCAACATCAAGCAAAAGCCTCCAGCCGTCAAGCACAGTATCCTTACGTCGCAGTCCGATTCCAGTAGCGATTCATCAAGCAGCGATAGCGATAGCGATAGCGATAATGACCCCGCGACTTTCATGAAGAAGCTCACCAAGAACTCAAAGTCTGCTGCCCCAGCAAAGACCGCTGCGCAACGCAACAAGAAGGACGAGATCGACGATAGTGACGCCGAAAGACAGCGTGTTGCTTCTGAAAAGCAAAAAGCAAAGTCCAAGCCACCAGTCACCAAGGAGAAACAGCCCGAGTCAGAGTCAGACTCGTCTTCTAGCGACTCAGATGAAAGTGAAGTCCAGGTGAAGAAGACGAACGGTGCTGCCGCCAAATCGAAAAGCATTACTAGGAGCGCCACCAGTAGTAGTGGTGCGTCCTCTAGCAGCGACGACAATAGCGACAACGACAGCGACAGCGACAGCGACAGCGACAGCGACAATGAGCCTGCAAAGAAGCCAGCTGCGAAAAGGCAGGAGCCTCCCAAGAAGGCTGCACCAGTCAAGGCTGCACTCGCCCTTAAGGCTGTTCCCAAAGCTGTTCCCAAGGCTGCTGAAAGCGATTCGAGCTCTAGCAGTGAGAGTGAATCAGGCAGTGACTCTCAGTCTGAGTCGGAGTCGGAGGATGAACCCGCTAAGCCTGTGAAGCCAGCTGCAGCAGCCAAGGCTAAGGCTGCTCCGTCTGTCAATGGAAGGGCATCCAAAGCCAAAGCAGCAGCTCCTAGTAGTTCTAGCGAGGATGAAGAATCAGGGGAAGATGAGTCTAGTGATAGCGGCACCTCTGAGAGTGGCGATGAAGAGTCGGCTGAAGACAGCACACCGAAGAAAGTCACACAACGAGTAGAGCCAAGGAAAGCGAATACCGGTTTCCAAAGTCAAGACTTTTCGCTGCGAAAAGCTGACAACCGCAGCATTGAGCAAGAGATTAAGAAAATTTGCAGCACCGCAAATCTGCAAGGAAAGCAACTCTGGTACTTCACAATGCCCTCCGATATTCCCATTTCAGTGGTGGAGAACATGGCAGTCCCCCTGCATCAAACGAATAGCGATAAAACTCTCATCTCTCATGCTGGTCAAGATTACAATATGGCAGTGGACAGCGTCGTCCACAAGGGCTCTATCCAGATCTTGATCCCATCAGCAGATGGCACCAAGTATCAAAATGGTGAGTATAATGTGACTGGTTTATGTTTAACGACCAATTCTAACACACATCATAGCGGCCCGGGATATCGATGGAGTTATGAAGATCAAACGAGTCATGCGACTGGGTTCACAAGATCCTCAGTCATCAAGCTTGGTTGGCCGACAACCTCGTCGCCAACCAGAAGGCCTCAAAGCCCGTTTCCAGCCTATTGGAGTTCATACGCCGGCTGTCACCGCGACTAGCAGCGCAAGAGCGGACGATGAAGACGTTGAAATGGAAGATGCGCCTACGAAGACCGTTGGTAGAAAGGAGAAGAAGCGCAAAACTAGAGATGATGTTGCCGACATCGCAGCCCCAGAAACACCTAAGAAAAAGAAGAGCAAGTCGAAGCATACCTCATCCGATGATGAGGCTGCTGCCGCTGCCGAGCAGTTGATTGAAGAACAGCTCTCTAGGACGCCACAACTGAAGGCTTTGGGCAGCCCTGTTCTCGGAGCTGATGACACTGGAGCATCGGCGAAGAAGACAAAGAAATCAAGGAAGGCAGATGTGACACCACACACATCAGTTTCGCCCGAACTCTCCAAGAAGGAGACGCCCATACCCTTACCATCGATTCCTGGATTGTCACTGTCACAGCTGGATCAGAGCACACCTAAATCGAAGCTCAAGAGGGTGAAAGGCACACCCAAGTCAGCAGTCTCGACATCGAGACAGAGCCCACCAGCGAGCGCCCAGGCTTCCAAGAAGACGAAATAGTCACGCTTTGAGCAGACGGTGAATAAAGACGTGTGCTGGTGATGTTCCTGGCGAAGTTTCGCCACGCGGGAGATGCGACCACATTCGAACATGTCTAGTCTAATCACTTCTTTTGCCAACAAAGGAATGCGTATATGAAGATTCGAGGTGGCTACTGAGCAGTGGAGAGGTTAAATCACGTTTTGGAGGAATTGGTGCTGCCTTGACTCGACTTGATGTTGCGCGGCGTTTGGATCTTGCATAGCTGTATATCTGCCTTTTTCTTGCTTTTCAATTTGTTTGCTAGGGTAGATGGAGATGAATTAAATAACAATACTTTAAAAGTATCCACTGCTTTGTGACACGGGAGCACGGTGGTGCTGACTTGGAGTACGTTGGATGATGCGGTGATGATATTGCGGACTGGCCGGAACATGAAGTAGTCCATACACATGCGCGCGTAAAGCTAACGGATGTCGCCGCGAACAGTCGGAATATACCGAACTAAGTCTGATACTAGCTCTATTCAGTTTCTCAGAAATGGCTGACTTTTGATAAAGGTCTTTTGTTTTCCTTGCAGCTTTCACCGCTCAAGAGAGACTGGCAGTATAACTCGCTCGAAGCGACCGAGGTAGTCCAACAGGGCTGAGACGACTGCCGTCAAGTTGGTGCGCAGGCCCCATTATTACAACAGAATAAGAATATGGAATAATTTACCTAGACAAGGCCCGTAATAGAACTCAGCTAGCGATTAATAGGTCGGCGAATAGAATAGTGCAATAGGCGGACCGTGACAAAATAGACAATCCCTATCATGTCCCATTGTTAGCCGCAATGGCTGGTGTCAGTAACAAGCAATTTTTTTTTTTTCTTCACTCAGTGCGTGGCTAGCAGCTTGAAGCACAGAACCAAGAATCGGGGCGTGTAATGGGAAATTACAGTGCTCCAATTAGACCCGGCAGTCGTGGGAAAATGGCGCCAAAGTTGAAAATGGGGGGGGCCTAAGGGGAGAAAGCAAATAATAAAAATATTAAAATAAAAATAAAAATTCTCTTTGTTTTTTTTTGGCACCGAAAGCTCTTCTCTTGATTCGCTACCGGCCACCAATGAGCGACGACAGCGAGGGTAAAGTCTAGTGGTATCCGTAGTGGAACACACTGATCAGAGTTTGGTGGCCCCTACAAGTACAGAACAGTGAGCTGTGTGCAGTATGTAGTGGAAGTCCAAGGGAGGCAGGGGCAAAAAAAAAAAGCTTGCAAGATGCGCGAAACTCTCACATGGTAAACTGCTGAAAAGAGTTTAGTGCGGAGTGGCCTTTAATTTCCTTCGCATCCGCCAAAAGTCTTGGCAATGACGTTGCGGCAGCTTCGGCGACGACAGCCTTGACGTGGCCCAGGTAACGGACAAGTGTCACGGGGGCAAATAGCCGTGAATTTGGATAATAGTATGGCAAGGTGGTCGTGTCTAAGGTTGATGGAATTGTTCTTTATCAGAGATGAAAATGCAACTTTACAGGGCGGAGATAAATCGACAAAGTACAGTACACGCGATGAAAAATCCGATGCAAGGAGCCTCTCCCGACATGGGTTGCATCGGGAGGGTCCAAAGGTCGAGGTACAAGGTCTTGGCGTACCGTGACTTGTGGCCGCTTGTGGTCTCGTCACTACCACCAGCCCGGGTCAACCCTTTCCAAGTTGCCGCATTGTGCACTGTGTTAATTAAGCCTTGACAGTGTCTTGTGTTGTATTCTGTGCTGTTGAAATTAGTTATCAGACATCTTCTCATTGCTGCTGCTACTTCTGGATTTTCGCAGCTGTAAGTACCTGTCTTTGACAGTATAATTGCCAATGCACTGCACTGCCCTGTGTTTACTCTCTGCTGTGCAACTTCCATTGCGTCATGTGCATGAGATGAGATGGCACAGTGGCAGCAGCCAAGCACTGCACTGCCCTGTATTGCCAGCTCAGTCACTGCATTCCTCCCGCTGAAGACCATTGGGCTGGCTGGGCTGCTGACGCCCTACTGCGCAGCAAATCATGGCTATTATCTCTCTACAGGGAGACTAGCGCCACTACAGTAATTGATTGCTTGCTATTGTTTCTTCTCCCTGTGCGCAGCGCAGCGTACGCACAACCCGAGAACCCAAGAGGATGACGCGGGCAGCCCTGCTTTTTCCACTCTGTTAACCATCCGCCACCTGCAAGGCTGATAGATCCATAGCTGGCCGTTGGATTCATTGTCTGGCAATCACATCTCGCGACATGTTGCCGTCTGGCTGCAGTCAATTTGCTTGCCTCTCATGTCGCGTGTCCGTCTCCTATTTGTGGCCAATACGCACGCGACTTGCCAATTTGACAAGCGCACAGGCTAAGGGAAAATCTCTTCACCCACTCGCTCCAGCAACCTACATGTACGCTCAACGGGGGGGGGGGATTGTCGACCAGGGGGGCTGGACGATTGATTAAATTGACAGCACTGGGGCGGTCGAAGCTGCTCATTAGCCCGCTCACTACATTATGACCGGTGCGAGCACCCCAGTCAGAGTCCGCACTAGGCGTGAAATAACCCAGCGCTGAACCCCTGTTTAGTGCTGTTTGTCAGTGAGGTAGAGCGCTAAGGTAATTTACTTGACGGCTGGATACGCGGAAGGCTTGCCTCCTATTTCTGACCTCGAGAAATGACAGCAAGCCTCCTATCTCTATTAATAGGCGCATCGCGACAGGGGCAAGTGGCACTTTCATTAATCAAGTGAGCTCAGTACGCCGTGAACATACTGCCTCATTGCCGATGCTGGTTTCCAACGCGACAAGAAACGCCTTCGCAATTGAGAGGTCCCCTTAGCTGCCTTATGTTCTTCGAACGGAGTTCTGCCCCATAGCCAGCCCGGCATCCCTCTGGTGTAATTATGGAGGCTGCTGCTCCGCAGGCCTCCCACACACACCGGCCTGGAGCTGGCATGGAGACGGTCGGTCGGTGGGTGTCGGGTCGGAGTTGTGCAAGGAGCCGGAGCGCGAGACGCACTCGCTTACAGCAGAAAATCCATCGGTGCGGGAAAGAAGTGCACAGATGCACCGCCGTTTCTACCCTTTGCTACGCTGTAGCGTTGCATTGCTCCATTATACACTGGTGAAAATGTGCCCAAGGGTCCAAATACCGTTGGGGGCCTCGGTTTTCTATCCCATGTCCATTGTCCAGATATGCAGCTTGCCCGCCAAATGGCCGACACTGCGAATCGGGGGACATGTCTCATAATACAGCTCCTTTCCATGCGCAGCCATGGATCACATTCATTCCTGCCAGTTATATACAGTGTCACTTGAGTCGTCTGGTTTAATTGATTCCCCAGATTAAAGAAACCCCGGCGCTTGGAGTGAATACCGGCTAGTCGCCGCACACACCGCAGCTTCGAACTACATGTATGAGATGTGAACTGTTTGAAATGCTGCACTGGTCAATGCATCATTCCGCCAAGCCAAGTTGCAGCGAATCCGATCCAAGCAAGGCAAAAGTGGCGGACACGGAGCATCAGCTACGGTTATTGTCAGCTCTCATATTCCGTACAAAGTCGCATTGCAGTGCTACCAGCATGTTGTCTTGTTCGTTAGCTGGCCATGCCAATTGGAAAATACCGTACTACTGCAGCTTTCCCAGCTCTGCCGTGGCGCATTGCGCATTTGCCATTCACTCGCGTGACCTCTCCCTACATGCGACGATGGGTTGGTATGGCTCAAAATGGTAATTTGTCCAATGATGAGACGGCACTGAGCTGTTCAAGCATGTGCTAAAACAAAGCGGGGGTTACATGAGCCCTTCAAGAGTTCTAGCTAGGAAGGTACCAAAAAAAAAAGTAAATAGAATAAAATAAAATAAAAAGGGTTCTGGATTTCTTGCATGAAACCCGCCAGCATTGTAACAGCCAATGCGAGGCGATCGTCAGGCTCACACACCGCATCGTTGGGTCGATGGCTAGTGCAGATTCCTGTCGGCATTTACGGTAGTATATGTCTGTTCAGTCGCACACAATCGCACACCGTGTTAGACAAGGACAGAATGCAGCCGAGGCCGAGGCGAAGCCTGCAATCGAAATGCGTGGCCACGCTCGGTTCTGTTCGCTGAGTTGATCAATTATACGAATGAACAGAAACAGATTTCGAAGCACACTGCCCCGTGTCATGCCGTTGAAGGCCTCGTCGATAAGGCTGACGCTGACTAGATGCAATACTAACTGATTCGGCATCCTATTTCTTATTACTGGAAGCTACTTTGGCTGCATTTGCTGACGGAAGATGAGAGTGTCGCCAGCAGTAAAAGACGGTAGCTTAATTGCACACATCGCCAAGACGCCAGGTGAAAGGATCTCCGTAAGGATCTCCGTAATATGTCTGTTTCTCCCATGAATCCACGCTGTAAGACTTGCAACAGATGTATTATGCTGGCCTGCCTTTAACCGCTGGGCTTACACATTGTGTGCCTGAGCATGTACGTGTCATACGCCAGTTTCCCTGGCATCGCTGCACGAACAATATGCTGCACATGTATAGAATAGACTAATTGAGGATGCCGGTATTGACACTAGTGATATCGTTGATACCAGACGTTCCAATGCTAATACAGCGATTAATATCTACGGTAATTAACGATCGAGCGGTCTTTTCAGACAAATCGACTCATATCAATTCCACCCACTACCTGAACCCACTGGAAGCTCCGGCCACGACGAAAATTTCCAGTGGGTGGAAATTTTGTCACGAAGGAGCTTAAATTTCACACGCGGTAATTTCGTTGTCTGCTACCAATCGTTGGTGGCTGGCCAAGTTTGCACGCGGCCGACCAGGGGGTACGCGGGCTGCATGTACCAGTACCTTGTACCCGCTGCTTCCGGCGCTGTGTCTCCAGCGAGTCTGTTAGCGGTTTTCCCCCTAAAAGGTGCCATTTTGACACCAGTCAGCGCCCAGTTTTACTTAGCTTAGTGGGTGCCCAGCGGAAATGCACTAGAAAAAATAATAACCTCAGCGCGGCCATTAGTGTATCGTGCCTGTGAGACGGAGAGTTTGCCAACCAGGATACCGACCCTGCCGCTGTGAATGACTTGACTGCCTCCTGCACCTTGTCATCATTCCCAGCTCCCACCCTCCACATCCACCCTTTCCTGAGATCCTACACACGGCGTCACCTTTCTTCTCTTCTTTCTCCTTCTTACCCTCACCTCTTTTAATCCTCCCTTTCCTTCACTCTCCCCTTCCCTCTTAAGAGTCTATTTCCTCCTTCGGGACCTTGCGACCCCAGATCGTTCTAATCGCCACGGAAGATCGTAAGGCACGTGCTCTGCTCCTCGGAACGAACACCACCACGAAATCGACAAACCCTCGCCGAGTATTTCATTTACACGTGTGTTGCGGCTTGGTGGCTTCTGAACCATTTCAACTCGAAAAAGAAATACAAAATACATCTTTGGATAGCATGCGATAGCAGTCTGTCTGTATTCATTTGTTGTTTTCTTACCAGCAGATCATCGGGGCTGAACGTGGTCGCCTCTCGCTCTCCTCCTGCGACGTCGACCCTCCTCTTCTCAGACAGCCCTAGAGATCTTCCCTATCCTTCTCTCTCATCTCATTTGACGCTCGGGCAAGATGAAAGACTTTACCAGCCCTTTTTCGGGCAAACCACAGCTTCCGGCGCTCTTGACTGAGAACCTCAACCTCGCATTCCTCAACCGCTTGCCCACTCGCCATCATGCTGGCCGAGGCCGTCGCAGAGCCAACTCCAAGCCCGTGGCCATGAACGAGGAGCTCACTAGCCTGTATACCTCTTTCAACATGTGGGACGGCATCCGCGACCTACAAAAGCACCGCTGGGAGGTATCCGATCTTCAGTACTTCTTCTTGGCTGGACTCTCACTCTTCTCCTTATGGATTGCCCCTTCGGCTCCAGGACTCAAGTTTATGGCTATCCTGGGCACCATTTGGCTCACGCTGATGCCTGCTACTCGCCAAATCTTCTTGCCTTCGTCCATGATTTGGGTTTGGCTGCTTTACTTCTTCTGCAGTCGGTAAGTTTGCTCCTTTTCTTGTCACCCAGCGACCTCTATGACGAAGTCTAACGAATACGATTTAGATTCATCGACTACAACTACCGACCTCACATTTGGGTTCGCGTCCTACCCGCCTTGGAGAACGTCCTCTACGGCGCAAACTTGTCCAACATTCTGTCGGCGCACAAGCACCCCATCCTCGACATCCTTGCCTGGTTTCCATATGGAATCATGCACTTTGGAGCCCCCGCAGTGTGCTCCTTGATTCTCTTCATCTTCGCTGCCCCGGGAACTGTCAACGTGTTTGCCCGCAGCTTTGGTTGGATGAGCATTCTCGGCGTCACCATCCAACTTGTGTTCCCATGCACTCCTCCATGGTACGAGAATGAGCACGGCTTGGTGCCCGCAGCGTACGGTATGCCCGGATCGCCCGCCGGCCTCGCCCGTGTCGATCAAATCTTCGGCATTGACTTGTACACGACCAACTTCACTGCTGCACCGCTCCCCTTTGGCGCTTTCCCCTCGCTCCACGCCGCCAACGCCGTTCTTGAGGCACTCTTCATGAGCCACGCTTTCCCCCAGTTCCGCACCTTCTTCATCATCTATGCTGGCTGGGTTTGGTGGGCGACTATGTATCTTAGCCACCACTACGCTATTGACTTGGTCTGTGGTGGTTTGATTGCCGCTGCTTTCTTCTACTCGGCTCGCGCTCGATGGCTGCCTCAGCGCCAGCCTGACAAGCTTACTCGCTGGGAATACGAGTACGTTGAGATTGGCGACCGTCACCAAATCACAGATGAGGAATATGGTCAATACTTCGGCCTCGGCATCATCGACAACCGCAGAGCCAGCTCCAGCGACGAGTGGACGCTTGGTGGTAGCTCCAGTTGCAGCTCGAGCAGTGGTACTCTGAGCCCTACGACTTCTGAAGAGACGATACCAGGCCTACTTGATCAAGATATGGAGAGAAAAGGCCATTCCTACGATGGCAACGCCCCTCCCCGCGATGTTGGGTTGAGCGAAGTTGTTACCATGCGATGAAACGAGACTTAATCCGGAGCATTAATACTTAATCAATCCGACGACGCTTGAATCCGCGAATCGACATCGAATAATCTCTCTAAACTCCGAACGTCCTCTCCTCCCTCGTCGGGCCATGGCATTTTTACGACCCTGGAAATGAACGACTCACTCAAACTCCTACTCAACTCTTTATTATTCGAAACAAATTTTTCTGTTTACATCTTTGGCATTCATCGGCACAGCGAATCGGCGCACACATTGTGTTTTAATTTTTATTTGATATGGAAGGGCCGCCAATTTTTGGGGCCTGGATAACGTGGAAGAAATGGCTTTCCAAGGCCCTGTTCGGTTTCTTGGTTTGAACAGAATATGAACCCATTTTAATATTTAATGGCGGTGGGAAGGAGATGAAAGAAAACCTTGGGTTTCTTGGCATGGGTTCTATTCTGATATTTCAACTGCACCTGAGGAGGAAAACTCTTGCAAAGAGGATAGAGTTTTTTCTTTTTATAATGTATATATATACTTAATTCGTGCGACCTGGACACGTGGAAATCCGGCGCACTGAATCATTCGCTTAGACATACACTGGAGGTGGATGAGGCCTTATCGACAGGGCAAGGGATGGGATTTTAAGAGGACATTACTTAATGATGATGCTCCGGGAGAAATGTCCATTGGGAGACACTGTGCATGAGGTACAGGCGAGCAGGCATTGATGATGGGAAAGGAATGTGCAAACACAACACCAAAGATACCGCTCGCTAAACTACAAATAATGAAAAATCCATTATGAACCAACTACATGTGTCCCATTGTGAAAGAAAACAAAAGTAACAACTGATATTTGCGGGATTGGATATGGTAAATAGTGACTAAATGTAGAAAACTCAGCACAATTGTTTAATCATCCAAACTTTATAACCCCCTTTCATTTATATAACTGGTATCAACTTAAAATTTGCTTCATCATATGCTTGTAAAAGAACCAAAAAAAAAATATGGTTTGCCATATCCCAACGATATGCGTTTACATAAGAAACCCTCACACGAGTCCTGGCGACATGAGACTCTTGACTACTTTACTCCGTGGCTCATCCCAAGCCTTGACGTGACAGCTTCCAGCGCTGTGGCTTATCCAGAAAGATGATATTTTTGATGGTATATATATGCTGTGACATGCTCTGGTGTAGTTTTCATTTGCGAGCTGATCCGCCGCTCCATAAGCCCTTGCTGGTCTGGACGAATTTGTTGGCAAGGTTTCCTGGTTGTAGGGATGCTGGGATGTTGCTTGTGAAGCTGTGGCCTGTATTGCCCATGACGACGTCGTCTTGAGATGCTTCGGGCGCTGTGGCATAGCCGCTGTCCTTGGTGGCGGACGGAGCGGCCGGAGGGGCCATGGAGATGCCGGAGTCTTCTTTGCGCATTGAATCGGGGAGTGCGGGGGCTCCCTTGTTGGGTTCTTTGGAGCGGGCGCCGTCCATCATTAGATTTTGGGCTTCGCGAAGCTTGTTGATGGCGCGGACGGTATCGATGGCGGCATGTAGCGTGCGGCGAGCGTTGAAGTTCTTCTTGATAGTGGGCAGCAAGTTCTGCCCCGCACCATCGCTTGGTACAGATCCCACGACGAAAGAGTGCTGCAGAGCCTCGTGGGCGGTGATGCGCTTCGAGGGGTCAATGGTTAAACATTTTTGGATAAATTCCTTGGCGTGTGAGGATACCCCGCGCCAGTACTCGATGGGCGTGAAACTATAGTCTGCCTTGAGGATGGCCTGCATTTCTTCAAAGTCGGTATCACGGTCGAACGGCGTATACCCGCACAGCAGGAAATATGTAATGACGCCGAGTGCCCAGATATCCACGGGCTTACCGTGTCCTGTCTTCTTGAAGATCTCAGGAGCCATGTATCCGGGGGTGCCGCATGTGGTGGTGAGGACATGGAACTGCTCCTCGTCCATGATTCGCGACAATCCAAAGTCGGCTATCAGCAGGTCGGCATTGTCTTCTGGTGTGCGGAAGAGTAAATTCTCGGGTTTGAGATCGCGATGGACAATGCCATGGTCGTGAAGGTAGGCGACAGCGGAGAGTGTCGCGCGGATCAAATCGGCGGCGTCGGATTCGTAATATGAGCCCTTGCGGCAGATTCTGTCAAAGAGCTCGCCTCCAAGGGCAAGATCGGTGACGAGGTAGAGGTTGTTCATGGTTTCGAAGTAGTCGACGAGGGTGAGGATGTTTTGGTGGCCCATGGAGACCTTTTTCAGGACGGCAATCTCATTGCGCACCTATGGGCCGAGAAGGTTAGCTCTGTAAGGCAGTTGCAATTGACAAGGCGACTAATTGCAGAATCTGAGTCCTCACCATGTGTTCTCGTCCCGCCATGAGACGCTTGTTAATAACTTTGGCGGCATAGTAGCGGCCGGTGTCGATGTGGACGCATTCCTTGACCGTCGAGTACGACCCTGCGCCAAGCGTCTTGCCGACTTTGTATCTGCACGGTTGGATCACCGGCTGTTGCTGAGCTTGTTGGTCGCTGGCCATTTTTCGATAAGAGGCGGCGGTGGTGCGTGCTCTGTGTAAGGTGGTTTGGGCAAAGGCAGTGTTTGGCTTGGCTTTGGAAGCGGGAAACCTTGCTAGGCAAAAGGTGACGTTGGGGGAGGATGGCGTCGGATCGGGCAGGTTTGGTGGTGGAGAATGTTTACAATAGGATGATAAAGTGAAGAGAGCACAGTGGGTGGAGCGGGCGACAGAATTGGAGGGGAAGTGGTTGAAGAGAAAAGTGACTGACTGCCCCTCGCCTTGCGCTGTTCGAGTTGTCCGGTTCGCAACACACAGACATCATTGATGCAACACTCAACTGCTGCTTTAACTGTGATGTACTGCGTTTTGTGCTGAAACATGACGATAATAAATAATTACACTCAAGCATCGAGTTGCACAGGCTGATAACGCTGCATGATGCTTCCTTTTAAAATACACACATGGTAGTCGCCTACCTACACAACAGTTTGCCAACCTTACTAAACTGCCAAAACCGTCGTCAAAAATCAAACCCCTTCCGCGATTGTTTCTTTGCACTGTTGAACTTTTTATCCTTTAATCTTGTGTGGTGGAAGCGGTTCTCTCTGTTGCGGTTATGTGAGTAAGTCATGCTCGTCCCAGCAGCAAAATTTTCAGCCGGTTTTCACCTACACTTCTCGGTATTTTTCCTTCTTGTCGCTACTTGTTTCCGCTGGAACCCTTTCGGTGTACAGCTTAGATATCTCTGCCATGAGTTTCCTTCTATTGTCATCCGCATTTGCAGATCGCGAGCGGTGCTCCTGCGCCTGAAACATGAGAGAGTCGCTGCTGGCGACATAGTACTGTGAGGATCGAACGCTGGAATGCAGGAAGCGCGGCAGGATGGCAATAATATCTTTTACTGGGTACACTGATATGGCCTTCGTTTCAGTTCTATCATGGGTTTTGGTTTTAGCAATCATGGTGCTTGATTTATTTGGATGTGGGCGTAATCGTAATCATACTTGTTGACATGTTGGCCACCAGGTCCGCTAGAGCGCGCGTATGTAGTTGCGCCTTTGGGTAGCTGAGACGGATCAAAGTTTGCGTTCCATGTTCTGGCTTCTTGAAGCTGTTCAGCGTCTAATTCTGCGCCGTATGCATCGTATCTTTTGGTTCGTATGCTTCCTACCATGTTAATGGGGCGGCATGGTCTCACCATGGGCCGGACGACTCGACCAAGCATTATTCTTAGGTGTTGACGTCGCACAGGTCGAGGGGGCAGCTGTGAGTGGCAAGTGCTGCTGTGTTCCAATGAGGGTTTAAAGGAAGGAAAAGAGAAGACGAGTATTATTACCAAGCCATCGACTGACGCACTGGTGTAATTTGAATATCTTCAAAGTCAACCGTCAATCATAGCTGCAAAGGCCACAGCACAAGACTCCACTGGACTGCACTGAAGAGCACTGCCCTGTCGCTGGTCCGCCCCACTAAGTCAGTCGGTGGCTGGAGATCTCCAGTGGACTGGCGAACAGCTTCTGCAGCACGCCACCGCTGGACTGGTGCGCCAGTCACTGGGTGGCCATGACTTTGCTGGGCGTCTTCTGACTTCAAAGCTTCTACCTCTTCATCTCAACTCTGTTTTCTGGCTCGTCTTTTCCATCTCTTCTCACCCACACCCCCATCGTCCTCCAACCATTGTTCTTCATGCCTTCAGACGCACGCCTCTGTTGCTGACACGACTCTGTTTTTCTTCCCCTTGGCTTGCGCAACAGCCTCATTTTGCGTCAACTCACCGGTACACCACACACTGATCGGCCTGCCTCCCGTGTTTTAGTCCCGCATACAATTCCACCAACAGCTAGCGCTTGTCAGCCCGAACCCCCGAGCTGCATAACAACTATTATTATTCCTTGTGTTGGCCCGTTCGCTTGAAAATATCTCGACCCCTCCAAATTCACTCAAACTCCTCAATCCTTCCCACTTCTTTCGTCCCTTTGGCTTGGCGCGATTCGATTTCAGTTTCCTTCTGCGAGCTTGCTTATCTCTAGTCGCAACAAGAAGTCTTCCTTTATTATCACTTTCGTCTCTCTCGTCTATCTCGCCTTGATTTAGCGTGCATAGTCCCTGTGTCGCCGCCTCTGCACCCTGCCCTCGCGCCCAGGACCATCCAGCCAACCTGTCTGCCCAACACAAGCCCAGCCCATCCAAGCCTTGATGACACAGCCAGAATCGGAAATAGATCGGGAGCCGGAAGCTGAGATCCAGGCAACTGCCAACCTGTCACCAGTGTCCCCATCGCCAGTTCACACTACCGTCTCGCAAGTTGTTCCAACCCTGCAAAACACTGCCGACACCATCGAGGCCATGGTCGACGCCGTTGCTGCACCCAACGGCCCTGACGAGCCTGTTGACGACAATGTGCCTGATGCCAATATCCATGCCGAAGCCGACGTCGAAGATGTTGTAGATGATGATAGCTTCGACGATGCTTATGAAGACGAAGCTGCACCCAATCCTGAAGCCCAGCATGCTGCCCCAGACACGCAAGACGACAACGACGATTACGCAAAGACTTTCGACTCTCCTATCGAGCCTGACGAGGCCAATAACATCGCCGAAGCCCACGTCGAGGTAGAAGCTGCTCACCCAGGACCCAACCGCGAAGTTGATCAAACACTTGATGCCAATGCTAAGCTCGAGCCTCCAACGAACCAAGCCGCTATTAGGCGTGCTACTCAGAATGACCATGCTGCTCCCAACACCAACACAGATCCTTCTTCGGCTGGAAATAGCGGGCCTGGATCGCATCAATCTCCCGCCGCGGCCGCACTAGACAGCGAGAGTGGCCAAGATGCATCGCTTGACATTAATCAACTCGTGGCTGACCTCACTTCCAACTCCAAGGGCCTCCCCTTCACAATTGACACAACTGGCTCAAAATCCCAACATGATCCTTCTGCTGCGACCTCCACAAGCCCTTCGTCCGCTCTACCATCTCCATCTTCGTTACCACCACGTCCTCCAATACCTCACTCTGCGTCACAAACTTTGCCTTCCCAGCATCACCCGCACCATTCAAACACGTCGCCCCGTCACAATTCCACGGACTCAATTAACAGTCTCTCCAACCCTAGTGCCTCAGTTTACAACACCACAACGTCTGCCACGTCTCCCGCTCAGTATCAGCCTCCATCACAGCCAGCTCCGGGATCTGATCCAGAATATCAGCGCATGTGGGACCAGTTCATGGCTGATGAGCGTCAGTACATGTCCGAAGCGAAGTGGGATCGTTTCCCTGAGGGCTCTCGCATCTTTATTGGTATGAACTTGCCACCTACATTCCCATGTGTACGCCAAGACATAATTCTAACGCTTCACTCCAGGTAACCTGTCTAGTGATAAGGTGTCGAAACGTGATGTCTTTGACATTTTCCATCGCTATGGCAGGCTAGCGCAAATCTCTCTTAAGTCTGCGTATGGCTTCGTTCAGTACCATACTATTGAAGAGGGCCAGCGAGCCATAGACAGTCTTCAAGACAGCGAGGTCAAGGGCCGTCGAATTCGTACGTTACCAAGCATGCACGTTTACATATTAGCGGCTAACCAATCGGCATAGATCTCGAAATTTCACGTCTACAAGATAAGGCTAAGAAAGAGCGCAAACAAAGCCCAGACCGTGGCCGTGGCAGAGATGGAGGGCGACGAGGTGACAAGCACGGTGGTAGAGACGATTATCGATCAGGGCGCAACCAGTCGCCCAGACGTAACAACTACCATGGCAGAGACGACGACTATGGACGCGACAAAGGCTTCCAGTCCCGTGGCCGTTCTAGATCTCCTGGCTACGGTCATCATGATAAGGACTCGTACCGACGCAGAAGTCCCAGCCCTTACAGACGGCCTCGTGGTGAGGAGGAGTTCGACCTTCCACGCCGATATGGCGCCGATGTTCCAGATGTTCAGATCATCACGCAGCAAGAAGTTAACCGCGACTTTGTTGCCTGGGTTGAGAGGGGATTCAACGACAAAGGTCTAAAGACGGAGGTTATGTTCTTACATCCTCGTTTCCCCAGGGAAAAGGTTGTTCAACGTCAGGCGGTAGAAGGCGGACACGCCGTCGTGGACTTAGACATGCGGGCTCAGACCATGGCGAAAATACCTTGTCAAGTTTTTGATCGATCTGCAGGGTCCAACAGCGTTCGATTCGATCAATACGTGGATCTCGATCCGCCAACAGCAGCCGAGGTTGTGTTACGCACCAAGGCCGCTACAGCTGCCGCCAACTATTCGCAGCCGTACGGTAGCAACAACAGCAGTGTATATAGCCAACCGTATAGCGCGCCACAACCTGCTGCGCCTGTCGGATATCATCAGCATCTCCCTTCATACCCGCAGCAAGCTAAC
Organism: Simplicillium aogashimaense; assembly: GCA_028455935.1. Classification (NCBI taxonomy): domain Eukaryota; kingdom Fungi; phylum Ascomycota; class Sordariomycetes; order Hypocreales; family Cordycipitaceae; genus Simplicillium; species Simplicillium aogashimaense. The sequence goes on along the minus strand of CM052010.1, from coordinate 2,018,538 downwards.
AACCACACGGCAGCTGAGATTGCCACCCTTATGTCCAAGATGGACAGTGCTAGCCTACAACAATTACTGGCAACTGTGCAAGGCACCCCGCAAGCGCATGCGCCACAAGTTGCACACAGTAGCGTACCTGCCATACCTCCACCTGCAGGCAACCAACAAATTGATCTACAAGCTATCTTGGGGGCCCTCGGTGGAAATACCGCGCAAGCGCCGCAGCCCGCGTACGGGGCTCCTTATGGAGGTCAGCCTGGATCGAACGGTGCGCCCGTAGCTGGAGACCCGGCATCAGCCGCACAAGTGCAGAGCATCATGGCTCAGTTGGCTAGATTCCGACAATGAGGACTGCATTAAGAGATAGATGACGCTCCTTTACTTTATGAACAAGAGTATTCAGGGACATAAGCGGTTTTACATAGACAGGCGTGGACGGAGTATGATTTGGCAAGGGATAATGCATCGGTCATGATGGCGTGTCTTTTATCTTCTCTTCTTTTATTTTACAACTCTGTTGACGTCCATTCGTAGCATCAAATAAGATATCCAAAATGTATATACATTGCCCATAGGCATCTAAACCGCTTTTCTATATATATGCATGCTGGGAAATTCCAGCGTTCTTCGTAGAAGTCGTCTAATATTACAGCCTGCCTACCATCCAAAGCTTTCGTTGTGCCACCAAACATCTCGGCCGTTCATCGCCCAAGGTCGAATGTACTTTCTAACATCGGCAGCCATCTCTCTCGGCCCGCATACGAGAATGGCGACGGGCTCCTCTCTAGATAGACGGAATGCTTCATCTATAACCTTTTGGAGATCAGGGCGTCTACGATTCGTTTGTGAGGTGAGTCTTCCGGGTCGTTTGCGATCAGGGTGTAAACGATCCATTTCAACAGCAGGACCGGCTAATGAGCTACCGGGTTGGGGATTGACAGTAGTCTCAGCGGCTAGAGCGGTGGCGTCTCCTGTGAGAAATAGTTGGACACCAGCGTCTTTGAGGAGCGCTTTGCCGTCGGTAGGCGGTAGAACTGCCCAAGTTGCGTCGCTAGCGGAGCGGATGGCCCAGACAAGTTGGATGCGTGTCGTGGGCATGTCATTCTGGATGGCATGATATATTGGCATAGCAAACGTTGCGCCTACTCCGCCGGCAATGAGGAGGACTCGATTGATGCCAGAGGTGACGAGCTTTTGGTAATTTGAAGTCATGACGCCGTATGGTCCCTCAACAGCCAGAGGGAAGGTAGCTTGGCTTTGCAATTGCTGCGTTTTTGAAGCAAATCGGGATAAGACATTAGTCATAGGACCATGTCTTTGTCTCACGACGAGATTGATAGAAGAGTTGTCGTCGGTGACAGACGCAACTGTGAAAGGGTTGTAGAGGAAATCGAACATAGGCGATGTAGACGAAGGGATGGAAGAATTGCGACCTGCCGGAGGAAGGCTGAGATAGACGTGAGAGCCCGGAGCTGCACGGAACTTGTCAAGTTTCTGTTGTGAGAGAGGGATGGCGATTTTGATAAGCTGAGTGCCAGGGATTGATTCAATGGTGGATGCGGTAGTAACGGTGGTGACACGGCGCACCCCAAGATCTATCACAAATATGGCTACACTGAATACGATATATATCCTGCTATGGGGGGCGTGAAAGAAGATGAAAACGGGTATGAAAAGCGCGGCGATGAGATGTGTCACGAAGAACATGCGGTAGGATATGCTGCGTATAAATGTGGTAGCTGTCCCGAACAGAGCGTGCATGAGCAGTGAAGCAAGTACGCCCCAGAAGACAACGGGAGCAAAGAAGCGCTTGAGCCAGATGCCGGCGTACAAGAAGAAGGCATTGTAGAAGACGATATGGCAGATGAGAAGCGTGTAGATGACTCGACCGAGGACCCGGTGGTAGCGGTTGATTTGCTCGTGTGATGTTTGGAAGACCCAGGCCAATGGGTTGAGGGCCTTGAGCGACATGAGATATTGGAGGGGCATCTGCGAGATGGCGATGAAGCCAAATCGCTTAACGAGATGGAAGTAGTCTAAGATATGCGTGTTAGTAACATAATCAAGTGAGCTCTGATGAAGTACTTACCATGGCCGGTCCCCGCTATGCAAAGGACCAACAGCCAAGCTGCATAAGATACTCCAAGAATCCATTCATCACGATGACCAAGGTCATATCCAAATAAATGCACTTTGTCTTGGGTCCACCAGCGAAAGATGCGGAGCTTGGTCGCAAGGGAGCCAGTAGTGGTCAGCCTGTGCGCTTTTGCGAGAGGAGAATTGGGCACCTCTGTATATTTGCCATGTCGTGCGGAGGAGGAAGAGGACCGGAGTAGACGGGTAGTCAGGTGGTACAGCCTCGGGATAAGGAAGATGATGGCCGGGAGAAGCGAGGAGAAGAAGGCGACCCCGGCGTACAAGTTGAGGACATGGCGACGAGTGTCCTTCTCCTCTGGGGTGAGGGGATTGGTGTTGTATGGCCACAGCATGGCGAGTCGCGCAGGCGCAGGCACAGGTACGGCCCGAACTCAAAGCCAGATGCAGCGACAGATGCAGACACGAAGCAGCGGAGGTGAACCCGTGATCGGTGTTCGGGGCAGGGTTGCCGTGTCGCAAGCGTGTGGGTGGATTCGATGGTCGGGGGATGGATGGATGCGTTGGTGCAGAGACAGACAGACGGTGTGGTCGAGATCCGGGGACAACTGGCTTGTAGCATTAGCCAATGGTCATGTCCAGCTTCGCAACTGCCAGGGGTGCGAAGTGGGCTGGCAGTAATCCTGGCAGCTAATCATTACCTACAAACAAAGCGTTGGGCCGACTTGTTTTCTTCCAAAACCCACCGGCACCAGCAGCTTTGCCCTATAGCAGGCGCTAGCTAACCCGCCGCCAGCTTTAGCTGAACACAGCGTCGTGCGGGCTCCAGTAAGCTGTGCCGTCTTATCTCTGGTATCGGCGCCGATATTTGCAGCTGGCCTGGCCACTAACCACTGAACCACTACCGTAACCCCCCAGTGAGGCCAGCCATTGCGGGGCACAACCTTGAGGAAAAAAAGTTTGGCCCCTCCTCGTCCATGTAGGAAAAAAAAAAGGTGACTCCCCCATAAACTCACTTTTCCTCGAAAAGTCCCTCATCGTCTTTCTTTTCCTTTTCCTTCTTCCTTCTTCATCAAAATACCCCTTCTTCCTTTCTTGAGTTTTAAAATTCAATTCACACCGCCACAATGTCTTTGACTCCCGAGTACGCCCTTCCCGCATCCCACAAGGAGGTATGTACACACCACCGAGCTCAACCGATCTCGCTCTCCCCCACCATGCCAGCTCAAAACGCAAACGAACATCGAAAATGCTAACAATTACATGCAGATGTTGGAGAAGTCTCTCCTCGACTCTGACCCCGAGGTCGCCGCCATCATGGTAAGTTGTTTCACTGTGATTTTGCTATCTGTTAAATCGTCCGCGACCGAGCTTCAATGGCTGACTGTTCTTCCCCCTGCTACAGAAAGATGAGATCCAGCGTCAGCGCGAGTCCATTGTTCTCATTGCTTCTGAGAACATCACCTCCCGTGCCGTCTTTGATGCCCTCGGCTCTCCCATGTCCAACAAGTACTCCGAGGGTCTTCCTGGCGCCCGTTACTACGGCGGTAACCAGCACATCGACCAGATCGAGCTTCTCTGCCAGAAGCGTGCCCTCGAGGCTTTCCACCTCGATGCCGACAAGTGGGGTGTCAACGTCCAGTGCCTTTCTGGATCCCCTGCCAACTTGCAGGTCTACCAGGCCATCATGCCTGTTCACGGCCGCTTGATGGGTCTTGACCTTCCTCACGGTGGTCACTTGTCCCACGGTTACCAGATTCCTACCCGCAAGTACGTTTCCCTTCCGGCTCCTTGTGCAATTTCAGTTCCCGAGCGATTCTAACGGTTTATTCCCAGGATCTCTGCTGTCTCTACCTACTTCGAGACCATGCCCTACCGTGTCAATATCGAGACTGGCATCATCGACTACGACCTCCTCGAGAGGGATGCTGAGCTCTTCCGCCCCAAGGTCCTCGTTGCCGGAACCTCTGCCTACTGCCGTCTCATCGACTACGAGCGCATGCGCAAGATTGCCGACTCCGTTGGTGCCTACCTCGTTGTTGACATGGCTCACATCTCTGGTCTCATTGCCGCTGAGGTCATCCCCACACCCTTCAAGTACGCCGATATCGTCACCACCACTACCCACAAGTCCCTCCGTGGTCCTCGTGGTGCCATGATCTTCTTCCGCAAGGGTGTTCGCTCCGTCGATGCCAAGACTGGCAAGGAGACTCTCTACGACCTTGAGGGTCCCATCAACTTCTCCGTCTTCCCTGGCCACCAGGGTGGTCCCCACAACCACACCATTACCGCTCTTACTGTTGCCCTCAAGCAGGCTGCCACTCCCGACTTCAAGGCATACCAGGAGAAGGTCGTCGCCAACGCCAAGCAGCTCGAGAACTCCTTCAAGGCTCTTGGCCACAAGCTCGTTGCTGATGGCACTGACTCTCACATGGTCCTCCTCGACCTCCGCGAACACAAGCTCGACGGTGCCCGTATCGAGACTGTCCTCGAGCAGATCAACATTGCTTGCAACAAGAACGCCATTCCCGGCGATAAGAGTGCCTTGACCCCTTACGGTATCCGCATTGGTACTCCCGCCATGACCAGCCGTGGCTTCGGCGAAAAGGAGTTTGAGCGCGTTGCCAAGTACATCTCTGAAGCCATCAAAATCGCCCGCGAGATCCAGGATTCTCTCCCCAAGGAGGCCAACAAGCTCAAGGACTTCAAGGCCAAGGCTACCGGCGGCGAAGTCGAGAAGCTCGCTGCTCTCCGCAAGGAGATCGCTGAGTGGTCTTGCACCTTCCCTCTTCCCGTTGAGGGCTGGCGCCTCGAGGCTGGTATCTAAGTTCTGGGATGTCCAGCAGCAGCACACTATTGTCTCATATAGACAGCAACTAATTCAACATGTAATGAAAGAGGGCGGTCATGGGGGTCGCTTCTCTTATGGAGTTTTTTATTTTATTTAACATGACTGGAAAACGAACTGGGAGGGCATTTAACATGGGAAACGAATGAACGGATAGGCAGGAAAACAAAAGAAATGGCGAATGTTCAACAATTTTGCAGGCAACGGTTTCTTTGGGCGCTATAAAGCTTTTACGTTTTCTTTTTTTTAAAGTGTTGTTTTCTTTTGTATGCAGTTTGCCAGATGTCCGTCCTATGTGACGAGCAAACCCAAAAATACAAAAAAATAGTACTGGCCATTAATCAGATTGCTCCGTCTTGATGAGAAGCTGTGTCGTGTTGGCACTCTCCCTCTTCAACCTTTCCTCCACAGCGGCCATTTGGTTGCGGCGTCTTTCGACCACTTGGCTCATGTGTATCGATTCGATTAGAGCTTCTTCCTTCAAGTCCTCCATAATCTCAACATTGGCACCCATCTCCTCGGCTGCAGTCTCGGCCGCCTGGATAAAGTTGTCGAGCACTTTGACCATGTCCACTCGCTGGCAGATGGGGTCGGCACGTGAGAAAACGGTGGGATTCTCGGCTTCGAGGGTGATGAGGAAGGCAATGATATTAGATAATTCTCCCTTTGCTTTCGCTAGGGAGTCCTTGCGCTCGTTGTAGCCCGCAATGTCAATCTCGTTTTGCCTGATGATGGACTCGCCGAGGCGGATGCGGTCCCAGCACCGGTCGAGGTCACCGTTGTCGCGATTCTCTCGGGCCTGAGTTGGACTATGGGTATCGGGCACTACAGTGTTATGCATAGTTTTGAGCTTTGGTCCAGTGAACGCGGCGTAGATAAAAACGATGTAGCTTGAATGAGAGGTGTGGTGGTCGCAAGTTGAGTTCTTGTCAGCAGATGGCGCATTTAAGGGCCCCTGCAGTGTTAGATGTTGTGTGTGTTTCTCTGGTTCGTTTTGAGAAATTATCAAGAGTGCATGGATATGGTGTTTGGCAGATGAGGCGCAGCGAGATGCCTGTTCCTGTTTTGGTTCGTGTGGTGTAGTTCGGCTGTTGGTTGTGTGGTTGGTGTAGCCTTGCCACTGCGCCGAACAATTCATACCGTTGAGGGTTTATGTGACGAATAGTGTTTGTACATCTCCCTCTACTTAGTTTGTTCTACAAATATTATTTCCTTGACAAGATCTGCGTATAATTGCTGTGGTTTCTTTTTAGATTGAGGGAGGTTTTTTTTTTTTTTGAGGGGGGGGGGAGTCCACCACTGTTATCTTCGGGTGCATTTGGCCATGGTCGTTTTTAAAGTTGAAGCTATTTAGAGTACAGTTAAAAGTATCCCAACATTTATATTGAAGGACACAATTCCCCAGTTGGGCTAGCTGACGATTGTTGTCAGATTACTTCCGGTTGTTGTGGATCTTGCATCGTGATTGAGCTTGCAGCTGGTGTGGAGACTGGCCTCGGCACTGGGAGTCTGGCGACACATGAAAGGCCGGGGGCTGATTGACGTCTCTCTGTTGTACCGCGCAACGACAAAGGAGCATCTTGATGCGGAGACACGACGCCAATTCGAAACGCACACCACATGATTGGTGGCCTGCACCACCGCAATACCTGCGGACTTCGGCAACTTTGGAAATCCCCGTTCCCAGCACTTTGACATCACCTCGCAACCCATTCATCGTCATCTGCTCCAACCCTACCATCAGTCAACAGTCTTTAAACAGTTGGCAGTCTTCATTGGTCCTTTATGTGGCACTGCAGCACTCTTCCCAAATTGATGAGCATTGCTGCCGCAGACTGACCACGCCTGTCGCACCCTACTCCCGTCTCCTCTCTTACGTATGCTCTTGTCGTTCCGCCCTTCCGTTACATTATTTAAGTCGGCGTCTCTATCCCTCTCAACCCCGCGTTGAATAGAGATATCCCATCTTTCCCTTTATCAAGATGTTGACCCTTGTCAACGTCTCTGCAGCCTTGCTTCTGGCACTTGGCCTATACATCACGCACAGTATCATCAACAACATCCGTCATGCCTACAAGGCTAGACAGTTGGGCTGCAAGACGCCAATCAGAGGCTTCAGTCGCGACTTCAGCGGCATGTCCATGCTCAAAGGCGGCGTCAAGTCTGCCCGCGAGCAGAGAGCCCCCGACTTCCTGGAGGACGAAGTTGATCGCCTCAGCCAGGTCCACGGACGACAGGTAACTACCTTTTATATGTATACGGCTTTCTTCCGCCGCAGAGTCGTCACAATTGATCCTCGAAATATCCAAACTATCCTGGCTTCTAACTTCAAGGACTATGGATTGGGGGACATCAGAATCAAGAACTTCAAACCCCTTCTCGGCGACGGTATTGTAAGCTCATCTTCCATGCCCACCGAGGTCTTTACATGTATATGTAACACCAACCATTTCTAACTCGATAAACAGTTTGCAACAAATGGCAAGAAATGGGAGCATTCTCGCGCCCTCCTGCGCCCTCAGTTCGTTCGCAGCCAAATCAGCGACATCTCTCTTGAAGAGAGACATCTGCAGACCCTCATGTCGGTCTTGGATTCGCGCCTCGGCTACGACCGCTGGACCGAACAAGTTGACTTGAGTCCCATATTCTTCAACTTCACTCTTGATACCGCCACCGAGTTCCTTTTTGGAGAAAGTGTCCACAGCCAGAAGAGGACTGGGAACGGCAGTCTCGATTTTGGCGCAGCTTTCGACAAGGCCCAGTACATCATGAGCATTGCAAACCGCATGGGTTCCAACTACTGGATGGCGCACACCAAGGACTTCCACGCCACCGTCAAGATCGTCCATGACTTCATCGATAGCTTCGTGCAAAAGACCCTTGCTCGCCAGGCCGCGAAGGAGGCAACTGATGAAAAGAGCACAGATGATAGGTACATCTTCCTCGAAGCATTGGCAGAACAGACGCAAAACCCCGTCGAGCTCCGCAACGAGGTGATAAACATCCTTCTTGCTGGACGTGACACAACTGCTTCCACTTTGGGCTGGTTCTTCTTCACAATGGCCCAGTCCAAGAACAAGCAGACTTTCCAACGCCTACGAACCATCATCCTCGATGAGTTTGGCACCTACACCAACCCCAAGACAATCACTTTTGAGACCCTCAAAAACTGCGAGTACCTCCAATGGTGCCTCAATGAGCTTCTTAGACTGTACCCTGCCGTACCCCTCAACGGCCGCGGCGCAGTAAAGGATACGGTCCTACCCAAGGGCGGTGGTCCCGATGGAGAGTCTCCCATCTATATCAAGAAGGGCGACGAAGTCAGCTATTGGGTATGTTGATACTCAATCTTTTCTAAACCACCTTTACTACATAAATCTTCTACGGCAATTGCTAACAACACACTAGGTCCATATCATGCATCGCCGTAAGGACATCTACGGTCCTGACGCTCAAGAATACAGACCGGAGAGGTGGGAGAAGCGTCGAAGCGGATGGCACTACCTCCCCTTCAACGGCGGTCCTCGTATCTGCATCGGACAGCAGTTTGCTCTGACAGAAGTCGCATACGTCATTGTCAGAATGATGCAGCGCATCGATGACATTGACGGCACTAATGTCGGACCCAGGAAGCATGGTCTAACGCTGACAAATTCTCCTGGACAGGGCGTCAAGGTGCGATTGCATTTTGCTGCCGAGTAGCGACACGCTCCATGTTCTTTTTTCTTTTTTTTTTTTTGACCCAGAATTGGAGAACTGGTCATGTACTGGAAATTGCCGTGTATATGCATCAAATATATTGAAACTATGTTATGAGTTATCAGCTTACTGCCGTTGACATCCTAAAATATAGAGGACTTCGTTGGTGCAGTGATTCGTCGCCATTGCGTTGCACCAATCGTGCAATGCAAGTTTGAAACACCAACACGAAGCACTGTAAAAGCATCAACGTAATTTAATCATGTTCGACTTCTTTCATTCGTATATATACACTACACTTGCTAGGTCTTTTGTTTTCTACTCCATCTCATCTGTCCGCCCGATTAATACGGATTCCTCGTTCCAAAAACTTCAACAAGATAAAAAGATAGCGATACAAATGCAAGCTTCCCCATCCAGCGCCAAGCTAACATCCATCTCCTAAAAGTAACATATAAAAAAAGGGGGGGGAGGGGGAATAGTTGTAAAATATCAAAGGTTGTTGGAATACCAGAATCCTCTTGTTGCTGAAAAGCTGTACGCGGGAATCTATTTGCAACCCATAGTCCCGTAGACTAATGAGGCAAAGCATGTTGTTTCTACGGAGCTATACTTTCCGGACTCATCATGCCAGTCGTGTCGTCCTTGTCTGTCTGACTCTGGCTTTGCATGCTGTCCGTTCGCTCCATGCTAGGGGCCAATGCTAACACGGCCGGGTTTGGCGCTATTCCATTAGGTACGCTGATGGACTTCTTCTTGGAAGGCGTGTTGTTGGAGGACCCTGCGGCAGCCGCTGCTGCCTTCTCGGCTGCTGCAGCTTCCATCTTCTTGCGCTTCTTGGCCAAGGCAATCTGCTCTCGAGGGGGTCGCTTCTGTGCCGAGATAATCTTGCCACTGGCGCCAAGGCGAGGACGAGGCTTCTTCTGTTTGGTCGGGAGATCCTCGTCTTCAATCAATGGTTGATCGTCGTTGGCGTGAAGCTTGGCCAAGAAGAAGTTCTTTACCAAGCCAATTTGCTCTTGAATGTTATCCACGGTGACGGGCTCAGGTGGCGACAGTGCATCAAACTGTTCTGTATCGGCGGCGCCAGCGGTCTGTGTCTGCATCTGGTATTGGCTTCGCACTCTGCTTTGTAGAAGATGGAATGGAACAGCAAACGAATCCAATCCCATTTCCTTGTCGAGGCCAAGAGCTTTGAAGCCAAAGAAATCTTCTCCAAGATCCTCTGCGAAGTCTCCACTGGTGAATTGGTCGCTTCCATCCTTAAAGGCACCCACACCATCCGCACCAGCCTCTGCTGCGAGAGCAGGACGCAAGAGATCTGTAAGATGCAGCTTCATTCTCTCGTGCAGTGTTCCCAGTCTCGAGGTGAGTCGATCTGTATCTTCTCGAACATATGCTTCGAGGGACGCAATATCATGACCACTCTCATCCAGGGTGTGTAAGATGACTTCCTCAGGGCTAAAGCGTGGTAGTATTTCAGTCCCTCCACCGGGAATTGAAACTGTCTTCTTTTCGGACTCGTTATAAATGTTGAATGTTCGGATCAGCTTTTGGTAGTAATCGGAAGCAATGCCAGTCAGCGTATCGACAGCTGATGGCTGCAGCTCTTCAAAGCCACTCAGATACAAAATCTTGCCAACTGAGCGTTTCAACGCATCTTGACATGTAGCATGCGCCATGACGGGTCCGTCGTCGGAAATGAAGTGAGGTTCGATGTCTTGCTCAACGAAGGGTTCAAAGGTAGACTTCGGGAACTGGTTTGTGTACACCTGAGACTGGACTTGCATTTGCTTAATGACTGAGATTTTGGTTGCAAGTTTCCTCGTCTCTTGGATCTGGTGAATATTCTCGTCAATCTTCTTGGCGAAACGACTTGGTGGAGCCGTGAATGAGCCGGGTGGAACAAGGTGCAGAAAGTCTTCGTGCTGGTTGATGACCTGGCCCTCCCCGTCTTCAATCCATTGAAGCTTTCGTGGAATATCGGGGATGTTGCTGAGACTGTTGTAGTAGTCAGGAATAACTTGTTCTGTCTCCTCATCAATGCCCTCTGCTAGGGTTTCGGATGGTTTGTTTCCGCTTTCTTGATTGCTTGACTCAGAAGACTGTCCAATACCCAAAGCTTCGGCCTCCTTGGTATGTCTCAGAAAACGTCGCATGCCGGCCTTGGTTCTGAGCAGCGCGGGGGAATCGGCATTCAGAGTGCTATCTTTAAACAAGAGATATCGTTCCTTAGCAGCCAGTGCACGGTCCTTCTTTGTCGTCTGCTTCCAGATCTTGTACTCTTCATCCTCATACACCTGCTCACTAGCTTGGCCGAAGGCCTGGCCAAGTGCCATGCCATTGAGGCTTGGTCCATCGATATCCATGGCGTCGGCGTTGCTTCCGATTCCTGATTGACCATTGGCGCCGGCAGGTGTGCTAGATCCACCGATAGGTGGTGTATTGAACCCATTGCTGCCATCCACTTCGGATCCTTCTCTTCCTTGCTTGGCGAGGAGGCCGTTTAGTTGGAGGATTGGCTTCTGATCAACCACGGGGGTGTCTTCTTTTTGATCGGCTGGTGCAGTGCGAGACTTGGTCGCCCCCTTTGTAGTGGCTTTTCGACCACGAGACGACATTATCGGCTCGTCATCAGAATCGTCTCCACCATCATCTTCACCACCATTCTGTTTCCGTCTCTCTTCCGCCTCGACCTCCGCCCGAGAGCGAATGACCAGATCGGGGATAAGCGGGATGAGCTTTTCGGCCTCCTTTCTCATGCCATTCGCCATCCGACGTAAAGGGTGGTTCATGTCCTGGTTGTACTTCAAACAATTGTCCCATATCAAGTTGAGATCCGTAACAAATTCTGTTTTCGACTTATAGCTGAGAGACTTCAGCTTTTTTGTCATAGTGCCGAGATCCATCGGGTTTTTGATAACTGCCAAACTGTGAGTTTTTGTATCAGTATTGTAGAGGGCATGCAAGACTTACAATTGTAGTAATCTGGAGCTTCCCTTTTGCTAACTCTCGTCAAGAAGGGAGTGGAATATTCCGTATGCGCCTTAAGTTCCGTCAAGACCTTTTCTACCGCTTCGTACAGCTCTTCCTGGTTGACGTTCTCTTCGCTTGCCCATTTGCTTCGGTTTTTTCGAACTTCGTTCATGAGCAGTCGAAGTTCTGCATCTGACGCCCGGACTTGGTCACGCTTCATATCAATTCTGGCAATGAGATGCTTAAGAGTCAAACTGGATGCACCGAGATTGGCGCTGCTCAGCGTGCCCTGGTTGGATGACTGTCCGTTTGTGGTATTCTCATTGTTATCCATTTCGGCTTGAAGCTGCTTCTCAGAGTCTTCGAGCTGCTGCTGTTCAAGCATGGCGGTGCGATCATTCTCGAGGGTATATATAATCGTATGGAAGCTTTTGCGCGCCGCATCCTCGGTAGCTTTCTTAGCTTCTTCGAGTTTCTTGATCGCATCCTGTTCGCTCTTTTCCTTGCTTTGTAACACATCCTGTTCTTTAGATTTGTCGCCTGCCTTCGATGGAGAGTTTACAGAATGTACGGGGGAGCTACCAGACTTGGAAGGCGAAAGGAGAGGGTTGGTGGAGGTAGCAGGTTGAGGTTTCGAGCTAGGTGGCGCAGGTTCTATGTCTTCCTCGTCGTCATCGTCATCGTAATCATCTTCGTCAATTGCGCGCTTTGCTTTTTTCAATGGAGGTTCTTCGATCGGCGCGTGGTCGGTGGTGGGTGGGAGCGTGACGGGGCCAGCCGCATCATGTCGGCGGCGCAACGCATCAATCGCGCCATAATTATACGATCCATTATCTTTGAACAACAAGGCGATTTTGTCTTCGGTGTTGCGATACAACTCTGCAAAATGAGCACGTCGATTCTCTTCTTCCGCATCTAAAGATGCTTCAGGCACAAGAGCCATAGAGGTATCAACGGGGGTCTGGGTTCGCGCCGATGCATCATCCTGGAGATGCAGTGGCCTTCCACTGTTCATGGCCTGCAATGCCGGTGATGACCAGGCCGGTTGGCCGTTAGGAATCGACATATTGGGCCCCGAGCGATGAAAGCGACAACGAGGCCCCTGGCGCTAAGCGCGTAGAAAGTGCGCGACGAGATCGGTCGACCTAGGCGGTTTGGGACAATCAAGACGGCACCAACATGAAGCGCGGCATTGATATAGATGGAGGAATAAATTTGAGGACAAACAGGGGCGTGGTGGTGGTGCTTTGATGGCTCGCAATCGACCGGTTTCGCAGGCGGATCGGGGTGAGGTTGAGATTTGGAAGCGCTGTAGGCCTTCCCGAAGCGGGACTTTTCCCCCAGAGACAAGGCGTTGGAAGGGGGAGTTTGGGGTAGCCAGTACAAGCGATGGCCGCCGCGTACCACTAACGGAACGGATTATTACAATATGAAAATAGCTGAAATTTGACAAGGACGCCACTCCTCTGTATTCATTTATTATTACACTACATTTAAAATATTCTGGCGCATTTTCCAGTGCACTGCTCATGCGTGGCCAAGTGCGACTGGGTACACGATACGAAACGCTTTGCGACTGTATTTGGCTTTACGGTGGAAACACGTGATCACCACCTCATCGACGATGGTCGAGGCACTGAGTAGAAGACAGGATGATGAGAAAAAGGGTAATCAATTGTCCATATTGAAGGCATATTCCAGCTTTGTGAATACCTTCATTAAACAATTTCGGCAAAGAAAGATGAGCACTGCATGAGGCGGCCTGCCTCAGATGCACGAAGGAAGCGACCACACTGCATGCCGCTTTAGCGGACCTTGCCACTACCATAGCTTTGCGCGTGGCCAAACGCTTATAGCGGCGTGTTCCCTAACCGCACCCAGCCGCCCGTATTAGCTGGGCGCAGCCTCGCCAGAATTATTCTGAGCTTCGAGCAGGTTAGGTGTCTTGGCTACTCTCTCACTCGAGCAAACATTCGCCCACATTGCCGTGTCTGCTATCGTACGGGCTATAGAAGCTCAAAAATCACATAAGCTACGTATTTTCGAACCAACAACGAGCGTTATTAGTACGCCACCAGATTTCACAATGCGCATTAGAGTTCCTTTCGCAGGTACGTCATCAGGCTCATTGCTACCGCGATAGCTGCCACCAGCAGCAGCGCCACTGCTATGGCCATTGATGGTCATTCAATTCAAATTCCTAATGCTGTTCAATAGGGGCGTTCCTGTTCCTCCTGCTCCTAGCAGCCTACGCTGGCCTAACGAAAGTCCAACTAGGTCACATCATCAACGATAAGCTCCTCCATGTCATCACCTTGTTTCTCCTCACAATCGTGTTCTACTGGATCGTCGACACGAATCGCCGTCGCATATTAAACATGACTCTGGTTGTCTGTACTCTTGCTCTGGGTGTGGGCTCTGAGTTTGTTCAGAGCTTTCTTCCCAACGACCGAGACTTCGACATGTATGACATTGTTGCCAACATTGTGGGTAGCTTGGCAGGGTTGGGCTTGTGCTCATGGTACCACAAACGTATGCTCGAGCGTAGGAGACAAACAAAGACCTACAATCCTGTTCCAGGCGAAGATATCGAAGATCTAGAGCTCGGAGAAGGTCACGAAACGGGTGTTACCAGTGGGCCCTCCCAAACTCTAGAGGAGGAGGTGGATAACTGGGACGAGAATGCAGCCGATGACTGGGGCGAGGAAGTGGCAGATGAATCTGCGGCTACACTTCAAAAGGATGGTGCGGCAGAGACGGGAGATGGTGATGCAAAGAAGCGAACAGAATAAGCAAACTGTCTCCCGTAGACTCTGCTATCTCGCTCTTAAGAATTATGTTGTTACGATGCACAGCCTTGGATTTCATGACTATTCCTTGAGTGGTAGAAATGTACATTATATTTTACAAATACCATATATTACTAGAAGCGCTTGTGATGAAGTATGCTGGCAATCACCGATGTGGAGCATTCTACGAGGTCTGGATTTAAACTGTGCCAGACCATAGTCGTCGGGTTACTATTTTAATATTAGACTTTGGTCTTTGACTTGTATAAAGCGCTTGTTGATCATTATGGTGACTTAAATTATAGTTCAACATGATTCCTATTTTTCCGTCCGCATCTTTCAAGTAAGCCCACCAACACAACTCGAAAAGAAAAAGGAGAACATTACTGGATCTAAGTATCGTTACACCCCGCAACAAAATCACCACTGCCATATATTACATTAATTTTCACTTGAAATAAATGGAAAAGATGACCCTCGGGAGACATTTACTTCTCCCAGCCATCCTACCCTGCACCATTATTTTTCTGTTCTGGCCATGAAAGCTCACCCCACCTTGCTCACCTCACTGTAGTGAAGCAACCCACCAGCGAAATGTAGCTCGCCAGTGGCTACAAGACCACAGCTCCGCAAAATCAACCTCCAACATCTGCCAAGTGCCAAACCCGAAATCATGGCTAGCCAGGCAAAGCAAGTGTCTTCAAGGTAGGAAGACCTTCAGAATATTTGGGCAATTTACTCCTGTACTAATATTTACTGCAGCCTCACGGAGGGCACGTCCACCAATCCGCGGGGCATTCCCTATGCGCCGTTCGTCGACAAGGTCGAAGACTACGTTACAACTCGAGATGAGGTTGAGCCGACGCTACGAAGCTTCCAAGAATTAATATCGTGAGTCGCGACAATTTGAACACATAGACCGACCATGAGAGCGATTTGGCACCAGAGCTGTATGGCTAATGTTGGCGAACATAGAAAATATCAGTTCATGGAGATGAACCTCCAACGCCGCATGGCTGGCCTCAAGGACAAGATCCCTGATATCCAAAAAACGCTAGACACAGTTCAATTCTTGAAATTGAGAAAGGTAGAGTCACGACAACGAGTGGCTGAAGACAAACTAGCTGTTAATACATTTCAGGACGAGACGGAACCCATCGAAAGCACATTCGAGCTTAACGAAACACTATATGCGAGAGCAAATATTGCCGCTACGGACGAAGTGTACATCTGGCTTGGAGTATGACTGATCGAAAAATGAAAGCAATTGGCAAGAAAATGGCGACTGACAAGAACTTTTAGGCCAATGTGATGCTGTCGTATCCGATTGACGAAGCTGAAACGCTATTGGAATCGAAGCTCGCCACAGCAAAGACGAGTATGACCAACTGTGAAGAGGATCTTGACTTCATCCGAGAACAAATAACGGTATGTCCTTACCTTCGCCTTTTAACGTAAGTGTGACAGCAAGCTAATAGGCCTAGACGATGGAGGTCGCCACTGCTCGAGTCTACAACTGGGAGGTCATGCAAAAGCGAAAAGAAAAAGGCGATGGAGAGAGTTCACAGAAGGGATCAGGGAAGGAAGAAAAAGACGGCTAGACGTTAAACAGACATCAATTCATGAACTAGCACCCAAGATCCCATATTGTGACTACAAGATCCGCGCTACAATATTTATTAGACACTTGAGGGTCACACTCAAAACAGAGAAGTGTGCTCCTCGAAAAGTACATTACGCCAGCAACAATCGTATGCGCACATGAAGTGTCTTTTCCCACTGGTTACGAGCCTATTCTGTGTGATGCAGAGCTACCAAGGTTATCGCGCTAAAGAAATATTTCTGGGTTGCTGCATACCCACTTGCATTCTTCCTCATCATCCGCTAACTTGTCTATGACTGCAAAGCTCTGTTTGGCCGAAGACATCTGATTGCCGCAGTTATTTCACGAATTTATGCTTTTGAGCATGAAGAGGAATGCTGAGAAATGCAAGGACGGCCCTCAATAATGCGCGGTCGCCATCGTTGCGACCGCTGCACCATCTTGTGGTAAGTCTGCCGTTGCGCCGACCACAACGAATTAAAACTAAGTGCTTGCGCGTTTAGATACCTACGTGCTGCGTGCCAGTCAAATCGGAAGCGAAGTTTATTTCGACATCATCTACGTTTATGGCTCAATCTCTGAACACCGAGACTCGTGGTTCGAACAGCTCCTCCACCAGTGGCCCTTCGCCATACCCCGTACTAGCTCACGGCCGGAGAGTTGCGACGAGCCAACACAAGACTTATGCACCACGTCGAAATACTGCGACGGCGAGGGGCCATTCAAAGCAATTAAATAATGAAGAGACAGAGCGAACCCAAGCTAGCGGGCAACGGCAATCGAGACTACAGAAGCGACCAAACCAGCTCAGCTCTGAGAAGGCAACGAAAAGCGGACGAGTGAAACAAAGCAGGCCGCCTGCAGCGTCGGTAATGCTCGCAGGTGTTCTTGATGGCGGTTCAAAATCACAATCTTGGAAATTGAAGGCTGCTTCGTCACGGAGCAGGCGACTGCATGTCGTGCTCCTCCAGTTGCTTCTTCGGACCGAGGCAGAAGCGAGCGCAGACAAAACCATTTTGAATCTGCTACCCGACCGTATCAAATGGTCTGAAACACTGTCCTTGCTTCAAGAGGCAGGCTATTCTGAGGAGCAGCTAATGGATTATGTTGAAATCCTACGCTCAGCATCTGATGAAGAGCGATGTGGCAAGTACCTGGAGCATCAAGGGCCGAAGCCGTTGTTTATTCTCGGATATCTCCTACGTCCTTCCGCTGCTATTAACGATCCAGTAATCCTCAGCAAATTAATTGATTTTTGTCAAGAAACATATTGTCAGAAGTCAGCATCAGAGCGAGAATCCAAAAGCCATACCACCAAAGATCTTGCAGAGGAGCTGTGTCAGGATTTGACACCCAACGACTTTACCGCTTTGATAGCCTCTCTTGCCAGACATTGTTTCCGGATTGAACCAAGACTGAGCTTGAAAATAGCCGATCTGACCAGTCGCTATATCGAGACATTCGCAAATGAAGAGCATCCTGAACAGAGATACCACGCACAGTGTAATGTTTTCAATGAAGGGCTACGATTATTCCGGCCTCAATCTCAAACGCAGCTTCTACATAGATCATTGCCGAACGGGTATATGTGGGAAGGCCAAAGAACACTACTAGCCATGTCGTCGCGACTCCCTAGACCGTTGATGGTTGATGGTACAGGGTTTCGTGCAATTAGAGACGTCCTAGCTGGACTACCTAAAAACCAAACCGAGATACACTCCGTGAAACGGCATGCGCCGACATGGCCACCGTATCTGCTGCCAGGGCACGGAATGGATGAAACGGCAGACCCCGAGGACAATTGGAGTCGCACAGTGGGTGCGGGGATGTTGATGCAAGAAGCCGGCTTCAACAAATACGAAATCGACGATGCCTTGGACATTTTGCAGGGCATGTCTCCTGATGGTACCCCGACAATTCAACAACGGATCGCGCCAAACCCGCTTCAACGATCGGGAATCTGGGAGGCATCCATCCAAGCAACGCGAAATGCGAACGAAGCATGGGAGAGGTTTCAAAACCCGCCGGTTCCTGGAAGCGAGGCCGGCGCAGAGGAATATGCAACAATGTTCGAGAAGCTTGTGCTTCGAGATGCCCCCCCTGCTGCCAAAGATTTGCCTGGTGACAAGGCTCTTAATTTCCCCACGAAGCCGCGGGCCAACTTGGCAGAATTTGAGAAAGCCCGACTGCGACCACCCAGCGTTGCACAGCTGTATGAGCAGATGCACAAAAACGGAATCGCTCCCACCGGACGATGCCTTCAAGTACTTATCGCAAATGCCGAGTCTCTCCAGACTGCTGCTCGCTATCTTTACGACAGCCCGGAAGACCCATTCATGGTTCGAAACCTGCTAGATGAGGAACCCAACCCAGAAATATTGAAAAAGTGTCCGCTTGGGCTATTCACAGCTTACATACAAGCGCTGCTGCGTGATGGCAAACAGTCTGGTAATCACATGAGACGTGCCATTCATATCACAGAGCTGCGTCTGGAAGGCGAAAAATCGTCCGGGGCCTCACATATCTGGGGTCACATTCTGAAACATCTTTCACAAAGAAACGAAGCCCTCAAGCTGACACCAGCAGAGCAGTTGAATCTGTTGTTGGCAGTTTATGGCAAAATTGAACTAGGCCATGGTACATCCCTAGCTACGTTTAACCAACTGAATAAGTGCCTGCGTAAAGTTATGAGGAGACAGCTTGAGCCGCTTTTGAACAGCATATCAGCCGAGCCACCTGTTCAGCACCTACTCGCTGCGGTCTACGACCACACTCACCAGGCGACTGGCAGCACAGCGGATGAATCTCTTTGTTCTGGACAAGGCAAAGAGGAGAAGGACCCTGACGCATCGAAATCAATGCTTGCCCTGATTTTGCAAGCCAGAGACCGCATAAAGTCGGAATTCCAAACACTTGCTAGCAGAGAATCGTCCCACCAGGAGCACGTACATGCATATGGCCTGACAGCCCAAGAAAGGCTACTGGCAAGGAATGATCCAATCAGGAGCGAGCATGCTCTGGAATATATGCTCGCATTAGCGTACGTTGGAGATTACAATGAGATGGCAAAAATGATGCAGTGGCTGGTTGATAAATGGGGCCAACCAGATCTGGCACAGGCCGTTGAGGCCATGGACGAGGTCCCTGGATATGCAGAGTTCTTTGACGTACTCTGTACATTTAGGCTCTTTGCTGAACCGATGCTGGGTAGTGACGCGGCAGCTTCATTACGTGCTGCCATGGCAAGAAAGGGGCTGCGCTGGTCGTGGCCAGAAGACGATGCCGTGGATGCGTATGCCGAGCTGCAAGGCGATGAGACAATGGGCCTGCTTAGAGGTGTCCTCGAATGGACGCGGTATCGGCAAAATCAGAGACAGGAAGAGATTTGATGTAACCATGGCTTAACATGCATGGGTGTGGCGATACCTGAGACGATGCTCCCACGGGCCGAAGTCTTTGGCCCATGAGACGGAGCATAGTTGTAAGATATGGAGAGAGAATTTTGTTATTATTGATACCCAATTATGAAAGAACAATACCTGTATGACACTAATAGAAAAATGTGTTAAACTGCCTTTGTCTTAGTGTAACATATTCTCCGGGCACGGAGCCAGCTGAGCGAGTCTTCGCTGTTGCTCCTCTACATCTGCAGCCAATGAAGGCCAAGGTGTCATTGTCAGGTCTCGCCGGCTCCAATTCCGGTAGGCCTGTGTTCTGATGGCCCAAAGTCTAGATTCCTTTCACCTGGAATCAAGATTACAAGGCCATGCATTTGTATGCGTGACAACGTATTAATAGAAACCAGACCACAGAGGACAAGTTGGCAGAGAGCTCCCTGCCCAATGGTTCGACCCCTGTAGACCTCTAACAATAGGCAGGTACGCGCTGTCCCACGGTGGCAGGTCCAGCCCGGTGGATCGCCAATGATTGGCCACTGAATCTCCAAAGGCGGGCGGCTCGCGGGGGCAGTGGGCGACTCCACTGTGATCTGCGCAGCCAATGGGAGACGGCACAGATGGCCGACAAGGCCCTGTTTGGAAACAACATGAAACACCTGGACGAGAGACCAAGGCAGAACAAGGACACTGTTTAAACTTTGCTTTACTGCGTCTATTAATATCTTTTCTTTGCCTAACATTAGCATGACATCCTGTTCCCTGTCACGGCCAGTTATTTTGGCCCATGTGTAATTTCCTTCGCCGTTACAACCGTCGGGACGCTGGCGCTTCCAAGGCAATGGTCTGGAGTGTGAGTGGAAAAAAAAAAGGCTGGCATGGGTTGGAGGAGAATGCATGCAGTAGTACATAATGTCGAGTGATTCTTCTCGTCCAGTCGTGGTGTGTGTAACTGTTCAAACTTCTTTCACTTTCTTTCCCTAGTGTCAAATCATTCCTTTTCCCCCCTCTCCTTTCATTGTTGGTCACCTACGCTTTCTTACCTGTCTCACTCTGCCCGATTTCCTTTCTGTCTTTAATTTCTGTCCATCATTTCTATCTGTCTCTTCTCAAAAGTTATCCCTCTTTGTTCTTTCTTTCCGTTTCTGTCGGTTGTTGGATGTGTTCGTTCTTTGTATTCACTTCGCCAGCAGCCTTTAGACACACACTCCCTTGTTTTTGTTTGTCGATCTTTCCCTCGTCTCATTTCATTTCTTCATTTTTATACATACTCCTCTTTTGTTATTTACGATAATATTTGGCAAAATGCGCTGCGATTCCAGGTACATCGCTGCCCTATGCTTCCTCATCGCCCAGGTCGAGGCTGGTCCTCTGATGCGGGCGCGACGGTTAGTAGGGCCCGACACGCCAACCACAACATGCAGTTACTTACAAGTTCTAAGTGTTAGGAGAGTAGATGCTACTGAGGCGTCAACCCCGCGACCAATCTACTCCTCTCTGACGGGAACGACTTTGACGATTCCTACTGTCTTTGACACAAGTGACGCCGCACCGACAACCAGCACGTCTGCGATGAAACTTACAGTTATTCCCCTAGACGGGAAGACTGACACTGTGCCATCTACCACAGAGGCGGAACCAACAACCCCGCCTGCTGATACTTCTCAGCCCACGACTCCTCAGTTGACTACCATTGTTGCTACTCCTCCCAAAAGCGATCCTGGTGCGCCGACGACTGTCCAGAGCAGCGTGGCTACTTCGCCGGGAGCACCAGACACTTCGGCTATTAATTCTCCCACCGAAGCTCACACGCCCAGTTATACTTTGACACCAAAATTGTCTACAACCGAGGCTCCTTCGACTCAGGAACCAACTACCCCCAACCAGGATACCACTACTGAAGGTGAAGCCACTACGAAAGAGCCTGGCACGACCCTGGACGCAACCCCAACTACACCAGCCACTACAAATTTGCAAACTACAACACCAAATGCTGGGACTGGGTCAGGAATAGCTCCTGGCACCCCGGAAGCATCGTCGACTGAGCTTGGATCCCAGGCAGGAACTGATGCTACCACACCAGCCAGCACGCCAGAAGCATCTTCCACAGAGCTTGAGTCTGATACTGGTTCTGCCACACCCATCCCAACTGATATTGGCTCTGACAATCCAACTACACTGGCAACTCCACCTGTCGCGACAACACCAAGTCAGAGTACGCTCCTCACAACTACACGACCGGCCGTCGGCAGTAACTCAACCATACAGACAGAACAGACACCTACGACGCCTTCAACACCTACAGGTAGTGTACTCACAGGAACAAGTGATGCTGAGGAGCCTTCGTCAACTGTCTTGACCCCAGCCAGCCCAACAGGAACTAGCCCCAACAGCTCTACCCAGCTTTTGACTGCGTCTGAGACCACGCCAAGTGCAACCCAGACCGATACGACCGAGTTGAACTCTGTTGAGCCCACAACACGTTCTACACCTGAGCCTACGAATACACCCGTGGAGCATACAACTTCACCAATTGGAGCAACAGAGTCCACCACCCCAACGTCTGTTGTCGCTTCGTCGCCTCCAACTACTCCAGCTCAGACTCCAACCACAACAGAGGAAGAGACTACGAGCATCATCAACACAGTTCATCCTACTGGCAAGCCCAACTCAGTTATTCCGACAATTGTTTTGTCTAGCTTGCCAACTGAAACAAGTGCAGTACCAACTGATGTTTATCAAAGCAACCTGGCCGGTGCCAAACAGCTGAACAAACTATACGAGACACTAACGCCTCAGTCAGCCTGTGAGGGAACACAGGTTGCCTGTATCAATGGCGAACAGGGAACTTGTAACTCCAACGGAGCTTTTAATCTGATGGCTTGTCAAAATGGACAGAAGTGTTTCGCACTGCCCATGAACGGATACAATGGCATCGTTGTAGGTTGCGCCAAAGTCGCAGACGCCGAGGCGATCTTGGGCGGAAAGAAGGTCACGCAGACAGCTCCAGCCGATACTCCTACCTCCGCTGTGTCCGATGCACCAATTGCCACGCCAACTGCTAATGAGCCGGTAAACACCCAAGTCACTACAGTGGTTGTGTCTACTCCGTCAGAAACCCCAGTGGTTACACCAACCACACAGGTGGTACCTCCTGCGAGCGAACCACCTGCCAAGGCGAGCACCGCTGAGACCCCCCAAGATACGACTGACATTGTGCCTGTCGTCACCATGACTACTACAATTGTCGTTGAAAACCCGACGCCGGACTCCAGCAGCCAAGTCGTCAGTACTCCAGAGATCGTTCCGCCGACGACAGTTGATACTCCCACCACCACCCAACAGGCTGCCCCCCCTCCTCCACCACCGCCTCCACCGCCTCCAGTAGAAGAGCCAACAACTACTCCCTCTGTTCCGGTGAACCCAACTACAGCTGGGGGGTTCGTTACTTACACGCAGTCAATCAATGCTCCTGACCCCACGTCTACTGAACCGGATGACCAGGGCTACTTCAGTGGCAATCCCACTTCCCTGGTGCTGAACCCCATTGACGGCAAAGGACCATTGGCAACCGTAGCAGACGAGGGCGGCGCACGCACCACTCAAGTTGTAGATGGTACGCCAACGGTGTCGGTGTATTTTACAGTGACAGTGACGGAGAAGGAGCGCGAGACGGTGACATTGCTCGTGGCGGCTTAGACTAGCTTGAATGCGTGGAACTTTTGTTTTGTAATCGAGTACATGTTGCTTTATGTAGTGTTGGAGATGTGGTAATATTGCAAAGAAGATAGTTGAGGCGAAAATTGAACCCAGTATCACACTTATCTACAATGAGTGAGGTGAAGAAGGCCGCAGTCGTGCTACAAACTGTTGTCGATTGACCGACATTTTCCTTGGGTTACACTGGATTTTGCCTTGACTGAAACTGCTCGCGTGTCACCCAGTAACGAGGCGTGGTTCAGACCAGGGCTACACGTGTTGTAGCTGCAACGGCTGCATGCATTAGTGGTGTCGTCCTAGCGCTGGCCATGGCGAGATTGACTGGTGATGGTTTGCGGCGCTTCGCTGGGAGCGGGGAGCTTGGCAGTTTGGGAGTCATGCTGGTGCCTGACAGGAACCCAAGTGGCAACTGGGTGCATCAGATATTATTGGCATCAGCATCAGCATCAGCCGCAGCAGCAGCAGCAGCAATAAGCAGCCAGTAATGGGCCAAGATTTGATTTGCATTAGGCGCCGCCATGTGCGACGACATGATCCCTGCTCAGCGCAAACAGAGCCCCAGTTGTTCGGCCGTACAGGGCAAGTCACCAAAGCACGGCCCAGCCAAAACATAGCTTAGTGGCCCGGCTGTCTACAACAGTGAGCCACTCCGCTGGTAACACACCCCTAACAGCGCTGCACCTTGCCCTGCCGTTACAGCGGGCTTGGGCATGCGTGCCCTGTTGAGTTTTGAGTTTGCCCATCTGTGTTCAGTCCACTGATGAGCAGCCCCACGTACGTCCCGTCTGCTGGGCAAATCATTATACAACGAAATCCGTTTGGTCATGAACCAACTGTCCCCTCCGCTTCGGCTGCGTGGAATTTTGCACTCTGACTTGCATCGCAACCTTCTCAACTGTACCGTCGCCCGTTGGTGGAAGCCACGTCTCTTCCCCCACATCCCACACAGACCAGCAAGCGGGCTAGGCATGGATAAAATCTCAAAACTGCGGCGCAAGCCCAAACCGCCAGCCATCGAAACCTCTGTCGACCGATCCAAAAGCGTCGAGCCCCCCCTCGAGGAAACATCCGCAGACTCCCTTCACCCTGGACGACTCTCGCGCCTTTCGGGAAGAATATCTCCTTTTCGACAAATTCGGTTCCGCACAAACCCTGGCAAGAGAGCACGCAGTAGTCCTCCCGTTGGCGCCTTGCCGTCGAGCCCCATGGCTGCCGCCTCAAGCAGCGTTTCCGTAGTCCAGCAAGATGGCTTGATGCCGAGAGTGCCGCGCAGTCGGGGCAGGGATGGACCCAGTGGCGCGGGAACTCCAAGAATTCCCGAATTCCTGACGTACTCAAAAAGAGGTAAAGCGCATGCGCAGCCGCCTTGAACATAGGCTGTATGAGCTGCCTCGGGCTGACGCTGTGTTTAGAAATCGACAACAAATACCAGGACTTGACCTGGGCAGAGCGGAATCGCGTTTCTGAGAGCGTACGAGCTGATACGGACGAGTCGTCGAAATGGTTCGTTTTCAGACAACCGCATGTAGCTGAGAAGGGGCTAATGGACCGCTATCCAAATATTCGACCGTGGAATTACAATCGTGTCAAATTGCAAGTAGCTGAGGACGAGCTGGACTATGTCAATGCTTCCGATATCGTGCTACCGGAACCTTCAGATGAGTCTCAAAAACCGTTACGTTATATCGCTATGCAAGGTCCCACGGCACCCTCTTTCAACTACGTATGGCGTATGGTTGCGGAGCAGCTTAACCCTGAAGCTTCCATTGTGCAGCTGACGAGCATGTTGGAAGGAGGCTTCGTTAAATGCCACCAGTATTTCCCATTCACAGAAGAGGAGCCGACGTGGAATCTCAACGAGGACGATGTTTGGGGCGACGGATGGAAAGCTACTTTGACTTATGATTCATTGGAAGAATACGCAGATGGCGCAATCGAAAAGCGCAAGCTGTTGCTGCATGTAGCAGGCGAAGAGGAACCGCGAGTCATCTGGCATTTCTTGTTCCAGTGCTGGCCAGACTTTGGTGTTCCCGATTTAGGGGACCTGGATAGCTTTTTCGAACTGATGAAGCTATCTAGAGAACACAGCGGTCCCTCAAGCACGCGTATCATTCATTGCAGTGCAGGAGTTGGGCGTACGGGCACTTTTATCTCGATAGAGCATCTGCTGCGAGAGCTCGAGTCGGACGCCTTTACGGATAGAGAAGCTTGCCCTGACAATACCGATCCGGTATTTGACACCGTGGAAGAACTGCGTCAGCAACGGCGTGGCATGGTCCAAGGTATCGTTCAGTTCACATTCATTTACCAGGTTGTACGAAAGATGTGGCAAGAGAAGTACAACATCAGCGACGAACGTCTCCGCTCCGGGTCAGAGCCCGCGTCCAAGAGGCTCGAGGTTCCTGAACTGTTGATAAATGACGAGACAGATGACGACGAAATGAAGAGCGATGATAGCGACACTGCTAGCTCAGACGCAGGTGTGGCAACGACTGGCTAGAAGTATAGAAGAGCATGTCATCGGCGTTTAGGGTTCTGCTTTCTCGGGTAGCGAATATGGTAGATATGGTCAATGGCGTTTAGGGAGGGTTTCTATTTCCATGTACTGGTGGCATAAATAAGCACCATGATAGACGTATGGATGAATATCAAGTCGAATGGCGATTGGAGTTCATGGTGCCGAACATGTGGCAGTTTCAATTCATGACGGTGAGATGAAAGCCATCCAGGCAGCTGCAGTTGGTTCCATTACGTGAAGCAGGCGGAAATCAAAAGTACTCATCAAGGTTGGAGAGATCAGTGCTGGTTGATGTGGAATCGCTGTGGGTGCTGATGCTGATGGAGTCGTGCTGACGCTTCCCACCGGATCGGGCAGGGCTAAGATGAGATCCGAATGGCTGCCGTCGTAATTGAGCTAGTTTATTATAAGCCAGGTGGGATCTGAGTTGCCGCTACGCAGTTCAATGACGAGTACTGTCAATCTCACGCGGCGAAATGATTGAGCCGTCTTGGCTGCTGGCGTGTACCCGACTGGGGATGTTGGTTTGGTTGTAAGGCTGCAGATTGCGACGGGATTAATGTGGCGATGCTGTAAGTTGGGGCACATGCGGTAATTGCCCGTTACTTTGAGTCTCGCAACAAAGCAGATGTATTTATGACGAAAAGAAATATTGAATTTGAATGCGAGTCAACTGCTAGGACGAGTCTGGTGTTACGAGAGGTTGAGAAACCGGATGTCGTCACACTGACCCCGGCCAGGCACCGGACATAAAGGCTGGTTCTGTAAGCGGAGACTGGCTTCTAGAAGCTAGACTCTAAAGAATGACCTGGTTGGGTTCGGAATAATGGTTGCGCTTGGGGGCCATTGACGCGGGCAAATAGTTGGTCCTTGCTCATATTTACGAGGCTGAGTGGGCTCCGAGGCATCGGTAGTGAGACATGCTCATGGTCAATGTGTAAATGAGCCACTTACATGATTCAATTGGTGGATCAGTGGCGGTTAATTGCTACGCTTCACGTTTGTAACATTTGTGTATAAATAGAGGGCAGCAATCTCCCCACAATCTCATTCATCTTTTCCCTATCAAGCACATCTTCTTCTATCTTCTTCAGTTCTATTACCTTTCTCTTAAACAGTACATCAAAATGCTTGGAAGCTCTCTTCTTGCTTGTGCTGCAACTGCTGTTGCCAGCTCCTCTGCTCTTGGCATCAACTGCCGCGGTTCTGGCCTCTGCGCCAGCAACAAGGGTCTCCTCGGGTAGGCTCAGGCGCAGCTTCGTGGCATGGACCAGAACAAGCAGTTCAAGGACAGCCAATGGCGAGTTTACCGTCAACTATGTTTCATAAAAATATGAGTATTGAAGGTATATGAACTAGTTGTTGTTAACAATCTTCTACAATATTATTACTACGTCTTCATTATACATGATATCACAATTAACGCCGGGATTCTCGAGAGGTTTGGAAAATAATAAAAAGTACGTTTAGTTGTCTATTTACTGCATATACAAAGAATAATGACTGTTCAAGCCGATAAATTAAACGTGGGTAGACTTGTAGTCTGGGTTGGGAATGTCGTGCGTCAAGACAGTTCCATTGCTGAATCTGGTTCCCTTCTTCAGGACCTTAACACGGCCAACGTGCAGGTCAATAGGAGGGCCATTGATGACAGTGCCGTTGGAAAACTGAAGTTGGCGCTGGGGCTTCAGTTTCGTAGCTGGAGAGGAGCCGATGCGCATGACAGAATTCTTGGGCTTGGGTAGCAGAGGCGAACGCTTCTTGTTGATGTCGCAGTTCTCCGAGACCATGTACAGGTTCATACCCATAGCAAGAGTATACATCTCAGCAGACAGTGAATCGAAATCGGTTTCATCCTTGACAACTACACCAATGTAGTCAACCATCATAACGGTGGGGAAGTGCTCGGGGCTCATGCGGTTGACGCCGGCAAAGTAGAGAGCAGGGTTGGTAGGCAGAATGGCGATGTTTTGAAGGCCGACAGTTCCAGCGGTGAGTAGGTCAGGAGTGACAACCCACTGTCCAACCATGAACTTGCTAGAGTCAGGGCGGTCAATGGAGTTCCAGTCGTTCATTTCCTTCTTGACCATGTCCTCAGTGTTGTCTTTCTCGGCCCAATCATCCCAGAGATCACCCATAACGTCGGCTTTGTAAATACCGTCGCCTACAGAGTCTTGAGGAACGCCGTCGTTGAGATGGCCAGCAAGATGGAAGAGAACACATCCTTTGCCCTCGTTCTGCTTCATGAAGTATCCAGCAGTCTGGGCAGCAAAAGTGGAATCGGTGTCCAAGTTGGGACAACGGTTGTTGACCTTCTTGAGCTTGGAGAAGAAGTCATTGGTGATGTCCTTGCTCCAGTAGATGGGGCCCTTGCTGGGAATGCTGCGAATACCAACAAGGTAGCGAATGCGGAAGAAGATGACCTCACCAGGGTTTTCGGCGGTAAACTTGTTAATCTCATCTACAACATCATCCAATGATTCGCCGCTGTTTCCAGCGCAAACCTCAGCAGTTTCATCGTTGACGTGGAGAACCCAGAAGCTATAGTCGCCATTGTGAACAGCATCATGAACAGACGCAACACGCAAGTCAAAGTAACGAGCACCGGCACGGAGTTGGTCGTAAATGTTGATGCCCTGAGTCTGCGTGTTGGCCGAGCTACCGAGAGGCGTGATCTTGTTGGAAATCTTTGACATGCCCGAGTCGTGGGTTCCAGGCATGACAACATGGCGCATCTCACGGTCTGAAATAACGTCCTTGATACGGTTCATCCAGCCAGGTCCGTGAGACAGAGAAGAGACAAAGCCATAGTCCTTGGAGCCGGTAATGACCAGCGTCACTGACACTTCTTGCCCAGGATCTTTGTATTCCCTCTGTCCCAGTCCCATACCGGTAAGATCAATGACTGTTCGAGAAGGATATGTATCCGGTATATGCGTCGTTGCACGGATCACGAACTTCTTGTCTGTTCCTTCGATATTGTAGTAGGCCTCCCCGTTGTCATCCACAGGTTCAGAGCGACCTGCAAAGACAGCTTGGTTCTGCCTGGATTTTCCAGGAGGGACGTCTCCCCAGTCAAACTTATCCATTTGATAGCTGTGGGTGTGGTCGAGCTTGAAAGTATGAGGCGTCATGTTGACAATGGTGATGTACTGCTTCTTGCTCACAGCAGCGTTCTCCGGGTCCATGAGATACCATGGCATATACATGGGGTCGGTTGTCTTGTCAGTGCTGTAAGTCCTGTCTTCTGCCTTGCAAGTGTCGTCGTCGTTCGGATTATCGTTCTCACCGACAAACTCCATGAGATCGACGGCCCAGTCAGATGTACCACCAAAGTTAAGACCCTTAATCCAATCAACACGGCTCTTCTTAGTTGCCGCAGTCATATAAGCAACCCAGTCAACCTTGCTACCTTCACCATACATGAGTATATCAGAGTCGGATCCCTTATCGTAGCCCTTACGAACAATGGGGTAAGACTTTTTGCTGATAATCTCGTCCAACTCAGCATTAGAGATGTAACCGCCAGTCTTGGTGCAGCGACCCGGGTAGGCATCGGACTTTGTCGATGTGCCGGTGTACTTGCAGTTAGAACCACCACAAGAGGGGTTGGACATGCGGAAAGATCGTCCATAAGAGGTGATACCGATGAGCAACTTGTTAGACTTTACACCAGCCTTGGTGATCATGGCCAGAGCTGTGTGAGTCTCGGTCTTGTTGACATGAGATCGAAGGCAGTTGCCGTCTGGGCATCCCTCGACAGAGAACTTGTTGGCGACATCCCACTGGCCATGGAAATCGTAGGTCATGTAGACGAAATAATCAACAACGCTCTGCATCTTGTCGACGGGGAAAGCCTTGAGGTACCAGTAAGAAGCAGGAATAGCAATGGACAAGGAGCCACCAGAGGGCATCTTGCTCTTCATGATCTGTAGGAACTTGAGGTAGTTCAAAGCGTCCTCTTTGTTAGAGGGAGGAATGTCGGGAAGGTCTAATGCGCCAGGATACTCCCAATCAAAATCGAGGCCGTCCAAATCATTGTCTTTCATAAATTTAATGCAGTTGTTGGCAAATGTTTCACGGTTCGCAGGCTTGGCGGCGTCGCGGAATCGCTGGAAAGTACTGGGATCGGTAGAGAATGCCCAACCACCAAAAGACAGGATCTTCTTCACTCCAGAGAACTCTTTGAATTTGTCGAATTCTCCTTTGACATCATCGATGTTGACGGTCCAGTCAGTGTTAACAGTGGCAAAAGCAAAGTGGACGTGGGTAACCGTCTTCTTGTCAATTTGGTTGACATGCATCTTGAGACAGTTGCGTTCCTTCTGGTTCCAAGCTTCAAAGTATCCGACGGATCGATACTCGCTGGGACCAGCGTCGTTGTTGACGATATCAGTTCCACAGTTAGAGATACATCCGTTGGTGTTTGGCTTTGCCGTTCCTGGGGCACCAGTGTCGGCAGGAGTCTTGGTGCAGAAATCGGCAGTGACACCGCAGAATCCCCAGACGTCACAGCAGGAGTTCAGTGGGCAAGGGTTGAGCTTGGCAATGTCGCTTCCATCGGTAGGGGGCTTGGTGCCGGGAACTTGAGGGCCACAAACAGCATTGGAGACCGAAGCAGGGAAAGGAGGAGTACCCTTGCTAATGCAAAACACCTGCCCAACTTGAAGGCGAGCACAACCGGCCCATCCCCAAGTTTTCTTGTTGAAATTTTCAATGTCTACGCTCTTCAGCCCGTATGCGTCAGCGATATCAAAGCAGCCGTCACCTGCCTTAGCAGTGTATGCCTTGCAAGAACCATCTTTGTTTGGCTGAGGAGTGTGATCAGGCAGAGTGCCAGCAGAGCAGCAAACATATTGCTTGGGTTTGAGAGTAGAGCACATGTCCTTGCCGGGGTTGTATTTGGTGAAGTCGGCGCCAGAGATGCCGCACTTGCTAGCAAGAGAGCCGCAGCTATCTCCGGACTGCACTTGGATGTCGCGACAGTTGGCTCTCTCGTTGAGAGATTGGGCTTGGGCAGTGCTGTTATTAACACCAGAAACAAGGAGCTCAAGCGCACTGCCCTCAATAGGAGCATCAGTGCTCTTTGTGCACTTGCCGTTGGTCCATGTCTTAACAGCATCCTGAACACTGGCAAGATCGGAAAGTGAGCCAGCAAAGATACCGAGAGTCTGATCGAACTTAGCGTCCTCATCGCAAATTTGCATCATGGTTCTGCCACTGCGGGATTGCTCCTCAAATTTTGTGACGAACGCAGAGGCACTGGCCTTGGTCACATCAGCGCCAGAGTAAAGACCGACAACAGCAGAGCCAGACTTGGCGAAAAGAAGAGTAGATCCACAAGAGGCATCTTTGAGATAGGCGTTGAGGCTGTTGGCAGCAGCAGCAACATCACCAACAGCAGCCGTAGCCCTAGTACTGGAGGATCGGCCAGTCTGAATAGTGGCCTTGACCTTCTTGGTTGACTTGGCACCACAGTCGTTTCCAACGGAGAGGATAGAGGTTTCAGCGCGAGCTTTTGTTTGAGTTGACTCTTTGCCTTGTGTGCAAGTTCGAATTGTAACGACGGTGTTTGCATCGCTGACGGAGTTTTGCACATTAAGATCAAACAACAATGGCTGGTCACAGCGAGAGATATCGGAAACCCGGTGTAGATGATCCCACTTGGCAGGGTCTGAGCCGGCGCTGGAGCAAGACACAGGGCAATGATCGGGGAATGTGCCATAAGCAGTCTCAATAACAGCTTCAGCTACCGACATCAAACCAAACCCAGCCAGAAGGCCGAGCTTGCTATGAGACTTCATGTTTGAAAGAGTGATTGGGGGTAGCGACTAACAACAATGAGACCACTTCGCTTTGGAGGAGAGAGCTGGCTACATATTATATACTTTCAATTTCACACACAAGAGCCGAGACTCTACGACACTACTTGCTAGATCAAACATCCAGACCACATGGCCTGTGAGAACTGCTTCAGCCCTGCCAGGGATCATTGGATGGCTTCCAGATATTCTGGGAATTACCACGCTTCAAGACCAGAGGTGCTCCAGTTGGTAAGAGCTAGTGCCGCTCGCGTGGGAGCTAACACTTACTGGAAGAGGAAATTTCTATGAAGTAGTTTCTCCAAAGTGGATATATTTACCGTTTCTGGTGCTATGGCTCGCACAGAGGATAAATGGCCTGCACTAATTCGCCTCGACAGTGCATGGGTAGTGCAATTCCGTACCAGCAGCGCCTGTAAGTCGCCAATCAGGGCCCAGCGGCTCAAAATGAGAGGCGAACTTACGCCCCCTGTATGCCAAGACAAAGCCTTGCCTAGGTTAGCCAGCAGAAGGTTCGTCCGTAAGCTTATTATCGGCCGCCGCTGTAGAATTTAGTATGCCTCAGTGGGGGCTAATTTTGCTCCCGGAGACTTTCAATACAAATCGCACACGATGCGAAGGCCAAGACAAACTCTGGACCACAAACAATTTTTTTTACCTTGCAATTTGTTGGGCTAAAGTGCTAGACGAGATCAAAGATGACATGATTTCCATTGGAGCTTCTCCTGGCATGGTTCAATGCAACGTGCCAAGGAGCACGTTCACGACACATGGGATTGAGAATTGTGTTGATTTGACCGCTCATGCATGGAAGAGGAAACCTCGATATCAGCATCTTGGAAAGTTATATTCCCGCGGAAGCTTCATGCTTGTCTAGACGACCCTGCATTGTTAATGCTGCCATGGATACTCTTTAATCTGTCTTGTTCACCTTCTCATCATATTTTCTTCACCTTTATTCTTGATAACCTCTTTCTGTTTGAGACAGCTAACCGAGAAACTCGGTTCTCGTTGTTACATTGATTGTTCCGCGTCCCCTGCTTATGCGGCTAGAACATGGTGCTGACGCTAGAGGTTTCTCTGGGCGCCCAGATACTACGGCTTACTTCTCGGCGATTGCTCTTAGGAGTTTGGCCTTGTTTTAAGGTGCTGTGACTATTATTACCTCTGGGGCTGAACGCTCTTATTATGACAGGGGCAATTTATGTTGCGGAACCTTGCACGATGTCGGGCCGCACAATATTGCACTTTCGTACAAGATGAGAAAACTTCCTGCCTTAAAATAGTCTCCGTTCATATTGACTGGTCATTTAGGAAAAATCTTTCAAATTATGGCAACGTGAAATATAAGCAGCACATTGAAATGGGCTCAAAGCTTCGCCTCTTCAACAGTCGGCCCTGTCCGATGTATCTCGCCGGTTTTGGAAACTGCTTCACCAAGAGCCGTCTTCTAAGAAAGGCTTGAGTTTGTCGTCAAGCCACTTGACATCCTCTAGATTGGTTCCTGGACCTCCAGCCCTAACAGTCATTGGGTGAGCAACTGTTTCGCAATTCGGAGATTTGATCGACTTACCAGTGGCCCCAGATAGATGGAAAAGGAATACATTTTCCAATTCCAGGCGACATGCATTCCACTTCATATTTTGAATCCTCTGGTGGGAAGTACAGGTCAGTATTTCCAGGCAAAACGAGAGTCTTGGTCTTGATAGCCTTCATGGCTGCCTCAAAGTCTTTGTTGTAAGGTTCCTGGTTCGAACAATCGGCATCCTGCCAAGTGTGCAGCATTGTCAAGATATTCTCAGGATCCTTTGCAAGAGCCCATTTCTCCCAAAAGTTGACCATGAAGTCCTCCAAGTCTTTGAATCCCAGCCTGGTCTCGTACAGCTTTTTACGATAGAATTCTTGGCTGAAACCCCAGCCAGCATACACACGGCCCATGGCTTTCATGCCTGTATCCTTCTCGGCTTCACTCCAGGTGCGGTAACTTTCTGGCTTGGTCTCTCCTGCTGCGATTCCAGCAGAGGTTGCTCCTTTCGCTGCCAGCAATGCCGTTTTGACGCCCTCAAGGAACACCTGGTTGTGCAGAGATGTTTTGGCACTGCCGCAGAATGGGACAGCGACGTCTGCAAAATCAGGAAACTGTGTAATCCACTGGTAAGTTTGTCCGGCTCCCATGCTCCAGCCCAAGACGCATTTAGCGTGTGACACGTTCAAGCCTTTCGTGACGAGATCATGCTGGGCGGTGATATTGTCGCGCATGGAAATATCTGGGAATTTGCCTTTACGACTGTCCCTGGTGTTGGAAGGGCTGGTAGATTGGCCATTTCCGAGCATAGCAGGAACAATAATGAAGTATTTATTGGGATTGAGGGCTTTATCCTCTCCAATAAGCCACTCATTGTCGGCAATGTCTCCGCTGAACCATGTGGGATAGACAATGGCGGGAGAACTGGCCTCGCCATACGTCTTATACGCAATGTATGCCCCAGGGAGCGTCTCACCAGATGTGAGCTTGAAATCACCCAAATCGTGGGTCTTGTAGTCCGCCATGACAAAGGGTTGAGAAGGGTTGATTTGCAGATGCAACAATTAAACAGTGAAGAAGATGAAGATTGACAAGTACGTACTTTGGCTAGGCGAGAGTGCAAATGAGGGGAAGCATGGCTACCATCGGGCCTGGCCGATCGGGCATCACGGGGTAGCACCAAGCTACAGGCATGTAGCAATCGGCGCCGATGAACCGCACTGGGGATATCGGTTCGTTTTATGAGCTTAAACACCTACAAGAAGCACTTGACGAGCAAGTATAGATTTAAGTCATGAGCTGCCTCACGCCAATCTAGTTGCTGCGTACAGCCCTACAGAAATGATGATCTTATAAGTGGTGTGCAAGTCAGCCGAACCCCAGCTGACTATGTTGCCTTGCACCATCAATGCTTCTACATACAAATCACAGCAATGTCTAAACCGAAATAACGAAGACTCAAGCCTTGTCGATGAAGAGCATCAACGCCATCACGTGTATATGACCCCTCAGCGTAGCATCACCCCAGTGCCTTCTCCAACCCTCCAACAACACGCTAGCATGGCAGCTTTTAAGTGGGCGAGAGGGGACCCTGCAGCCTATTAAAGGGTTGTCTCACGCTCTCAACGGCCCTTACGTCGCTCTCATTGGCCGAGCCAAGTGACACCCCTCATGTAAATGCTGCAATTAAGCGCCCGCGACAGCCAGTCACAGCTAAGATGCAACCTTGTCCAGAAAGGTGAGGAAAGCTCGTAGCCTACTAAGTGTATAAAAGAGTTGGGGTACGTCACAAGTGCCGAGAGGCCCTTGACTTTTTTTTGCCCCTCGGTCTTGCGTCGTTGTTTCTGTATCCTCATCTCGTCGTGTAGCTGTCCATTGTGAATGCGGCAGACTGGAGACATAACAGCGACAACTCCAAGCACAGTTTGATTCGAAAACGACAGACGAAAAGCGCATAATACTCGTCGTCGCAATGGCCGCCCAGCCAGGCGAAGAGAATGTAGCCACGCTGTAGGTCAAATTGCCCCTGGCGCACTCGTCGCCATGCTGATTACAATCGCTAGGTTTGGCGATGTCCATTACTTCTACTCAGGCGCCGAGGTCAAACCGCGCCATCACCGCTTTGACAAGGGCTCATACGTTTATCTCTTTGAGCATGCAGGACAGGGCCGGTGTCGCATAGAAATTGCCAATCAGCCTGGCACCGAAGACCAGGACGCTTTCGAAGGCTGTACGTGCTTCTCTGACGTGCGCACACATTCCAACGCTCAACAAATAATCCTAACCCTTGTCTGGCAGTCTTGGACCAAACCCACGTTAAATACTCTTATAAGCAGCACTGTATGGTGGCCATCACAGTCGCCGACTCAGTGAACCACACCGAATGGCATTTGCCCACGTACGACCCGCGCAACGAAAACAAGTACCATTACAAACTCCAATCTCTCGACATTTATTTCTGGACTCAGCAAGATGCGCTCCAGTTTATCAATGGCGTGCGACGAGTTTTACCAGCGTCCCAGGTAGAGGTTCTGGATGAGCCTGTGCCGCCACCAGTTCAGCAGAACTATGGGATGCAGTCTGTGGTGCAAAAACTCGAGAATGTGGCCATTTCGGATCCTATATATGGCAATGTCAGAAACTCACAGGATGCCACGGCGACAGCAGCGCAGCAACCGCAAGCTGCTCAGCCGAACTCGGGGTCTACAGGGCCAGCATCAGGTCAACTCCCTCCTCCTCCTCCTCCTCCGCCTCCAGGACCACCACCAGCCTCAGCAGCTCCAGCCAACTTTGCTCCAATTGCGTACAACCCTGCGGCACCTGCTGCTCCAGAGACGATCCAGCATCGCGAGAAGACTCCACCCCCAGATGAGGATCCTCTGAATCCCTTGGCTGTGGCTGTCGCCTACGACTACCAGGGTCAACCATTCACTCCTGCATTCCCTTCACATGCACAATATCCCCCAGGGCTCGCTAGTCCAGGACTGCCGATGCAGGGAATGGCGAGTCCGAGATTACCGCCTCCTCCAGCGCAGCCACAGCCCGGCCTCCATCGTGCGGCAACGATGCCCGTACAAACCCACCCCGGCGTTGCGAATGCTTATAATCCCAATCCCCATGGTGCATCTCCAGTTCCTCAACAGTCAACGCCTCAGCCAGGCGTGCAAGGCACTTTGCCACCATTGGCGAGCCCTGGGCTGGCACAGGCTGGTCAGACTGGATTCTCGAATTACACATACAGTCATCAACAAGCACAACATGGACCCATGGACTACTCAATTCATCAGCAAGCATATGTTCCCTCGGCTGTAGAGACTGGTTCGAAACCTGCGGCACCGTATGCGCCAAAACAAGAGTCACGAGGTAAACTGGAAGAGAATGCTGCAAGGTTTGAGCGCGGAGTGTCTGGCATGTTTAAGAAATTTGAGAAGAAATTCGGATGATGCCTTTCTTCGTAACATTTCCACCTATTCAACATATATAAATCATAAATCCTATCGCATACGCTGAACGTGAATCTTGTGGTTGGGTAGCGCAAAGCTATCGTATAAACTACCTGCGATGTGCAAAATCATCTACAGTATATACATTTATCATATAATTTTCTTTGAATGTATTGTTATTCAACTCTCCATGCTTACTATCAGTATTGTAAATGGTATTTATGTTGTTCATCAAGTTTGCACTAGAGACTATGTCTATACACATGGTTTGGAGAACCAAAGTATAGCTTGTCTTCGTTGCGTTGTCATCCACACTGTGCCTGAAAATGAGACACAAAAAACGATTCAGGGTCAATACAATTCAACGAGCATTTAAAATGCAAACAAAGCAAATGATATTAGTTTAGAGCATGAGAACGGCAGTGCATTCAATGAAGATATAACGAGTAATAGTTTTTGTTGATACAAATCCTGTAGTCTATTTCCCGGCCGTGGTGTGTTTAGGCGCTGCACAGCACTGACGGATGGTTTACAGGAAACAACACATACTCTGGCGGTTTGATTCCAGCACCGACCGCCCCAAAAATAGTGCCAAAAGGCGCTGTCTGAAGCTGTTTTGGTGTGAAATGGCGCAGCGTGAACGCCTAAAGGTCCACCAAATACGCGCTGCGCCTCGTTTGCCCAATGGCTGAATCAACGACTTTGCTTGATTGACCCGTCTTACGATGCCAATTCCCAGCCACACGCCTACACACCACACTGACCACCCACCCACTCGGAAAATCACACGCCCGTTGCGTCTGGTCTGGTGGGTGATGGGCTTGCTCAGCCTTGATTGCATTGGCTTGGCCGGAACCCTGCAGCCAGTCCTCGAGAATGGCGATGGCCACTTGGACCAGGCTCTATCTGGACGTGCAAAGGCAGCTGAGGCTGTCAGCCCAGACAGCCTTTTCTCCTCTTTCATCAATCAATTCTGAGTGAAGGAAGCTGCGTCGCTTTATTGCTTGAACGACACATCTTCTACTGAGCTCCAAACGTTTACAATTCTGGTGCGAAGAGCGCTGAGAACAGATGGATTTCCACAGCGCAAAACGGCACTGGCGGAGAGACTCCAGCGACAATCACAATGGCTTTGCGCTGATAGCTGCGGTTAGTAGTGGCATCCAATTACAGTGCGCCGAGAAAACTAATTGAATTTTTTTATTCGTCGATAGGGTGTCACTGGAGGCATTGTACTAGTAATTGTCATCACATACATTTTATTCGTTCGTGCCCAGAGGCGATCGAGACAATACCTAGCAAAGTTCGCCGGAGCGGAAAGCGGATTCGAACCCGTGCGAAACAACGAAAATGTCGAGGCAGGCCACGGAATCCCGCTACAATCGAATCAACCCGGGGGGAATGCACAAATAACAGAGACTAATACTTCATCACAAACTCCATCTACAGCGGCAGTGGAGACAACGACGGGTGCTGGTGCAACGGTAGATCGCCATGCTTCCGTCCGTTCCATAATGACCTTGCCAGCGTATCGACCCACGGCCAATACCAACGAACAAGTTTTAGGTCGTGAAGGTGAAAGATCTGGCGTGGATATCATCGTTGATCTGCCCGACGAGGAACACGACGAAACGCTGCGGGACGAAGAAATGGCAGCAATGTACGAAGTACGAGAGCTCAGACGACAGTATGCGGCGGGTGAACGGTCTCGTCAGGCGGAGGAACAAGATGCTCTACGAAGAAGTGATGTCTCTACCCTGCTGGCGAGTCGGGCTAGAGCAAGGTCTAGCGCAGAAAACACAAACGGCAGAATAGACGAGCTGAGAGTACAAATCGTCGAGGCACGCGAGCAACGACACCGATCGGTATCCAGCGTGTCATACGGTGACTTGGGAGTGGCCAGACATGATGGCAGCAGACTGCGCGCAAGTAGCAATGACAGTGAACGCATGGGTCTCCTCTCAGACGCAGCAAGCATCGGAACGGGCTCACATCGTCGCGCCCGCAGCGTGAGCTCTGCCGGAAGCGCCGCGAGTAGGTCATCGTCACCTGCGCACCGCCCAGGATCTTCTGAGCCCATTGCTGGATCAAGTCCAGAAATGGTTGAAGGAGACTTGGGATCTGAGAGCCACCCACCGCCAGAGTATGAAGAGACATTGTCAACAGGGGAATCTCCAGCCATTGTCTCTGCCTCCCGCTCGCCCCACGAGTCCCCTCCAGATTATTCTAGCCCAGTCGAGGAGCGAAACCCCGGTCGAGAAATTGGGCTGAACATTGCACTGCCAGAGATACGCATTGAGCCGGAAATCCCCATCGACCGCTCGTCGTCAACCACGCGACGATGAGGAGAGATACGCGGGACGTTATTGAGAGGTTATTGATGAATTGATGTATAATTGTACATGTGTTTGGACTGTTTAGCACGGCGTTATCCTTAAGCATTCAGTTATCTTGACTTTTACGCAGGAGGAATCTGCACGGGTACATCATGATAATATACAGCGAGTGCTTTGCCGCTCTGGTTGAAGTCCTCTGTGTGAACACCAGTATCGCCCTATATCTGCCCCGATGCCTTGTCATGTCCAATTGCCACGTTAAATACAGCTAAACTACGTTCAGCTATTGTTTGGATTTAGTTTCGACTTGAGTTTCTTTTGCTGCCCCCTTTGTCTTTGGGAGATTTGCCCCCCACCGGCTCATCAGTATCGGGTGGCGCGAGAGCTACTGGCTCTGTGTCCTAGTCAGCATGCATTTTATTCTAGCAGCAAAGACAATTAGCACGCTTACTTGAAGTGGTGTATTCATTTTCACATTCGTCTCCGAAGAGCTGGCGCCAGAGCAGCGTGAACCCAGGGCCTGCATGGGCTGGTTGGTTGGGCATGGTGTGTTCCTGTCAGCGATTAAAAACGGGCGGAAGTATCGATCTCTAGGTATGAGGACACTCAGGTAAATGCTGCAATTTAAAATGAAGTCAGGTATATATAAGATAGAGAAAAAGAGGCGTCTATATCAACTTGCACGTTTATTTAGAGTATGAGCCACATTGTTGCTGTTCTGGTAGGGCTTTGGAGATGTTTGTGCTGCTTGGAAGTCTGTTCAATGTGCTCGATATGTATCTGTTTAAAACTCATTCGAGAGATGGAGACTGTTCCACAGAATGATATACGATATATTTTGACACCATTAGTATTGTTCCTGATTTTATTGTGTGTTGTAAATGTCTGCCATCTCGGCATTCAATACCAATGTATAGGGTGACTGGCAGCCTTGTGGCGGACTGGTGGCTAATTGGTCGACAGCGACCCCTCTGTGGACCCTCGCAGCGCAAGGCTGATGGGGGACCAAAAAAAAAAGTCCAAGAAAAAATCGGGCGACAAAAAAAGTTCAGGCAAAAGTTGGCTAGCTGTCGTTCGCACCATCCTTGTACCATATATTTCGAAACCCCGATTCCTCTCAATTTGCTCTGGAAAGGTCCTACAGAGTTAAATAATCGCATCACCCTCGACTGATTCACGGCCGCCAAACATGGATTCAGCGACCGCTCAGGTGAAGGTCATCTTCACGACCACAGAGCCAGATCTGGTGCTGCCAGAGTCGAAACAACAGCTCCTGGTCCCTGCTGGTACGTTCGCTTATGCAAAACGGCCCTCATTCTGTTGGAGCAATACCCTGACATTATCTAGACATCAAGCGCTATGGCCTGTCACGCATCCTCAACTCCGAGTCTATGCTTGACACTTCCTCCACCGTCCCTCTCGATTTCCTCGCCAACGGCACCTACCTGACCACGTCGATTGACGAATATCTCAGCTCTAATGGGTTATCCTCTGAAACTACATTGACTCTGCAATACGTTCGCAGTTTGTTGCCCCCCGTTTACGAAGCCAGCTTTGAGCACGACGAATGGGTGGCTAGCGTTGACGTCTTGTCAGCAACGTCCAGAGCCGCCCTTGGTGAGAACGTGCAACAAAGAGTTGCCAGTGCCGCGTATGATGGCCTCGTGAGAATTTGGAACCCTTCAGGCGATGCGATTGCGACAACGCCATCTGCTTCTGGTGGCGGCCATTCCCTGCGTCTCAACGCCGTGCGTTGGTTGTCGCAGAAGCAGCTCGCATCAGCAGGTCTGGATAGAAAGGTTGTTATTTGGGACTACACAGAATCTGATGACGGCTTTTCTGGAAGCTTGAAATCAAACATGGAGCTGTGGGGACACTCAAAGGCAGTAAACTCTATCGCTGCGCACCAATCCACGAAACGTATCCTGACGGCTTCTTCCGACGGTCGCATTGGTCTCTGGTCAACGTCCAAGAGAACTGCACCCCAGGCCGACCCTGAATCTCTCCCTTCTGCGCACTCCAACAAGAAAGCTAAGCTCACCGCCGCTTCCTCCACAGCCCAACGTGGTCCATTGGCCATGATTCCCGTTCACGATGATGCTGTCACCGCTGCCATCTTTCACCCGAACGACTCGACAGTTGCGTACACCGCCTCACAAGATCACACCGTTAAGACCATTGATCTGACAACCCAACGCCAAGTTGCTGCTCTGACAACCATGCACCCGTTGCTCTGCGCTACCAACCTTCCCGGAAAGGGTCTCGTTGCTGCAGGCTCATCGGCGAGACACATTACTCTGCTGGACCCCCGAGAGTCGGCCGCTGTTACTTCCGCCATGACGCTTCGCGGACACATCAACATGGTTGTTTCACTTGATGCATCCCCAGAGAACGACTACTCCCTGATCTCTGGCTCTCACGATAGCACATGTCGCGTATGGGATTTGAGAAGCGTACGATCCGGCACATCAGAGGAAGGTGGAGGTTCCGTCAGCTCGCCTGTCTACACTATCGGGCGCGAATGGATCAAGAACAAGAAGCTGCCCCCAGCGGGTGACGGAGCAAAGGTGTTGTCAGTTGTGTGGGACAAGACATGGGGTATTGTCAGTGGTGGTGAGGATAAAAAGGTGCAAATAAACAAGGGTAGAGGATTGCTTTCTTCATAGATTTAGAAACGGCGTTTCGTTCATGTCAATATTGAGTAGTAAAGGATGTATATGCAATTCATTAAATCTGTTCTATTTGTATTCAATCTCCATTAAATTCGTAGTTCATTAGATTCGTGATCGTCCACTCTTACTTCCAAGAGTTCTGTATATTTGGAACGCACAAACTCTGAGCCATCAAGAAGCTCTGCCTTCAACCGAGCGAAATCATACGGAAGTTTCTCTTTGACAAGGCAGTCGAGAATGTATGAGACAACAGTGTTTGTCTGTAATGGTGGGTCGCGGAGAAGCTTTGCGATGCTGAAAGGGTCCAGGTCATCATTGTTGTGCCAGATGTAATATGCGCGGAGGGCTGATGGTCGCGCCAGCACTGCTGTCTTCTTGTTTGTGCGATATGTTAAAGCTGCGTCCTCTGCAGCGAGTATCCTTGCGTCTCTGTCC
The DNA here is from genome assembly GCA_028455935.1 of Simplicillium aogashimaense. Lineage (NCBI taxonomy): Eukaryota > Fungi > Ascomycota > Sordariomycetes > Hypocreales > Cordycipitaceae > Simplicillium > Simplicillium aogashimaense. The sequence goes on along the minus strand of CM052010.1, from coordinate 1,976,672 downwards.
GGAAGGGATATTCTCTGTACCGGTTTCGAAGCATTTGCGTCTGATTCTGACTCAGTGTCTGATGCCGATATGGACTCACCATCGGAGTCTAGATCGTCGACTGCGGATGAAGCATCGTCGGCATCCGCGGTTGATGGTAGTTCAAGTATTGGGATTGGCAAGCCAAGCTCCGCGTGGTACGGTCGGTCAGGCACTGGGTTCAGTTGCAGCCGCTTCGTTTCTAACACATGATACAGTTGGATACCTGCGTACGCGTCTGCTGCAGCGTCTATTCCAGGGTTAACAAGTGATGCGGAAGTGTGGTTGGCGCTACATTGCTTACATTTCAGTTGCTGTTCGCTGAGACGCTTCGACCAATTGCTGGATCGTACAGAAGCTTCTTTATAGAGGGGTAAGCAAAGCATGTCCTGTACTTGATTTGCTAAAGAGACACAACTCTTGTTGATAAGTCGCTGCTGACTGCTGTCATGCGAGTACTTGACGACTTTGTAAAGATGACTCAACTCCAAAATTCCCTGAGTCTTCACCCCAAGTTGGTTCCTCAGTCTTGTACAGTCAGCTTGAATGTTCACGCCAACTTTACTGATATCTGGATTTTCCATGATGGCCTTAAAGGTCGGGGCGACGAAATCTTCCTTGGGAAATATAGCAACGTGGAACAGCCCAATGCGGCTCGGGCTCGCAACTTGGATGAGAGAAACGTTTTCCCGTGGACCAGCGCCGCGTTTAGCGTACGCTATCCATTCCATATCAAAGCCAAGGACTGGCTCATTGGCAAAGTACGTTTTACACACATGCTCCATTGTGTGTCGGCTTCGGCAGTAATGCACTTTCACCCTGTTGCTGGTTCCGTCTGGTTGGAGGGATTCATACAATGTATGAGACCAAAACGATTCGGCAGACTTGGCTGGGCTCTTGAGGGCATCATGAAAACGGGAGTCTGACATGTTGAAGCCGAGTTGCGTCTTTGGTGGTGGCGGCGGCGATAGAGGTTGCGCTTCTTGAGCAGGCATGCTGGTGCTAGGGCGCGCTTTTGATAAGCTAGCTGCCTCATTGAAATCAATTGGTCTTCCAGCAGCCAAAGAACTAATAAATTCTGAAAATTGAATCTTTGGCCTTTGCAAAGGTATTTGACTCTGCTGTTCTTGAATTGGCGTGTTCTCGTTGACTTCGGTGTGGAAGAAGCGTGCAAAGTCCAGTCGAGGATACAGCGGTTTTGCTTCTGGCTTTAAATAAAAACGAATGCCCAAGTTTGGGTTCCATAGTTGAGATTTGGGGTAATTCTTCATCGTGTCCATGGAAGCTGTTCTGTAATACAGGTCTTGTAGTAGAAGGCTTACGGGTACAAGGAGCAAATGCAGCTGTTAGTAAAGAGTGTAGAGTCTGGGGCTGAGGGACCGCGAGGGTTATGGCCGATCATGAGCTGTGTCGCATCTTGTGCGGCCGCCCATAAAAGTACTTCATTGGTCTGAGGCCAATCGATGCGGCCATGGTCTTCAGATTCCAGGCAACAATGCGGGCGGTTGGGTGACCGTGAATCCAGCGATATGCAGGATTATGTAATGATTTTGGTGGGCAGCAGCTGGCGTGGGGAAACACCGAGTTTGATCGAGCTCGGTGCGGATCCTGGTTTGGACATTCGACGTCTTTTGGTTAGCTCACTCAGTCATTATCTCAACAGACACAAAAGAAAACCCTGCGAATATTTTGCGTTGCAAAGCCGGAAGCCAATAATTGCGCATTGGCCAATTGAACGTCGTTGCGTTCACTCTTCATCACACCTCATCACAACAATGGCGTCACAACTGCTGCCCCTCGGTATTTTCATTCATCCCACCATGGCTTGTTTTGCCCGGCGTTGCTGATAATTCTACAGAACTGATCGATAAGTGTGTCGGCTCTCGTATCTGGGTTATCATGAAGGGAGAGAAGGGTATGTGATGATCGAGAGAGTCGCATGAGTTTGAGCTAATGGACTTTGCAGAATTTAGCGGAACTTTAGTTGGGTTTGATGACTACGTCAGTATGTGAACAGCAGGCACCGCATGGGGTGATTTCATTGAGCTAACTGTGCCCCAGATATGGTTCTTGAGGATGTTACAGAATTGTAAGGCGACAGATTAACAGGCTGGAAACGCTTGGCTAACCGAGTTTTAGCGACTACTCAGGCAACAACACCCAGCTGCCAAAGATCTTGCTCAACGGAAACAACATTTGCATGGTAAGTGGAAGCGCATCTTTTGCGATGGTCCTGTCCTAATTGATCTAGTTGATTCCGGGAGGAGAGGGCCCCGGCGAGGCTGTGGCATGAAGCAGGTTGACAAGGAATGGCGATGTGAAGGCAAGAACACACAGAATGCACTACGAAGTGACGGAACAGCTCAACGGCGAGAGACCATGATTTAATTCTACATTCATGCGAGGGAGCTTGTGATGCTTCTCACTCAAACCTGGTGGTCTGGTGACGACGCAGTCGTCACCAATGTAGCCTGTGTACAATAAAGATTAATATACACATGGGAACAAACACATCGGTCTTTTTGTAAATATTTGTTGATTGGGTTTTCGCCACATAATCTCAAAGAAGAAATGCTGATGATTGTCGACATCCTAAAACACCATAACGCCAGTTTTTACCCAACATGCCCAGCAATTCCCTAGTTGCCATTTGTTTGCATGTTGCCTTGCTCTCCAGTGTTTGTGATTCTTCTCAGTTCCCATTCACGCGTAAAGTCCTGGTGAAGCATTTCTAGTTGGTTGATAAGCTTTTCGCACACTGATGTGAATACATCCCGCGCAGATATTGTGCCGTCTGTCTGCACACGGATGAAAAGTTCAGGAACGTTGGGGTGCCCGACTACATATCATATTAGAATGCTGAGAAATCAAAATCAAGTTTGTACTTACGCTTGTACCCAGCCATGTAAACATTAGGATGCAATTTGAGATGCTCTGATAGCAAGTTTCCGAGCGTGTGGTCCTCTTTCTTGAGAATAAAATCTGACGTGTTGGACATGCCTGCGCTGGTTAGCAACAGCTGGTACCTGTGAAAGTCGCTTGAACGTACCAGAGTAAACCTTTTCCTCAATCTTCTTCTCTCCATCACCAAGCAAAAACAACTCGAAGCTATATGATAAATAGTTAGCCAATATCCCTCAAAATATGGAGGCATAAGAGTTGACGCCACGGGTCGTCTTGGAGGTTGAAGTGCTTGGCATTGCATCCGGGCATGGTGAGCTGGTGAAAGGTGCGATATCGTCCTTTTAGGGGTGCAAGGCGATCAAACCGTGATGAAGAAGTAAAACGTGAGACCGACTATGCAAACAGACAGAGGTCATTTTCGCTGCGCTCTCCACCAGAGGGACTGACAGCTGGCGAGCACTTGAGGCCGCAAACTCATCCTATGCATCCACCAGTGGACCACCATCTGCTCTCCAGCACCATTCTTGTGCCTTCAACCCGTCTCTCAGAAATCTAATAGCCGACTTACCGATCTGGCGCGTTCATTGTGGGCCGAAATAGACGCGATTAATGTTGGTACAATGAGTTTTTGGCGCAAGTTTTACGGTTCTCGTATGTCCAAACTGAGCAAAATGAGAGGTTCGATGCAAAGCGATAGGCTGCGTCTTTATCGTTCTACCAAAACTTATCCAAAAAAATACAAGATATTAAACACTTTACAATGTGCGCAAAGATTGGAGCTGTGTTCAATTCGTTGAAGATGGAAATGTTCAATGTTGGCGTCGCTCTGAGAGGTGGAAAGGTTAATAATCGGGTAAACGACAAGTCGCCAGAACTACACCAGCCCAACTCCACCTAAATCGCTGCCAGAATAAGTCACCGGCGCCGCTACCACCATCTTTAACAAATCCTCTGCTGCCAATCTGGCGTTCAATCAATGCCGCGAACGCCGCCGGCGCTGTTTCGAAAGGCCAAGAGATATTCACCGCATATAGCAACGCTCCTGTTAGCCTGCAGAGATGTTCCATCCGCCTTGAACGAGTACCGATGGATTAAGGATCACGTCGACAGTACCATCGCTCAGCCATTTAGACGAAATCGCATAGCCGAGCTTTGTCGAAAACGCGGAAATGGAGTCCCTCTGCAATACGTCTTAGGGTCGCAGCCGTTCGGACCACTTGATATTCGATGCAAACGCGGCGTTCTTATCCCAAGATCGGAGACCGAAGCATACACTTACCATGTTGCAAATCATGTCAAGACTTCAGAATGGGGCAGGCAGGTGTCGCATTCAGGGCATACATTGAAAATTCTCGACCTCTGTTCAGGAACCGGCTGTATTCCTTTGCTTCTTCTTTCATTGTTGCAAGCCAGCTTTCCTAAGCTTGCCCTCCATGGCGTGGATGTGTCACCAACCGCAATTAGCCTGGCCCAAGAAAACGTCCGACATAACATTCGGTCAGGGCACCTGAAAGAACCAACAGCTGGACAATCTGTAAATTTTGCGCTGCGTAACATACTCGACAATGACGATATGTCGTCTTTGACAGCCCAACCTTGGGACATCATCATCTCCAATCCGCCCTACATCTCTCGCAAGGTGTGGAATCAAGGCGCTGGGCAATTGGGCTATTCTGTGAGAAAATATGAACCCGAACTGGCGCTTGTTCCCTCACCTGGTGTAACCATCCCTCCAAATTGGGTGCATGCAGACGTATTCTACGCGAGACTGTTTGAACTTGCATCCGTCATCCAGCCGAGCCTTCTTGTAGCTGAACTAGGAGACCTGGAACAAGCTGTGCGAGTCTTAAAGAACTTCATTTCTTTGCGTATCTCCCGTGAGTTCCGCATTGAAGTATGGCGCGACTTTCCGGACAGGTATCAAGATGATGCCAAGAAGAAAACACTGCTGATACCTACATTGAATCAAGGCGCACAAAAAATCCACGTTAAAGGAGTTGGAGAGGTGAGGTGCGTAGTAATATGGAGGAAGGAATAGATATCAAATATTCAATTGTACATATCTGACTTAGATACGTCGTCCTGTTGTCGAGGACAAGACATGGTCTAAGGTACGCTGCAAATAATAACTCATGCTAAACGAAGAGATATAATATTCTTTACCCATATCTAATTCAAACATCTCAAAAATAATCATTATTCCATTTTGCAGTTTTGTTTCCCCCCGCAGAACCTTCATCAAGTTCGCGACGGCGATGGAACAGTCCTACCATAGGCCGGTCACGTGCGTTGGCCGCCCATTTTTTTGAGCTAATCGTCGGTACTGGTCTCGGAAGCTTCTAGCCTTTGCCTCTGTCATTGACATACCGCATCTAATTTAGTGCGCACCAACCCGCGCATTGAGTTTTGACTGATAAATTGCAGAGCTCTAATTAAGGCAGGCAGCGCTCATGAGATAGGACGACGTCCTTATTTCGCGCCAATCACCGACTTGGTGAATCCGCCCTCATCATTCACACAACCCCCGAACGATCCGCAACATGTCGCGGTATCTTCGACAAACCAACCAGCTGTCACGGCTGCTAAGGACCTCGCATCAAGCGACTGTCCTATGCAGCCGTAGTTTCTCGGCTAGACCTGCTGCAGCCACAACACGGGTCTTCTGGACGCCAGCAGCCTCACATTCAAGACCGTTTTCCTCGAAACCACCGCAGAACGACCCCGAATCCCAGAACAAGGACAAGGAGTCCCAGGGAAAGAAGCAAGATGAATCAACGGAAAACAAGGCTGCATCTGACACTGAAGCAAAGTCGGACAAAGCGCCAACGCCTTTGGCTCCTCTTCCTGATGGCTGGATCCGGTTAACCCGCGAGGAAATCAAGCAGCTCGAGGCTTTCCAGAACGTGCTCCCAGAGGCCCAAAGACAAACCTTGAAAGATATCCTCAAGGGCTTAGAGCAAACTGGAGCTCCTGCTGAAGTTCGCGATTTGTTGGAAAAGCTACGTCGTGGTCCGGGCAACCTATCTATTCTCGATAAAGGCCGCTTAATGCGCTGCGTATTTGTCATGGCTGAGAGATTGGCGGAATGGGAGATTCAGCAGCAACAAAAAGGGAACAATCCATTTGACTCAAATGCACCTCGAACACAGGACAATAAAGATGCTAAGAGCAACTCCGAAAACCAGACCAACACCAAGGATGCAGGAACCAATGAACAAAAATCAAACCAAGGAAGCCAAGGTGCTGGTGGTCCCCAGAAGCCTAGAAACACATGGATGGATGCCCTTCAAACCGGTCTCATCCTCGGTATTACACTCTGGGCGGCCGAGTCGCTCAGCAGGCCTTACACTGAGAAGGAAATTACGTGGCAGGAGATGCGTAGAGCTTTCCTCGATAAAGGCTTAGTTCAGAAACTTGTCGTTATCAATGGGTCACAGGTCCGAGTTGAGCTTCATCCTGACGCTCAAGCCGGAGCTGATCCCAATGACAAGAAGAGCTACGTATTTTCGATCGGCTCAGTAGAATCATTCGAGAAGAAGCTCGAGGAAGCCCAAGATCAACTCGGTATACCGCCTTCAGAAAGAATACCTGTCAGCTACGAAGCTGGTGGCAGCGCAATTGGCAATGTTCTCTTAGCATTTGGCCCGACGTTACTGTTTATTGGTCTCATCTTGTGGACACAACGATCAATGGGCGGCAGAGGAGGAGGTGCCGGCGGCATGTTCAACTTTGGCAAGAGCAAGGCTAAGAAGTTCAATGCAGAGAACTCTGTCAAGGTGAAGTTCTCTGACGTTGCCGGACTTGAGGAGGCTAAGACGGAAATCATGGAATTTGTTAGCTTTCTTAAGCAGCCAGAGAAGTTCGAGAAGCTTGGTGCCAAGATTCCTCGAGGTGCAATCCTGGCTGGACCCCCTGGTACTGGTAAGACTCTCCTCGCGAAGGCGACTGCTGGTGAGTCTGGCGTGCCATTTTTCAGCGTCAGCGGCTCCGAATTTGTCGAAATGTTTGTCGGTGTTGGACCCTCTAGAGTCCGTGATTTGTTCGCCGAGGGCCGCAAAAACGCACCCTGCATCATCTTTATCGACGAAATTGATGCCATCGGCCGAGCTCGTCAGGAGAGTGGCCGTGGATTCGGTGGCAACGATGAACGTGAGGCAACTCTCAACCAAATCCTTACTGAGATGGATGGTTTCAATACGAGAGAACAAGTTGTGGTCCTGGCAGGTACTAACCGAGCCGACGTTTTGGATAAGGCTCTTATGCGTCCTGGACGATTTGATCGACATATCTACATTGATCGCCCAACCATGAGTGGACGAAAAGAGATCTTCCACGTTTACCTTAAGAAGATCGTTACGAAGGAAGATCAGGAGCACTTGGTCGGACGCCTCGCTACACTTACACCTGGCTTCTCTGGTGCCGACATCGCAAACGTCGTCAACGAGGCTGCTTTGATTGGTACGTAATATCGCACAACCTCGGATACACAGTTCACACAACTAACAAATTTGTAGCCGCAAGAGCCAATGCTGAGGATGTTAAAATGGAGCACTTTGAGAGAGCTATCGAGCGTGTTGTTGGTGGACTGGAACGCAAGTCCTTGGTCCTCAAGCCTGAGGAGAAGAAGACTGTTGCCTACCATGAAGCTGGCCATGCCATCTGTGGGTGGTTCTTGCGCCACGCTGATCCCTTGCTAAAGGTTTCCATTATTCCTCGCGGACAAGGTGCTCTTGGATACGCACAATATCTGCCTCAGGACGCATACCTGATGAACACAAATCAGTTGATGGACCGTATGGCCATGACCATGGGCGGACGTGTGTCAGAAGAGATGCATTTCCCTACTGTTACAACAGGCGCTAGCGACGATTTCAAGAAAGTCAGCCAGATGGCCCGAAGCATGGTTACTCAATGGGGCATGTCTGCGAAGGTTGGCCCTATTCACTTTGACAACGACCCCAACAGAGTACAGAAGCCTTTTGCAGAGTCGACAGCACAGCAGATCGACCAGGAGGTGCAGCGCATTGTGGAAGAATCATACCAAAAGTGTAAAGAACTGTTGATGGAGAAGAAGAAGGAGGTTGGCTTGGTTGCTGAGGAACTGCTCAAGAAAGAGGTTTTGACAAGAGACGACATGGTGCGTCTGCTTGGCAAGCGCCCATTCGGTGAAGAGGAAGACTTTGAGAAGTACTTTGGAGGAGGCAAGGAGGAAAGTTCACCACCCCCATTCCCTCAGGAGGACGCCGGTACGCCACCACAAGATCCCCCGGCACCCTCACCGGCCTTCAAGCAGCTGTAAAGGGAAGAGATTATCTCAACTCAAATGTTAAAGGCGATGGCAACAGGATGTTGCGGTGGAATGTTGGATGTTTATTTTATTTTATTTGTTCAATCCCGGGATCGGGATGATGGGAGAAACCATTCCACTACTGTATTATGGATGTACTTTAATGGGCTAGAAACCATATAGACTTTTTGTGAATAATTTACCATTTAAACCCGAATGGAACATGCTAGAGAAATGCGGCTTTCTGGAACGATACTTAATCAGAACAGCTACGGTGCTCGTGTTGATGTCACGTCACTGTCAGCCAGATGGAAACGAATGTGGCTTAAAGTTGCCTGGGTGTGAGCAGCCATCGTGTACGGGGTACGGGTGTATAGCGTAATCAATTTTTATTAGTGCCAACTTGTTGTCATCTCTAAAAGTAGCTGTTGTATTAACCGACTTGCATCCCAAGCAAGCCGTAATCAGCATTATACACCAGATACCATCACACCACTCTCGAGAGATTATCTGCCCTCATAAACATAATAACAGTCCTTTCTGGATCGTGCATCCGCTAACGGCAGCCAAGTTGGCGATGTGGGTCCGACTATTGGCCGTTTGACCGAAAAGCTTCAGAAATGACACAATGCACATCTCCTCCATCTTCAACCATCACAAGCGCCTCTTCAGTTTGCATAGCGAGGTGCTGTATAGTGAGCAGCGATGCCATTGATTGGTCGACATTAGTTTATTCGAATAAAAGCATCTTTCGAGAGCCAGCATCATGACAGCTACCGCAGACGGTCAACGCGTCTTGCCATTGACAGAAAACGATGTGCCACCAAGAGATGAGACAAATGGCGCACTTGATCAAGATTCGTGGTGGAAGATACATTTCTTCCGCGGTATGATTAATGACTTGCGACGACGGGCGCCCTTCTATGGTAGTGATTGGTTGGATGCTTGGGATTACCGTGTAGTACCTGCGACGGTCTACATGTACTTTGCAAAGTAAGATGTCCTGTTTCATATGCTACCTAATCTGACGTATGGCCCATTTCCGGCCATATTTTGTCGTCGATGTTATGTAGTGCCAAGTGTATGAGCTGTTGTTAACTCCCTGTTCCAGCATCCTGCCAGCTCTTGCTTTCTCCCTCGACATGTTCCAAAACACCGGCTCCAACTATGGCGTCAATGAAGTTTTGCTTGCATCTGTCCTTGGATCAGTCGTTTTTTCTCTATTCGCTGCGCAACCGTTGGTTATCGTGGGAGTCACTGGTATGTTCACTCGGATCCAGCGCGGCCCATTTCTTTCATGGTCAATCAAGCTAACAAACGATAAACAGGTCCCATTACAGTTTTCAATTAGTATGCAGTTGCTCTTTATTGCTTTTTTTCTTTTCTTCTGAAAAGCTGCCGCTGACTTTGTTTGTTCTAGTACTGTTTACGATATCATGAAGCCAACAGGTGTGAACTACATTGGCTTCATGGCCTGGATTGGCATGTAAGTAGCCAACCCCAGATTCTTTATTCTACCAAAACAAGTTTTCTAACGTCCATTAGATGGTCCTTAATCTTGCATTGGATACTGGCAATCACCAATTCTTGCAATTGGCTCCGCTGGGTGACCAGATTTCCTTGCGACATCTTCGGCTTTTATGTTGCCTTTATTTATTTACAAAAGGGTATCCAGGTGCTAGAAAGGTTGGGCGACGATCGCGCATTCTATTTGTCTATTGTCGCTGCTCTTCTCGTATTTATGGTGTCCTACATCTGTGGTGAACTCGGTACAAGTAGCTTATTCAAGCATCCGATTCGAGTCTTTCTCAAAGACTACGGTACACCCCTCACCCTCATCTTCTTCACTGGCTTCGTACATATCGGCCGCATGCAAGAAGTCAAACTACAAGTACTGCCTACTAGCAAGGCATTCTTCCCCACCAGTGGAAGAGACTGGCTTGTCAACTTTTGGGACTTGAGTGTTGGTGAGGTTTTCACGGCGTTGCCTTTTGCAATTCTGCTGACTATCTTGTTCTGGTTTGACCACAATGGTATGTTCTCCAAAGAAATCCAAGGACGCGGCACCAGCTAACCTCCCCATAGTTTCATCCCTGATAGCACAGGGGAGTGAATTCCCATTACGAAAGCCCGCTGGGTTCCATTGGGATCTTTTCCTCCTCGGCCTGACCACTGGAGTTGCTGGTATCTTAGGACTCCCCTTTCCCAATGGACTCATTCCACAGGCACCTTTCCATACAGAGTCTCTCTGTGTCACCAAACCGGTCAAAGAACTCGATGAAAAGGGCAACGACAAGGGCGACTACTCTTTCGAAGCAACACACGTTGTCGAGCAGCGCGTATCAAATCTCGCCCAGGGTCTACTGACACTTGGCACCATGTCTGGTCCCCTCCTCGTTGTCCTCCACCTCGTTCCACACGGTGTGCTTGCAGGCCTCTTCTTCATCATGGGCATCCAAGCCCTCGAGGCTAACGGCATCACGGCAAAGCTCGTTTTCCTTCTAAGAGATAAGAACCTGACCCCGCCAGGCGCGCCACTGAGAGCCGTCAAGCGCCGCACCACAATCTGGTGGTTCGTCATAATCGAACTGATTGGGTTTGGTGCAACGTTTGCCATCACGCAAACCATTGCCGCCGTTGGCTTCCCCGTCTTTATTCTCGCGCTCATTCCAGTCCGTGCTTTGCTTCTGCCAAGGCTCTTCAGCGAAGGAGATCTGGCTGTCCTGGATGCCCCCACCGCCTCTGAGTTCACTATGGAAGGAATCGGCGGTTCTTGGGGTGGCGCTGCTGCTGCAACGCAACACAATAACGCAGACCCAAACGAAACCGCCGTGTCAAGCAGATCAGTTTCGCCTGCTGCCTCTAGAGCCAGTGCGTTTCTCCGACCCGAGCGTCGTGATAGCGTCTTCGCGTCACCTGGTAGCCCGCGCAAAAGTCAAGAAGACCTTGCAGAGTTGGGTAGAATAGGCAGTGGACAGAGCACAGCGACTAGAAGACGGAGTGGGAGCTCTGCTGCCCGAAGGAGGAACTCACAGAATATGTGATTACGAAACATCAATACATAATATGTACCGCACATATATACACGTTCGCAGAGGGCACAATATATACAATAAATTGTTAATAGAAAGCTTGGAGAATTATTAATGGAAAATTACTTGACGACCGCCTCCTAAAATGCTTGCTCCAGTGTCCAGTTATCCAAAAGTATGTCCCACAACGCCAAATGCTAAATACTATCATTCCTCGTCACTATCAATCACAAATCCTCCGCGAACTCTTGGCCGTCTCGCCAACGCAGCAGGCGCAGATTCCTCGGCGTCTGAAGACATGATCCTCTCACGCTCCTCGTCCTCGTCCTCATCATCACTGAGTTTTCGTCGTTTATGCGTTTCATCTCCTAGGCCATCCAATGGTGTATCGTCTGTCTCGCTAGCATTCCCTGCCTCCTGGCTGCTAGCGACAAGTCCAGGTTGGCTGCTGAGCACCTCATCAGTGTCACTGTCGAGTTGTAGAAACTCAGATTTGCGCTTTGTTGTCTTGCGCGACTCTTGCATGCCTACGACGGTGCGGATGTCATCATGGTTGGCGGACGCTGACGTAGCTGCAGCTTCCGCGCGAGCCTTGATCGCACGCTCACGCGCAAAGAATTCTTCATCTTCCTCTGAATCAAATTCATCGTCTCCTTCTTTGACGTATAGAGCCGACTTGATCTTGGCCAGCTTCTCACGTTCACGGTCACGTCGTTTGCGGGCTCGTTCTTCAAGCGCCTCATCGTCGACCTCCCCTTCGGAACCACTGTTGCGGCGTCGAAGTCTCAACTTTTTGGGCTTTTTGACCTCGTCCATCGGCTTTCTTGCGGTTGGGCCACCAGCAGGGAATAGCTGGCCGTCATCTAGGAAGTCTGCTACGTCGTCACCGTCATCATCGTCGAACGCAGCCTTCTTCCTAGGAGCAGCCTTCCGCTTGAGCTGTTGCTCGGCCGTTGATCCGTCATCGAACGTCGGTGGGTACCATTCAGCTTGACGGATAAAGTGCAAAGAATCCTTCAAATACTCGTCTGTTGCATCTGACGGAATGTGCCACGTTGATGTTGGCGTCTCCTCAGAAGACAGTGTTTCTCGTTGCAAGCCCGACAACGTCATCAGAAGGCGCAGCAGCGAATTCTTGAACATGGCAGTCTCTCGGTCCTTGGAATCTGCTTGAATAACTAACGGCTTGGTTAGTACCATGTGACGAGACGAACGCGTCGAGTTACTTACGGATAGGAGGAGGTTCTTTCGATATACGGACATGCTGTAGCCCGTCGTCGTCAAAGGGGTCTTGCTCTTCCCGGTATGCTGCCTCCTCAGCATCTCTCCATGACTTTCGCTCTGCCTCAGCGTCAACCAATATTTGCTTGATCCAGTCGATATGGCCTTGTTCATTCTTGTCTAGTAAAGCGCCAACTGCAATGGCGATCTGACGATCTCGCTCTTGGGTATACTTGAAGACAAGCTCAGGAGCAGGCTTTGGCTGGGCTGAACTAGTTTGCTTTTCATGACCATATTCCAGGAAGAACGCTGTACTCGATAATTTGCTGAAGAGCAATTCCACCAGTAATTCCGGTCGCTGATCTAACTTCTTGAAACATTTTCGGAGAATTTGTTTCACGAGCTCTTCCCAGTCCTTAAACATGCATGATGACTTGTCCATCGCATCGGAGCCCTTGACCATGTTGTAGAGCAGATGGATAATATCCATTCTGAATAGCATGATGCTAGCTTCTTGCTTGAATGCAAGACGGTAGAAGAAGCGATGAGCGCGCTTCAGTTGTGATGTGTTGAGATCTTTGTAGAATGTGGTGAACTTGACAAACGTGTCTACCACGCCCTGCACGCTGAATTTGCTTGCAAAGCGCTGGAAGTCGAACTTGCGTTCCTTTGAGGTTCTTTCAACAGCAGCTTCGTCGTCGCCAGAAGCATCATCGTCGTCTTCTGCGCCCCCATCACCCTCCGCTGCATCCTCTCGCTTCTTTTGGCGTGCACGCTTTCGGGACCGGACTTGCATGTCGGCATTTTGTTTTGAGTAAAGCTCCAAAGTGCGTAGAAAGTAGTGTACCAATTCTGTCACAGCGTCGAGATATTCGAAGCCTTGATCTTTGTAATTCCGAACGATGCTGAGGATCACGTCATGGGTTGCTTCTTCGTAGAAAAGACGACTCAAAACGTTGTTGGCAATTTCTTGGTCATCTTCCGTTCCATACTCAATCATCTCTTGCACCGTCAACAAAATCTGAGTAAAACAGCGCATGACTGCAGAGCATTCAAATCGATCCTTATTGTCGTGCGACTCGTGCAAGGCCTTGTTCAATGTAATAAACATCTCCTGATTCAAGACGCCGGCGATAAGATTGAAACTGCTCACTTCTTGTGTGCCCTTGCTGCCAGCTGCACGCAGGTTTCGTCTGCGCACCCGTTCTGCCTCTAGGAACCAGCCCACAAGGTAGAAGAACTGACGCCTATGAAACTGCATGACGTGAGGCGCCTCTCGATCGATTGTTCTTCGCACATGCTGGAACAGAGGGTTAAACCCCGCATCTAGAATCTCTTCCACAAAGCCGCGAAGCTGACGGGTTGCACTGGCAGTAAGTGCTGTCGGGAGGCCAAGGTCTCGTTCGTCTTTATCATCCTTCTTACCACGCTTCGGCGGCCTGAATGTTTTACTGTCATCCATCTTCTTAATTCGCGTAGCTGTGTCGCCAAGGATATCTTGTCCGGAGAGGGAACTCATTTTACCATCGTCACGCTTCACCCACACCATTGTTCCGAAACGGCTATGGCGAGTCGGGGCATGCCTATTGTAGGCATTCAGCATGGAAGCTTCTTTATTCATCATAGTCGACAGTTCAGTAGCTTGTGCCTTGCTGCGTTGGTTGTCGTCCATAAAAAGCTTCTCAATATCCACGCGCTTGACGAGATGGTATAGTATCTCCATGACTGTTGTATCTTCGGTACGGAAGTCTTCTCCCATGTTGGATGACAGAGTAAGCAGGAAGAGGAATATGTCCTGGTAAGAAAAGGCGTCGATTGTCGCGGATCTAGATATTTGAGACTCATCGCCGTCGTATTTCATCTCTGGGGCTGGAGTGATCATTGCCATGTTGCGAAGAAAGAATAGCGTCAGCTTAACAATGCCTTGGTCTCTAGTTGTTCTGTCAGAGATCGGAATAGCCATGGACGGCAGTGCCGAGCGAACAGCCATGTTGAGAATTCTTGAATGATCGAAATTGATAATGGCCTTCTTGTATTGTATTTGGGCAATCTCGAGGACTGGAACATGTCGATGGTGATTGACGGTCATTCGTTCGCGATCTTTCTCGATTGGCCATGTTAGCGGAACCATGACTTCGAAACATGATAGCGCAATTTTTGATTTGAATTTGCTTTCAAATGCGTCCTCGGGCCATTTGGACAGGATCGGTAACAAGTCGCCTTCTATCAGATTTGCGTCGTAGATGCAACGTGCAACATCCATGCGGTTTGTCTTTTCGTCGTAAAATCGAATCCATCGCTTAATATCTCGTAATACTTCGAGCGCATCGTCACCTAGTTGATACTGGCCGTCGTCATCGTTGTTGATACCGCCCAACTGTTTCGATGTCAGTATGTCATAAGACGAACTTATGTCGCGAAACTCACAGCAGATACTAAGCTAGTAATATGAGCTCTAACTTCAGGATGGACAATGTCCATAGAGCCATCTGCTAGCTCCATGGTGGACTGTATAAATCCAGCTGCACCTTTATTCAGTGATGCTGTGCTAACGTCAATTCTTCCCACTCGTCCAACGTTGAACCCGCTGTAAAGGCAGAGTCCCGGTCGCGACCAGACGCGTCAAGCTAGTGGCCGCGGCGCGTTAAGAGCAATGCACGGTGCTCAGGCCCAGCGGCCAGGTACTGATAACCACCGATAAGCGTGCTGTGTGGCAAATCTTCGGCTTCGGCAGCACTGGTCAATGGACGGCAGAGCAACGGTACATTTGAGAGCCGACATTACCCGTGTTGACCGTCAACACCTTACCCATTGAGACGAGTTCGCATCACCACCTCAATTTCATCAAATTTCTCAACAATGGCCAGCTCAATTCTTCGTATGCGCACTCTCAACGTGGCGCGCCAAGCGCGTTACTTCAGCACCACCCCTCGCCAGTATGCTGCTGACGTCAAGAGCTTGGGTGTCATTGGTGCCGGCCAGATGGTATGTTTTGACCACCACTAGGACCTCAAGGATATTCACGGTAACACAAATTTTTAGGGCTTGGGAATCGCTTTGGTAGCTGCTCAAAAGGCTCAAGTTCCTGTGACCTTGATTGATGCGTCGGAAAAGGCATTGGACAAGGGTGTTGCCTTTGCTGGTAAGTTTTGGGCTGTGGGAGATGTTATGAAATCCTCAGACTGATATCAATTATAGAGAAGCTCCTGGCAAAGGATGTTTCCAAGCAGAGAATCACTCAAGAGCAAGCAGACAAGGCCCGTTCTTTGTTGACTACCAGCTCCAAGATTGAGGATCTGTCGTCAGTTGACTTTGTGATTGAGGCTGTTCCTGAGATCCCGAAGCTCAAGTATGAAATCTTTGGCAACCTAGCCAAGATCTGCCCTCCTCATGCTATCCTGGCAACCAACACTTCTTCCATCTCCATCACCAAAATTGCCGCTTCCACGACCACGGATCCAACTGACACATCTGCCTCGTCTCGCGTCGTTTCAACTCACTTCATGAACCCCGTGCCCATCCAGAAAGGTGTTGAGATTATCAGCGGTCTTCAAACCAGCAAGGAAACTCTTGAAACTGCCGTTGAATTCTGCAAGAAGCTGGGCAAGGTTACTTCTGTTTCTGCTGATGCCCCCGGATTCTTGGCCAACCGAATCCTGATGCCATACATCAACGAGGCTGTAATCTGTCTTGAGACGGGTGTTGGAGACCGTGACTCCATCGATGCCATTATGAAGAATGGAACCAACGTCCCCATGGGCCCTCTGCAATTGGCTGACTTCATTGGTCTGGACACGTGTTTGGCCATCATGAAGGTCCTTCACACCGAGACTGGCGATTCAAAATACCGACCTAGCGTGTTACTTGGAAAGATGGTTGATGCCGGGTGGTTGGGCAAGAAGAGCGGCAAGGGCTTCTACGACTACTAAAGCTGAATAACGGGTTGCAAGCACTGTGTGTGGTGTATGAATTGGTCAGGGTCATAGGATTGGAAATTTGTACATGTATAGAGAATTAGATTCACCAATTCTGTACAGCAGCAGTTCGGAAACAATGAGAGTCACCGTGCACGACGTACTATTTTAAGCCATTGCTGCATGCATGCTTTTACGGTGCAGCTAAACGCGTCAGCATAGACATTAGCGATCGGCCGCGGTGCCAGGAATCTGCGGTGCCTCGATGGTACAGTTTACGTGGCTGAGATTGATAATGGTCCTCATCTTAACGCTCGTATGTAAGCGGAGACCGGAGGCCCATAGAAGAAAGCAAGCATGGCGCATGCCAATGAGTAACAAGGCCGAAGGAATATGCTGTTCGTCATAATCACGCCAGGACGCCCGCTTATAAACGAAGACCCCTGTCAATAACGGAGAAATATTGGAGTTTGGTGGTTCTGTGGTAATACCGGGGGCGAGCAACCGACATTCTGCAGCCTTTCACAGTGCACCGAGGGTCCCAACTGGTCCATGTCCGCTGGCTTGCCTGCCAAACAGTCCCATGCGCAGCGAAATCCAGTGGGCAAAGCACTGACCGGTTCCCCATAAAGCGCTGACTAGTGGCAGGCGCTGGCACAAAAAGAAAAGAGAGCGAAAGGGGAGGGGGCTTGGGGGAGGCATCCCTACTGGAGGTCAGCGAGCTCAACGGCTCGCCACAGTGTGCCATGCGGTGGAGCAAATATCAGCAGGGCCTCCGCGGGATCGAGCCGTGAATAAGGTGAAAACAGAAAGACGGGTTACCCGAAAAAGAGATGAGTTCAATGCAAGTCATGAAGCATTCACCTCATGGGGCGCGACGCGCATTTCCGAGATGGAGCAGTTTGCCACAGAGAGGAGGGGCCGGCGCATCAGAGAAAAGAGACGACAGACGGCTGATTCCGTTGTGTCAGTTTGGAACAAAAGTACTGTTGCAAGTACAGATGATAGATGGAAGGAGAAGCAAGTGTACCTGCAAAGGGGTGAGCGGCGGGGCAGCATGGCAGCAGAGAAAAGATTAAGAAATGCAGACAACAGGGGGGAAATGTGATGAAATTACATGCAATGCAGGCACGCATGCGGTACGACGGGGAAGATGGGAGGAAACAAAACAGAGGCCAGTGAGGTAGGCGTCGATTATCTAGCAAACGACACATTAGCGGGCTGGAGCCAAGCCACGTCTCATCGATATGACAAGTAAGTTGAATATGAGGATCTGATTAGTTGAAGGAGAAGACCAGACGTCATTATTATCTGTCACATTTGCTGGTACTGTACTGTACATGTACATACATGGAGAGGCCGTTGGAAGCGAGTGAGGGCGATTTCGGTGAGAAGCCGAACGTTGTCACCAAGTACGAGGTTCCATGCACAGGGCAGGAGGTTTAATTTCCAGAGATAGTACTCCGTACAGTACAGTACAGTACCAAGTATCCAGGGCCGATACATAGTTGCTGGGGTAAAAGGCAAATCAGACAAGCTGGCCCCAGCTAGGAAACTTGAGAAGGTAAAACATTCAAGGTCAGCTAGGCAAAGTAGCAACAATGCGAGCCAAGGGGGGAAAGAAAGGAAATGGAAATTTCTACAGACGATCTATATGGGGCTCAGCCAAGGCGACGTAACCACAAATTGGAGGTTTGGGTTCAAAGTCGCAGTAGCTTGTTTATGCACTGACGCTGGGACGGGCACTAGCAATGCCTGGCTGGTGGTGGTGGTGGTTCGGTACTTGCAAAAATGGCGCTAAGACAAAGAAAACCGGTCGCACCAAAAACGTGGTGCACGGCAACTGTTTACGGAAGCCGTTGAAACTTTACTGGCAAGGAGTGGCAGCCAATGCAGTTCTAGTGCCTGCCTAGAGAAGCTTAGCGGGTTCTAGCGGACTTTTTTAGTGGCGCTGTTCTCGATCGCAGGGCACAGCACAGGGCACTAGCGTCAACTTGAGCACTGGAGACGAAAAAGCTTCCACTGTGGCACATGGGCCAAGGCGCTACTAAGGCAAAACCTTTTGGCGGAGTCACTCAGCGTCAAACCCAGTCGTGTCTCGTGGTGTTATTTTCGGCCTCGTCCTGTACGAGCGCTTGGGTCAATGGCATGTCAGCTCGGAAGGTGCTCAGGACACGCAAGGGACTGGGAGAGAGGCATTGAGTCTGTTTACAGTGTAGCTCGGTGCACGCTGAAATGAGAGTCCGGGTAAAATGGAAGATGTAATGAGATGACCACTACAAGCAATGCACACCACCAATTCCAAACATTGATGACTCTCCAACTCAGTTATTCTACCTTCACTTTTCCTTGGCAGTTGTAGCACTGTGCAAGCAAATCAGAAGAAGAAGAAAAAACAAAAACAAAAACAAAAAACAATTCGACACAGTACATGTGTCCTGTGGCGGAACAGGTACCGCCGCAGCGTGCAGTAATTGGAGCAACGGTCAACAGGGAGACGACAGGGGTCTTGAGGTTCCTCGTCTTCCATTTACTCCACTCCCCTTTCTGCTCCTCCTCTCCTCCTCCTCTTTCTTGCCCCCACCAAACCCATGACACGCGCGCCCGTTGCGAGCTGCAGACTCTCCCCCTCGACCACTGCGAACCCATCGATGGTGAAATGAAGGACCTGGGCCTGTCCCATCCGTTCCATCAACCCACCCATCCATTCGTCAACACCCCCCGGCGCGGCAGTGGTACCCCCCAGCGGTCTCGCAAAAGGCCCTCTTTTTTGCCTACTTCAGCAGCTGTCTTGCTGTCCACTAAGCCCGATTATGCTTCTACCCCTGCGCATGTACCTGGTCCAAGCCAGAAGTGCAAGCAACCTCGGTCAAGTCAATCCAAGGGCTCTTTAGCTTGTGGCATATGCTACAAGTTACCCTGCCCATCTGTTTCCCTCCGCACAAACTGCCCTTGAAACGTCGTGCTCTGCACTCTAGGTTGGCTTTCCGCTCTTTTTTTTTTTTTTTTTTCGTTCAGTGGCTCAGCCACCATTACATGTAAGAAAAAGTCAATGGATCCAAGGGACCCTCCGCATTCCAAGATGGCTTCTCGAGTCTAGTCGGTTTTCTTGAACTTCCCTGCCAACATGGCTTCGCGCCAGTCTCGGCCTTGTTTCCGACGGGCTTGTAACAGGATTTCATTGCCGAGCAAGACGTATTGACGATCAATACCCAACTCTGTTCATTCTGACGGGCTCTAGACCTCTTCAATCGATGATGTGACTCTTGTTCTGTTCCTCTTGAATGGAATCTCGGGCAACTTATCCATTCACTCGAGGTGCCACAGAAGACCCACTGGCACCTTTCCCAACGGGCTTGGACTGGCATGGTTACACCGGGTGGCACACACACACATACAGCAGTCACTCCCTTTGCATTTTGTTGTTCCATTTCCAGACTTGTAGCTGATGCTGCGGCTCGCGCCAGGGCTCCCAAGCTCAGACCGGGGCGCTCCCTAAACCTTGTTCGACTCGTAAGAAGCAAATGTGCTGTTACACTTGCCATTGACGTCCCACGTCTTGGCGTAGCTATGGCCACAAACTCCCTCGCGCGGCCAATCGAGCCGTCATCGCTTGTTTCCGCCAGGATTGCCAAAGCATTTGTTGAGCCCTGAAGTTGGAGTGGAATATGCACTACTACCCACGCATCAACGTCGTGCAGTGGGATGGAGCGCTATTACAAAAATTTGGCATCCTTGAAACAAAGGCTTTGTTTGGAACTGCTGTAACGTTGGCCAATTGCACGCACCACACAATATGGCTAGCCGGAGAGAGTCTCTGCCCAGCCTCGAGCCCTGGTTAGCTCTTTCTGCTAACTAAATGGAATGAATGAAACTAAAATGAATAAACCCACTCAGCCAGGAAGCGAAAGCCACGACAGTCTCATTTGCTGCGATCACAGCCTAGATGGTATGACTCTTCCACTAGCCCTGAGATGGGCAAGCGACATCAGTTCTTATCTATCCGGCAAGGATCACTGGACTTCACGACGGTCCTGGAAGCGTTGACGGTTTCCCGTCTTCGATCTACTCGTCGCTATCCTATCCAGCCAGCCATTACCCACAACACAACCGTGGCTTTTGTCTCCACCAGACACCACTCTTCTCATACATGTACTTCTGGGTGCCGAAAGCTCAATCCCTGTAATAAACGCGATGGAGTTGTGCTTGAGCCTGTTCGATAACCTTGCCTTGTCACCGCTGGTGTATCGACGGTTGATTCAGCAGAACGGACCCCCTCCCCATTGCCACTCTTTTGCCTTACCTCTGTGCCCTGCTCGCCTGTCCTCCTCACGGCCCAAGCCAGAGATAATCTGGCAACCTGTGGCTCTTGAGACGGTTATGCATCCCAAAATCACGCGGCTGTGTTAGGAAACCTGCCCGAGAGTGTACCCTTTCGACACAGCAGCCAATTTGTACCATTTACTTGGCCACTTGGATCTCAGCTCTCCATTGCACCAGTGAGGTAATACCTTAAATTTGTAAGGTTTCAGTGATCAGCTGAGCCTAACCTGTTTTTGCGAGTTACTTGAGCGTGGATTGTCACTCTAGACAGCTTCAAGGCCTTGTGCAGCCGATTCAAGCGCCTCCATCATCGTGCTCAAAGGAACAAGCTGCTACCTTGACTGGGTTGTGTGGGGGTACGCAGATGCCTGAAAGAGCAATCTTCCAGGCCTCTTAGGTTGCCACTGGAGCCCACCATAAAGGATTCCATGATTCGGGGTTCCGGCGTTCTCTGGTGGTGCTGGCACGGCCGATCTTGGTGCCCGTAGCTACTCCTTCGCAACCAAGTTTAATTCTCTCTGACTCTTTGGCAACCATTATCGACGCAGTAATCCAAATCAACGAGTACTGCCCACTCAACTAGACACTTGAAATAATAGAGAACCACAGAAAGGTCGGGCAGCGTTTCTATACATGCCTTGCCAGGATCCTTACCAAAGTTCTAGAAGCCCTTGCATTGTGCTGCCAAATCACCTGGTTCCCCTTTCATCAACGAGAGCCGCCTCCCCACCGGCCACTCTCCACTGCATTTCACATTTAAGCAACGGCTCCCAAGTCTGATGAGGCCCATACTTGGCATGTAGGAGATCAAGACAAAGTCCCATATTGATCGTCACCGTCAACGCGCTGCCAATTCGTTTAGACTTAGCCGCTACTTGCCACTTCTCTTCTGTCCCCTCTGCCCCCGTTACCTCCGATCTTTTGTTAATTCTATTTCATTTGGCTTTATGGTGGTGATAAATACAAAGAGTGCAGCATTCCATTAGCGTCTGAAGCTTCGTGCCTGCAAGCTTCCTCTTTGACGGCACTACTAATCATTCTACGGGGTACTGCCACGGTTCTTTCCCGTGAGCATTTCCGTTATCAAGACGAATACTTGCTTGTAGGATACTGTTTCCTACAATTTCGGCCTTGTCGATACTGTCCGACCTGGAAAGTTCGCGAACAAATTTTCACGCGTGGCGTGCGATCCGCCTAGAATCAACACGCTGAGCTTCTAGTGAACGCGGAATCCTTTGACGACAAAAGTTTCTCTGGCCGTCGTTCCAGATTATAATGCTTTGACGACTAGATTCTTTCGAAATATTCGTGCTCTCATTCGACGCCAGAGAGCACCCACATCAACACAAGGGTCGTCCTACACAACAAACGTTTTGCCGAGTGTTACTTCGCCAAATGTTTCTTTCCCGGCCAAATTTGGATAATCCGCACCTAAGTCGAGTTTCCAACTTACAGTCCTCTTCTTGGCACGAACTGGCTTGTGTACGTATGCCAGACAACGGTAACCCAGCGTTTCCGACTTCTTCGTCGTGGGACTCGATCACGACGCAGCATCCCACTCAGGATGGAGCTTATCCATTTTTTGCACGCCCAAGTACATCAGACTTCACGAATTCACCTTCAAGGCACGGATTGCCGGTTTCACAAAGCAGCTACTTTGGATTGGGATTCCCCAGTGCCTCTTCTACCAGTGATGGACATCATCTAGACAGTGCGTCCCACAGCCAACCATCCATCGATACGGGACAATCTCCTCTCGGCAGTGCTACACGAAGCGAGCCTGGACAGTTACCACATGTTCATGGCGGGTCTTCGGTTTCGGTCCATAGCAGTCCATCAGTTATTCACAGGCCACCACAATTCGGCCTTGGAGACAGCACAAATCGTGTAGCTGGGCAGACTAGCCAGGGAGATGATGGAGAATCGGACTGTAGTGATATCCCAGAAGAAGGCGGACAGCCACAGGATGCTGAATTTCAAACCGATAACCTTGCAGCTCGGAAGAAGATGAAGAGGTTTAGGTGAGGATACAAGGTGGTACAAAACATCGTCCAACAGAAGCTAACGTGCCCATAGATTAACGCATTCCCAGTCTCGTTTCCTGACTGCCGAGTTTGCCAAACAACCTCATCCAGATGCAGCGCATCGAGAGTATCTATCAGCTAAAATACCTGGACTGAGTCCTCGTCAGGTTCAAGTTTGGTTCCAAAATAGGTTGGTAAAAGCCGTATCTCCAAATGCATCAACTGGTAGCATAGCTGATTTACAAAACAGGCGTGCCAAGATGAAGCGGCATACTCAAGTCGACCGGGATAGAATACTCAGAATGAGGGCCGTACCTGACGGGTTTGACACGGTTCAAGCTCTACAATCGCCATATGGGGCAGTAGCTCAACCACCATCCCATCCAGGATCCGCGCAGTTTCCTGCACAGCAACAAGCACAAGTCAGACCTACTTCGATGCTGGATGCAACGCATACCTCGCTTCTAGCTAGAGGAGTAACTGATCCTGGATACGCGGGGGATACTCAATTGCAGTCGCCATATCCTGGAGATCAAGGAATGCAGGGATCCCGCCCACGCCATGATGACCAGCGAAGCAATGCTGCGAACCAGGCTTATTTTCCCTCTGGAGCTTCAACAATACAACAAGATGCTCCTACAATGTCTAATTTTCAATATTGGCCCAACTCACTTTGGGCAGGATCTCCAGTCGATATAAGACCAAGTGATTGTAAGTAAACATTCCGGAGCTTAGGCAGTATTATATGTGTATATTTGAGGCTAATGGAGGCTGGTACTAGCGCATAATCAACCTTCATCTACCGATTTCGAAGTTACGCCCTTTAACTCGCAGCAGAGCCATGATTATCGAAATCGCTCCCGTGCTTCGTCCGCAACGTTTCCTCTTGGAGCTGGCTTACAGAGGAGACCCGGGGAGCCGCAACATCCCCTTATATCCCCGATCCGTGCAGAGGGTGTTCGAAGTCCACATTGGCAAAATCCTTCAGAATGGGAGACAAATATGCCGATGGGCACCAACTATAATCAAAATCAATATTCCGCCGCACCGCATATGGCTCCAATAGCAGTGCCACCTGGCTCGTCACAGACATCACAAGTCTTGCCAATTCGGCAACAGGACATTCACGTTGACAGAGAAAGGCGTGGTGGCATGTATCATCCTGAGAGAGTACCGGGACTCGATAATGTTGGGGGTCAGGATATCAAGGCCGAGGAGAAGAATCGTGAAAGTGAGCTGCCATACGGTAGCCAAGGGTATGAGGTGTAGAACAACTCTACTCGATCAATGAATCAAACCAAAACCATTTGTAAATTGTAATGGCGTACTTATGGTCGTTTATTTGTCTACTTAGTTTCACCTCTTGTTTGTATTAGTCTTGAAATTTTATGGCGCTAGATCTCTGGTTTAAAATGCTGCTCAAAGCAGGATCACTCGTTGCCAGTCAAGGCAAGTATTCGGTCGAACTACTCTATCATATCGAATTAGCTCTGCTGATACCGTTACGCTACGCTGAAGTACTATTTTGCATTGCACGAAACTCAGACTGGGGCCTTTTGGTTTCCTCCGCCAGCCAAGCGGTTGATAGGCTGCCGACGTTGTTATAGAACCAAGGCTAAGCACTATCTACTACAGACATGGCTGTAGGTTTACCAGATGTATAAGGTGTCATCACAGCACGCGAGGCATGGGTTGCATACTATTAGGAAAGTTCCGTATAGCTTACCTTTATACAGTTATTCTACATGGCTTTGGTCCACTGCCGATGTAACATTCTTATTTTTTGGTGTAATTTTTTGGAGGGCAACTGGACTACAGATATTGGGCAACAGTTATCCGGAGTAATGCAATACAGGAGTACATTGTCGCTAGGCAGATGAAGAGAAAGTCCAATTGAGGGCGTGTATGTATGTTACTTGCAACAGGTCATCACCGCATCATGGCAGCCGCGCAGAGGGGCCCTCGTGATGATGGTTTTTGGCAAGGTTATCTCGATGGAATTTGTCTCGACCGAACTATCGAAGGCACCAGAAAAGCAATGAGAGAAATAGGCTTTCCTAGCAAAAAAAATTACGAATTCGCGGTCTGGGGTATTTAGATGAGGAAAAAAGAGAAAGGAAAAGCGGCTAGAAAACGTGCTTGGGTATAATTCTGGAGCGACGGGGATTTCGTCACGTGATGGCTGAGAAAAAAAACAGTGTGAGCTACAGTGTGTAGGACGGAGCTGGCTCGCACAACAAGGGCAAACGTGCACAGTGCTAGTTAGAGCACAGGCGTTCGTGCGGCCAGCTTTTGTCTTTCGGTTGGGTGTGCCTCATCTTTCAGGCGCTGACTTGGCTCGCCCTCCCATATCCACCTCTCTCGCATTTCAACCTCGTCTGACACGAGCGGCTTCAATCATTATATCCCTTTTTGGCGCGACTCTCCTTTCTCAACCGCGCAGTCGTTCCAAAGCAGACGATTGAATATCTTCTAATAGGTGTGCTCTATTCACAGAGTTGCACATTTTGCGATCGATTTGCCGGCATAGAACGCGGTGCTTTGTTGCGACCGCCTTCGGATTACTTGCCTGTCGGCTCGTCTGAAATACTCTTTCATTCCCCATCTCTCGTTTCTCCCTCGCCAAGTGACGGCTTGGCTCTCTCTCACAACAACGACAAGTATCATAGTGCATGTCGCCTAGCGATCGATAAGATAGGCTTGGTCCAGCCTTCGCGACTCTTGGCTGTCGGGCAGCTCCTACGCCAAATTACGATCTTCTCCGACAACGCAACGAAAACAACCTTCCGACGGCATCACCGATCCAAATCCCCATCGCCATGTCGTTCCATCCTCAAACCCCCCAGAGCCCTTCACAATTTTCTCCTGCAACTTCTTCGGATCCTTCGGCCGCTGCTGCTTCGGCCGCCATGTCTGTAGGAGTTACGACTTTGCCAACCCCAGCACACAGCGTCAGCGGCAGCATCTCCCATCCGGATGCCATCACCTCAGACGAATCACCTCACAAAAGAAAGCGAAATCTCGACGATGTAGGCGATCGCGACCAGAAAAAGGTACATCTCGACGATATGGGTCTCGGAATCGGAGAGCTGCATCTTGATGTCGGCGAGAAATATTTGCTTTGTCAAATACGTAAGGCTCCCTTTGTTGATGCTATTCTTTTGTTGGTGGCCATGATGGATAGATGGGTCATCATACAAGACAAGAAGTATTTGCAGTTGAACTATTTGTTGACCTGAGCTTTCTTAACTTTAGCGCATCCCGAGTCACTGCCACGCACGTCAGACGACTTGTACGAAATGTTTAATCTGGCAGGATTGGCTGCTGAGGTGGCCCGCGAAAAACCAAACGGCGAGAAGAATGCACTCCGCAAGACGTACAAGGGCCATATCAAGCGCCTCGGCGTCGCCGGCCATTTCGACGTCACAAGGAAACCCGACGAGGCCCCCTCAGAATTAATGGCAATCCTCCAGGTTCCCGAACTCGAATGGAATGTACACGAGGTGAAGGGTCGCGAGATCAACGATGGACTGTCTGAGGCTACTACAACTGCTCTTGGACGGGCTTTGACAATGTCAAAGGGGCCAATCCCCAAGACAGTATGGGATATGTCAGTGTTGGGTGAACTAGCTCCGACTGGCGATGGCTCTGCGAAGCCATTGTCATCAGGGAAGCTCACAACTCCTGGCACTCCAAACCCGAATGCTGGAGCGCCTGTTGGTGTCAAAGCGCAACTAGCGGCTGGTCAAGATCAGGCCCGTTCACGGAGGAACATCAAGAAGCGAAGCTATGGCGATAGCAGCTTTGAAGGATATGGCGAAGGGTTCCCTGACGATGATGGTGGTTACTCTACAGGTGATGGCGAAGGAGGTCAAAAGCGACGCAAAAAGGTACCATTGTTCACACGGTTGTTACCCTTAGCAGCCTAACTAACAATTATTGATAGGACTCGGCTGCGACACCGCCATATCCCAATGTTCGTCAGCACAGCTACGGACCTGGCATGGTCGGGGCATAAAGCGTAGACGACCTGTGTTTTTTTTTTCATTGTATTTTTCTGTTATTTCTCATTCGTACTAGCATGGCGCATGGTGTTTTTGTTTTTATCCTATTTTCTTACCTAAGTTTTCATTCACCTTATATCTCATACATGCCATGTCACACTACGGTACCTCGAGAGGAAACGACAGGTACCAAACACGTTGGTCTCTGTCTTCTCTCTTCTCTCGATTTGCCGAGACCTTGACATCTTTTGACGAGTTTCGCTATTCGTTTACTGCAACATGTCCATTTCACGTTATTGCTTGTCATCTTTTTTTTTGCGTTTATTTCTATTTTTATTTTTTATTTTTCGGGGAACAAGCACAAAAGATAGACAAGGGGGGCCACTGGGTTAGGTTGGAGGGTTGCTTTCAATTGCGATTTCTTTTTTCTTCTTCTCGTTTTGCAGCACAAAAAGAAGTGATGGAGGGGGGGTTCGGTTCTTTGTTGTCCATGATTGATTTGGGACTTTTGGTTTATTCTGCAACTACGTTTGCTCTCTCGATATAATGAAACGAAAGCTCCATCGTGGCCTGAGTGTTATACTTGGTGATGTTGCTTTGCGGAAGCGTAGTAATGAATATTGTATCTAATAAATGTTCCTGGTTCTATTCAACAGCGTGAAAGCAACGTAGAACTATCTGCCCAGTCTTGCTTGTCACGCGTCAAAGTGACTGGAGATTTGGCTCTTTACCTGTGACGAGTGAGGTTTACTCGTTGTCTTTCAGAACGGCAGACATGCTATAACCAGGCCACACGTCGTGACGATGTTATACCCGATTGTTTAATGCTAGTGAAAATGGTATCATTAATTCGCATTACGGATAACAACAAAGAGAAGTAAACTTGAATACATTTGAATACATTTGAATACAGCCATAAATTCCATCATATATACGTCGTATTTTTTCGCAAATTATAAACTTCCGTCCCAATTGTACTTTATTCCATGCATTATCTCATCATGTCTTTTGTGTTCTTTTTTGTTTTGAATACCCCCTGTATGTTTCGTATCATTTCTGTCCGATGGTGGTCATCATTATTGTGGTTGGTCGTACTGAAAATTCATGCTCTCGTAATTGCCGTTTTCGACGGAGGGATACGCTCCGCCGCTCATCTCAGCCCAGTTCCAATCAAGCGTCATCGGCAAGGCAAATAGATCTGGTGGCAGAAGTGGTTGTTGAAACACGCTGCTCAGTGGCATTCCGGGTGATGGGTTCCCGCCAAGTCCCATCATATCGTCCATGCTGCCATATGTATCAAACTCGCCGTTTTGCGCTAGTTGCTGCTGCTGTTGTAGAAAGTCGGCTTGAGAATATCCACTTTTGGTAGTATTGGCCGGCGAACTCTTGTCAGGAGATGGTGAAGAGGCAGCCACGGGTCCAAAAGACGCAGAGCGACCGCTGCGAAGAGGAGGCGACAACTCTTCGAACGTGGTTGGAATGGGGACTTCGCTGGTTGTGATGTCGGATACCTTGGATTTACCCGATTTAGCGTCAATAGTCTTGCGCTTACGTCTTGATGTTTGCTCTTTTTCTGCTCTGTCGATGACAACCTTGGCAATTCGTACAAACTCGGAGCATACTCCAAGCATTCTGTGAACGCCACCTTGTTCGGCTTCTTGGCCAAGCATAGAGAGAAATGTTACCACCAGACCCATCAGGCGCGCGTCAGATTTGGCTCTTGGATCCATGGGGTTCTGTAAAATATTGCCAAATAGTGTTACAAGTGAAGAAACAGGGAAATACAAAATCATCCTGAAAAGCAAAATGTATGTTAGCCAAAATTCGTTTGACACTCGCGCAAGGATAAGTAGTCCTTTATTCACTTACCAAACACAAGAGAAATCGCCCTGTGGTACATATTTGAGCAAAGAAATCGAAGCTCGGGCGGCAGCTGTAGATAGTGCGGCAGAAGAAAAGATCCTTGGGTTCAGTGGCTTCGAATTGAGACCTTGGATAGCATAGTTGGCAAGTCTGCTCGTCCAGTATCCGTGGTGCACCGACATTCGATGAATCGTCATTAAGCAATTGTAGTAAGTTAAGTGCAACATCACAACATGAAGAATCAGAGGTGTGTGTGACGCTTTGATCTCATGTTCTGGTCGGAATTCAATAGGGATCTTGTCCTTCCAGTCTTCTAGCTCTTGGTCTAATTCGCCAATTGAGTTTAAAAGCTCGCCGTCGGTCTGCTTTGTAGCCTTGGTAGAGTAAAGTCTGCGGTACACCTTGCTTTCGATGACAGTAAATTCGCATATGACCCTGAACAGGTTCATTGTGCCCTTGCCATCAGCGAGGGGAATGTTGCCAATGTTGTCCTTAGGGTTTGCATCTGGTAGCTCAACGTTCATGTCATCGTCATCTTGCGCAGGTGGGCGACCAGAACGCAGGCAGAGGTCTTTGTCCAGCGTGTACGCAATCCAGAACACTCTCTTTCTTTGCTCAATCTCGATGGGGTTCAGGTTGAATCCAGTTCCGCGCTTGTGAAGTCCGATGCTATGGGCCAGACGAATAGCGGCGGCCACTAACAAGAATGATGGCTGTGGGTTTGGGGTACCCTGCATGAAGAGAGCCATGCCCAGCAACGCCTGGACACTAAGAAGATCAGTGTTTCGCATAGTCAGCTCTGAGAAAACACCCATGGCATTTTTCAAGTGAGCCCAGGCTTTTTCGTCTTCTTCTTGAGGTACCAGGTTGCTCATCACACGAAGGCGATGAGCGATTGCCAGGGCACAGTTGAGACTAGCCCACCATCCTGAGCCTTGATAAGGGTCCGACGAATACTGTCGCTCAACAAGGTGCATAAATGTTGGCTGATGGAATAGCGGAAACATGCAGTTGAAGTTCTCGAAGTAGTCTCTCAGAAGAGATAGGGCTTCTTGCTTAGGAGGCAGTGGGCGAAATACAGGTCTCTGAAACAAGTCGCCAAAGACTTCGGGTTTCCAGTTGGTCCACTTGTGGTCATCTTCAGACACCTCTGAGATCATATCCTGGAAGGAATCGTCGCCAGTGCGGTTATTAACCCACTGTACTCCCTTGGGAGAAAAGATGGAAAAGCCGGACGAGGAGCCGAAGAACCTAGTTTCACCGCATGTGTTGGTAACTAGAGAGCACATCATGTCGGATAAAGCTTCAACTTTCTCGTCTGAGTCGTCTGAGTCGTCATCGCCTCCATCGCCACTTAGGTTGATTTTCTTTGCATCAGGAGTAGTTGTTGCGGTCTTGATCTTGCTGTCCCCTGGCGATGTAATGACGCTTTGGGACGGAGATCGAATGTGGTCGCCGTTCGTGCCACCATTTGCGGTGCCGTGGTTCGGAGGTGACGCCGGGGCCGATCCAGTCGCCATAGATGCTTGTCGAGATTTTTCTATGAGTTTCTTTTCGAGAACGCTTAGATCCATAGCATTATCGTCATCGTCGAGAATGCCTGGCAATGATTAGTCTCGATGCACAAGGTAGCGAGCAGTGCCGGTATTGTCGCGGCCGTACCTGATAGACGCAATATTTGCTCCATGCGGCCAAGTCGGTTTTCAAGACCTTCTATATATTTCGCTCTAGAAGGAGCAAAGGAAAGAACATGTTAACCCTTCTCCTGGTTGAAAATGCAGATGGACGGGCTGATGCTTACCCCTTTGGCGGAGCGCGCTTCTTTTCGACTTGAGTAAATGCGCAGTCAGTTTTGTATGTGGTACAATTCGTACATGCGGGAAGTTTTCCATCGCATTTGATCTTCTTCTTTCTGCACATGTCACAAGCCTACAGCGTGGGAGGTCTTGGTCAGCGGGGGAGGCTTTGCCGCGCATGCGGGAGCACAGAGCAACGCTGGAATGGAACTTACTCTTGCGATTCGTCTGCGTTTAGCTTCACTTGAGTCGTCCAGTAGCATCTGGGGGTCATTAAACATGTGCGCTGCGAGATCCGAGGGCATTTGGGGCATATTGGGCATGCCATCTGGTCTGTAGCCACCGAATATCTGCGGCGGTTGGTTCATCAAAGGTGGTGCCCCGCCAGGCATCTGAAAGCTCATATGATCCATGACGAAGCAATCAAAAGTAGCCTTTCGTCTTGGAAACAATGAATGGAACACTGAATGTCAAATAGGAGTATATCGACGAGGAGTTGGTTGGCGGGTATGAAGGAGTGAATAAGATGCGAGAGAGGTCCACCGTTGTCCGGATGGGGTGGGTGGCGGACTGGCTTAAGGCTTAAGATTTGGTGGTAGTGGTAGCGATGAGGGGAGGAGAGGTGGGAGGGCCAGGATCGATTTGTAAGTAAAGCCGCTCGAGGAAAGTAAACGCCGCCACCAGCCTAATGAGTTGACAACGATCGATTGGGGGAAGAGGATGCGGGAGTCAACGAATCAATGACGATTTAGCCGGTCGTTATTGACGCATTTGCAAATAAATAAGTGTACTGAAAGCGGTGGAAGCGTGTTGCAAGAGCAGTGTTGCGGGAAATGGATGAATGGAAGAAGGGGGCAAAAACCAGTGACAATGTTTAAAATGGGGTGGAAATGCAGCAGATGGGGAAGTTGGAGAAGAGGGAAGCTGGGGGGTGTGACAGTGACAGAGACAGAGACGCGAGCGGAGAACCTGCGAGGGACAAGAAAATCGGGAGGAGCATTGGTTTGAGCGCCAGTCTTGAGTTCGGGGGAGGTTGCAGTGCTAACTGGTTTTAAGACAGGGTGGGACTACCCTGCCACTATCACTGCGCTATACAGTGGTGAATAGACACTACTGGTCTCTAACTGCAAGTGCTGCGGGCGTGCACAGCTGTGGTCGAGTGGGCTCCCCTAGCGGCCAATACATAATGTTGTCAATAGGTGCTGTTACAGGGCAACTCCGCTGCTGACAATTTGGTCGCTGTACCTGTTCAGAAACGCAACACTAGGCAGCGCTAAAGCCCCGTCACCGTCTGGAAAGAAGCAACGACCACACCCCCCAAAGCAACCCACAGACAAGGCGAGGTTAGGTCATTCTCACGCCACTTTTTCCATGCTCTGGTGTTGTCCTCTTTGTAGGACAATCTCCGGTGCACCAAGTCAAAGAGGAAATGAAAAAGCAATAATGGACGAAGACAGGGGGGGGATAATAGCTAATAATTAACTGAATGTGAGGTAGTACTACACTGCCGAGTGATTTTTTATATACAAGATTCAGGCTTTTTCTTGTGTCCATCTTATTCGCCGCACTGATGCAAAGCAGTGCCACCAAGCATAAGATGCTACAGCACAAACTTAACACGCAGTACTCCACACATGGTCTGGTTTCCTTTAGGGACCAAAAAAGCATAGATGTCTGGCGATCCTCCAGCCTCGTATGCAAGTCTGGGATTTGTTCTACCTTCCCACGCACGACTGTAATGTGTGGTTGCTTTATTTGTCGAAATAATTAATTATTGACAGTTCAGATTGTCTTACCTACTTGATCCTGTATCAATATCACTTGTCTTGGAATATCGAGCATCTCGCCCAAGTAGGCACAAATACAATAAACAAAGGCGATTGTCCTGGACCATCGCATTGACCAAGCCAGTGTCGTGGTTGCTCAAAACGAATTCCACATCTCAGCATCAGCAGCCAAACACAGCCCCAATTTGTTCATGCAGCCAACATGCATGAGCACCTTCAGTCGCATCTGGCATGGCACGTAATACCTGCAGCCCGCGACGCAACAGTGCACTCTCGCTCCCAACTGAGAGACCCCCCAGTGAAAGAAACGACATCCCGGCTCTGTGCTCCGGTATTCTTTCTATCTTACCTCTTCCCCTCCAAAGGAAACATGCTTTACCTGCAGGCTCGCTTGATATCATATGCACCAACAGCGCATTGCTCCCACCTGGAGATGATGGAACGGCTCCGGTCGCTAGCCTGACGTCGAAACACTTCATCGTTGCGCAGCACCTTGGCGACAACTCTTGATGACCCGTCCGTCAGCGTGGTTAAGCTCCGCCGCATATTGTCAGTGTCTGTTATTGTAGCAACAGCGACTTGTGAATTGCTTGAGCTGCCATTGCAAAGATGGTTCCGCCCATGGTGTGATCAGCGCTACTGACTATCAAAATGCACATATACCTGTAAATGCAAATGTCCAGAACCCCAACTTCAATATAGTGTTGGCCTCAACAGCCAATATCAGAAACAAACTCGGACTATTGAAACACCCATCCAGGGCACTGTCCCCGCTAGTTCTCTCTCCCTCCTCGTCGAGAGCCTGAGACCAGGAAGGCTGGCTGTCTTTACAAATCTTGAAACGTCTTGGACCCTTGCATTGATCATTGTTAACCCTTTCCGTAAAGATGATCGTTTATGCCATCCGTTTCATATTTCTTTAGATACTGAAGCTAGGAATTACCCACGCATCTACATTCTTCTCGGTATCCTAGAACCCTTTGACATTTCGTACATTTCGTTGCTTGGTCCGAGAAATGTCCTCTATCGCTTCTCCGCACAGGGCAACCGCAGACAACACTACATGTACAGTACAGTGTGCTACTCTGCTGCCACCTGCATCCGTTAGCGTCATGGGCCAGCCTAGAACTGGCAACACACCCGATGAACCCCCGCCCAAACTCCGCTGTAGCCTTTTTTTCCACAGCGAGCGTAGTAACGCAGGCCTCAATCAACAGCTCACATGAAGGCAGCTTAATTATCGGTTCACTTGTCCTTTCATTTAGCACAAGGAATAGTCTTTGTTCAGAACAATTCAATGACCCGTTCTCAATCTACAGGTAGCACAGCGTGGTGGAAGAAGTCCATTTCTCTGCCAATTGGACATTCGGTCGCCAGCATACCACAACACCAACTCTGACAAATACCCATGCGACCCAACTTCAACCGCCGATACGAGTACGAAGCGGTCTAAGCCAAACGCCAGTATCCAAGCGATCTCGTCCATCCCACTTGTCCAATCTGCAACGTAGCCCTTCTCAAAGCTTCCGGATCCCTCAACTGAAGGAATACTACCACAGCTACCTTTATGCAGTCTGTAATTGAACCAAGTCCGAGTCTTATCTCAAAGAAAAGCCAAGTCCTAGCCAATTTCAGCCGTGCGTTCTACTGTAAGAGTCGCCCACATCAATTTATTCGACCGGCCATCAATTATTAGCTTCTACCTGAAGGCCAAGGCCACCAGCCTCCAGCATTGTCATCAGTACTGAATCCCTAGCTGCTAGCGCCTGCCAAAGGTACTCGGTCGAGGCTATCTGCGGCGCAATAATTAGGCCGTGCCGGGGATCTTGGTCATACAAAGGCGGCTAGGTGTATTTCCAACGCCCGCCACACTAGGCGCAAGGCTCTGGTGTCTGGCAACTTACTAAGTGCCACCGCCATTGTTCAGCCCAACGATGGGGGCACCTCAGCCCGTTAACAAGGTGTTGTGGAGGGTTCCGGGGAATAAGTCATGAAGGCACTATGGGACAAGTAACAATTCACCACGATGATGGACCGCGTAGAAGTATTTGAAAATGGCAATAGCGGGAGACTCCCCGTCGGGGTGCCGTCGCATTGCATCGTCTGTTCGCTATATTTGACTAACAAGTCGCTTCGGCACAATACCATTTCCAGATATTGTGCACCGCGCATCGTCCTCCACTCTACTTGGCTTTTCCTTCCCGTATCAAATATACATTACAACAAAGATGAGAAACAGATGACAACAAGGTGATTTGAAAACAAGTACAGGGCCATTGTGCATAAAACGCCGTCAACTCAAATGAAAAAGTCCTGCAATCCAACGTCAAGGAACTGCCCTGACAATAAGCTCGTCCAAGTGAGCATATTAACTTGAAATTAAGAATATTTGGTTTTATATGACGAAGGAATACCGTTGGTGAGGTGCTTAATCATATGACAAAAGCTGCGCAACAAGGAAAGAAACGCTAGGACTCGCTGTGTTTGGTGGGAGATGAAGTGAATAGTGAAAGGAACCAGGATATCATGCCGGTACCCTGATCAAATGCTCTCTTGGAATCGAGAACCAGACATCCGAGGAGACTCTCTTTGACCCAGACTGCGAGCTGGCGAGCTCCGCGGTGGGCTTGGCGGCGTCCTTGGGGGATCGGCAAACGGCGACGGTGATGGGTCAGCGAACGGATTGGATTGTTGCACTGGCGTCCGAGCTGGCCCAGATCTCATGATAGGCACTCCACTGATTGGTCGCATTGGTGTTCCAAGGGCGTACGGTGTGGATCTGGCAATAGGATCAGATGACTGCGATCCATCAGAGTAATTTGAACGATCACTCATGGCGCTCTCACGAGGGTCTGTGTAGCCATCGCCTCCAGATGTTAGAACGCTGGGCAGTTTTCGACCAGACACTCGATAGAAGCCTCGTTCTCCAGCTGGTGGTGGAGGGGCTACCGCTCCTGCCGAAGCTTGCGGCTTCCTTCCGGTCAACGAGGCTAGTGCACCCAGGACAGCGGCGGATCCTGCATTGCGCTCAGCCATGTCGGAAGCACCTCCAGAGCCATCAGTACCGGGAAGGGCACGCGAGCCGGCAGTGTCTGACAGCTCAGCACTAGCATCTCTCTTCCGCTTATAACGAAGCAAAAGCATAATGACCAGTGCGAAAATTGCGGCGCCAGCCACACCTCCCACGACTCCTCCAACAATTTGTTGTTGCTGCGGCGTCAAGTCAGGTACTCCAGAACCAGAGTCAGATGTCTGCGTAGGTGTGGCAGAGTCGGTTGCGACGGTGCTGAAGGCTATATCGTCAGAACTCGTGGTGAACGAAGACGTGATATCTGTTAAAGTGGATGAGGTGTGAGAAAATGCGCCGAAGGTTGTGGATGACTTCGAGCCTGATGAGATTGACGTCGCTGCTGTTTTTGCCATGGGTTTTACAGTCGAATTTGTGCCTGCAATACTTGCTATGGAAACGTTTCCGTGGATACCTGAGGGATGCGTTCCATTGCGTCCAACCGACAACGTTGGATAAGCAGCAGAGCCGGGCCCTGAGGAGGGGGGAGAGGACAAGCTCATTGAAGTGGTCATGGTTGTATGGGTCGATGTGCTGAGGCTAGGGCTTGTGTCGCCAGCCCCAGGTGTGGAATGACCATCATTTTGAGTAGCTTCGGGGTGAGAGATAGATATTGTAATCCCAGAACCATCAACCACAACTGTGTTTGGAGGCGCGAGTTTGGTTTGCGTTTGTAGTGGCTTGCCGGTATGATCGACGACTTGGATGACCGAAACGGTTTGAACGACGTGGGTAACGGCTGGCTTGGTACCTGCGGAGCGAGCTTGGATGTTGGCGTCCACTGTGTCCAGCTCTCGCGTGTCTAGCGACTGCAAATCGCTAGGCACTTTCGAGTCGGAGTTTGAGATATCCCTTTTGATGTCGTTGGCGTTGTTAGCACCATGGGCTTGATGGCGTCTCTGATTATGTAGGTGTTTGTGATTATGGTAGGCGGATTTCAAGTGACGGCGATGAAACGAGTGAGGTCCGTCGGTATTTGACGATGTAGATTCTAAAAGAGCGTGGGATTCGGAGTCACGAGTCTGAAGGAGTGAAGACCCATGATTCGGTTTAGTCATGATGGCGAAGTCGACGTAGCAGCCA
This sequence comes from Simplicillium aogashimaense, assembly GCA_028455935.1. Lineage (NCBI taxonomy): Eukaryota > Fungi > Ascomycota > Sordariomycetes > Hypocreales > Cordycipitaceae > Simplicillium > Simplicillium aogashimaense. The sequence goes on along the minus strand of CM052010.1, from coordinate 1,940,349 downwards.
ACGTGGCGGCTAACTACTAAGACTTGCGCTGAACTGGGCAGTGTCAGCGGGCGAAATCGTATTCGCGCGCTGCGGGGGGTCTTGGCTGACGACGAAAGCTTTCTATTTTTCGACACAAGCCAGGATCGACATGGTTGGTTCGGTGCTGATCGAGATGAAAGAAAATTCGATGACAATTTGGCACCAATTAGGCTGGCAGGCTTGCACTGCCAAACTAACCGCCGGGCGTTCCGTGGAAAAAGTCAAATATTGATTTGTTTTGCAGTGTTTGTTTGTCCACACTAGCGATCGTGACGAAACCCTCAGTTCCGTGCTCTTCGACAGGCTAGCACCCAACTGAACTCCAGATATTCGCTGACGACTTCCAAAAAAAATGATATTAAATTAAATGAAACACGCAATCGATGGGCAATCTTCGTCGTCGTCGTAGTCGAGTTCGATTCGTGGCAGTCGGAAACGGAAAGCTTGCGTCAAATTAGCTCCGTCTTTGGTTGTACTATGACGGCGGCGCTAAAAGCCTCGAAAGGAGTATAGAAAGAAAGGCACAAGAAATTAATGAGCGACGATAATGCTATAAGGAATGCCCTCGACGAGAAACCGTACGAGGTGGTAAAGAAGAAGGGAATTAACAAGAGAGGATAAAAGGAGACGACGATGCAGCCAACGGCGTGGTGAAGAATCAGAGATGATTTGTTCTGTCTAGTTGGTACCGTATTATTATTACCACCCAGGCTAAAACGAGCGCTCCCTAACAAATACTAACGCGAGACTAGGGTCATGCACACAAGACATGGTCCCCAAGCCTAGCCTATCTAAAATGAAAAAGCGCCAACGGGTGGTTGTGGGCATCAGCGCCGGAAAAAACAACACAAAGAATGGACGAGGCAGCAGAAAAGAGGACCCCTTGTACGTGCCGCAGAGGGACCAAGAGGAGCAGGGGGGGCCTAATTGGCAGGCACACAGACAGCCAGAGAAATGAAGTGGTCCAGACTTTGGGGTTCTGCCACCAAAACGGCACCAGACTGGCACCAAGCTGGAGGCAGAATAGCTGCACCTGCTGTTTTGGAATAGCAGGTAATTTCGTTTGGTGGAGATGGCTGACAAGGGACGGTGACCAATCAAGGCGCGCGTACCTGAGGAAATGGCCAGGGGGCAGGCACTTCCGGGCCCGCTAACCTTGGGCGTTGGACTGTGCCAAGAGAAAATTCGTCACGAACAATTGCTACCAGCTGGTGCTTTACGCAGTGCAGTAGCGGCTCTCAGGCACTTTGTCACGCAGCATTCCAATGCATCGCATCCTTTGTTTCAAACAAACCATGGCGTCTCCATCAAGCGAATCGTCACTGGATACGGATGGGATGGGCAATTAATAGCCAGCAATACCATATTGTTATTAATATATCACTTTGATATTGCCCACTATACTCTTGTGCCACTTCGGGCTACTGTATGTATGGCTTGCATGAATGCCCCTACACTGTTTGTGCGTTCTCACTTTCAGCTCGTTGGCTTGAATGTGCGGCTATTGGGACATGTTGAGTTGTTGTTCCACCTGATGGCAAATGCAAGAAATATTCCCGTGTCGCAATAAGCGTTGTGCTGATTGGCGGCTTGTTGAGCAAGTAGTAGAGCTCGGCTTGCAAAGCCAGAGATCCAATCTGCATTCCCAATCCTGCCTCGACATCACGAAACTCTATCCAATGACTATTTGGGATGGAAAATGCAGTGAATTGGGTCAGGAGTGTGCTCGGATCTTCTAAGAAATTCGCTGCCAGAATTGGCTATGGTGATGTGGTGTTATTTGGTCCGAATTGTTATACACACTCTCTAGGCTCCAATTATAGATTGTCGAGCTGCCTCTGCCCCCCTGCCACCAAAACCTCCAGAAACGGCGATTTCAAATCTCAGTGTGTATTCCATGTCAGCAGACACATTGGCTCAGAAGAGGCTGCACCATTTTCGTAGCGCTGTTGTATTCGCCATGCCTTGGTTTATATAGATATCTCTACACATAGATATATCTCTCTAGATATAGGTGCCTGCACTGGTTTTACTCGCACACTTCCTTGTCTTGCCGTGCCTTGCTTTGCTTTGCTTTGCACCACCTGCCAGTGCAGCACTTGCCACGCAGTATCGACGTAGCCAGTGGGGCTGAGCTTCAACCCAACAAACAACAACTTGGAACCAGCTGCCAGCAAGTCAACTGTTTTCCCGTCCTGTTTCTTTCAGGCCCATCATCTTTCTTCTTTGGAGCTCTTCGACAATCGGTTCAGAATCTGCCAAGGCCGTCACTGTATTTGCAACAGCCTCTTCCTATTACAGACGGGCCATGGCAGCTGCAACGCCTCCCCCACTGCCTGCCCGCACTGCAACATTATCCTCATCCCTAAGCTCAACAATCGCCAATGATGAAAACTCGCAACAAGTCAGTGGCCTAGTGAATTCGTCTGAATTCCCTGCTTCAGAGCTGCCCTTATCGACTGATCCACGCATTTCATCAACCGAGTCTCTGGTGCCTTCTGCAGGTGGTGACAATACACGGCGCACCCTGCTTATGGTTTACATACATGGCTTCTACGGAAATGACCAGTCTTTTCAGTCGTTTCCCGCCCATGTACATTCTCTCTTGGTGAATCTGCTTTCCGAGTCTCATGTCGTCCATTCAAAGGTTTACCCTAGATATAAGACCTATCGAGCAATCGAGGTAGCCAGAGACAAGTTCAGTGCGTGGCTGGAGCCTCATGAGTCGCCTACCACGGACGTCATTCTCGTTGGTCATTCCATGGGTGGTCTGTTAGCTGCCGAAGTTGCCCTTATAGTGAGCCACCTCAATGCTTCCTACGTTTCATGTAACAGGTGCTAACAAACATGCGTCAGAAAAACTCAGATCCATACACTCAGCAGCCATTTAAGCACCGCATATTGGGCACTTTATCACTGGACTCGCCGTTTCTCGGTCTTCACCCCGGCATTGTTGTGTCTGGAATCGCCTCTCTTTTCCAAGGAAATTCCAACGACGGCGCCGGGAGCAATCCTGGAAGCCCACCAGTTACGGATGGCACTTTGTCACCTTCTCAATCGCATCAAACAGTTACCTCGCCGTCCATAGCGAGCTCCATACACACGCCGCAAACTGGGGGTGTTTTCGACCCGCCATTCCACAATGATGAGCCTTTTCGAGAACAACCATTCGTTAAGCGCATGCTTCATTTCGCGTCAAAGCACAAATCAGACGGTCTACTGAATGCAATGGGAGCTCACGTCATGTCGCACGTTGAGTTTGGCGGCTGCTTGGCTGATTACAGTGGTATGAGTGCCCGATACAAGAGGATTCGCGCTCTGGAGGATGTAGATGAGGTGCAAGCAATTCATCAAGGCCATCCTCCCGCCGCTCATGCCCGAGTTCGCTTCGTGAACTACTACACTCTATCGTCTGGGAGACCAAAACTTCCAAAGTCTCCAAAACCCGACGATACATCCAACCCTCTCCAAGATGTGTCTACGTTGTCACTCGCATCGCCTACAGAAGCTACATCGGAAGGCACAGACTCGGCCAAAGCAACTGGCCTAGTAGATACATGTCCTCCCCCAGAGTACTCCGAAGAGGATCCAGCCACCATGCCAATAGATTCCAAGATAACCCAGGAAACCCCAATTTCTCTATCAAGTGAAGCACCATCAACAACGGATGATGGCCCTGCTTCCCTCTCGCACATAGACCCCTCCCCCATCCCCGATGACGAACTACCTGCACTCAGAGAACCCGAAACTTCCGACCTCCCACCCATCCCATTACCACCCTCACCCCCTCTCCTCCCCGACTTGACCAAATATACCGACAAGGAAACCAAAAAACAGCTAGAAAAGGAATCCAAACGTCTACAGAAGGTTCACGCACAAGCCATTAAAGACCATGAAAAAGCCCTCCGCGAACGAGAAAAGATGATCCAAGCCCGTGAGAAGCGTAGCCTCAAAGACTCCCAAAAAGCTGAGAAGCAAGCACAAAAAGAACACCAACGACTCGAAAAGGAGGAAAAGAAGCGTCAGGCTAAGCTTGCCGCGGCCGTTGCTGCCAATGAGGCGCCATCCGCCGATGCGGGAGACCAACAACCTGAGATGAAGAAGAAGAAGAAGCTTCGAAAATTCTGCACTCTGCCTAGCAAGGTTAACGGAGAACGTGACCAGGCTTGGGTAGGTGTGTATATGGACGGCATGGATGAGGTGGGAGCCCATTGTGGTTTGTTCTTCCCAGGACCGCATTACGAGCAGCTGATTGGAGATGTGGGCAGCAGAGTGCAAGGCTGGGTGCATGATGATATGTCGAAGAGACTTGCGTTGAGAGATGTGGTGGACGAATGAATGATTGCAAACGACAGCATAGGCCTGGCATTAGACTTGACGTTTATGTTTTTTATTTTGGGAATACAAGTAGAGCACGGCGTGGAGCATTTTATGTTGCGTGGCTCCAGAAAAACAATAGGTTATTCATACTTCCTATTCTATTCCATGGCTCACATAATTCTTAATACAAGTCAACTTCCCTCATGACAAGTGGCAGATCTCCTCCTCCAGCTACACTCAACAACGCTGCGCTGTGTTCTTGCCCATCCGCCTTATTCTCCGATACACTAAAGCTCATAAAGTCCAGGTTGGTTGCTCCCATCCTAACCAGCGGTGCTTTCTCATCCCAACCTTTGTGTGCGCATAGCAACACTGTAGCTGCTCCATCACTGTCATTCGTGTTGGGTCGCGGTGTCGAAGTTGCTTCTGGCTCATTCTTACGCCAGTTGCGACCCGCAACCAGAATCCCAGTGAGGGTATAATTTTTGGTAATAGAAAGAGTCGAAACATCGTCAACACGAGCTAGTCGTATGATTTCTGCAATGTTGCCTTTGGTCACGTCGGTGAATACGCCGTCTGGCTCACTAACAGATAATGATCCGCCTTGTGCGACTGATACTTTAATATCAAAGCAGTAGGTCTGGATGCGCAGGAACTTGATCCTTTCGACACGGCGGGCGATGGCTTCTCCATCAATCTCCCATGATACGACCATGTCGTCTTCAAATCCAACGGAGATTTCCGTTCCAGGGGGTGCGCATGCGCCGTCTAAAGGTTTCGACTCATCCCCCACTAGGTTGAAGCGGAATGATCGTGCGGTTGGCGCACCGGCGGTTGTTCGAGGGCGCCATGAGAGCCATGTCCATGACGGGAAAGGATACTCATCACTAAGGTAATATGGGCTGGTGTATTCACTGCTAGTTGAGTCGGCTTCTGTATCGACTGATGATGACGATGCAGCTTTCTTCTCGGTGGTAATCCATCCCAGCCCTATGGCAAGGAGATCTGTTTGGCTGACGACTTTCACATTAGAGAAATCATCCGGATGGAAGAGTGGCAAGCCCAAGAGATTGGTCATTCCTCTTGAACCTTGCGAGAAGGCATTCAATATACCGTTGAATGCGTCGAGACGTTCCTCTGGCCGTGTAATCTCCTTCATCATATACATGGCAATTTGTAAGCGAAGATCATCAAAACTTTGATCGACGGTGGTGGGGAATACGCGACCCAGGTTTACTGTCGAAGCAAAATGCAGAGGCAGCAATAAACTTTCGTGGCAATGCATCTTTCTGCACTGAAAGTAGGCTTGAGACCGGGTGAGTACTAGTCTCCGCCTTGACAGTAACCCTTCCTGAAACGTCCAAGCCCGAGATGACCACCTTGAGCTGTTCGTTTCGATGTCTGGTCGCGCCAGTGAGGTTGTAAATACTTCAGTACCAATCTGTAAGGAAAGCTGGTCTTCACGGGGAATGCTGACTCCGTGGATTCCCTCATGTATGCTATCTGACCCAGCGGCTATAATTGTCAGGGCCGAGCTTTCAAATATCTTGCCAACTTGATCGATGTACTTTTTCCGAGCAGGTATCTTAGTCGTTGGTGCAGCACAGTACCGGTCAATCCAGAGATATGAGTAGCCCAACGAGGAAGCCAATTGAATAGTATCCTTGAACAGGGCAGGTAAGTCATCTGGTAATGCATCTGCTGCGGAGGCTTCATCATTTCCGACATGGTCGAATTCCCCAGACACATAGCTTACAGTCGCATATTCGAACTCCACATCCTCTATGTCCTTCGCAGACACAATCTTCCGTTGCTTGCAGTCAATCAGTTGCAACTCATCCACCAGCTTCCCAACCTGTGACTTTTCACAAGCTTCATCCTTGTGTTGCTTTTTGCAGAAATCAATCCAGCACTTGAGTAGTTCTGGGTCCAACAGCGGCAGTACCGTTCTCCCTTGCATAGACGCTGTTGGGGCGTTCGCGCCATCCTTGACACTGTCTCCATTCGTTTGGTTCTTGGACACATAACCTTGTATTGATGTTTCGCCAGATACGGTTCGAATGATGTATCCTCTTGGCAGCGTCTTGCTCTTTGTAGTCACTTCAAATAGCACCGACTTTGCCAGCTCATGCTTAGGTCCCATGCCTAACCTTTCAAAGGCTTGGCGTATTCTCAAATACGGAGTAAAATTACCAGTGCTTTCATCAGAGCTTCCATTAGTGGCCTCTTGTGGTGGTGGTGTTTGATCCAGTCGTCGACCTTCACTTCGGGGGACATGACCAATCATGGCTTGAAAAAAAGTGCAGTATGGGCAGTCCGAGTTGTCCTTCAAAGTATGTGCGAGTGAGACCCATGGTCTAGAATTCCCAGGCTTCCACGATAATAAACGTGGGAAATCGATAGATGAACAAGTATCACAAGCAGCATGCACCTCGTCACCACCCGTTTCAGTAGCAGGTACCTCTGCGTCACCATTGCTAGCGCCGTCGAGCCCGCTCCTTCTGGATTTGACTTCTGCGGCAGGGGCAACGATGCGACTTTTGCCTGTCCTTGGGGCCTTTTTCAGCGCGGTGGCATGGCCATTGGTCCGCCTCGGAGAAGTAAGCTGATGGAAGTCAGTTGCATCCAGTAACGCCGGGCCATTTTTAGAGAGTGGCTGGTTGGGGTCGTCATCTCCAGCTCGGCCCTGCAGGCGGCGAGGGAGAATCTTTGAGAATTTTCTCATGTAGGTGAATGATTGGCGTCGGTTGGCGTGTTAAAGTCGGAGGAGTTGATGGTTAAGGAGAGTTTTGCCCATCAAGACATCCGGGGAAGCCAAGAGCAAAGCAACGAATTATCGTGTGGGCATGGATGGATATAAAATCCGATCTTGTAGCATACCCTGTCCTTGGTTTTCACAATGGCATGTCCAGGTTTGGGCTATAATTATATCTCCTTTTTCAGCCTCAGTGAAAGTAGAGTATGAAGGTGCAGCGATTGATATCCACTTCTTGCCGTGCTCTCGTATGTGTTTGTGATTGTATTTCAGCAGGGGTGATTTAGAGAAAGGGATATCTCAGTTGAGGAGAGAATCGGCGTCGACAGTGGCAATGAGACAGAGCTTGGTGGTGATAATGGTGATACTGAGATGGGAGGAGGGGGAGGGACAAGGGTCTGGTCTACCTTGGTAATAGAGCGGAAACAGGGAATTAACTCGAACGAGTAAGCGCGTAGAACAAATGAAAAGGAAGGACAGCGTACGGGGTAGAAGGATCAAAAAAAAATAAGAATAAGAATAAAATCCAAAAAAAAAGAAAAAGGGGACGAGCGCATGGAAGAGGTGGGTGGCACGGGGGGGTGGAAGAGAAACGAGATGAAATGGAGATGGAGATGGCCGTCGTTGGCGGACAGGGAGAAGCCAGCAGGCCAGTCAGCTTTTCCTCGTCACAGCACGCACTGGTTCGTCGGTGTACAGGACAGTGCTGGCTGCAGACTAAGCCAGGTCGAGCACAGTTCAGGTACCGACTCGTTTAGGTCCCATTTTCCCACGCAGAATCATGGCCCTTTTCAACCGGAGCCGGCAAATTTGGGCGGCGACGGCACACTCAAAAGGTAGCTGAGGCTAATTTATTATTCCTGTATGAACAGTGGTTTGGTGGCTCCAGCCCTGGCAGAAGCCGCTAATCCGCCATTCCCCACCTGCCCTTTTGTCTCCGCTGACCACTGGCAAGTCGCCACTACCCTCTGTAATGATACTCACCACCTACGCCAAGTAGCCTACTTAGCTCAGGCCTCAGCAAGCTCCTTGTTAATACATCAGTGGTGCTCTACACTAGAACTCATACGACACCGCTGGATCTACTGCAATAATCACAAAGTCCTCATTAGACGAGTGCCGGCTAGGACCGCTGCACTACCACACAAAGCCCGCTTTCACCACCGCGACAATTATTAGACTACAGTGCATGCGGCTCCCATGCAAGCTACTCTACCGACATGTACATGCAGTACCGACAGCGTGCATGCTTTAGCGTTCCTGATTCTAAATTTACCCATGACACAAAACGACAGCCTTATATTCATCTTTTGCTTCTTTCTCATTTCCTATGATTCACGCCCACATTTCAGCTTTGTCCTTCCAGTTTTTGCGTCCCAAGCTCATAATTCCTCGCATCTTCCAGTCTGGGGGTCAAGCAACAACTCATCGCCATCATGCATGGACCTGCCGGCAGTTCACTAGCACTTATTAATGCTTCACCTCGATGCAACGGCCCTTCTCTGATGAATTTCCTCACCCTGTCTCTTCTCTCACCGAGAATCACATGTACCCTTCACCGACTTGTTTCACATATCAATCGAAGTTTTGTATTCCTATTTCCAACTAGTTGGTTGTAGACTTGTAGCTGTATAATGTCCCACACATTGGTATATACATGAAAGTGCACCGACTGTGTCATTACAGGAATGACAAGGTATTGTCTTCGTTAATTTTACCTGCCACGCCTAGACCAGTTTCGCCTCCAGAAACGCTAGGTCCTCGAACGACAATCTGCAGCAAAACGAAATAGTGTTAGCCTCTATGTAAACGGCTCAATCAATGTACACAACTTCTCTCCTTCACTTACCTCGCCTTGAACTACATCATCAGTGGTCTTATGGGTAGCTGTATCCTTCAGCACAATCTCAGTGCACGTCAATGGCGCTCCAAAATGGCTGTAGCCTTCACCGGCAACTCTGTAGTCAAAATAGGCAGTTTGCGTACCGGCTCCAGCAATGAACGGCGCGGAGAGGGCATACACTACTCTGGCATTTGCAAACACTCGCAAATCGGACAAAATAGCTGCACTAAGCACAGGTGATCCTGATCCTACGCGCTGAGCAGTGTACACCAGTCGCAGCTTGTCGGCAGTCTTTCCAATGGCCAAACGCGAACCTGTAGCGAATCCAGACAGGGCATTGGATGTCGAAAGTACACCCTGCTGCGTCAGAGTAGCAGCCGACAGATTATGGCTGACCTTTCCCAGTCCTCCAAGCTTGCGGGTAGACTGCTCGTGTGCGCGAACAAGGCTCTCTGGGCTGGCAACCACGACGGTAGGGCTCACGCCCTGCGTAGCGACATACAAGTCTGCTGATGGTCCCGCAACAGAATTCAGCGCAATCGATGCTTTGGAATATAGAGCAGTCAGGGTCAGGATCAGGGTGTGGATGTTAGACAACGAATCAGCAGGGATAAACAGGTCAGAGCTGTTGAGCCGTTCCTTGGTAGGGATGGCCGAAATTTGTCCAGCAATTCCTGCAACAAGGTTGGACTGGCTGAATCGGACCATGGAAGCTTGCTCTCCCTTCTCGCAATTGGAAAACACGACAACGTTGCCAGGAGTAGTCTCCTTGTCGGTGGCTGGGAGCTCAGTACCATCTGTCGCTGGCGCATCACGGATGATTTCCTGCCAGGTAGCAACACTAACGCTGCCACCAATGCCCTCAGGCACCTCGTTCCAATCCATATGAGCACTTCCTTCATCAACAACCCAAATAAGCTGCCTAAGCGAAGGGTACGCCTTGACGACGGAGTCGAATGGGAAGGCGCCAGTAGCAGTAACAACAGTGTCCACCGCGGCTCTCTTTAGCATTGAAATCAACTTTTCGTCGTTGACTTCGAAAGGAATGATGACCGGCGTCAGATTCTTGTTGAAGCTACAGGCGAAGAGTGTGGCAAGAAATTCGATCGAGTTTGGCAAGTAGATGGCGACCCGGATCCCGCCTTGGTCTGCAATGTGATGTCCGATGAGGTTAATTTGTCGAGTGACGTCGGCTATACAAAAGAAAATCTTGGTTAGCCATCATCTTGGTCCTGATATTATGGCGCACCCGCTCTTCTTACCGATCTTATGGTCAATGACACTCTCAGATCCGAGGACGGTCAATAGGCTGTTATTGGAGTCGCCTTCGCCACCAGAAACGAATTTCCTCCACACATCTCGCAAATCGCCATCTCTCCCACGAGACCACTTAGGGGCACCGGCATCCTTGACATTCAATCCTGAGTTCAGCGGCATTCCGTGCGGCGCGGCCTGCGATCGATAGACGGCGCTTTCACCCTCATTTCGGACCCGAGACGGGACAGACTGTCGCGCTAGCAACAGTGGATGAACATCTGGTTCGCGTGATGTCATGACACGATACGAGATGATTGCGACCAGCAGCGTAACCAGCCCTGTAGAGTATCCGTTCCACTGGCCAAAGAGACCGGTGATGCCGGAGTCGACGCTCTCGAGTACGCCCATATTGTCGTCGGTGTGGCTAGTAGTAGAATAAATACAACGCGAATGGAAAATTTGGCAATTGCAGGTCCTCTTCCTAGGCTTCAAAGACTCTCCTGCTGAGCGGAAATGTGTCTAGAGGTCGAGAAATTAGGATGTGTCGCTCATGGTCCGACGGCCTTTGGTTGTCAGAAAGGCGGGGACGTGCATTGTCGCAGCCATGCTTTGCTTATTACACTCCAACAAGTAACACTCCCAGCCTCTCCATCTGCGTCTACAGCACCAAGATGACAGTGATGTACTGTGTAGATCTCAACATTGACCTAGATAGTATCGTCACTGTTCACAAAATCAGGCACGAGAACAAAATAATGGTACAAAAATCGTCAAATTTTTTAGCCAGGACTCCTCAGTCCGACTCTGGTGTCTATTTATCCCCGGGGACAGACCCCTATAACAACATGGTATCTTAGCCGCCGACTGGCAAGGCCCTTTCTCAATTAATTGCGTAGCCTCATCAGCCAAAGCCTTTTCCTTTTACCCTTGCTTCCACAGCGCTTCTCAAAGAACATGATTAAATAAAACTCATCCATGCCGTTCAATGCTAATTTCGTAAAAAGTCGTGTCGAGCGGCATAGGTTGTGCTCTGCGAAGTGAAAATAACAAGAGAATGTTCCATCTGCCAGTCCCCCGCTTGGCTGTATGCTTCCATCGCTCGCCTCGTCACCAAAATATTTCCATCCTTCCAATGGCAAGCGAAAAAGCAAATGTCCTAATACCAGAGATCCGAGAAATCCACTTTTGTCTATGTAATGCACGGCGATAACATGACCCTCTATCGTCAAATAAAGAAAAAAAAATAAACCGAAGTAAAAACAAATAACAATGCCCTCTAAAGGGGGGAGTCCCTTATGCCGGCAGAAACGTGAAGAATCGTTATGTCCTAGTTCAGATCCAGTCCCAACTAGATCCATTAATGTGCCACATTTCTGCCAAATATTCGTCTGCAACCCCTCAAATCTCGGTCTAAAGGGTATCAAACGAGAAGGGTGTCGAAATCAAACAAATGCAATCTATCACATGCGTCGTGAATGTCGCGAGGCCGTCAAGTAATGCAAGCAAGAGGCCAATCGTCTGTCTTCGCCAACCATGATGCCGCCGTGTCGTAAAATAAAATAAAAAGACTGCAATCGCAAACTTCCAAGCCAAAATAAAAACACTCAAACAATAATCAAAGCACAGTGCTTCTTGAATATGCAAGAGAGGCTACCATGCCAAATCGAAGCATCAAAAGATGTCGATCAACGTCGCCTAAGCGACGCAAGAGAGTGGTTGTAGTACAATGGGATTACCACCAGGACTGGCTTCCACCGGGGCCGCTGGGGTTACCATAAGCGCCGCCGCCGTAGCCGCCACTACCACCGCCGCCGCCGCTGCTGAAGCCGCCGCCGAAGCCTCCTCCTTGGGGAGCGTTATAGCCTCCTCCAAAGCCACCTCCAGACGGAGGGGGGCCACCGAAGCTGCCACCGCCGCCATACTTGCGGAAATCACGGGTAGAAGTTCCGCGACCACCACCGCCACGAGAGCGGCCACCACGACCACCCCCAAAGGAGGACTCGCGCGCAATGGACTCAAGGAAGGCAGGCACCTCTTGGTTGGCCTCCTTCAAGAGGTCCATGAGCTCGCGAACAACACCGCGGTTGCCACGGTTGAAGAAAGCAGTAGCGATACCAGTGTTACCAGCACGTCCGGTACGACCGATACGATGGACATAGTCGTCAATATCGGTGGGAAGATCGTAGTTGACAACGTGGGTGACATTTGGAATATCAAGACCACGGGCGGCAACAGCAGTGGCAACCATGATGGGGCAACGACCGTTACGGAAGAATTCGAGAGCACGCTCACGTTCACGCTGAGTGCGGTCGCCGTGAATAGAGGTGGCAGGGAAGCTCTGGTTGATCAAGAAATCAGAGAGGGAGTCGGCCATGCGCTTAGTTTCGACGAAGATAAGAGTGAGACCCGCACCATGAGTGTGGAGAATGTCAAGAAGGACGGAGCGCTTGTCGACATCTTCGACATATTCAACCTTTTGAGTGATGTTCTCAGAGGTAGAACCAACTCGGCCAACGGACAAGAAGACGTAGTCCTTCAAGAAATCTCTGGCAAGCATCTGAATGTCACGAGGGAATGTGGCAGAAAACATGAGAGTTTGGCGCTCAGCGACAGAAGGCATGTCCTCGCCCTCAACAATGCGGCGAATCTGGGGCTCGAAACCCATGTCAAGCATGCGATCGGCCTCGTCGAGAACAAGGTACTTGATGTTGCAGAGAGAAATGCGGCCACGCTCTATGAGATCCACAAGACGTCCAGGAGTGGCAACAAGCAAATCGCAACCGCGCTCAATCTGGCGAAGTTGGGAGCCAATGTCGGCACCACCGTAGACGACACAAGGGCGAACCCACGATCGGTAGGCAAACTTACGAGACTCGTCGTAAATTTGAGAAACCAACTCGCGTGTGGGGGCAAGAATCAGAGAAGTAGGGTAAGCCTTGCGCTGGCGGCCAAACTGACCAGCGGCGCCGGCAGGAACAGCAGAAGGGCCGTTGAGGAAAGATTGAGAGAGGATGGGGAAGAGGAAACCACCAGTTTTACCGGAACCAGTCTGGGCACAAGCCATCAGATCACGACCACCCATGACAATGGGGATGGAGTATTTCTGGACGGGTGTTGGGACCTGGTAACGAGCCATCTCGATGTTGCGGCAGAGATGCTCATCCAGAGGGGGCGTTGTGAAGTTGTGAACAGGCTCGGGAACGTCACGACCAGAAGCCTCGACAGGGATGTCGTCATACTTTTCGAAATTGATACCAGTGTGCTGCTTAGACGGGTCGTCGGCGGTACCAAAAAGCTCGCGCTCGACACGGGGGTTAGCCGGACCAGGAATGTGCTTTCCGTCGCGCCACTGTCCATCACCAGAGCCTCGAGCCGAGTAGTTGGCACCACCGCCGTGGCCACCTTCATGGCCGCCGCCGCCAGAGTAGCCGCCTCGGCCACCCCAACCGCCACGACGGTTGTTGTTGTTGTGGTAGCCACCTTCAGCGCCGTTGTTCCAGTTGCCGCGACCACCGCCACCAGAGTAGCCTGGGTTGGGGCCTGGGTTGGGGCCAGGGCTGCAACGTTGTTAGTAAGTTGGTTATATTCAAACTTAAGAAGATGCTAGTAGTATCACTTACCCAGACCAAGTGCTGTTGTTCACGGCTCCGTTGACAGCAGCGGGAGGAGGAGCGCCATTAGTGCTGGGAGGGGCCGCAGCAGGCGCCGCAGCAGGTGCCGCAGCAGGGGCAGCACTCTGGCGGCCACGCATGTGAGGGGGGATGTAGGATCGCGGCTGAGATTGCTGCTGCCCATCGGCCAGGTTAAGGCCGTTCATGTTGAGTTGATCCGCCATATTGAATGAGGTTCGGTATCGAGTTGTCGTTTGCTGGTGAGCGTCGAAGTTGCGAGAGACGAAGGATGTCGAAAGCGAATCGAAAGTGACGCAAGTAAAGTCGTGCGAATCACTCTTCAAAGTTCAGAGAGAGTGGTATGTGAGAAAATGTCCTGTTCGGGTCGAAAAAAGACAGTGTGACGAACAGAAGGTGATGGAAGACGGTTCCTGGCCTCCAAACAAAATTTCTCTGGCAAAAGAATTTAACTTTTCGAAAGGCACAATAATAAACAGTGCCAGCAATCTCCTTCAAAGAACACGCAGAATCTTTAAAGGAAAGACGAAAGATGATGAAATGAGGATGAAGAGGGGAGAGAGGGAGGTTGGTGGATTAAGAAGTTTGGAAAAAGTTGTGTCCGGAGAAAAAGGGACAAGAACAGAGAATCTAGGAGGCAAAAATAAATAAAAAGGGCCGCTGGGCATTGGCGCCGGACGCAGGAGAAGAAAAAATCGGTTGGAAGGTGGCCTAAAGAAGCTTAGTGCCCGAGGGGCAGGAAACAGCCCAAGAAAAAAACTTTCAGGTGCCTGGCACAAAGGGGCGACAAAATAAACAGACTCGCCTACGCCTCTGGGCTTGATGTCGAGAGATCCGGGGTATTACAAATTAATAGTCTACCCTATTATCTATTTGTGATACATACATACGCATAAACTATGTATGGATACAATACACTGATTCTTCATTTTCTCTTTAATTTCAAAGTATAGTATACTGTTTATCTGGGTAGTACTTCGTCAGCCTTCAGTGCCGTCATCTGATATCAATTTGTCATGTTTCTTTGTCACCCTCTCCCCAGCACTGACGTAGGCAGGGCGGTCATTCCGGGCGGTGAAGGTGGCAAGACGGTGGTGTGTTTGCTGGTGTCAGGTACTGCTACAGCGAGTTTCTGGTGGGGAGTGACATGGATCTCTCAACGCTTCAGATCTGCGTCACTCTGGAATGACTCTGCCCTCAAACATGGCTTTTATTAGAGTTTCTAGAAATACCGACTGCTGGCGATTGTGGTTTTTCTCGGCTAACTTCTCTATTTGATGAACTTTGTTTCGCTTTCTTCTGTTTGATTCCACAGCATAGGAGCAATTAAATTCTTGCAGCCACCTTAAAAACTGCTGTACGTTGACTACCCGTGCCAGATCGCATGGCGCAACCGACACGTGCGACGAGAACTGTGACGCTCAAGCGAGCAACACAAGATATTTTGTACTGATGCGTACCTGCCTGTCACTGGAATAACCAACCAAAACCCAAAGGCACTTACCTTTCAAATTATATGTAGGATTTTGCTTCATTAATCAGCCAACACCTCCTAGGATAGTTGACTACCGGGTAGGACCCAACCTACAAGGTGGTATCAGAACGCATGATAAGTGATTTAATCCATGTGAAGTATTTAGTGTGCCTGAACCAACATTCCTCGAATTAAAAAAATGCTATACCATAGTGAAACTCAACAAATGCAACCCGTTGAACGAATTAAAGGATGTCATAGGCATCACATTGCGTATGAGAACGTTGCAAAGTCAACGACTTGATATTTGGCTCTGAATAATGATACAAGCTATTTCTCTTTCCATTCCAGCGTATTGCCTAAACCCTAAGCACTCTTTACTACCTTATCATCGTCGAATTGTATGTCCGTAATGCCGTCTGCCTTGATCGCCTTGACAAGCATGCCCTTGAAGTCGATCGGTAAACGTCGTTTGAGTTCGTCTATGCACATGTCCATGAGTTCGATGCCCCGTTCTATGTCGATGTCTGGATGGTGATGCTTGTCCAGAATAGAGAGACAGTAGTACCTTTGAAATGTTAACCAGAGTTCGCCATCGAATAGCAAACTTATTGACACAAATGCAAACAGAACTGAAGACCCAATTCTCCTCACACATGCGTCATCTGCGACAGAAAAAAAACTTACTGTGCATATCCATGTGCTGCGTATGGCACCTCGGCCATCGAAGCCAAGTAGTCCAACCAATATAACGAGGGCTTTCCAGTGACAGGGTCGACACCTCCCATCAGCAGGTTGACGGTGTATGGCTTTCTGGATCGCAAGCTAGAAGCCAGCTCACCACGAACGAAGTGTGCAAGTCCTGATGGCGACAAATCGGTCTCATTGCGCATAGAGTAGAGTTGGGCATTTCTTTGAATGTACTCGGCAAATTGGACTGCCATTATTAGTTGCCGTCGCATGGCATACCCCGCTAGAACATTCACCTACCTGTATCACCAGCCTCTCCAGAGAATGCCAATAGCGTGTTCTTGTTGAGGGGTCTTGTCTTGTCGTCGGATGCTTTGAGAATCGTTGCTCCTCGCATAGCTGCCTTGGATGCAGCGATCAGCGTAAAGTCCTTGCCGGTAATTCCCAAGAGAACCTCCCTGTTCGTTGTCAGCAGACGCATCAACTACACAATATGTTAGAATAGCGGGCCTTACATTGTGATTGCCGTGTGCTGTTTCTTCCTGGTTGTGGTTGACGATGATTAGTTAGATTCGTAGACTCTCGAAGCAGCGCAGCCAGACCCAAGCTGTCCATAGCTTAGGCTGTAGCGCTGCGCGTCAACAAGCTCCGTGGGTGATGGCCGCCCGCATCGGAACCACTATATCCCGGTGACTGATTATGATTCGCCCAACGGAGGCTGTGGACCCCACCATGAATTTGGCTGGGTGGATGTCGACCTTTTTTTTTTTTAGAGGAGCAAAAAAGTTATTGAACTAGCAATTTTTGTATGAGGTCGCATAGGATAGAAGACGACAAAACATAGCGGTCAGGCCACCATGTCGTCTTTTTTCACAGTTCCAGGCGCCCAGAAGAAGAGGAAGAGAGAGGCTGCACCAAATGCACCGAAAAAGAGAATTGCTGCCTCAAAACCAGGCGGCAAATCCACACCGAAGAATGCACCACCATCTAAGAAACCACAAGTGGAAGACGACGAAGACGACGACGATTCCATATCTGGAAGCGATTCTGAAGATGACGGCAGCATTGAGAAAGCATCAGATGCTAGTGAAGAAGAGGATGGAAGTCAATCGGACAATGAGGAAGAAACAGCCGCCGAACGAAGACTGCGATTAGCGGAACGATATCTTGAGAATGTCAAAGAGCACGTGGACGAAGCTGGGTTCGATGCAGCTGACATTGATCGAGATATGATTGCGGAGAGACTGCAAGAAGATGTTGCTGAAACCAAAGGGCGAGTATATCGCCAATTAGCAACAGAACTTTCCTTCGACAAAGCCTCCCAGACGATTTTCCGAACCAATACCAACTCAGTGACCTCCGTCTCAGCCTGTGCACCGCACTTCTACACCACCACCAAAGACACATACCTTCACAAATGGCGAGCACAAGACCTCGCGAAGGACCAATTCCCGCGAACCACTAGAAGAAAACCCAAGAAGCCTGCGGCTCCGGCAAAAAAGAAGCCCGAGCTCGAGACATGGATTCGTGGAAATGCAAAGAAGAGCAAGGAGAAGAATTACAAAAGACATACAGGTCGAATTCTGGCAGTGGCTGCTTCACCTGACGGTAAATACGTTGTCACTGGTGGCGAGGACAAGAAAATGATTGTTTATGATGCCGCTACTCTCAAACCTATCAAAGTCCTCACACATCACCGAGATGCGGTGACAGGTCTGGCTTTCCGACGAGGAACAAATCAGCTTTATTCGTGTTCCAAAGACCGCACAGTCAAAGTCTGGAGCTTGGATGAGATGGCCTACGTGGAAACACTCTTCGGCCACCAGGACGAAATCGTGGATATTGACGCCTTGGCTCAAGAGCGTTGCGTCAGTGTTGGAGCGAGGGACCGCACTGCGCGTCTATGGAAGGTCATGGAGGAGACACAATTGGTGTTCCGTGGTGGCGCTGTCGACAAGAAGCAACGACTTGGGGTTGACCCTCGTTCACTACTTCACGAAGGCAGCATGGATCGCATTGCCATGATCGACGATGACTTGTTCGTGACTGGTAGCGACAATGGCTCAATAGCCCTCTGGAGCGTGACGAAAAAGAAGCCTGTCTACATTGAAGCAATTGCTCACGGAATTGAGCCATCCCTAGCACCCCATTCTGCCTCTGCTGAAGAAAACCCCACCGACTCTGCTGTACCAGCGCCAGCACCCCGCTGGATCACTTCTTTGAAGACAATACCATACTCCGACATCATCCTCAGCGGTAGCTGGGATGGCCACGTCCGCGTCTGGCGCCTCACCGAAGACAAGAAGAAGATTGAGCTTCTCTCTGTTCTCGGCGGCCATCAGTCGGAAGTCGAAAGCGACGATCACCAACAGGTCAGCCAACGCCCTATTGCCGGTATTATCAACGACATTGCAGTATTTGAGCGCGGTGATCGTGGCAAAGATGGTGTATGCATCATTGCTGCCGTGAGCAAAGAGCACCGCTTCGGTAGATGGAAGGTCATTGATGGAGCTCGTAACGGCGGTGTAGTATTTGAGATCCCTAGAGAGGGCATTCAGCCAGAGGCGAACGGAGTTGATCATGGTAGTTCAAGTGACGATGAATAGACTGGTAGCGGCCTGGGAAAAGAAAACATTCACTGTACATAGCGTTGATTTAGACATCATGAACATACAATGTAATGCACCAATTGCAAGGAGTCGCTCTGTTTATTGTGAAAAATTAGCAGTAATTTTTCTCGTGGTAGCTAGACTGATCATTCATTTGGATTATGTTCTCAATTATACAGTACATGATATATAGACGCTGAGGAAAGCAATTATTCTTCTCGAAGATCAAAGAGGATGCTTCTGACTTTGTCACGCATGTCGGAAGGATCAATCTTCCAGCCCAGATCCTCCTTAAGGAGCAGATTTCGTGCAACGACATCTGGATTCTTCAGAAACTTCTCGACATAAGCGAGAACAAAAATCCCACAATCGCAGTAGTTATTCTGCTCTGGTATGCCCTTTGCAGTGAGACCGGTAGGGAAGTTGGTCAGCTCGATACTCCTCTTGTCCTGAGCTTCCGCGACGAGATACTCTCTAAGTGAACGGCAAGTCGGCGAATGCGAAGCACCCAGGGAGTCCAGAGTCACGATCCTCGGTTGCGTGGCATCCAGCTTTTGCGGAGTGCCGAATGATTTCCTTGGACGTGCTCGTGTTGGAGGGTCTGGTGTTGAGAACCTTTTGGCATCAGCACCAGAGGAGACACCGACAGAGTGGTATCTTATGGACCTTCTAGGCCCAGCAGTGTCATCTAGTGATATGTCGGACATTTCTCGTTCTACGGCTGCTATCCGCGGAGACCCTGTCTTCGCCCTTCTTTCGTCGTATGAATCTTTCTTTTTCTCCTCTGGCACTTCGGGTCGCTCTAAACTCTTGGGTACGTTGCATATAATGGCAACATACCAATGTGCATTCTCATTTACGGGCACAATGAGGTAGTCGTACGAGAACAGGTCAATTTTGGCAGTCCAAGATTTGACACCCTCATAGTTAATGGCTTTGCCCTTGAGTGATTGCAATTTCTCAAAAAAGAATGTACTGAAGATGTGTACACGACGCATCAAATCGGGATTCGTCTTCTCCATGCTGGTCTGTAAATATCTCAGATAAAAGCTGACCAAATTATCGTTGAGAAATTCGCCTTCGTTCAGTCTTGGGATATCGTCCTTGTCGACTGTTGTTCTGTTTCTCCCTGTTGCTGGATACACTAGTGAATGCTTCCACTTCCGCTCCCAGCCAGGATGTTTCTCTGTCCATCGCTCTGGGCTTCGCTCGCTGTAAGAGAATCCTGGTGATGATCTTCTGGCCTGCCGCGTTTCGGGACCACGGCGTATAGGAAGCCCTTCGAGCCTTCCAATAGGAGCGGCTGCCTGCAGGTCCTTTGGTTGAGTATTACGCTTGAAGCCTTCAACTCGCGGACGTGGCAGTACGTTTGAATTCTTTTTGAGCTCAGCAGAACGCCGTGCCTCTCCTTCAAAATTTGCCAACGCCCGCTGTAACCAGCGTCTGCAGATCATCAGTCAATACTCTAGCTATCTGAAACCTGTTGTTTGCAATCACTTACATGGGACGCTCTATGCTCGTCCTCTCTCCATCATTATAACGCATAACAAACAATGCAGCATCTTGTTCCGATGTGAACTCCAATGCCGTCTTCCCAACGTTGTCTTTATCTGCAGGCTGATGGAATGTAATAATTCGACTGTGAGTTACTGCACAGCACATCTGGTGCAACGCCGCAATGTCGATGTTTAACCAAGGTATGTTTAATACTGAGCCGTGGTGATCCAGCGGCTCGAAGATGTTGCTGCCTGCATTCGTTTCTACTAATACTAATGAGGCTGACCCGTTCCCGGCGTGAAACATTTCTTTGCCACAGATTGCTGTCTGTACTTCCAAGTGAAGCCTTTCTGGGCTAGAATCTTTGCGGTACTGGTCATTTGCCTCTGAGAACTTCTGAGGGCTCTGGTTGCGACTGCTAGAAGCTCTAGGTGATGCTCCTACGCTGGAGAAGTTCGTTCGTTTTAGCACACGGGGCGGACTAGCCTTCTCCTGCACCGGATCCCCATGGAGCTCATCCTCCGAAGATACATCAGCCGCCCTCCTTGATTCTGAAAGTTTTGGTCGCTTAGGCTGAGGTCCGTTCAAGGCAAACTGCAGAGTTTGTGTACGTTTCGCGACCCTCTCTGGGGCTTTACTGGGAACTGCATCAACCTTGGCTGGCTTCAGATGGTTGTTGGACGGATCTGACAAATGACCACGATCGTTATTGGCTGAACTGGTGATGCTTTCAGCGTCCATACTAGCAGAAGAGGTGAAGCTGCTTCGCCGCCGCCGACGCGGTCTGCGGTATCTTTTAACTGGTGTCGTCCAATACTGAGATCGGTGAGAGGAGAAAGCCGTGGCGACCGCTTTAGGACGGCTTTCAGCGCCGGGAGGAGATCGAAATTTATACGGATCCTCCAAGCTCTCCGTGTGAACCATGCTGAAGCCGTCGCAGGCGACTCATCTCATGATATGAGAATCCAGGTTGAACTTGTATGGCGGGGTTGGTTTTGACTGAGGCAAGGGTTAGGGTCTCGCAGGCGCAGCTGTAATTTTTTTCCACAGTGACGTCTGTAAGCTGCCACTACAGGTGTGGTACCCACTGGCCCAGGCTACACCAAAGGCCCAGGCACTGCACG
The DNA here is from genome assembly GCA_028455935.1 of Simplicillium aogashimaense. NCBI lineage: Eukaryota > Fungi > Ascomycota > Sordariomycetes > Hypocreales > Cordycipitaceae > Simplicillium > Simplicillium aogashimaense. The sequence continues at coordinate 1,919,130 of CM052010.1, read as the reverse complement.
TCTAGGGCGGGCTGCCACAGACGGCGCTAGCATCGTGCTGCTGTGGGTTCCGTCCCCCAAAACGTGTCCTTGAGGCGGCTTCTGACCCTGGATTACCTTTCTACCTGTCCACTTGGAATCAGCGCCCTCAACGCTGATATCAATCCAGCTCCATCCCCGACACGACAAGCAGCTCGAGGAGCATATTGTACCATTTGCTGGTGCTTAATACCTGACCGCCCACAATGTACAACAGCTTCAATCGCATCCAGAACGTCTTTGGCTTCTTCACCACTGTAGCCTGCGTTCTGGGCGCCATCATCGCTGCGACAGACTTGCTCGCGCCACGCTCCCCATCTGGAGTCATCAAGCCCGAGAACCTTCAGGTGTACGTCTCTTATCGCTTCTGAGCAATTAGGTGATCCGTGAATGGCAGTCTAACATGCCCTAAATAGTGTCAAGGGGCGTCCTCATTACTACTCCTCCAAGAAGGAGGAATACGCGATCCTGCGATTTTCCCTCGAAGCCGACCTTTCTAGCCTTTTCACATGGAACACCAAGCAAGTGTTTGTGTATGTCACTGCTGACTGGCCCGGCCAGAAAAACGATACCAACTCCGCCGTCATCTGGGATAGCATCATTACCAACCCCAGCGCCGACCACCTACAGAACATCGGCCCAGTTGCGATGAAGAAACTCAAGCGCAGCGCTGAGGGCAAGAGCATCGACCCAAGCCGGTAAGTATATACCCGAAACTGAACCGATTTATGTCAAATGCTTGTTCAGTTGCTAACTGTTTAACTCAGCGGTATTCTCAAGCTCAAGAACCAAAAGCCCAAGTACCAGATCTCGCACCCAAGCGGCAAGATCGCCGAAACCGACAACGTCACCCTGAGACTTCACTACAATGTGCAACCCTGGGTTGGGCTGCTGACATGGAACATGGACAAGGACATTGGCTTCTGGAAGTCAATGGATGGAGGAGAGAGCAAAGCTTTGACTTTGCCGGCTTTAAAGGTGAAAAGCACCGATTCCAAGGGTAAGGGTACCAAGAGTAGCAAGGGCAAGAAGAAAGTATAGTGGATGCTATAGCCTGGACATAAACAATACAGCTTGAATGAAAAAAGATACAATACCCCATTGGTGGTGTATTATGGTGCCGTGCGAAACATAGCACTTCGAATATAACGAGACCTGGCTACATGAACTCAACCATTGGGCAACTTTAAATGCAGTAAATCTTTCAACAATTGCCATATCTACTTAGTCAAATAAAAAGAGAAAAATTTGGAAAAAACTCCGTTTTGTAGCCGACACCTTTCAGGGTAACGTGATACAGCATTTCTGCCAGTAGATGAACGCCGTCGATACTTGTAAGTAGGATATAGTCGCACTGTTCTTCTCTCAGTTGCCGTTGGATCCTTGGCCTCCACGGCCCCGCCCACCATTTCCACGACCTCTTCCACCGCGGCCACGACCACGACCACCACGAGAAGCGTCCAAGCTGGCGGGAGGCGGAACGTTGCCATATTTGGGAGCATCATCTTGTGTTTGTGGTGCAGATGCGCCGCCTCTGCCACGGCCTCTGCCGTTACCACCGCGTCCTCTAGATGGCGGGCCATCGCGATAAACCAAAGTGCTATGCTGAAGGTTAGGTGCATTGCCACCTCCACGTTGCGAACTTGATCCATTGTTGGCCTGTCCGCCACGTCTAGGTAACTGTCTTCCATTTACTGCATTGCTCCATCCTCCGCGAATGGGGTTGGGCGCTGGAGCGTCCTTATATTGGGGCACTCCGACCGATCCATAACCACCAGTGTTGGCCTGTGATGCGGCAGCAGCTCGGCGTTGTTGCGATTTGCTAGAAGCAGAAACGACTTGCTTGTAGGAAGTGTTCAGGACACTAGATGCGGCAACCGTCTGGCCACGGAACATTGGTGCTCGTTCCCCAAGGGTGGTGCCGCTCATGAATGCATTGTCCCAAACAACGTCCAGCAACAGCGCCGTGGCGGTGCGGCTAATACCAACAACTGTACCACGGGTAGCAATGGGAACCTTGCCGGCTGCTGCAACAAAAGTAACTCTGTCACCAAGCTTGAATGTTTGGCTTCCCAACACCATTTCGGCATCGGCTGGTTTGAGAATTGCAGTACGGGGAACGCCTCGCAGCGTGCGGACGTCAATATCCTGGGCAGCCTGGAACATCTGCTCACCAGCCGTGGCCAGCGCCATCACCACATCGGAATCAAGCTGCTCAGCTTCAAGAGGAACCTTCTCAAATTTGCTCGTCTCTTGCTTCTTGAGCCAGGCAGAAATTTCCTTGACACGTTGCGAAGCGACGGCAGGGTCATTCCACAAATCAGCGTCGGAGACATCACTCTTCTGAGGCTCGCGTTGGATTGCAGCGAAGAAGTCAGGGAAAGTCACCATATAGTTGGCGATCAATTTGATAGCTTGAGTGCTGAATTCCCAACCTGTGTTGGATTTGCGAGAGTAGCCTAGAACTTTCATCTTGCGACCGTCGAACTTGAGATTTAGGCCCAGATTCAGCTTCAGTCCCGCGGAACTCAAAACCTGATAGGAAGAAGTAATTTTGCTCAGAATCAGAGGGTGAATGCCCAACTGCTTGGCAACGGCAAAGGAAGGCGTGTAAGGATTCGACTTCTCCGCTTGCAATATGATTTGTCTGGAAAATTCAGGCTCTTTGTTTTTTGGCACCGACAACACCAGGTCTGTTTTACCCATGTTGTGGCCTGTAATCTCCAGTGGCCGTCCGTATGCATAGTCGCCTAAAAAGAAGGCACGAGTGCCATGAGGGAACTCTTCCTCAATTGGCAGTGCTGCCTTTTCGATGAATCGCTGGTCGTCGTTGATCACATCATCCACGACTGTTTGGGCAGCATACACCTTTCTTACGCTGGGGTTCTCTGCGTATTCTTTGATTAAAGCGCCTTCCTCAGTCTTAAGAAGACCCTTCAGCATGTCGACAACGACCAGACATTCAACTTGGCCAATAACTACGCCGAGACGTTTGCCATGCCACTTCTCGAGGAATTCGGCCTCCTTGGCAAACTCTGCAGCGTCTCTATTGTTGTGGTCATTCGTAATGATGGTCTCGCCATCTTCTGCCAACTCATAGGAGAAAAGCTCGTCCTGTACCTTGATGACCTTTGCTTCTTGAAGAAACGGGAAGCCAACGAAGCATTTTTGGCCAAGCTTTGCCTTCCAGGTTTCTATTTTGGCGCGCACAGATGTCTCTGTCAACGTAACAATGACACTGGGGTTCTTACTGTCTTGTTGGAAGACATTGATTCCGAAGCCTTCAACAAGCTGTGCTTCGGAAGGGAGAGTGTGTAGAGAGGGAAACCCAGCGAGAGCATTCTTGCTGAGAAGAGCGTCACTCATCAACCCAGAGACAAAATTGAGTCCCTCCATATTTGGAAGGTCGAAAATGTTCTCAATGCAGCGACATGCTTGAATGTCTGGGAAGATGCCTGGCATAGACGAAGGAAATACGAAGTTCACATCCGGAGAATAGGTGAATTTGATGGGTACGCCAAAACCGTTTCGTGCTGCCTCATCGGGAGGAAGGAGTTCATTCTTGGGTGCCATGGCATCCAAAAGTCTCTTTTCGTCAATGAAAGGGATTTTAACCACCGCCTCCCAATCCATCTTCTTGCCGTTCATGTCGAGCTCGAAATCCCTTGGGTAGAAGTCGATGATGGGTGAGTTGGGATTCGTCATCAAGTCATGATAGACAGTAGGAACGATCTTTTTGCTGCGATCCGGAAGCACACCCATGAGCTGCTCATATGGCTTGAATGGCTGTCCTTTGGTGAATGTCAAGTTTGCGTTGACACCCTTCACAATGTCTATCACAATGTTAGCATTTATTAATTCCGATTCAGCCAGCTTTACTTACCAGAGATGAGAGGTGCATAATGATAGCGGTAGAACCATGGCCACGATGCGATACCCTTGTAGTAGTAAAATAGCACCCACTGTAGTCCCTCTACGTAGTTCTCGCAGAGTTTGATTTGCTCTTCCGCATATTTTTCCGCGGGCCACTCCTCGAACTTTTGGAGATAATACTTGGTTTTCCAACCTTGGTATTTGTCATTGTAGAGTTTCTTGTACTGCTCCTGAGCTTCTTCACCAGTGGGCTCGACAACGGCAGCCTTGTCATATGACTTTATAACGCGATAGGCGGCCAGGTTACCCTCTTCTTCGTCGTCGTCGTCGTCGTCGCCGGCTGGTTTAGGGGGAAATGACACTATCAGTCTTCTGAAGCCATCTTCATCCTCTTTGGTAGACCAATCCAGATGCATGGCATCTGCGATTTCTTGAACAAATTTACGATCCTCGGCGTCCAAGCTGGCACCCAGATCTAGCGGTTCATCTGACCGCTTAGCGACATAAGGTCTAAGCTTCTGTTTCCAAAGGTCTCTCTGGGCGGATGTAACAATGCGCTGCCCACCCTTTGTGGTCTTTGCGGCGGCTCTATTGGTGCCGTTCAGTGCCTTCTCCATCTGCTTCGATGAAAACCACTTTTCGTCAGAAACCTCGTTTTCGAAATGCTTCAACTCGTAGGTACCAAGTTCTTCCAGGAGTAACTGAATGCGTGAAATGTTCAGTACGCCATCCTTGTGCAGATATCCATCGGTCTTTGGTAAAACTCGTTTGTAAATGTCGAACATGCCTGCCAGGGCGCCTTCGTTGATATGCAAACCAGGCAAATTGGGTAAGAAATCGTTACCGACGAAGAAAGCCATGAGAATAAAATCATCAATGATTCTTTCCAAGTCATATGGAAAGCTGATTGCATCTTTCTCTTGCAATTCTTGAAATTCTATTTCAAGGTATTCTCGGACGATGCATAGATGGAGCAGGTAAAAATTTTGGTGCTCCAACTCCTTTGATTTTGACTTCGACGCTCGGCCGAATGTGACCTCTTCACGAAGCAGACAGAAGTGAGGATCGTGGCTCAATAGACCCAGCATAATCAAGTCGGCATCCAGACCGTACAAACAATGTCGAACATTCGGGTTGTATCCTGGCTGAGCCTTGGCATTTCGGATGTACTCCATAATCTTATGCTCTCCCTCTCCAGGAACTTCGTGACCAGAAAGGACGATTTCACACCCTTGCCAGTCGGTATCTTCTGACACTTTCTTGTTCACAAAATAACGGAGCTGTTCGGAAAGCTTGGCCATAAACGCAGTACCAGGAGTAATGCAGTTGCTGTCAAATGGTTCTTCCTTTGGCATTTCAACGCCCTCAGCGATAGCCTTATCGCGGGCTTTCTCTACGTCCAAAGCAGTACGGAATCGACGGGCTCGTTGCTGGTTCATCTTGGCGCGCGGTGCCACACCGTCAATTGCCATGAAAAAAAGCTGTTTGGGCTTAATTTTCCCAAATAGATGCTCAATGTAGTTAAATATTCTGATGAACATTTCCTCTTCGCTTAATCGGAACGTCGTGTCTTCGCCTGCATCCTTGTGTGTACAATTATGGATGATACCGTTCATGTCCAACTGTCTCTATCGTTAGCGTGGGGTCTTTAGAACAGTGCTTCCTGGCAGATTTTACATATAAACAATCGAACTCGGGAATACGGTTTTCGGCAATGACTTGCGAAATCGAAGGGTAGCGCTCCGAGAGCCACCTGAAGAATTTGGGAACGCTGCGACGACAGAGTTAGTCAAGATGATGCAACCATCCAGCTTGCGACAAGGTTCATACCCCATGGTGCTTGAATCAATACAAATGACTTCTAGAATAATAGAGTATGGGTTGTAATCGAGTTTTCTAAGCTGTCAAGCTTTTGGTCGAACGGAAAGGACGAGGCTTTGAGTCGATCGCAAGTTGCTACAAACAAGAGATATTATCCAATCGTCGCAGCTCAACACCGGCAGACAGAGAAAAGAGAACGGGTTAACAAGAAAACAAGGAAGGAAGAATCCAAACAATAGCTTCGGGTGGCTTATTAGCCAGGGCAAGGTCGTAATTGTAATGCCCAATGCAGCATAAACATGAAAAGTGACTATGAGAGAATGGCGAAGTGGCAGTGAGTCGCACAGCCAGACGCTGTGCCAAAATGGTTGCTTTCGGCGGGGCAACACACAAGCCTCAGGTTCAAGGCGCACACCCAACCAACCCTTGTGCAACAATGCCAGATCGCTGCATCTCCCCGCCCGCGGGTAACTCCTGACTCAGCAGGGTCCCACTTTGCACCACTGAGCTTCATTGGAGGTTCACTTTACGCGCGACGCGTGCTTTCACTTTTGCACCCACCGAGCTCTTCAATCGCCAATTGCCTTGCTGCGCTGAGCTAAACCCCCATCCACGCTTTCGATTCCTACATAACGGTCGACACCTGTCATTTTTAATAACGCGTGAAGCTTCTTTTCTCCATATAAACAAATCACAATGGCACCACCAGCGGGAATGGACCCCGATGCAGATCGTGAGTTGCGCGGTCAAGGCAGATAGTTGATGAAGATAGCTAACGGCAGGATTAAAGACGAGATGAGCCACGAAGAAACCGAAGACCAGGTTGAGCGCCTCATTAATGAGGGTACGATTAGTGATATACAGTGCTTTAGGCATCGAATATTGCTAACACAGGCACAGAATACAAGACATGGAAGAAGAACAGCCCTTTCCTTTATGACATGATTTTGGGGTGTGTAAATTATTTGCTCACACACGCTGTGCTATGGAATATTTACTAACGTTTATAGAACGGCATTGACTTGGCCAACGCTCACTGTTCAGTGGTTCCCCGACGTCAAAGAGCCCGAAGACAAAAACTACAGAATGCACCGTTTATTGCTTGGAACTCACACGTCAGACTCGGGTACAAACTACCTCCAGATTGCCGATGTGCAGGTCCCTAAGCCAGCGAACGCCAACCCCGCCGACTACGACGAAGAGCGTGGCGAGATTGGTGGGTATGGAAAGGCTGGAGAATCATCGACTTTGAAGTTTGAGGTTGTTCAGAAGATTGAACATCCTGGCGAAGTCAACAAGGCACGCTACCAGCCTCAGAACCCAGACATTATTGCAACATTTTGCGTTGATGGAAAGATTTTGATTTTTGATCGTACGAAGCATCCTCTTCAGCCCTCGACCCCAGGCAAGATCAATGCCCAAATCGAACTTATTGGACACAAATCTGAAGGGTATGGTCTAAATTGGAGCCCTCATGAGGAAGGGTTGCTCGCCTCTGGAAGTGAGGATCAAACAGTGGCAATTTGGTGAGCAGTCCTGTAGTAGACAAGTAACAAGACCTTATACTAACTATGACGTAGGGATCTGAAGACACTCGAGGCAGACACACGCACTGTTCGTCCATCAAGGCGATTTACTCACCACACCCAGATTGTCAATGACGTGCAGTACCACCCCTTCTCGAAGCACTTCGTTGGTTCCGTCTCAGACGACCAGACGCTTCAAATTGTCGACTTGCGACAAAGCGACAACAGCACAGCCTCTTTGGTTGCCCGTCGCGGCCATCTTGACGCCATCAACGCATTGTCATTCAACCCTACCTCTGAAGTTTTAGTGGCTACAGCATCTGCTGACAAGACCATTGGTATCTGGGATTTGCGAAATGTCAAGGCCAAGGTGCACACACTTGAGGGGCACAACGACGCAGTGACTTCACTAGCCTGGCACCCAACTGAGGCTGGAATTCTTGGTAGCGCCAGTTATGATAGACGTATTATCTTTTGGGATATGACTCGTGTTGGCGAAGAACAATTCCAGGACGATATGGAGGATGGACCTCCCGAGCTGTAAGCCCTTTCTTCCCCCAACGGCACAATCTGAAATGACCCACTGACTTGCAATTAGACTGTTCATGCACGGAGGACATACTAATCACCTTGCCGATTTCAGCTGGAACCCCAATGAGCCATGGTTGGTGGCCAGCGCTGCTGAAGACAATATGCTTCAGATCTGGAAGGTAGCAGATGCAATTGTCGGTAAGGACGATGATGAGCTGCCCATCAACGAGCTCGACCAATAGGGAGCGGCCAATTTTTATTGATTTGAAAAGTATGAAGCGATTGGAGTGGAATAAGACAAGTTGGCGGAAGAATATTGGCGTATTTGGGTTTTGTTTCTACTGTCATTTGATTCGTTGCAAACAAGTTACGTGGTTGATATTTGGCACAAGAATCGAAAAAGATGTTTATTTCTGAGTGCTATTCGCCCGTTTGTATCATTTTGTCTTGACAGGTGGCTGCAGTTGGCTTCAAACGAAAGCCAACAACATCTCGTTTCCGGAATTGATATTGGCTTCGGTCTCACGTCTTCCTCACTGTAATTTCAACACTATCTTCTTTCCTTTAAAAGGCAGTCTCTTAGAACCCCTAACCCCCCTGTGTCCATTTCTTCATTGACAGAACAGAGCAGGACCATCACTCCAATGCCATTCAGTCCGCCAAGTACACTATCCATCCTGGAACTCTTTGAGCAAGAAGCATATCCTGCTGAGCCCATCCTCCACCGCTCCCACACCCCCAGAGTCGAAGTCACCGAATGGGAAGTAGACGGCCAAATCCTCAAGCGGTTCAAATTCACATACGAAGACATCCTCCGCTACTTTGATGGCCAAGATCCCTATGCCACGGCCCAAGGGATGCCGGTTGCTCAATATAACGGAAAGGACATTGTCTCCCGGCTATGCCAGCATCCTGAACTTGCAGTTGAGTTGGGTAAACATCTGCGACCTAAAGATCTAGTTTCCCTCTACAGCGTGAACAAGGTCTTCCACGCCACCGTAAACGCTTACATGCTGTCCAGTGTTCGGGCGTGGGTGAGCTACAAAGCACCTGAAGCTGCTCGCATATTCCCATTCACCATGTATCGCAAGCATTTGATACCTGACCCGGCTGGGTGGACCTGGAGCGAAGTCGTCAACGACGAGTCATCGCAGTCTCAAGAAGAAATCCGTTCTGTCCCTGGACTCAGATACTTGCAGCTAGTAGTTGGCAGAGACCGATATTGCCGCGAAATCAGCGCCGTACTCGCCCGCAATGGACACCGCACGCCTGCCACGATGCATAGTACGCTTCTCAAGTTGTGGCTCCTCATGGATATAGCGACCAGCTCTCAGCGTGCGTCTCTCCTACGTAACACCGTTGTCTGGACAGATACCGACCTATATAACGCACAACTGCTGTTTGTCAAACTAGGCATGTACTGCAACGATCCCATCTACGGCCCAAGTTCCTATGACATGGTACATCTGATGCTTGGTCAAAAGGGTCTCTATTCACTATGGCAGTTCCTTTTAGCCAAGAAGTTCACTCGTCTGCACGAGCTCCTCGAGCTCAAGATGAAATACGACACCGTTATCACACCAGATCACTGGGGCATCAGCTACTGCGGAAGTACGATGCATGGCGTGCCGTTTGAAGAAGTTGGCACGGGTCACCTCGAAGGCTGGGGCAAGGGAGAGAAACACTTGCTGCGCCCGGACGAACTGATCCCCATAGAAGCCGTCACGCGAGGACTGGAACTCGACGAACACATCACACACATGATGATGTGGGGATATATCGACTTCCAAACCGGCGAGAACTTGGTTCCCACTGAGGAAGAAATGTACATCTCGGATGAAGAGATGGCTCTCAACAACGTCGACACTACACACCACTGGAAGAAGAAACACGCCATGAAGAAGAGGTTTGCCACCCTTACGCCTGAAGAGCAACAGGCTATCATTACTGAAGACGAAGATGACAAACTGCGAGCAATGGCATGGTGCGGAGAAGACATTGACGACTATTCATCCTCCGAAGGAGATGATGACGAGTACTCTTTGGATGATGAAATAAACCGAGGATTCGTGGTCCGCCCTGCAAGAACTCGGCCAGTTCCAGAGATAAATGATGCATCCGGCTGGGGAGACTTTGTCAATTCTGCACTTCGTGGATTAACTATTGATGTCGATGAAGATGAAAGACTCCGGGCCCAGGCCTGGCAATCCTACCAAGCAGCTGAGTATGAAGGAGACTGGGATTGGGTGGCTTGGCTAAAGGAACAGGAAGAGCAAGTTGATGGATATGATGGCGAAGAACAAGAGGAAGAAAGCGATGAAAGTGCCTACGACTCCGACGAGACGGAAACATTAGAGGACTGATATACATACAAGATGCAGCCGGTCGAATCACCATTGTTTTTGATACACTAGCGTGACAGTGAGCTGTATTCCATTCTAAGTAGATAGACCAAAGGCAGTCATGAGGCTAGAAGACCAAACATCAATCTCCCAAGGCTCCATCATCTAGCCATCTCGCCTAATAGAAAAGACTGCAACTAAATACATAAGATAAAAGAAAGAAAGGAAAGGAAAGGAAAATAAGCGGCAGATACATCTTTTTCTACAACAGCATCAAATAAAACCCAATTTGATAACAGCAGACGCTTCCACCGACGCCATGCACCATTACCTTCCACCGCGGACTGAAGTAAAGAACACAAAAGCAAGAACAAAAGCAAGACCATTTTTGATAACTTTTCCTCCTCCAGGGCTTGGTTAATTCCCTCTGCGCATCAGCGACTCATAAGAGTATACCTCGCGGTAGTTCGTTGCAACACATAATGCATCTCCCTGTCCAAGCATGCCAATGCATGAGAAATGCCATGGAACACGAGATACATAAATGTCCTTCTCTTTCATCGTATGTACTTAAGAGTGAGTCACTTGTCGACGTGTGTGTTCCAAACTCAAGGGTCCATAGAAACCAAACACTCTCATCAAGATGAAGAAAATGGGAACGAAATAAAACAAAATGCTGAAGAACATGAGCCACTTCCTTGCAATGCCTGAATATAAAACTAGTCAACCCAGAAAAGGAAAAGCGTGGTATAGTCACTTTTGTCTTCCAGCTTTGCAACAAAATCAAAACATAAATTTGTACCACATTCCGCCTCAAATAGTGTCCGACACTCCGTCCTGGCCCTCCCAAAAAGGAAACAAAAATCAAAAGAGATGATAAAGAAAACAGCATCGAAGAAAACATCCGGGGTTTTTATAAAAACACATTCCAAACCTCCCTTTTTCCCTCAAAACAACATGGTCAAGTCCAGAAGGTATTTGCCAAAATGGTCAAATGCTCTATGTTCATCATTCCAAAAAAACCGTATGGAAAAGCAAAAAAAAAAGAAGAGATTGATGGCACAAGAAAACAAACGCGTATAGCGTATAGTGGTTTGGTGGCGGATGTCAAGAATTCAACAATTCTTGATAGGGGCAACAACGAGGTAGTTGCTAGTATCCTGCAAATTATAAAGCAAATGCTATATGCTTTTTAAGCGGGAGACTTGTTGGATGGTGCCCCACTGCCATTTTGACGAGGCTCATTGCCAGTCACAGCAAGACCGCTAATTCCGCTGGATAGGAAAGCAAAGGGGTCATTCTCGCTGTTACCATTGCCGCCGCCGTTGTTATTATAAAAGTTGTTGCTGGAAGGGGCCCCGGAGACAGGACCGTTTGTGGCTGACTGGAAAGCAGCCTCGGCAGCCCTGCTATCGAATGGCCCAGCACCGTGGGAGCCGGGGGCAGAGTTAAAGCCCTGGGGGTTCATAGAGCCAGGGTAAGCACCGGCGCCACCTCCAAGTCCCGAGGGCAAGAAGTGGCTAGGAGGTCCGCCAAAGTGCTGGTTGTAACCTCCGGCGGATCCAAAGGTGTTACCAGAGGCAAATGGACCGGGGCCGGGACCGGGACCAGGGCCGGGAGTGCCGCCCATTGAACCCTGGCTCATGCTGTATTGAGAAGCATTGTCCATGGGAGAAGGGTAGCCAGAATCAGCGACAACAGCTGCGCCCGCACGAGACGCTCCACAGCGCAAACAGCAGACATTCTTGGCAAAGTTGTGGTAACCGCAAACCTCATTGCCACACTTCCAATCACCTGCACGGAACGGGACAGCGCCACCTCCACCACCCATGCGTCCATGGCCGCCCATAGGGCCATGATGGCCGTGACCGTGAGCTCCATGAGAAGGCCCTCCCATCATGTTAGGTGGCCCATAGCCACCGAAGTTTCCAGAAAAGTTATTTCCACCGGGTCCGCTCTCGTTTGCACCATGGCCACCGGCCGGGTAAGAGCATCGGAAGCAAGCAGTTCGACGTTGGAAGTTGGAGAAACCACAAGAGGGGCATGTCCAGTCACCAGGACGCGGCCTGTTCTTGCTAGGAGGAAATGGTGTGAGAATGTCCTGGGCTCGGTCAAGAACACGGCTAGAGGATGGAGAAACCTCAATGGCTTTCTCGTTCAGGGCGCGGCCATTCATGCAAAGGCTTTCAGCAGCCTAACAAGATAAAGCAAGTTAGTATATTAGTCTTTTTATACTCGTATGTTTATGTAGTAAGAAATCATACCTCTTCGTGGGAAGAAAAGACGGCAAAGCCTGTACCGGTAGGCTTGTGCTGCTCTGGCGTTCGCAGTGTCCAGAAGGCAATAGGGCGACCACCAAATTGAGTGAACCAGCTCTCTAGCTCGGACTGCGTGGTATCGTGTGGCAGACCAGACATGTGTAAAACCTTGCTTCGCTCAGAGAGGAATGCTCGTACGTCTGCTCTGGCGTCCATGGGTCTAGTCAAGACGTCGGGGTGGTCTTGAGCAGGTTGTGACTTGCGAATAAGACCTTGAAGAACACGAGCCAGGGTAATGGCCTCTTCCATGGCACGACGGGGTGAGGCGGGAGCTAGAGCCTGCAGGTGGAAAGGAAGGTTGTGCTTGATCGGCGCGCTGGTCTGAACCGGCTCAACCTCGAGCGCGGCACAGATGTTAGTGAGCAGCGATGGGCCAAATGGCAGGGACTCAGGATGATGCTGTTGCCAGCGCTGATACTCGGTGCGGAGGTCGAACGTGCGAGAGTGCTGAAGATAAGGAGGTAGTACCACAGCCTTGTCCCGAGCCTCTCGAGGTAGTTGAACCCGAAGGTCCCAGGCGTCGAGAGTCACGAAGACGAAGTCCAGGTTCTTGGATGTAAGCTGCTCGGTAGCAAATGCGTCGAATCGAGCGATAGCGTCTCTAAAGGTACCGGCGTTTCGAACGTGCTCCCATGTCAAGGTAGTCAAACTCGCTAAAGTAGGGGGTGGCCCCCATTATGTCAGTGACTGAGCTTTGGGGATTGCAATGACAGTTGGACTTCAAGGCACGGAGACAGTTTAGGGGTTAGGCTAGACCGCCACCGGAGAAGACATCGAAGAGCACAAACTTACTGCAGAGTGGTGTGATGGGAGTGTTAACCGGCTTCACAAGGACACTTTCATGAGTAATCTGCAGGCTCACGTTAGTATTCCGAGGTACAAAGGGGGTGTGCTTCAGATGTAGCTCACCTCCTCCAGAGTGTTGGCGTCGAGAAGGATCCAGCCGAGTTCAATAACCTCAGCGGAGTCCTTTGTCACATAGACGCCGTGCTCATCGCATGTGGTTGCGACGTGGATGACAACATAGCGATCCACGCTGAACGGGGGCAATGGTTGTTGAGCAGCCATGTTGATTCGTTTGCTTTGGTGGCAAGTCTGCTCTGACGAAAGAGATGATCCAAAGATGGACGTCAACGGGTGCTCGGCAAGGGCAGGTGTCTGCGCGAACGGCCTATTCCCGTTTGGAAAATGCGAGAATAAAGCAACTAGCGAGAACCGATGCTCGACTGTGACAGTAAGTTTTAGTTTGACGACGTGGTGACCGAAGCGAAGTCGCAGCTATGATGTAAAATCGATCGCGGGCCGAAGCTTCAGGAGGTCTCGAACTCGAGTCGACGTGACGGCAAACAGGGGGAGGAATAATTATGCGAGCCCAAAATGAACAAACAGGAAAAAACGGAGAAAGGGAATTGGCCTCACACCAAGCCAATCAGAAAAAGAAAAGAGAAAGCGCAAGAAAAAGACACCCTCACCGTCCAGCTGACAATGGAAGAAAAGCGATATGGAGGAAGAGAGAGAAAGGTGAGTGAGGGATGAGTTGGAGAGTGAGGTGAGGACAGGCACCAGGGAAAAATCTAGGGCGTGGATGGAAGGATGGGGAAAAGGGACGCCAACAGCTACAGACAGCCAATGGTTGGTTGGCTAGGCCTGAGGACTCTACGGGAAAATGACGGGAGGACTGGGACAAGGCGATGAATTGACTTTTCGTAAGAGAGCAAGAAACAGCGCGAGAACCCACATCCACAATTGGAGCGGCGTCCCAATCAGGTACCGTTTGTTCATCCACTATAATTATAGCGAGTAATCCAGTAAAAGACAGGGCAGTACGGGCGGGAACAGGCAAGCCAAATTGGTAACCAATAAACCAGACTGGATCTGACTTGCGATAGTGATCACTACGTACTCGAATTCCTCACGGATTAAAAAAAAAAAAAAAAAAAAAAAAAAAGGCAGAGCGAAATTTACAACCACAACAGGCTCAGACATATGTCCTATACTGGATGTAGATAAAACAGCTTGCTGTAGGCTGCCACTGATGCGCGCAATTATCGCCATCCAGGGTGCTGTAAAGGGAAAAAATGGTGCTTTGGGTACCTGAGCCACAGTGGGGTCGAGCGGGCCCGTTTTAGGCCTGATATGCCCTTTCATTGCCTGGTTTTGGCGCAATGACGGCCTAGCACAGCGCACTGCTCGCTATAATGATTGCAAAAGGTCGCTGGCTCGGGGCCCCCCCCCCCCACTGACAGACGGGTGGCATCCTCATTATGCTAAAACGTAGCAATCCGATACTGTGCTTCTGCTGTAGTGACAGTTCGCAGGAGCAAGTGCAATTTTGTTACATGTACTGGAGCCCAAGCTGATGTAGGGATCAATCAATTACCTGCTGAACAAACGCCGGGTTGTTATGTACCATATAATCTACCATCTTAGCTGATGTAACGAGTGAGTGCTTCGATTCCGCTGCGCATGTACCTTTACGAGTGGCTGCCTACTGTTCCTGGCCAATGCTGGCCTCACAAGATGGACGTTTCTCAATGCATTGTTCAGGTTGCAACGAACACAAAGACATAGAATTCACTGATACATCCAAGCAATCTACTCGTTTACCAATCATCACGGACATCGGAGAAATTTAAAACCAAGTCAAGACCCTCGTTGCTTGTGGATACTGGTTGAGAACAAGTGGGTGGCCCTGTTGCTTCGTACTTGACGGTGCCCATGCATGCAAGCCCATTGGCATCACCTGTAATACAGTTCCCACCTTGACATGGAGAAGCGCGTCTTCCGTGGCCGCTTTGTATTCCGACCGCGTTGCGTTTATTTTCATCTTTCGTCTTTTGGTCGATGGGCTCGCTATAATGCCATTATGGGTTACTTTTGGAAGCCACTATAATTAGGTGCGATCTTTCTATGAGTCAATGCCAAGGATGTGCTCGCTGACGAGTATGATTGATTGTTGAGACAAGTATCATGGATTGTCCCGGTGTCGGAAGCATGTGCGTACGTCCGCGCCACGTAAATAATCATTAGTGAGCTGATTGTCGATGGCATGCAACTACCCTGTCGCCTGGGGTTCAAAAATCAATTGGCAGTGAATGGTGAGCTATCGGTTATATTAGCTGTGACTAGTAGCTGTCTTATCCCCTGTGATTGTGAAGTTTCATAGTGGAATACCGTTGTCACACTTTTGTTGGGACAGTTGCTTCAATCAGCTTCAGCTCCATTTCGCCTCCGTCAAGACATGGCTCAATGTGGAGGGTTATTAGAATGGCATGAGTTGTAATCAAGCAAGAAGATGGCGGAATTGAAATAATAATAGCATGCAAAGTATGCTGCTGGCCAGCACCAGGTCTCTACACACCTCGGTTCATCAAGCAAGTTGCGATACAAGTGTAATTTTGCTAGCAGCGAGTTTCAAAGCACGCTCAAATGATGTCAGTCTTCCAAGGGTTCTGTGGCGCAACGATTCATCCACGACAAATATTACAAGAACAGCGCTTTACCTCATTTGATGGAGGTATGCTGCAATTCCGCCATGCCCTCAAATATATTTATACGGAATCATCGATATATGCCTGCCCTCGCATGTCTAGGTCTAATATAGCGTGTACTATTTACTAGCGTCCGTTGCTCAGCGCCTTTGTGGTTATGGTTGTCCGCTAGCGTTATTGATAATTCCCTGTTGCACTACTTACAATGTAACGCGTTAACGTGTGGGCAAGTGACTGTCGTCATTTGCGCCACCCGGATTGTTTCTTTTTCAGACACTCTCCAGCTTTCTTCTCACTTCAGCCCTACTCCCGACTGCCAAAACACCAGAGCAGACCCTCTATTATATATTTACATCCTACCGACGGATCGATAGCTATACCTTCTTACCAGTACCTTATTTTACTCGGACTAAATCGTTCCTCCACCACCGCAAACATGGGTGTCGCTTCTGCTGTTCTCATCGTCCTCATCACCATCCTCTGTACGCAGCGCTCATCCTTTGCGCATCCAGATCTAGTTTGCTAATTTATCTCCTAGTCCCTCCTGCGGGAGTTTGGGCCGTTGCAGGATGCGGCATGGGTATGTATACTCCCTCTTAGAACGAAGCTGTCTCGAGATTTGAGAACTGGTTGCTGACATGTGACCGACTAGATTTGTTCATCAACGTTTGCTTGACGCTTCTCGGCTACATCCCCGGACACCTGCACGCATTCTACCTCGAATATATCTACTATGATCGCCGCGAACAGGCACACGATGGCCGCTACCCAACCGCGCCAGCTCCTGGCGTTTACTCTGACAATGTCCAGACTGGCGGCCAGGGCTACGGCACAGTCAACCATGCATAGAGGGCGTGGTATTTTGGGAAAGGGGGTTTGCTATGATACCAGAGGAGTTAATACGCTGTCGAGTGTCTTCTTTTGAATATGCAACGGGTTGCTAGTCAGTAAGAAGAATCGTATTTTACACAGATTGAATGGATGTTTTGCGATTTAATTTTTTTTGCCAGGCGCGCAAATATGTTGTGACCCTTCTCAGGCCGATGGAAGCAGGACGATTCCATGCAAAATATCCATTACAGCCGCCTCTATAAATCGAGCCTCGTATATGAATGGAATGGGCTGTTATATAACGATGAAGGCGTCTGAACATGACACCGAATGGTGGTGCTTTTATCTACATGTAAACAGATCGGCAGCCCTCAACGTCACTCCCGATGCGCACACGAACTACATCTCAGTTGATGGGTTCGCGCTTGTTATACTAGCGAGAATTAACCAATCAACTGTCGAGCTAGAGGAAAAGAAAGGACAAAAAGATAAAGATAAAAGATAACCCAACTCATAGAGCCATGGCTTTGGATGTACCACGGTACCGTAGCACTTGAGGTGTCGTGGATGAGGGTGGCGCACTTGTCCACGTCGGTTCCAACCCCACATTCATGAGCTGGCGGAGGCATACGTTTCGCTACCTATTTGGGTGGTAGTCTGCTGGTCCAGGCGGTAGCATAACTGTACATCATACATTTGTGCATGTGTTGTCGCAGCCAAAACGAGATTTGTAAAGGATTATCGGCCAATTGGCGTGGCACAACACATCAGACCAGGATCTCACCAGCTTGGGCCACTTAAGCTCTGGCCGAGGCATCATGTTTAAGCGTCTCTGACTGGTCAATATTCCGCCATGATTTGTGTTTCCATGTTCGAGTTTGTCTGACGCACTACATGAAAGTCCATACTCTGGTTTCCAGAGAGGTACACACAACATTCAGTGACTCCTTGACAGCGCATCACATCTACTGCGGGAGCGCCTCTTTGGCAACGGTTGATGGGACAAGAGACACCACACTTCGGGAGACTCCGATTCCTGTCTTGTTAGGCCCTCTTCTACTTTATATCTCGTCGTCCATTTTGTTTTCGTTGTCAATTGCTCCTTTTCCAATTTCAGCTCGATAATTGTCAACAATGAACTGCAACCCTCAACAACTGCGTGCCATTGATCCCTCGACTCTATAGCGCTGTCTCGTCCCCTTCTCCCCCCCCCTCCCCCTCCAGCCAGACGGTCCTAGCGTCGTCGTCTCCCCTGCCACCTCCTCCCCTACAGTTGTTCAAGCGCCAATTCCCAAGTCCCCACGGCGCCCTAACGAACATCGGCCCGCTATTATCTGCCGTTTTCCCCGCCATCTTGTATCTTCAAACCTTCGCAACTCATCCAACATTCAATCTCTCGCGACAATACCTCACGACCAACTTCTCACCACCATCATCGTCGCCTTTTTGCCCGACTGATCGCCTTGTTCTTCCTCGCATAAACCACATAATCTCACATGGCCATGTCATAAGCCTGCAGTTGACGCCGCTGCAAGTGGCCCATTTTGTTAAACCTCATTGACCCTGGCCGCAGCTTGCATCCTGCAGTCCAGTTCCCACACAGCACGGCCATCCAGCCATATCCATCACGCCACGTACTATCCCTATCCCGCTGCTGGGACCCAACTCGTCGACTGGCGGATCAATCTAACAAATCAATTGAATAAATGACTCGCCCTAGTCGTCGACTCGCCAATATCTTGAAATCTTGAAATCATGCCGCCTACAGTTGCGGTGTCGACGGGTTCGCAACATCAACCACCATTGCCCGCCATCTCGTCACCCTACTCTCTGCAGAAACAGACGCAACCATTGTTTCCGTTCTCTCTCAGACTTCCTTTTCAATCAAACACAACAAGTCTCGCCCAGTCAACGGCTGAAGGGAAAGCGATCCCCGTTGACCTATCGACAGCACAACATCGCACGTCGGCGCTTCGAGAAATTCACCATAACTTTCCTAGCCGCCACCGATACGCAAAATCTACTGGTGCGCAAAACACTACCTTTTCCGAACCAGTCATTGTTCGCAGCTACTATAATCCGCAACCTCCCAGCCGGTCTCATAGCGTGAGCCGCAGAGGCAGGACTGTTCGTAAGCCAGCCAACGGCACAGCGACATTTTCTTCCAACGGGAGCACTAGACCTGCCAAAGCAAAATCGCAAAAGTTTTCTATAGGGCGACTTTCTGTTCCGCGAATCATGGCTAGACTTAGTGGGTTGGACGATTCACCTCAGTCTGATCAATCAGAGGCTACGGCGAGCCTACCGCCCGTCGAGGCATTCTCATTCAAGAGCTTTCTTGGCAATGTGAACGATCCAGGTAGTGAGAATGATATTAGTGCCGACCTAGACCGAATAGCAGAGATATGCGCGCGGTCAAAATATTCACTAAGCAATCGATATGAAGTACACCATGCACCACACGGGTCTGGATCTGAATTTCTCGTGGCAGCCCAGCAACGGGCTAACAACCCTGGTCCGACGCTCCAAGTCATAACTTCGGATGATGAGCAGCAGCAAAGTACGGCTCGAAAGAGGCGAAGGGTAGGTCGAAGAAATAGCAGAGCAATGGGTACGCTAGAAACGATAATGTCATCCAGTCGTTCCTCAGAAGAGGATCGATCGAAAAAGAAGTCAGCACGAGAGCTCACTGAAGAGATTCGAGGCAGGGTAGCTTTAAAACACTCAGCTCACGCCTCGCCAACCACATCCCCCCCTGCCACCAACGACGGACACACATCGGAACAACAGCCAGATCGTGAATCTTCTGCTCCGCGGCGGTCATCGGCATCTTTAGCTCTCATAGACAACGGAAATCAGTCATGCCCAGCTGCTAGACGAGCATCCGTCATGGGTCTCGTAAGCGAACCAGCAGAGCCTCAAGAATGCGCAAGTCACCTCGAAATTCGTACATCTCACCACGTCACAAACGACGATTCTTCCGGCCACTCACACTTCTCCCACCCGGCCACCACTGGTGCCTTATCTTCTGTGGACGCCACCACAGCGACTGGGCTTCTTTCCAGTCTGGCAGATTGGATGCCATGGGGCTCGCAAACTAAATCGCCTAGGAAAGCAGAAGGTCGGCTGCGTGAACTGCTTAAGTCGGCTGAATCAAACAAGAATTCTACAAAGACACATTCACATCCGCAGTAAGTCGACTGTGGCTCTCTGGAGAAAAGGAGTCAACAATGATAATGACACGATATTCTGCCATCAATTTCTGTAACGATAGTTATACATATATACCCTCTGCGGGATACAATTAGATATCCCATAGCGAACCACAACACGTCAGCATAACAATACACAACATGCCGTCAAATTTAATATGATATCCCAAAAGTTGGTGTATTTTGCTTTGAGCCTATTATAATCATTTATACATGAAGTGATGATTTGTCTCCCACCATACAAAGAGCACACAGATGTCTCGGGGGCACCACGTCTTCGATGCTATAAACCCTTCCCAGTCCTTATCAAAAAGCCCATGCATAAACGCCCTACAACAAAATGCCATGTACTCACACAGATAATCTTCAACTTTTCATTCCACATAAATGCCGATACGCATTCTTGAACCCTAACTCAGAATCATTTGCGTACTGCAATGTTCTTTCTACTGCGCAATGGACTGCGCGGTATCAATATGTTGTCGTTTGGTTTCCTGATCGCCATCGTCTCCTTCACTGCTACGCTTCTTCTCCTTATCGACTGCGCCTCCAGAGGCTCCATTTCGGGCTGCTGCCTTGCGAGCTTCGCGCTCTTTTCGTTCCTTCTCTTTACGGAGAGCTTTAGATTCAAACTCGTGCCAATCACCATCGATGAGAGATAAACTTTTTAATTGTGTTAGATGGGGGCGTTATAGCCAAGAAGTGAAGAAGAGGTTTACTTACTCGGTTGCTTGCTTAGTATGTGGCTCTTCCGTAGTGAAATATGGGTGCATGAGCACTTCTGCAGCAGAAGGACGTTTTGCAGGGTCATAATGAAACATGGACTGCATGAGCTCAAAGGCTGCAGGTGTCAACTTGTCCTGGAATTTTTCCGCGAAGATGCTCTTGCGTTTGTGTGCTGGCCGTAGCAGTTCGAACCAGGCCATGTCAACCAGGCCTGGCCAATCTTGTCGGTTTGGTGTGCCCATAATGCTGTATATCTTCTCCAGTTGACTCAGTTCAGTTCCATCTCCAGCAAAGGTCGCGAGACTAGTGAAGATTTCCATCATCACGCATGCCGCGCTCCATACGTCGACAGCGGCGGTGTACTTAGTCTCGCCAAGTAGAAGCTCAGGGGAACGATACCAAATCGTGATGACACGATTCGTATACTCTAATTGGTGGTGCTTGGCATAGAATCTCGCCAGTCCAAAATCTGCGATCTTTAGAATACCATCCTTTCCAACCAGGATATTTGCAGCCTTGATATCGCGGTGCAAAACTCCGCGCGAGTGCAGGTAATCTAGACCTTCAAACAGCTGTCGAGCCAAATCCTTCTTCTGAGGTGCTTCCAGCTTGAATGACGGGTGGTGTAGGATGCCTGTGAGGTCGTGCGCAAGGTATTCAAATACCATAAAGCAGTCGTTCTGTTCAACCATCACTTCTTGCAGATTGACAATGTTTATGTGTCGCAAGGATTGCAGGAGCTTAATCTCTCGCACAGCAGTAACGGGGAATCCATCTCTTTCGCCTTCCATACGGATCTTCTTCAAAGCCACTGAATCTTTTGTATAGACGTTGAGTCCTTTGAACACCTTTCCGTATGTACCTGAGCCTACGACAGATCCGTTGCCAGGTTTTCGATAAAAGACTGACTCTGACTTCACCAGCTCCGGCGCTAAGGTCGGGCGAGGCTTAGGTTTTCGGACAATCTTCTTGACTTTGCGCATCCGAGGTGCCATTCTAGGGCCATCTGGCGGCCTGCGCACATCTCCTCCACGATTGCTTGGTTGAGTCGGTGCTCCAGCTGGAGGCTCGCGATCAGCCTTCTGGTTTTGGAATATCGTAGGTTTACGTGGGGCTGCATTCAGCTTTTGTGATATTTCAGGTTTTGGTGCAGCCAATGTTGGTTTCGATGTTGACTTGAAGGCGAAGCTGAACTTGGACGCAGTCTGCGCCGCAGGACCAGAGGGTGCATTTTTGGGAGGATCAGGCTTGTGAGCTGAATTCCTATTATCAGAATTGGAATCATGAGTAGAATTCCAGCCCCTTGAATCGAGCATGTCAATATCCATGGGTTCATGTCGTTCGTCAGGACGTTCGTAGCCATTTTCAGAGTTCTGTCTATGATACTCAGGGTCATCCGCTGGGTAATCTCTGTTGAAATGATTGAATCCGCTCTGTCCGCCTCTAAAAGCGTTGTGAGATCCAGGTCCGCGAGGCGGACCGCGACCAGGGAAAGGCGCGCCTCTAGGGTTGCCACGGCCACCACCACCGCGGGCGAAATGGGACATTGGCCCTGATGGTGGTGCAAATGAGTTTTGATCTGCGGCAGGTCCAGTTGGTGGCGGACGGCTACCATACTCATTCAGGTTGTGCGACGGGTGGCTGTCATAGTCAGTACTCAATCATTGGCAATTGAATTGTGAAAACATGGGCACTTACTGTGAGGGCGAATTTGACTGCGTATTAGAGTTGGAACGCCCTGTTCCTCCATACGAAGAGGGCGATTGGTTGTGGAAATTTGAGTGGTGAAGCGGGGGTGAGCGAGAATGTCTTGATGCATGTGTCGTGTTAGTGCGCCGGGCTAGGTCATCATCTCTCACAGACCTTGATGAGTAATGGGTATCGATTGAGCCATCCCGGCGCTTTCGCCCTTCGTCAGGTATATGATTTGTGGATGATTCGCCATCTCTGTGTCGCTGTGAATCTCTGCTATGGTGACGTCGTGATCGCGAAGAAGGGCTCCGCGAGTCTCTTCTGTCTTGTGACCTTGGCGGATATGCATCGTGCTCCAACGGACCTGGAGATCTGTTGTATGAATGCCTCCGCGATTTTGAATGGCGTTGCCCAGATCTTCCCGAAGATTTGTGCGATCGGTCATGTCGGCGAGGCGACGAACGTCGTTCATGAGAAGAATGTCGCCTGCGTTTTCGCGATGATTCGGAGGGACGGCCACGGTCACGGTCACGGTCACGGTCGCGGTGCTGCCTCGAAGAGCTATGTTCGCCACGGGATCTTTTCTTGTGTGAGGAGTCCCGAGACGCACTACGACTCCTGTGTCTTCGGCTAGATGATGGGGAACCAGCGGCGTCTCGACCTCGACTTCGATTACGATGGGATGGCTTTTCAGGTTCGGAGTCGCGCGCCTGTTTGGCACGAAAACGTGGGATTAAATCCTCGGCTGCTCCTGGTCGGTTCTGTGAGTCAGGCGGGAGGTCCCTTGGTCTGTCTCGACTACGATCTCGTGAAGTGTGCCGGCGTTGCGAGCCTTGGTGCGGCCTTGGTGAGCGTGGAATGTCATTGCTGGAGGGATGTTCACGAGAAGATGGTTGACGGCTTGGAGAGTTTGCTCTTCCGCTGGGTACCGAAGACCCATCACGGCCATCGCTTCTCCCGTCGTCTCTCATGGCCGCATGTCCAATAAAACAAGTTGTCAGGGTGGTGGAGTTGGTGGATGGGATCGGGGATGTCAGTTAGTATGCACGCAGACTGGTCTAGGATTTTAGTGCAGTGCAGCCGCGCTAAATCGCCGCACCTTACCCGGCCATACCACTGCTGTGGCCACCCGCCTCACAGTCCTCTCGCCGCAGCCAGCAGGTTGGCCATCTGCCAGCAGATGTCCATTGCATCTGCTGGCTTGAGCAATAATTTATGCAATGAATAAAAGTGTAAATCACCGCGTGTCAACATCCTTAGGAGACTCCGATGCTGTGGATCAACATGTGGCTGCAAGCTTCACAATGATGGTCCATTCAATCAGCATATGATTTGACGACTTGCCTTGGCGGTTTTGTCCATGCACTTGCAGAAACCGTAACTGGGCAAATATTCCGTCCTGGACAATCTCTTCGCGAAGCATATCGCAGCCCTGGCTTTCATCTTAAATCCCTGTGGTTGATCGCGTCTTGAGAAAGAACGCCCAGCACCAATGCAGGCTTCATCCTCAGCTGCGGTTTGTTAATTGCGCACTACATAATGTTGATCCTTTCGAATCAATTTACAGTCCATCTGCCCACATATCCATCAACACCAAATCCACCCAAATGCAGCTGGACTTCAACAGTAATCTCGTCATACGGCCGTTAGCCAAGTTCGCATAGCGCGTTTTCCGAAAAGTCGTTCGTTGAGCATGTTCAGTCCCAGCGATTGGTTGAAATGGCCCGTCATCACAGTTAGTAGGCGATAGTGTCACATCCGCCACCGAAGTCCTCCGTTGAGTGAGTGAGCGCCATCGACAGCCAAGAGCAGCTGGTAAAATGCGCACCGGGACACAGTGTAGTGAGTAGGTGATCTTGGAGCACGCTATCTCATGTAATTTGTGCATTTGTTGCAGTGCAGAACAAACCAAAGCCTCGCTTGTCTGCATTTATCATGCACTCGCCATGGTTGCAAACAACGCGCAGGATAGCAGCGACCAGTCGAGGGCGCTGTAGTGCTATAATCGCATGATATGGCGCAGAAATCCTTGCTCAAATCGATAGATGGCAGTCTTGTGTGCCTTTCATGGATGATGCAAGTGAGTCTCGAGTCTCAAAATCATCATAGCGAATTTGATGAGCTGGCGAGTCTGGGATATTAGGTCGAGAGCAGCGGCCTCAACAGTACCGACGCTCCGTTAAGAAAAAAAAATGTCATACTCGGTCGATATGCAGCGCTTTATCCGTATTCACATGTTGCGGCTGCTATGCCCTTGCGTACAGCCGATACAAGAGATGCTTCGTGGTGACATTGATTTGGTATGCTGGATCCAGGTGTGTGCGAATGCGAGACGGACATAGTGGATCATGTGACGAGCCAGTCTCAGAGGCAGTGGCCTGTGGCGTCGATCCTCGGCTTGACTCTTCAGGCTCCACCGCATGGGACGCCGCCGTGGCCATGTCGGAGGTCGGACAAGACGCAAGTTTCCGGTCTGAAGGCTATGCAAGTCGACGAAACTTGGCAAGCGATAGTGAAATGCGTACAAATTGTCGATAATTTCCCTGTCTCTGTGACACGGAGATATTTTACTTTTGCATTTCGACTCTACTTAACTAACAGGCTGCTTCCATCAAATCCGGCCAGCGCACTAATTGTCCGTACGACTTTACGTGTGGCCGTGGCTCCTATCCTGGTACTTGAAAGGCTAAAAAAAAAAAAGCTTACACATAATAAGCAGCCCAATACACCTATCTCAGCAACAAAATCTCGCCTTCTGGAACACTGGATTTCAAGGTCAATCAGTCATGGAGTGGTTAGGTCGCGCAAAGATTGAGTTCACTCATGCCCCGTCACCACGAGTATTAACAACCAAGAATGGCGAGCAGACGGATCTTCTCAAGATTTGTGAAAAGACGACACCGCCATGTCACTTGAACCCCCTCCTTTTCAATGGCCATTTGCAGACGATGTGGACGGCGACAAAGCCAGCTGGGCCGGCGATTTACTATCGCAGGAAGCTATTTGAGGCTGAGGATGAGAGGTACAAGGGTAGCTTCGCCGTTGACTTTGCTGTTCCACCATTTGAGGAATCCGACTCGACTTTGTCACGACGAACTGTGTACTATACGGATGAAGAGCTATCCAAGCTTGGGTCTGATGACAGTAAACCAATGCTTGTGGTCCTGCATGGCCTCTCTGGAGGATCTCACGAAATCTACTTGAGACACGCCATTGCTCCCCTGGTCAAGGATGGTGACTGGGAAGTGTGTGTGGTAAACTCTCGTGGGTGTGCCGGAAGCAAGTTCACCAGTGGTGTTCTCTACAACGCACGAGCTACTTGGGACATCCGACAGGCGAGTTGATGACTTTCTTTTGTCTAAGCTAACAAATTGCTAACTAAGCTGCTAGACTGTCAACTGGCTACGCAAGACATATCCTAATAGGCCTCTCTTTGGGTTGGGTTTCTCCCTCGGTGCCAATATGCTTACCAACGTATGTGACATATGGTAGTCTGAAATCCTGGTAGTTGAAATTGCTAACGTATGTTTCAGTACTGCGGAGAGGAAGGCGCCAAGTGCCAATTGAAGGCAGCCATTGCTTGCTCTAACCCATTCAACCTTGATGTGACCAGCAAGATGCTGGGGAGCTCTTTCATCGGCAAGGAAGTATACTTGCGTGTCATGGGAAGTGCCATGAAGGAACTGATTGAAAGACACAAGAAGGAGTTGCAGCAACACAGTGATTTGGATCTTGAGTCCATCCAGAAGGTCACGTACCTGTACGAGTTTGACCGAGCAGTCCAGTGAGTCCACACATATACTCGCCATTCCTATCGTTTCGGTACGGTTAACAAATTTAGGTGTCCTACGTGGGGCTACCCGACGGAATCTGCCTACTATCGCGATGCTTCTTCTGTCGATGCCGTATTGTCCATCCGAATCCCTTTCCTGGCTATCCAAGCCACAGACGATCCGGTAAGTTAGCTGTCAGTTGTAAACAGAGTACTCGTATTAACCTTGTCTTAGATTGCCGTTAAAGAAGGGTTGCCATACGAAGAGTTCAAGCAGAACCCCAACACCCTGATGATTACTACCTCTTTAGGTGGCCATCTTTGCTGGTTTGAGACTGGTGGCAGCCGTTGGCATACCCGTCCCGTAAGTTGAATCTCTCGGATCTCTTTTCTTCAGGGCCCTTTTTGATAATTTCCAATTGTTTACTAATTCTCCTAGATCTGCAACTTTTTCAACTACATCGCTTTTGAGACAGATCTCAGCAGCGTCAGCGCCCAGCAGGACGATGACTTCACATCCAAGCACTCGCATATGGCCGACTATGCTCCTATGCGACGCAAATTGCATTTTTCAAAAGAGGAGTGATGTTACGCATATTTATACGCTCGCTTTCTGGAAGTATTCATTTGTATTTAAAAATAGAAGATCTTGTATCATAGCATAAATAGACCGTTAGATAATAGCAATCCACCTACAGACATATCAACATTATTTACATTGTGCTGGAACTTCAAGTACATACTCCAGGAATCCCTAACTCCCAAAAACGCCTAACAATGCAGATCAATACCAGAGATATCAAATTATGCAAAAGCGACCTTCTTCTTGGACTTTCCGGACTTGGTGCCCACTGATGCATATGACTTGACATTGACCTCGTCGTCGTCTCCATCCGTCTTTCTCTTACGCTTCTTTCTCAACGACTGCTTGACGTCTTCGAGTTTGGCGCTCTTCTCCTGCTCCTTCTTCTCGGCTTCGGCTTGACGAGCCTCGCGAATCTCCTCCATCTGGCGCGCCTTGATCAACTTGGACTCGATCTGTCCATCTTTTTCCGCTTGCACGATAGACAGAATGGTATTCATGCTCTCCTATAGACATCAATATTAACAATTGATCTAGTTTTATGACCTTATCTTGATCAAGACCAAGCCACCATTGGTGAAATACATACCCTGTCGTCGACAAAAACTTTGCCCTTCTTCTTGCCCTTAGGCTTAGTTACTCCAACTGGTGTGATCATGTTGAGAGTAGGGATACCCAGTTCCTCGGCCGAATATGTCTTCTTCTTGGGCTTCTTGAGAAGCAGCGCGCGGTTCTTTTCCTTGAGTTGTTGCGACACAACGGGGCCCTTGGGCTTTTTGGTCTTGGAGACTCCGTCGGTGGATGATCTTTTGCCACCCTTACCGCCGGCAGACTTGCCGGCGGTATGTTTACTTTTCATCGTACTCGTCCGACTCGGTGCCATCGTGTTGGCTTGCGATTGAATGTCGTAGATAGGTACTTTTGAAGGTGAAGTAGAATTGAGCGTGGCGACGGTGGGATGGCTAAGAAGCTCAGGAAATTTTTCTGGGCCGATAAGCCTCGATAAGCATTGGGGTTCCTTCTTAGTGGAGACGGCCAGAGAAGAGCTTCAGTCTTGTGGTGAATGGTAATATCACAGCTGCTTTGTTTTTAGGCAAATTTTCAGCCTGGCAAATTGAATGAATTATTTTATATTTTGCTTTGGCGTTTATTTGAATGACGAGACAAAACTAGTTGATAAAGACAAGTTACTAGGGTGCTTGGTCCTCCCTGCCCTATGCTTTGCTGTACTGTTGCGATGCGTGGGGCCCTTTACAATCGTTGAGCGACACCATAAAGCCCTTGAATTATGTGGACTGAGATATTTTTTTAAATATTACCAAATTATCAGAGATAGGAATGAAGCAAATACTTAGACATATGTTTCGCCGATGAATCATAACAATTACCTCGCCTGGAATTTCTTCTGTACGGTAAGGGGAACTTCCAGTAGCGCCAATGGCTTTTTTACGTACTGCTGTCTGTGTTTCTGTAAGGGCAGGTAGTGCTCTTCTGGCGCAACATGGCATGGCGTCAGTGGGTAGAGTTAGTGTCTTACAGGGCAGTTGGGCGGGGGACGCCTTGCCGAGTGCGTCACTCTGGGTTGGCCGTAGGTGCTGGCCAACTGCCCCCATGGCGGCCTGGTGGCAGTGGAATAGGGAGCAAAGTGGGGAAATAGGCCCAGTGCGGTTTTTTCCCAGGGCGGCTTTAGCTGGTTTGCTGCCCTCATTTGCCTCTGTAATCGCTGTATTCTCTCCTGCTAGGTCCACGAACATTTCTGGGTCTTCACTGGCAAACTCTCGCCTTGTCTCCTCTCCAATCCCAACGCAGAATTCTTTCGCCTTTTTTCCCTCTTCGAATCCACCATCCAAAAACACATCACAACAATTCCTCACTCTGCCCCTTTCGATCGAAACTCAACCTTTACCTGACTATCCGCAAGCACAACCTCTAGCATCCAAACCAATTTCCATCCATCATATTTCCACACCGATTCTTCTCGACTAATTTTCGCCGCATCACACAAAGCTACTATACACGTATCCCAGCGATCGCTACTCCGTCTGTTCTTCATTTCACCTAAATACTTCGACACTTCTACCCTCCCTCGAACCTCATTCTCGCCCCGGCACATATCTCATCGCTGCTGAGACCAACAGTTTTTCCCCCTGTATTATTACCCTCACCGTCTCAATTCGCCAAGCCCTATCGATTGGAAACTATCCGTCATAAGCATCGCGTGCCCGGCTCCCGCCACCCACATCGTCATCGTCCAGGCCGCTTGATTCCTGGAGCCAAACACCGACTCCGCGTCCTAGCCAACTATAGTCCTCATGGATAATTTGTGGACTCGTCGAACAAAGTCAGTCATCATTACAGCTGCGGCAGACATTTTTATTCTACTCGGGTGCTAACAGACATTTTAAAGCTCCAACAAACTCTCCCTAACGACGTCGGCAAATGGTGATTCCTCCCGCAATGCAGCATTTTCGAAGCGCCATGGCGGCGACACTTCTGCCCATGGCAAGGCCAGCCCATTCAACACACCAGGGGGTAGTCTAGCTTCACCAACTACCGGCGCATCCAGCGCCTTTGGGTTGGGGTCTGGCGCATTCGCCTCCTTTGGTTCCGCCAAGACGCCTAAGACGCCTGGCAATCCCTTCGACTCCGCCATGGGCTCTGCCATGTCGAAACAAAATACCGGCAAAGACACCTCGAGAGCAGGAAACACCATTGGCTCCATCTCCCAATCGTTGTCTGGCCCCTCCGCCGGCGGCCAAAACCACCAGCTGAAAGACGCTTGGTCCTTTTGGTACCGTCCGCCCATCTCCAAGGCAAACGGCTATATTGAGTATGAAAATACGCTACACGGCATTGCCACTGTTCAGACTGTTGAGGAGTTCTGGAGCGTGTACACTCATTTGAAGCGTCCATCCAAGCTCCCGGTTGTTTCCGACTATCATCTATTCAAAAAGGATATTCGACCAATTTGGGAGGACGACATTAACCGAAAAGGAGGCAAGTGGGTGGTTCGCATGAAGAAGGGTGTGGCTGACAGGTACTGGGAGGATTTGCTTCTTTCCTTGATTGGCGACCAGTTTGGAGATGCTGGCGAAGAAGTTTGCGGTGCGGTATTGAGTATGCGAAACGGCGAGGATATCTTGAGCATCTGGACTCGAACAGATGGTGGCCGAGTGCTTAAGATTCGGTAAGTCGAGGCATTTTGCTTGCTATTTGTAGAATAATAACTAACGACATTGCAGGGAGACCATGAAGCGCATTCTCAACTTCCCACTCAACACCCGTGTGGAGTTCAAGAGCCACGATTCCAGCATTCAACAACGAACCGCGATCGATGAACAGCGCCGTGAAAAGGCACATGAGAAGCGTCAAACCACTATTGGCTCCTCGAGGCAGAACCAAGAGTAGGACAAGACTTGGTATGGCCGTTGGATGCTAGATGACGGTGATGGTTGCACTAAAATGCCCATCAAGTGTTAGCTCGAGTATGGCCTTGCAGCACTGTTTCTACTGTATACTAAGGAGTTTTGACCTGCATTTCTTGCTATTTTTTTTTCTGTGTCGAGACTGGATGGCCTCTAGCTAGTTTGGGATGTGTTGCATGTGGAACTACTGCCTCTTTTCAGGTAGGTTGGTTTGGGTTTTCAACGTTGTGTGAATTTGTGCGAATAGGATATCGCCATGATTTTATTGCTTTCAAGGGTTTGGAGTACGGCGGGTTGATGAAGATGTAAATTTTATATCCCTGGAGAGATGGTAGCTCGACATATATGGGGTTTGTTGAGCGTGGCTGTGGCATGATGCTAGGAAAAGCGAAGCTGGAGGCATGTATTATAACAGTGGGAATAGGTAAATTTAAACCCTGCAGCGCTTGTCTCGACTACAACCCCCTCTGACTGGTGTACTTTGCACGTCTGAAACTTGACAACATACCGGAAGATTAAACAGTAGTATTTTATCATCTGCGACATCATTTGTCCAGTATCTAAGCAGCTTTAGGCGTCTGCTTGGCCTTTGGTTCCCGTCTCCTCTCCCATATTTGTAAATAACTCTCTCCTAGATATAGTAACTCGCTCTGAACCTTATCCACGAACAAATCCTGGCATACAACCCACTCGCCGGTAGCCTTGTCCTTGACTTGAACTTTCCACGTTTTTCTCTCCTCTCCTGTATCAGCCACGTCTTCCTTGGAGCGCACAGCCTCGTGCACCACATTTGCGACGAGATCGTACCAAATTGGCTCGCTAGGTGGCCATTCCTTGGGGTTTGGCTCTACGTATGGTGAGACGTCGAGGTTTCGAGCATCGAATGTGACAATGGTTGGGTTGCGCTCTGAGACAAACTTATTTTGTGAGAAGCGCTTGACGTGCAGGATTAGATAAGGAGGCAAGGGGTGCAACAGGCGGTAGCGTTTTCGTTGAGCGTGGTGCTCTTGCGTGCGCTGGCCGTCGTATTTGCTCAAAATGGTGGTGAGTGGTACTTGTGGAATGATGTTCTTTTCGAGCTCGTCCTGGAAGAGCGGAGTAGAGGGCAAGTCGAGCGTGAGCATGAGAAAACGCACCATGTCCACTTTGACTTCGCCTGCTTCTTCGAAGCGCAAGCGGTCTCCGGCGTCGGCACGGGCTGTGATGGCTTGAGACTCGACTTTGAGTCTGCCTTGGAAGGCGCTCTGGATCATGGAGCTGCCTGGTTTCGTTTTGCTGCCACCAAGTCCGAGGTGCAGGTTGTTGAGGAACCAGGACAGGAAGTCAACGGGGTCGGATTGCGTAGTGAGTGTGAAACGCTTGTTGGAGCGAAGCGAGATTTCTTGAAGGAGTTCGTGAGGGGAGACGTGAGCGCGGAATGCTCGAGGGTTCCAGATCTTGCGAAACAAGATGCTGCAGCGCTTGACAAGCTCTGCTCTGTTTGAAAAATCTTCGAGAAGGAAGAAGTTTCGCAAAGGGGCTACGTGCGATAGCGCCTGCACAATAACATTGAGGTAGTCGTTTTCCTTGATGTTGTTCATGCCCACAAAGCCTGGTGTGTACTGTGCACCGCTTAGCGTCCAGCTCTTGCGGTCCACACGATCCAGTTCCATGATTTCTTTCTTTGTGTAGCGCGGGTCGGAAACATATTTGATATCATCGAGGGATTTGCTCTTAACTTCGTAGCCCTCGGGGAGTACAAACACCTTTTGAGTTTCCAAGTTGATGTAGACATGGTGATCCTCGTCCAGTGAGTGAAAGTAAGCGTGTGATTTAGGTCCTCTTCCTTGAAAATATCTTCCGCAGACAAGACAGGTGTAGACGTTAATGTTGGATAGTGATACAGAGCACAATTTCTCAAAGTCGAAATCTAAAACGTTGCGATCGATCGTGTCCAGGTAGAGATCGTCGTAGCCATCAGTAGGGCCGGATTGGCGTATAGGGGCCGCGGCCAAGGAAAAATCGTCATCCAATTCTTCTTCTTCAGCTTCTGTATGGTGCCCATTGGCTACTTCGGCTATGCTGTTGCCTTCCAAGGGAGATTCGAATTCGGCAGTGCGTGATCGTTTCGAGGAGGGCGATGCCAGTCCGGAGAGCTCCTCGAGAGTCTCTGAGGCGTGGCGCTTGCTCATTTTGGGCGCCAGGGGTATCCCGAGACTATTGGCGGGTGATGCGAATTTTATTTCTTTGCGCTCCTGGGCCGTGTTTTGCTGGATTGGAGTTGGCGAATCGATGATGGACTTGAAGCCTGGAGCAAAAGTTTGGGAAGCTCTTGCGACTGGTGGGGCGGCCAGCAACTGGTTTGCTGCTGCAAGTGGAAGTGCAGACATACAAAGCAAATATCTTTCAGCTGATACAAGGCTCTGGGAACATGAAGTGCATAGTAATATTTTAAACCTTTGAATCGTTATTTTTAGAAGAGGTTTCTAATGATATGTTCTGTCGCAGTTTATATACAAAATATTAAACAGATCCCCTGACTCCGCCTACGAAATGCATTCGCTTTTACATCAGTGAACTCAGCCCACCATGACTGTATCACCAGCGTCATCAACGCCATCAGGCATCTTTGTCAACGCAGAATCCTCAGTAGATGGAGCAAAATTATCCATCTCCTGCAGTGTATACTCGACGAGAAAACTTTCGTCTACTAGCTCTTCCATGCGCTTATAATGTCTCTCAGTGTAAACCTGCAGCGCATGCAGCACATCTTTCAGACTCTGCTGGCCTCTGGCGCCCTTGACAGACAAGTTTGAGAATTTCGAGGCAGGATAGCTGCGTACAAGTGTCCACAAAATTCTTTGAGCAACTGGCGCAGTTCGTGCATTGGTGTTCCAATCTCGCAGTCGGAGTAGTAGCAGGAAGATTTGGTCGTCAGACAGGCTGCCCAACACCTCGTCAACAGCCCGCAGGCCGCTATAACTGGCTTCATCCTTTTTATTGCTCGTTACAACTGAGGTGAACAGTGAAAGCAAACGCCCTGGGTGGTTAAGTTGAAGCGCCAGTGTAATAGCCTCGCGATAAGACCCTGCGTGAATATGATTTTGAAGCTCCTGTTCCTGTTCGATCATTTCCAGCGCGGCTTTGGATGCTGCAGCCTGAGTTTGTGACGTTGTATCTTTCCAGAAAGATACTGTTGAATCTCCACTTCCGGAAACAATGGAGTTAGTCTCAGGGTTCACGGCCAACGCCCAAACACGATCCTCGTGGTTGTCCAGAGTACATTCGCCCTCGCCAGAGTTGGCGTCCCAAACTTTGACCAAGCCATCACCACCGGCGCTGGCAAACTGAATAGCACCTTTAGACTGCTCGGACTTCTTGGGCATGTTGAGCCATGCTACTTTTAAAACACTATTTGAGTGTCCTTCAAACGTTCGGATGCAGGTGTAATCAGACAGACTCCAGAGTTTAATGCTCTTGTCCCCGCTGCCGGTTAGAATAACACCCTTTCCAGTAATTGGGCCATCATCGCCCTGGAGAGCTGGGAGTGCCGCAGGTGAGAACTGGACAGACCATACACCTCTCTTATGACCCTTCAAAATACCTTGGACTTCTCCTTCCTTGACTGACCAGATTTTCACCGTTTTGTCTTGGGAGGCTGAGGCAAACAAAGATCCAGAATGGTGCACATTGATGGCGTTGATATCCTTATCGTGTGCCTTTCTTGTAAACGCTGCGCGAATACCGGATTTTGCTCCAGCCTGTGACTTTCTTGGAATCTCCCATTTCTTCACTGTTTGATCTTGAGATCCAGTAACGAGGAATGCAGGTGGGTTATTGAATGGATCGCTGTGAGCTGGAGTGCCCTGAGCAGGAATAGTGCGAGGAAGTGCAACCGCTCCAAGCGACTCAGCATGTCCAGAGAATGTTGCCCAGCACTCATAAATATTCTGCTTTCTGTCAACGCGCCACAGCCTGGCAGTGTTATCCTTTGCGCCAGTGGCAATCCAATGACCAGACCAGTCGATATCTAGCGTAATGACAATATCATCATGTCCTCGGAGGAGTGCCACATCTTGGCCAAAATATGGCGTGTTCACATCTTCCCATGATGTTTGTTCTGGTTCAGACTCTTGGCTGACTGAAACGAGC
Source organism: Simplicillium aogashimaense (assembly GCA_028455935.1). NCBI lineage: Eukaryota > Fungi > Ascomycota > Sordariomycetes > Hypocreales > Cordycipitaceae > Simplicillium > Simplicillium aogashimaense. Next base: position 1,884,838 of record CM052010.1, on the reverse strand, counting down.
CGCACATCCTCAGAGTTTGTGGCCAGCGCAAGCAATGAGTGATCAGGCATCATGTAGCCTAAATCGATAATGTCATCGTGTGTTCCAGAAATGCGTCGGAATGGCTCAGGCGATGGGAGCTGGGAAGGATCTGCTTGATTAGGCGTCTTATATAACGATATTGTGTGGTCAACTTGCACGGCCAGGATGAATGGTAGACTTGGACGATGAATTGCCGTGACGAAGCCCTCCTCTTCGCTTTTCGCTGCTTGTTTGGGAGTCAACTCCTTGCCGGTGTCCGTGTCCCAAATACGGAGGCATCCATTGGCTCCAGCAGAGTACGTCATGTTGCCATCGTCGATGAACCCAGCGGCTTCAATAAGCTCCAAGCAAGGGACGACTTTACGAATCTTCCATGATTTCGTGTCCCACCAAATAATAGTCTTGTCTCTGCTGGCAGTTACGATGGCGTGCTGCGTAGGCGAATAGTCCAATCCTTGGACATCAGAAACGTGAGAGTCCAGATTTGCGATGCAGGCTCTTTTATTGAGATCCCAAACCCGCACCTTGCCATCTTGGCTACCTGACACCAGCCTGAAATTTGTACCGACTGCAATAGGCTCGGACTCCTCGTCTTCGGTTTCCGCTTGGTTCCTCTTGCGACCCTTTGACTTAGCGGTGACCTTTGAGTCTGCAGATCGAGCTGCTACTTCAAAAAAGTGAAGAGCAGAAACCAACACGGATGGTCCACGGAATGTGTGTGTCACATATCCACCAGCAATATCCCACACTTTGATTGCGCCGTCGGTTCCACCAGTAGCAAGGAGTGTGCTAGTACGATCGACCGCGAGGACCACAACAGGGGTTGAATGGGGCTTGAGAGTTCGCAGAAGAGAGTGTTCGATCGAATTGCCGTCGGAAGAGAGCCTCAGTGAGAAAATTCGCATCGACAGTGATCGTGAGCAAACAACTAGGTGGGAGCCAGACGGTGTCACTATGAAAAGTTAGAATAAAATGGTCATAGAGCACACACGGCTCAGCTCAGCTCCAGACTAACAAGTCAGTGTTGAAATAATTTCGCCATCCTATAATCAATTAGCTTTTGAGTCAGAAAATAAGTATGAAAGGTTTGACATACACCCTCGATCTGCGCCAGGTGCTTTCCGTTCGCGGGGTTGGTCAAAATGACATCTTCTGCGATTGTTGTGGCGAGAATTTCGGCACTATTGTCAATCCCTACAGAGCCACCTGTGAAAATAGGTCGAATTACGTGCTCAACGTCAAATGTCGTTTTTAAGGGCTGTTTTGTCGCCATGGTGCCGTTTATGTGTGGTCGCAAGAAGAACCGCTACAACTTTTTTTTTTTGGGTTTCTGGCAAGCGTTCTGGCGAGCGATAAGATAAAGCCGATCGGCGTTATCTTATCGACTCAGTCTCAGCTTCCAACGGCTATGGGCATTCTTAACACATCAACACAACCAAGCAGCCAGTTCAGTTCGCTAATTGCGCCATTTTTGATCGATAAATTTGGGCAGTATCAAATATATATATTATGTGGTGTGGAAATTAAATTATCACCTTCAGCTCTCGCTCTCTCTTCAGATGATCAGGCATCATGGGATTGCAGGGGCCACTTACGGCTCAAGCGTTGGTAAGAAGAGCCACACCAATATTGGTTACATGTTAGTAACAATGGTATAGGGGCGCTCTCCATACGATGATGTAGTTGATGGAAATGGAGAAAATGACACGAGGCAACCGCAGCAGCAATACGACCATCGTGGTCGCCCAATTAACCCAGATACCAAGCGAAGGAATCGCGACATCGTTCGTTCACACAATGAAGTCATGCTCGTCATAGGGGTTGCAGAACCAGAGCATCCTACCTCCAGACCAGAATTTAAGTCTCAACAGCGTCACTATGAATATGAAGAGGATATTGGGCGAAGACTGGACCTTGTGGCAAACCGGTGTATTGACCTGGTCGGGTTATTTGGCATTCATGGACTCCGACAGCGAATTCTGGTACTTCAACTCTTATCGAAGCGTATTTGGTATTGTACTAATGTTGGGCAGATATACCGTCGCTATTCTCAGCTACCCTTTGCTGAGCTCTTTCGCAGAGCGCGGTCTGACTTTTCGTTCTCGAGAGACGTCTTCCCAGGAGTACCATCTGGCTTGCTGTGCAACTTCGCCAACAATGAGGTGAAACGATATTTAGATGGCACACATTCAGAATTAACTTGGCTTCTGTGAGTATGCCAAACCCTTTTCCGCCAAAACGCCAATTCTGATCTGGACTTAGTGTTATGGAAGGTTGGAACTATGTCAGAGCACATTTGTCGCTGTTTATTGCACTACAGCGCTTGGGCATAATATCTCATCATGCGTGGTTTCCTGCGTTAAGCTATTTTGTGCCATTCACAAAGATGTCACCAATACCCGCTCCGTATCCTATTGAGGACCTTACGGCTTCTGCCTTATTGCGTTGGGCCAGTGAAGCTGTGATAGCAGCAACGCCATTTCTAGCATGGATGGCAATTTCAGATACTGTCCCCAGTATCATAGATGGCCTATTTCCATTTGTATTGGGTTGGATGCCCAGTCCATCAGAGCATGGCAAGATGCTTCCTAGGCCTTACACGCCACCGCTTTCTCCCCAGCGACCTGCAACTTTACCGCCTGCTCCAGATGCAGTGCCTTTCGAAGATCCGGTGGATGCATCGAGTCCAGAACTAGACACAAATGTAAGACCAGAGTCACTAGATATGATGACACTATCCAACCATGAAACGACCGAGGTGCCAACAGTACCGGGGACGGAAACGGTGACTCGCCGCACCAGCGTGTTTTCAACGCGAGGCGAAGACTATCCGACCGATGATGAGGGACAGGAAGGCATCAGTGCGACACTCATTAGTTTCGATGTTGAAGCGACGGATGCAACAGAAGCCCCTCCGGGCTTGTGGTCGGCAGAGTTGCGTCCCAGTTTTGGCCAGGATCCACGATTTGGAACAACAGCGTTACCTACCTATCTCGACACGCATCTCACCCGACTGCCCTCCCGCTTAGCAGCAAATCTATTTACACATTCTCTCGTGAGGTTGATGGTGGCCCCATGTGAGGCGATAGCGCTGCGCTTGGTCACTCGCAGCATGCTGTTACGTGCCGGCCTTCCCTTGTTTGGAATCTATAGCGTCAGTATAGCTGATGGTTTCACCTTGACCTCTGTAGTCAATTACTTGGGCGTGGAACTGCTCCATATGGGATTATCAGGCGAGCTGTGGGCTACATTTGCCGCTTTATCTCAATGGCTTCACATGGATGAAGAGGAGTGGAAATCCCACGATGAACATTTGCAAATCGAGGGGTAGCATTGCTTCTCGCGCTAGGTTGGCAAATCAGTAAAGGGCATCATTTTATTGTTATTCTTGTTTTTCACGCTGACGGAGGTTTTTTTTTTTTGGGTACACAGCAAGCCATCGCATTGTGATTAGTTTAACATTGATAACATCAAATGACACTATGAACCATGAATATAAAGAAGGCAGTGACCGACCCAGACCCCTGAAACCAAACCTAAACAAACTGCATAACATCATTTCAAAATGTACGTAACTCCGATCCCATGAGGATTTTGCCATTATGCTCCCTTGCGATACACCTGCGCTCCTTGGTTTCTGAACATGATTGTATCTCGCCTTTGCATAAACATCAACGCTCTGTTCAATCCTTGCTCGCTGTATCCCTTGCCTTCTACCATCTCTCGTTTAAGTGTTGCCATGCTGGTACTCCATCCAATTGGTAGTCGTCTCTTCAGCTCTGATTCAATCTGGTTTACTTCATCATTGAGTTCGCGACTGCCCTTGTCACTGCCTTGGTTGACGGCGTCCATGGTAGAACACAAGAACAGACGGATAGCCTCATCAACGTGGGCTTCAGTGGCCATTGGCGAGAGAGTAAGCTTTGCCAGTGACTCTGTAATACGAATGATGGCTTCTAATTGACGGACAGTAATGGGGATCGAAGAACGACTATTGGCTTCAATTTCGGCAGCGTGAACTTGTCGGCGAATGGAGACGAAGTGAGACGAGAGCTTCTCTGAAGCCTCTGGACTGAGACGAGGAGCGCAGCGTCTTGAAAAAGGGTTAGTGATCCAAACCGTATTGCCGGATATGGGATGGCATTGGGACTTACGATCGGCAGTAAGACAAGTATCTTCGCATCTTGTCGACTGGGATTTCAGCATCGTTCATTTCATCTGCTCCTTGGTTCTCCATGTGAATTCCCATTACGTGCTTGGCAATTCTCTCATCTTTCTCTCTGGTATGTTCATCCTTGACGATGAAGATCATATCGAAACGAGACAAAATAGTGGTCTGGAAATCAATATTCTCGCCAGGAGTCTTCATGTCGTCATATCGTCCAAAAATAGGGTTGGCAGCTGCCAAGACAGATGTTCTGGCGTTGAGAATGGTGGTAATTCCAGCCTTGGCGATGGAGATTGTCTGCTGCTCCATCGCTTCGTGAATAGCCACTCTGTCTTCATCGCGCATCTTGTCAAACTCGTCAATACAGACGACACCTCCGTCAGCAAGCACCATGGCCCCGCCCTCGAGATAGAATTCTCTTGTAGATTGATCTCGCTGCACAGAAGCTGTCAAACCAGCGGCAGATGAACCTTTACCAGATGTGTAAATCGAAATCGGTGCAGCTCTCTCAACAAACTTCAGCAGCTGCGACTTGGCTGTACCAGGATCACCAAGCAGCAGCACATTGATGTCACCTCTCAGCTTCATGCCGTCGGGAAGAATCTTTTTAGATCCTCCAAGTAACAGACACAGGATAGACTTCTTGATATCGCGATTGCCATAGATTGACGGCGCAATGCAATCAGCCATCACATCATATAGATCAGACCGCCTGCTCAGTTCCAAGAATTCCTGCTCCTCCTCTTCTGTATACGTAGTATGGCCTTTTACTTGATCCGAACTTGTATGGATTCCGACCGCTCTCAGATATGGTGTACGAATAGCCACTGCGCTACCCGCGGAGGAGTTCTTTGAGCCTTTATTTTGGTAGATGGAGAAGATACCAGTGACCGTGCATCTTGATCCTGGCACTACACGGTTTGTAAGATACCGATCCGCAGAAATGAGCACGTGTCGAGGAAGTTCTCCCACGGGAACTTGATCGGGTGCTTCCTGGAGCTTGATGACTTGTTGGTCAACAAAAGTGGACTTCTCGTGCATGACGAAATAAGGGTCAAGGGGACACTTTGGCGTCGGATCGTTGGGCACACGTTTTCTGCCGCACTGGCGTGGGAGTGTGACACCTGTGAACCCACCCAAGACAGGCACTGACTGCTGGTGTTGACAGTTTCTGCATTGGATTTGCAGCTCTGTTGCCTTAGATGACATAACAGAAGCTCCAATGACGATTCCAGGTACTCGAACAAGTCGTGCAATAGTTACTGAGTCGAGACTTCGGATGGAGACATCTTCGGCATCGGAATGCAGCAGAAGCTGATGTGAAGGAATATCAGGGTTCTTTTCGTGAGGAAATAGAATTCGTTGGGTGGAAATTTTCAGAGCATTTTCAAACTGCGATTATGTTAATGGGTCGTCCGAAAGGGAGATGGGTTACGTAAAACGCACAAGAGGAATGATTTCCGCTGGCTCAGAAACCAGTCGATGCGCCAAGTCTTCGTTGAAGCTGATCAGGTCGTTGATATTGACGTCCAAGTAGTATTTTTGCAGCAGCGCATTTTCGCGAAGTTGGTCACTAAAATACAAGTTAATTAAAGGCTTACTTTGAGATTTCCTTCTTCATTTGTTGCTTCGGCATACCGGTAAATGAAGCGATTGTCGAGTCTGTAATCGAGAACAAAGGTTTCCAGTTGTACTTGTAGCTGAATCCGGTCGTTGGACTCGTCAAACTGCGGATCGTAAACGCGGGTTGCCCACGATGATTGAGTATCCATGTTGGCAATGACTTGCTCGTCAAATTCACAGCGATTCGGCGTGTGAAGGTCTTGAATTGAGTTGGGATGTGACAATGGAGGGGTCTTCAGAAGTAAATGAATTTGTGAAGGGGCACTTTACGCGTTCGACGCGTCGAATGACGCGAAAACGCGAGGGCGCTAAGAGAGGCACGACAGGGCGGGTCCAAGCCTAGTGCTCAAGGGAGGTCGCTTAATTTCTAGCCATGGAGGTGGTAGACAGGTGCTACAGTAGTAGAAGGAGGAAAAGATACGGAGTTAAATTTGCAACACTTTGATACAAATAAGAATTGAGTCTATGTTGCAGTAGTCTACATTGCTTGTGGCTTCACTTAGCCACTATTTCCAAGTTACTGGGATTATTGGGAGTTCTCGGCCAAGAATTGATTTGTCCCTTGATATGGTGACAACCTGGCTTGCACACTAAATTCAAGGATATAATATGCCGCTGGCAAGAGAAAAATCTAAAGCATTTCATAGGTTAAAATCAAGTTATGTTTGGTAGAATTTTGACTGTTAATCCATCGCCTTGAGCGGCAGGGGCCTGTGCCACCAGCTAGTACACCAATACAAGGCTTACAGTTGTGTTTATGGTCTGCATCCATTCTAGTCTGATATGTGGAAAAATAAAGAGGAAAATTTTATACTTGTAGATAAATAATTTTTTACCTGTGCAATTCTTTGTTTTGTTTTTAATCATACTGTTTATCTTTGTATTGCCGTAATTGTATAGCGTTCTGCCGTGCTGTCTGGTGCTCTCCCAACTGTAGTGGGCACCATCTGACATGGGGATTCCTCGGCTAAACTAGCTCGCCGCTTCACCTATTCGGAGCACTTACTGACGGGCGACCACAGTAGCTTCAGTTAGTTGCTCCGTGGTCAGTTTATTGACAGGGAAAGCCGACAGCATCTTTCGACTATGCCAATAATCCACTGAAATTTTATGACATATTTCATTCAAGCCCGTTCCTACCTTGGCATACACTATTTCTTTCATACAGCGATGATACCCTCATAATTTCTTTCTTTAGCCCATAGGAGTTGCACCGTTCGATTGAACGGACAGTAGCATCGCGCATCATAATGTTTTCGTCACCGAGCGCGGGCAAGTCGATGGACAGCTTGTCGCCTCTCTCACCATCAGGAAGAGTAGAATATCCATTCCACAGGTTAGTTTTCTCAGTCTCTAGCGTTTGATGCAATGCTGATGAGCCCCCCCTTTAGCAACCGAGGGGCTTCTAGGCAGCCAGGATCGCGACGAGGCTCTACTGCTAGTTCGATTACATCAATCGGCGGCGCATTACAGGCACCCTCGACTGGATGGAATACGGTAGTTCATGAATCGGCGCAAAATGGTAAGAACATAGCAGAAGGATCGGGCTGTCAAGATGCTGACTACTGCCTAGCTATCTCAACCTTACTGCAGCCACCCATTGTACGGACAGGATTGCTGCCGCACACATCGATGCCGTCATCGAGTTCGCATCGAGCACCAACATCCAGAGATATACCCCCAGTTACCCTCACGAATATCCCACATGTCGAAGCCGATGAGTTCAACACCTATCTTTCTCAAGTCGGTGCTCTGTACGAACAACTGCGCCGAGTCCAAGAGAACAACGACGAAGGGGGACAAAGTCGCAAGCAAGAGGAAACAAACGACGAGGGGGATGGATATTTGCGACCCTCCAACAAGCCTCGAAAGCTCCGTCGCGACTCCAATGCCTCGATATCATCATTAGGATCCATAGAAGCTGCTAGCCCCAGCCGGCATACGAGTGTGAGTTTTCATCGCAAAGGCAACCAAGGTCCGCCGCCTCTTTCTACAATTCCGAACGTCTATTTTGATGACGGATTTCAACTTGAGAACCCTCGAACATTTGATGTCGTCAGCGAACGCTCTGAAGTTATCCGTCCATCTGGCACAGATGGTCGAGCGAAAGCTGACCGAGAGCAAGCTGCTGCGCCACGAAAAGCCCTTGCGACCAATGCGATTCTACAAGAGAAGCTGTCGTGGTATATGGATACGATAGAGATTCACCTAATCAACTCTATATCAACGGCGTCGACAACCTTCTTTACGGCGCTTGGGTCCTTGAAAGAGCTCCACTCAGAAGCTGCTGATTCTGTGCAGCGCATCAAAGCTTTGCGAGAGGAGCTGGAAGCGTTAGACCGCGAAGTCGCGACAAGAGGATTATCTATTGTGCAGAAGAGGAGACGGCAAGAAAACTTGCGACAATTAAACGACGCAGTATCACAGTTGAAGCAAATCATCGATGGATTGAGCCAATGCGAGAGCCTTGTAGATGCGGGCGAGGTGGACAAGGCTCTATCAAAAATTGACACACTAGAAAAACTAATATCTGGAGAGGGTGAAGGATCGGCAGATGACGATAGCTATACTCGGCTGCGCGATCTGCGTCAAACTTCTGCTCTACAAGGCATCGATACCGACCTATCAAACCTACGGTTCCGCATTGGCCGGGCCTACGAATCCCAGTTTACAAATATCCTTTTGTCTGATTTACGCCGCCATGTTGAATCTGTTTCCACGCCAGATGTTCTCCTTCGGTGGAGCAATTCGGCAAGCCGTGCCCGCGGTCATTCGAGATCCCCGTCTGTATTTCCTGCATACTTGTCTTCAACCGATGACCTGAAGTCACAGTTGCAGCCTGTAATGCTTGGTCTGAACCGTGCCAAACATATTGCAACTGCAGCTATGGCTTTCAGGGATGCTGTGCTACGAGAGATTCGAAATATCATTCGCAGGCCGCTGCCCAGCTCCAGCGATGACGACAATGTGTCAATGATGTCAGTTTCTACCGCCAGTGGTGGCAGGCATTTGTCTAGCCAAGAGAAGTCATCCAATTTGGCGAGGAATTTGAGAGCACTGGATGCTGAAGATGCAGAGGAACTACTGATGAAAATATACGTTGGCATTACCGAAACTCTTCGACGGCTATCTACGCAATTCAAAGTTCTATTGGATATTGCAGCTTCCCTGAGCGACTATACTGCTGCAGAGGGATTTAAGTCGCCCCCTATCAGGTCACCAATCTCCAGCCCTCGGCCTGAGCGCCATTCAAGTGCAAGCTTCGAGCTGCAAGAAGAACTACACAAGGCTTTGGACATTGCCAATTTGCTAGCGCAGGCAGTTGATGTTGCTAACGATAAAGTGGTGAAGGTGCTTAAAGTCAGAACTGAACAAGCTACACACCTCCCTCTCAACCTCTTCTTGAGATATTTCACGCTGAACCTGTACTTTGCGAACGAATGCGAGGCTATATCTGGCCGAAGTGGCACGTCGCTGAAGACGGTGGTTAATAACCACATTAAGGAATTTGTTCAGAAGAACAGGGACTCAGAAATGCAAAAGCTCGCCCAAGGCATGGAGTCAGACCAATGGAACGCCAAAGACTTTTCAAGCAAAAACTCTCAGCTGCTGAGTGACATCCTAGATTGTAGTACACAGGATGCAGAAGCTTGGACGGAGGGTGGCAAACTCTGGATTTCTGCCATTGAGCTTGCAAAGCTTGACCAAGAGACTTCAGTAGCAGATACGAATGGCGGCGAGAAAGAAAAGTCGAGACCAGCAATTATAGATTCTGAGAAGTTTGTTCTTCCGAACTCTGCGATATTATGTATGGACGGAATTGGCAACTTCTTACATCTAGCAGCTGGTATTCCATCCATGACCACGGAGGTGGCGACATCCTTGGTTACATATCTCCAGCTATTCAATTCGCGCTGCACACAGCTGATCCTCGGTGCCGGTGCGACTCGATCAGCAGGTCTGAAAAACATCACAACGAAGCATCTCGCTTTAGCATCGCTGGCACTCTCTTTTATTGCGACAATCGTTCCCCATGTCCGAGAGTTCATGCGAAGGCATGCCGGCTCTGGTGCTGGAGTATCGGCTATGGTTGGTGAATTTGATAAGATTCGGAGACTCTTACAAGAGCACCAGGATAGCATTCATCAAAAACTGGTAGAAATCATGAGTGGCCGTGCAGCAGCGCACTCGAAGGCTATCAGAGCCATCCAATGGGATACAGAGGGCCTGAAGAGCCATCATCCTTATATGGAAACCCTGGCAAAGGAGACAACCACTCTGCATAGGGTACTGACGAAGCATCTGCCAGAGTCATCAATCCAAATGATCATGCAACCTGTATTCGCCAGCTACAAAGACCAAATCGGCGCTGCTCTGCGAGAGGCAGACATCAAGACGGAGGCTGGCCATCAAAGGTAAGACATATACTGTATCATATTGTTCCACCACCATGACGGAGTGTATATGCTAACACAGCGCACAGCATGCTTTGCGACATAGAACTGTTTACATCTAGGCTGGAGAAGCTGGACGGCTTCGGTGATGCAGACGACTTCTTCATGAAGATTGTCAAATCTAAGGAGGTCGTAAAGCAACCTAAAGAAGAGGAGAAGAAGGAGGAAAAGCCAGTGGGAGAGGAGAAGGCAGCCGCCGAAGAGAAGGCTGAGTCTGGCTCAGAGGATGCTGCGGAGGCAGACGACAGCAAAGCAAGCCCAGAATCCAAGGCCGAGGAACCAGCTGAGAAGAGCGAAGGTGCAACGGATGACAAGGAATCATCCGAGGAGAAAGCAGAATAGACAGGGATTAAATGTAATGTACTGTACATAATGCAAGAACAAGGTCAAAGGATAGCCTTGATATGCAGGCAACGTCCGTGTGCTTTTGGAGTTACTTCCAATCAGTATGCAACATTTATTAGGCTGTGCCCATTCATTGAAGTGACATCACGGCCACCCAGCCGGTTTCTTAATCTTTTGCGAGCGGCAGCCTTGCACATGTCAATCTTGACAACATCCCAGCCAAAGTTGTACATGATGGTACCTCAAAAAGTTGAGCTAGCATCCCTTGTTCATCTACAGCAAATCAAATGTCTTTGCTATTTTGGGCAATCTCTGCATCTGCAAAATGTCTCATTGCCACCGCTTTGCACCCTGTTTAGCCAGGTACATGTATACAATGCAGGGATATTCACACGTGAAAAAGCCAGCAAGTAATGAATATCCGGTTCGCACCGATCAAGTTCATACCGCAGTTACAGGACATGTTTTCTTTCCACTTTTTTTTCTTCTTCTTCTTCCTTGCCCTTCCTTTCGTCGGCTCTTATGCAAGGCACCAATGTAACTTTTCCTTGTGCTTTAACCAACCAGAAAACCGGACGGCGGACAACCTCCGTTTTTCGGGGTTTGCCGTTCACAGCACTGAGCGAAAACGGTCTCCACCCCAGAGGTACTTACAGGATGCTACATGTACTGTACCAGCTTTTTGCCGTCCATCCAACCACACACACTCGACTCAGGGCTCCACATTACTAGTTTTTCCTAGTCTACGTTTTTTACTGGCGCGGCGCATTGCAAAGGCTGTCTCGACTCCGTAACAAGGCGGGCTTGGAGGGGGGATGGGATGTGCCCTCCCGTACCTGCATGCGCCGAGTTACAGGTACCATCTGTCCGTCGTCCGTCTTGTTGGGTGCTTGCGTGGCCCCCCGGCAGAGGAGCGGACAGACACACACACACCACACCGACTCTGAGTTTTTTTAATCCCCTTTTCCATTAGTTTCTGTGAGTCTGATGGATATGGTGTGCTAAGAGACATGTCACTTTTTGTTTGTTGCGAGCGTTGGGGGTTTTGGGGGGCCCCCCCCCCCCCCCCCCATTCGCCGAACAGTGGGCAAAGTACACCTACAGTCAGTCACTCAGCACTCATGAGGTTTCAGGCGAGCAGACATCGTTTGTAGTGAGGGCTTGAATTTGGTATCCAGTCTATGTGTAAAAATGTAAAAGTAAAGCCCATTCATTTGTATAAATGAAGTATATACATGAAGAAGAAATCGTAAAATGCTTGGGTCATAAAGATTGTCGAGAAAGTGTGAAAAAGTACCCAGTATAAGTGAATGCCAGCACTCTTCTTGATGTAAAAAGAGACTGTAGTTGGGGGTAGGGGGTAAAGTTGTTTGGTCGTGAAACCAAAAAAAAAACAAAATTGTAATCCGTTTTTATATCCTGCGCCGACCAAAGTCTAAAAACACATCGTGGGTTTCTTCTAGAAACTCGCAAACGAGTGTTGTCAAAAGGGGTATCTCTCTTGTTTTTGTTGTTATCCGTCGTGCATGAAATGCCATCGTCATCATCATCTCTGAGCGCTCTGCGCATGGAAAGCAGTTACAGGCAAAAATGACTAAAGTGGTGGAAGGGAACATGTAGAATCAACCTGTTGTTCTTCCTTCACAAGGCATATATGAGACGATCGACTAGCCGACCATGATTTGAGTCTCATACGCCTGCGCTCCCAGGAGCGACTTTAGTTGGCTTCCTCGGCGAATTTGAGGCCGGTAGAGCCATTGCCGAGAGTGGTCATCAAGTCGGAGGAGTGAGTAACCTTGGTCTGGACGTCGTCGGGTAGCCAGTAGGCATTGCCGCAAGGGAAAGTCTCGCATCCAGACATGGGGCCAGTCTCCTTGCTGGGCCACATCTGCTTGACGCCAGAGTGGTCGGCAGGGTTGACAATGGCAGAGACATCGAAGAAGGTCAGACCGCCGAAGCCACCGAAGGAGACCTCACCGAGCATACCAGGCTTGTTCTCCTTGCCCTCCTCGATGGCGTAGAAGTTGCCAATGTACTGGTCAGGGAACTCGACGGTCTTGTTCTCCTTGTTGTTGACGACAACAGACTCAATCTCCTGGTGACCAGGGCTGGGGGTGAAGTGGACGGTGCGCTGAGCATCGTCGAGGGTCCAGAAGGTGACAGTGGCAGCGTTAGCAACGGCTGCAGAGGCAGCAAGAACCATAGCAGTGGAGAATTGCATTTTGAATGATTGTGGTGTGGTTGGTTTTGTTGTGTAGGGAGTGTCTTAAAACAGAGTTGCTTTCAAGGGAATGAGAGGAGCAATCAGAGTTGTGTATAAGGAATGATAGTCTCGTGGGACTGAATAAAGGATTGTGTATATCAAAGGAGTGATAATTCGTTACTGTGTTCGAACAGAGGGAAAGCCTCATCGACCGGGAGAGCGAACGAGTGGTTTTATATTCAAGATCCTCCATGCCGGGCCGGTTAACGACACCACGGCTGCGCGGCTGTCAATGTACAATCATGGAGAACAACGCTCTTGGGTGGGTGCACCGACGTGGGTCAGAAGGATTCTAGACTTTCGACTGTTGTCTTTGTCAAGCGATGTACCTGGATCCAACGTGGTGGCTTTGGGCCGGCATTAACTAGCAGACCCACGACATCCGCTTAGGAGCCCACAGGCCTGGTGCCATGGGCTTGACAGACGACCCTTTGAGAGCGAAAAAAGAAAGAGTCGTGTGGTGGATCGTCGGGACCAGTTTACGGCTCCGCTCACACCATCTGACTAGCTCAAGGCACCCGGCCCTGCTACAATGCTTATTCTCTCTTGGCCATGGGTGCGCTGCGGAGGTACCTGAGTACCCGTCAGGGACAGAGTTTGGTCAAAGTTTTCCAGCGGCAGTTAATGCGGCGATTGGCGTGGTTCAAACTTTAGGCTTCGATATCCTTCGGACGGTTGTTAAAAATAGGCAGGACAAAGTTTGCGCTACAACGATGACCTGTTGCTGCTGGGATTTTAGTATTTTCTTTTTCTTCTCTGTTGGGCTGATTGTTGTCTCCTCCCTATTGGTCTTTGGGCGTGCGATACAATCGGTGATGGGGTTGCATCAGCGCCCAAACCAGAACTGTGCTGACCTGGCTAGTCCTGCACTGTGCGGACGGGCAGCACGGGTGCCTCGCGCGATGCCCTTTTCAGGTGTGCGAAGACTTTTCAGGACACCACAACTGCTGAAACTGGTGTAGACTGGCTGGCAAAGTATCCCGGCGCACTTCTGTTCCTGGCACCACACACACCTTTTTCGGCCAGCGCGAATTTCTAGCTGCATGTGCCCTATGCATTGCTATTGGCTTGTGCCATCATTGCCCCCTGGCGTCGTGATCCCGGTTGCTTGTTGTCTCATGCGCTGGGCGGTCCCGGCTCACCGGGTTGACATCCTGCGCTAAAACCAGGCGACGAAACACTTCAGCAGACATGCGTCAAATACATCACTGTACATGTAAACACACTCCATGGTCAAAAAGCTGCCTCGGCCAACCTGCATTTCTCCTCGGGAGGCATCCTAGTGGCTGTAGCAGCAAGCGGTTGCGCGCACTGCCTGTGACGTGTATCTTTTGCCATGAAAGGTTTCGTGACTTGGCCAGTTACCAGGACCTATATTGAGGTACTTTGTGATTACAGCATGAGCTGAACGCCTGCAGTCAAAGAGTTTGGTATTCAGCACGCGCCACCGATGCTCCTTTCATATTTTCAACACGCCTGTACGATTCAATATTGGTCGGCCGGCTTTATGAGTACCTCATACTGTATTTTACCCAGTGCATAATTGTTTCGCGACAGCGGGCGCGTACACGTACTGTGTAGGGGCACAGTACGGATACGGCGGGCTGTTTCCACCCAACTGTTCTGTGAGGCGTACTGGTTGGGTGGGAGGGCTGCCCCTCCAGTAACAAACGTGAGCCTTTTTCCGTTTTCTGTGCCTGTTCCTGGCGATCCAAAACACCCCTGTAGTTGAGACAGCCAGCACACACACCACTAGGAGTGCGCACCAATCAGAACTTGATGGATTATCCTTCACTGTAAAGGCTTTTGTCTATGACAGCGACAGCGCTCACTAAGTGTTCTCGACTCTCCGTTAAGTGGAGCTGCGTTTGAAAACTCTGGACATGCGAAAGGTTTCTTTGTTGTCCCAGTGGCGATCTCATGTGAAAGTAGAAGAGGCATGTTGCTCAAGTTTGCAGTACTTTTGATCACAAATTCTTCAGGCTGGCGCTCTTGCGAACATCGCATGTACTCACTGCAGAACTCTAGAGCTGAGCTCATTTGTGGCAAGGTTGGCTGCAGCCTGTCATGACGGCTGTGGCCAAATCGTGTTTTTATGTTTTCTTTCCTTCTTTTCCCTGCACGGTCCGCGGCGGGCCGTGGAAAGTTGGAATCGCCATGACGCTCAGACTGTATTACTCTCATCAGTCACTCTCTCGGTTCTCCCGTTTTTGAGATGGTGTTGAGCCTTTGGGTTTTCGGTGAAAGAGGCCGACTCGCCAACTGTTCGTTCCTGAAATAGCGCTGCTCTGTGCACTGTAAACTGAGTATGGGGTGGTACGACATCTCAGGGACAAAGAGAACGACCGATGTGTTCACCGAGAACAAAGCAAATTGAGAAACCGGCAACAGGCGGGCTTGGTCAATACACCCATCATGTACATGTAGTGACATCCCGAGTTGACCTTTGCCTAGCCCAGAGGTTCAAATCATTCAGGTACCCAGGGGATGAGGCCCGTGGCTCTAGTGAGAAAACTCTGCAAGTCTAGGTCCAACAGCAGCCACTGAGGCCGAGAATGCAGTGGTAAAGTGCTACAACAGGACGCTACTGACAGATAGTAGCCCGATGGCGGGACGACACGCAATCAGGCAGGTAGTCTGTCGCGGGAAAAGGACGAGGGAGAACTTTCTCATGGTAACTTGCTTCAGGCCCACAAGATGCTGTGGACAGGATGGAATTCCAGCGGTGGATGGTCCATAAATCCACCAACCGGTGAGAGGAGACGACGCCGGAAGAGATAGAAGTCTATGGACAGGCAGTAGTGGGATGGTGGGCGAGAGAGACTTGTGTCGGCAAAAAGAAAAAGTGATGCCTTGTATCTCAGACATGAACAATACTTGTGCCAGCCACACCTGCACGGCCTCAGTGGAAGTACCTCCGACTGCGCGCATTGAGGGTCAAGCCACGCATGTCCCTAGACCCCACTATTGAGAGAGGTACCTCTTTGGGTCCCAACTCGACTCGTGCGCTGGCCAAAAGTGCCAAAAGCGCCGCGCTGGAGACCAGTCAGGTCTCAGAACCCCCTGAAAGTACCTCAGTTAGGCCACCGCGGAAGAAAAATTCACCCACTAGAGCGCGGCCTGTCTGGGTCCTGGTTAGTCAATTACAGTGGGCTCGACAGAGGTACATGGGGTTCTCTTGACTAAAACCAACGCTGTTTTCTCACTGGAACTAGTTGGTGGCTACGTGCACTAAACTAGCGGTATTGGGGCCAGGTTTGCTGCATGTCCCGAGCCGTCAAGTTGACCGTCTTTGTGACTAATACATGGTGATTTAGCGTAAGCAAACGGTAGCTCGTCTTGGGCACCCGGCGATGTCTCGTTCGCTCGTCCCGTGTCCGGATGTTGAAGTGAGCGAGTATGCCCAACCACTGACTAATAGGCCAGAAGGATTCGATGCACGCTGACGGTGCAGCCATTGTACTACTGCATCAGCCAGATCATGCTCCTTCATGTTTCACACAATGACGGCCAGAGCGGAATATTTGTTTAGGTCTCTGCGTCACCTGCGCCGAGGGAATCTTGTTTATACCATTACTGAAACGCTTACTTGCATTCATTGCGTGGGAAAACAGTGATACCATGCCATGGGGAAAGGTGAGGTTAACAGAACAGGCCATGTCTATTATAGCCTATAGTCCATAACTGAGAAGTTTATTGCGAGAAACAACGCAAACTGGCCAGCTTTTTAACCTTAGGGCTGGGAACTGACTGAGAAGTTTTCTGGTAGTCGCTGGGTTCAATATCTCTCTCCGCTTTGCAAGTGACACTCAGTGTAAACACTTCGTCTGCCTCGAAACTTTGATCTTCACAACACGAAAAAATTACGCTGGTTAAGTGGTAATGGTCGCAATAGATGCAGTAAGACTACATTATGCCACGATGTTATACGCTGGCAACTCGACTGAAATTTAGTGTTGCAGCAGTTCCTTCGCAGCCAATGAGTTGTGTTTGCTCAGCACAGGAATGTTCTCTCCTAGCCTTTACCCATTGTACCACTCCTGGAGTACCAGGCTAAACAATTAAATGGTTAGCCTTACAAAGTACTATCAAATCGTCGAAGCAGTAGAACATTTATTTCGTTGAGCTACCTCGATGGTGTCCATCATGTCGTTAACACATCTTGACTATTTGAAGCTTTCATCTCTTGACCACATCCCACTGTTCAAACTACTCAACAGCTGGCAACTGGGATATTACTTGCCATCGAAACTGCTGGCATACAAAAACACTGACTCGTCGTGGTTAAGAATTGGACTTTGAGTTCCGTTCGGCTCCTTATTTATGCACTGTCATCAGATTTGTGCTCTTCAGATAGTCACGGGGCGTGTAACTGTTTGGTCATGCAATAATGAGTTTCCTTAGTTTCTCTCGAAAGGATATCCAATAGATCTTAACACATGATCGTCCCCGGCGATCCCTGCGTGATCATCACTCTTGAAAAAAGGCCAACGGGCGGGAGACACGGCCCCACACGTAGCAAATTGCCCGATTTGGCACTGTACCAGATTCAAGCAACGAAGTCAGTGTCTCAAAGCATTTATAAAATGACCCCCCAAAGAACTTCGTCATGGGAAGAAAAACCAAGGAAGCACACAGTGGTAAGTGCCGTACTTCATATAGACATGGAGCTTCGGGATTGGAGGATTAATCTATTCCTACCCGGGGCGACAAACTACCGAATGTTAGATGCAGCCCCCAACACGTGGTCGGGGTAGGATGCTATTGGCGGGATTGACCAAGCAACGAACCATAAGATGAAGATAGCGCTGCGGAGTAGCTTAACCGGATAAAGAATGCAGCTGGTATTGTATCAAATTGTCCGATTGAGAATTACTTTCTATTTCTATCAGATTCAATGTGTACATTCTGAGAGTCTGCAACGCCGCCATTCTCACCGCCAAGGGCTATGAGTCGCCAACGCTCTCATTTCCTTCATATGAGGCATCTCAATTCCAAGGGTCCAGCCCATCGAAAAGCAATTTCGGCAACTGGTGGCGGGATAGACCTGTTGCTGAGCGATCTGACCTACATATCGCCAGATCGTGGAGTGGAGAGCTATGTAGATGTTCCACTAATCAAAACTCGAAGGGTCTCATAGCTCGCTCACGATGTTACGCTGCTGCTTACCCTTCCCCAACCACAGACGGTTGAATGCCGCAAGACTACCAAGGTTCGCAGCTGTTCGGTCTTTCTCGTGCCGTGTGTGCCGTCCGGCATCGCTATTTAAACTCACCTCGATCCCAGGTCTCTTTACCACTTCTCTCTCCTCCCCAGGATCTGCAGCATCTTCGAAACTCAGCATATTCATCATGAGATTCACACTCGCCGCCGTCGCCGCCTCTTTGGCCACCACTACCGCCGCCTGTTCAACCCCTGGCAACTTCATAGTGACATTTTATGGTTTTCCTGATAATGACCCCCCAGGCCCTGCTACTGCATACAACTGCGGTGGCCGCAACAACAAGGCTGGAGGTATCGGAACTTATTCTGATCCAGTTACTTTCGCTGCCGCACCCGGTGCTTTCAACAACTGTGAAATCGTTTATTTGCCTTTCTTGACCAAATACGCTCGATTTGAGGATAGCTGTGCTGTAAGTTACAATCGTTGAATTTTGGCCAAATATCTTGAGTATTATTTCGATTTTCGGAGATTATTGTGGAATTATCCACGAGACTGTTTGGCTTGGAATATCTCACTTGATTCACCGTCATTATTACTGTTGGCAGTCCATCTACGGCGGTAATTTCTATATTGTAACAAAGAATGCTGACAAGTCAATAGCAATGCACTACCGATGCGCACAACGGACAGCCTCACATCGATATCTGGACTGGCTCCAACACCGTTAACGGTGGCCAGAACCAGATCAACTGCGAGAACAGACTCACTCCTGGCGGTCGCTACTCCATCGTCCGCGACCCTCCTACCAACTACGGAGTCAACAGTAAGTTAACCTAGATGACTATGTCTTTGACATTGCGGATATCTTAGACAGACGCTAACCCTCGCTAGCTGCTCCTTTGTTCTCCCCTCCCAACACCTGTAACACTCAGAACGTCTACCCCAACAACCCCGCTCATTGCTAGATATTCGGCTTTAATGTTAGAATGTATATATGAACAATATAAATACAAAAGTACATAACTTATATATATCGCCCCCCTCCGGACTTAATTGAGACATATATCTCCGAGTAATAGCGAAGTGACGGTGCAGTCGCGCTAGTCGGAGACTTAAGCGCCGTGATGACCACTCCATAGTCGTTGATCGCATATCAGATTGACGTCGGACATACGCTTCTAAACCCGATGCTGGTGTGATTGATCTGATATAAAAGATCCTTGGAGGCCATGGAAAATATTCAATCTTCTTTATTATAAGCTATAAAAATCACAACCTGCGAGCACCATAATCACTCGTCTCATATTGTCAAGATGGCCGCCAGAATCGTTTTAATTACAGGTAGGTATATCAGCTGTCTTACACCATAGCCAACTCCGCTGCTAACCTCACGAACAGGTGCCAACTCTGGAATTGGCTTTGCCATTGCCAAGAAGCTTCTGTCAACACCCGAACCCTTTCAAATCATTATGGCTGGACGTTCTACTGCGAAAATTGAAGCTGCCATCAAGGAGCTGGACTCTTCGCCGTCGCTCACATCCCTGCAGCTTGATGTGACGGACCAGCAGTCCATCTCCAAGGCTGCAGAAAACGTCAAATCTCTATTCGGAAAATTGGATATTCTGATTAATAACGCCGGAATTGCTCCAGAGGGGCCAGACCTGGCGACCATGTTCCAGACGACCTTTGCGACTAATGTTTTTGGCCCAGTGCTGGTATCGGCTGCATTCCGCGAGCTTCTGCTCAAGTCTGAGAACCCATATTCTATTTATGTTAGCAGCAGTGTAGGGTCCCTCGGTTCGATCATCGACCAATCTTCTCACCTTCGCGGCACGAGTGCTGGCTCCGTTGCATACCGGGCCAGTAAATCAGCGCTCAACATGGTGATGCTGCATGAGCAATTGGAACTCAAGGACACAAATATCAAGGTCTTTGCAATGTGCCCGGGCTATGTGGTGTCCAACTTGCGAGGGACTACCGAGGAGCAGCGCTCTGGATATGGTCGCGCAGGAAGCCCTGAAGTCAGCGCCGAAACGGCGCTGGGCATCATCAGGGGTGAGAGAGACAGCGAATCTACTACTCTCATTAGTTCACAGGGGTCAATTCCTTGGTAATCAACCATGTAGATAATTTATTTGCTTACATTTACCATTTGTTGTCAAATGCCTTTCCGTCAACTACATGAACCAACTCTGCCACCACAGGCAGTGGATCAGTGCCAGCCTCAAGCCCGAAACTCCACGCCCATCCTCATCGCTCGCCCATAATTAGCTCTGGGAGATATCTTTCCCAGTCCGAGATTTCTGTGCGTCTCTACTCGATCCGGTATAGGGATGCTGTAACCAATAATTGCCTCCGGGAATATCGAGAAAGAGTACAAGCGTCGAAGGGAGAGGCCTGGAAAAGCAACAATTGCGATGCGGCCGTTACTGGAAGAGATTAAGGGCGAATCTCAATTAAGCGTAAAGCGCTAAATAACTACCATCCGTCATTATTTTGAAGTAGCTTGACAATTTCATCACACCTCTTTGCCCTTGTTGCCTCATCCTTGCCCACGACTGGCTTGAAGCCTTCTGCGGTAATGTTCATCCATTTCATTCCCTTACCAAACTCGGGCCAGTCGTCCATATCCTTACCAAGAAGGAAGCGCCTCACATAGTTTTGAAACTTCTTCGCCACAGGTGCCACAATTGCGGGGTTCAATTGTTCAAGAACTTTGTTGTAGAAGTAGTAGTTGACGTCGTCGCCATGATACGCCTTCGGAATCGACTGGTCATAACGATACGACTGGTACTTTGTTGGTGCGCAGGCTGTTGTAGTATCAGCCCAATACTTTGCAGCAAGATACGAATGGCATTCATAAATGATGTCACCATAGAATTTGTCCTGAGATGTCTGGAATCCCTGTTCGTTGCCGTACAATTTCGCAATGGCATCAATGGCTGACTGGCTTGGGTTGCTCGCAAACTCTAGAAGCATGTCGTTCCAGGTCGTATTCTGGTTTCCAATTCCATCGTGTTTCATGCCCCCTGCGATGATACGCCTGACTTTACCTTTGGTATGAGTCTTTGGGTCCTTGAACACATTTTCGGGTAGCTCTTTAGCTAGGTTGCCGTCTTGAATTGGCCCAAAGCCTATACCTGGCCCGCCGAATGGCCCCAGATCTCCCGTCAGTATGATTTGGGCATTTGCTTTGATTAATTTATCTTCTGAGAGATTTCTTAGACACTTTGCATTGTCGCAATCAGTCGCATTGAGGAAAGTGTTGTAAATGGCAGTCATGTCCGTGGAGCGATTGACGTGTGGACGATACCCTGGCGAAGAAATGATGGCCTGGCTAAAATGAACATCTTGTCCTTGTGCATCAGCAGCAAGTAGATACTCTATAATTCCTCCTCCAGCAGATTGTCCAATGACAGTGACTTTGTCAGGGTCGCCGCCAAAGAGATGAACGTATTCATTGGTCCAACTCAACCCCGCGAGGGCGTCGTATAAGCCATTGTTTTGAGAGATGCTTGGCTCGGTATCGGAGCTCATCCAACCGAATGGACCTAGTCGATAGTTGGATGCCACGACGATGAATTTCTCATCAGGATTTGCGTCCGCCAGGATGGCGCCGGGGTCATTGCCGGTATCCTTTGCCCCAAAGATAAAGCCTCCTCCATATATCCAGTGCAACACCGGCACTCCAGTACTTGCAGATGCTTGTGTCAGACCCTCAGGTACATAAATATCGAGAAAGAGGCAATCTTCATGACCCCATGTTGTCCCGTTGAGACCAGGAATGGCAGTCATCCAGCTTGGCCATGTTTGGACGCAATTTGTGCTGTTTTTGGGCACCACGCCATTCTGAACTTCCACAGAGCCTGGAGGTGGTGTGACGGGCGGTCGGAAACGAAGGTCACCAATGGGTGGCTGAGCGAAGCGAATGTTACGATATATTGCGTACGTTGTGTTTGATGTTGTGGTGTTGATAGTAGTCGGTGCGTGACGCGCGTATCCCAGATCGATTATCGGAAATGTACACAGGCAAGTGCTCGGCAAAAGCCCTAGAAACAGAAATAGCCACATGTTGAATAATTGACTCCAATTAGTATATTGTCGTTTAAATACAAAGGCTCATAAGGTGTAAAGTATGTCTTGGTTAAGGGAGCTGACAATGGTATTCGCCAACGCCATGATTGAAGTTGGGCGAGCCATGGGTGCTGCATTTATATGATTGAGCCACAATGGTTTGCGAATATTCAATGACAAAGGCTACAATCAAAACCAGCACTCTATGAGCCGTACATGGAAGATCTTCACAACCAACAGGGCAGCAACACTGAGGCTGAAGTGAGGCAAATTGGATATCCTGCGGGATGCGACGTCATGTAAGCCCTCGCATTCATCGTATCTGGCCGGGATGAGGCGATCGTCGCCAATCACAATATATTGCTACAGCACAGGCCCACAATCGTATCTGGGGAGATGTGATTGAGTCTCGGCGAGATGCGCTCACCAATTTTTCTTACTACTAGCTATTTCGATTACTGTACACTGCCTGTGCGCTTCAAAACATACCAGTGCTGCGACAGACGCAGCAACCTTTCAGGAAACAGCCCAAGTGGCAGATTGCCAAAGCACCGCTGATTTCCAACGGCAGCTAGTAAACTCAATGCAACTAGTCTCTGAAAAAATTCTGCTCGAATTTTCGAGGTTATTTTCTGGGCAAACCTTCAAGAGCTTCTCAGGTATGACGTCCTGTCGGCTGGTCTAAAAGCGGTCTTGCCGAAAACGGAAATAATGAAATGCCATTTGCCTTGAACCACGCATTCGGCGTAGGGGAGCAACCGCAGAATAAGCCGAGTAGCGATGATAGCTACAAATGCATGCAAATATTGTTAAAAGTGGGGTCTTCTGATGTTTGGAAACAGAAAGAAAAGAAAAAGGTGCAGTCTGTCGTAGTGGCGATCAAAGACGTTCTCAATCACGGCTGGAGAGGCGGCGAGACAGCTCCGGACCGACGCTCTCCAAATTATACACTGTGCTCCTTTTTAAGTCACGTTTTCAGCGTACATTAGAAACAAATCCCAGCAGCCGTCAACTAGCTCAGGTCTCTTGTGAGAGGGCTAAGCCATCAGTCCATTCCAGCCAATGGCACTGTAATAACCACCTGACCGCAATCGCACACTCGCAGCGGCCAAGATAACCAGCAAGCTACTGCAATGTCATTCGTTGAACGTGAATACGAGATCCGGACCTCCTTCGCCGGTAACATCGGCGCCCTCTCCGCAATTAAAGTTTGTTGTGGTCGCATCAAACCCACACAAGCTGCTTCCATCATGCCACCCAAGCAGGAACATCACAGAATGCATCCGAAATCCGGACGGAGAGCTGTTTGCCGAAAATAGATTCACTTGTTTGTCATTTCCTGACAACGTTTTCTGCCGCCGTCTGAATGGAAAATGTCTCAGCATTGCGTCACGCCCTACTCTCTGCTGGTCGCCTAGCAGCCGTTCCCGCTGCACCAGAGCATCGGCGACAGATCACATTCCAGTTGATCGACGAGGGCGTTCCGTTAACGTAATTCGCTGCTTTCGCAGCTTGGCCAGTTTTGTTATGGAGTCTATCGGAAAACCATACAGCTTACTTGTTTCACAGCCATCTAGCGCTTGCAGCTGCTTAAGCCACTGCACCCGATTTGCCAGCGAACGGGATGGTTCCTTGGTCTTGGAACAGTGCCCACCACACCATCCCACCACACATACATACAATGCATAGTATCAAGGATCGGTGCATTGCTCATGTCACTCATCACGCCACCAGTACCTTGCGGATACGCATCAGGCGACTCGACTGGAATTCTAGCTTTCGCCTGTGACAGACCCAATCTCATCCTTCCATCGTTTCCCAGTAAACCAGAAATCTGCAATAAACAAGAAAGCGAATAGGACCATCTCAAAGATAAAAGAAACGGTACATGACTGTTAAAATTTTCCATAGCTATTAGATGCAACCTCATCATAAACTCTATTGCCACTACCCCCTCCCTCTCATCCCAAAAGGAACCAGCTATACCCACAAGAAAGTCTATTTCATCATCTCTCCTACAATCAAGTCCAAGCACTTAAATCCGGTTGCTTGTGTATCTCCACAAGCCAGCTGCCTTCGCCCCATCTTCGTTGCAGCCCATAGCCAGCCTTGTTGTGTTCCTTGCGTCCTTGTTGGGCCTAATCCGGCGATCCGAAAACAGTCAATCCCGTCCTCCTCCCCAAGTACAAGAGGCAAACCCCCCCAAGGCCCCTGGTTTTAGTCTTTTTCTCCTTTCTTTCTACCTTTCACTTTCACATTACTTTCGTTAGAACAACACAAGAAGCACACGTGCTCATTCACCTTCGTTGAACAACACCAAAAAGCTTCAAGGCACAAAACATCCATCACAATGCGTTTCACTCAAGTTCTTTCCGTCGCTGCCCTCTTCGCCCAGGGCCTTGCCCAGGACAGTGCTGCTGCTGGCGGTGCTATGGCTAGCCCCGACGTGCCTGCTTCATCAGAGCCTCCTGCTGCCACTAGCACCCCTGCTGAGACGGCCACCGATGAACCCGCTACCTCTGAGCCTGGAACCGAGACTGCTACCCCCACCGACGGCGGCGATGTTGTCTACACCACTGTGGTCACAACTGCGTACACCACTTTCTGCCCTGTATGTTATTCCCTCTCAAATATACTCGAAGACAAAACGTAAACAGCTTGCTAACACTTCAATTTTGCAGAGCTCCACCACTATTCCCGTTGGTAATATGACTTACACCGTCACTGAGCCCACCACTCTCACCATCACCAACTGCCCTTGCACCTTCACCAAGACTGGTACCCCCCCTCCAGCTACCAACGTGCCTCCTCCCCCTCCTCCTCCTCCTCCTGGCACCCAGGTTCCTCCCCCTCCTCCTCCCCCCGGCACCCAGGTTCCCCCTCCTCCTCCTCCCCCTCCTCCTGCTACTCAGGTTCCTCCCCCTCCCCCTACCACCGAGCAGCCTCCTACCGTCACTGCCGGCGCCGACAAGCTTGGAGCTGGTATTGGAGCTCTCGTCATGGCTGGTGCTGCCGCAGTCCTCCTCTAAACAGGACTCCAAAAGCTTTTCATTCTTTTCTGGAACATTTTCGATTCTCAACTTTCCTTGATATATGAACTCGTGTACACTATTGAGGTTCAAGTTCAACTTTCTTTTTGGCAACTGGCGGAGGTTTTAATAATGGGTGTTTGATGGCTTCTGTATAAGTCTTCATAAGACGTTTTAGACATAAATCAGCCCAATGGTTGGCTACAGTTTACATTCCTTGCAAAATAATACACGACGAAAAAATTGCCAAAAAAACCCCCACCAATTCTTCACTTGAGTTGATTCATTGTAGTGCTACATGTTGATGTTTTGTAATTAAACTTGAGGTAGTATCGTGATTGGCAAGGTCTTCATCATTCATAACCAGATAGGCTAGCTCAGTTTAGCCTAACATCCCTGGTGCATCCAGTCTCGACCGCACTTCTCTCACTAATGCCTTAGCTTCTTCCACTTCAACACCATCTTCACACAGCTCCGTCGCCAATCGCTGCGCCGCCTTGTAATTCGCTGTTCGCATCGCTAATCGAGCCAGCCACATGCGAGCTTTACTAGTTGCCGCCGTGACACCGGTTCCCTCGTTTCTGCCTTCCACTTCTCTCTCAGCCCCATCGTCAGATTCCCCAGGCGAATCGTTATGAATTTTGACAGACTCAGCCATGTTGCCCGCGCCGGCACCATCGCCGCTCTCCTGGACAACACAGAGCTCCATATATGCTTTTGCTTCTTCTTCTTCGCCCAATTGATCGTACATATTACCAATCTGAAGAAGAATCTCGGGATCCATATGTCCTGAAACTCCGCGAGATCCCAACAGCTCACCACCGCCGCCAAAGCTGCTGCCCGCATCATAATAGGCATCTGCCAAAAGGGCGCGCTTGAGGGCTTTGATGCCATCATGCTCTCTGCCCATCTTTTGCAAACATGATCCCACAGCCATCCACATCTTGCCATCCCAGGGACGCAAGCCAGCGGCCTTTTTGTAGTACCATAACGAATACGTATGCATCTCCAACATTTCATATGTTTGTCCCAAACCGTACCATGCTCTATAATCTCGACGATTGACATCCACTGCGCGACGATATGATTCGATTGCTGCATGTGTGTTTTTCAGCTCCACATACTCGTGGCCCATCAAAGTCCATGCCGATAGACATGATCTATCAAGAGTTAATGCACGCCGGAAATACTGTACTGCTTTCTCATGCATTGACAGTAGGGAGTAATAGTTGCCAATGACGACGCATGATTCTGGACGAAATTTATCGACGCTAGAGCACAAGTGAGCGACAAAGGCTAACTTGGGTCGCATGTTGAGAACATAGAGAATGTTTGAGTAATGATCCAGCGAATCTAACCTGTGTGGGTGCAGAGAAAGAAGTCGACTAAAGTGCTGCTCGGCAACCATTAGGTCTTTGGCGTGGTAGAGTAAGAGAGCGTTACATGTAAGAAGGAATGAAGACGTTGGAAAGATGGAGAGAAGTTGGTCAAGGGAGTTGGCGAGGCTAGACGAGTGTTGATATAGCTCCAATGATGTGTGCAAATGAAACATGTACGAAACAATGTTCTGAGGTAGATGAGGCGATATTCGATTCAACTGCACTGATTAGCGTACATCAGAAATAGCAAGACCAAGCATTTCACTTACGTCTTCGACTCTGGTAATTAATGAAGCCATCTCTAGCCAGCATCCCCAATTCATGGGGTACTTATGAACGCTTTGGATGAAGAAATTCAGTGCTTCTTGGTCATTCTTCTCCTTGGCCAAGACCATACCATATCTGCACCAGATCAGTGAATGAGTTGGATGTATTTCACATATAGCCGACTTACAAGTACTCGAGCCAGCCTTGGCTACCAACAACATCTCCTTCTTCAGTGGTTCGTTCTCGGAACCATGTCTCCAAGCATCTTCCAACAACAAGCAGTTGCTTGTTGACTATGGTTCCCAGGTCTTGTGGTCCCATCACCATTTCAGCTTCCTCGTCCTTTCTTTTCTCGCCAGCAAGAAATTTAGCGTACAATGCCAGAAATAGGCTCTTTTGGCTTATTTGTGGCAAATTTATCCCCACGGCCGATTGTGAGGTTCGTGTGGCTTTCCCTTTACCCTTGGACGGCGACGACTTCGTGTCTGACCGTGATGTCAACACTGTCGAGAGTAGAGAGTCTGGCAAGAAGACTGCTGCGCAGCGGTCATACTCGCGACAGTCAAACAAAGATTTCGCAAGCAGGTATTTGCTGAGTTCTTTGGCCTCCAAAGCTGCTTCTTCGGTATCGCGATTTGCAGCATATATGGGTGAAGTGAAGCTCTCATTTTCGGTACTGGCTCCCTGATCGCCGTCATTCCCTGGGAGCGAGTTCAGAAGCTCAGCGGCCCTAATTTATGTATCAGCATTCAAATCCGTAATACGACGACCTTGCACTGACCATTTTGACGACTGGTACAAGCATCGCTCTGAGCATCGAACAACAGCATCCTGCAATGCCACTCGCAACTGCGATACTTCATGTGCGCTGAGAGTCATGCTGACCAAGATCTTTCAGTAACTGCCTCCAACACCTCAGCAGGGGTAGTGTGATGATATCGCCGATGAAATACAGCCCTCTCTCAGTGATTGACGTTATACATTCACCCCACTATCAACGCGATGTTGCACCGCGACGTAACACCGTATAAACAGCTTATTCGCACTGTATGTTTACACGGTACGTGTTAACGGCTACACACCTTGGTCTATTGTTACCCTCAGCGTTTCATTTGTGAAAAATCATATTGTGAGATGTTCATATTGTTAAATTTAGAGAACTACTAAAACATAAAATGTCTTGCTTCATTTCTAGACATAATTTCCAACGCGCAAGAGGTATACCAATCCCATATCAACAATGAATCGCAATCAGAAGACAAAAGAAACGAGGTAGCCTAAATGAGACCATTGGCTGTTGCAAATGATTTTAAAGCGAAGGTAGAACTAGCCCAAAGCTCCCTAGGAAATCTTGGTCTACTCTCATCTAGCAGCAGCTATGAGCAGCTCCCTTGGACGAGGATCTCTACCTCTCGGCAGCTCAGGAGGAGGGACTGAAGGGGGAGGGAGAGGCGCCATCTGGCGCCTCATAGATCTGCTTGGCAGAGGTGGCACAGGTGGGCTACCTGGCCCAAGATTCCTAGGGCCTCTAGGGGATCCCATGGTTGCGGATCGACTGCGAGGCCGTGTATGAGGTGCCCCCGCGCTTGCAGATCTGGTGAAGATGCCCTTTGGAGGTGGTGGGAGAGGCTCGCCATTGGCCATATTGATGAGTGGAGAACCAGCAGGAGCACGAACTGGATGTCCCTTGGTATCGTGGAAGCGCGGAGGCAAGGGCATGGGGCCAGTGAAGTTGATCAGTGGTGGTGGGGGTCTGCGCTGAGGGCCTTCGGCAGTGACTGGGCGCCTGACCTTCACGGATCGACTTTGACTGCGGCTTCTGACCTGTGCGGAATGGGCAGTGGCAGATGGGAACCAAGATCTAGGTTCTTCATGTGACTCGTCGGTGACAGCCTCAGACTGTCCTGAGACCCCACCATTGAGAAGAGTCGGTGTCTCAGTGAAAGGAGAGCTAACTTTGATGATTGTTGTTGGCTCAGCATCCTGGATTTTGTTGCCTTTCATCTTGTCATACGACTCTCCAAGCAAGCCGCCGGATGAGAACACTTTCTCCTTGGGAGTATCAATCTTGTTTATCAACAAGGAGGCTCGTGTCAGCTTGAGCTCTTCAAAGGTCTCCTCTTCTACGACAGGCTCGTCTTTGAGAGGCTCATCTTTCTTCAAAGGCTGTTTAATAGCAGTGGCATGCTCGCGGCAGAGCTTCTCAGCCTTGGCAGCCAACTTGTCGAAGCCATTTAAGTCCAGAAGTGGCTCAAAAGTACCGATGCGGTACGAAGCCCGAGAAAGTTGTGACAGACCAGTCTCGGTGCTTGATTTCTGTGACTTCTCGGACTTCTCTGATCCGCTCTCTCGGTTGGACCCCAGCGAAATTTGAGGAGCTTTGGCTTTGAGCTTCTTCTCAATACTCACCTGGCGGTTTACGATGTACCAGCTGCGCCACCCTTGAACTTGCTCATAGAACCTCAACGCCAGCCGCTCGTCATCCGAGCAGAAGAAGTGTACAAAGTTGTCTCCATGGGTGAAAACGACCGTCTTTTGTTGGCTCTTCACAGCATAACAAAATCTCTTTGGAGGCTTCAGGCTGGTCCTGATCTCACTCTCCTTTGGCGAATAAATGTCGAAATCAGACAAATGACAGAGAGCAACCAGATCTTTGTCACCAGGAATAGCGTCGGGTCGCTTCGAGGCATACATCTGCCCATTGTCTTGCAGAGTAACCCAGCGCTTGTTCCACTTTCCTGGCTGGCATGAATGGTACAGTTGAAGATGGAAACCAGGCAGAGGACTTTCGGACCGTGGCACAGAGCCAATGTCAAGATCACGATCGTCTCGCGATCCATCACAGGATACAATCTGCAGCACGTTTTCTGTGTCCCGGTCCCATGTATTCAGAACATCTCGAATTCGCTCGTATCGGCGGAGACGTCGCTCGAGGCCGAGTACAACGTATGTCTCAATTACAATGCAAGTTGCAGGACTGATGTGGTGCTGGAGCAGTTCGGCTGCGGCACACAGAACATCAACGGGCGATGTTTCTAACGTGACTGGAAGGGTGATGGTCGACGAAAGACAGCGGATGGTAACTCTCTGCCAAAATGTTAGGGTATGTGCCCAAGCGGTCAAGTTCTGCATTCATCATGACTTACTCTTTCGGGACCATTCACTGCAGACAACGGCACATCTGATCCAAATGGCGCGTGCTTGTTTGCCAACGGACTAAATTTGGGAGCCAACGGAGATGATGAAGTCTCTAAACTGCTGCCTCGGCTCATATTTGACGAAAAAACGGCGGTATTGATTGATGTCGGCGTGCCAGGCTGACTTCCGAAGTTGGAACCCTTTCGCCTGGTGAACATAGCAAGCTTCCCCAACATTGGGCTCCTCACTTTTGGCGGAGGAGTGCTTAACTGAGTTTGAAGTCTGGCTAGATCGCGCTTCTTCTGTTCGGCAAGAATGCGATCTGTCTCGGCCTCCAATCGAGCTACTTCCTCTGCCCAACGCGCTGCCTCAATTTCGTCGATTCTGCGCCTCTCAACGTCGTCTCGTTCTGCTTGTGCAGACGCATCGATTTCATCAGTCGTCTTTGGTTGAGGCTGTTCTCTTTGCGTCGAAGGGCCTGCTTCAGTCAAGATATTCTTCTGTCCAGCATGCTTCCATCCGTCTCGAAATTTGAAAGTAGGCGGTGGTGGGATGGTGGTAATCTTTGGTGTAAATGCGTAGGCTGGCAAAGGTGGGACATTGGGCGACTGCTCGGTGAGAGGACCTGTTCGGCTTGATGCAGTATTGGAGCGACCTCTTCGCCTAGGGGATCGCTGTGCAATTTCTGAAGCTACTTCACGGAAAATCTCGACTGGCTTGGATGAGGACATACTCTTCCCTCGAAGAACACGATAGCGAGACGGTGTTCTCTCCGAGAGACCTGCGGTGGCGGACATTCTGAAAACAGAACTTAGATCGAGCTCGATTAACTGATTAAGATTTCGGGATAGATCGAGGTTTGGTGAATTTCAAAAATCTTAGTATGACGAATAATTGCAACATGTAGAAAATGAGAGGACGACTTGGACAATTTGCACCGCAAGGCACTTTGTCAGTCAAGATAACGAATGTAGATGAGCTTTGAGGGCTGAAAGGAAAAGACGACTACAAAGAGGGAATCGAGCATGTTGAGAAAGTCGCGACAGTCAGTGGCGACAAAGCAAGTATACATGGAATTTCATATCCTGCTACAGAACGCGCCGAGCTGCCGAGTAATGGAAGCTGTCGCGTCGCAAAAAAGGGTCTCACAAAGCTGCAGCAAAGAAGCTCACACAACCGCATCCACTCACACCACAAAACGCGACAAGCTCTATTTTCATTCCATGTCCACCTTGCAGGACATGCGTCTCATGTTTGCACAAAGGGAAAGATGTTGAACCCGTGTGTGCAATGCGTGTCTTGGGTTAATCTCAACTGCAAGATACAATTTTAGCAACCATCGCAACCCGATGGGAAACGGTCTGAGCGTGCATACATGAGCTCGATTTGATGGTGCAAAAAGTTAGGCTGTGCTAGCACGGGCCGCTGAGTCGGCGTTATTCCCCTTGGTGATTGTGAAGAAAAAGCAAAGACAGTGTCTGGGCAAAAAGCAATTCTGACATGCCATCTGGGAGGTCATTTCCGGTGCATGATCTAGATTGATGTGAGGATGCCACGTCATACGCACAAATGAGCACCTAAGAAGCTTCCTTGCATGAAATTATAATGATCAGTCGAGAGGCTGAATTAGCTATTTTGGTGGCAATGATGGCCTTCCATTGCGATTGCTCTCCTGACCGTCTGTTTCGGCCACGGATTATCCGTCCCAAGGCAAACTGCAGTTGGAATGCAATACTTCCCAAGCGTTGAGAGCGACGAATTCCAGTATCTACCCCAGTCCCAAAACTGGCTATCAGCCTGGGATCCAGAATGTCATCCAGACTGTTATCTCACACCTAGTTTAATTACTTTCGGAAAGCTCCAAGTTCTCTTCTCCACCAGGCAACAAAGTCCATAGTAGACACATCAATGCCTAGATCCTTCAGGGCTTTGGTACTGAGGTGGCAGTCAAACGGTCGCTGGACAGCCGCATTAGGAGCGTTGCCCTCTGTGTTGGGTACAATGTTGTCTGTCGAAAGACCCATGATTCGTCCAAATGTTTGACATATTTCATACTTTGTCATCTTGTCTTCGCTAGAAAATTGCAGCAGTTGGGGGAGGCCACTGCGATCATTTGTGCTGCAATACTTCACAGCAATGTCTGTAGCTTGCCGTTAGAACACATGTCTGAGGCTGGTGCACACGCTCATACGCCGCGAGACATACCTTGACAGATCCTGCCGACATCTTCGGTATTCGTTGGATACCGAAGAGCCCAGTGATCCATGTTGATCTTTGTATCTTGTGTCTGGGCTTTCCATACGGAATCCATGAGCACATTCACGGCGCTGTCAGCTGGTGTGTCGGCCTGTCCATATAAGACGGGCACGCGCAGACAAACAGCATTTCCAATCTTTCCGGCCTGAGAATAGGCCTCAAGAGTAGCATTTTCTCCATCCAGCTTCGTCTGGCCGTACAGGTTGGGTGGATGGGGCTCAGCGATTGTCTCATACGGAGCATCGCCTGGTATGCCTGAGAAAACATAGTCCGTGGAGATGTATATCAGAACGATATCGCGCGCTGCGGCGAGACTGGCAAGAGTCTTGCTTGCAGTAATATTAAGAGCTCTGGCACCCTCAGGATCTTTATCAACCTTGTCAGGGAACCTCTGTGCCGCGCCTGTGGCTGTGTTAGGACCATCAACTACCAAAATCAAAACAGCAGATATGACTAACAGTGAACAATAGCTTGCGGCCTGTAAACGAGTCAGCCAATTCATACTATATCCTAGTGAAATAACACTTACTTGACGGTATCTAATGCTGCTGATATTTCGTCGGCTTTTTGCAAATCGACCTTGAGAATGTCAATGCCATCCGCACGAGAGTATCCAGTTCCTTTGACGGTCCATCCAGCCCGGTCAAACTTTGAGACTACTTGCCGACCAAGTAGCCCAGTGGCGCCTGTGACAAGAACGGTCTTGTTGGACATTTCGTAGCGTTTACAAAAACGTGTGGGTGTTGCTGTCTGCTACTTGAAGGTGTGAGAGCTTAAATCGTGTGACGGAGCGGAGCCCACTCAGGTCAACATGAGGTCATTATCCTGTAGGGCTAAACATGCGACTGGTAGTACAGCAAGTCAGCATGTGCAATGAAGCAATGACCATTATAATAAACCAATTGATTAATACCAAAATATCATCTATATCAATTGAAGATCATACAAGCTGGGAGCCGCGAGCTTGAACAAAATTGGCGGGCGACTGCAGGGTAGCCTGGCGCGATAAGCCGTTATCAACTTTTTAATCCTGCGACAGGATTGATCTTTCATCATCAAGTACTCGTCGTCACAACCAACAATGCCTCCCAAGCGCATGACCGCCAATCCGCTCAAGCCGTCCCGGCACCGAGCTGGAAAAGGCACCGACGCGGGCTCTTCGTCAGACTCTGACGCCAGTGACGCAGAAGAACCCGTAGCGCCACCTCCAAAAGCTAAGAGCGCTACCAAAATCGCCAGCAACCTCAGCAAAGTCGACCTCAACGCCCACCGCAAAGAGGCTGAAGAAGCCGAAGCACGGAGGAAAGCTGCCGAGCTAGCGGAACGCCAGGCTGCGGAAGAGGGATTCGTTACGGAATCGGAAGAAGGGTCCGACGAGGAAGAAGACGAGGAAGAAGAGGAATCGTCATCTGAGGAGGAGAGCAGCGAAGAGGAAGCACCAAGACGATTAATGATGCGACCGAAATTCATACCAAAGAGCCAACGGGGCGCGCAGCAGACGGAACCAAAGGACGACGAAGCCCTCAGAGAGCAGGAAGAAGCCGCGCGTAAAAAGGCAGCAGATGACCTGGTCGAGGAGCAAATAAGAAAGGACCTAGCTGCACGAGCAGCTGGCAAGAAGCACTGGGACGATGATGAAAATGAAGACTCAGATGTCGATACTACAGACGGCAAAGATCCCGAGGCGGAAGAAGCAGCATGGCGAGTTCGCGAACTGAAGCGCCTCAAGCGAGCTAGAGCTGCCATCGAAGAACGTGAAGCCGAACTTGCTGAAGTCGAACGCCGCCGCAACCTCACCGAAGAAGAGCGCAAAGCTGAAGACGAGGCCTTTATTGCGCAGCAGCAGGAAGACAAGGACAACAAGGGCAAAATGTCGTACATGCAGAAATACTACCACAAGGGAGCGTTCTTCCAAGAAGAGACAGAGGCAGCTGGGTTGCTTCAGCGCGATATCATGGGCAGTCGTATTCAAGACGATGTGCGGAATCGCGAAGCTCTGCCAGAGTACCTGCAGCGGCGTGATATGACCAAGCTTGGTAGAAAGGGAGCCACGAAGTATAAGGACATGCGATCAGAAGATACAGGTAGCTGGGGATCGCTCGACAATCGACTACGACGACAAGGCGACAGTAGATTTGACGATGATAGATTCCGACCGGACGATGATAGGTTCCAACCAGATGAGAGCGGCGTAAAGGGAGCAAACGCCATTCCGTTAGGTGACCGAGACAGGCGAGACGAAAGACACAGCCGCGGAGATAGTTATCGCAGAGGAGATTCACGGTCAAGGTCTCCTAGGCGTGATCGCGACGTTAACAGAAGTCGAAAGAGGAGTACATCGAGGGATCGCTACGAGAGTGATAAACGACGCAGAGTTGACGCAGAATCGTCACGTTGACAGACCATGGCTTGTGAAAATAATATTATAATATACCCATTCCATTTCATGATGCGAAATTAAAAAAAAAAACCCCCAAAAAAAGGCTACCAAAGACATCAATCCTGTGCAATGCAACCTGTCCAAACCCCATGTGTTAAATCCTTACAACTTCAACTCGCGCCCTGTCAAACACACTGTGGCGCTGCAGACCACTTGCATCACCAGCTTCTACCCTGGGGGGATGAAGGGTCATTCGGGCATATGTGCCAGCACCACGGCGTTTAGATAAATATCCCGGGTTAATGGCAACAACGCTCTCTACGACCTGTCAAAGCAAGTTAGATAGCACTACGACAAAATACTTTACAGGTTGTACGTTTACTTACCCTTGCAAACGGTGGCAGCGCGCTCGGCACAAGCATGACGTCTGGTCTAACGTTGACCATTTCACCCAGCTTAAGATAACTCACATCCAGCATGGCTCCCGTTGCTGTACCTTCTTCCGTGCCCGTCTTTGGTAACCTTGATCGATCCATAGGCGGATATACAGGGAAGTAATGACGTTGCTCGATCAAGTTGCGGCATAGGCGTGACATAATCTCTCCATTCGCTCCCTTGGACAGCTCTTCGCCGCGCAGTTCGTACAAGACGTCTTGGCTTGACGCCCCCAGCAGAACCTCATTGACGAAGAGTGTCATAGGATTGGAGACAATACGAGCGTTCTTCGGGAGACCGAGCTCTTTTCGCAAGATGGCGTCTTGTGGCCATGACACGTGCTTGTCGATGATGTCTCGCACTGAAGGGATTAAAACGATGGTGATTTGAGGATTCGAGGCAGCGAGGCGATTGAGAGCTGGGGCGAAGAGGTATTTGAATACAGTGTTCATGGTGGCGGTGTCGGGTTCATAGTTTGCTTCTTCAGGCAAGTCAAAGTCGCCGGTTGCGATGAGAGGATGGTCAACGTCGAGGAATGGGCCCGTCAACACCAAAGCATCCGCATAGGTATCTGCAGCCTGGCTACAGAGGGCATGAAGAGGCTCATAGTCGAGGTTGTCGTCGGCAGTGAATGGCCCAGAGGCGAAGAGAATGCTCAAGGGCGCAGGTTCGGAATCAGAGTCCATAGCATCCGGCCCACCACGCAACCTCTCTCGATGCGCCTCCATAGCAGACGTGTCCGTAGCAGCATTAGGCAGTAATGGCATGGCCAAAACCTCATTTACAGTAAATTCTGCACCCGTGGCATTTGTGCCTCGCAGTGCGACAATCTGCCCAGGGAAGACGCTCCAGCTTTTGATGTTATCCATCTTTAGCGGAATGCGGAAGCCTTGGCCAATACGTCTCGAGGTCTCCAGAACGAGCGATGCAGCATTCAACTTGCCCTCGAGCGAATCTGAGGCTATTCTTCCCACGGCGACTACCTCTGCAGTGCTCTGGCTAGCAGCGCTTCCAAAAACAGACTCGTCAAGACCATGTTCCTGTTGCACCAATGTGATGAAATCGTCAATGCGGTCGTCCAAGATCTCACTCGCTTCAGACAGCTTCATAGCTAACGGCTTATAAGTCATCTTCTTCTGGTCAGAGGCAGCTGTGAGTTTGACTCGAGGTTCTGCAAATGGGGCAATGGGAGGTTCAGCCGCGGCCAGACTCTCGTTCAAGATCTCGATAACCTCGCCAGGGTTCGCTCGATCGACGAAAGATGTTGGTCTGTATTACATTCTAGTTAGCAATGATATTTAGACGCCTAGAGAATTTTACCAATAAACTTACGGAACGCCATTCATGGACTTCAATTGGTCGCCCATGCTACCAGCCGGCGAGCTGTTTACATGCGGAGACGCAATCTTTTTCCTTAGCGAGCTTCCACCTCCTGAACGACCAAGCTTGCCTGCAGTTCCCGGGGTGCTTGGAACCATGCCTTCTAACATGCCAAACACATCGGAATTGTTATTCGTTCGAGGCGTGGCTATCGGTTTGCGTTCGCTGCGGGGAGCATGAGACGCGGCACCGCTGCGCTGGCTCTTTTCCAAATCGTCTTGAATGTTCTGTTTGAGGTTTCGCACATTGGCTAATGTGAGCACACTGCTTTGTACGGGAAGATCCAAGCGGATGCAGTACGATTCCCATTTGAAAAAGAGGTCGTCGATAGAGAGGTCGTGGATGCGCATAATGGATTGCAGCTCACTGAGAATATCGGGTTCGATTGTTCCCCCAGCGGAAAACCGCCGTTGTATTTGGTCTTCGGACATGGCAGTTGATGAGTACTCAAAGCAATTTGCTACTTAATCTCAATCCAACAATGGTTTTTTTTTTGAGAGGGAAATGCTGCTGTACAGGTGGGTTGTAGCTACAAACCGCAAGTTGAGGGATGGTGGGGTGCAAACGCGGTGGACGCGTTGCCGCTCATCACGCGTAAAGTGAGCAACGGCGCTTCTGTGGCAGGCCTTCCATGTCCCGTAACTTGAGAAGTCAAGCAGTCATTGTAGCTGAACGAGAGAAAGTTGACTGGATCTTAAAACCAAAAGTGTATTCGCTTAATGCAATTAGAGATGTCTGAAAAACATCTCTATCTGTAATCTAATAGCAACTCATCAAATTTCGCTGTCTTTGGCCGCTTATGCAACGGCTATGCTCAATGATATGTACGCCCCAACACCAATTTGCTGTCAATTACAATATACCAACGCCCTCGCTCGAGACAAACTTTAACCGCATTGTCTGTCTAAAAAAAAAACAAAAACAAAAAAAACAAGGGTAACAAAAGGTAACATAAGAAGAAAAGCAAGAATCCCATAAGTCGTAAGTTTTAGTTTGCGTCATCCATATTCCAAGTCGCCCACGATGCCTCATAATCAAAGCTCATCGATCCCCCTTTTGGGGGTGAGCTGGGCATGATGCCGTCAGTACTAAGGAGGCTTCCGAAGTCAATGAGTCCATTGTGGCTGTTGTCCATCGAAGGGAGACTGCTAAGATCGAGGTCATCTCCAAGACCAAAGCCATTTGGCTCGGATAGCATTTGGTTGATGGAACGAGAAATCGGCGTGTCGAACACGTCAAAGCTAGACTGATGATTGCGTGGACTGCGTCGTACCAGTGCACTTCCGGAGATGCTGCGAACAGATCCTGGCGTCTTGCTTGGTGTTCTCTGCAAAAGTGCTAGATGGCTAGGTGATGCAAGGATGGACTTGACAGAACGAATAGAGCGAGAAACACTTCTGGTAATTGGGCGATGGCTAGGTGTTGGTCGAGTAGGAGTTTTGAATGCACCACCAGATGATGCTGAATTTGAAGCCTTGGCATTTGGTGGCGGCGTCGAAGGTCGAGCTGGTGCTGGGCTGCGGAACAGCGCCTCAAGGTCATCCCCAGTCTTCTTCTCATCATCATTTGGCACGGAAGCCATGTTTTCTTTGCCCTTAGTAAGAGATTTATCTTGGTGATACTCCGTGGTAGTCTGTACAATGTTCACGCTAATATCTCCAAGAGTTTTGTCCTTTCTTGGAGATGGGAACAGCAGACGCTTGGTTGTGCCCATAACTTCATCCATCTCAACATCAATGGGGCTCTTTGCTGTACCACTGGCCCTTGAGTGAGTAGACCCTGGAATCGAGCGGGTATCTTGTTTCTCAAAGGACTGGCCCTGCATATTGATGAACTGCAGGTTCTGTGCGGTGACTCCGTCAGGGCCTTTGGGCGATGAAGGCTCGATGGGACCCAAGGTATCCGTATGGAAAAACGCATCTGAGGTTGGATCCGGCTGGCTGTCGCTTTTGGAGCGAGACTTTTTGGAGCGAGAAGTGCTGCGTCCGGTGCCTCGTCTACGGCGTTCCTGACCAAGCCTTGATGCGTCCTTATCCCATCGATCTTGTGGCCGATGACATTTGCACTTCGTGAGCCAGATTCCGCAAGGGTTGCAGAGGAGCAGCTCTTGCCAATCCGCCTTGTTGTCATCAGTCCCAAGACCCTTCTTGATAACGCGATGCGAAGTTGGCTTGTCGTCGGCGTCTCGTTTTAAAACTTCGATGGCAGTGACGCGCCCTGGCTTCTCAGAATATTCTGCATATTCGGGTACACCGTCACGATCCTGGACCCAAATCTTTCTCCATGTTGGCGTTTCGATAGCACCACAGTTACTGCAATAAGGTGGCATCTCGCCATTCATGATTGCCTCTTCCAGGCGTTGTTTGATGGCGTGCTTCTTGACGAAGTTCTTATTATTCTTCTGAGTTTGAGGAGACGATGGTGCAACAAGACCTAACTCGCTTGGTGGGTAAGGTGCCTCAGAAAAGCTCAGATTGGATGGCCGCGTAGAGATAGAAATAGGCCCAGCTGGATCGCTGGCTGGCACAGGAAGAGACAACGGGCCAGATGAGGTGGTCCGGCGTAGTGTAGCCAACTCGGCTCTTGAGCGGGCTGCATCGAACGTAGCAGACTGCGATAGTGATGATGGGCCGATTGGTTCGCTGGCAGGAATTGCGGGAAGAGCGAGGGGTCCGGCAGACTGTGACCTAGCTAGAGGTTGTTTCGGTTTCATACTTGTGTTTGTGTTGGGTGGAGGGTGAGAAGATGGTCTTTCATCTGTCTGCTCTTCTGATTTGGAGTAGGCGATTGGTGTAGGCTCTGGGTCAGCACTGTTGCCAGTCGTTGGTTGCGGAGGGTTAGCATCTGAAAGGTTGGCAGGACTGGGCAGCTTTTCCACAGCATCGGTAGTGGGGGGAGGTGTTGGTGCCATGCCGGGAGGCGATGGAGGGCGTGGTTTTTTCTTCGGTCGAATGGGATTTTGTTTCAGAGGCGGTAATGAAGGCTGGTCGGCCGATTGGGCATTTGATTGGTGAGTCGAGCTGGGGCGGTTCAGGTTGGAGCTGTTATAGCTGCAGATATGTACCAAATCCTGACCAGCTGGCCCATCCTGCATTTGAAAAACCTGGATGGGAACACCGGAAACGGTTTTCGACTCTGTAGGCTTACGGGCTGTTGGTTGGTGAAATGCGAGCATGGGCTCTTGAGGAGGAGGAAGGCCCTCTTCGGCAAATAGCTCGTCAGCAGCATCTGTCATGAAGCTGGCATCCCGGTCGAGTTTGGCGGAAGGCATTGGAGGGAGCATTGGGCTGGAAGCAGGCGGGCTAGATCGGATATATGGCGTGGCGCGTTCCACAGGGGGGGAAGAACCAATATCGGCAGGGCTGTCTTCCGAGTAATTCGGTGTTGGTCCAATAGACTCGGGCGAGCGGCCATCGTCAGGAGATAACGGGCTGCGGCCATCAATGAAGGACGCAGCTAAAGTGGGAGGATTTTGGCTCAATGTGGATTCTCGTCTCATTTTTGCGGCTCGTCCAGGAAACATCTGGCGATCTGGAACGGGAGTCGGTGCTCTGGGGATTTCTTGCAAGTGGTTGCCTGCGGCTCCATTACTACTGGCACCGACAGGTCGGAAGTTGCGAAGAGAGCCGGATGTACTGGCAGCAACTCGCAAAGATTCTGACCCTGAGGCAAACGGATTTGTGGCAGCTCTCTCGACCTTTGTTGTCTTCACTCGCTTTTTGGCCGGACCATCCTCACCTTCAGTCCCGTCCTCATAGCCTGATGTATTGCCCTCGGCAGGCTTCTTCCTTGGGCGGCCTCTTGGTCGTCCCGTTGGCTGCTTTCTTCGTGGCGCCCTGTTTGACGTTCTGCTTGAGGGACGAGATGACCCTCCTTGAACGTTTGGCATCGAACTGGGGTCGACAGGAATAGGAGCGACTCGCTGAATTTCCTGAGAGGCTATCATCTGTTGATTGCCAGGCCCAAACGAATCGCGTCTGCCAATAGAAGGAGGAGGTCCTTGTGACATGGCGGGCGAGGCGACTCTGGATACCTGAGCACCCTGCCCCAGCTGGGGGTTGGACTGGATGAAGCTGTTCCATTCCGAAGCCCCCGTCGGCGTCAATGCAGACTCCATTGGTCTGATGGGCTG
This sequence comes from Simplicillium aogashimaense, assembly GCA_028455935.1. Lineage (NCBI taxonomy): Eukaryota > Fungi > Ascomycota > Sordariomycetes > Hypocreales > Cordycipitaceae > Simplicillium > Simplicillium aogashimaense. The sequence continues at coordinate 1,844,330 of CM052010.1, read as the reverse complement.
CATATCGAAGCTATCCGTATTCCATTGCATCTTTGTTGAGCCAGACAGCTTAAGCTTCACCTCCAGCGTCTCACGGTTTCCACCACCAAATACACCAAGTAAATTTTTGGTGACACGCCCAGTCACAAGTTTCGGTTGGTTGGCCATGTCTCCACGAAGAAGTGAATCTAGAGCCCATGACAGCATGCCTTGTCCGACAAGTGGTGTATCGGGCTCAGAATAGTCGACAGCGTAGATGGTGTAGTCACAATCCTGGCCTGCAAGCTCGGGGCTGCAGTCGGTGATGGCTTGAATACATAGCCTCAAGTCTACCACACCAATTGCGTTTGTTTCGTCGATGGGTATCGTTTGAATCTGGATGGCTTGCGGCCATCTTGCGAGGCAATTGACTTTGCTCTCTTTGTCGAAGGTGTAATGGACCTTGACTATCACGAAATCATGTCAGTAAATCATCACGAGCATCGTCACAACGTTAACAAAGTAACAAGGTGGTAAACATACGGCCCATTGTCCTCGTTTGAAGCCCAGAGTCATCACCTTCAACAGGTGTCGGCTGATTGTTGCCGTTCCAACCGCTCATAGCAGGCGATGGAGCCGGCGAATCCATGGCTGACCAAAGATCTCTTTTCGACAGTTATTTTATTTGACACGCGTGAAGCGTTGGGTCAAGCGAAAAGAGATCGATGACAGCGCGTATCGAAGGTGATGGTGGGAGTAATCGTTGGAGGTGGGTTGAGAATTAAAATACAATAAAGGACAAAGTCGAGAAAATGACCCGACAAGGAATTGACAATGTAATTTAGATAGCTGTCGTCCAAAATGGGGAGGCAGGCGTCATGCTCGTGACGCGCTTTAAAGTGTAGTCGCGTTTGCGTTTTGGCGGCGAGTGGATCTTCAAAGCCGGCTGGTGAGACCGGGGTCGTTGAACTGGAACGGGGACGAGTCCACAAGACGGCAGGGCAAAATGAGGACGGAGGTGAGACGAGCACGAAAGGTTACAAAAGAAAATGTCGAGAGAACAATGGGGAAAGAACGAAGTTGAGGAGGAGCAAAAATGACAATTGGGCGTGTGTGTAAGCTGAGGGTGGTGTTGATGTTTTGCTGTGTGACTGAGTGGTGGTGTGGTAGTGATGCAACGACTCTGGTTGGTCGCGTCTGTTGAGACAGGCTCAGAACGTGGCTGAAGGACGGCAAAGCTTGTGGTTGGTTGAAGGGGCTTACAGGCACCGTCCGCTACCACTAAGCATGCTGTGGAAGCTATTTTTGACGTGCTGGAAAGGCGCTGCAGGAGCTTCCACAGGAGCCCTGTGCTGCAAATTTAGCGGGCCGGGGTCTCGTGTCTCCTCTGAACGAGCGCCACAGTGCAGGCTGTAGCTGAGGCACCCAGACAGTGGGCGGAATGTACTCCCTTGGCTGAAAATAGCGTGTGTCGGTACTTTGCACTTATGCGTTTTGGTCGCTGAGACTCTGTTGTGTGTCAGCCTTTCTTCGTGCCTTCCCCGGTCGTCGAGCTGCAGCAGTGTGTTCCACCCTGCCGGCCACTCAGCCACTCAGAGAACGAGCACCAGACAGAACCGGCCAGGTATGCCTGGTGGTGTGCTCCACGTCCGAGCCGCCTCGCCGGAGGGAGTGGGCAAGCTGCAGCAGAGTTGCATTACCTCATATAAAGTACATACCTCAACTTGAAATCCAACGGATGCTCAACTGACAGCCGACTGAGCTGCCTTGTTCTCTTTTTCTGAGTTTCCGAAATTGCTTGGGCTTCCAGAGGCTGAGTCAAGGGACAGTCTCCGTCTCCTCTTTTCGCGCAGCTTTCTACCTTCTGGTAGGCTGCTCTTCGCCCTTGCGGTTGCTATGGTGGTGTGTGGTTCGCAAAATCGAGCAAGGATGATGATGGCGATGATGAATACGTCGAGACTCGTGGCTTTGATGATGCTGAATCAATGGGTTACTCCGTCTCCATTCATCTAGCATTGCCTATCCGTCCATGGTGGTTTGTTTCGTCAGCTTTCATCCGGCTTCACGTTTTGGGGCCAGGCTCCCTTTTATAATCTCTCCATTCGAGTGAAGCCATCTTCCCTCTCGATCCATTTTCTCTTTTCCCCTCTTTGTCTGACTGGTTCCTCTTGTCCTTTCATCTCGTTGCCTTGCCCGTTCTCGTCTTGCAATCCCACGCTCTTGTTATCCATTTTTCTCTCTCCCCGTGCCTGTGACTTTTTGCACAACCTCCGTGATCCGCCTATGCCACCATCTCCTACATCCCACCCTCCTTTACACACAGTAGCGTCTTCCCGCTCACACACTTGCCGTTTGATGGCTGAGGCTTTTTTGAACCCATTTTGACGTGGTCTCTTGATGCATCCCAGCCATTTTTGGTGTTTTTGATGCCTACTGCCCACCATTGTCCCCCACAACCTACAATGGTCTTTTTCCACCACCGCACTAATATAATTCGCCATCGTCGCCACTTTGCCGCATTTTAAGTTACCAACATCGTCCATCACCAGCGGGCCACGATTCAAAAATTACAAGGAGTTTCTAAAAAATATGGTTTTGATATTTTATTACACGCAAAATTACACTCGTCCCAGATTGCCAAGTAAATATTTTCTATAGCTTGCTACTTGAGCTGGACTCAGACGCAACCCATTTCACCTTGCCGTCACTGCCGGTCGTAGTCTTGCGATCGACGATTTCTTGCACAATCTCAGAAATGCCTTGACGGCCATTGCGTGAAGCAATGACAGCGTTGGCTAATTGTTGTGGCGTGTAGTTGTTGTTGCTGATGACTTCTTGAATTTCCTTCTCAGAGGGAACGCCAAAGCTCACGTAAGGGTATTCTGAGAATGTTCGATCCGTGAAAAGGGAAAGCTTGTCATTCTCATTATACTCAAAGAATGGCTGAGAAACATTGTCGCTCGCAGGGATGGCTGCTAGCGATTCAGGCTGCCACTTGGGTTTCTCCTTGCGAACCAGGAGGGCTGTCACACCCTCGGTAAAGTCATGGTGCTGCATAAACTTCGAGGCAATTTGATGCTCGCGCTCAAAAGTCTCAGCAATGTTCCACGAGCCACCAACACGCATCTGCCTAAGCGCCACATGGACCGCTGTAGGGGAGCGCTTCTGTAGCGTATCCAATTGCTTTCTTGCCCACTCCTCTGTCTCGCCGCGCTCCTCTTTCAGCGCCGCGATGATGTCGTCGACATTATTTTTGCTGAAACAGCGGTCGATGGCGCGACGAAGGCTACCACCGAGGTGAATAGGCTGGTCATGAGGCAAACCGGTGGAGAATTCTTCAAGAGTGTGGTTGATGACGGCAAGGCGTTGTTGCAAAGAGTCGTTGTCGTTGAATCTCAATTCCGCCAGACGAGCCTCAAGGTCAGGCAGGCTGCTTGAGTGGAGGTAGTGCGTGGCAATCCCAGAGTAGAAGACGTTGGCACCAGTAAGCCTCTCACTGGTAAGAGCAAGGTATGTTCCGACCGCGCCATTCATACGAGGCAAGAAGAAGGACGCACCAACATCAGGGAAAAACCCAATGGTAGTCTCAGGCATTGCGAAGACAGTCTTCTCGGTAGCCACACGGAAAGGGGCATGGATACTCAGTCCAACGCCTCCTCCCATAGTGATACCATCCATGAAAGAGATGTACGGCTTCTGGTACGTGGAAATGTAGTGATCGAGCTTGTATTCGAGGGCAAAGTAATCGGCAGACTTCTTCCAGCCGTCGGCGCCTTCTTGATTGTACTGGGCGAGGGCGGCGACATCTCCACCAGCACAGAGAGACTTCTCACCGGCCCCCTTCATAACGACGACGTTGGCAATGTCCGACTTCTCCCATTCCACCATGCGAGGGACAATCTTGCGAATCATGGATGCATTGAGGGAGTTTAGCTTCTTGGGTCGGTTGAGCAGAATGGTTCGCAAACCATACTTGCTCTCGAAAACAACATCGTTCGCTTCGTCGCCGGGGAGTTCCTTTATGGATGTAGCCTCGGTGGAAAGCTGAGGAAAGTAAAACACTCAATGTCAGCAGCCGTAAGGCTATCAAGATCCAAATTGCGCAATATTCCTTACCGGCTTAGAGAAGAGTTGAGCTTGTTGAGCCATGTTGAAAACACTTCTGTAACCACGAGTGTTTGCAGCATTGGCAGCCAGGCTGGCTCGAGATGCAATTGCTCGGAATGACATGGACACAGACACTACAAGGCGTGATCAACAACAGCCTGTGGCGCTATTAAAGCAAACTATCGGGAAAGATAGGATCTCGAGAGGGGGTGGATGGGATGGAATAAAAGATTCCCGACGTCACGGCACATAGCGAGTCTGTACTAGCTCTCCACCAAAATTTAGCCCGAGGATAGCGTCGGCCTTTTTTGCCTGAGGTCAGCAAAGAGTGCACCGTACAGTTACACCCACCACACACACGACCCCCAAAAGCTGCCCCACACAGAGCTACATTGCTGGCCAATCAGCGCGGCGAGAGTCCATCTCAGGCCGTGAGTTTTCAAGGTGCAACTCTTTGAGCCTCGCTCTACCATAGTCACATTTTCGCAAACACCAACACAACATCCACCATGTCGGACACAAAGATCCAGTATGTTACAGTCGCCGACCGATGAATACTATGTATCAGCTAACAATTTGTTAGGGAGCTGCTTACCAAGCCCCGCTCCGAACTCACGTACGAAAGACGACCTGAAAACGCGACGGCGTAGAAAACAAGATAGAACAATGGAGCTAACTTTTGCCATAGGGAGTACGAAATTGCCCAACTTGAAGAGCACGAGTTCTCTGCTGGCCCGTTATCTATCCTTCAAACCGCTGTTCGCTCCCACACGCAAGTCCTCATCTCCATTCGCAACAACCGCAAGCTGCTTGCCCGTGTCAAAGCCTTTGACAGACATTGCAACATGGTCTTGGAAAATGTTAAGGAGATGTGGACGGAAACACCTCGATTGGCCGACGGGAAGAAGGGACGGCCAGTGAACAAGGATCGATTTATCAGCAAGATGTGAGTTTGATGCTTCGACGATGCAAAGTGGAAAGTATCCGTCGCTGACTTTCAACCAGGTTCCTGAGAGGTGATAGTGTTATCCTGGTGCTCCTGAGCTAATTTACGACAAACGGTCGATTTGTGTCTATCTTATTTACGGTTTCTGTTTAAAAAGATTTGGTTGACCGCGTATGGTCTTACGGGCGAGGTTTATGGGTTGATAGGCGTTTCGAATTTCTACAGCTTGGTTTACAACAAGAATTTTTCGCAACATAAAAAGTTAAGCATTACATTGGTGATAACAGCTACGTACATTGGCAGGTATCTTTTTGTGCACCGTCCACATCCTCACTGCGAAAGGCCTTGGAAGAAGCACGCCAGGCCCCAAGCACCTGGATCAGGAACCTCCTCATAGCCACTTCCACCAACATACACCGAGCGACCGAGACTAGCTTTCATGCCCTTTGTTTCATCAGCTGCCTTGTGCGAAGCTTCAGCAGCTTTGGCCACATCGCCTGTCTTGCCCAGCTCTTCCACGAAAGGATACAAAGCGTCAATCAGAGTGCGGTCTCCAGGCCGAGCAGGCGTGTACGCTGATAGAGCGTCGCAGCTCTTTTTCAGCGCCTGTGCCCAAGCCTGCGCATTTGCTTCTCCAGAGCCCACATCGCGAAGAGCCGCGACGAGTGCATTGAGAAAGATGGCGTACAAGGCGCCAGAGGTGCCATCCATGGTATTTTCCACAACAGGGACGATAGATGCAACATCGACTACTGCATCGCCAGTGAAAGGATGTTCCTTGATATGCTTGATAATGGCTGAAATTGTTAGCTTCTTATCGTAAAGCTTTGTTTGACAGTTACTCTTACCTTCAGCTCCACGCTTCAGTCCAATACCGCAGTCACCATCACCAACTACCGTGTCGTATCGTGTAACGTCTGGCTCAGCAGCAATGACTCTAACCAAGCCCTTGGTAAGAGCGTCCATGGCTTTAACAGCATCCAGCTGAAGGCCACTGGGCTTGACCTCTTGATGCACAGCTGACGTATCAGTGCGCGTGGCCGTGTTACCAGCTTCCCATGTGGCTTTTTGAATAGGGGCAGCCCAGCCAGTGGCTTCGCTAGGAGCATCAAGTAGCTCAATCATGCTTGGACCGCCGATATCAGTGTTGACTACATTGAGCAAAGAGATGCTAAAGCCCTGACCATTGAGGCTGGTCATGAAAGTTCCGCTAATGATTCGCACAGGGCGAATACTGTACTTATCCTTTAATTGACCAACGACTTCAGTGGTAATTCCACCCATCTCAAGAACACTTACACCTCCAAGGTTGTTGACAAGCAAAACAACCTCGTTGGAGTTGACGTTAAGGAATGCACGATCCGTGTCGTTGGTGTCAAGCAGCAGTCCTAGCATCTTGCCCACAAGTTCAGGCAAATCCATCTTTCCACTGCCAGAGCCAGGTTCGTTATGAATACCCATTCCAATCTCAACTTGGCCATCAGCCAAGCCTGCTCCAGTGGTTGCATCTCGACCGGGAACATGTACGTGTTCCAGGCTGGCACCAACACTAACAACATTGTTTGCTGCAAGTCTTGCGACCTTGGCGACTTCTTCCAGTGGACGTCCCAACGCGGCGAGAGCCCCAGCAATCTTCAGCACCAGAACGGTACCGGCAATACCTCGACGGCCAACTTTCCCAGCCTGAGCCCGTCCAACGCCGACGTCATCTCCAACAACAACCATTTCAACTCCAAGACCAGCCGCCTTCGCCTTCTCCGCAGCCATACCAAAATTCAGAATATCACCAGTGTAATTCATGACTACAACCAAAACACCCTGCTTGGTATCCACTCGAGACATAATACCTGTGCGAACTTGCTCCGCAGAGGGGCTAGCGAAGATGGTTCCAGCAACAGCAGCAGAGAGCAGACCAGGGCCAACCATTCCAGCAAAGGAGGGTTCGTGACCCGAGCCTCCGCCAGAGATGATGGAAACCTGGGGGCTACCATTTGACGGACGGCGATAGATGATTTTCTGGTCTGCATCGAGAGCTACATTGGGGTTGGTGAGAGTGAGACTGTGTAAGGCTGTGTTCACGAGATGCGTAGCATCATTGATGAAGTGCTTGGACGACATGATGAATGTGGTGCCGTTCTGGTGACTGTAAATGAATACAGTGTACACTCTTCAATGATAGTTTTGAATGAAGGAAGTAAGAAAGAAAGAGTTGACAAGAAAAGATAGTACTCGGCGAGCACATGGATAAATGGAGGGGAAGCTGAGGAGATGGCTTACAGTCCAAGTAAATGGGGGTGACAGCGTGGGGGCGGGACAACGCGGGGGAGAAACCCCCCAACGAGACTTACACGGGCAAGCCACGACTGAAACAGTTGTTGAGAGAAGAGCAGTCCAGAATTTAGTGACATATGTAGTATATTTTATGCAATGCTAACCCCTCTTTGTACATATAGTTTGCGAGGCTAATGTCAAGGGAAAAAAAAAAAATGCAGAATGAGGTACTCCGTCGCCAACCAACGCCGAAAGAAAGTAAAATGGTGCCAACACTCGATTCGTCTTGTGCCTCTATTCACCAGTCATAGATCAAAAAGGCCATCATTCCTGCGAAGCCTGCTAACAACAACGCAGTGACAAATCCTGCACCGACTCTGTCTCCTGATGTGATGGGTCGAACCCTGTCAGCTGCTCTTTTGGCATCGTCAATGCCACCCCCTGGGTCACCTTTGGAGGTACCTCCAGTGTTTTTTGTGACAGGTGGTTTTGAATTTTTGACAAGATTGTATACGACAGCCGCTAGGGCATTCATTTGTTCACCCACGCCCACAAGACCGTCGAATGTGCCTTTAGGGACCCATGAGAAACCGCAAGCTGTGCCATCGAATCCCTTGAATTTGTCTGATGCAGGCCCCGTACAGGCAGCAGCAGCAGCTTCACCAGAGTTTGCCAGAATCTTGTGAATCTCCGTAGCGGTATGAGGAGCGAGTTGAGATGTAGAAGCTAGAAAGCGGGCGAGATAACCTTTGAAACTGGACTGATCGTTATTACATGTCCGGTATGGTTCACAAAGCTGCTCGTAGATGATGCTCTGATTCAGAAATTTGCTCTGCGTCTTTTTGAGCAAGCCGTCCACTCGAGTTTTCCACTTGTCATCCTTCGTCAAACTGTACATGGCTGCACAACCATGCATATAAATGCCGTGATTGTATGACCACAAAATGCTGTCAATGTTGCTGCACTTCTTGGTATTCGCATTGATATGTGCGCCATCATAAACGCTCATATCATCTTTGATGATACCCACGCTCCGCTCCCAATCGAAAATCTTGGTCGCCCAGTTGGCGTATGTTTGGTTACCGGTGTAGCGGGCCAGGCGAGCAGCAATGTTGAAGAAACACCCATTCGAAATGCTGTTCTTATAGTCGTAGCCTACATTGAATGAGAAGACTTGCCATCGCAGGCCACCACCACATTCTGCTTCGGACCATCGAGTTGTGTATTCGTTGAAGACGGATTGCACGGAACCGAGCCATTGAGGCTTATCTGAAGGAGGGTCGGGAAACTTATTCTCAGCGGCAGTCATGGCAGTCATGGCCCAGAACCCTTGATCGTCGTTACCGAGACTCCTGGTCTGGTTTTCCGGCATCCAATCTCCTGTCGGGCTAATTTGGTGCATCATGGCTTGCATCGTGGGTTTATTGTATGTTGTGTCGCCGGTCAAATGCCAGTAGTCGATTAAGGTGCCGAACATAGCACCAGCCTCCCACCCTAAATGCCGTTAGATTAATATTTCAATAACAAGAGTAGATTGTATGTACAGTAGTATGGATCGGGCAAGTTGCCTGGCGTGTCTCCCGTGTTGTTTCCTGTGTAGAACTTCATCAAACCATATGCGATTGTACTAGCTGCATCCTTGACAGATTCTTGGAGATGTCAGCTGATTGAACAAAAATCTTCGAATTCCACTGTGAGAAACGTACTTTCATCGTCCATATTGATTTGAATCCCATAGACTGCTTCGCCAAGCATGCCCAGAGCCAAGGCGGCTGCTGAAAAGATCGACGTCCGCATTTCGATGAGCCGAGATCAGATTGTGTCGTGTAGTGTAAAAAGATTGAGTTAAATGAGTGTTAGGAAGCAAAAAGTATAAAGGAACCGGGTGCTCTTGGTTAAGCCAAACGAGTGTCGAGAAGTAAAAGTGTCGTGGCTTATAGCCTATCGATGGCTAAACCATTAAGGGTATTGGCTATGACATGAGAAATTTATATAATGAGTGAAAATTGAAAAGAGCAACAGATTCAAAATGTAATGAAGAGAAAGACAAGTAGCCAGAAGAGCCGACCAATAGCTGCAGCAACAGCATCAGCGAGAAGGTGAAGTATAGATCAAGATACGAAGGAGGGGACGAAGCGAGAGAAACACAGTCCAGAGACAACGCGTATTACAGAAACAACTGAACTAGGAAATTGAATGCTAGAACAAGTCAAGGATCAAACAGAACGGCTTTCACATGGTAGCAGGTCTTGGCACACCATGTCAGGAGAAGTTTCTGGCGCAAACACGAGATAATTAGCATGCACAGATACCAAGCATTTCTCAAAATTACCAGCAATACAGCACTGGAGAAACCTTGTCTGAGCTCTAGGATGAGCGGATGGACATCGATCTAGACAGCGAGGCGCAGCCAGAATTCTCCAGGACGGCCCAGTCCAGAGCCTTGGCTTTCAGGGGAATCATCTCCACTGCACGGAAATTGAGACGACGTTGGTGTTGAGGAACATACAGGTGTCAAACTGAATTAATTACAGTAGAATTGGGCTAATTGTGAAGAAGCCACTGATGCCGCACCGATAATTGTGTAGATACCGGACAAGTCCCTCGAGATCTTGCATCGATGCAATGTCACTAGTGCTGCTTTACAACGTCTGATCCAATAGAGCACTCTCAGTATTATTGGGACTAGAACTACACAACAGCTAATGGATCTCACTTCTGGCAGTTCGGTGACTTTGGCCAACCCCTGTCAACGTCCCTGGAAAAAGCCCACTCTGTCTGCAACTAGCTTCATCGAGTGCGAGCATTAGCGCGCAACATTAATTTCGAGCTCTTGATAATCTTAACTGGCTTGCGTACTCCGTATGGTCTAGGCTAATTGCGGCCTCGATCCCTGTTCTAAATATGGATAGCAATACAATTCAATAAGCAGTCCTGATCCTGCTTAAATGAGGCTCGGTTGCCTCTTGGCTGGGACATGATCCGTACAGCCCTTACACCAGGAACAATTTCCCCCGATGATGTTTTGTTGTAATGCTCTAATTAATACTGCCTGCTCTTAATCCCAGGGATTTCAGCTTAAGGCGTGTTTCGGATGCCACGGCCGTTGAAACCCTGACTCAAGAAGAACCCTTGTTGCATATCATATTTGCCTGCTACAGAGAGTTTGCTTGACCTTGTCTGGCGAGAAGGAGCGTCACTGGTGTAGCTAATCAAGTCACTGTCTGGACGCATATGCACATACTCTGGAATGGTCAAGGCAAATGACCATAATTCTGTGGATCGAAGACTTGCTGCAATGCCCACTGGTCCATTATGCACAAGCTGCATAGCCTCTTGAGTGCTGTCGCTGAAGAAATGGCACTTCTCTGCGCTTTTTGAAGTTTTGCCGTTTTGAACTGGTCTCCGTCCGCCCAAAGAGGCGTACGGTAATGTTCACAAATCTCCTTTGGAGAAAATCAGTTCGAGATACATGGCCAATTATTGTATCTCCGGGAGCAAAGGGGTTTTTTTTTTGGCACCACCTGCGAAGAAGATGTCTAGCCTTGAAACCTTTGTGTTGCTGGTTGGAGACATGGTGAAGCAACAAGAATTGCCAAACATATAAGTGGTGCGCCCGATATTAGCGAACCGAGGCAGGATAGAGACATGTCAAAGTTTATATATTTGTTGTTGATGCTCTGCACTAGAGTGCATTCCGATTAGTAGCTCCCAATTGGAGAGACTAGGTTTCATTGTCAGCCTGATTTGATGCTGAGCAACCATAGCCTGGCCTCAGCCTTGTGGACTTGGACATTCATATCATCAGCTATCGCTGCGAACATTGAAATTCAGGATATTGAAGTAATCCCGACTGTATAATTTTTGAATAATGAAAATGCAAAAGGAACTGGCAGCACGAGAAGACAGCGCAGGGCCGACACAAGGTCGACATAATGCTTGGCTGGTTACTGGACGAGAAAACTTCAAGGTCAATTCTGGTGGAAACAATTATAGCATTTGCTAAAGTTAGCAATAATTAACTTAAAAAATGTTTCTGAGGGTCAAAAATCATCATTCAGCCAACTGAATGGACCCGCACTTGGGAACATGTTCTCAGCGCTGAGAGTACCCTTGGGAGCAGGTCAGCATGGCAAATGGACACTTACAACCAACACGATTTGGAATGCTGCGAATACCAACGTGTACTTACAACAGTAACGTCCATACTGGGCCACGCTTCCACACCGTTATTTCCCCAGTCCCATTGCACTGTGTTGGACGATTCTGGTGCGGAACTGCCTTCTGCCATATCTGCACTCCACGTCGTACTAGAGAACGGTGGAGGATGCAAACCAGTCTTAGCTCCTCGCCGTATCATGGTAACAGCATGTCTAGCGAGCCGGTCCAATTCGGCAGCCACTATATTCATCCGCTTCATGGCCATAATTGTCGATGCGTCGCTCATCTTATCCAGGATAGCTATCGCGTAACTTGTGAGCTGTAAATCGTTATCTACATTTTCATGCAGTGGAAATTCTAGGACATTTGCTTCCAGAATAAGCAACGCCGAGAAATATGCACACCCATTAGCCCTTGGGTGCCTTAGTTAGCAGTCATGTTGCCCAGTAAAGTACACCACTTATCACCTACCAGACACTACAGTCGCTCAAAGGCATGCGCTGAATAAGCCTCATACAGTTTCTGCTCATAGACACGCAGTTTTCCCAACCCTTAGGAAGCTTAGGAAGAAGCTGAGGACTATGTTCTGGTACTAAGTTGTGGCGCGTGAACGCAAGCCCACGTGAGAAACGTCGCCGCCACTCGGAATCGTGACTCCAAATTCCGTGAATCATGACGAGGCAACTGAGATAGGAGAAGTGCATCATACAGATCCAAATAAGATCTGAGCGGCTCACATGATCCATGGCATATTCAGTCTGAAAGCCGAGCGGCAGAGATACTCTCCAACCTTCCAACTGCCTCTGAAGAACCGCAATGCGTGTCGACCGCTCCGACTGAGAGATCCTAGTTGCCTGAGGAGAGAAGAAGGAGCTATATACTCGACCTTGAATATGTGCAAGGTGAATTCGAGCGCGAAAAAAGTTGAGTCGACTGCTGCCATCTTTGGTGTGCACATTTCCAGTGCCGTCGGAAGGGTTGTCGTGAGGAAGATCCAAGTCAATGTCGGCATCATTCTGAAGCGACGGTGTATTATGGCGAAGGCAGATGTCTCTGTCGAAAATGTAAGTAATCCAAAACAAATTATTTCTTTGATCGATTTCGTCTGCTAGCAGTAGCTCTTGGCCATCTCTGGTGTGAAGGCGTAAACGATGGGCGAGCCGCACGGCTATTCCGATGAGGGACACCGCCTGCTGAGGATCCTTCAAGGTGTGACAAAGAATGATTTGACCCAGAATCACCTGTAAGCCGAGAATGTCTGCATGATCCAAGATAATTTCTGGAAGCACAGACCGAACATTTGTTATGTATGCGTCAACTTGGTTGTTTCCGGCTCCGAGGTCGAGTTCTCTGGAAGGTAGCGCTCGAACACGGGCAGCCATGCCGAGGACAGCATTGATGGCTGCCCATACGAGGCGTGGAGCTTTACAGTTACAAGTATAGTAATCTTGCAGGATTGTTGTAAACTTCAACTGAGAAAAAAGCGGTATCAGCGAGTTGATTTGTGTGAAGTAATGATTTATGGCCGGCTGAATCTCAGACAGAGGCGGCAGACGCGGATACAATTGAGTACTCGGACTGTCTATCTCCTGCATACCCAAGGCATTGTAGTTCCTTGAACTCGATATGGCTGAAGTGGTGGATCGGGCTGTGGCGAAGTCTTGCTGACTGGAGATTTGGTTCTCTGGCCAGGAGCAGCAAACTATTGTCAACACTGTTGGGTCTATCACCAGGCTTCTAAAACAGTAAACTGATGGCAGAAAACCTGGAGTGATCAGAGCAGTTGAACATACCTGCTATATGTCCTTTCGCAATCATCTGCTCCATGGCGGCGAGACGTAATTCGATGCTTTCAATCCGGCTCGACCTTGTTCGGTCAGCTCATACTAAAGGTACCAGTGCCGTATATCACTGCTTACCCGTCATGATTCGATGCATCTGGATAAGGTGGAACCGGGTGAGATGAAACTGGAATATCTCTCGTCCTGGGACTTTTCTCCGTATAGGACCTCCTCATTGTTGGGGTGCGACACTCCGCTTTGTACAACCGACAGCTGGCGCAAGAGGGTTTAGCCATGTCACATTTAATCTTCTTATGAAAGCATAAGTCGCAGGCTGTGTAGGCATGTCAGTGAATGAAGTTCTGCGAGTCCTTGGTCCAGCTTGCACCTTTGCGCCTCTTCACTTGGTATGACCCGCCCATGATCTGGATCTAGTATGGTAGTAAAGAGGTAAAAGGCTCGGCGTGGTAAATTAGTGGAAAAAGAATCCGGCATTCGAAAGAGGAGGGCGAAATTACGAAGATACGTTATAACTGTTATGTAAGCCAAGATTACAAAGCCTGGCTTGCTGAAGTTGCCCAGTGTCGTTGCATGGCGGCGCAAATACAGAGTAGTCGACACCGAGGCATGCAATCAGCCGATACTTTATATTTCAAATACTACATTCTCGTTGCACAGTGGTTAAATTTCGATAGCATCCATTATAATGTCCATTGGCTTTTGGAACTGGGTGATTTCTCATTCATTCATTTTTGTGTGAACAATGTTGCTTTTGAGGCACACTCTGCTGATGACTTCAAAGCTTCCCAGAGCTATTGTAGGGTATTTTCTTAGTAGATACGGCCAAAAACCATGGCATCTTCTTATCATAATCGTTCAAAACAGAAGCGTCATGTGCGACTTGGTCACGTAGGAATATATTCACGTTCTCCTCATCGCTTGAGTTGAAGCGTATGAAACCAGCAGCGATCTAGCAAAGCTGAGCGCCAGCCATTCCATTACTGAGCACACTGTCATTGTCAAATGGCGGCCTTGGATGTATTGTAACAGAGACTCTCCCGCTAAGAAAATCTCTTGCAATCCAAGGCTCTTGCGCCGCAGGACGGGCGATACCACCTGCGTTGACTGTGGCTAGCGCTTTCCTTATAGCGTCCGTTGTTCGTAACCCGCCGGTGAGAAAGACCTTTGTGCGCCTATGGGCAGGATCGCTACCAAGCTGTGCGACAACCTTTTCTGCAAACTTCAGGAAGAAAGCCTCTCGCTTCCGGGTCGTGTCCTTTGTCCACCCGTGACCAACTTCCCCCAGGGTCCCGCCACTCAATTTAACGAAGTCTACTTGTACGTCCTGGACAGTGCAAGTGACCTCTGCCCCTAAATGTTTTGTGGTATATGTGTTGGACGATTACTTGCCTTTTGTAGAGTTCAATTATCTCTTTGGTTGGAACACCGCTAGCCTCGTTATCGGCACCAGCCAAGTTGCCGGCGTCTCACCCATTGAAGCTTTGAATAGACGATTGTTCATGCTCTGTTCGAAAAATAAAACTCTAAAGGTTTTGCCATACCGGCCACGGTATTGGTGCCAGTGCCTTTGCTTTGGTATCATTCAACAGTCATTCTCGATGAAGCAGCACTTGTACATACGTCAAAACGGAATGTAATGCTTCCCCCTAATAAAACAGGCATTAAAATACGATTTCTGAGTCATGTTATAAGTACAGCTTGAGGTGTACTGCATTCACATGCTGACAAATTAATTTACTTCACAGATGACATACCTCAATGAAGATTCCGTGGAAGTCCGGACAAGTCCGTGCAACGCCGTGGCCCGCCGTTGCCTTCCTGATATAGCAATGCCGACCTAAGGTAGTTGCTGAATTTATCAGCTCGTGTCATCTGTAGTTCATTGGCTCATGTAAGTTCGGATCACAACGGGAAATATACTCTTAATCATGTATTTAAAAGGCGTCGCAGTCAGTTCAAGGTTTGATGGAAGCCATTGTCCAGAAACGACCATCAGCCCTCCAATGACTATCATGGCGTCTTCAGCTTCCAAGACCATTAAGCAGTGGAGAGTCACAGGATATAATGGGTTTGACTCTCTTGAGTTTTCAGAGGCCCCGTTGCCAGTCGTTGGCGATAACGAAGTACTGGTCAAGAGTGAGTTTATAGCCAGTTGGTTTGCGAATCGCTACTGACAAACGTCTTAGTCCAAGGTGCCGCTCTGAATGTAAGTGTCTTTGGAGCATACAATAAACTATATGAGTGACTGTATTCCTAGTACCGAGACATAATCATCCCGCTGGGCAAATACCCGTTTCCACATAAGCCGAACGTCGTTCCAGGCTCCGACGGCGCTGGTACAGTCCTGGCTACTGGTAAGAATGTGACAAAGTTTCAGCCTGGTGATAAAGTTGCCACACTGTTGTACCAGCGGCACATCGCAGGGTCTATCACTGCCGCCGCATCAGAGTCTTCTCTGGGAGGGTCGCTTGATGGGACGCTACGATCCATTGGGGTGTTCGCCGATCAGGGATTGGTAAAAATGCCGGAAGGCCTCACTTTTATGGAAGCTGCTACACTTGGTTGTGCGGGAGTTACTGCATGGAATGCTTTATTCGGCCAATCAGGACGAGAGCTCAAAGCAGGCCAATGGCTTTTAACTCAGGGTACTGGTGGCGTCAGCATATTCGCCATTCAATTTGCCAAGGCAGTTGGTGCTCGTATTATTTCAACAACGAGTTCCAACAACAAAGCAAAACTGCTTGAGCGCCTCGGAGCTGATTACATCATCAATTACTGCGAAGTCGATGACTGGGGTCTGAAAGCCAAGGAATTCACTGGTGGAATTGGGGTAGATCTTGTTGTTGAGGTAGCTGGCGCAGCGACGATGCAACAGAGCGTTGCCAGTCTCAAACTTGACGGCACAATAAGTGTTGTGGGGTTTGTTGGCGGTGATACCCAAGGAAAAGAAGTGCCAACGCTCCTAGACGCGTGGATCAGGCACTATACGGTGCGCGGGATATCTGTCGGCAACTTGGTTCAGATGGAGGACATGTGCCGTGCTATTGGAGCCAACATTGATGAGCTTCGTCCTGTCCTGGACTCTCGTGCCTTCACGTTGGAAACTGTTAGGGAAGCATATGATTATCTGTATGCTGGCAAAAACCTGGGCAAGGTTTGCATTGATATGGAATAGCTTTTTGACATATAGGTCCCCTAGGTGGCTTTGGAACAGCTAGAGACATTTTGATGCCAGGTTATTTCCGTGCTGCTTAATTACCATTCCAGTGTTGTTCAGAGCTTTTATATGAATGCCTACACATGTACAAGTATAAATCGCAATTGAACCGCACTTGGATGCAGCCATCGCGAATGAAATATGGCTGTATTTGAGTTCCCTTTCTACCGTTTAATTGAGGCCCATCGCCAAATCTATGCTTCAACAAGTTTCCGAGGCCACTTCCCCAGAATCAAGACTGCGGGGAAGCTAGGAGCTGACCGAATAGGAAACACGCTTAATTGTTGACGATCAGCACCACGTTACATTGATAGTTCATGGTAGTCAGCAAGCAACCTGCACTGCAAATCTCCGCGCCACATGCTAGTTCCATGTCTCTTCACCTCTACACCATTGAATGGAAGCGAGAAGAATAGAAAATGTGGCCAATTTTCGCATTGCTGACCTTGGCTCTTGCTCAGGACACTGGAAACCATCCCGAATGGCCTCGCTGGTGCGGCAAAGTCTACAAGCCAGAGTTGGTCCCCCGTCCCCTATGTCAGTGAAACCCAATTGACCACATTTTCAGATATCCTAGCTTCAATCCAGGTGGCCAGACAGTTGAGCCTGCCGTGCTCCCCAAACCTGCGCTGCATGTTCAATTCAAGCCCCGCCATAGCATCTATCTCTCTAGCGAGCCAGAGGGCGAGTTCATCGTCAATGCCGCCGTCTCGAAATGGCGCGGCACGATGTGGCCTGGACTAGACGCGCCGGAGAAGGCGCCTCCTGTCGTCTTTACCATTAATTTGGTGTCCAACAACGACGTCTTAGTTTCCAATAATGTCAGCATCGACACCCAGGGTAACCTGTTCAAATTCAACTTTACAAGCGTTAAGCCACAGCTGGAGCCGTACAAGGTTGTTCTGTTCGGCGCTACAGCATCCGGCGCGCCCAATGTTACGGCGTCGAGTGAATTCTACTTCCTCCCTGAGAAGACATCTGGCAGTGTAACCAAGTTGGACAATTTGCATGGAGGTATGCTGTTTCGCAACAAGGCTACCAATGGCAAATTTGAGCCCTTGCTCCCATACGGATTCTACGCGGGCTGTGACAACTTCTTATGCGACAAAGATAACATCAAGAAAATCAAGGGCTACGCTGACCTTGGACTGAATGGCATGGTCCCTCTAACTCCAATTTTCGACTCGAAGCCTGCGTTTGAGTACATGGACACTCTGGATATTCACTACATGTACGATCTGCGAGGCTACTTCCAAAACTTGACATCAGTCCGTGACCAAGTCACTGCGATTAAGGATTTCGAAAACATTTACTCATACTGGGGGACTGACGAGTAAGTTATGCTCCTAATAGCACTCAGATCCAAGCTGACAATCAAGGCCTGATGGCTGGCAATACCCTTTCAATTCTACCGTGCAGGCCAGCTCTCTCATTCGCAGTATTGACCCATATCACCCCGTATCTGTGACACTCAACTGCCAAAACTACTACTTCAAAGAATATACTAAGGGCTTTGACTTCATCATGGAAGATGTATACCCGATCGCTATCAACTCGACCTTCTCTAAATGGGGTACGCCATGCAACACCACATACGGCGACTGCGGTTGCGATAACTGCCACGGCAACGTCCAGGACGTGCCTAACCGCCTCGATGACCTTGCCAAGTATGAGAAGTGGCTGGGTCTTTGGCCCAAGACCAAGGTACACAATCCACAGAGCTTCCACGGCGAGGATTATTGGTTTCGCGACCCAACCGTCACTGAAGAGGTGGCCATGAATGCTTTGGCACTCAATCACCACGCCAAGTCAATCATTTCTTGGGTATGGCCGACGAGTGACGCATTGGCGAGAATTCACGGACAGTTTGCATCCGTTGTGGCGAAGAGCCCCGTCAAGGATTTTATTGTGCTAGGAGAGGCTGTGCCGATTGAGCTCAAGAGTAACCAGGTACTGGACGCTGCGTACTGGAAATCGGGAGATCAACTGTTAATCAATGTGGTCAATGGCGGATATGAGCAGATCAAGAAGAGCTTCAAGATTCCTCTGCCCGAGTCAATCCAGCCTAAGAAGGTCAAAGCTGTCGCTTGGGGTAATGGCACTTGGGTCGTTGACAAAGAGGTCCGTCTAGGACCGGTGGATGGCATGTCTACCAACATGGTCATCTTGCAGCTTTAGAGATCATGGAATTGCTATTGTTATTCTAAGTCGTTATTTATTTATCCATTGATAACCGATCCTTATATGATTTAAGCCCACGGCTGTTTGCACTAACCAAGGAACTCACCCATCCTTCTTTGGTCTGTACGCTTGTCGCACCCAGCATGGTCGGTCTGCAATTCAAATAAAGAGCCTCCCAATTCTTCCTGGGCACAACGAACGTCTCATGGAACAAGCCAATGTGACTCATGTTTCCTTTATCGTACATTTGCCATGCCTCACGATGCAAAGGCTCACTAGCGAACTTGTGAATGCTTTGCGCATCACGAAAGTAAAACGTAGTCAGATTATCCTTGTCGCCCACGTAGCTTACGAAGCCTAACAGTCCGAGTTCTTCTCGACGATGCTCAAGGTCATCGATCATGCGTGCGTACGCCCCCCCAATCTTGTGAAAAGACGCATCAAATTTACACTGGGGACTGTTGTTCTGTGCTCCAAGCTGAAACACGACGACAGATTCGTCTGCAGCCGTTGAAGATAAATTACCATCTCGGTCCGGGATCTGTACAGTTGTTCGGCCAGGAACCACTTCATGAGCACGAGCTGTGGCTCCACTGGATTGACGAAACTTGCTGATGGAAGATAGGATCAGCCATACTGAAACAGGAATGAGAGAGGTCATTAGCGGTAAATATGTCGAAAGAATGGACTGGCAAATGAAAAGAGCCAGGTATATAGGGGAGAGATGCAACGCTGCAGGCTAGATCTTGTCAATACTCTAGCGACTGATGATGAATTGGGCTCGCTTACAACTGCGATCGCTATCGGCGCCTGGACAATAGGCTTGTTAGATAGGGGAAGCTGAGGTTCAAACGCCATCTTGGAACACGTTGCTAATACTGCACAATGGTGTTTTGGTGAGCCGGAATTTACAAGGAGGGGCACACTCACTACTACTTATAAACGAGTCCGCTGACGGACACTCGCTTAGCGCCACAAATGCGGCGTCATCTTCGTAGCCTGTGATACCCAATTGGGTTTGCGCTGCCACGCTGATGACAACAACAATATACGCTCGTTATTGAGGAGTCGAAGCGGGAGGGGCAACTGATTGTACGGTCATGCTTATGAATCGCAATGAAAAGTAGTCTATTCGTTAAACGTTGTTCGTCGTCATCATATCCTAAAACTATGACTTTCCAACTATACAGAAATATGGCCGAACCAGAAAATACAAAAGAGAGAAAATGAGTTTGCCGAGCCTACTACAAGCGCCGCCCGTGAATAGTATTTGCGAAAGCCAATAACTCCTACTATGATCAAGACAGATACTTAAGTCTGAGATTGGCGTATATGTGTTTCCGTATATAAATAAATGTAGTTTCGTAAAAAGACCCGGCGTTGCAAAAAGTACAGCACCGATGTCGTATGTGCAAAACAGATTGTTTCGCTGTGCGCTATAGTATGCCGAGAAAGAAGCGTGCAAAATAGAAAAAGAAGCATGATGCAGAAAGTCGAAGGCATGCGTGGCCGTAATATGTCGCTATGCACTGTTTTCTTTGTCTCGAGCATCGGGTGCTATCAGAGACTTTTCCCATTCGTCCATTAAGTTGTTTGCTGTGCGCTTGATGTTGCTGGGGGACAATCGATTGACGACACTAGGTAATAGCTCCTCCAACTTTGGCGACAGCAAGGGGTTCTCGAGGGAGGTTGGTTTCGATTTGCTATAATGACAGCGTTAGCACGGCTTTCGTTCTATGAGCTGTTCGTCTTGCTAGGAGGCTTACGAGGGTGTAACAGCATCCTCTCCGTTCTCGTGAATCACTTGAATATCATCCAGTCCTCCGTTGTGAATGGTAGATCCGCTCCAACGTGTAGACTTGGTCGATACAGGAGACTCCCAGCTCGACCAGTCATTATCATCTAGCGTTTCAAATCCTAATGGGGTCCAGGAGAAATGCTTCTGCTTGCCGGTCTTGGCCTTTTCTGGCTGAGCGACAACATCCCTGGCTTTTCGGTCGACGGGCGTGGGGGCTGCAGTAGTTGGCTTGGGAGAATCCGATGTTGAGCTCACCTTCGGTCGTCCAGTTTTCCTGCTGCTGTCTGTCTCTTCACTCGATTGTTTGACAGCCAGCCTTTGGTGATTAGAAGTCGGCCTGTTAGGCTGTCCACTGATCGGTTCATCGCCTACTGTGATTTGACGAATATCTTCCACAAACGCGCGCAGCCCGAGCTTGAAATCCTCCACAATTTGGGGGACAGCAGGCTGGTTCTGCTGCGTGCGAGGCTGCCAGGTCGATCGTTTCGCCAGCGCGGGTGTTTGTCCTGGAGTTGAGCTATTGCTCGGCTGAATGCCGTTCAACATGGCATCGATGCTGTTGTCCTCGTGGACTGGGAACTCCGAACTAGATCTAGTAGGCGATAGAAGTGAGAGCGTACGGGTATGCCCGCCACGTATGACTCTACGGCGACCTTGAGTCGGAGTGCTGGGCGTATTTTGGGTTTGAAGTAGCAGCTTCTTCCGATCTAGCTCTACACTGCGTCGAGATGGCGATGTCGATCCGTCAGGACTAGTGACGAGACGCGGGGAATCGACTTGTTGTAGTTCTACGGTACGCTTGTGGAACGTTTCCCTCGTACCAAACTGACACTTCAGATTGCTGAGCTCAGCCTCAGCACGCGTTAGTTCCTCCCTGAGCTCAAGCACCTTTCGCTCTTGGGCGGCGATTGCTATTATGAAATCGTTGGGCTCTGCTGGTGAAGGTGCTGTAAGGGTATCGGCTGGCGTTTGAGGGACAGATGTTACGTGAGGGATAGATGTCGAGTAGCCGTGCCGAGGCTGCTCATTTCTCGGGATGGCAACGGGAAGTGTCAATGAAAGCCGGTTAGCCTGCCTCGATATTGAGGCGGTAGAGTGTGCTCTTGAATGGGAGGAGCGCTTTGGAGCCACATCGTCAAGGGGGAAGGATGGAGGAGGCATTGCTTTGAAATCGACGCTTCGTTTATTGAGTCTTGTGGCGTGATCCCGCGAAGTCGTTGCGTGTGATTTATCAGGGGTGGGAGAGAAGACGGTGCTTGATGAAGCCGAGATGCTGGACGTCGATGGCGATATTATCGCAGAATCGAGTGATTGTAATGGATTTCGGTCAGCGGCCGAAGACCGACGACGAAGCTCTTGCATGGAAGCCATGTCTGAAGAACACTTTTCAAGCAAATGAGAGAGAGATCTATAGCCAGAGCTATGGCGGCGTCTGTGGTGCAAAGGAGCGGATGGAGCCAAAGTGGCTCTGCGGAGCCGCGAGCGGGCAGGGGACTTGGTTACCGACGCGACTGGCAGTGGTGTGTATGACCTGCCCAGCCGTAAATAGCGATATTGTTGATGATGGTGGAGGATTCGGCGGGATCGGTCGGCGGCACAAACTTGCAACAAAAAGGCTGTCATCAGGCTGCCGTGGGATGAACAGAAAGGAAACAGATCGCAAGCCGGGTCATTATCCGTAATGGAGGGTGGCTACGCTGAACACCATTGGGCGGTGCGGCTTTGATTAGGACCTTCGGGGTGTGGTAAGCTAAGTGCTAAGGGTGGGAGGGGTCCCTGAAGAACAAATAGTAATAAAAGGATCGAAGGCGTCGAAGTGTGTTGTAGCGCAAAAATAAGGGGTGGTAGAGGCGTGGTCGACCAGGGTTCGTTTGATTTGGTTGGACAGGGGATGGCGACGACGATTGACCGCTTGTAAAATAGCTGCTGCTTTGAGTGGTTGCCCTCGTTTGAGATTAGATGAGACGGACGGGATCGTACGCGAATCTTGGTTTAAGTTGTTGTTGTTGTTTTGTTTGTTTGTACGGTATCACCAGGTGAGGCGGATGAGCGACAGATGTGGTGATGCAAGGAGTGATGGTTTGACGTGTCTTGATTGATAGGTTTGAACTAGCGAAGCGAGAGAGACAGAAAGAAACAACGATCAATCATAATAATAGCGCAGCTGGTCTTTTTCCCCTTGTTTGTCTTGCCGGGAATGTCTCAACCGTTTTTGCGTGGCGTTGACGTGGAGGAATGGATTGTTTTTATGTACGGCCGAACAAGACGTGAGAGGGAAAATAACAGATCGCGACGGGGCGCAAACAAAAACTCCAACATATCAATCCTATTTTCATCTTACGCAATAGTTGACCAAGTGCCGTGGTTTTACGGTTCCTTGCACATCAGGACATATAACCATGCAACTAGAATACCGCTGATATCATCGAGCAACGAACCGCAGGCTTCAAACACCTGCTTCTTTTTATTTGGCAGGACAACCAGCGGGGACTTGGGCTTGGGTTAGTGGAACGGCTCGCCTTGTTTTCAGGGGCTCAACTGACCTATTGTGGAGCTCCGGTTTGTTTACAGCGGTCAAGTGCCCTGAATTTTCGGCGCCGTGGAGCAGCACAATGGCCTGGAGACCAAGACATGGACCATGTTCCTGGCTTGCACTTTAGCGCATGGCGGGGTGTTACGCAGATCTATTCTTGATCCCTTTGTTTCGCAATATTCCCCTTTGTGCCTTGTAAAAATGGTCATATTGAACCCATTTTATGTTGCTACATAGGTTCTTTATGCCCTTGTCGTTCGAATCAGGCTACGTTGGGAGTCTGACTGGGTTGAAGTCCAAATATACCTGAACACCAGTAGCTATAAACTGTGTGAGAGAGATATTATTTATACGGTAGTTCGATACTCTCGCCAAGCAATTAAACTACATCGAGGAAAATCTGTGTAGCAAATACGCCATGATAACAAGGGATCAATTTTATATATAAATTCGATTCTCTTATTTTGCCTTCTGTAACAACATCAGGCTGCGGGGGTTTCCACCCACTCACTATCTTATTGTCCCCACCCCCTCGCCATGCCACAAGTGAGTGTGTACCTACATTACAGTGGCAGCCAGCCTCAAAAGTGGAACCTGTAACCGCAGCATGTAGAATTGAGATACATCATGTGATTACCCGTCAGGCTCGTGTCCTGGCCCTGGCATCACGCGTCGCTAGTTTCGTAAGAGCCTACCAATAATTGTCGAGTTATCAGGCATCATCATGCCTAAAGACCTCGTGTAACTTCTGCCTTGGCTCTCTGATGGTTTTCAAAATATAAATCGATCTCATGACCTTTAGCTTGACGATGTTTACTTCTGAACAAACCCCAGTTAAGCTCCAAGCCCAACATCCACCACTCCACCACTGCGCACAACACAGTTAGCACCGAAACCAAGATTTAATTGGCTGCTTTGAGGTTGCGAACTCCTTCGACTTCTCGCGATGATTTGGGTAATTTAGACTCGGTTGGTGATTTTGGATCTTGTAAGGAGGAAAAAAAAGGAAAATGCCTTTGCAATTCTCGGTCGTTTGCGACCTGCTGGAAGAGTCTTACCAGTTGTGCCTTTGTCGCAAAAGCAACGCTCGCTCAGTGTCGAATTGGTTCGCGCGCCATCGTGCTCGCATTAATGCACATGATACAAACTTAGCTGCCCTGTTGTCCACTTTACTGCCTGAAAAGCGAACTGATCGCGTCTATTGTATTCAAGAGGCAAAGCTCGAGAGAATCGTTGGTAGGGCATTGATGCTTGGCACTTCACGCATTGCAGAGTTGGCCACATACAGGAAGCCCGGTCTCAGTTTGGACTTGGGCGATTGTGTAGAACGATTACTGTCTGCCACGGTGAGTTACCGGTTTCGTCATGGGGTTGCTCGATTTTGCTGAACAAGTCTTGGTAGCCAAACCCTACCCAGCCAGATCGGTTTCAAATCACGGTCGAGGAGGTCGACATCATATTGAACGGACTTGCTTCACGCATTGTGTGGAGTTCTCCAGCTATACGTTCCTCGGTAACGCAGGCATCCAGAAACCAGGGCGACTTGGAACGTTTATATCGAAGACTCTCAGCCAGAGATGCCAAGTGGTTGACGAGACTTATCTTGAAAAGTTACCAGCCACTTATATTTGATTCGCACCTGGTATATCGTTCCTGTGACCCAATTCTTCCTTTCATATTGAAGATACAGGATGACTTTCCGGCTGCCATCAACGCAATACAACTTGCCAGGAGCACAATGTTACCCAATTCTCTACAGACAGCTCTTAGTGGCAATAAAATGATTGCTTCCATCAAACCAAAGCTTGGAATCAAAGTCGGGCGACAATGTTGGCTCAAGGGCCGAAGTATCAAGCACTGTATAGACATTGGGCGAGGGAGGATGAGCGTGGAGGATAAAATTGACGGCGAGTATTGCCAAATTCACGTAGACGTCACAAATCAAACAAATCCCATCCAGATCTTCTCCAAGAGTGGCAAAGATAGCACAGAAGATAGGCAAGGTCTTTTTAGGTAAGACTGGAGTTCACATGTTTCAAAGGCATCGCTAACCTTATCTAGACCGATCACCAAATCACTCAAACTGGGCTTACCAGAAAGCAAAATACGCAAAGAATGTATCCTCGAGGGAGAATTGGTGGTCTGGACTGACAAAGTATGTCGTTTCCAACTGCTCTAATGGAACCAGCACTGATACATGTAGGACCAAAAAGTATTGCCTTTTCATAAGATTCGAAATTTCGTAGCACGCCGAGGTCGTTTTATCAATGTCGACTACGATTCCCAGTGAGCTTAACTGGCTAGATTTCAAATTGCGACTGCTAACATGTCAGGCCAAAGCCGTGGGAGCACCTCATGATTATCTACTACGATGTATTACATCACGATGGGCATTCTTTAATGAGTGTTCGACATTCTGAACGTTTCAAAATTCTGCAAGAGATAGTCACCTGCGAAATAGGCGTGGCAGAACTTGTTCACCGAGAAATTATCGATTTCAATCAGACATTAGGCGCATCTTCCCTCAGGAAAGCGTTTGCTAGAACAATTGTTGGCCGAAGCGAGGGCCTTGTGCTTAAGTACGATGAACCGTATATTCTGATTGATGATGCCGGGTCTATGAAATCTGGTCGATGTATCAAGCTTAAAAAGGAATATATTGGAAGCTTTGGAGATGTCGGTGACTTCGCCGTTGTTGGCGCAGGATTCAACTCTGTCAAAGCAAAAGAATATAGCATACCACGCTTGATGTGGACCCATTTCTACATCGGATGCCTCAATAACAAAGAAGAAGTAAGGCGTTGGAATACAATTCCCGAATTTACGGTGGTCAACGTGGTTGAGCTCAGTCCAGCTCTTCTGCACTCTTTCGCCAGCCATGCAAACTTGTCAACAGTGCCGATCGCACAGAACTTAGCTACAAAGCTTCACCTCGCTCCAGGTGTAGAATCTTCAGTGGCCCTTTCGGTTGCATTTACTAGTCCCGCGGTATGTGACCTGCGCTGCTTCAGCTTCGACAAAGTTGGTAACACGGGATTCTGGAGTCCGAGATTTCCTTCAGTCACCAAACTTCACTTTGATCGCGACTGGACAGATACCGTAACGTTCGAAGAGCTGCAAGCAATGGCCAAGGAGGCCACCACACGTCAGAATATCGATGATAGCCAGGAGAATTTGGCCTGGATTGCCCGCTTGGAGGGAGCAGACCCGCGCGGAATTGCTGTTGATGCAGCCAGCCAGCTGACTGCTACGACAATGCCCACACCATCACCAGTTAAAGCAAGCCAGGCATCCTCAAAATATACAAGCGAAGAATCTCAAGCATCTATCCGCACAACTCGACGAAATGGCAACATTACTCGAGATGTTGAACAGGATATGATGCCGCGGCGTGTGCTGGAACCTGCTTTCCTCATTTCACCTCCTACATCATCTGATACTGGACAAACAGACAACACCGCAAAATTGAAGCGAAGCGCACCACCTAGTCCGCTGGCCGTGAATTCCAAGAGAATTCAGAGATCTGGCAGTCGGGACAACCCACAGCTAGCTTCCCCAGTGGCCCTTGCAAATCGACCGCCTCTGCAGGAATTATCTCAAGCTTCAACGCACTCATCAATAACATCATCTCAAACCATTGCCACGCAAATCGTGCCAGAGACCCAACTGGATTTCCAAGAAACGGAAAACAAACCCATCCAGGTGGAAAGCCAGCCAGATCAGATTGCCTGCACGCTTGCTGGGGTAGGATGCCAACTAAGGAATACAATGATGATGGCATCATCAAAATCTCTGGCAGCATCGGACGAAATAGCGTCTTTGCTTAACAATCACGGCATTTTCAGTAAAGTTTTGGACATCGATACTTGGTGCAAAGACGAAATAACGTCCCCAAAGCTGTCGGTAACCATCACTAAAATGCTACTTGTTGATACAGTCGGCCAGAAGAGCGAGACAGAGGCTCTGCTAGCAAAATTGTACAGAACCCGATCCACATTACGTCTAGATAAAAGCGATTGGATACCTGTATATGATTGGAGGGTGCTACGAAACATTAGTATACTGGAGGACAAAAGGGTTAAGAGGAAGTCATATGACGGGTTTCAAAATCCATGGCGACGGTGGTATTGCGGAGAAATTTAGTATAAAATTTGGGACATAGAAAGTGCATTTATGGCGCCGTATTTGCCTTTTTTTTAATTCATATTTTATCGTTATCTTTAGCCAGATTTCTCATTTCTTGTCATCATAGAGCGACCCGTAAGTGGCTGCCAGTCGCATACGAAGATGCTCATCAGCAGTCACCGTCTTCTTCTCAGCATATGGGTTCGCACTGGACCCAGGAGGTACAAAATTCTTGACACGCTCACTTGGTACAGCTCCAAGCTGCGTGGATCCAGCAGGGTGGCAGAAATAAGCCATCGAGTATCGCGGCGCAGTATTTGCCTCACCAGCAACCATCTGGCCGGTTTGGTTAGAGAAGACCACTCGATGCACGGTGCTTCGGAACAATCCATTAGTCCAGTAAGACAAGAGGTCCCCAATATTGATCAATATGGGGGGACTTGGGTCGTTCTCTGTGCCAGGCGGGCACACAGGTACAGGTGCCCAGGAATCGTCACGCTTCTGAATCTCGAGACCGGCCTGGCCCTTGAGGCGGAACAGTAACGTAATCGAACCATAGTCAGAGTGTGCTCCTGCACGCACATCTTCATTTGAGTGGGACGTTGCATCGGGAGGGGGGTATCTAAGAAGACGAAGGATTTCGCTAGAGTCTCCTTGTTTAGTTTGGTGAGCGGCCGAGAAGAAATCGCCGATGCCTAGTCCCTCGCCTAAGAGGTCGAGCAGCTTGACACAGAAGGCTTGGCACGTTTCTTTGAACTTTGCTAGATGTGCCTCGTCGGAATGGACTGTTGGTGGTATTGGCTGCTGGAACTTTCCGTCTATGCATTCTCCAAGGTTGAAGGCTCTGGTTTGCGTCAATATCCGTGCTATGTATAATGAAACTGCGGCTTACTCTTTAAAGTCTCCAATCTACATAACCAGTGAGTATCATATTCCGATAAAAGACACTAGCATGGAAGCTTACCTTTTGGGTCTTGGGGTCTAGCGTCTCACTGTGCATCGCCGACCAGCCGCGGTTGTTTGTCTGAATCGTGCAAGCCTGTTTCTCCTCTACAGGAGCGGCAAAAAGCTTTCTAGACTGAAACAAAGAGTTAGAGTTAGCAATCGATGAAAGCATTTCAGTGAATTTTTTCTCTCACAGTATCAAAGGTCTTATCAATGTCCACTACTGCAATGTCTGCCCCAAGGTTTTTGATATAGATGAACCCATGCTCTTCAGCGGCATCAACAAGTTGCTTGGCGACTATAGCCCGGTCGCCAGAATTGACATCGATAATGGGAATATCAGCCGAAACAGCCATGTTGGTGCTTGCGCGAATACTCAGCCGATAGATATGATGATACAACTAGGTCAACGTAAATTTCTCTTGCTGTTGAGTTGAGATGAGATAGGATCCCCTCGGCGGAGTCCGTCATCTTGGTGTTGTCGGCAGCAGTCTCCGATAGCGCTGAACCCCACTGCTGCCTTGTTGATGCATACAGCATTCTTTGACAGCTCAATAAAATTGTAAATATTGTTTACCGCCAAGGCGATTATGAATTTTCATGAGCGAAATGATGCATGACTACTCCAAATTATGAATCAACATGAAGTTGAGGGGGTCCCGTTGAAGGATCACAGCGCATCTGTAGATCTGGCAAGTAAGGGCGATGAAAAGACAATTCTCGACTTCTCAATCTTCAAGTTGCAATATTAACTTGAGATTATTGGATTGAATTGGAGGATATAATTGAGAGGCCAGTACATACGTATATTGTCGATATAAGTACGACAAACGGATACCATGGCAGCGGGCAAACACAGCTTGATATGAAGCTCCTACTATCAATCATCCTCTATACGTCGCTGACATCTCGAAATCTTCTTCTGTTATGGAATATTTGAATCACGCCTCCATCTATCTCGCCCTCCTTTTGTTTCGTTTTATTTGTTGGTAAGATAAACTAATCAATGGAACTAAAAGAAGTTCCAGAGATTGATGGCGCTCAAGATGTGGCGCAGTGACCACGGAAGGGCAGCAAAAGCAAAGCTGGTAACTGTGGCGGCGAGCGCTCCGTTTGTTAGCGCAGCCGAACCTTTTAGCCTGGCTAGAGCGACTGCCCCCCGTCCCGCTCCATCCATATTCGACCACCTCAGGGCAGCACAGCCAATCCTCACTTGCTGCTCAAGCTGCCTTCACTTTTTTTTTTTTTTTGGCACACAAGCTTTCTAGCTGCCCCCCTTTCCTCCCACAACAAACGCCCAAACACCAATTCTTTGTCCTTTGACTAATTTCCTTTCAACTCGTCGATCCTTACTTCAGGCCACTCGCCCGTTCCGTGTCATTAAGGTTCCCGCCCCTGGACACTTGCGGCCACTCCAACGACGCAATATAAACAAACCGCCCGCATCGACAAAGAAGAAGTCACACGACATCTTCGCGATAGCAAGTTTTTAAGCTGCTACTCATACCCTTCGCACGAACCAGTTCCCTTCCTCTTTACATAAAGCCCTATGCCGAAACTTGCAGTACACTGCTAGATCTCCGAGCCGACAACCCTTTTCTAATACCTCGACTTTTCTACGATTTTCGGGATTGCTCCGTCAAATCGCGACGCAATTCTATCTGTTTGCCTGCCGGATAAGCGTAACCGGCTAATTCGAAAGTTTCTCTCTCTTGTCTCCAACCGACGCTACAAATTCGCCAATCTACATATCCTCTAACTTTGTCAAGATGCCCCGTAAGTTACCTCCCCGCCATTTGGATGCGGATTATCCATAGGCTGCATGGATATCGGAACCGGATGCAGTATATTATAGATACAAGGATATGTTGGCTACGCACAGTCTAGCGCTGCTAAGGATTACTTTGGATTGCTAGAAGCTTGGGCGCATGGCCATGGAGCAAGAGATAAGCCGCTAACTGTCACAGTCATTGTAGAGGACCAGTGGATTAGCGCCCAGGCAAGGTCAGTAAAGGCTAGGATTCCGTTCCTCTATAGCCAAGTTACTAACTTGTTCAAATAGCTCCTTCGCTCTTAGCGAGCTCGAAGACTGTGCGATTGGTATCGATGCGACATACTACCTCAGCAACCTCTTGGATAACACCCCGGCACATGAGCCTCTCCTATCTGCACTCGGTGGTCTTACTAGCATCGATGCCCATATCAACCAGAACCTAGACCAATGGGATAGCAACAAGATTATCCCATTCTTCATTTTTGATGGACAAACGGTAGCAGGGCAGGCTGATGTGTCTGTTAAGCGTGGCCGTGAGGCGAATCAAAAGACTGACGAGGCATGGAATCTTTACTCCCAATCTTCAGGGGAGCAGGCAGTTTCAGCCTTTGGTGCCAATCCCGGTATTAACTATCCATGTCATGGCAAGCTTTAGTGTCTGGAAACTAATGCATAAGCTAGGCGCATTTCAAATTCAGAGCATCTACCCTCTGTTGCAGCGTATTCTCAAGAAGAGAGGCCTGCATTTCCTCATTGCCCCCTACAATGCTAGTGCACAGGTTGGTTTATTACATATGGCTTTTATTAGACGCAAGCTAATCTCCAGAAGCTCGCCTACTTTGAGACAATTGATTCCGACCAAGTTGCAGGTGTCATGGGCTCTCAAGAGCTTCTACTTTACCCAATCAACGACTGCGTCATTCGAAGTATTGATTGGGAGAATAAGACTGTTTCTGCCATCTCCAAGAAGAAAATCACACGCAACTTAGCTGTTAGCGAAACCACCTTCATCGACGCTCTGCTGATGTGCGGGACGTCTTTTCTTCCACAATTCCCGCCTCTTCAGGATCCATCTCTATACCAGAAGGCCACAATCAACGAAGCTGTCAACTTGCTGAGGACTTTTGACAAGTCGGTGGCCAACGCTTTTTCCAACTACTCTGACATACTGCAGCAGGATCGAGACTGGTTGGATAAATACCGTAAAGCAAGATTGGCTGTTCAACATTTCATCTACATTGCTGAGAGTGGTGAGGTCCGTGTCAATGACTATGATCATTTGACTCAGGATAACCATGAATATCTTGGTCTTCAACTACCCGAGGAACTTCTTCACTATCAAAACACAGGACTTATCGGGTCGCGTATTTTGAACTGCATAACACATGGTCAGATCGTCGTCCAACCGACTCTTGATGGCACTAGCTCCGAAGAATACAAGAAGCTGGTAACAGAGCAAATAGTGCCGGTGAAGGAACAGGCTCTGGGGCTTATTATTCCTCGAGTCCACCGTGGCATTGGGCACAAGGAAATTGTTCTGCGAGTTTGGTATGATACTAACTTTTCGTATAAAATCAACCACAGGGCCCTGCAGCCTCCTCCATCTCAGCAGGTTGGAAGTTGGGACGTCAAAGATAAGGACATCAGAGAATTCTTTCCAGAAGACTTTGCCGGGCCAGTGTATCTAGAGGTGCTGGCACTCGCCAATCCAGACTTCGTGGCTAAAACTATCTCAGCCAAGGCCCAGCCTATTAGAGGGGTTGATAGCACTGATATGGTGGTTTCAGTAGCGATCTGGCGCTTCCTTCATCTACGAGGATACGTCAACGATTCTCATGTACTGACGAAATGGGGCAATGCTTTGGCAACGACCTTGTTGGCTCTTAGAGAGGCCAACGAAAATCGCGAGGATGCCCCATCCCTTGATGAAGCTGCCCTACTCGCATTTGAACTTGCCAAATATGGTCTACTAAATGGCAAGTTCCGTGAAGGAGGTACTCCACGCAAGGGCAGCGAAGAAGACAAGCGCAGCTTGATCTTAATCAGCCAGTGTGCGACGCTCCTTAAGCTGAGGCACAAGGTATTCGGTTACACTGGACCATTGAACAAGAGTCTCCTGGCTTTTAGGTCACTTTCTTCAGAGGTTCGCCAATCTGATCGAGATCTCATTGAGGCAATTGTAGCGTCCATGTTTATGTACGGCCAGAGCAAGCGCGAGCGTGACGACCAACTGGACATCAGCCACAAGTAAGTTTTATGAGCATGCGTATCATTATTATTATTATTGTTATTACAGTCACTAATCTTCCATCTTAAGACTACCGTTCTTACAGGAGCCCGATATCAGTATGGGCATCGCCGCATGGACATTCTTTGATGAAGATGAGGCTTCCGACAGTAAAGAGACGAGAGCTACGCGCCTCGAGGAATTCCCAAAGACATTTGTTCCTTTCGCTGAATCTCTTACCGAAGACATGCATATCTGCGTTGATTTTGTTAATTCCATTAACCAAGGCTTGCAGACCCTTGACAGCAAGGAATTTCCTGCGGAGGACAAGAAGGCATGGGCACAGGCACAAGAATACTTGAAGGCTCGTCCATTTTAAGCTTCCAAAAGCGAAATTAAGATTACGAGGTCTTTTTTTGGGGGAGGGCGTATGGCGCAATTAGGATACGGCAACATTTGTTTAAGCATTTTTTACGCCAGCTACTACTATAGCAGGCGGTCTGTGGAGAGAAGATTTTCCTTATAAACGGGTTGTAGGATGAAGTGAAGGGATGCGTGGAAGGAGTAACAGCTGGGAGGCGCAAAAGTTGAAATCGAACTGTTATCTTCAAACGATTGGAGGAGAATTGTGAGGTAGGGAGGGGATGACGGCTGTTGGCGATTGGTGAACTCAAGATACCAGTAGAGTAAAGGCTGGGAGGAAGAGTTTGAGGGAGAAACACATTGTGTGTCGGGGATCTGACGGGGGAAGTCAGTTAAGACGGACTTTATTTTACTTTATTTTCAGTGATGCTCATTGTCTATAGGTAGCACAAGGCAAAGTAAATAAAATAAGTAAGCCTTAATTTGGGGAAGTTGTGCCATTGTCGCGAGTGATGCTGCACGACGTTTCAAGGTTGTTTCAGGGCTGGGGAGGTGAGGCATGACCTGCGACAGTATATACGGATATGGTAGAGACTGAAAGCTGGAACATGACAAGGTACGCCATGACTGCAAATCACCGAATAACAAGCATTAGGAAATGATTTAGAAAATGCTAATTTTCGTGGTCTAATTGAGAGTACATAAAAAAAAAGAAAATGAGAACAAGTGAAGAAGAAACGCCTAGCAGATGCCTCGCGACAAGCAGCGAATCATGCCTTCAGAGAGATGTTGGTTAAATTAGAAATCCCATGTGCCCGACTGTACCGCCACTGACCTTCCCCATCCGTTCGTCCATGATTGAATTATCTCTGTAATAATGATTCCTCGTCGATGTTGGATTTTTTTTTTGTCTTTTTTTGTTGTTGTAGGAGTAATTTTTGGTTGGGGTATATCATGTTTGAGGATATAAAATTAAGTGATGGTGATGATCATGGGGCCAGCAACGACAAGGTCGTCAGACAGAGCACCCTCAAGAGGACCAGCATTGGTCAAAGTCAGGTAGGAAACTCCAGCAATGCCCTCGGGGACCTCGCATCCATCGGCTTCGCTGTACTTGGTGAACATGGTACCGCCGGGGAAGACACCACCAGAAGTGAAACCGCAGTGGGTAGCGCCAGAAGCCTCGCCCTTGGGCTTGATCTTGGTCTGGATCTTGATGGTGTCGGCAGCATCCATGGTGAGCTTGGGGAAAGGCTTGACGGCGAGGTTAGAGCCCTTGGGGCAAGACTTGATGAAGGGAGCGGCGAGGGAGAAGACAGCGCGGGGGCCGAGCGCGGCATCAAAGGCCTGGGGAACGGCGACTTGGCCACCAAAGACACGGATGGACGATTGATGCCTGGCCTCGATGGTGAGAATGGAGCCGGCGACGCCCAAGATGGCGGGGTCCTTGAGCAGGGGAGCGGCACCCAGGTAGGCGGAGATACCGACGTTCTCGAGGACAGAGGCAGTCTTGACCATGGAGGCGGCATCGGTGAAGCCAAACTCGTACTCGCAGGGTTGGACGGGCTGGATGCCGTTCTGGGCGAGGGAGGATTGCAGAAGAGAGACGTGCTGGGCCTCAGTCTTGCCGATTTGCTTGAGGTCGGCAACCTTGATGTCGTCGAGGCCGAGGGCCTTGAAGTCGGAGTCGGGGAACTTGGCGAATCCTTGACGGTAAAAGGTCTCCTCGAGGTTTTCCAAGGTCAGGGCACTGTGGGTATGTATTGTTAGATTTGTTTATCATGAGCATTAAAAAATACAAATAAAAACTTACAACTGAAGGATATCCAAGTCAGTCAATCCAGCGTTGGCATCAGCCTTCTGGGCTCGCTCAGACAGAGTATGGTACCACTGTTGTCTGGGAGTCAGACGGATGCCAGCGGGGACTGCAGAGGCAACACCCATAAGGGCGAGGAGGGTAAGGTTTCTAATAGAAGAAGGCATTTTGAAGGATATCTTTGACGTTTCTTTTTTTTTTTTTTGTCGGGACCAGCCACTGGGGTTATTAAGTCAGTGATATAAATTAAAGGGTAAATTAAAACAAGACCACGTCAACGCGGACTGTGTGGAAAAGAGAAGCGAAAGGAAGAGGAAAAAAAGAGACTGAAGAACTTATTGAAGCAAGGCTGATTGGACTAAGAAAGGAAAGAAAAGGATTCATATCGAGATGGGGGGGAGAACGACCTCATTATATCTCCTCTTGGCATCGGGGAGACGGAGACCATACAATCACTCTAGACGTTTTGAGTCGCCTGCCATTCCGGCTCTTGGACCTCCCGTGCCTTGAAACCACATTCTGAGAATTCGACCGGACAAGGGCCAAGCAAAGTGCACTGCCAAAGGGCAGACACAGAGAGAGATTGTGGCTCAGTGTTGGTGGGGGGGGGCCAAGAATTGAAACCATCTTGACGTGAAGCCGGATGCTTTCTTGTCCGGGTGGTCGTCGCAAGTCACGCTGCCCGAAACGCCAACTGTCACAACGGCCAACCAAAAACCCATACTTCAACTCATCTTCTGCCCTCGCTTGCCCGCCAGAAATCTTACGCCCGTGTCCCAAAAATAAAATTAGTCCCGCTCATCATCGCCCTCAATATTCACTTTTGCACCCAAACCTCACCTCCAGATTGGCATTCAACCCAAGCTTGCTGGTCCTTCAGCACCCTTGCCTGTTTTACCTGCGTCTCCTCTGCCCGCCTGCCGCTCCACTCACGGCACAGCTTCTACCCACTGCCCTGCTTCACTAGCACTCGTCTCCTTCTCCGTAAGCCTCATTAAACCTACAAGCCTGTCAAGATTATTCTCGTTTCAAGGGCTTCAAACTCACCCTTTGCACATCTTTCGCCATCTGCACTGTATTTCATCTCATCTCCCCTACCTCTCTCTACCTCTCTCTGTGTGTGTGTGTGTGTGTCCGTCTCTTGCTGCCGCCATCGCCGCCCCCAGCCCATTAAATCGTCCCATATAACCTTCTATAATATTACTTGCCCTGCCCGTTGCCTGTTTCAGTTCCATCACCATCACCAATCACTCACTTCAGACCCTCGCTTTCGCTCATCTGCATGTAAATCATCGAATCCTCCTTGTCACAAAACTTAATTCTCTTGCCTCTTCAGGCAGTCACTTCATCTTCTCCGAGCTTCATCTTCATAGTCGCCGCCTCAAAGGTCAATCCCCTCCTCCTTCAATCTCACTCTGCTCATGTCCACTAACACCTCAACCATGTGTCATCTCCTTTCCAATCCACCTTTTGTTCCTGATCCCAGTCTTCTATAATGAGCAAATCATCAATTTAACAAGAAAACAATAAATGATGACTTTAAAAATAAACTCAATAAGGGTTTTTACATCACTTTATTACTTTCCATGCATTCCATCGCCATGCTAATTCCATGCTTGCTTGCAAATGCCCTCGCCTTTCTGCTCTCTCTTCCTTCTTCTTCGACTTCTTGCTCCTGACAAAAGTTCTCAGCTTCCATAGCACAAAACTGCCTTGCAAATGCGTGCACACAAGCTTCTGTTTCCCACCTTGTCTTCCAACAAACAAAATGACACTTCCACTTTTTCTTATTCACTGGCTTCTCCCAACATTTCCGCTCCTAAGTCACAGTCTCAGGTGTATCATGAATATTAACAATCTATACATTATACGTCCTGTGCGCATTTTACAGCGCATAGGGGTTGAGCGATCGGATGGTCAGGCATCTGTTTCCTTGTTAGTCTCGGCTACAATTGTACGACAAGCGTGTTGCTTCCGGTTTCAACTTACGGTGGGCTCTTGGTCAAATCGGTCTTCAGGATAATAGGCACCCTCGTCATTTCCGTCACATCCTGGATATATTCGCCATCCTCTTCGCGTAGAGTAAACAACTTCAAGTACTTCTCCTTATTGGTCAGGCGTGATTCAACAGCTTCAGGAGCTGGTACTCTAGAGTCCGAACGAGTGCGGTGCAGATCACCGGCATTAGACGGGGGTCTGCTTGGCGATCCTGGAACGCTCTGTGTAGGGCGTTCCGCCAAGGATGCACCAGCCATAGCCTCGGTAAGGTCCGAGGCGTTGTCCTCCTCATCATCGTCAAACAAAGCGTCCACATCATCGGTTGAGATGGTGCCGGTCTCGGTTTGCTTCCTGGCCGCTTCTTCGCGGTCCTTCTTGGCACGCTCTGCAGCTTCAGCTTGTTTGGCAGCCGCCATGGCGTTTGTCATTCTATGCGATGTGGAAGCTTTAGGACGCTCGTCTTCAGGCACATACGCGCTGCTTGGCACGCCCTTCTCCCAGTAGAGCTCTAGGATGCGCTTCTCTTTGCGGAATTCGGCCTTCTTGAGAGGCAGCTGGTCACAGTGAACTCGCTTTTCGAAACCCCATTCGGGGATCAAGACGTCAAAGGCAGACTCGTATACGCAAAGCACGATGCCCTCAGTGATAAGATCGCCATTGCTGTCCTGTCGTTGCTTGTCCATGGCACGGCACGATTCAATGTGCACGCTCTGTTCCTGGGCATTCTGGGCGGACTCCTTCTTGGTGTTGGCAGCCTCAACTGTCTTGACCAAGTTATCCAGCTCCTCAGTATACTCGATCTTTCCATCAGATAGAACAGATTCCAGCTGACGATGAACAATGATGTCAGCATAGCGGCGAGTAGGGCTAGTGAAGTGAGTGTACAGAGGCAGGTTCAAGCAGTAATGAGGCCACAGTTGCTTGGTAGTCTTGCCCGCAATAAAGTATTTGGCACGCTGCATGGACTTTTGAACCAGTGTCTCCATACCCTTGCGCAAATCAACATCATCGACCTTGAAGAGGCTGTTCTGGAGCGCTCCGCTACTAGACGCGTCTACGTCATATCCAATGGCATTCATACGCTCAGCAAAGGTCTGCAGACGGCGTGGGTTTGGTGGCCCCTGGCGGCGAAGCAGTGCCTTCTCAGGCAATCCTTCAGCCAATCGCTGGGCGACGTAAGCATTGGCCTTGTGCATGAGCTCTTCTACAAGCTCCAAGGCGGATGTAGAGTTGAAAATGTTAAATTGAACAGGGTTGTTTTCCTCATCGAGCTGCTGGAACAGGCGCAGAGGAGCAATGGGTTCGCCGCCAGAGCCGAGACGCGCTTCGCGGAATTTTTGAGCAACGCCCTGAAGCACCTGAATGGTGTTGACCGGGACAGCAGCGTTCTTGTATGAAGAAGGGTCTTCCAAGGCAGCGTCAATTTCGGCGAGTGTGACCTTGCCATTGCTCTTAATGATACTTCTGCCAACCCAAGTATCGTCCTCTCCAACTGCACCAGTGTGGGGGTTAACGCTGAACACAACGCTGACGGTAAGCCGTTCCTCATCAGGGGCAAGAGAGCAAACTTCACCAGCCAGCTTCGGGGGCAAGAGAGCACAGAACCGATCCATCAGTTGAACAGATGTTCCTCTCTTCTTCGCTTCACGATCAACCAGAGAGTTGGGTTTCACGAAGTGGGTCACATCAGGGACGTGAATACCAATGTCAATCTTGCCGTCAGGACGGCTCTTGAAATGGACGGCATTGCCGAGCTCAGCGCCACCATTGAAGTCAATGGTGAAAGTCTTCTCCTCACGGTAATCGCGACGAGCCGACACGGAATCGTCGTCTTCCTTGGACAACGACCAGTCCTGGAGACCAACACTACGTAGGACAGCGTCAGAGAACTCATCAGACGAGAAGTTGTTGTCTCGTAACAAAGCATCCGTCTCAACCTTGAGATCACCCATGCGTCCAAGCTGCTCAACAAGAGTTCCGAACGGATGCAGAGAAGTAATGGGCCAACGCTTGATGCATGCAACGAAAATACGGTCCGCGTAGTCCTGGTGCTTCTCGACGAAGTCTCGTGGGGCTTGTTCTGTGGGAATGGCAATCAAAGGCACGCGCTTGTCAGTAGGCTTGAACCAAACAATCTTAGGCTTGTCTTGCTGACGGCCGTCCCCACGGGAGTTGCTACCATCACGGGCAGCGCGTTCGGCATCCTGCTTCTCCTTGGTAGCTTGGCTGCTAGGGCGCAGCAATCCCAGAGTGCCAGAGAACATTTGTCCCGCAACACGCTCGATAACGGCGACAATATGGCCGGCATACAGCGGTTTCTGCTCGTCGTTGATCTCCTCCTCCTCGACCAACAGCAGGCTTTGGCCCTCGACCTCCACATCATCGTTCTTCTTCTGTGTGGGTCGCTGGCGCAGGCTGCCGCGACGACGGATACCACCTTCAGAGGCATTGTTGTCCTCATTACGGCCCGAGTTTTGGCTGCCTTGATTTGTAGATCCGGAACGTGTATCGGTGATATCCTTGCGCTTCTTCTTCTCTTCCTTCTCGCGCTTCTGCGACCAAACCTCGTCGACATCCAAAAGCTCCACAGCTACGAGGTCGCCCTCCAGTGCTCGGTTTCGGTCCTTGCTACCGCAAATGAAAATATCAGCATCAAGAAGGCCATCAACTGTAGTGACGTAGGCATCGCTTCGGTTCTTCTTGTTCACGCGAAGAATACCAGATACGAGCTGGCCGTCTCCAAGAAGAGCAGGAAGAGTAGCTTGGGGAAGATAAGGAGTGAATAGAGTCTTGCGCTGCTGTTGCTGTTGGCCACCTTGCTGGCCTTGGCCGCCAGGGAACTGTTGACCGTTCATCTGCGCAGCTTGAAGAGCTTGGAGCTGCGACAGCTGCATAGGGTTCAATTGCTGGCCGTACATCTGGGGCATCATCATCTGTCCAGGAAGTTGCATGGACTGACCCTGGCCAGGATTGTATTGGAAAGAGCCAATGGACGAGATAGACTGGTTCATGGAGGCACGCGATCTATGACCAGGTTGGAAGCCTTGGTTTTGGCCTCCTTGCTCTTGGTTCTGGGGATTGCGCCAATTGCCTTCAAAGCTGCGGGATCCTGTGCGCGCGTGGCCACCACGCTGTCTGGAGAAATCGCCCTCGTTGAGACCAAAAGAGCCACCGCGAGCAGCACCTCGGCCGTTTACAGCCATGCTCTGGCTGCGACCGTGTCCACCCCGTCCACGTCCTGCCGATGGTGGTGCTAGGTTTTCGGTGCTAGGGAAAGCCGCAGCACCGCCCTTGCCTTCGTCTTCTGGCTTGTCAGCGGCTGGGCCGCTAGGTCCAGGGAACTGAAAGCCAGTCGTGGTGCGTTTTTGCTGAGCAAGCTCAGCGGCCTTCTTAGCATCGGCAAGCGCAAGGGAGTGTCTGCGCTGATGACCAGCGCCAGGGGGTGCTCCTCTACCGCGTCCAGCACCGGTATTCTCTCGGCCGGAGGCGTTGGGGGCTTCGAAGTTTCCAAAGGCAGAGCCGGAAGCACCAGATGAGGGAGCCGGGGGTGGTCCCATTCCCATGTTGGGAAGTGCCGACTGATTACGGCGATGTGAGTGTCCCTGGCTAGGAGGACCCAGGGAAACGTTTTGGGGTATCTGGTTCGGGAATTGGAAAGCGGGTTGGTTGATGTTGCCCATCTGTTGCAAAGGATTGAATGCGCCATTGGGGGCAATGGACTGGCCGGGTGGGATCATTCCCATGTTCACATATTGCTGGTGAGTAGCTTGAATCTGCTGCTGCTGGTGCTGCAGTAGTTCGATTTGCTGCTGAATAGCCAACTGTTCCACTACAACGCGATGATGTCAGTAAAAGGGGGGTCGAGACAGCTCCGGGATGTGATGAATTAAAGGATGGCGATGGATAGCTATAATCCATCGCGGTTTTTGTGTGCAGCCCGAACAAAACAATAGTAAGAGAAGAAAGAACTTACTTCCAGGATTGGCAAACATGCTCATCAATGGCGTAAGTTCCGATGGGCTACGACGATGAGCAATGTGCAGTCTGCGCCCAGCTGGACCTGGGACACCACCAGTCTGCGGTTGCTGCTGGCCCTGTGCGTTCGCGGGGCCCTGCTGCGATGATTGTTGTTGTTGCTGCTGCTGTTGCTGCTCCATGATGGGCTAGCTAATGCAGAAAACAGGCACGTCGTGTGCAGGTGGTTGTCGAAGATTGGATGGTATCAAGTGGTCGAAGGTGGGTTGTGTGCAGCTCCTTTTTCTGGGTGGTGTGGGAGACTCGGGCGATCTAGAGTGACTATGTGGCAAACAACACTGGAATGACGACGTCCTTGTTCCAAAGTCAGACAACTTGCAAAAAGGAAGGTGAGATGATGGGCTTTGCTGGGCCAAAATAAAGGTCGATGAAATTCGAACCAAGGAGTGAAGAAAATGAAGGAAGCTTGGGTGGATGGTTTAGACGAGAGAGGGGAAGTGAATGATGGAGGAGGGGAAGGATGGATGGGATGTGTTGGCGAAGATGGAGAGGCGAGCGTCTCTGGAGGAGGAGGAGGAGCTGGCCTTGTTGAAGAACGCAACTGCCAGAACTTGCTTTGTCGGAAAAGACGGGGTCTCCAGGCAGAGAAACAGGCCAGGGCCTTTTGGGGGGGCGACAAATTACTACAGCGCACGTATTAACCCAAGCTTACAGCGGGCGGGCAGCCGAAGCATCCACTACAGCAGCAAGCAGCTCAAGCAACTTACGACCTGGACAGGCTTGGGCAAATTATCCCTAACCAATGCCCCTCTCTTTCTATCCGCACTGTTTCTGTGCCCCCCAAAAAGCCACTCCATTGCGGCCTCGACCGTCTACGGCTGCCAAAATTACTAGCAGGTTTTGGTGAGCTAGCGGGGGTACGGGAGACCTACCAAAGCAATACAAAGCCCCATTATGCGTGGGGCAGGCAATTTGATGCCAATGCTTGCCATGGCCTGTCGATTGCCTGGGACAACCAAAGCCTGCCTGGGTAGCTAAATTTACGGAGCAAAGTGGTAGCGTGAAAATGAAATAAACAATCACTGTGACGCCTGTTGGGTGGCAGGGACAATGACCCTCCGTCAAATGGCTTCGATGCTAAATTGGGGATATCTGGCTAATATTGTGTCGTGCATTGCTGCTCCGCACTGCAAGTAGCTGGCTGGCGTTCGGCTACTGGTACCATATTCTGATCTTAATCATAGCTTGTTTAACTGAATACATGTACACCCAAATACCAAAGGAACAAGAGGGATTGCTTCATGTAGAGATGATTTGCAGGGTGCAACAGTTCTGCAGCATCAGCCAGAGGTAGAGTTGCATTCGTGGGCGCCTCGTCGACTACAGGCCAAGATGCCCAATAGGGGGGCCGCAGGACGCACTAACAAATTACTATGACGCTCGTGTTTATAAGTGTAGTACAGCCGCGCAACGATCGACCTAGCAAGGGAGATTCATTTACCCAGTGGAGTCTGGTGCAACTCACCAGTGGCCTTAGCGCTGTGCAGCAGCCAAGCGTCAACGGCTCCCCTTTTGTGCTGGAGGTCTGCAGTCACTGCCTGCATTGCTGTCGATTTTGATTATATCCATACAAGAAAGGTGTCATCCGAAGGACATAGCTGCATCTGGGCAAATTTATAGGTATTTCGCATCTAAACGAAGCGCAAGTGCAAGCGGCTGGTACATGGCCGTGAACATGGGTGGTAGACTGACCTTGTTCAGGCACCCCAGTGGACTTCAAAAGGCGCCACATCGTTTTCCTTGGCGGCGTCAGGGGTTCCTTTTCAGGCCTGACCGTGCTAAAAGTACAGGCCACATGCGACACTACAAGATGGTCCTCCGTGCCAAGGGTACAGCAGTCGGTGGCTTTTTTTGGTGTTCGATGTGTGATGAAACCACTGCATATTAATTATGTTTTACGATTTGACTCATGCCGAAACCTTTGCATTGCGTCACTGATCTCAGTTGCCTCCCAAGGATTAGTTGATCGTCATTTTGTTATTGTCAATAATACGTAGTAGAAGCCCGTCAAACATTGGTCAGTAGTGAGATGAGACGGAATCTTGGAATCCAAACAACCTCCCAGTTCTTGCTAATAGATTCCCAGTCACTTCACCTTTATTATTGATTTAGGGGGGGTAAAGGTAGAAAATAGAAATGAGACTGTACTTATATCAGATGGTCTGTCTGGGGAGATATCTTGGAGGTGGCTTCGTCTGCGCTGTCACTCGGCCCTTTGTTTTCGCGGAGCCGGTCTTGCCTAACGCGGTCGCCCACCACGCGCAGCAACGACATGGCATGCACCGATAGTAGTCAACTTTTGTTTCTTATCAGAGGTTCAGTGGCTGCAAAATCTCCAAACCTGGCGCTTCAACACCTGCACCAGCCTGAGTTAAAGTGCAGCTTCAAGTCGGTTCGAATGGATGCGAGCGTGCTTTAATATTTCCGCCATCTTGACCTTTTTTTGTATCTTCCAAAAAAATTATAGCTCGCCAATGCTTCTACATCGACTACATTTAAACATCCCGCCAACATGACGCGCTCTTCGCCCGCGAGGCGAAGCCAATTGCTCTCGAGTCCAGATCGAGGGTATATCTCTGGCTTTCTCAATGAGCCCCGAAACGTTGAATCAACGCATCGTGATGCATTGGCCGCAGCGCAAGAGGAGCACAACCGAGTTCGTGAGGCAGCTATCCGAGTTTACGAGCTGCACGAATTAAAGGAAGAACACGAACGGATATTGAAGGAGGAGCGCCAAGAGCAGGAGCGCTTAAAAGCTGAAGCAGAAATCGCTGCGGAACAGAAGCGGCTGCAAGAGCTAAAGGCGAAGACGATACCTAAACCCCCTCCCCCTCCTCCAGAACCAGAACCTGCTCCCGCTCAGCCTGTGCAGCCTGTGCAGCCTCCCACAGAAAATGTTCCGCCTCCGAAGGCCTCGGAAACTAAAGCCCCGACTG
Source organism: Simplicillium aogashimaense (assembly GCA_028455935.1). Lineage (NCBI taxonomy): Eukaryota > Fungi > Ascomycota > Sordariomycetes > Hypocreales > Cordycipitaceae > Simplicillium > Simplicillium aogashimaense. The sequence continues at coordinate 1,801,137 of CM052010.1, read as the reverse complement.
AGGCACCCAAACAAGAGCCTGCCAAGCAAGAACCGTTTCCGCCTTCGAAACCACAGCCAAACGGGCTATTCTCCAAGCCAGCTCAGTCTTCAAGCCCGCAACCAACCAGCGCATCAACTCTAAAGCCATCACCATTCGGAGTCCAACCACAGGCCACGCCCCCTGTTGCTGCTCCCAAAACAGCTCCGGCTCCTCAAGTTCCGCAAGATCCTATTCTCGAGCGATATGTGCAAATACACCAGGCACTGAAGAAGCTCCGCAAGGACATAATGGCACTTTCAAAAACTCCAGGTTCTCCGTTGAAAGGCACAATGGGAACATATAGGCGAGAGATCCGTGTAGCCATTGGTCAACTGACGTCTGGAAAGGGAGCCAATGCTCAACCTGTAAGTACCGACGCGAGACTTTGATCTGACTTTATATATTGCTAACAAAGCTAGATCAACAAAATCACGACTGCTTTGCGCGAAGCATTAGAAGGGCGTGTGCCCAGTCCGCTGATAGAGGTCAGCCAGTTTGTCGCAGATAACAGAGCGCCACAAGAAGGCGCAGTACATAATGGCCCTACGTTACCAGCTCTTTTCATCTACCTGATGAATATTTGTGCCAAGGGCATTATCAGCCAATTCATTAACGAGTGTGGTGCTAATCCTAAAGCTGCGGATCCCATCGGGGTCTTCACTGCCCACATCTTCTCGACCAAGGAATTCCAATGGCGCGGCACCTCCATCATTGACATCTTGATATCCAAGTTCCGTGTTGTTTGTCCCGTCCTTTTTGGTCTACGTGGTAACGACAAGACAGAGCGAGGCCGCCTTGCCTTGGGTTGGAGAAAGGATGGTCCGTCCTATATTACAGAGCAGAGCCATAACGATCGCATGGCGGGTCTCGGAGCCGGATTCGCATCAATTGCCCTTCGTGACTTCAGCAAATCTTCCAAAACAAATCCCTACCCACCGACGCATTACTGGAAAGCACTTGCAGGCATTATTAACAGCCCAAAAGGCGAAACATCTAATACGCAATATGTCGTCGTGCGATCCATGATTGACGGGCATGAGCAGCGATTTATCACGTTTTATGGCAACGCTGCCATTGCTGCACTCCGTTTAGCTCTAGTGGACTTCCCCAACAAAGCGCCAGAAAACTCATCTGCAGCTGGCTCGCTCGTTGCTCTTGCGGAAGTGTTCCGCTCAGAGGTTGGCCTTGCGTTGGGATAGGCGAATTACCCCAGCACTTGCTCGGAATAAAAGGGAGTTTGACGACTGGGAGATTTAACCAGCAATATTTGCATCAAGTTGGCGTTTTGGGACCAAATCAAATCTAGAGGGCAAAGGGTATAAGGACGGGAGATATGATGAATGACTTTTGTATAGAATGTCTACAAATATGTTATATATAGTACAAACCCTTCATGAAATAAAAGATTAAAACAACATCTCGAACCAACAAGAACAGACCACGCTGTTAGATTGGCTCATGTATCCTCTAAACTCCGGCATTGGTGAGCAGATGCCTTTTACACCTTCCGCCAAATGAAACCCATGCATGAACAGTCGTCGCTTAAACAATAATAAGGAGAAACAAAATCAAAATGAGGACAAATATCAGCACCGCTATACAGCAGCTGCTCCATCGATCCTCATTGCTCCGAATGACATGCGTCAACTTGCTCATGCCCGTTTGCAAACGCCCACCGACGCGGTCAGCAATATTATCCACCACCTCGAGCATCTCCCTCTGCTCTTCGAGCTCTCTACCCATGTCGTCAGCCTGCCTTCGCAGGTTCCCGACCGTCTGAAACACGCCGTCTAGGTGTTGATCCTGCTCATGCATAATCTCCATCTGCTGCTGTTGCTCAAACTCGGCGTACCCGTCGTCCCCGTCGGGCATGGAGAAGCTACTCGGGTCCGGCAGATCGCCGTCCGCGGCGCCGCCAGCTCCAGCGTCGATTTTCTTCTGCAGCTCCTCGCGCATGTCCTCAACCTCGCCACCGACTTCCTGAACGAGGCGCTTCCTCCGCGTGACTTCATCAACAGAGAGGCCATATTGCGCCGGGTTCGACTCGACTGCTTGGACGGATGCAATGAGATCCGACAGGTCCTCAGCGAGATTGGACAGGGCGGATTCGAGGTCTGAGCGGGCGGAGGCTAGTTCGGGAGAAGACGATGCGGTTGTCAAAGAGCGGATACGGAGATAAGATGCGAAAAGAGGTCGTGTGGAGGAGAGCTGTGTGAGGACGTCCCTGGTAAGGCACTGTCAGCGCTGGGGTCGTTGGGTGGTAAAGCGGATAGGAGATCTTACTGCTGGACTTGGAGGAAAGGGTCCTCCTCATTTGTTGAGGACATCATGATTGCGGTTGAATCTGCATGGATGTTTTCGGTGGTGCGCAAATGAGGAAGAGGTAAACGGTGTGCGCGGAAGAGTTGACAGCAGTTGAGTACGTGGACACTAAAGAGTGAAGAGTGCAGGTAGACCGTTAATTAATGGATTCGGGAGAATGACGTTGGCGCAACCCAGCCACAAGCTCAGGCTCGGGCACTGGTCGCAGTCACAGAGCCACGGCAAGTGGGTTGGGAAAGGTACGTACCTCCGCACACGGCTTGCTCCCGCTGTGGGAAGCCCACTTTGTCACTCACAGATGAAAATCAACTTTTGATGCTAAAAAAAAATGTTTGAAGAGCATAGAATGCTAGAAGACCCCTGTGTAAAGAAAAAGGGATTTTATGCATTTTAATATTCAGCTTTTGCACTTCAAAATCCAATCAAAGGATCAATACACGCAAGTTTATCTCTTGGCGGGGTAATTGTGCGATTTCTTCCAGGCAGATGCAAGATCTTTCCATTTAGTTGAAGGTCAAGGACAGCGTCTCAAACCGCCGAGTATCAAAGGCCCTTTACTCCGCTACATATAATACGAAGGTAATTAATCTCTTATACACACAACAATATCTCTGCGAAAGAATTGGGCTGCGAGGCGGCAAGAGAAAATTACAGTCCAGGGTAACTAACCCGTTTCAGACACAATGCCTCCATCAAAGCCTCTTCCCTTTAGCGATGAGTTCTCATCTCCGGATGAGTACATCTCAGAGCTCCTCAGATTTACTCAAACATCAAACCTGTTCCAAATCATGTGCGGAGGTGTCCACATCTTGGACTTCTTCACCAGCAAACCCGGCCTTTACTACTCGGCTCTGCCAGAGGAATGGCACGAATATCTGCTGGCGCAAGATATCATGCGAGTACTTGACCTCTTTGTTAGAGATGACCTTGAAACGGTTACCATGAATGGAGGCAGACCACCGGAGTCCTTGTTGGAGTACATCAGAAACATCCGACGGCTGTCTCTTCGAAGAGAATATCATTCCAACGACGCCAAACTCCCACCCTTGACACCGGGTGTGGCTGTGGGAATGAAAGTGAAGAAGGTTCATGAGGTGAAAAATTTCGCAGACTATGTGAATCGCCTGTCCGGGGATATTTCAGAAAAGACAGGAGAATCGATATCGCATTTCGTTGATTTCGGCAGTGGCCAAAACTATCTCGGAAGAGCTCTTGCTAGCGAGCCATATAACAAGCACGTAGTTGCCGTCGAGGGTCGCGAGTACAATGTATCAGCGGCGAAGAAATTCGATGCAAGTTCGGGACTAGGTGTGAAGCCTACATTGCTGCGCAACAAGAAGGTGTGGAATAAGATTGTGGAGGTGTGTGGTAAGGATAAGAGAGATAATCCAGAGGCTGTGGCTGCCGCTATCCGTCAAGTTGTTGGCGATGAAGAGGCAGAGAACTATAGAAAGATTGAAGGAAGTGAAATCAAGTACACTGCAGCCAAAGAAGGTCAAGGCTATGTGCAGTACGTCTCAGGCAGATTGGAGGATGGCGACTTATCCGAGATCATCAGCAAGATTGACAACGGCGATACGACAGAAGAGGACACAAAGCGTGCTCTGAACCTCATGGCTGTCTCAATTCACTCTTGCGGCAACCTTTCGCATTTCGGTATTCGCTCCCTACTCCTCAACCCCGATATTCGCTCCGTGGCCATTGTGGGATGCTGCTACAACCTCTTGACAGAAAAGCTCGGCCCTCCCACATGGAAGCACACATTCCTCCGCCCTACTTTGCAAGCTGTCAATGGACGAGCCCAGCGAGAATCATCCAAATTCGACCCTCAAGGCTTCCCCATGAGCGAGCGCTTTTGCAAATACGATGACGACGGTGTCCGCCTCAACATCACAGCAAGGATGATGGCTTGCCAAGCGCCGCAAAACTGGAGCGAATCCGACAGTCATCTATTCTTCACACGGCACTTTTATCGTGCAATCCTGCAAAAGATTTTCCTCGAACGCGGCGTTACCAAGCAAGTATTGCACGCCACTGGAGGCGACGCGACCGAAGAAGATGGCCCCTTTGAGAAGAGCACCAACCCCGTTACTATCGGAACGTTGCGCAAGGGATGCTACACTTCATTCAGGACATATGTGCGGGGTGTGATTGAGAAGTTGACGACAAGCAAGGATTACAAGCAGCATGCGGAGGTGATGAAGGAGAAGATGGCAGACATGACGGACGAAGAGATTGACGCATACGAAGCACGGTACATTCATAGGAAGAATGAGCTATCTGTTGTATGGAGTTTGATGGCATTCAGCGCGACAGTCGTAGAGTCGCTCATCGTATCGGACAGATGGACATTCTTGAAAGAACATAGCGACGTGGTGAGCGATGCGTGGGTTGAGACGGTATTTGACTATGAACTGAGTCCGCGCAACCTTGTCGTAGTTGGGCTGAAGAAACCAGGCATCCAGCTTAAATGAGTGAGAAATGATGGTTCAATAAAAGTTTAGGCATAACATAATTCGTCAACAACGTTTTGCATCTACCTGCGCAATAAATGCATTCTCAGCTTCTTCCAATGCATCATCACAATTAATGAAACATGATTCCGTCCATGACAGAATAACTCAAACCCATGCAATCCCGATAAATAGCAAGCCTGGTAAATAGCCAACTATGACCTTCCCAATGTGCTCGTGGCAGCTTTTGGACAACAAAGCCAGGAAGACGTGGGGGACAGCCAACGCATCGAAGCTAGCAAGGATTAAATTTCCAGGGTCCCTTGGTCCAGACCTGTGCGCCTAGAGAGATTTGGCGTAAAGAAAGACCGTCAGAGCGGCAGGACTAATTGTAGTGGATTATTCACGATACGAAGCAACGTCACTATCGACTTGCTGTAGGAAGATACCGGGGAAATGCACAGTTCGACGGCTTTTCCCGCACCATCAGACAACTAGTCCATTGTTTTTTCAGTCCTTCCCCGCGCAGTGGTCTTTATGTAGGAGTAATGCAATCTTGGATGGGGTTGGGAGGCGCCAAGATAAATCACTTTGGCTTTTGACGGCCCATTTGATAACCGTAGAAAAAAGAGGGGTCCAGCAGTGTATCTACCTTTTTATCTCTATTATCTTTAGCTTTTTATCTTTAAAACCTCCGACTACGGAATGACTCTACGTGACCTGCTTTTCTTCTTCCTGTTTTGATTATCCTCAGACCATTCTTCGTTTGTTACACTTTTTCGTTGTTGCCATCGTACATTAAAGTCCGTTTATTATTTCGACTCCAGCTGTCCAGTTTGTCTTTCATGCTACAACTTCAACTCTATCATTGCTCCCTCGTCGATCAACTACGCGATAGCGCACATCACCTCAGCTTTACAAGTCCGCATCATTTCCGTCTCCAAACTGCCGTCGCATCCTTGACACGGGCATCATGACTGCCCAAATATCCTTCCTGGTAAAGCCTCTTTCTACAGTCCCTACCTTGCAATTCCAACTAACCCTCCAGAATGGCACTTACACCCTCATCCACGTCCCGCTCAAGCTCTATCCGACTCTCCTGCAACCAATCCTCCGTGTCCTGATACCCGAAACCCAGTCTCTCAACAGCTCCTCTGGGAACCTAGAACACTCCCCCGATGGGTTGACACCAGAATCTCAACACATTTTCCTCAACATCAGCATTACGCCCATAGAATGCTCCATTGTCTGCCACAGCTCCTGGGCCAAACATGTCTTCCAACCATATCTTGAATCGCTGCCCAAACAGCAGAGCGGCCTTATCTCCGTTTCCAGCGATACATACATGGTTCTTTCAGTGACAAGCGCTGGACTTGACGCTGCTGGTCGCGTTATGGAACTCTCGTCCCCTTTGGCCCTTGCCGGAATCCCAATCTTCTTTATCACAACCTATTACTCCGACTTCATCCTCGTGCCTACCAAGGAACGGGACAAGGTCATCCAAGCTCTCTCTTTCAAGGGCTTCCACCTCTCTGAAAACCAAAACAGCTTCGTAAATCCATCAGCTTACAGCTATGGTAAAGCACCAACCCGCCACCCTTCGCCGCCCAACACACCCCCTCCATTCAACGTGTCGGAACTCCAAGCACGAACATTCGAGCTCTTGCAAAAACGAAACGTCACTCCCTTCATTAACGACGGCTTACAGCTCGTCCAGTGCTCCGGCCGTGAAGTCTCTCAGATCTCAGACATTTATATGCACCGAGGATCCATCAGCCGCAAGAGCTCCGTCACCGAATCGGACAACCAGGTATGGATCGAAGGTGTCGACCCCAAGCTCTACACTCGAATTGTCTCTGCTCTTGTGTCGCAGCCGCGCTTCTTGGCAATTACACTTACACAAGACGATCCACCTTCTCTGCTCCTCGACAAGGACCTTCTCTCTATATTTGGTGACTCCCTAATTGGCGACACTGACGCCAAGCTCGTCCCCATCTTCCTCGATCTCGTCAGTCTTCCGTTTGAAGTCACCGGTATTGTCTGTGGCGTAGCCGGTCGCCTCGTGCAAGAAATGCAAATGACTGAGAGCTCCGAACTATGCTACCTCTCTACAGCACGAGCTAGTGCCGTTATACTTCCCGAGGAGCAATCCGCTCGCGCCAGAGCCATCTTAATGCCTTCACATGAATAATGAACAAAAGCGCTTTTTCTTGTAAATTTTTCCTGTTTTAGATACCATTCAATATTCATTATCATATACACAAACGCCATCATAGTACATTGCAGTCTTTCTCGTGGCTGGATATCTCAGCTCCCTCATTTCTTCTTCTCCTTCACCATCCCAGCTTTGACAAAACCGTCCCTCGCCACCGAATTAATCACCGCAAATCTCCTACTCCCCAGCTTCACACCGCCATACCACCTCGTAACTACTACCATAACATCCCAAACGTCCATCAGCTGCATCAAATGCAACACCCGACCTCCCGCAGCAGTCTCCCCATCATCATCACAATCCTGAAAGGCTGCCCCTCCTTGTCCTCGTATCCTCCAAGCCGTAATGTTATGTGTCGCGCTGCGGATCTTCTTATCTGACGCCAGCAGCTGCTGGACATACAAATTCGCCTGTTCTGTCGATGTCACCCTCGCGACGTGCGCTATAAATGTAGACTTCGTATCTACCACCAAATCTGATAACACCCACGGCGGAGCAGGTAAGCTCGTCAAGTCCGCGGGCTCTTCAACTTTTGCTTTTTGGTCTGATTTCTTGAGTCCTTCTTCGTCGTCACCGTCCTCTTCGCCACCGTTGTCTTCGCCATCTGCTCCTACTTCGTCTTCCAGTAATCGCGTAAACTCTTCCACTGCGTCAAATAAACACACATCCCCTTGCCAAACAGTCTTGATTGCGTCGCGGAATAGCCGAAGGTCTCTAGCACCCGCTCCCATTTTGCCTCCAGAGCTGTGTTGTGTGCCTAGTACCTCGGGGGTTTCTGCAGGATATGACTCTGGGAACCGCAGCCGCAGAGATGATGCCTCTTCACCAGGCAGTTGCAGTATGAATATGAGTACATCATCGTCGCTAGCGATGAGGCTACCGTCTCCATAGATAGAGTTCAGTGCCTCAACCTCGTCACGCAATTCCTCTGGGATGCTCATGCTTCGAGGGTATGATGCTATGCCTCTGCGGTCAGGCTTAGGTTCAAGATTCAGTTCATTCCCCAGACCCTACTTATGTGGGTCTGGTCTTTGCTCTCGAAACTCTGCGAATACATGGACAAGTACATCATGGCCTGGCAAAGTTCGCATCTTGTACATAAAACATGTTGATTTATTGACGACTACAACAAAAAACACAAACGCCGGTCAAACGACCTGCAACTGCTGACAAATTTCTATAGGATCGCGGATTCTACACTGCCAGTCTGCTGACTTAACTCTTTACTCGTCCAGGACCGACGCAAACTTATCCAACATGTTCTGTTGGATGGATTCGTACTAAAGAGGAATGTTAGTATCATACCTAGCAACGGCGCATATTCTGCCACAATGCATCTTACCTTCTTGGAAATGACGTCTTGTCCGTCAGAAGGTACCTCGAACTTCAGTTGACGTAGCTGTGCCTGGAGCTCGCTGGTGGTCTCACGGACCTTGGCCCAGCTTTGTCCTTGAGCGATAGCCTTCTGTGCCTCATCGTGGAATCCCATCATTAGCTTCATCATCCATTCCGTCTTCCAAAGGGGACAGAACTGATCGTAGTCTGAGTAACCGTTCTGTTGCAAGAAATCTTCCTTGACGAGGCCAGCAATATCCAAAGTAATCTTGTCAGTGTCTGACAAAGCGCTCTTTCCTACAAGCTGTACTACCTGATCCAGTTCATCAGAGTCGGTAAGTAGCTGCTTGATGCGGTCACGCAGCTTGGGGAAGTCGGGGTGTTCCTTTTCATAGAACTTGTCCAAAATTGTCGTATACTTGCTGTAAGAGATGGATGTGTTGATGGAAGGGAAATGCTTTCGCTGAGCAAGCTTCTTGTCCAGACCCCAAAAGACCTGAACAATACCGAGAGTGGCTGTACACACGGGATCCGACAAATCACCACCAGCAGGGCTGACGGCACCGACGATACTGACACTTCCCTTTCGATCAGGGGAACCGAGAGCTTCGACGCGACCAGCACGTTCGTAGAAAGAGGCGAGCTTGGCACCAAGGTAAGCGGGGAAACCCTGGTCAGCAGGCATTTCTCCCAGACGACCAGAAATCTCACGAAGGGCTTCGGCCCATCGGGAAGAAGAGTCAGCCATCATAGCAACATCCAGACCTTGGTCACGGAAGTACTCTGCGACAGTGATACCAGTATAAATGGAAGCCTCGCGGGCAGCGACAGGCATATTGGAGGTATTGGCAATAAGGGTGGTACGTTTCATGATGGGCTCCTTGCGGCCATCGACATCAATGGTCAGCTCAGGGAAATCTTTCAAGACTTCAGCCATTTCGTTACCACGCTCACCACAACCGACGTAGACAATGACGTCGCTGTTGGAGAACTTGGAGACAGATTGTGAAATGACAGTCTTGCCGCAACCGAAAGCTCCGGGAATAGCAATAGTACCACCCTGAACACCAGGGAACAAAGCATCCAACACACGTTGGCCGACAATAAAAGGCTCCTCGGCGACCAACTTCTCGGTGGAAGGTCTTGGAACGCGAACGGGCCAGGACTGCATCATGGGATATTCGGTCTTCTTGCCATCGAACTCGACTTCGAGTATCTTGTCGACAACAGTGTATTCGCCCTTGGAGGCAATCTTGGTGATAGTTCCGCGAGCGCGAGGAGGGCAGAGAATCTTGTGGACGCTCAAGAAAGAGTTTTCGAAAACAGTACCCCAAACATCACCACCGGTGATATGGTCGCCCACTTTCTTCTGGGGAGTAAACTCCCACTTCTTGTTGCGGTCCAAAGCTGGGACGGCGATACCGCGAGGAATATAAATAGATTTTGAAACGTTGCGGATATCTTCGAGAGGTCGTTGAATACCGTCGTAAATGCCGTTGAGCAGACCAGGGCCGAGTTCGACAGACAGAGGCTTACCCGTTCTGAGGACGGGGTCTCCAATTTGCACACCGGCTAAACATACATTAGCTTGATATAAAACGATACTTTCCTAGATCGAGCGAATCGTACCGGTTTCTTCGTATACCTGAATTGTGGCTTGGTCGCCGTTGATTCGAATGACTTCACCGACGAGGTTGTCGTGGCCTACTTTGACCTGAAGCGATATGAGCAACACGAAATACATTGTATCATGCATAGTAACTTACCAACTCGTACATGGCAACACCGATCATGTCTTCGGCGACAATGACGGGACTGGGTCATACGTTAGCAGGCAACCGAGGGGGATTTCGTCACATCGGGATTGACTAACCCAGAGATGGAGTAAATCTTGCCTATAGAATCGTTAACAACACTTCTCAAGCTCACAAGCCCACACTTGACTACGTACCATAATGAACGGCATCACCATCGGCGTTGGCAGCTTTCTGTATTGCATAAGGATTAGCTTCCACGTTGCTGTGGGGCAACGAGCGGAGGACGAAGCCCAAGGGCAGAGGAAGAGAGATGCAGACGTACGTTCGCCATTTTGGGGAGAGGAGCAACTGAAGCAGGTTCAGGATCTGAATCAGCAGAGTCGTCGGACGGAGGAGCAGGAGACGAGACCCGAGAGGTTGACGATGAAGCGGGCGGCGGCGTTGATGGTTGAGGTGGTGATGTGGGTGGAGAGTTTGGCAGAGGAACTTGGAGAGCTGCAAAGGCAAGCCTTGGCGGTTGAGGTGGGGCTGCGTCTTGCTGGTGTGCACCACCTGTACTGGCAATGGTGGTTGCTGTAGCTGTTGTAGTGGGTGGCCCTGTGGAGGGCCTAGCGGCTGACTTCCCTTGCTCAACTGATGCTGGTACTGGCGCTGGCGTGGTAGTCAGTGCCACTGGAGCTGCCGCTCTGGCGTTCGCACCAGCACTACTATTTTCTCCCCCTGTGGCTGACAGCGACGATACCGACGACGACAATGGACTCGACGGCGGTGACGACTGAGCAGCTAATTGTTGTGCGTCTGCTCGAGCTCGCACAAGGTCCAGTAATGATGACCGAGACCTAAGCCTGGGTCTTAATCCGACTTGCATACACGACTGTTTGGGAGCAGAGCTCAATTGGAGGCTCTCTTCTTCTCTTCTCTGTCTGGGTGTCTGATGCACTGAAAATCTAGCCGCAGCTTCCACAGGTTGCGAGTGAAATTATTATTATAGCGGAGACGGTGAGCACTGCAACCTCAGTTAACAGGCTGGATCTGCTCATCCGCTGCTGCAGGGGTAATTTCTGATGGCGAGGAGGACGCCGATGGCTGGGGCATTCTCCACGACGATGCAGGGCCTTGAGCTCCGCCACAGAGCCACTAGTTGAGTTAATCTACAAGCATAGTGACAGTCAAAGCAACTTGATCGAATATAATGTGACTGGACTGGAATTAAGACTACATGATTGACTGTAGGGCTCTTATGTGATCTTCTCGACAATTCGCATACTGCATGCAGAAAAGCGGGAGAGCAATTGACTTGACAGGGCATTTCAAGGTACCTAACAAAGGAGAACAGCATGTCGTGTATTAAAGTTCTAATGTATCACTAAACTACATTTTGAATTGTATCATTTTTGAAAAATTCATGGCTTTACAGTTGCTGAGAAGACTCGTCGCCCTTGGGGCAGTTCTTCACCTCATATTCAACAGTATCATTGCCAGTCTTCCAGACCTTGGGTTTGAAGTCAAGGTAGACAAGTTCGCCCTTGTCGGGAGTCCAGTCGCCATTGGTATCGCGGTAGTAGACGATCTCGTCACTTCCAGCATCGCGGACCTCGACGGTGGTGTGGGAGAGGGCTCCATCGGTAGTCCAAGAGATGGAATAGCAGCCTCCCTTGGTGACGAGGAAAGGCTTCGAGCATCGGACGTTGCCGTCAGCATCGATACACTTCTCAACGGCGTAGTCGAGGACCTTTCCCTTTGAAACACTATCTCCGTCTGATTCAAATTAATTGTTAGCTTTGAAAAAAAAATCGTCAAAGTGTGCAATCAAGGTTTAGCAACAGCTGCCTGTTTGTTGGTGTCACATCACGTACTTCCAGTAAGACCAGTCAAGGCCAGGCCGGCAGCGAGGAGCTTCTGCTTATCAGGAATCATCATCTTGACTGTATATCAGGGGAAAAAAGCGAAAGAAAAAAGAGTCTTGTTGACGAGGATTTTTTTGATAATAGATTAGTTGTAAACTACACCACAAAATAGAGTTAATTATAAAGAGGGAACCCAGGGGATCAAATACTCGTTGCGAAACTGGGTGACGACGCATTTGGCTCATCGAAAACCTGGAAATACAAGAACAATGACGTCGCTCATTATGAAGCTGATTGGTCAATTCATGCCCCACTTGTCAATATTCAGCACTGTGGCCTCATCCTTCCGGCGATGCCTACCACTGAAACCGCACCCGAGACCCACCTTTATGCGTTAAAATTCCCTGAACGTCTTCCCCCAATGTCCCAAAACCCTTCTGTAAATAAACCATCGCACAGAGCGTTCAATAACAATAGTCCCCCCCGATATCAGATTCTATACAAGACGTTATACTACTTACCAAAGTCGGTAAGGCTACCTGGAAGCTTTGCGCCACGCATGTTGAATTCTTCTTGGAGAAACTCCAACAACTCCTTTTGTGAGCTCAAAGCGCTGAATGTCTCTGCGCCAATTGAAACGCCGCATCTGTCATGCTTGCCGTGGCCGTCAGGCTCAGCATCTCTCTTAAACAGATTGAAGCCTGGCTTGGGGACGTAGCAGTTATCCTGACTTCGACCAGCACGCAATTGGCAAATTTCAGCAGCCTCGCAGTCTCCGGTGCAAGTATTGTTCTTCCAGCCGCGGCTTTTGCGTGAAATGTAGCTATTGAAGAGCGCACTGTCAGATGCAAACTTGGCAGTGACATTGTGCCAGAAAGCTGGCGTTAGTTCAGCTTTAGGATCGGTGACAGGTGGCTCCAATGCAGCACCGTAAGTCTCTTTGGCCGAATAATACTTGGTCCAGACAGGGCCCTTGGTCTGAAAGGCCGCATTGGACATGTCAGCAATATAAGTGATGCTGTCGAGAACGCCGAAAGTGTCGGGATCAACTTCGTAGACTCTGAAAGAGGGCATACCCGATGTAGGGGTGAGTGATGGGCTTATATACGACATAGCCTTGGCAGTAGAAAACGAACGGGCAGAGTAATTCGAGTAAGTTATCTCGAAATGGTCCACGTGGGTGTGTCCGAAGAAGAGCGCAGCAATCGTGTTGGAATATCGGTTCACAATCTGATCAAAGTAGTTGGAGCTATCGTGGAACGCATCCGAATCGCCCATTGGCATATGCCCAATGATGTACACGTTCTCGTTGGCCTTCTCAGCGGCATCGAGCTCTTGTACCAACCAACCGAATTGTCCATTTGGGTCTTTGTCGAAGTCGTTTTGGTACAGCCAAAAATTGGCCTTGTAGTACATATTTGTGTTGAGTGAAATAACTCGAACATTCCTTTGGGGAGATTTGGCAGAGTACGCACCCAGGCTCTGGATGGAAGTGGTCGATGCCCCGCCAGTCCATTGCGACCAGATGCCAGAGAGGAGATTGTACACCCATTGGGAATTGCTTCCTACGTTATTCGGCTGGAACAGGTTGGTAGGATGTTGCTCGTGGTTACCAGCAGTGCCATAGACCGTCCCCAAATATTTGCCCATGTTCCTGTACGCACTGTTGACTTCATGATGCTGTCAGTTGACTATGTCATATATGAAGGGGTGGGAAAACTGACTCTCATCCTGGTTATATGGCACAGAAGTGTTCCAGATAGTATGATCCACGATATCTCCAGTGAAAATACTAAACACGGCATCAGGGACAGCCTCTTTAATTGCCTTGTACATGCTGTCTTCCAAAGTTAAAGGAGTATCGCACTTGTGATCACCATTGGGGCCTGCGGGATTCTTCGTCTTTCCAGGTGCATCGTTCTCAGTGTATGCCCTGCAGCAGATCGGCTTGTTGCACTGAGTATTGGAACCAGCAACGTAATGCAGGTCAACATGAACGTCGGAGAAATGAACGACTTTGAGAGGAGTCTTGCCGCTGGGTACAGGTCGCCCACCAGCAGGTTTCGGTGTCGGAAATGGCACCGACCACTTTTCAACTTCGGGAAAAGGACAAAGCCCGACGACAGAGCTGCAAAAAAGCTTCGATGTCCTCGAACCGAGATCCATCTTGCGAATGATTTCGGCCACCGCTGGGCCCTCCAGAGCTACGGCTCCATCGCAGACGTCGTCATCTTGGATCTAATGGATGATTAATACTACTCATGTATGAGTGATGCAATCCATTGAATATGCATACCTTGGCGAGCTTGCAAATTCCTTGGCCAACGCTTATGAACGCACTGTCACCAAGAAGGGCGACGCCCTTGAGAAGAAGCAAAATACCCTGTGCGATATGTAAACCAACTTATTTACCGCTGTCTGGTGATACAACCAGATCTTACCTCACATCCACCGCAAGTAGCCGCACTCTTGATCTTGTCCCAGATCTCTTCCACCAAGTTTCGAGCTTGGATTGATCTCTCAATTTCGACAATATCTCGCCGAGTAAACTTGCCACGTTCAACAGCCTCCAGGGGGGTAGTGATGGCAGGACTGGCCGCCAGCAATGGCAGCAAGGAAGATATGCGCATGGTATAAGCGAAAGAACTGCATAACAAATGGACAACGAACTGTCAGTCGAACAGCAGCCTGTCGGTGCAGATGAAGATCATTTATGACTGCGACACGGCTAGCAATCGCAGGAGACCTGTAGTAATGATCCTCCATCTCCCGGATGTCCAGGTCTCCTTGCTCACCTGCCCAAAATAGATGAAGCCACCGAAGCCAAGACATGGTGGCTCAGCGACGTGCCGGTGAACCGCGCAGCGGAGCCTAATTAAGTGAACCTGGGAGAATTTAATCATTATCCAATGCCGGTTTCTCATGTAAATGGTACGGCAATTGGTTACTGTTCCCACCTTCAATTGCTTTTGAATGTTACAATTGCAACACCGGGATCACCATCTTCAAAGTATCAGAAAGCTCCAGCGCTGAGCAAAGATTATACAACCTCAACCTAGGTCCTACCAGAAACTATCGTTCATCTCAGGGTAGCTTCTTTCCTCGCTTACAGCTCATGAAGGAAGGCGGCACATCATGTTCGTCCGTCGGTCCAATCGCGATTTGACAGAACAAATGCGTGGCAATGTTCACATCATGCTGCACGAGGTCATCCATTGCAGCGAGGATCATCACACATGTGGAAGCATCGCCGTAATATCACTATTCTCGGAGTGTGTGGCCCGCGGCGTGGCTGACCTGGCGGTAGCCAATGGCATGCTTGGAGTTTACTTTCAATGCCAAAAGGCGGGGGCTGCGCTGTAACTGGTGACTTGGGACTAGCCTGGCTTTTGCGACGACAGCAAAGGGATGTAACGTAGACGGTAATCGTTTGACTCTAAGTAATAGTCTGACCCGGCTCCAGTCAGTTGTGGCGTGAAATCTACCAATTTAGTGGCCTCCAGATTGTAAAGAATCTTCATAATGCGCCGACTTATACAATACCCAGAACTTGCCAAATGGTGTAGTGGATTCCCATTTTCAGCTTGTCTATAACTTCTCACGTGAACAATACCAATCCCTGCTGATATAGGAGCACATGTTCAATCTTCTGGCTCTGATTAATAGCTGTAGAAGCTGGCCCTGATTAATAGCTGTAGAAACCCAGTAGTTACCCACCGTCCCCATCCTAAGCCTTGGCTCGACGTTTTTGGTATCACTGCCGCCGCAAGATCAAAGCGGGCTTCAGCTTCATCAGTCATTCCACTTGAGAAGCTTGGCTAGTGCAAATTGAATCAAATGAAAAGAATGACCATGACATGCAAAGCGGGTGCATCGACTAGAGAGTAACGTGAGACAGCGCGGTCAGCAGGGTCTTGGCTCCAGTTTAGCATGCGAATATTGAGGTGCATTGTAATATACAACGATGGTGCTACGAACTGCAAGCTGGCCCATTTGCGTGCGTAGAGATGAATGTTAAGTCAAACGCTTCTATATTCTATAGTACATGTGTCCCACTCCTTGATAGCATACCCTCATTCAGTACTTAGCGGCCTTTTGTCCCAAGCGACATAGATTGATTTACCTTCTTCTTGCCTTCGTCGCTGTGCTCGGTACTCCCGTCCTTGTTTTGTTAAAGAAGGTAACTGGCCTTGGAACATCTTGTACCATTCCTTTGATCGGTAGGGGTCGTCGCTGAGGATCGTCTTTCTTCGCTTCTTGATCGCAGCATAAATCTTCCTGGCGCGCTTTTCGGGCAATTCCGTAATGGCGTATTGTATGTTCCAGTTGAGCTCTCGTTGGTTACCATCGGGTCGCTCAACGTGAGATCCATTGACTTGGTTGCGGATAGTCACATACATGCCAAGCAGCTCTCTAGGAGATTCAGCTGATGCTTTGGAGTCAACTATCTCGGTATCTTCTGCCACCGAAGCTTCCTCGACTTCAGATTCAACTTCGCTCGATGCTTGCTCGACTGCATCAGAGACTGTCTCAGCGGAAACATCAGATTCAGACTCTGTTGGCACACCAGCAAACATCCGTTGAAAAGTTTCAAGATGAGCTTCTTTATCCTCTAGTCGCTCTGCAACGCGAAGAATAAGCTCTTTGAGGGACTTGTCCGCGTTCGATGAAGGTGTATTTGGCACAGCTAGTGCATCATCCTCTGGCCCAGCATCATCACGACTTTTGTCAAGCTCTCGATTCTCAGTTGATCGTGTTTGCAGTGCTGATACGAGACTGTCAAGGTATTGATCAGTCTCCACCTCAGTCTTTCCTTGAAGAAGACCACTCTGCTCTAGCGCATCTTGAAGTGCCTCTCGAACAGATTTGACTCCGAGCGACTCATTTTCAACAGTCTCTTCCACTTTGGACATCATTTCGCTCCAAGCAGTATCGTTCTGTACATCCTGAATTTGTCCACTCGCATCAGATCCTCGTCCCTCGTCGCTATCTTCCTCTTGATTGCTCGCTTCTGCCTTCCTCTCCTGTTCGCTTAAATCACGGATCTCCTCCGCAACCTGTTCAACCGTTGGCTTACCAGCGGCCTGAATAGCGACAATTTCTTCATCTGTAACTGGTTCAACAAAGAAGTACGTGAGCGGCACTTTGGTGGGACGCGTTTCCACGTGAAGCCGAAGTGACTTTCCTGGAAATCTCTCGCTAGCTTTGTTAAGTAAATCGTTGAAAAGTGCCAGGCTTGCTTTGAACTCCTGATCGCCAACGTTTCGGTTTGTAGTACCATGGATAGCATTGTCCATCTCGTTGAGACTGATGTATTGGAAACCAAAGATTCGTTGCGTGTTGTGAAACGCTACAAATATACCGTCCATACGACCCATGCGCACTTGGAGCGAATATTTTAAGAATGCCGCACGGATTAAGTCGTAATACTCTCGCTCAAATGATTCCCACTGACCGAATCTCTTTCGAATCTCATAGTCGACTCCCTTTTCGTAGCCCTGTACGTCCATGCGAACCGTGACAACGGCCCTAGTCTTCAAGTCAAAGACACCAGAGCCTGGAAGTCGTGGGTCATGGGCATCAAGCTGCGATCGCATCATGAAATCACCCAAGGTAGTGTAGTGATATGCTTCCTCGCTGTTCCGCTCCTCTTCTGTGAGTTCGTGGGATTTACTGCGGCGATACTTTTCAAACTCGTCTTTAGGCAGGGTGAGGAGTTTCTCCATGGACTTTCCAAGCATGCTGAGAATATTTTCTCTGTCATATTGCTTATCCGAGTCGATGGCGTATACTCCATCTTTGAGATTGGCAAACGTTGCCACTGGTCCCCTGGTCAGGACTGTGTAATTGAGAGAATCAGGCTCAAAGGAGCGAGAGAGATTTTCAAAGTTTGGCTTTCTCCAGGCCGACAACAGAAAATGGAAGTGCGAAAGAATAGAGGTCATGCTCGATGTAGAGCCGCAATACTTTTTCTCGTGTTTGGCGGCAAGTTGACGTAGTTTATTGTCTTTCGATGAGGTAATGTATTCACCCAACGCATTATAGTCAAATTCATCTGCAGGCATGATCGATGCGAGGCATGGATCAAAATTGTAGACACCAGATCTGGCATCCTGCATATGATAAACGCCGGGGTTGAACAATACTCTGTCAAGATCATAGCTCAATTTCGGAATTTTGAGCTCCTTTTCCATTTCAATCGGTTGTAGTTCAAGATCATGCGGGTGAATTGTCTTCACGTCCAGAGCAGCGTTGGTTTTGGCACTCTTGCTTTTGCCCTTGGAGCTCGCTTTGCCTCGCTTCGGCACCACTACTTCGGAGGGCGGTATCTCAACCTTCTCAGCCTTTCCAGCCTTCTCAATCTTATCAGCTTTCTCAGAAGTACGATTTGCAGATGAGGAAGACTGAGCCCCACGGGTTGCATCCTTGGCTCCTGAACTAGCAGTGCTTCGGAGTCTTTCTTGAAGCGACATCCACTTCACAGTCCCATTCTCCTTTCGTGCAGGCGTATCGGTCGTAGCATTGGAGCTTTCTGAATCGGTAATGTTGGCAGGGCTCCGAGATTGGAGCATTGCATCGGCGAGACTCGGTTCATCCTGTAAAGGCGCGAGGGTAACGTCTCGCGCAAGACCTTGACCTAAAGATACAGTCTCATGTTGTTGATCTTGTTTCCGACGACGCGTTCGTTGCGCCCTCCGCCTTCGCCTGGATGCACTATTTGACTTCGTTTGCTCTTGGGATTTCTTAATATCAGTGATTTCTGACGATTCCTTGAAGCATTGTGACGTCGTGAATGTACGGGATCGCACGGACAACGGTAGTAGCGTCGGTTGAGAACTGTATACTTGCAGACTAGAAAGTCGTGGACCGCATTGGCGAGCCAGATATTCCGCTCTGCACCAAGCACGTAACATGGCATTAGCTTTGCAGAAGCTGTGCTTTGCCAATTACATCCTTGCCAGATCACAAGCAAATCGGTTCAACTGTCGCGCCTTGAATTTAACGTTATCGATAGCTACGCGGCAAGGCACTAAACGCCACACGTGATTGGTCCACGTCGCGACTGGCCCTCCACTCCCATCACCTTATCAGCTATACATACGTAGTTCTGTGGTGCCCAATTGATCTCGAGCTACAATCGCCCAGGTGCCGCCTCGTACCGTTCATGATCGCTTGAGCTGCGACGAATCCGTGGAGATGGGAGCGAGTGACTCGAAAATCGTGTTTAAGCGTGGCATCTTCCGACTATCTGAAGAGCGCCATATTCCTGCCGACGATCAGTATTGGACTTCGGTATGTTTGCGTGATGGTTAGCAGCCAGTCATTCGACGCTGACGTTGAAGCAGTTCTGGGAGCTCCCCGAGTCTTCAGAAGATGTATTCAGTCTCTTTTCCGCCAACGATATACGCCGAACCCGAGACCAGGCGTTAGAAAATATCGAGACATTAATCCTCGCCGTTACATCAAGGCTCTTCATTTTGCGAAATCACCCTTCATTTCCGGATAATGAGCTAGCACCCGAACGAGATGCGTTGAACTGCATAAGGGTCCTGACCCGACTGTTGCCTTTTCTGTATGAGAAGGACTCCCTGGAGTCATGGGATGGTCGCTTCTTCTGGGGCTCCCGACGAAAGAAGACACGCAAGGCGGCAATCGTTAATGAAGTGTTGTTCGACGAAGCTAATTTGGAGAAGCAACCTCAGCGGGATCATACGGACGAATATGAAGAAACAAAGCCCCTAGCAGAAGAGCTCATCGACACACTCATCGATCTACTCTTTTATTCTGACTTCACTTTGCCGAAACAGCCCCATGGCCAGCCAAAGGTGTCGTATGCCATTTGGCAAAGTGGAGTTGGCTGTAAGAAAGCGATGGCAACAACCAGGGAATTTGAGAGTAACCGATGTGAGATATTGCGCCTCTTGCTCACCCTTGCGGGTCAAAGCATGTACTTGACACCTGCTGCTCTCCCTCAACGAGGCGTGCGCAGTCTGACGTATCTCTGCGCAATCGAAGACAAACAAGTTGTTTTGTCTGTGCTGTGCTCTTTGCTCAATACTGTGAGCCTGCAAAGACAACCTCGCTTCACAGGGTACACCGCTGACTTGATTTCAATAGACATTAAAATTCCAACCTACGAGCTGGCGAGTGCCATATAACAGTCTGGTTATGAAAGATACGAAGCAGCTTCTTGTAACACATTCCATCCAGCTCCTGCTAACGATGTTGCTCTATCCTATACCCGATAATCAGGAGAAGGGTTCACAAAAGAACTATTATCGCTACTACTTGGGCCGACTGTTTCGAGCAGACCAGTTCCAGTTCATTGTGGATGGTGTATCGCGCATACTGTCCCAACCCATGCAAGAAAAGTCGTCGTATTTGCCTGGATCACAATCTTCTGCCAACCTAGCACCGGAAGTTTTGATGTTGTTTTGGGAAACGGTACAATGCAACAAACGCTTCCGATCTTTCCTGATTGACACCGAGCGTTTCCACGACTTTGTTGTATTGACTCTGTTTTATGCGCTAGAGTATAAGAACGACCCATCAAAACAAGGCATTGTTCGAATGTGCGCCTTTCTGCTCCAGACGTTGAGTGTTGAGCCGAATTTCGGACCCCTCCTAAACAAGCGCTTCGAAGGCCAAGAAAGCTTGCCCACGTGTATGCGCATCAATGGATTTTCGGGCACTTACACCGATTTCCTATTACATTCAATCTACAACCTCATTACTACTAGTCAAGGAAACTTCGCGTCTGTCTATCCCGCACTGTTGGCTGTCATTAGTAACATCGCGCCTTCTGTGGAGAAACTAAGCGCTGCCAGCAGCCAACGGCTCATGCATCTCCTGGGCCGCATGTCATCACCCTCGTTTTTACTGGCCAATGACACTAATCACAGCCTCTTGGGCTCATTATTGGAATCCATTAATACAATTGTCGAGCACAAGTACAACCAAAATTTGTATTTAGTGGCCACGATCCTGAAAAATCGCAAGCGAATAGAAAGCCTGAGAAATTTTACGCTTGAAGCTGGACTGGAGGAAATGGAGAGAAGCGTCAGGAGGAGGAAAGAGGCCGGTGACAGCTCTGAAACGGCTGGTGGAACCTCTGCCAGAACGTCGATTGAAAGTACACGAAGTGCTAGGAGCCCACAGCTCGCTCAGGAACCTGTCGACGATGATACTTTTGCGGTAGGTGACGACGACGAAAGCGATGACGAGCCCCAGCCTACACCTGCACCGTCGTCGACTGGAGACGATATCTCAAGAGCATCTTCTGCTATGGCAACAGAGGATGATCTTCCCACCCAGCTTCCAGCCATGTCTGAGAAAGCCCGAGGCAAGATGCCTGCGGGTAGCAGAGCCTTTTCGCGTCAAAATAGCACAAGCAGCTTGGGGTCATTTTCGGTTGTTGGACAAAGTCAAGGCGGCAATTTTGAACCTACAGCGCAATGGATCGACAGCTGGCTTCCAGAGCTGCCTTTGCACACCATGTTGACTATTATACAACAGCTGTCAGCAGTTTTGCCTCGACAAACTCAACAACTGCGCGACCTTTCTGCCCTGGATGTCGCCCGTAAAATCCAACACGTTGATATTGTTGGCATTGAACCGTGTCCCATCAGACTACAATCCTTTGAATGGAACCAGCTTTCATTGGGATGGTATGAGTCTCTGCTCTGGGGAATCATCTTTGCGAGCGAGATGCAGATATCTAGAGGCGCCTTGGGCATCTGGAGCGGAACGGCGGTAAAACTGTTCCGCGTACAAGAAGCCGCTCCATCTGGACCGAGTCTGACTTCACCACGGGGAGCCGTTGACGCAGTTGGGAGCAATATTGTTTCTCGCATAGGGCAGATTAACATTCGCGGCGCCCAGTCATCGGAACCCCCTTCATCACCAAGAAGCGGTGGCTGAGCACGGATGGCTGTATTCTAGATCGGATTCACTCAACTTCAATACCACACCAAAGGTTTCGCCATCAGTCACATGCTGTAGAAGATCTGTGGAGCTGCAAAGACCAAGTCACTGACGAAGTGTGACCAACGACAGTAGCGTGGCGACGTGGTAGTACCCATGCTGTAGTTCGCGTGTGCTCGGCGGAGCAGTAGCTCCGGCTTATAATCAGAATAGTTGCTGCGGCAGCCAAAAGTTGTTAGATCTCCGCAGCGAAAATTCCATAGAAAGCGATTTCATATCTCAAGTAATTTAGTCAACAAGATTATCGCGCCAATAAAGCCAACGAATTCAAGGACACGGTATACCAACCAAGTTAATGGCAGTATCTTCCAGGTTTGTGCCTGTCCAGCTCTGGGGATCATTTCCCCAGTTGTCGCAGACAGCACGTATGCACCGCCACTTGTGTGGCGCGAGCTGCAGTGTTGGCCAATCAGGGGTCTCGGAGGGCCGACGCTCCTTCTGGCGCCATGCTGTTTCAACGGCTTTTAGCTGCTCAAGCCACAGCAACGACCCTTTAATTAGCCCAAACCAGTCATTTCTCCGTTGAGTGGTATAATATGATTCGTGCTCGCATCAATTACGTACAATTTCTTTCCCAGTCAAGATTTAACGTTTTCATTGTCTACAAGTGTGTCTGGAATATGAAAGCCGATCTATACTCCTAAACGAATATTTGCACATTGCAATGGCACCATCAGCTATGCTCTCACCACCAGCACAGGCTGAAGACATCCAGCCTTACAAAATACATGTGAGAGAGATCCTTTTGTCAGAAAATTGTCTCTTAACTAATATACCGAATTCTTCGCAGATATCAAATAGGTATCTGGACCTCACGCGCCAAAAGTTGGAGCTCACGAGATTACCGCATGAATCTTTGACAAACAAGTCCAACGAATGGTGGGAGCCCAAATCTGCTATTGAGCCGCTCATTGACTATTGGTATGTAATTACGTATCAGTTCAAACAGAGGTAAAATCCATTCAGGGAACTTGCTAATATTCAACAGGCTTGAGAGTTATTCGTGGAAAGATCAGGCCACACGCATCAACGATTCCGTTCCGCAGTTTCGAGCAGGAATTAAGGTGCCAGGTCGCGATTCCATCACAAGAATTCACTTCGTTCACGCCAGATCAGTCCAAGTCAATGCCGTACCGTTGCTTCTGATCCCACCGTTCCCTTTCACCAGCCTCTCAGTTTCACACCTCATTGAAACTCTAGTGGATCCTGCAGACGAACACTATGAGCAAGCCTTCCACCTTGTTATACCATCGCTACCAGGACTCGGTTTCAGCGACGCTTTGCCCAATAACGTCGATATGGTGGCCGAGACAGCCCAGTTGCTTGACAATTTGATGCAACGATTAGACTACTCCCACTACGTCGTATCAACTGCCGGTCCAGCCGCAGAGACGCCGTGTGAGCTCGACTGGCGAATTGCTGAGTACCTTGCAACGTTCTGTCCCGATTCCTGCTGCGGGGCGAACTTGATTTCGCCTCCGTTGGAAGCCCCAAAATTGCAGGATTCGTTTATCTCATGGGTGAAGTGGAAGTTTGCCTCTGCATCACGAAGCAGCATGTTAGGCTACAACCAACAAGACTTTATAGCCCTTGAGCGCACAAGGCAGCGCAACAGTACCAATGCAAAGCTTCATGGGGCTCAAAATTCACTCAAGAGGCGAAATCATTGGAAGTGTTGGGATCCTACCACACTGTCGTATGCACTATGCGACTCTCCGGCAGGACTGGTTCTCTTCATGGTCTCCCTGCTTCAAGCCTGGGCACCTCACAAAGAACCCACGCATCAGGAAATTATAACCATGACAATACTTTCATGGTTACCGGGCCCTGAAGCTGCGTTGCGCTTTTGGGCACATTCTACTTCATATGTGGAATCCCCAAGGCAGCAGCAGAAGCGGAAGGACCAGAAGCACAAGCCTAAGGTGGCGCTGACAGTATTTACGGGCAACGAATACGCTCATGAAGGCAGTCATCCCATGAATATAGCAGGCCCTGTGCTTATAGAGACCCCATACTCATGCCCAGCATGGGCGAGCAATCGCTATGACACGACGGATACCATTCGAGTTGAAGGAAAGCCTGGGCTGCTGGCTTGGGAGAGGCCAGATGTTATTGCGAAAGGAATCAGGTCATTGAGCAAATCCATATTAACCAAAGATCCGAGGCTGCGGGCAAACCTTCAACTGCAAGAGATTGCTTCGCTGGAAAGAGTAGCTGTAGGACAAGATTAGAAGTACTAGAACAGAGGCTGGTTTGGACAGCTGAGGTCCGGGAAAGCCAGGAGTTGAAGTGTTGTATAACAAAGTAATCAGCTGTGCCCACATTCCAATTTGCTGAATTCATTAGCCTGCGGTAATGCCGCTGGCAGGATTTACATGACAACCCTTCACTGGATGCTGGGGCAAAGTGCTGTAACAAGTGCCAGGGGGCTGGGTGGCCTGTGCGTCAGTGCGTCCGCCAAGTGGAATGATGGCGTGCCGCGATCTAACGTTCAGTCCCTTCTACATCACCAAAGACAGCTGCATCACCACTCGAAGGTGAAGTGCAGGCTTTAGCTCCAATCGAATTCCGAATAAAATGACTCTACGACTTTAGATCGATTTCTTACGCTATAAACACGACATCTGCAACCGTCGCAATGGCGAACCGATACGGCGGCCCCGGCCCTGGCCAGGTCCGTAACGGCAATGGCTATGGAAACTTTGGCAGGCCCGAAGAGGACTCATATTCCGAGAGTTTTAGAAATGACAGATACGACATGCCTCAAAACCCTCCGCCCAATAGGGGACCTCCTCCAGTGGTGCGAAATATGCCGTCGAGAACTCGAGTCGCAGAATCGAATGCAGAGCGTCAGATTACGCAAGTGCTCGAACATATTCGAAGCGAATGGCCCTCTATGTGCAACGATGAGTGTATCCCAGCTCAGCTTGCCCTTCAATTATTAGACAATAGTTCAGTTGGTCGCGCGCACGATTATCGCAAGTTCCAGCAAACGCACACCTACCTCCAAGATTCGCTCAAGAATATTGTCCACGAACACCATCAAGGCTTCAACAGTTCTATTGGTACCTTCCACAAAATCCAAAATAGCATAAATGCGTCGCAAAAACGTGTCCGAAACTTGCGAGAGTCATTGGCAGGCGCTACATCAGCGCTGTGTTCGACAGATCCCGAGCTTAAGAAACTTTCCGAGACCTCCCAAGGATATGATGACTTGCTCCAAACCCTGCAAGAATTAGATGATCTCAGAGCGGTTCCGGATCAGCTTGAAGCTCGAATATCAGAGAAACGTTTTCTTACGGCCGTCGAAGTGCTGCAAACCGCACTGAGAAAGCTGCGACGACCAGAGATGGATGACATTGGTGCTTTGAATGACCTTAGGAGCTATTTGACGAACCAGGAGACTGCGTTGATGGATATTCTTGTCGAAGAACTTCACGAACACCTGTATCTAAAATCGCCATATTGCCAGGAACGATGGCAAAGTCTCTCGAAAACGCAAGGCGCTTTCGCTGATGCCTTTACTGATGCCAACTCTATCATGCCGTTCCACGTTGTCCTCGATTCTATGGATATCGAAAAAACGGTTACTGAAGACCCAATGAAAAACCCGGAAGCGGACACATTTTATTATGTCAGCTTGCTAGTTGAAGCGTTGAACAAGTTAGGACGACTGCAGAATGCTGTTGAAACACTGAAGCAACGTATGCCTGTCGAATTGTTTGGGATTGTCAATGAAACTCTCAACGAGGTCGATCAACGGCATCCTAGTTCTCTGCGAGGCGGCATCTCGAAGACTGAGGGTTTGAATATTTACAGTACCCGAGAAACTCAAATGAGATCAGAGGTCATCGACGATCTTCTGTGGACACTATATGGAAAGTTTGAGGCGATTGGTGAAGGACACCGCGTATTCCATGAATCTATCAAAGCTCTCATCCGCCGTGAAGGCGCAGGCAATAATATTGCCCTTCTCGGAAGCTTTAAGGAGCTTTGGAATTTGATTCAGAACGAAATTCGGTCGCTGCTTCACAACTACGTTACCACTGATGCTGATGTATATCAGTTTGATTCCCCTAATCCCGGTTCATCATTCAATGGCAAAAAGGACATTGTTCGAGAAAATTTATTTAAGTTCGCTGAGGTAGACAACAAGTCAGTCGATATGACGACAGAATACGATGCCTTGGAGGGCATTGTTCAAGCTACAGTGCCGGGTCTAACAAGCAGCTCCCGCAAGGGTGCTGCAGACAGTAAGCGCAACAGAGTTGCCGTGGATGATGGAAGCTCGAGACGGAGCATGGGAATAGGCTACGCAGCTGGTCAGCAGAACTTTGGTACCTACAAAAGTCTTGTGGAGCCAAGTGTGTTTAATATGAGCTTGCTGCTCCCTCCTACGCTCACTTTCCTCCAGCGTCTTAAGACTATTGTTCCTCCAGGCTCGGACCTAGCTACTAGCACCCTCACCACCTTCCTGGATAATTTCCTCGTGAACGTCTTCCAGCCACAGCTAGATGAGAGTCTTGCGAAGCTCGGTGACACAGTGTTGAGTGAGCTCGACTCCTTTTCACAGGACGCAAATTGGAGTCAGTTTGCGAGACGGCCGATATTCAAAGGCACATCGGCGTTCTTCCAGATCATTACCGCGTTCTGCAGGATGCTTGGCACAATTCCACCAGACCAAGCACTCAGCTCTCTCATTGTAACGCAAATGGCAAGGTACTACGATCGATGCTTTAGTTGGTACAAGCTATTGGTCACAAAGACGCAGGAGCAAACAAAGGATTCTAGCAATCTTCGTGCGTCAGCACGCTTCGCTGTTCAACCCGGGGATATTCATGAAAGCATGAAAGCCATCTGGGCAGCAGAGACGCTGAACAGTGATGCGTTAGAGAAGGAGATTCAGCAACTTATAGAGCTCACCAACGAAAGTCCTCTTGAGACCAACGACATCATACAAGACCGCGATACTGTTACATCTCTCTGCCTTTTATACACAAGCATGAAATGGTTAGCCGCGAAAATACTTAATCTGAGACACATAACAGTGCACGATACGGATTCCTCCCGGCAAAGCCTTCCAAGACAAGGCAACCGACGTTGGACCTTGATGGGAGAACTTAACAAGGTTGCAGCTTCAGAGCAAGGATTTGTGCATCTACCACTGACTCAAGAGACAGTCCAGTAAGTTTGTGTTTGACAAAGCCTCGCAAATTAGGTCGCTAATCGCCGCAGAACATTCGATAATATCGTATCATCATATGAAGAGTTGGCCAGCACTGCCTTGCTCACCTTACACATGGAAGTGCGATGCCGCATCGTCCACGCACTGCGAAACACCTTGTCTCTAGGCACCACTCCTTACCTGTTGGACCAGGAGGTTCGCGAGCCCGATCCTCAAATCTTAAGCCTCAACCTGGAACTTGTCATATACGACGAAACTATCAGCAAATATTTGCGAGATAAAGAAGTATCCTTTATTCGCACGGGTCTGGGAATGCTGATTACCCGCTACTTGGTTGGCAATGCTTCCCTGGCGTCACCCATGAACGCAAATGGCAGCGGTCGTATGCAGCTTAACATCTTCGTCCTGCAGCAGAACTTGAAGAACGTCGAGGAAGGCGTTGACCTAGGCCGTGCAGCAAACTTCTTCTCACTTTTTGATAAGGGCTCCGATACGATCATTAAAACAGCCAAGGGTTCTGACAAGACATACACTGAAGAGGAATTAAAGACGCTTGTGGAGCTGTGCTTTAGTGAACAGGTGTCTAACCCAGAGAGGGGCATTGCAGCTGCAGCAAAGAGACAGTTAGGCGATAAGCTCGAAGAGTTTTAAGAACGAGAGCATGGGAAAGAACCGAGAGGAGCAAATGGGAACAGTGTATGAGTATTTCCGCGGAGTTAGGTAATATATTCTGAAGAAGCAGAAAAGAGACTGGGTTAATTACCACTTTACGGTAGCACTGCATTCTATGTTTGATTGAGGGCTTTTGCTTGGGCGACTGATTCATGCAGCCGCAACAACCGCAACAGGTTCCCACACCTATTTGCAGTCAAATGGGTCTTCACGCTGAACCTCCACCGATTTGAATTACAGCAGCCCGAAGTCTGCGCCAAATCAACATGAAGGGACCACTTGGCACATACTAGAGCTGTGCTACTGGTGCAAATTGCCCCATTGCGCTTCATTGACGTCGTTGAATGGCTGCTTCTGTTAGGGCCACAAATGCCGAATCGGCGCGGCCAGCTATGGAGATCCATCCCACGGGGAATAATTTGACTCCCGGATTGCCAATTTCTAATGATTTAGGTGTCTGAGGAGTAAAATTACTAATAATCTATTGTCTGCACCTCGCACAAAATCCCTACCTTATTTCATACAGTTGTTTTTTCCCTTTGTATTTGCTTGTATTTGATTATTTCGATGGGTGCCGCCAGGAAATAACGCGGGTATACTGGCGTGATTGACTTGCACTTTGACGTCCCATGTTTCCGACGGGTCGCCGGCCTCCGAAAGAAGCTACAGGTCTCATATAAAGTGCAAATCTGACCTTGACGACGCGCTTAGCCTTGCGCCGATTCTTTTTCGAAGATCTGGGGAACGCCAATCTAGTCCGATATGAGTGAGCAGACGATACACAGCACGGGGTCGGATTCGGCGGGTGTTGAGGCTCAACGACGCCTTCCAACAGTAGAGAAACCATCGCCCGATGCTCCGTACCGGTTGGGCTGGGGCGAATGGGTAGAAGAACGATTCCACTGGTCATGGTTTACATGCACGCAGTCCACGGGAGGCATAGGGATTGTGTTTTCCGAATGCCCCAAACAATTCAAGGGCTTGCAGACGATAGGGAAGATGGTTTTCGTCTTCAACCTGGTCCTGTTTGCCCTTTTCAGCAGCTTAATGATGTGGAAGCTCGTGAGAAGTCCTGCAAAGTTTAAAAAATCATTCACAACAGCTCCACAATGCTATTTCTACGGATCATTTTGGCTGACGATAGCCACAATCATCATTTCCATGCAGAAGTATGGTGTGGACAATACGGGGCCGTGGCTTGTGGTGGTGATTCGGATACTCTTTTGGGTATACGCTGCGGTGACGTTTATTTCGACGACGGTACACTTTACAGTGGTATTCCAGTACATCCCAATGAAGTCGATTGAGATGAACCCGGCGTGGTTCTTCTTGGTATTCAACGCCATGCTGACAGGCACGGTTGCCAGCGGTATTGCTGAAGGCCAGCCACCACACCAGAGAGTGCCAATCCTCGTCGCCGGTGTCGCGTATCAAGGCCTAGGATGGATTTTAAGCATGATGATCCTGCCATGGTTCTTGGGCAATTTGATGGAGAAGGGCTGGCCTCCAACGAGCAGAACCCCGGCGCTATTCATGACTGTCGGCTCCGCTGGCTATACTATTGTTGCACTGATTGGCTGCGCAAAAGCGATCCCTCAAGGCTATGGATATTTTGCTAGTCATCCGATGGCAGCAGAGGTTCTCGTCATCATGGCGACCTGGGTGGGCGTATTCATGTGGTTGTTTACTCTTTGGCTGTTTGGCATTGCCTTTGTCATTGTGCTAAGCGTCGTTGTCAAGAGAGTCAACGGGAAGCTGCATTTTCCAATGACATTTAATAATACTTGGTGGGGTAAGTAATTACTGATTTGAATCCCTTGGACCTCACTGACTAACTGCATTAAATAGCATTTATATTTCCGAACGTTGGGTTCACGTTGGCTACCGCTTTCCTCGGCCAACAACTGGAGAGTAACGCAGTTGAGTGGGTTTCTGTAGCCATGACCATTGCTGTGGTTGCCTTTTGGCTTATGGATTTAGTCCTCATGGCCAAGGTGATTTGCCTTTCTCTGTTCAAAGATGCCAGGTATTCATTGGCATAACATTGAGATGGGCAAAAAAACTACATGTATAGATAACTTTACATACCAGGAGAGATTAGCGGATTGATCCACGAAAATACTCCGAATAGCGAAGAGACTCATTGTAGTGAGTAGATCCACCACGAGGGTTGACGCCACCAGAGCCCGTAGCCCATAAATCAAGGTCGAGAACCAACTTTTGTGGTTAAAGCAGACGATCGCGGAGGGTTCCAAAGCGCTTCGAGTGACCTCTTCCGAGAAATAGTCGAGGGGCGGGGGAAAAAAAATCAGGCTACGTTACCATTTCTTCGGGGTTGTTCTAAAATGGGCACTGCATCAGGGTGCGGCGTGTTGCGCAAGAATAGAACTTTCAATTGCAATAGAAATAGAAATAGAAATAGCTGCAGGGCCCAGACAATAAGCAGCATGCGCCCGAAATCGCGCCGTTTGGAGATCCCAGCTCAGACTGTTAGCGCCTCCTCCTGTTGCTTCAAAACGTTGCTGACCGGTCAGTGTGCATCCTCAAGGCGGGTGTTCCAGAGCTTTGCACCGTGCGCGTACAGCAAACGTGGGTTGGCCCTGTTCTGAAGCAGATGCAGCGTGCTTGACGTCGCTAGTGCGTAACCTGACTTCAATTTGAGAAACCTGGTAGGAGATTGTTTGCAGTATGGCTGAGATGATGGGGAAATACAAGAAGAACGCTTTGAAACAATAAGAAAATAGAAAATCGGGTTAAGTTTCTTCGAATAGCTGATCTGTAATACTTTTCGCACTAGTAGTCATTTCGCGAGGAATTATTGGGCTGCGCGTCTTGTAGGCGTTCAATTGTTCGTGGTACATGCCTGGCTTATTCTTGGCCGTACCTTCTCAGTGCAATTTTGTCTCACCTGGTGGCGGGTACCTTGGAACACTCCTGCCTAGTCAACCTTTACTGCCACTGAGCCACCAAAAGGAGGAGCAGCCACCAGGTACCTCCTTCCCCCTCTCCTAGTAGCTGCTCGGGCTGTGCTCCAGAAAAAAAAAACCGATTAATTAATTCATTATTCAGTCCAAGTGTCTCCCCACATTTTAGATTCAGCACCAATGGTCAACAAACCTGCCCAGCACCACAACCGAAAAGAAAGGCTCCATTTTCCCTGTTATTTTCAAGGAGCCACTCTCACTGCGTTGCAAGGCCCAAACAAGTCCGTCCAACTTCTGGGCATCATCACTCTTCTCCATCTACCACTTCCACCATCCGCTTGTCTTTCGTTTTATTAGTCGCCCATACTTTCTCTTCTTGATCCGACCATTTGACATCGCTCACCTTTTTGTCGTTCGCTGTGCGAACTCTGCCCGGCTGTTTCAGGACCCTTACTAGGACGCGACCGCGACAAAGGCCCCCTATTCGCTGTTCTCCCTGTCATCACCATCTACCCGCCGAAGACCTACAATACGAAGGCGGCCACTGGCGCACAATTAGCCACCATGGCGAACTCGTGAGTGATTCCAGTTGCTCCAGAGAGATTTGCGCGCTTTTTCTGGTGCTAATCAGGGAACTACTTTAGATTTAGCACTGCTTTCAAATCGTTCTGGCATACTATGACCAGCTACGATAGACGTGAGACTCAACCCTCCGATGATCATCCAGGGAACGCGCGAGAGGCTAACTAGGCATCTAATACAGATTCAACTTTCGATTCCCCCCACAGAACTGGACGTCATGTTCCCCTGCGAAATGGCCGAGATAGCATTCTCACCGGCGTAGCAACAGCTTCGGAATCCCGTGGCGATGTCAGCAACCCTTACTTCGACGACAACGGTCGCGCTTCGCCCAGTCGTCGCGACCGCGCTCCCAGCAGTCCAACCCACGGTTCATACTCGCCTGGATTGCGTTCCATGTCCGCCGCTAGAAATGGCAACGCCGCCGACGGTTTCGAAGTCCAGAACCCTGGTGACGTACAGATGCAGGCTTTCCAAGATGGCCTTCCTCCCCCGCCTCCTGTTGAGCATTCTTGGGGCCGAATTGACAACTGGGCCGAGGAAAACTATCCCGAACTTTACGACCAACTCTGTGAAGGTGCTACTGCCAACGACATGAATGATTTAGAGCATCAGCTTGACTGCAGCTTGCCTCAGGATGTCCGCTCTTCGTGGATGGTTCACGACGGCCAAGAACGTGGTGGAAACCCAACTGGTATCATTTTCGGCTCCATGCTAATGGATTGTGAGGAAATTGTCCAAGAGTGGGAAACTTGGAGAGCCGTCAACGAACAGTTCATGTTGGACGCCGCATCAAATCGACCACCCCCCCTCTCCCGGCCTGGAGCCGGAAGCAGTGAGGCGTCATCTTCAAAACAACGACCTTCTTCCTCTTCCTCTTCACAAAACGATGAATGGCGACAGAATCTCCTCTCGAAGCAGGATTGCGTCCCTCCCAACAGCGTCAAGAAGGCTTACGCGCATATTGGTTGGATCCCCCTTGTACGCGACTGGGGTGGCAACAACCTGGCCGTTGACCTTGCTCCTGGACCAGGTGGCCAGTGGGGACAAATTATCCTATTTGGCCGTGATTACGATACGAAATACGTCGTTGCCAGATCTTGGGCTGCATTCCTTGCCCTAGTTGCTGACGACCTCAACAGTGGCAAATGGTACGTCGATGATGAAAACAACGAGCTAAAACTCCGGGAGTTCCGTGAGACTAGAATCGAGCCGTCGTACTTCAACATCCTAAGATGGCGAATGGACCAGAAATATGGACGCCGTGGTCCCACAGGCAAGAGAAGATCAGTCGCGTCACCAAAGCACGGCTCTCCTTTGGGTTCCCGATCCGCCTCGCCATATGCCAGCCCAGTTGAGCCAAATGGAGACAACCGCGGTCGATCCATGCAACGCCTTAGCGGTTCATCACCTTTGACGAGTCCTGGACGCCGAGCCTACGGAAAGGCGCCTCTTCCACTGAGTAGGGTCACTGAAGAGACAACGATACCGGAGCTGCGTTCAGCAGAGATTGAGCCCACCAAGCTTGTCGAAGTCGAGACGCCGCGTGGAAGTGAGGACGATGATAAGCACCCCGGCAAAACAACCATCTCCCGAGTCGACTCCGACCTCCTCAAAGACAAAGAGAACGAAGCTCCGAGGGCAAATGGCAAGCAGCCGGCCATCGCTGAGGATACAATGAAGACGATCGAGATTTAGTGGGCAGCATTAGCAAAAGTGTAATAGTTGTTGGAGCATTGGGTGAATTCATTAGAGATGACGACGGCATGATATTTTTATTTTTTGACGCTGTCAACACAGTCTATACTGTTTGGCAGAGCTGCCAGTTTATCTTCGCAACACACGGCGTTTACGGTGTCGTCAGGGTCAATGAGGAACAAGACCTCTAGCTTTGGTGCGACCAGGGCCATTTCGAAGGTAACGCAGTGCCTTCGAGGGCGGCAAATCAGCATACAAACTTTTCTGTTTTTGTTTGAGCATGGATCATTCTGTCGATTGAGATATAATTTGCAAAGGGGCAATGGGATTAGAAATATGTAGGGCTAAAGCGCAGCTTTGCGCTGTAGAGCCTGGCTGTGAAATCAGTGTACCACCACAATAAATGCTATTTTTTGTGTCAATTGCTGCTTCACTGTTGATCTGTTTTCTGTAAGGAGGCTCTGGTACTGTACGTGACAACCCATGTCAGGAGTGCATGGGGAGGCGTTTGTCGCATAGCCAATCACGGCGCAGAAGTGCCTTGCGATTGTGTGACTCTGGGCGGCTACACAAGATGCCAGGCCCGCTGAGCCGCCCACGCTACCTCTCGCCGCACCAAAACATATGTAACGGTCCACCAAAAACATCATAGAAGGGTCGAAAAAGTGGTTAGTGTGTGCTAATATTGAAACAAGGTGAGGTGGCCGATGTGATAGGCTCGGCGGCAAGGTCCCTTTAGCGTGTTGTCATTCGCTAAGTTGGCGACCCGATGGATCGATACAGCGGGCAAGGCACCATGGTTTGGATGATCAATGGCTAGGTGTTGTCCTTGACATGGGGTGATGGCTATTCAAAAGGAAACAGGTTCCTCTTGTGGATGTGTAGGGTTCTTGTTCCCTTCCTTCGTAAGCATGGGCATTGTGTCCAAGTAACATGACTTGTTTCTTATGCGGAACTCTATAACTGTAAACAATGTCGTCTGTTGTATTTGAGAAAACAAAGCTTCCTAAACAACGTACGTTTGGGTACCTTAAGAACCAGCCGACGCTGAGTTTGGGTGAGATCAAGCGCTTGGGTGAGAACGTGGGTAACCAACTACAGCTTCAACAAGACGATGGTAAGCGCATGGCATGGATATTCGTCACTTTTGTCATTTTGCTAAATCTCAATAGGACTTCCTTCGGGCTGGAAACCGCTCTCACTTTCGGCACCGATCCTGTCCGCCGTTGCGATACTGTCCCTCCTCATTGCTGCCGCCATTGAAGTTCTTGCGCAGAAATCCCAGCAAGATGGCGGCCTTGCTCTCTCTCCAACGCAGGATGACATCCCCGAGTACGCCATGATCTTCTACCTGTATGGGCCGAACGTCGTTGCTGTGTTGTATAGTCTGATATGGAGCTGGATCGATCTCGACACCAAAAGGATGCAGCCTTGGTTTGAGTTGTCCAAGCCAGAAGGTGCCACGGCAGAAAATTCGTTATTTCTGGACTACCCGTATGAGTTTATAGCATTTGTGCCGTGGAAGGCTGCGAGGAGGAAGCATTGGCCAGTTTTTTTGTCGGGACTGACAATGATGTTAGTGTTTTGGGCCGTGACACCCCTGCAGAGTGCTGTGTTGGGATTAGGGAGTGTCAAGGTGGTGAAGGATGTTGAGATTGTGACTCGAGGGGGGTTGATCGACCTTCCGAAGCAGGCAGATCTACTTGATCCCAGAATCCTCAACAATGGGTATGCGACAGCTTGGCTAGGACAGCCATTTCCTTCTTTTACTACACCGGACTTCGCCCTCCATCCATTTTATATCGATGCCAGGTCAACACCAAAGGGGACAGAAAGCAACATCAGCTCGCAAACCACCAAATTGTGGACAGAACTACGATGCTGGCCTGCGAAAGTTATACCAAACGGTCCGCCTGCCAAGGGGGCATTTGATTTCTTAAATGGACAGGGATGTAACGCCACCGTTACGTTTAATCTCTACTCTAATTACACGATGCTGTACATTGGCTACTACTCAAGTCCGTATTCAGATTTCGCTTTGGGGGGTTCATCATGCCCTGCTACACTGAATTCACAACACCAATTTCTCGCAGTCTGGGCCAAAACAATTGGTCCCACAACGTCCAAGGCTACTGCGAAGTTCAACATCACGGCAATGTTTTGCCAGCCTTCCTATTATAAGCAAGATGTCATAGTCTCGCTTCCTATAGACAGCCTGAACCCATCGAGAGGCTCAATTAGTGCTATGGCAGAGAAAGAGCAGCTGACAGAAAATGAATTCAACGCGACGGCATTCGAAATCCTACTCGCCAACGGGATGCCCGATCAGTCAAAGCAACTAGACTACCCATTCAATTCTGTCATAGAGCAACATCCTAGGTTGGCCGATACCAATTTGACTCGCCCAGTGTCCAATATGGTAGGATTCGCATTAGCAGGTCAGAGCCGCTTGACTGATGAATATGAAGATCCAGAGCTACTGAGTGGAAGTTTTGCACGAGCCCACAGATATCTTTTTGCCTTAGCAGTGGACAGGTTAGCTGTAAACCACACTCGCTTTGCGCTTCATCCTGCAAGAACCACGTCTAAGCTTTCTGGAATACTGGTTAGTAGAACCATTTCCGCGGTAGTGGAATCCATCTTGTTTTTCATCGCGATAGGAGCATTTGCGCTCCTCTGGCAATCTCGTTCCGCCCCAAGCAATCTAATGTTTAACCCGTCTTCCATTACAAGAGTGGCGGAAGTATTTCGTTCCAATCCTACGATCCTAGAGGTATTTGGTTCAGCTACAGCTTCGGAAGAGTCTTCTTTAGCGCAATCATTTCATGATTGCAGGTTTCGGCTATCTTGGATCTATGAAGATGGTATTGTAGAGCCATTTGTTGACATCATTCACGGGCAGCCACACCATTTCTTACAAGATTCGCCACCAGATGATATTGGGGGTGATCGCCCAGTACCACTGCGGCGTTGGACCGGAGGGACATTCATTCTTCTTCTTTGTGTTTTAATTGCTGGTCTTGGATTGCTGCAGTGGCAAGAGACACTACATCAAGGTTCGTTTCGTCTTGTATTTTATTTGAATGTCACTAATGTCTTTTTGTGAAGGCCTCCGCAGACCATCCGATAACTTTGAAGTCCTTCAACTTCTTGAGAATTATTTGCCAACGGCTCTTGCTACCTTCATCGAACCATTTTGGATTCTACTAAACAGATTATTGTGCACTCTTCAGCCTTTTCGGGAAATTCAAAAGGGCCAAGCGAAACAGAAACAATCAGTGGATACAACATATACCGCTGTTCCTCCACAGCTTGCTGTTCGCCGCGCTCTAAAGAATTCTCATTTTCTTCTTGCATCAGTTTGTGTGATATCATTGTTAGCGAATATACTCTCTGTCGGTCTTGGCGCGCTTTTCAATGAGTCCGACACAGTAATTGGGAGACAAGAATCGTTCAGGTCATCCTTGGGTTCGGTATTCAATAGTTCGGCAGTTCAAGACTTCGAGGCCTATCTAGGCAAGAGACTCATAACAACTGTTCACTATCAAGACCACTGTTATATTGCAATGGCGAATATAACATTGGGCACGCCTCTACCTCCATGGACATCCGCTGATTACTTCTTTCAGCCTTACCAACTGTCGTTATCGCCTTCGACAACAAAGGGCGGGCGTTATCAAGTACTCACTCGCGGCTTCGGAGTACAGGTAGACTGTGAGCCACATCTGAAAGCAAGCGTTCCGATCAACGTCCTACCCGAGGTTACCGCAATACCCGATTCGTCACCCTGTCCAGATCCTATAGAGAGCGCTAAAACAAGACTTCGACATAATATGTCAACGCGACCGCATGGCAAATCTTCTATTGAGTACTCAAACACAAACTTAAGTTCACGCTCAAGGTTGCGTTGCGATGGCTCACTAACGCTCGCATGGGGGAGGACCCCGGAAGGTGAAAACATAAATTCCACGGTGGACGCAAGTTTCGCTGTTTGCACACCCTCCTTCTCAACTGGTATGTTCGTTGTTGATGTCGATGAACAAGGATATGTCCAGTCATATGTTCAAAAGGGAAAACTATCAAGCAACCTGGACTATCCAAGCTCTTCAAAGGATACCAACATGTTAATTGTGTATTCAAACCACTTGCTCCAGGGTCTGGATGACCAGTGGCACAATGACACTCTATCAAGAAGCTGGATGAGCTACCTGCTAGCCGAATCAATATCCTCTCGCGCTTTCATCAACCCTCAAGCGCCAGTCCCAGATCCGCGAACTCTCTCACCAAGCATCAAAAGCATATATCGTCGGCTATTTGCTATTCTTCTGAGCCAAAACACGCATCTTTTCGAATCAACAGATAAATCTGCGGAAATTCGAGGATGGGTTTTCACGTCCGAGACCCGTATCTTCCTAGACAAACCTGCCTTTTATATCTGCATAGTCGTACTGGCCTTCAATATTCTTGTTGGTATCGTCTATTACACTGCCGTTACTTCTATGCCTCTTCCGCGAGTTCCGTCCACGATTGGCTCAATTTTGACATATATCGCGCCTAGTCGTGCAGTTTTCATCTACGGACTACCAGGCTTAGGCATGCCTGATAAAAAGTTAAGCTACGGTCGTTATGTTGGGACTGATGGCGAGCTTCATGTCGGAATTGAGTTGGCCCAGCAGATTGTATCTTATGATGCTCGATGAGATTGGTTGAAGTTTTAAACAGGGCCCTATCACAATGAACGACTTCAAATAAAACTAGCTGATAAACCACATTAAAATAGACACATATACGTTGGAGTTTTCTTATTGTTCATAAATATAATATAGATTTTCCGAGGGATAAAGCTATCCGAGGACTATATACAAGAGAAAGAAAGACTATTCATCAACGAAGGGGGTGGTTTCCCCCTGTTTATGCACGGATACGAATAGCGCGGCGAATACTCCTCTTAACGGGAGCTGCAGACATCTTGAGATCAGCGGATACACCATCCTCGCAACTCACGCCAGCAGCCATGGGCTGAGCTGCCGACCACATGCCACTGGCACAGCGCTGGAAGGATTTGCCACCAATGCAGTTCCAAGCGCCCTCTTGGGAGCAAGCAGTACCAGATGAGTATCCACCGCCATTGCCGGAGCCCGGGTTCGATCCAGTACCGTTTCCTGGAGTAGGGTTGGACGTAGGAGGTGTAGTTGCTGGAGGTGCGATACTGGTAACAGGTGTTCCCGAAGGCGGGCCGCTTACCACTGGCTGAGAAGTAGCAACTGGCTGGCTACCAGCTACAGGAGTCGTGATAAATACGCCACCAGGAATCGTAGCTGAATGAGAGGATGCGGGAGCGCTGGAAGCTTGAGCAGATGTCTCGGGCAGATCACCTCCAGCAGCACTAGTAGGGGCCGGGTCGGACCCTCCACTTCCAGGCTTCTGACAGCTTGGAGAAGAGGGCATAGCAAAAGCGGATGTAGCGCCATTGAATTGGTCAACGTCTTTGCCGGGGTTAGGGAACTTAACGTCCATGCTATCAGGTGTAGTACAGCCGTTGCCAGTGTTGGCAACAAACATGTCAGGCAGGGATTGCATGAACGACTTGCTGCCGCCGTTACCGGTGACAGTGAGCGGTGCACAATTCATGTACATTTCTCTGTTGCCAACCTTGTTGAACCATGTCCATGCAAGTGTGTAGTTGCCGGACTCGAGCTCCTTGGGAATGGTGAAGTCGTACTTGTATGGAACTTCAGCGCTGGCACTGTTGCCCATGTTGCCAGTCTGACCCTTCGCTGGACAGCCACCTTCGATGGATTTGATGACCTTCCAGACAGAGTTCTTGTCGGGATGGAGGTCAGAAGTAACAGACACTTGGCAAGAACCACCACCGTGAACAGCTGTTCCCTGAAAAGAAAGCTGTTGCTTGCTGCCCTGTGCATAGACGTTGCTGGCTCCGGCGAGGTCATACACTCCGGGTCGCTGCTTGCATGGGAAGTTGGACCCATCGCCGAAAAGAGGGCTGTTGTCGAGGTTATTCTTTCCGTATGGGACGGGGTTTGTCATGAGGATATGGGCGCTAGCCAAGGTGGCCAGGCCAGAAATCGTGAAAGCTTTTGCGAACATGATGAAGAAGTGAGTTGACAGTGATGTTGGTAAAAGTGTCTTGACGTGCCAGACGTTGAAGACTTTGTCTATCGATGAAAATGAAAGTGGAAGAAGGGTCACAAATCTGGACGAGAATCAGCATCAAGCGTGTCTTTCATTAACTACGCCGAAATGTTGCAGCACAAGCTACATCGAAGTGAATGACATAGGCAGCGTGGGTAATACTGTTGGAAAATACTAACGATTGAATGCCAGAAAGCTCGTTGACGAGGCCGTTCTCAGATATTTCGATTGGTTATTGGAAACCGTGGACGTAACGCAGTGCACCAGGCGATGGTTACAAAAATGATGTGAAGAAATACATACAAGGGCTTGCCTTGGGAAGAGAAAGTCTAACGGGAGGAAGACTTGAAGAAAGAGGAGGAATACAAAGATGAGAACGGTTACTCTGCTGAATAGAGGAGAAGACAGAAAAAAGCCACGGAGGTGACCACCTCTCTTATACCATGGCCGTCTCAACCGTCTCTACTGTGGGATCATCGTCAAGTCGGCCGGTTTGCCGAATGTTTTGAGCAATGACGGCCAAACAAGCAAGGCAAGAGAGGGACGGTGGCTCCAGTACAGGGTCATAGATGACCATGTATTGGATGTGGGTTCAGAGCCGATCCAATGCTGGCGTGGGCAGGTGTTTCTTGCGAGAGCATAATGGGGGATAATCATTCGGCATGAAGGCCGTGGCTTGATTCAGACTCATAGCCACTCAGGGCTCTACGCGGTGCCTGCATCCAAGCCGTTCGGGGCATTGTGGATCTAACAGGGGGGACTTCGAGCTGTTAGTAAAGAAAGCAACCTATCATGGTGCAAATGGTTTAGGATCTTTGGTTTCAAGCCTATGAGAAACCTATGGCAAGTCAGTGGATAACCCAAAGAGATCTCCACTAGCAAAGGTCAGTGCCCAACTTGAGAGCCCAGAAAGCCACTAACCCCTGGCTATCTTCCAAACTTTCCAATATTGGGTATGTCCAGCGTGGGTGGAGCTTGTTTTTAGACAAGGGAGCTTCGAGGCTGAGGAATGATTGTGACAGGCTCAATCAGTACGCTGACGACATTCGCTTGAACGGCAATGCACGCTGAACAAAGGCTCCCGGCCATTGAAATATAGCAGCCTTACAATGGCATGTCGCAAAGTAGTCTGTTCTGCTAACTCTGTGACAAGGAGATTGACAATGCGGTGAGGAGCATCCATTGATCAAAACACAGTGCACCATCCACATTCGCTGAATGCTGCTGCTGCTGGTAAACTAGGGCATGTAGCCAATCAATTGTCCAGCAGCGTGCCAGCATTGGCAGCCTCACAAGTGTAGCGTAAAGCTTCACTGGGGTTGGCATGCTGGCGTACCCAGTAGTTTGGCTGGGTTCCACCGCGCGCCACGTCGTGGGACGCCATCTCTACGTGTAACATTGGTGGCTCGGCATTCCAGGGTGCCTGGCGCCAACCAACCAGTCGCGATGTCAACTTATACAATGAAGGATGGGCAAGGGGTGACAGAGTTAGGCGAGCGGCGTATTGCTAATGAGCGTAACTGTGCGCCAAGTTCTCGCCTCTTTTTTCCATTTTTTTTTTTCGCTCACCCTTTTAGATCTACTGCGCTTTTACTCAGTACTCGAATGATATAGCCATCAGGAGACCAGCCGCAGGTGCAGTGATGTCCGTGGTATGCGGATCAGGCACATCAACGGTGGCCGTGCGATGGAATGCCCTCAATCCATCAAGCCAAAGTCTGCAACGAGGACGTAAAGCCACAGCGTTTGGCAAGATTTTAATTCATCACTTGCCAAGCTTGACTCGGGCAATGTGCAACAAAATCTAAGAATAACTAGCAGCGCCTCGATTGGGAATTCATTTGTGCGCCATAGAGGCTACTGGCTCCTGTTCAACCTGCATCTGTCTCGACCACTCACTTCATCGTCAGCACCCATCGTCATCGTTAGAAACATTCGCGCGTTACCGTCATTGTAAGCTCTCAAGAACTAATAAAATTGAGTTATACTCTGATGGCAGTAGTTTAAGATGCAGCATGAAACACGGTGCCGCATTGCGTCTAGTCCGTGATCGCGAAAGACATCCTCGGAGCATACTTTACAGCACGATGGTTTTTGTTTATTCTATGCAGGGGTCTAAGAACAATGTGAATGTAACCCAATAACTGGCCACTGACAGGCCACAACTAAGCAGGGGGTAGCTAGCTAGTGGTGCGAGAGAAAAAGAGCTGTGAACCAGTCACTGGTTAGAAATGGTGGGTGGCAGCGGACGCTAGCTAGTTGGGCTTCCAAGGACGAGTGGGTGGAGTTGTGGGTGAGAGATGAAACGAGGTCGAGTTTCAAAATGAACCAGGTCTTTTCTTTTTTTTTTTTTCTTCATTAACAATTGTTCCGATGGAATAAAATATGACGTGAAAAGGGGACGAACCCACGTCTCTTCGTCTTCTTTTTTTTGGGGGGGGCCCATGAGAAGACAAAGGAATCATGGCGGTGAAAACAATAACACCAAAGCTGTGATTTGTTTGGCTGTAACTCGGCGCGTAGTCACCGCCACCTTTGGGTCGTCTCAACGACAAACACCCATTCAGATGGTGTTACATGCCGCCGGCCGTCTTTTCAGGCCTAGTCACTCCAAGCCATCGGAAGCCCAGCCCTGTGCTAATTAGAGATTGCCACGGTGTAGTTATTTCCCAACGGCCTGCGGCCAGTTGAATAGACCTGCAGCATGCCTGGTCTCCTTCACCGCAATAATGAGCTTCTATCTTGTAGTCTCAAAACGCGATTGTAAGACGATAACGCCAGTCTCCGAGGCGACACGTGTCGGTGCTTCCTGTTGGCCTGGTTTAATTCTGACGGGTCGTATTAGCAGTAGCCATTGGGTGCCGGTTACACTGTTAGGCATGATTTCGTGATCACGGTCCTAACTTGAACGCTCAACGCTGCGTCAACAGGCCCAAAATTAGATGCAATGCTGACAAGCGGGGATGGCATATTAGCCCAACCCTTAATTCATTTGTGTTGAAAGCGAGTGGATTCACAAATTACAAGTTCCTGCTGGCTTTGTTGAGCATAATGGACAATTTGCCCCTACCCTGCACTTGGCATTGCCAACCTTCTTTATTGTGTTATATTGCTGAAATTGACTTGTTTGTTCCACTAACTGTTTATGTCGTTCATGAATTATAGTTTGGCATATCTTTGTCCCCTTTTGGCACGTTTAATGGACCGACGTGGCGTATTTGTTTGAGTCTATTGCGTTCTGTTCACACTTGTTGATCGATGGTGTACATCAAGTTGGCGGAAGTCACAAAACTGCATTGTTGCTCCGTCCCTTGAAATGAGCCACACTCACAATTATTTAACTCCTTACGCAGTGGTAGCCTTACTAGCACTATTAACTGGTCGTGTGGTCAGCAAACATGTCATGAATCAAAAGACAAAAACATACCATCATCAAAGGACCAGTCTCCCCGAGTCCAAAACTTCATTTTCTCGCGTTTGAACTCCTCAAAGTCCCACTCACGCAAGTCGAGAGAGTTCGGATGAAGGAAGATGTAGACTGAAGTTTCGATGCTTCTTCCCTGACCTTCCTTGTCATCAGCAGCATGCAAGGTCTTGACGCTGACCTTCTTCTTCTCGTACTCGGGCCCCTCAAATTCGTCAAGCTTCACCATGTTGGCGTCAGTGAGTCCTGTGGCGAAGATGCCCTTGACAGAGTGGCCTTCCTGTGGGACGACTCCTGGATAGTCCTCCCCGATCACTCTATGGCGACCATGATTCTCCAATACTGCGGGAGTAAACGTGTGGAGCGCTTGAATGGCTTTTGGGGGGGCGCTTTGGCCATAGCAAACTCCAAAGAACACCTCTGGAGCCATCTATTCGACGTCAGTGCAATGAGCAAGATACTCCCGAATAGCTTCACTCCTTACCAAGGTTCCTGTTTCATATTTTAGCACTAAACAAAGATGTTGGGGCTGATACGTTGGCTCTTACCATAGAAGAAGGCTGTGTTGTTTCCGCTCATTGTGGTCGTTTGCTTGTCGTAGGAATAGTAGGGTTGAAGAAGTAAAAGACAAATTTAAAAGCACAACAGATTGCTGTGTTTTGTTTAACCAAGCCGCTTTGGTTGACGAGGACAAAGAGGACAAGCTGCGTTGTGGCACATTAGATGCATCTAAGCATCAATCAGCTCCGACTGTGGCCGATGTGGGGGATCTCCGGGACCCGAGATAATTTAAATAAATACTTTGCTATATCGCGATGCCTTCAAGGCGTGGCAACCTACTTAGTAAAGTAGCTCTAAAATGAGACAAATCAATAACAGATAAAATAGATGCTCGCCGGATAATAATCAAGTGTTAAGGTTATTTTGATGTTGGCTCTTAACTGGGTGAGCATATCTTATCGCTAATCGGTACACCCCGGGGTACGCACGCTAGCGCCGGAATAAAATTGTTACGCCGCCTAGCGCATTTGGTTTTGGCGGCTCGAGGCCCCAGACTCTGGAAATTTCAACGCGAAGTGGCATCACACGTCTTTTCCCTATTCGCAGCCATATTAAGGGTACAACACCACAGTCGCGCAATTATCACCACGATCGCACACCACAATTACCTCTATTGCTTGTCAAAAGAGGCGCGACGCGATCTAATAAACCCACCTCGATTAATATTTGAGTTTTCTGCTTTTGCTACGAGTTTTTGCTGGTGTACTTGCTACCAGGAGCAGACTTTATAAAGCTGGCGAGGCGACATCTGCGCCTAGATCCTGCAACAATTTTCCTACCTTGAATGGAAGGGAGTGTTGC
Source organism: Simplicillium aogashimaense (assembly GCA_028455935.1). Classification (NCBI taxonomy): domain Eukaryota; kingdom Fungi; phylum Ascomycota; class Sordariomycetes; order Hypocreales; family Cordycipitaceae; genus Simplicillium; species Simplicillium aogashimaense. The sequence goes on along the minus strand of CM052010.1, from coordinate 1,757,206 downwards.
GTCTTGTGGACGCCAATGATGCAGCAATGTCAGGCAACACGATAGATGATGTAGTCAGGCGACTAAGCACCGCCGAGACAGGTAAGCCTTCTCTCATCCTGTCGTCAACCCTGATCCTTTGGGTAGACGGGAGCTTGATTTCGGTGATGAATTCTAACACTTATTCTTTTCATTAGATGTGAAGCTCAAAGTGGAGGCCGCGACGACTCTGCGCGATAGTATCGATCACTACACAAGCGGAGTTATCTACTCGCCTTTCTTGAAGAGATTGATGCCCATCTTCATCAACATTCTACGAGGACCATGCATCTTCCAGAGCAACTCGCCGGAGCAGGTTAGTATTTGAAATTGCAACCGACTTGTGACACTTCTAATAGCGGTACAGAGACTGCGCAACTGCGTCCTCGAAGTCCTCCATCGACTGCCTACAGCTCCTGCGCCCGCCGAACCTTTCGAACCGTATGCCGCCGAGACAGTCGATTTGTTGATGCAGCTTGTCCGAACCGACAACGAAGACAATGCGATTCTCTGCGTCAAAATTATTTCAGATATCATGCGACACCAGCATAAAGTGATGCAAAACAAGGTCCAGCAGTTTCTTGACTTGATCCAAGAGTTGTTCCAACAAGCCGAGAAGGTCGTCAAGGATCAATTAGATAACGCCTCCGCATCCAACACGCAAAATGCAGCGCCCTCGACACCTGGCGGCTCTCAAGCGAACTTCCAGTCTCCACGTCCCGCGTCGCCTGTGGCTTCTGTAACAGATCTTGGTGCCGACCCGCAGCAACAGAACAGACGACTTCTTGCAGGCATGCAATCGTTCAAAGTGCTGTCTGAATGCCCCATCATCGTTGTTTCGATTTTCCAGATCTATCGCAATGCTGTTCAGACGAATGTTCGCGCATTTGTTCCTCTCATCAAGAACGTGCTGTGCTTGCAGGCAAGCGCACAGAAACAAGCCCACGCAGATGCGGCCGCAAAGGGCAAAATCCATACTGGTGTTAGCCCTGCTATCAAAGACAGAGCTGCCTTTGGTGAATTCATCACTGCGCAGGTTAAGACGATGAGCTTTCTCGCCTACTTGCTTCGACAATATCAATCGCAACTGCTGGACTTTTTGCCTACCTTACCTGATATCGTGGTGCGATTGCTCAAGGACTGCCCTAAGGAGAAGTCTGGAACGCGCAAGGAGCTACTCATTGCTATTCGCCACGTTATCAGTTATAATTGCAGGCAGATCTTCCTTCCTAAGATTGACGAACTACTGGATGAAAGAACATTGACAGGTGACGGATTAACGGTGTACGAAACTATGCGACCGCTGGCTTACAGCATGTTGGCCGACCTCATCCACCACGTCCGCGAGTCACTCACACCAGAGCAGATCAGAAAGACTGTGGAAGTGTACACACGGAATTTGCTTGACACATTTCCTGGCACAAGTTTCCAAACAATGAGTGCGAAGCTTTTGCTAAATATGGCTGAATGCATTGCGAAGCTGCCCAATAAAGTGGATGCGCGACATTATCTGATGATGATCCTCAACGCCATCGGAGACAAGTTTGCTGCTATGAACCGCCAGTATCCCAACGCAGTCAAGATGTCCAAGCTTCATCAGCAACAAGCCGAGACAGGTGCCACCGAATCGTACCTCGCAGATAAGGACCATCGGCCAGAGTGGGATGAAACGGATATCTTCACCGCGATGCCAATTAAGACGTCCAATTCCAGAGATAGAGGATTTGATCCTGTGGTTGACAACAAATTCTTGTTCCGGACATTGATGAACGGTCTCAAAAACACGTTTTATCAATTGAAGTCGTGCAACGTCGGCACTATTATTGAACCAGCAAACGCACCACCACATTGGCAGGATGTTTCCTACGGGTTCAGTGCCGAGGAAGTCAACATTATCATCAAGTTGTTCCGCGAAGGTGCCTATGTTTTCCGCTACTACGAAATCGAAAAGCCATCCGCAGAGTCACAGTATATGTCGCCCGTCGAATACATGGCCAACTTCTACATGGTGTCTAGTAGCAAGGAGGAGAAGGAGCTGTTGGAGACTTTTGCGACTGTTTTCCACTGCATTGACCCAGCAACGTTCCATGAAGTTTTCCAGCAAGTAATTCCCAGGCTTTACGACATGATTTTTGAGCATACTGCTTTGTTACATATACCCCAATTTTTCCTTGCGAGCGAAGCTACATCGCCCAGCTTTTGCGGCATGCTTTTGCAGTTTTTGATGGAGCGAATCGATGAAGTGGGTTCAGCGGACATCAAGAAGTCATCCATCTTGATCAGACTATTCAAATTGGCTTTCATGGCTGTCACTCTCTTCGCAAACCAGAACGAACAAGTTTTGCTGCCACACGTTGTCAACATTGTCACCAAGTCGATAGAGCTTTCAACCAAAGCAGAAGAACCAATCAACTACTTCCTACTTCTTCGAGCCCTCTTCCGTAGCATTGGAGGCGGCAAGTTTGAGCAACTTTACAAGCAGATCCTCCCCCTTCTTGAAATGCTTTTAGATGTCCTCAACAACTTGCTCATGGCTGCCCGAAAACCTTCGGAGCGCGACTTGTATGTCGAGCTATGCCTTACCGTCCCTGCTCGCCTCAGCCACCTTCTACCTCATCTGAGCTTCCTCATGAGGCCACTTGTGGTCGCTTTACGAGCTGGCACTGATTTAGTTGGCCAAGGGTTGCGAACATTGGAGCTGTGTGTTGATAATCTCACAGCCGATTATCTTGATCCCATCATGGCGCCAGTAATTGACGAATTGATGACAGCTCTATTTGACCACCTACGACCCCATCCATATAATCACTTCCACGCACACACTACCATGCGCATTCTGGGCAAGCTTGGAGGTCGCAACAGGAAGTTCATGACGGGTGCGGTACCATTGGCATACAAGAACTACGCAGACGATCCATCCAGCTTTGATATGAGATTAATTGGCTCCAAGAAGGATCGTGCATTCCCCGCCGATTTGGGTATCGACTTTGCAATCCAGAAGCTTATGGAAGTCCCTAAGGCCAGCAAGAATAACCAGAATCGCCAATACGACGACTATTACAAGACACAGGCCCTCGACTTCATCAAAACCAGTCTCAAGCTGCGTATCGGCTTCGATCAGTTGCCAGATGATCTGCCGCGTATAGTGCGCCTACAGGCCCAAGACTTGCTGGGACGTAAGCTTGACTTCAATTTTGCACCCTTCGAGATTTCAAGCAGAGACAAGTCTATCCCCAAGAAGGACGAACAGGATGATATTACGAAGAGACTTCTTAAAGCAATCTTGTTTGCTCATTCTATTACAGAGTTCAAGAAGGATGCTGAAGCTTTTATGCAGGATGTGTGTCGGCACCTTTCCCTACTAGAAATTGGTCGCTCGTTGGTGGACCTGAAGCGCAATACGAGCCCCTTCGACCCAAATGCCGGGGAAGGGCCGTTGTACATTGACACCCGAACACTTTCTGACGCCATTGTTGAGTCTCTAGCGTCAGATCACCCTGATGTACGAGAAGCTGCTCAAAACGCCATCAAGGAGCTGTTCTATTGCATGACGGTTATTCTGGGGTCGGAAACCAACGTGGGACGTCTGCCGCTTTTCAGCCACCTCTCAAATACCTTCTGCCATAGTTGCTATGAAGAAGAATGGTTCACTAAGACTGGTGGAAGTCTCGGCATCAACTTTCTTCTGACTGAGCTTGACTTTGGTGATGCTTGGGTCGCGTCCAAGTTGATTGAATTTGTTCGTGCGCTCATGTATGTCATCAAAGACATGCCGGCGGATCTGCCTGAGAAGACAAGATGTTTAGCACAATCTAGCTTAGAAGTGTTGCTCAACCGCGTCACCAAAGACATCAAAAAGGAAGACGCTTTGCCCCCTCAACAGCAGCCGAGTCAACCGCCCGCGAAGCCTCCGCGTCTTGCACAAATCTGCATGCATCTGAACAATGAGCTATTTCATATGAACAAGTTCGTGCGCGAAACAGCCAAGAGCTCTTTGGAGCTGATTGCCAAGGGAGCCGGGTGCGAAGTCTGGGAGCTGGTCGAGCCATATAAAGACAGGTTTTTGCAGCCTATTTATGCAAAGCCGCTGCGAGCGCTGCCCTTTGCCATTCAGATCGGATATATCAATGCCATGACTTATTACATGACATTGAAGAATGACTGGGTCAAATTCGATGACAATCTCAACCGCCTGCTTATGGAGTCATTGGCGTTGGCTGATGCTAGCGACGAATCCCTGGCCAATAAACCCGCTGAGTATCGCACGCATGAATACATTGTCAACTTGCGAGTTTCTTGCATCAACTTGCTTAGTACCGCCATGACCTTCGAAGAGTTCTCCAACAGCCCCACCAAGGCCAAGATTTTGACAGTCTTCTTTAAGTGCCTCTACTCTGAGTCGAAGCCAACTATCGCTGCTGCGAATGAGGCGCTGAAATCTGTTTTATCTGTCGACCGACGACTTCCGAAGGAATTACTTCAAAGTGGCCTGCGCCCTGTGCTTCAAAGCCTGTCTGACCCCAAACGCCTGAGTGTGCACGGCCTTGATAACCTGTCAAGACTTCTGAAGCTACTCACAAGCTACTTCAAAGTCGAGATTGGAGCCAGGCTTCTTGACCAGATCGAATCGATTGTGGAGCCGAGTGCATGGCAGCAGATTTCTTTTACATTCTTTGAGCAGAATCCTCAGATGAAAGTCATCGCCGCGATTCTCAACATTTTCCACTTGTTACCATCGCCCGCTGAAGCCTTTAAGGAGCGCCTGGTCGATTGTTTCTTGAATCTAGAAGAACGTTTGCGCAGAACGCATCACAGCCCTTTCCGTGCCCCAATGTATCTGTACTTCAACCGCTACAATAAAGAAGTCTGGGGATACCTGCTTGGAAAGCTGGACGAGCTCAAATTCGGACGCTTGTTGGCTCAGGTACTCGCCCATCCAGACAGTGGTCCACTTCGTCAAATTGCTACCGAGCAACTCGATAGCCTCATGAGCAAGTGCAATGACATTGTGAAACAGAACAAAGACAAGAAGTTTGTTGCTGTCATTAATACCATCCATGTACTGGATTCGCTCAGCCAATTCGAGGCCTCTTCTGGTTGGATGGATAAGAAGGCGAACATTACCTGGATGAAGAATATCGGCAAGGATCTTGAAGGCCACCTCCGCAGCTATACTTGCCCTGCTAATCTGAGATTGGCCGCTTACCAAGCAGCCGATCAACTGATGAGTGTACTAGTGAAGTCGCTCGAGCGCTCTCCCAAGGATTTAGACGCTTTGTTCAACCTCGTGGAGCTAGTCACATCAGAAGAGCTGCGACCAACCTACGTGCTATTCTCGTTCTTATACAACCATGTCATCTGCAGCGACTCAAAGCAGTTCTGGAAGTCGACCTTCTTAAGATGTCTTGATGTCTACTCCAACAAAAGCGCATCCAACAAAAACAAATATTTCTTGCTACACTACATTGTCAACCCCATCATTGCTATGGATGTCATGCGCCACTGGAATCAACCAGATCAGGCTAAAGCGGAGAAACTCATGGATCGCACTGTCATCGATGCTGTGAGCACCAAGGTCTGGAAGGTGCATCCGGAAATGAACCTGGACGATTCGACACAAGTTGGTATTGATCACACTCGATTCGAGATCCTGCAGCTTTCAGCGATGCTGGTAAAATACTATCATGCCACTCTATCAGAGGCTCGCAAAGACATTATTAAGTTCTGTTGGACTTTCATTCGACTTCACGATGTCATCAACAAGCATGCTGCTTATGTAGTCATTGGCTACTTCATCACACACTACGAGACCCCACCTAAGATTCCGCGCCAAGTCTATATGTCACTTTTGAAGATGAACCAAAATGAAGGTCGCGCTCTTGTTACCCAGGCACTAGAACTTATTGCCCCCCTCCTACCGAAGATGGCCCTGCCTGGCGAACGAAACGCGGCATGGGCATTAGCACCACGCCGCGTTCTTGCAGATGAGGGTCAAAATGTGCAGCAGATGACAAGCATCTTCCAATTCCTCGTCAAGCATCCTGACCTTTTCTATGATGCCCGCGACAAGTACGCTATCCTGCTCATCAGCTCCTTGAGGAAAATCTCAGCTCCCCCCAATCCATCCCAAGAGAGCAAGAAGCTGGTGCTTAACATGATGTGGCTTATCTGGACTTGGGAACAGTGGAGAGTTGACGGCAAAGAGCCGTTAAAGCCTCGTGTAGGCTCGGAATCCCCCAATTCCAAGAAGAGAAAGTTTGATGGTGAACCTGTCGCCTCGTCGCCTGCTTCCAAGCCTGCTGATCGAACCGAATATCAGATTCCTCCTGGGTTCCGCCATAAGATGATTAAATATTTGGTGGAGTTCATAGCGCAGCTGAACGAGAGATACCAACTGCCGTCTGCTAAGCCCAAAGAACACACAGCCTACTCTTTACCTGTGTCTGCACCAAGCACGGAAATGTGCAAGAAAGCCATGTCGCTGCTTTACAATTTGGTTCAGCCAAGATTCTGGGGCGATTTGGACATTGACTTGTTCCCCAACGTTACCGATGTCATTCTGGGAAGTGAAAAGACGCAAGCTGCGTTGAACGCTGACCCAGGTGACAAGGAGAAGTTCGATGACAAGTTCCTGACCAATATTATCAATACATTGCAGGTTGTCAGAATTATCCTCAATTCCAAATCTGACGACTGGATCCAGAAGAACACGCCTGCCATCCAAAAAGTGTTGGAGAAGTGCTTGAAAGCAGAACATTACGAGATTCAAGATTGTCTTCACTTGGCGGATGAAGAGTACGACGATGGTCGTAATCTCCGATCCATTATCAAGCGTGTTTTGGACGCAGTCGCTGACGATAGCCCCATGGAAGATGCTGATGCAGATGGTGAACCCGAAGTGCAGACATCCGAAATCATTGCCTATCTGTCTCAGATAGCTACCGAAGCTATGAATGGAAACTCGTACATCTCTGGTGTCAACATTCTTTGGTCTCTTGGCAACCGTAAGCCAGCAGTCATCGACCAGCACATCGCTTCCTTGATGAGAGCTCTGCAAAGCAAGCATGCTCGAGAGCACGTTCAGCATTATAACGCTGTTGCAACTGCTGCCAACGGCGCTGCGCGAAATCCTGACGCGAACGCTGCCTCTGGAGAAATGACTACCTATGACCTCGAAATGCAGACGAAGTTGATGATTAAGGAAATTCAGGTAGTGGCACTACGCATGGAGACTCTCGGAGATAACAGACGTCCATTTTTGAGTGTTCTTGCCACCCTTGTTGAGAAGTCGATGCACATTGAACTTTGCACTGAGATTCTGAAGATGGTGGAAGAGTGGGTATTCCGTACGGAAGGAACATGGCCAACATTGAAGGAAAAAACTGCAGTGCTTCATAAGATGCTGTGTTTTGAGCACCGACAAGACACTACGATGCTTTCCAAGTTCCTGGAGCTCGTCATTCGCATCTATGAAGATCCTAAGATCACTCGCACTGAACTGACAGTGCGAATGGAGCACGCTTTCCTTATTGGTACAAGGGCTGCAGACGTGGACATGCGCAACCGTTTCATGGCAATCTTTGACAAGAGCTTGTCAAAGACAGCTAGTGTGCGTCTGTCGTACATCCTCACTGCCCAAAACTGGGATACCGTAGCGGACACTTACTGGTTGGCTCAAGCATCTCATTTGCTACTAGGTTCTGTAGAGTTGAACACCAGCATTCAACTCCACTCGGAAGACTTCCGAATGATTCCTGCGTCGCAACTAGCCACCATTTACCAGAAAGATAAAGACTCTCGCGAGCCAAACCAGATCGCCGATGATAAGTTTGAGGAGCTGATGAGCAAGCATCGCCGTTTCGTTAGTGAACTCGGTGATGTCAAGGTTCGCGATCTTATCGAGCCTTTGATTCAGCTTCAACATGTGGATAACCAACTTTCGCACCAGCTGTGGCTCACATTATTCCCCATGTTCTGGTCGGCAACTTTACGTGACGAGCGTCCAGAGTTGGAGCGAGGTATGGTTGCGTTGTTGACCAAGGATTATCACAGTCGTCAGATCGACAAGCGACCCAATGTTGTTCAGTCATTGATTGAAGGTGCGACGAAGACTTGGCCAGAATGCAAGTTGCCTCCACACGTGTTGAAGTTCGAAGCCAAAACATACGATGCATGGTATGCAGCTTTAGTTCAATTAGAGAACAATGCTATGCAACCAGTAACCGAGTCAGCCACGGTCCGCGAGAGCAATCTCGATGCCCTCGTTGAACTTTACGCCTCGTTGCAGGAAGACGATCTATTCTATGGAACTTGGAGACGTCGCTGTCAATTTGTCGAGACAAATGCTGGTTTATCCTATGAACAAAATGGCATGTGGGACAAGGCCCAGAAGCTGTATGAGAGTGCCCAGATCAAGGCTCGGACTGGCGTTATTCCCTTCTCACAAGCAGAATATATGCTCTGGGAAGACCACTGGGTGCTATGTGCTCAGAAGCTGCAACAGTGGGAGATTCTCCAGGACTTTGCCAAGCACGAAAACTTCCAAGACTTGCTGCTTGAATGTGCTTGGCGAAATACGGACATGTGGCAAGACGAAAACCACTTGGAAGCACTTGAGAATATTATCAAAGGTGTAATGGATGCTCCTACGCCTCGCCGTGCCTTCTTCCAAGCCTTCATGTCCTTATTAAAGTTCCGCAAACAGAAAGAGAACCTGAATGACTTTGCGCGTGTTTGTGATGAAGCCATCCAACTCTCTATCCGAAAGTGGCATCAGCTTCCGGAGAGACTCACCAATGCGCATGTACCCTTGTTGCAAAACTTCCAGCAGCTGGTGGAAATGCATGATGCCAGTGTAATCTGCCAGAGCTTGAGCAGCACGAATGCGTCCAATCTAGATGTCAAATCTGGAGAGCTGAAACTGCTCCTCACCGCATGGCGCGATCGTCTGCCTAATGTCTGGGACGATATCACTGCCTGGCAAGACTTAGTGACCTGGAGGCAGCACATTTTCAACCTTATCAACAAGACGTACCTCGACTTGCTGCCTCCTCAGGGTCAGAATGCTAGTGGAGCCTCTTCATTTGCATACCGTGGCTTTCACGAGACCGCATGGATCATCAACAGATTTGCCCATGTCGCACGCAAGCACAATTTGCCAGAGGTTTGCATCAGCCAACTCAGTCGCATCTACACTCTGCCAAATATTGAAATCCAGGAAGCTTTCCTCAAGTTGCGAGAGCAAGCTAAGTGCCACTACGAGAACCCCGAGGAATTATCCAGTGGCCTGGATGTCATCAACAACACCAACCTGAACTACTTCAACCCGCAGCAAAAGGCCGAGTTTTATACTTTGAAGGGAATGTTCTTGGAGAAACTCAAGCAAAAGGATGAAGCTGATTCTGCTTACGGCACTGCTCTGTATTTCGACATTGGTGCCGCCAAAGCGTGGGCCGAATGGGGCTACTTCAACGACCGCAAGTTTAAGGAGGACCCAACCGACTTGAATGCAGCCAGACAAGCACTCACTTCTTACCTACAGGCGGCAGGTAGCTACAAGAATGCGAAGTCACGCAAGCTACTCGCTCGCATCTTGTGGCTCCTCAGCCTGGATGACGCTAAAGGCAGCATTGCTATGGGTTTTGATGATTTTAAGGGCGAAACACCGATTTGGTATTGGATCACTTACATTCCTCAACTGTTGACTGGCCTGGGATACAAGGAGGGTCCTCGAGTGTATCAGATTCTTCTCAGCATCGCCAAATCATATCCTCAAGCCCTGTATTTCCAGCTTCGCACCAACCGAGAAGACATGCTGGTGATCAAGAAGAACCAAGAAGCCAAGGAAAAGGCTCGCCAACGTGCTCAATCCACTGCCTCTAATGGAAAGCCAAGTGCATCACCATCAGTGCCGAAACAGGACACACCTAAGCCTGATGGAGACTCTTCAAGGCCCGGCACTGCCACTGGCGGAGAGGCTACCACTCAAGTCAAGACTGAGAGCACCGAGTCTAATGGCACACCTACCAGCGCCCCTGCTGCTCCAACCGCTGCGACATCTACGCCAACTCCTGCTCCGGCCGCAGCAGCCGGTGCAAATGGCCAAGCAAATGGACAGAGCACAGACGCGGCAGCTGCGCAATCAGCTGCGCAATCAGCTCAGGCAGACAAGAACCAAAAGAAGCCGCCATGGGAACTGACTGAGGAGATCATGTCCGTACTAAAGACGGCGTTCCCGCTGCTTGCCCTGTCAATGGAGACTATGGTAGACCAGATTGCCAAGCACTTCAAGTGCCCACCCGATGAGGATGCGTACCGATTGATTGTGGCCCTGCTTAACGATGCTCTGACGTATGTCAGCCGTAATCCGGCGTCATTTGCTAAGAGCGTTAAGCTACCATCGGCGACAGAGACGAACATTACGCGCTTTGCCGAGACGATCCTACCCAGCCACATCAAGAAGTCGTTTGAGGCTGATTTTGTCGATGTCAAGCCTACGATGTACGAGTACATCCACAAGCTTCGCCGATGGAGGACTAAATTTGAGGAGAAGCTGGACCGCCGTGTTGTCCATGTTCCCCTGGAGACCTTCTCCCCTCATCTCAGCGAGTTCAAGTACCAAAAGTTTGATGAAGTTGAGGTTCCCGGACAATACCTGCAGCATAAGGACAAGAATCAAGACTTCATCCGCATTGAGCGATTTTTGCCTAATGTGGACCTTGTCCGATCCATCAATGCCTCTTATAGGCGGATCAAAATGCGTGGCCACGATGGTAGTATTCATGCATGGGCAGTCCAGCATCCTGCGGCGCGCCATTGCCGCCGTGAAGAGCGTATTCTGCAACTGTTCAGGCAACTGAACCAGACGCTCGGCCGTAAGAAGGAGAGTAGGCGTCGTGACCTGCAGTTCACTTTGCCTCTTATGGTGCCTTTGGCTCCTCATATCCGCATTGTGCAGGAAGATACGTCGTACATCACGCTACATGGCGTATACGAGGACCATTGCAGACGCATGGGTATGCAGAAGGATGAACCGGTGCTCTTCACTTTGGAGAAGCTGCGGGGCATCTTTGAGTCTAAGGGACAGGTAAATTTGCCTTTTATTTCTACCAATATTGAAGCACATGCTAATGATGTACAGATGCGAGAAGGACTGCCGCCGGCTGCCAAGCTGGAAGTTTTCAACGCTATTCAAGAGAAGTGGGTGCCGTCAACTGTGGCATTAGAGTACTTCCAGAGAATCTTCCCACAGTTTGCAGAGTTCTGGCTGTTCCGACGACAGTTCTCTTACCAACTGTCAGCGTTGACGTTTATGACGTACATTTTGTTCATGCACAACCGTTATCCAGCGAAGATGAATATTGCTCGGGGATCTGGCAAGATTTGGGGCTCAGAACTTATGTCGTTCTTGAATTCTCACAAGCCCATCTTCCACAACCCTGAGCCTGTTCCTTTCCGCCTCACCCCCAACCTGCAGACGCTGATGGGCCCATTGGCAACTGAAGGCATATTTGCCTGCTCATTGATGGCTATTGCCCGATGCTTGACCGAACCAGACCAAGAACTAGAACATGCCTTGACGCTGTTTGTAAGAGACGAAATGATCTTCTGGCTTACGAGCAGCCACCGAAGCGGCATAAGCGAAAACCAACTCCGCGAGTCGGTTAAGATCAACAGCGAGTCGATTGTGAAGAGAGCTTTGAGTCTGGCACACAACCCCTCTGGAAACCTTCCAGCAAACCAGACGGTGATTGATGGCATTGCACAGGCAGTCAACCCAATGAACCTGGCGCAGTGCGACGTGTTATGGATGCCTTACCTGTAATAGGTATGTATCATGAAGAGGATAAAAATGGAGATTTTTTGGGAGGATGTTTGGTATAATCAAGGAGCGAGGCGTTTATTTGGAGGTATCAAAACCTAAACAAAACAGCGAATGATTTGTTTTTCATGAAGAGGGAGGTTACGCATGACTGGAAGGAAACAGGGCGAAAGCGGAAGAACCATTGTTTTTGGTTGTAATAATTTTGATATATATTCATGTTTGATTATTATGTTCTATTACTATTTATGTTTGCCTCCTTTCTGCCAATTCGCTTTACAATCAATGGTGATGGACTGACCGTGAAAAGCTGCGCCGCGGCTTCGACACGGCTGAAGACAATACAAAATTGGCTGCCGATTCCCCCGCGAATGTCCATGGGGCCAGCAATCCCCGGAAGAGTCCGGCGCCTCCCCCCACACAGGTCCTCGGCTCCAGACTTGACGGGACCAGCTCTGATTCGCCATTTCGCCCTCTGGCTCATGGCTCGTCTCCATTGAACGGCGGTGCCGGCGGTCGGGACTTTGGGGTATCGCATCCATTTCTCCAGTCTGCGACTGTGCAAAAACTGGGTTTCCTCCGACATCGTTGTTTCACTCCCTGTCGTATAAATGCTACATTTCGCCCAACACTACTAGAGGGAACATTTAGAGCTATTCAATTGAATTGCAGTACAACGGCGCAACAATGGATTCACAACAGACACAGCGTAAGCTCTGGGAGCATCCCAACCCCAAGAGCACAGCCATGTGGAAGTTTATGCAGGACTGCAACCAAAAGTTCGGACTCAAGATGCAGGTTAGTTCTCCCGCTACGCAAGAGAATGCGTTTTGATTTTCGAAGCTAAACTCTGCATTCGGTAGAGCTTTGATGAGCTTTACGATTGGACATGTCAAAATCGTGCCCAGTTCTACGGCCACCTGTGGGAGACTCAGGACTGGATCCAAGAGGGCTCCTATACTACTGTGGTCGACGAGTCCATCCCCATTAGCGAATTACCTCGATGGTTCGAGGGCGTGCGATTGAACTGGGCTGAAAATTTCCTTTGGACACGCGGCCCCAGCGACGATCGTGGAACTAGGACCACACGAAACAAAGAGGACCACAAGGTTGCCATGACTGAGATTCGCGAGGGCATTTCGGCCGTTACGCATATTACTTGGAAGGAACTCAGAGACCGCGTCGGCCAAATGGCTGCTGCGTTGAAAGCCCGTGGCGTGGAGAAGGGTGACCGAGTTGTGGTTGTAGGTGCTCATTCGGCGGCGACGCTCGTTGCCTGTCTGGCTGCTACATGGCTAGGTGCTCTTTTCAGTACAAGCTCGACAGACATGGGCGTAAATGGACTGTTGCAGAGAACAGTTCAGATTAACCCAAAGGTGAGGCTCTACCTGTGTTGAAATGACTGCAGATTGGTTCTAACGACGATAGTTTGTCTTCTTTGACGATGGTGCGCTGTATAACGGCAAAATTGTAGACCTTCGCGATAAAATCAAGGGTATGGTGGAAGGCATGAAAGAGTGCAGCCTGTTCAAAAAGATTATTGTGATTCAGCGCTTCGACAAACCCAACGACACTTCAGCCATCCCCGATACAGAACGCGTTGACGAGTTCTTGAAATCAGTCCCCGACCTGACGCCACCACCTATTGTGCGCGCCAATTTCCAAGACCCTGTCGTCGTCTACTATTCTTCGGGCACCACTGGAGCTCCCAAGGCAATTGTTCACGCAGCTGGTCCACTTCTGCTCTCCCTCAAGAAGGAAGGGATTCTGCATCGACGAATGTCACCAGAATCTGTCAGCTTGCAGTACACTACTACGGGATGGATCATGTATAAAGCGAGTATTGGAAACATGATCATGGGTGGTCGAACCATTGCATACGATGGATCGCCATTTGCACCAGATCCGAAAGTACTTCTGCGCATTGTTGAGCAGGAAAAAGTTACAATGCTCGGAATAAGCCCCCGTTGGATGACGGAGCTAATGAAGAACGGCATCAAGCCTCGAGAAGTGGCAGATGTGTCTAGCCTCGTTAATGTGGTATCGACGGGCATGGTACTTCCTGACCAGATGTTCGACTGGTTCTACGACGTTGCCTTCCCCTCTCATGTTCAACTGTGCAACATCTCCGGCGGCACCGATATCGCTGGTTGCTTTGTGCTGGAGAATCCACTCAAGCCTCTCTACCGCGGCGGCTGCATGGGTGGATGTCTCGGTGTACCGATTGCAGTGTACGATCACGATGTTGATGACGGTCAGCCTGGAAAGGCTGTTGCTAACGGAACTGCTGGTGATCTTGTCGCTACGGCAGCCTTCCCTAACATTCCTCTGTACTTGTGGAACGATGGGCCAAAGGCTCCTGGACCAAAATACCATGATGCGTATTTCGGTCGCTTCAAAAATGTCTGGGCACAGGGTGATTTCTGCCAAGTCGAGCCCAAGACAAAGTCTCTGTTCATGCTGGGTCGATCAGACGGCGTACTGAACCCCAGCGGTGTCAGATTCGGCAGTTCGGATATCTACGCTGTGATTGAGAAGTTTTTCCCAGCCCAAATAGCAGAGAGTCTCTGTGTTGGACAGCGACGACCACAAGATGTGGATGAGCGCGTGGTGCTCTTCCTTCTGATGAAGCCTGGCCAATCATTGGACAAGAAGCTTGTCGGAGATATTAGGAATACTATTGCGAAGGAGCTGACCAAGAGGCATGTGCCCAAGTTTATTTTCCAAGTCCCTGAGATCCCGGTAAGTTCCTCCCTCGATTCAATTGGACGATACCACAGCAGCTAACACATTTAATAGACTACGGTGAATGGTAAGAAGGTTGAGCTGCCTGTCAAGAAGATCATCTGCGGCAAGACCGTGAAGCCCAGTGGTACATTGCTCAATCCTTCTAGTTTGGATTTCTTTTATAGATTCCAGAAGATTGAAGACTTGACCGAGCCATTGGCGAAGCTATAAATTGGACAAATATTGAACTCAGTATTACAACATAGCAAAGTGGAAGGGTATACGGAAACACACAGTAGATAATAAATACAGCCCATAAATCACCCAAACATTCCAATCACATAGAGTCCCTCTCCTTCTTCCTAGGCAGCTTATCAGGGAACTTGCCACCATTAACACCATATCTCCAAGCCATATATCCCATCACACCACCAACACTACCCAA
The DNA here is from genome assembly GCA_028455935.1 of Simplicillium aogashimaense. NCBI lineage: Eukaryota > Fungi > Ascomycota > Sordariomycetes > Hypocreales > Cordycipitaceae > Simplicillium > Simplicillium aogashimaense. Next base: position 1,742,195 of record CM052010.1, on the reverse strand, counting down.
TCCTGCAGCGCCGACCAATCCTTTCCATCCCATCGTCGCAACCGCTGACTCTGGTGCTCGCACTTTGCCCACCAACGCAGTAACTGACGCCGCAGCCATGCCCTCATACGTCCAATCATCCACTTCGACCTGTCCCTTACTCTCCAGCAACCTCCAGCTTCGGTCCTGCCACTCAATGTCTTCTCGTCCCCACATGCGTCCCACAAGGCCAACGCCGCTGATACCAAGAGTATATAGGATACTGACTGACGTAGAAGCTAGCAAGCGGCTTGCGAACGGTTTCGTGGATTTGCTGCGCAGCGAAGGGATGAGCTGGCGGGTGAGCGTGATGCCCATTCCTATGATTGTGCCCGCAGGGATGGCGCGCGTGGCTACATGAGTAGTGAGGATGGTTTTGGCGAGTGGTTGGTCCTCGGCGAAAGACGTGTGAGGGAAATATCGCGACATTTTGATGATTTCCAACAGCGATACTGCATGAAAATTGATGATGCACAGGGACAGCGTGGTGTCGTGTGTTTGACTGGGAGCGGTCCGCCACGAGATGCTTATAAGCGCTGTAAGTGAGCGCCGCACCAATCAAGTTAGCGGGGTTGTCAGCACCTGTGGGGGAGTTCGAGCCCAGTGCGAGCTGATGCTTTATTAACCATGCGAGACTCGTTTCAGCATTTTCGCGAATAATTTTGCATTTATTATCCATGGATAGTACAATTCTTCACGACGTGGGGGATTTATAGCTAGAGACCACCGAAAATGCTAAGTATATTTATTCAATGTATCAACTTGCACCGCTAAAATCTACCATGCCAATGCACCCGAATCAAATGTAACGCCAACCTCAGAAGTAATCACCGTAGCACGCAAGACTTGGCCAATCTCTACTCGTCGTCAGTCATGTCCATGCCCTCTCCTCCATCCATATCATCGTCGTCATTCAGCAACGTTCTTCTGCGATTCCCCAATACCCTTGCCTTGCCCTTTTGTGTCAAGGACGGGGCCGGATGGCGTCCCAAGAATTTACGAGACGCGCTCGCTTTCTTTTGCTCTAGTAGTTGTTCAAATTGAGCCAGATCGTCGGCTTCCTCCTCCAACTCAGCGTTGAGTAGTGTGCTTTCTTCCAGGGCTTTGCTAAGGAGTTCCGTGGCGATACTATCTTGGGGATTGATTGCAAGTGCTTCGTGAAGTACAAGCGCAGCTTCTTCCGGTCTATTGACTTCCAGCAGAATGAGACCCTTGGCGCTAAAGATGGCTGCGTCCTTCCCACCCAGTCTTAGCACCTCATCAAACTGCTCTAACGCCTCAGGAAAGTTGCGCAGTCGTCTGTATGCATGTCCCAGATTCGTTCGTGCGGACAACCACGCAGTTGGGTCGCTATCGTTGTCTCCAGCGATTTTGAGGGCGGCGTGGAAGTATTGAACCGCCTCTTTGGGTTTGTCTTGGTGGTATTTGACTATACCCATTTCGTTCAGAAGTAATGGATCAGTCTTACACAGTCCATATGCTGTCTTCAAGAATTCTTCAGCCAAGGTCATATTGTTCAGTGCATGGTTTTGCATTCCTAGGAACACTTGGGGCAGGTGCGTGCCCATGAATAAGCGTGCCGCTGTAGAATACGCCGAGATTGCTTGATCGTGTTCGCCTTCTGCCGCAAATGTATGCGCGAATCCTATCCACGCTGGCCCAAAATGCGCGTCCATCATACTGGCTTTGCTGAAGTACCTCCTGGCTTCTGCGATTCGATCAATTGAGAAGTAATAAACGCCTACGGCCAACCATGTACATGGCTCTTCAGCGTGTGTGTCTGCTAGGTCATGCGCGACTAAGAACAGTAGGTTTTTCATCTTCAGCTCGTACAAGCAGGCCAAGTGCACTGGATATATGCTAAAGTTGTACTTGTCTTCCTCCAAGATTGCATTGGTTATTTCTAACGCATCTCTGTATCGGCATTGCGTGTATAAAAGGTCTGCGCGGGCAAGTTGAAGGTCAGGATTGGTCCCGAGGTTATAGTGTGTTGATAGAGAGTCGTATGCCGTCTCAAAGGCTGCCGGGTTCCTATACTTGGATAGCCTCGTTGTATATAGCATCTTTGTGAACTCGGCAGCTTCTTCCGAGGATGACGCGCCCCGGCCAGTGGTGATGGAATCAAAGTCAAGGCTATCCAGGAACTGCCATTCTTCATCCGGCGACAGCAGGGAGTTTTTCATGAGTTGTTGGAACGCCTCGAGGCATTGAACATCGATGCGAACGGCATCCTTGTAACACTCTTTTGCTCGATCGAATGCGTTTTGTTTTGCATAGCAAATGCCTCGCAAGAAACACATCGCCGCCTCAAATCGTCGGTTCGCGGTTTCGTCCTCGTCGGCAGAGCCATCGTCTCGTTTACGAGTAGGCCGTTGTTGCGATTTGCGTTTGTTGGGTTGCCCGTTGGATATTAAGTGTGTTGGGTTTCTTTCGCCGAGAACAGATAGAGCTTCTTCGAATCGGGATTGTTTAATAAGACAATGACCGGCGAGATATCGGCACGAAGGGTTGCGGCTGATGAGGTCTTGTTTGGAAAGAAATGAGTAGGCTCGTGTGTAGTTGCCCGTCGCGAAGTGAACTTGTGCAAGCCAGAAGGCATCATTATCGTCATCTTAAAGTGCTATTAGTTGGATATCCACCAAAAATGGGCGGCTTAGTATGCTCACTCGTCATGGCCAGGAGCTTGTCGCCGATGAATATCGCCGATTCATATTGAGCTTTGTTCAGGGCATCCTGCCGCCATTCCCTCAGAAATTTCTCCATGGTGAACAACTATAGGGTTCGGCGAACGAGGGAGCAAAAACCAGCAGGTAATTGAAGAAAGTTCCAAGAAATGACTGGTCTTTAGTCGTTGTGCATGGCGATGTCGTGATGTGCAGGTACATACAATGCCCAATTGTGATGTCAGAGAGACGCGCCGTTTGACCGCGTCGCCAATCAAGTGGGATGGAGCTTTGTGAGTTTGGCGGGGGTCCAGCTTGGCCGCTAATAGTGAGGACCGCCAGCCTTATGCTGAAACAATGCGCCCCGCCATCGCTGGTGTAAGTCGTAGCCTGGGCAAACACAACGCAAGATGCAAAACATGAGAACCGAATAAAATGATTTCAGACTATCTACTAGTGATTTACTTTGACGATATACCCGAAACGTTGAAAAATACAACCTGAATCGTCATATCATCCCTGACATACCGGGAGAATGGAGGCTGCACAGATACACGTCCGCTGACCATCTCTTCGTGATTACCCCCAAGCGCATTGCGAAGTAAGTGTACCGCAACATTGCCATCTTGAAGGGTAGCTCGGTCCTCTTCGAACTTGTAGCTTACTTGGTCTTCGAATTGACCAAAATCAAACGCCTTTCTCTTCGACGTACCACTGTTACCGCTTGGGCCGGCGCCAGTCTTAGATGCAACCCACTTTCCTACCAGCTCCACGGCGTGCTCGTTGGAAATATTGTCCCATAACCCGTCCGATCCCAAAATGAGGAACGACGGTCTCTTGGGATCTACTCTTGTGGTGGTGACGACGGGTTCAGCCGTTACGTATGGTGGCGTCTTGACTTCGTATCTTCTAGCATCCAACGGTGGTGGGATACCTAACTTGTTGGACAAATCTTGCTGAACATCAACTGGCCACTTATAACGTCCGTCGCCAAACGCCCTCGTAACCATCAGCCCCAGGACTCGTCCATTATTGAAGATGTTGTTTTCGCCAGGATGCTCTTTGTTCACCCTCGCGATCTCATCCTTATTGCTGCCGGTCTGATCTACAGACAGGGCCTTCGCGTCCCAAGTGCCATCTGCATTTTGTTGGCCTAACACAGCGCGCGAGTCGCCAGTACATGCAACATGCAAAGCATTTGTAGTTGGATCAAACAAAGACAAAAGCGCACAAGACCCTGCATACCCGACGGCGGCTGTCTTCACTCGGTCCTGTAGTGGGCCGTCGTTCTTAACCGCATCTACGCCGGCTTTTAAGATAGCGTTATCAAGATTTACAAATCCAGCTGCAACAGCATCCTGAATTGTTTGGTCAGACACAGTCGCAGCTCCAGAAACCGACTTTGCTTGACCCAGACTGGCTTGAACTGACGGTAGGAGTGCTTTGGTCAAAACCTCTGCCGTTTGCCATCCAGCGTGGCCGTCGAAAATGGCCCAAGTAGCCCAATTGCTGCCGTCTTGAAAGGGCGAGGGCAGTGTACCATGGACGAACCTATCCTCACAGATAGTGTTGGAAGGAAGCTGAGCCCCATCATATCTTACTACTCCAGGGACGTTTCCAACGTGGAACGAGTAGGAGTCTCTTGAGATGCACTTGGTCACTTCGCTTCGCGAGAGTCCAGGTTCAAAAAGTACTTCAGTCGATGGATGGTCTTTGAAGGATGGAGCTGAATCATCAGGCTGTGCTCCTTTGCTTATCCACCATAGCCCAGGCACGCCAACTAACCCAGCAGCTGCTATGTATCTGAGGGCCTTGGTTGATCCAACTGGAGACGAGGCAGTCGTTGAATAGTGCACAGTGGCACGTTTGCTCGCGGCGGAAATGAGTCTCGGAGCACGCGACCATGACGCGACTCGAAAAGACATCATGGCTGGCTATTGTTGATGCGAGAAATATAGTTATGAAACAATGCGGGCGTGAATATGTTTGGATACTTGGTAAGCACTTTTATAAGCCAGTAAGACAAAGGAAATTAACAAAAGGTGGCTGAGTCTGGTAACACAAAATAGGTGCTGGGGTGGCAGATGCGTGAAGGTGCGTGAAGGTGCAGTTAATGCAAGACGTGCATAAAGATGTGCAGGCGAAACGGTGACACATCCCTTCGTCCAAAACGGTCCACCGTTCCGTTTTCAAACGGGCGCCTGCGGCTGGTGACATCTAGCTTCGCCGCAACTCTTCTGTCGGAAAGAAAAATGCTTTATAAATTCTAACTGAAATTTTATACTTCATGAGCAGTTCTCTATCTTCTGTCCTATCTTGTGACTTAGATAATCTTCTTCTGCTTACCTTTGGCGCGAAGCTAGGCACCATACTTTGGCGGAGAGTCGTCGCCATCGTGGCAGGCAAGCAGCCATAGACGTGCCTAACAAAAACAAAAGACAGACACTTGCTACACATTATGTTTCATCTTATATCTCAAGGTCTTCAAAACATACAGATCTATGAGATATAATCGCTCTACGCAAGCTTCGAAGTTCTCGTCATCTTGGAGCCTCGCTTCCAATACCTAATGCGTCTCGTACCGACTTCCGTGATTAAGGTACAACATCTCCGAGGAGATTAGTATTTGCAAGCTATCACAACACTCAATTGAACATAAAAATAACCTTCGGAGGATTCGGCAGATGAATTTTAACATTGCAGAAGATGGTGTCGCCACAGTGGCAGAACACACATGGTCAAAGCATTCCTGGCGCAATGCTACGTTCAGGAATGAAGTTCACAGTATCCCCACCCCAATTACATGAGGTATACTGACATACAAGACGTATCAAGTAATGTCTCAATTCAACTAAGCATCTTTTGCCAGTTGTAGCTATAGGACACTGAACACAGTTCCCTAAATAGTATCCTTTGGCGCCAGATCCTAGCGGTGACCGGGTGACAGCCATTCCTGGAGCCTTCCAAAATGGTTTATTCCCGCAGAATCCTACAAGAGTTGTGAGATTTACTATGTTGCTGTGGTGAGGATGATGAATCAGGTAGATAAGATGTAGGCGAAGGCTCTGTGCATAAGTACCTGGCCATCGATGGTTTTGAGATCTATAGGTCGGTCAGTTGAATCTGCAAATCGAATCACAACTTCAGTCGCCTCTTATTCAGTACAACAAGTTTACTTGATTGGATCTCACGCAATTGTCGTCTATTGATATCATACCTTATTCACGAGTCTTTACTTGCGACAGCTTGTCAAGCAAACTAACAAGGCACACTTGCTCGTCTTCTCACTGACACTTTAGGCTACGGCGTAAAAACTACACTTACACAAATTTTAACAAGAAGACACAGCTTAGGTTCACTCTTCTAACATGGCAGCCGGCGATTTAGTAAACCAAAAGCCCAAGTGCGGGGGCGGCAACAACGTTACCGACGACTACGATGTCACTCTTCATACATTAGGATTATGTAAGTTTTCGTGGCACCTTTAGTGCATCAATCATTGCTAATGCTCTTATAGTCGTCGTATTAGCAGCTTCATGTCTTGGTAGGAATCTTGAGCGTTCAAAGGAAAAGGTGGCTGCTAACAGCATGCAGGAGCAGGATTCCCCGTCGTAGCGAAGAAAGTATCATGGGTCCGTGTCCCTGAGAAAGTCTTTTTCGCTTGCAAGCATTTCGGTACCGGTGTGCTGATTGCAACCGCATTTGTTCATGTAAGTAAATTGACAACGCATTAAACACTATGCTCCGTATTGACAGCAAACAGCTTGTTCCTACAGCTTTTGACAGTCTTGGGGACCCCTGTCTCCCTGACCTCTTTACTGACCTATACACCCCCATGCCCGGAGTCATTATGATGGGTTCTCTCTTCGTTCTTTTCGTCATTGAGATGTGGCTCAATTCCAAAACAGGAGGGCACTCCCATGGCGGTCCCACCGGTTGCCCAACAGCCCCTGTAACGCACCAGCTTGACTCTCGCAGCACTCTTCATCTACCTGAGGATCAGGCAAACGATGGTGCAGGCAACCGAAACTCTCAATTTGTTGAGAGATTGGATGAGAAGGAAACTGAAAGCGACAGTGAAGGACATGGCACCGTTACTGTTTACGAATTGTCTTCTGACAATGAAAGTCAGCCTGAAGTAGACCCCGCTGTCTACAGAAAGATGGCCGCAAACATTGCTCTACTTGAGGGCGGTATCCTGTTTCACTCGATCTTTGTGGGTATGACTGTTTCCATTACTGTGGATGGTTACATTATCCTTCTCGTGGCCATCATCTTCCACCAAATGTTCGAGGGTCTTGGTCTCGGTTCACGTATCGCTGCGGTCCCATACCCAAAGGGTAGTCTGCGACCCTGGTTTCTTGTTTTTGCTTTCGGAACCACGGCTCCTATTGGACAAGCCATCGGCCTTGCCGCTCGCAACACCTACGACCCTAACAGCGCATTTGGTTTGATCATTGTCGGAGTTTTCAACGCCATGTAAGTGTTTGCCAACAGGCATTTTACAGTATCGACCACGAGATGCAACCGCTAACTGCTCTTTCTTTCAACAGTTCTTCTGGTCTCTTGATCTATGCTGCTCTTGTTGACCTTCTCGCTGAGGACTTCCTTTCTGAGGAAGCCAGAAGAGTCATGACCATCAAGAAGAAGGTTTGCGCTTTCTGCTGGGTACTCGCTGGAGGTAAGCACTGAAACTTGGCCATAGCACTAACAGAATTGATGATGCTAACGGAGAATTTCTAGCCATTGGAATGTCCATTGTGGGAGCATTTGCTTAGATGACTAGTTTCTGCTGTCTTACAGACACGCCCTGGAGGCACTACCTTACCGGACTGGGAGACAACACAGACACTCCACCCTGCGCAAGATTTATTTCTCAACTGGTTGCACCATTAGGTTCTTGGACATAATCTTCTCCGCTTGCTTCGATTTGAGCGAGCAAGCAGTACACTTCTACGTCAATACAAACTCAATTCATTAATGCACAACACTCCAAGTGATATCAGTTACTATTACTCTCGCCAAATTGAACTGTGACGGTGACACTGCAGACTCTGGTTAGAGAGCCGTGTTTGCAAGATGTTAAGGCTTTCTGTAGAAGCGGAAACAACTTGTGTCAGAAATATGATTATAACTCGTGAGCCAGCGTCTGAGAGTTGGGCATACGAATAGGTCGCCCGAAGACAAAGACAGATCAGCGACGCCTACTGGAAGTGGCACGGAATGACTGCTGAGGGTAAACAGCGGAGGAAGCTCCATACCTACAGGATGGATAACTTTTCGTGGGCGTAAGAGGAAACTATTACGATATGTGACAGTTCTCGTTGATAATCACTGGATTCAAAGTATGTAAGAAGCAAGTCAGTTGCGTTCCATTAATATGACAAGTCGCTTTCGCTGCCATCAATGGAATAGCTTGTGGTCCTCGGCTGGTGATCACATAGCTCCCAGTAGGGGTCCACTGCCTTCAAGGGACATGCGGGATGTGCATCGTCATTTTCAAAATGCCACTGCTCTTCATATGGCATGGTTGAAGGGTGGTTGTCTCAATTGGAACTCCGCGATTGGGCTAGAAGGCAGTCCCTAGCGGGCCAGGAACTCATCTGGTATTAGTGAGACAGATACCGGCCAGGGTCCAGGGACCAGCTGAGAATGTGGCGCCACACAAAGCTAAGACAAATACAGCAATCAAGACGAAACCCTCTACGGTGGAGAAGAGGAAGCTTGTCTTGAATCCGTCAGTAGGGCTGCCAAGACAGCAACACGTTGCGCCGTCCTGGGGGCTACACCATCAACACCACTCACCAGGCAAGGTCGAATACAATATCATTTCGCTCAAAAGGTTTGAGGCCTTAGAGGCATGGGTTTCTTTTGAATGTATATGTTTATTCCTATGGGCAGGTTTAATGGACAATCTGATGTCTGTCGTCAGCTATGCTGTCATGTCTCACTTGTCCGGCCCGAAAATGCTTGTCACTTAACTACATGCCAGTTGCAATGTGGAAACTCGGGCTGTTGCGAGAAATCTAGCCAGGGTCTCGTATTCATTGGCAATGACATTTCCTCTAAGCTCACATTGGACTGTTCAAATTCATCAAAATAACAAGAATCAGTTCCTAGACTCTAGGTTGTTAAATACATTGGTCCGGCCCTAGAATCCACAAAGTGTGTTCCAATATCCGAGCTAATAGCTGATTCAATGCACGTCTCATTTTCCATAGATTCAGGCCGAGCAAAAATTATTCATTGATTCGTAGCTGTAATTTACTTGCTGACACCCATGTCGCAAGTGAAGGCCTTGCAGGGGTTGGGGTAGACGGGCTCAGGAACCTCAGTGTCGGCGAAAGCACCGCTAGCCTCAACAGCAGCGTTGGCAAGAATCTTGACGTTGGGGAGAACACTGCAGCAGCGAGTGAAGTTAATGGCCATGGTGGCCTTATCCTGGGTAGCCTTGCCCTCCTTGAGGTTCTTCAAGTTGGCGGGCACCGAGGGGAAGTTAGCCTCAAGGGCAGCGGCGGCATCCAGACCAGCCTTGCTAATTCCCTTCACAGAGGACAGGGTTTTGAGCTGAGTAGGCTCATCAGAGCCCCAAGCAATGATGGCGTCAATATCAGCAGCTCCAGGATTGTTGAGGAAGCTGTCTACGGTGCAGACATCGTTCAGCCAGGCGATGATGGCCTTCTCAACATCCTGAGCAGTGACGTTGTTCAGGTCAGCGCCAAGGTCAGGAACGTTGGTGCCGGACTGGACCTTGCAGACAGGGGCAGCCTTCTTGCCGCTGGTTGCTTTGATGGGGGTATCGGCCTCAACAGCGGGGGTAGCAGTAGAGTCGCCAGAGTTGGCAGAGGGAGTGGGAGTTGCCAGGATGGGAGAAGCGTCGCCCTTCTTGACAGCCTTGCTGCCAGCCTTGACCTGAGGGCAGGCCTGGGCAAGGAGAGGGAGAAGAGCAAGAACTGCGGCAGCCTTCATTTTGAATGGTTTGGAGTGAATTTCAAAAGCTGTAACGAGAAAAGAACTTAAAGAGAGTGATGTAGTTGGCAAAAGGAAAGAAATATGATGGTTGCTGAGCCCACGATTCAGTAAAGTAGATGGCAAGGTCTTAATTTATACCTTCTGCTGAGCTCGAATTCGCGTCGCGAGGAAAACAGAGCACGGAATGAAGGAGTCGATATCTGAGTAGCGCCAAGATCGGCTTTGAAACCTGTTGAGAGAATGACCTACAAACCGTTTTGCCAGTTTGCGGCAGTTGAAGCGAGGAATTTTCGCAAGCAACCTCGACATTCCAACGTCGTGGACCTGGATCAGGGACCTCAGAGTGCTACAACGGTAGGCAATATGACAATTAGACATGGGTTTTTGTCTCAAAGTAGCCGATCCATGGTTACCGTTTCCCATCTCCTCGGAAAAATCGGAAATAAAATCACTAGTTGAAGTCTTGGTACATTCTTCACACTTGGTGTTGTCTGGTCAATGCCATGTGTCTGTTCTATAAACGGCAGATGGCGAGGAACGCGAAGGCTTGAGGTTTGGAGTCCATAGTGGGTGCCTTTATACGTAGCACCACGATTGCCGTCGCAGTTGCTGGGAGACGGTAGACGACATGAAGCTGAGTAGTTCGGCAAAGCGGCTCTTTATCTGATTGTTAGGAGAAATGAGTGTAGCGTTGTTGTAGAAACGATTCGTGTATGTTGGTTGGTGATTTAACCGGTATCATTGTGCCAAGAATAGCCCATTCAAATAGAAAAATGTCCTTGATCGCAAAACCCATCTCATGTTCTGAGGATCAAGCCAACTTCGATTAATCTTCTTTTCGAATCATCATTCGCCACAGTCCTATCTTGCTTGTTCTCACAAGCGAGGACGATCAAACTTCATCTAGGACAGCCTCTCTTTTACATCATGGCTAACACGACAGATGCAAAGGCCTGGCCAATGATGCCAGGTGCGTCGATGCAAATCATCAAAGATGCTCAGCATCACACCACACCTTCCATACAAGAAGCTGCCGCTGCAACAGCAGGTACAGCTTTTAGGGATGTTGTAACAGGCTTTGATCCTGCGGCTACTATTGCTCCTTTCACTGTCGGTCTCAACGGCGTTCATACTCAGACAGACTTTATCCTCCAGTCAATCCTGCTTGGAACCATGGGACTTTTTGGTGTCGTCGTTCTCATCCTGAGAATGAGACAGCTTCTTGGAGCGCATATTCGCCATCTCCTCACTCTCCATGGTGACAAACAACAGCAAGCCTACTTTTCTCGCAACACTACCACTTGGTGGCCCAAAGTGAAAGAGCACGTTACTTATGCTCCCATTTGGAACAAGCGTCATAACCGAGAAATCAAACTTTCATCTGCGGTCAATGTCGGCACGCTTCCGACAAGACTTCAAGCAGTGATGCTGGGACTTTATGTTCTCAGCAACTTGGCCTATTGCACCATCCTGGACTATAATGTTGCCAACAAGTACGCCATCTTGGCCGAACTCCGTGGTCGATCTGGTGTCCTGGCTGTTTGCAACATTGTCCCTCTGGTGCTGTTTTCAGGCAGGAACAATCCTCTAATTTCTTGGCTGCAAGTTAGCTTTGACACTTACAACTTGCTTCATAGGTGGATGGGCCGTATCGTGGTCATTGAGTCTGTCGTGCACACAGCTTCTTGGGCTGTGTCTCAAGCCGCTAGTGCTAAGTGGAACTTGATCATGATTGATATGTCGACACCGTTTATGCTCTGGGGAGGCATCGCTGTTGGTGCAGCCGTCTTGCTCGCGCTTCTGAGCCCCAGTCCCGTTCGTCACGCATTTTACGAGACATTCCTCAATATCCATATAATCCTTGCCGCAGCATTCATTCTGGGGACTTATATGCACTGCAGTATCCCTCATCTCCCGCCTCTCCCCTACGTCATTTCAGCACTAACGCTGTGGATTGGTGATCGTTTCTTCCGCATTTTGTGGACAGCAAAGAACAACTTTTCACGACACGGACTGACTGAAGCAGAGATCTCTGTTTTACCCGGCGATGCATGCCGAGTAACCCTTCATCTTCCCAACCACGCTTACATTAAGCCAGGCTCGCACGCATATCTGCGTTTCTTCAGACTTAACGTCTGGGAGTCGCATCCGTTTTCTATTTGCTGGGCTGAGGACCATGCCAAGATCTCCTACGCCGCCTCTACATCTCGTGTGGAGAGCAATGAAGAGAAAGACATTCGTAAAGTTCCCACTCGAACCTCCGTTTCATTTGTAATTCAAGCCAGAACTGGAATGACGCGGCAACTCTTCAACCTTGCCAACCGCATGGGCGCATCTGGAGCGCAAACGTTGCGAACTTACGCCATATTCGAGGGTCCTTATGCCGGACATCACAGCTTGGATTCGTACGGCCACGTTGTGCTGTTCGCCGGCGCTAGCGGCATCACCCATCAGCTTCCCTATGTTCGACACTTGCTAACAGGCTTTGAAGATGGAACCGTTGCCATCCGAAAGATTACCTTGGTCTGGGTCATCCGTAAACTCGACCACATCCAATGGGCCGAGCCATGGCTCAGCACCTTGCTCAGTCAATCCGGCGACTCTGGTGTATTCGATCTCCGCGTGTTTGTCACCGGCTCTAGTGGCAAGTCTGACAGCGACGACGAAGAAGAGAGCCTCGAGATCTCGTTTGGCCGACCAAACATTTCCCAAATCCTGTTTGAACAGGTCAAGAATCAGGTCGGGGCCATGTGCGTAACAGTATGTGGCCCAGGTGGATTGGCAGATGATGTTAGAAGGGGAGTGAGAGAAGTGCAGACGCTTAGCTTTGTCGACTTCATCGAGGAGAGTTTCACATGGTGATTCGGTGTGGTGGTGTGCAACAGCTGGAGGGTTGGGACAACGCACATTCTTACACATACTTTGACGTTTGGCTGTATTTTCTTCTATGTTGATATTCATTTTTTGGAAACTGTTCTCAAAGCAAACATGCACAAACACAAATTTCAATTCATATGTTCAAAATGCAATACTTGGGTCGCGTGCGCGTAAAGTGGCTACTGGAATTCTGCATCGTGTCACTCTTTGAGCGCGTCATCGCGACAAACTCGTGGCTGCCAAATAATAAAATATACATAAAATATGTAGTATGTTTAATTTTCGCAAGTGTGTTGCAAGTATTGCAAGTGATAGACTGTATGCTGATATGCACGCAAGTTGTTAAAGGTGAACTTCATCTGTAATATGCGTTCCACTCTTGAGACATGCCGCTGCTAAAAGAAGCTCTTTTCAAGGCTCGATCTGTTTAACCAACAATTGTAACCACCATGTGTTCATTTGCGTAGCCTTTAATAAACAACGAAGGCTCTAAAATAATTATCCATACGCTGTAACTTACCCGTTGGCCGTAAAACCACGCGCTCGTGTATTACATTGTCCATGTAGGGTAGCTAAGAACTGTACTTGACAGGATGTGGGCCCTCAATCGCCGAAGCAGGAACAAATCAAATCATCCAAAATCGGAATTATTCATTCAGATCCTAGAACTAGTGCACTAGTCACATTTGTTCCTCAGCACCCAATTCGACCTTTCACTTACTCACAAAGCAATGTCTGCAGTACGCTGGGCCGCTCTGGCCCGAGACACCAACGAGACCAAGATTCAGCTCGCAATCAACCTCGATGGTGGCGACTTTCCTCCCGACACTGATGCTCGTCTTCTGCAGTCCGATGCCGCACACGCCGCCCAGAGCTCCAAGTCACAAACCATTGCCGTCAACACGGGAATTGGCTTCCTTGACCACATGCTTCATGCCTTGGCCAAGCACTCCGGATGGAGTTTGGCGTTGAAGTGTGAGGGCGATCTTCACAGTATGTTTGAGCCTGCGCTGGCTATGAAGCCTTGCTAACCATGGTAACCTTCACAGTTGACGACCACCATACCGCCGAAGACGTTTGCATTGCCCTCGGTTATGCCTTCAACAAAGCGCTCGGTACCCCCACTGGCCTCGCTCGATTTGGTTCCGCCTATGCGCCCCTCGACGAAGCTTTGTCTCGCGCCGTTGTCGACTTGTCCAACCGACCCTATGCCGTCATTGAGCTGGGACTCAAGCGCGAGTGGCTCGGCAAGTTGAGTACGGAGATGGTGCCTCATTGCATGGAAAGCTTCGCACAGGCTGCGCGAGTCACTATGCACGTTGACTGCCTGCGTGGACAGAATGACCACCACAGAGCCGAGAGCGCCTTCAAGGCTCTTGCGCTGGCGATCAAGGCTGCCACAACGAGAGTCAAGGGCAAAGAAGGCGAGATTCCTAGCACAAAGGGCACATTGACGGCTTAAATAATATGCAGGCGTAACCCCTTTACGATATTTATATAAAAGGAGTTGGGCTGGGGATGTTAATACGCGATTGACCATTGTTTAGATTAGGCACATGCTTCACGAATGATTAGGTGTACATGAATGTAATTGCTTTATTTCTCTTTATATCCAGGCGAGGCTGTTCAATGCTTTTGCGCTTCCTATGTTCGGTAGTCACCGTTGATGGTAACGTAGTCATGGCTAAAGTCGCACGTCCAATGCGTCGCACTCTTGTCGCCAGTGCCCAATCTAACCAGAATTTCCAAATCTTCCATTTCCAGAATTTCACTTGCTCGTGTCTCATCCACGGCCTCGGGTTCTCCGTTGATCAAGAGCTTTAGCTCAGCGGAGCCATCCGTGGGAACAAACGAGACATTCGTCTTCTCCGGAGCAATCTCTTCGACTTCGTTGATAGGCTGAGTGGGAGGCGTGATCAGTGCGTAACCGGCAGCACAGAGGATGCGGCCCCAGTTTGCATCCTTACCGTACAAAGCGGTCTTGACAAGCGGCGAGAGGGCAATAGATCGAGCGACTTGACGAGCACCCTCCTCTGATGCGCTTTCAACGACGCGGATTGTGACAAACTTGGTTGCTCCTTCGCCGTCGCGGACGATGTATTTGGCCAGATCAGCGGAGAAGTCGGTAAGAAGCTCTTGGAAGGCTCGATAATCGGCAGACTGTTCGGAAGTGATCTCTTTGCCCCCAGCCGCACCATTGGCCAACAGAGCGACAGTGTCGTTAGTGGAGGTATCACCGTCTACGGTGAGTGAGTTGAATGACCGATCGACGGCAAACTTAAGTAGAGGAGTCATGAGTGGTGGGGCAATTGGAGCATCGGTGGCAAGTATACCTAGTAGCGTGGCCATGTTTGGAGCCATCATGCCAGCTCCTTTGGTCATACCTGCAATGCGGTACTCGACACCGGGCGAAGAAGGAAGCTCAAACGATCTGGACATGAGCTTGGGGAAAGTGTCAGTAGTGCAGATGGCTTTTGCGCATGTAAGCCAGTGCTTGTGCGAGTCGCCGGCTTGATGGTAAGCTACCGGGATATGATCAACGATTTTTTGAATGGGCAGTCTGACAGAATTATGTTAGTCCAACATCTGAGATGAAGAGACGGCCGCGCTGTTGCTCACCTCTGACCAATTACACCAGTGCTCATCACCAGCGTCGAGTCTTCCGTCCCTGATCTCTGATCTGTAGTTTTGGCCATGTTGGCAGCATCTTCAAGACCGCCAATTCCGGTAACTGCATTGGCATTGCCCGAGTTGACAATGATGTTTCGAAGTCCTGAATTGGACTTCTGCTGCAGCAATTTTCGGCTAAAGCTGACGGGTGCAGCCTGAAATTTGTTCTTGGTGAATACCGCAGCAGCGGCACAGGGTCTATCCGACGTGAGCAGAGCTAGATCTGGCTTTGTGGTGTTGCTAGGCTTGACTCCAACCAGGACACCAGATGCGAGGAATCCCTTGGGATACGTGCCTGCAGTCGGGACATATTTTAATTTGGCCGCGGGAATGGACCCATTCAGGCTGGAGGCCAATGACTTCGTGGTTCGCATCGTGAAGGCGCGAGATGAAATCAATTGAGCGTCGATGGAATGAATTAATTGATGCTGGTGCAGACGACCAATTTCAATGTTGAGCGACAGTCGATCACAGGGCGCCGATTTCGGTGAGTCACGCTAGGCGATAAGCCTAAATGGGCTTATCAATCTCGCAGCGACAGGCGACAGGGCGTAATACGCTACTAATTCGATCAATGCTGCAGTTAATATGAGTGCAGGATATGGTATGGGAGACAAGAAAGCAACAGGAATACATTTAACAGACAGGGTGGTTTATTCTAAGGTATTCATTTATGCTTGCTATGAGAGAATTTTAAACATAACGGATGGAACTTTACAGGAGACAAGGTTGCATCACGGCACTCAAAGAGCCGCATCTCCATCGACTTCAGTACTACAGTGGCATTGGATCTTCAAGTTGCAGCAATTGCGTATTTATTAGAACACAAATCGTACACAATGTGTATTTGATTGGACATTATCCGGCAACTCTTTGCTCAATCTTACCACAGGAAGGAACCTTTCGCAACACCCTTAAAGCCTCTTGGTTGTGCGCCACTCTTTCCTTTCGGATTAAGGCTCTTGGAAATCTGTACGGAATTGGCTTGAATACTTGAGAAAGTGCCAATCTGGAGTTTACTCAGAGCTGGCAACATAGACGAAGCGGTGTCAGAGCCAGCATGCCACGATCCTGTCCGTGTACATGTTGCTCTCTGCGATTCCTGAATGTACGATGATTAAGAAAATAAGCAACTAATAAGTAAAAATAAGCACTTGCTGCATGCCAAGCGGACACTGTAGCAAGCTTGGGATGGTAACGTTGACCTTCACATTGCCAGCGTCGTAGCGGGTTTCGGAGCCGCGTTCGCTCATTTCGCCGCCAAGTAGCCTCTAATTCCTAGCAACAATTACGGTAAAATAAAACTCCTATTCTTGAAATAAGATTTCACGCTTCAAGCAATGCTTCGGAGAATACCACAGCGCTTAACAATGCTAAGAATGCAAGATTATAGATGTGACTTGTGGCAATGTCAAGCCGTGCACGCATAAGGTTGCAAATTAATAGAACAACGCAAACCGGGAGCGGAGTTTTACGCCCTCCCCTGCCCTGCCAACAGTCAGCCTGGAGGCAGCAACAATAGAAAATCTGCAGACGAGTTTTGGGTGGTAGGGGTTGATTGAGAGTGCCCATAAGCTCACTCAATTTTCCAGCACCATCGCCATGATTCTTACATTACGAATGACCAAAGTAGCCTAGGGCACCCTAAAAGTAACCAAGGCAAAAATCGCAGTCTTCCAAACCTAGATAGGTTATCGACACTGCCATTGAAATTGAGATCGGAACTTTGCGTGAAATAGCGTGGTTGTGCCATGTGCCCAATGCCCGCCCTGTTGGCGTGGTTTGCTCCCTTATGATTGGCGGCGTTTCTCACCGAGTCCAGACGTGACGGAGAATTGTAAAACTCGTCGGATCAGGGACAACGAGGACCATGGCAATCGCTGAGGGACTCTTCAGTTACAATGGAGCAGCCTGCTAGTTGTAAGAAGCTTACTGGTAGGCCCATTCCAGAGCTTCGCGCCCTTGGGGTTGTCAGCACTTAGCCCCTTGCAGACAGCCATGGATTAGGGACGTCACAAAGCTTGCAACAATGCCGCTTTCATTGCTGGACTTTAGCTTGCTTCAAATTTGACGCTCTGTAACAAACCAAATCTTAACTGCAGCCAAGCCAGGAACGGCACTTTACCTTGCATCCCGTATCCTTCGGCATACCCGGCCATCATGGCAACTGTAACCGGATCCACCCGTCATCGAAGTATCGCCGTTGAAGGGCCTAATAATGCTCACAGCTTAGACCATGGACAAGCCATTTCCCATTTCGCCCCAAGATCGGTCATCATGGCAACTTTTCCCTGTCGTCGATTACGGGCAAGGGAAGAGTTTTGCACGCATAAATACTTCTGACTATGTAACCATGCGCTCAACTATTAAATGAGCGGCCATCGCCAGCTCCCAGAAGTTGCTTTTCATCCCACCACTCCAATTCACCACATCTTTCTCTTCACAACAGTCTAAGTGTCTCTTTTGCAAGACTAGTCAGGATGCGATCTTCTTCTACTTGTTTAGCGCTGGTCGCCCTTTGTGGTGTCGCCCTTGCCGCTCCCGCAACTGAGGCTAACCAGGCGAGCATTCCTCAGTTCGACACCAACCCCAAGAACCGTGCCGCTGGTGTTGCCACTCGCAATGCAGGATTCATCTATGGGCCCTCGCTGATTGGAGAGGCTGCTCCCTTCCCTAACGGTACTCTCGGCAACGCTCGTAGCAAGGCTGACTACGATAACTGGAGCGTCGACCGTAAGGAGATTGATAAGCGCATCGCTGCCGATCTCCAAGCCCTTCAGGGTGCTATTAAGGCTAATGGAGGCTTGAAAACGTGGCAAGACTATGAGAAGGTTCTCTATGATGGCCAGCTTAAGAATGCCAACCCTCGTGGTGTCACCCCCGGCATCATCTCCAACTCCACCCAGGACCTACTCTTCTCCATGGAGCGTCTTAGCGAGCATCCATACGCCGTTCGCCGCGTCTTGCCCAAGGAGTCTCTTCCTTTCTCTCTTGACAACAAGCTCACCAGCAAGATTGTTGGCCAGGGAGCTACTCTGGAGTCTCTTCGTGACAGCAACCGTTTGTTCATTGTCGACCACTCCTACCAGACCAACTACCACGTCGCTACTGTGGTTCAGCGTTACCCCGTCGCTTGCAGCGCTTACTTCTACATTGATCCCAAGAGCGGCAACTTCCTTCCCCTGGCTATCCGCACCAATGTCGACATGGACCTCACCTACACTCCTCTCGATAGCCACAACGACTGGCTCTTGGCCAAGATGATGTTCAACGCAAACGACATGTTCCACGCTCAGATGCTTCACTTGGTCATCTCTCACGATGTTACTGAGGCTGTTCATCAGGCTGCCCTCCACACTCTGAGCGAGAACCATCCTATCATGGTCATCCTCGAGCGCCTTATGGTACAAGGCTACTCTTCCCGCATTGTTGGCGAAGAACTTTGCTTCAATGAGGGTGGTCACTGGGACCAGCTTATGGCTTATAACCAGTTTGGCTGCCGTGACTTCGTCTCTGAGCGCTGGTTCTCCGATGGCCAGTTCCAGGCGGGATACCTCGAGAACGATCTTAAAGCTCGAGGTCTGATTGATGCCAACGGCAAATCCCTCTTCAAGTCCTTCCCATTCTACGATGACGCCAAGGAGATCCGCGATACCTACCGCACTTTCTTCACCACCTTCGTCAACTCCTACTACAAGACAGAGAAGGATCTCGCTTCCGACTTCGAAGTCCGTAACTGGTTCATCGAGGCCAACGAGAAGGCCAAGTCCCAGGATTTCCCTCAAGAGGAAGACCTCAGCAAGAAGACCCTGATTGAAGTCCTTTCTCACTTCGCTTTTGCCACCTCAGTCTCTCACCACAGCACCAACGGCGGTGCCCCTATCTCCTCCGGCACTCTTCCTTTCCACATCCCAGCCATCTACTCTCCTATCCCCAAGGAGAAGGGTGTTAAGGACCTGATGCCATACCTTCCCGACGTTCCTACTGCTCTGCACTACCTCGGATTCATGTCTTCTTTCAACCGTCCTTTCTATGGTGAGGATGGCCGCACCCTTGAGGATGCTTTCGCCACCGCCGATATGGATCGTCTTAACAAGGAGACCAAGGCCGCTGCCAAGACTTTCTTGACTGGTATGCACAACCTGAGCGAGAAGATCCGTGGCCGCAAGTTCGACGCCAACGGTCTTAGCCAGGGCATGCCTTTCATCTACAGAACTCTTGACCCTGCTTACATTCCTTTCTTCTGCGCTGTCTAAGCAGTGAGAAGACTTTCTTCTTCTTTTGTTCTTATATTTTGTTCTTATATTTTGTACGTGATGGATGATATAAATGGATATGGACTGGCGCATTTATAGACTAGGGCATTTATTTACATTTAGGTAATTGATCTTAATTTACAATCAATCTGTTTCTTGAAAGCGTGATGTTCTCTCTACTCTCATTATAATGGAAGTCTGCGCTATAATGATATTTTGAAATCAAGACCAATGAAGGGTTGGTTGTGTTATGAGGAAGGCTTTCTCAATTAAATTTATTGCAAACAAAGAACAACAACACCGTGTCGCTGGCGCAACCATCGAAATTTGGTCCAAAACTTACCTCGCGGTGCTGTGCCTGGTGTTGCACCCACTTACATCCCGCCTGGGCAGCCAAGATGCAGGTGGGTGCAAGAGGAAGAAAAATACGAATACGTTGGGGGAAAGACACAGCGTCGGCACGAAAGAAAAAAACGGCAGCTACTTTGTAGCGGTGAACTTTGGGGCATTGCATGTACTAGCTACTCATGCCTCAGTGGCGTTTTGCTGTACCCCGCTAGTACCAGTCACCTTCTCCAAGTATCACCCGATAATTTTCTGTAATTGAAATTACCCACCCCAACCCGATACTCGTGGGCTTGAAATTCCCCTCATTACGTCTTGTTTTCCTTTTCTCTCTCTCCTGACCTTTTCTGGAGTATAGTTCTTCTTCAGTCCGAAAAGATTGATATCACAATCCTACAAAATGGCTCAAAAAACAACTCTTAAGGAGTTCGAATCCGTCTATCCCAAGCTCGAGGAAGCCATCCTTGACCATGCACGTTCCTACAAGCTTCCCCAAGGCGAGCTGGATTGGCTGAAGCAGGTGAGTTTTGTCACCAACGTTAAGGACAGCACGATGACACGGAGCGCTAACCTATGTTTGCCCTGCTTTAGAACCTCGAAGTCAACCCTCTCGGCGGCAAATGCAACCGCGGAATGTCTGTCCCCGACTCCGTTTCTACCCTTCTCGGCCAGCCCCTCACCGAAGAGCAATACTTCAGTGCTGCTACTCTCGGATGGATGACCGAGCTGCTCCAAGCTTTCTTCCTGGTGTCTGACGACATCATGGACGGTAGCATTACCCGCCGTGGCAAGCCTTGCTGGTACCGCCAGGAGGGTGTTGGCATGGTCGCCATCAACGACGCCTTTATCCTCGAATCCGCCATCTACACCCTCCTCAAGAAGTTCTTCCGCTCCCACCCTGCCTACGTCGACCTCATTGAGCTCTTCCACGAGACCACCTGGCAGACCGAGTTGGGACAGCTGTGCGACCTACTCACTGCTCCAGAGGACAAGGTCAACTTGGACAACTTCTCCATGACCAAGTACCAATTCATCGTCATCTACAAGACTGCCTACTACTCCTTCTACCTCCCTGTCGCCCTCGCTCTGTACCAGCTTAACCTCGCCACACCCAAGAACCTCAAGCAGGCTGAGGATATCCTGATCCCTCTTGGCGAATACTTCCAGATTCAGGACGACTATCTCGACAACTTTGGTCTCCCCGAGCACATTGGCAAGATCGGTACCGATATCAAGGACAACAAGTGCTCATGGCTTGTCAACCAGGCTCTTGAGATTGCTACTCCCGAGCAGCGCAAGATTCTTGAGGAGAACTATGGCCAGAAGGACGACGCCAAGGAGGCCGTCATCAAGAAGCTCTACGACGACATGAAGCTCAAGGAGCGTTATGAGAAATTTGAAGAGGAGCGTGCTAACGAGATCCGTGCTAAGATCGACCAAGTTGACGAGTCTGACGGTCTGAAGAAGGAGGTCTTCACTGTGTTCTTGGACAAGATCTTCAAGCGCACCAAGTAAATTAATGTACAGCGAATGAAAACAACGAGTAGCTCATGAGATATGATCATGGAGGACGAATACAAAATATAATATCAGAAATAAAGTGGAAATAAAACTAGATAGAGCATAGTACGCCCAAGTACGATAATACAACCATATATTAATACACATTCGAGTGTACAGCTTATAACTTGGCTGTTGCTAGATATGGCGACTGCTACTTTGCAGGTAATGTTACGAGACCCGAACTCTGATACTCACTGCATCCCATGTGATCACCATTTACCAAGTATGATTCAACACATAAAAGTGAACTTGCACCATTACCGTCGAGGCTGAACATGCCCTCTTGGGTGCCTGAACGCGGCTGAAGCTCGCAGGGCTGGTGCCTGTGTCAAAGTGGATCAACCAACACTGCATTGGCCAAGTGTGGCCTGGGCTGTTTTCTCAGGCAGCCAATTTTTTTTCTTCTGCCCTGACTATAAATTGGACCTCTCCCTGCCCTCTTTTCAGACCTTTTTTTTCCCTTTCTTCTTCATCCGAGTGCACGGGCGTTTTCCTTCTCCGTGAAGCGATAAGCTGAGAGAGGAATTTTGCTAGTTGAAAACTATAAATTAACCGCTCCTTGTTGGATTCATTTCTGGCTTGGGAATTTTTGGAACTCTTAACCTTTGCTGTTTCAACTGCAATAATTTCTCCTTTCATTGCGATTCTGGTCCCCGGAGGGCTAGCGTGAAGAAGGGCTGACTTGAAGTTGATGATGTATTGATGGTTTAGCTACAGCACCATGGTTGGTTCTAGGCTATGTTCATGCCAAAGCATTGAACTTGCACACAATGACCAGTACGTCGGTTCGTAAAACGAGTTCGTAAAGAGATGGCGCTGTGGAGCTGTGAGCTCTCGACGCGTCGTAGCCTTCAGGACTGGGCGCGGCGGAGGTTGAACGGAACAGTAATTGTAGTTAGTGTGCATGAGTTAACTGCTACTGTTCATGAACAAGTTGCGTGCTTCAAACTGAGTAGCATCGAGGTTAAACGGGTGATGCCCCATCGTGGTGTTTCCATTGTTTGCACAGCGTGGCACAACACCTCCGTTGCTGAGTTTGGCGGGAGGTTGTTGCTGGACACTTGCGATGCCACGACGATAGCCACAGCTTTATTTTCAAGTCGACTATATCGAACATAGTAGTAGTCTAACGATTCATCAGAACAAATATAAAACAGAGGTATAATAAAATAGAATATTTATGTCGGAATTCTCTGGACTGTCCTGGGCTCTCTCTCTGTACAAACTAGCTGCAGCTCCACGCTCTAGCGCGGGGCAGTACCAAAATTCTTGGGGCGATTTTGACGTTGGTGACTCAAACTTTCTGCGCTTGCCTTGTCCCAAATTCTACCACGTCACCGAAGACCAGCTGCAGACGGCTCACTAATTCTCCAAACACAATCCGGATGCAATTTTGCAGGTCGTTATAGCGCCCTACAAATTTTCGACCTTCTAACGACGAAGAATCGCGACTCCAATCCAACGCATCCGTCGCTGGTTACGAACTCTGAATCCATACACGAGACTGCTTCGAAGGCGAGCAGCAATCAAGATGGCAGCCGAATCAGGGCAACCTGCCCCTGCAGGAGAACCTTCAACCTCAAAAGACCCGAGCAAGCTTCAGCAGAAGGACCAGGCCACCGCCGCCGCACCAGCAGCTGCTGGCGGAGAAAAGAAGCTGTCCAATGCCGAGCTGAAGAAGAAGTCTAAGGAAGAGAAGGCCGCGAGAAGAGCACAAGCCAAGGCTGCGTTAACTGCCCACTCTGGACCGTCGGGCGGCGCGCAACCGGGCCAAGGCGGTGATGGTAAGGGTGGTGCAAAGCCCAAGCAGAAGCAAGATGGGCATCCTGGGGTGCACCATGTCCGGTCGGGTTCTCGATCTGCACACCCTGCTCCAATTATCAAAGAGAAGAAGCCGACGGTGCCAGAAATCTTCAGCCATCTGTCCATGGCACGTCGCATAAGCATCACACATGCCGACAAGGACGTCCACCCAACCATCTTGATGCTAGGGCAACGAATGAGCACCTTTGCGATCAGTGATAGCATCACAAGACTCGAAGCGACTCTACTTGCATTTAAGAAGGTAGATTCAAGTAGTAACCCAACGAAGATGAGCATGTATTGATAAAGTTACAGGTTATTGAATCATACACAACCCCTCACGGCTCAACACTCTCTCGTCATTTCACTTCTCATGTCCTCAACCCTCAAATCGAATACCTCACTGCGTGCCGTCCCATGTGTTTCTCCATGGGCAACGCTGTCCGTTGGCTCAAGCTGCAGATCAGCAAAATCGATATTGATCTTCCAGATGCGGCAGCCAAGAAGATTCTTTATCAGGCCATTGACAACTTCATTCACGAGCGCATTACTCTCTCGGATTTTGTCATTGTCAAGACCGCTGCTGACATGATTACGAATGATGAGGTCGTTGTCACTTATGCGCACCATCACCTCGTTGAGCGTACCTTGCTGCAAGCCAAGTCTGACGGCAAGAGCTTCAAAGTTATCCTGATTGATGATCCGTTTGAGCGTGTTGGTCTTGACCACGCCAAGCGCCTCTCCGCCGCCGGCATCCCAGTGTCGTACTCTACCGACCTTGGCGCCGTACGTACCAATCTTCAACAAGCTACTAGTGTATTTGTTGCGGCTGAGGCTATGTTCAGCAATGGCGCCATGTACGCTCGTGCAGGAACCTGCGACATCGCTACTGTCGCTACCGACCTTGGCTTGCGCGTAGTCGCTCTCTGCGAAAGCATCAACTTTACCGAGCGTGTATCCATTGACTCGCTTACGTACAACGAGATTGATCCTGATAGAAACACCGAAGAGGCTTTCCGTCTGTTGTTTGATACCACTCGAGACAAGTACATTTCCGTGGTTGTCACAGAGCTGGGTAACAGTTCTGCTAAATCCGTACCAGCCATTTTGCGCAAGTTAGAAGAGCTATAATAGACAGCCAAAATTCAAGCTATATACTATCCCATGCAAAATCGCACGGTAATGTCTTCACTAAATAGGTTGCGCTTAGCGTTGGTTGACGAGCATGTATTGATTCCATTTAAAATCCCATATGTACAAAATCCTTCTCATCGCTCCATCGAAGTACCAATAAAAAAAAGCGTGAACAAAGGAAACAGTCGCAACCGTAGTTGACTTTAAAAGTATAAAAAAGTACAGGGCCGAGGTATTAAATAAGGAAAAAGACAAAACAATGATGCTTTTTGCCGCATGTTGCATGATTCATTCTTCTGCCTCTCCTACCATTACTCCGCAGCAGCGGAAGCCTCAGCTCGCTGAGCCTGACGGGCTCTCTTCTCCAACAGCAGTGCCTTTCGATCGTTCAACGTCTTGGTTTGTCGGTCGTCAACGCCTTGCAACCAGTATCCGAAGCTGGCGCCGCCAAGGGCGTAGGCAGGGTAAGCCCACAGGGAGCCCTTGTTGAAGAAAGGTCGCATCTCGATTCCTACTTGCCAAAAGCGCACGGCCAAGCCTATATGACAGCAAAGAAACAATCCATTGTCAGCAAGCTGCAATTCCTCGCGATAGTTGCGAGTCCTGCCTGGGTTTCTAGAAAAACTTACCGAAGCAGCTCCAGAATGCAATGCGGTGAACCATGTCGGGCAATTGATGGATAGGACAACAGATAATCAACTGCAGAGTCAGTTGAATGCGGATTTATGGTTTGGTCTGATCAATTGGTTCAATTTGTCGAGGGATTATGCTGTGCCGTGCGTCCGATGAGGGAAGTCGTGATGCTACAGTGAAGGTTGGTGGAGAGCAGACGGCGGGTCACGGAGCCTGTCACGTGATGCTGCCAGCAACCAGCAACCAGCAAAACCAATTGCTCTTCAATGTGAAGTATGGATGATGTAAATAACCTAAAAATGTATGAAGTATTAATTTTCGAACCGAAATTCATCATGCAAATACAATAGTCATGGTTCAATTTCAAATATGTAATGTGATACTGATTCACTGTGGTACTGCTCGCTACCTATATTTTGTGTAGTTGAACACTCGTCTAATGATCACCGTCTTAGTCTAGTCTATCAAATGCAAGTCATGACCATACAGAGCAAAAACTCGAAACGCAAAACAAAACAAAACAAGGGGCAATAACATCCCTCCCAAAAACCCGTCGTGTTCCATAGTTATAATACATATAGCCACCCGGTTTCTCGGTGACGTGGGTATGCGCTCGTACTTTGAGAGCCCCCAGACCTTTTACCTCTAGTCGTTTCTCACGAATAGGGAGGTGGTGGTCCGGCAAGCGTGTCGGCTCGAGGTGGTGCTGTAACCTGCTGAGCTACAGAGGAAGACGCTGATGCTTGTGTCCACTCTGATATCTTGCCAAGCATCCTACCGATGTATTGTTGGATAAACGATTCCCTGCAATGATTAGCCAGTGTTCAGTATGCTCCGTTGTGCATGCTATAACAAAATACTTACGTGTAATAGCTATGTTCGGCATTGTGCAGGGACACAAGGTTGTGTGCAAGCTCGTGGGCTACAACTACCCACCACCATGTTGCGGCGTCAGCCTTAGCATATCCGTCTTTGCCTCCAAGCTGTGATGCATGCAGGTGCAAAAAGAAGCGAAGGTTACAGAATATACTGCCACCGGTGTTGAATGCTATTGTACCTCCCACTTGATCATAGTAGATATGAAGGACCTGGGGAGACAGCGAGTATACATTCCCAATGTCGACCAGCAGCGCAGCAAATGCGTTAATTTGGCTGCGATTTTGAGACAAGAATGCCGCTGAATCACTGCTCATATCTCTAGCCACATACACTTTCATTCCATTTGAAGCTTCAGCAGCGAAAGTAATGTTATGTGCTGAGTTCTTATCACAGTACGTCGCTTGCTCCTTGACCTCGGTAACCTGAGGCTCTGAAAACACGTCACTAGAGCCATGCGGCCGTGTTGCATTGACAGCATTTAACAAGTTTTGCTGGACAACTGCCGGGCTGGTAACACGTCCATCATCCTGTTGGGGTCGGCCAGCAGAGCCAGCGCCGGTTGGAGCCTTGGCAGTCTGGCCATGGCTTTGGCCAGTGCCGCCGACGAACTGCTGCAGTTGCTTTCTGGACTCGCTTTCCTCTTCGCTCTCATTCTCAAACCCAAATCGCTTGCTGAGGCTGGAAAAAAGACCCTTGCCCTTCTTATGGAAAGGATTAATATCGCTCCCGCTGTCTTCAGGCGAATTCCAGGCCCCAGGCATTGCTGGGCGAGCTTGTTGAGGGGTTTGGGCCACTTCACGAGCTGCCTCAGCTGCTCTTGGTTCCGGGATACGTTCTGTGTCGGCCCATTGCTTCTCTCGCTCTTGGATTTGCTTTTGTTCTTGTTCAAGAGCTAGGCGTCGCTCTTGTTCCGCAATTCTAGCCTCTGCTGCCTTTGCACGAAGGATTCTGTCAACATTGTACCCTCTTGCTCTCAACGCATAAAGATCAAGGGTCAAAAACGGCTCGAAGAAAAAATATGCATGCTGATTCGGGCGATTCAGTAACATCTGGCAAATGGCTTGGCCGACTTGATACATGTCAGGACGGCCCTCATCAGCTACAAATAGTGTCCATGAGCCGTTGGAATATGAACCAGCAGTAGATCGCTTCTCCGTATGAGACTGACTATGCCCCTTGAGAGTTCGTCGCAATGCAACTGAGCGGACCATTTCCACGTGAAGATTCTTCTCAAGCCATTTTGTATCATGCTTGATTGCATCCTTTCGGTAACTAGCATATTCGTACAAAAAGATCTTTGATCGCTCGATGACGTGCTTACGAAGTGCTTCAGCTGTTTTGCTTTTTGATGAGCGAGGCCCGATTCGGACATCTTCTTGAACAATACTGCTCAGCTTGTGCGCCCCTAACTGTAAGTAGAAGTTCTCAAGGGCATCTTCTTCAGGCGCGCAAATTAGGTAGTCCTTGAATAGGCGATAGCTGATGATGTCATCCAATACCACTATCTGCTGTGCTGATGCAAGCTGGTATTGCTTGATTGGCGCTTCGTCTTCCTCATCATCAACGCTTGCACCTTTCGGTGACGCGAGCTCTTTATAAGCAAGAAGGAAAGATGCGGACTTCATCTTGCGCCAAAGCTCTTTATCGCGCTGGAGTGTGGTCGCAACTTCTGCCAAAGACTTGAGCAGATCAAGATATTTTTCCGGGCTCTGCATGGCACTGAGCAATCTAGCAGGCTCGCTACAGGCCATTTGGGCGACCTCTGGTTTCGTTGGCTCTAATTTTGCGCCACATTTAAGTAAGAATGAGTTCGCAGCTTGGCCGAAATCCACGAAATCGAAAATACCGCCATAAGCTTCCGAGCGTCCGAGATACACTCTTGATGGGGATAGACATGAAATGGTTTTGGAGCCTTTCTCGCCGGAGCGGGTTACCGGCACCAGTGGTGCATGTCTAAGTTTAGATAAAGTGGTCTCGCCAAGCTCTCCAAGACGTGTTGAGAAATAATTAAAAAGCGTAGTTGCTGACGACTTGTCTGGAGGGGGATGAGCTAGAAGCCAGGCAACGCAGTCGGCAAGTGGTGGATCTCTTTGAACTCCAAATTTGTTGGCATGATCATGAAGGTCTTTACGCAAGATCGTGAAGCCTAGGACTGCAGCGTGCTCGTTTGTGAAACAGGCAGAGGGTTTAGCAAGCTTAGTACTACCTTGAGTTGGTAGTATCTGCTTTGGACTATTGGTTAGGTCAAAGGCCATGTAGTTGTTGGTGTGATGATTGGCAATGAAGTATGTCATCGACGAGGTTCGCAATGCACCATCCTCGGAACACATCATTTCAACAAGCTCCGGAACAGATGGGTGAGACCGCAGTCCCAAGCTCCGAAGGAATTGACCTTCGATACTATTCGGGCGAAAGCTTCCTGGTGGGCCAGGCCACTGAAAGATAGGAACCCTCAACATTCTCAGTGAATCCTTGGGCTCAAAAAGTTCAGAAATTTTGTACATTCTCTCCGAGCCTTTGGTTGATTCCATACCCCTTGGGCCAGCTTCTGCGGGACAGAACCGTGTTTCGCGCAGCTTAGCGAGATCTTCTCCTGGAATGTCACTTCGTACAGAGGCTAGGTATTTGATGAGCTCAAGGTGGCTCCATTTTTGATGTTTGCCGTCTGAGGGGGCGTTCAGTAGCCTCGTGAAAATAGTGTCCAAGTCGACGGTCTTGCGCACGCCGATGGCAGTCAAGAATTTCTCTTTTACTTTTTCACACCCTTGTATGACAGGCAAGTCATCAAAGAGCTTGACTGTCGGGAAGAAAGCCTCACTTGGTTTGCGCATGCCTTGTCTTGTTGGAACGACTGAGTGCGTTTGTAACAGAGAAACCAATGATACTCTACTCCCGTTACTTAAAGTATCCCAGTTCTTGGACAAAACTGTCAATACTTGAACGGCAAATTTAGGAGAGCTGGCCAGGTCCTGATCTTCGCCTCTGGAACGACTTGTCTCCAACAAGAAACGTATCCAAGGTAGAACCTCCAATGGCTCCCAGCCCAGGGCCTGAAGCTCCACCGGATTCGCATGTGTGGTAAATGAGAAAGGGATTGTTGTAGGCGGAAGTGGCATATGGGCCGGGATTCGAGAAAGGCTCAAGAAATTCGTAATGTTTCCCAAGGCGACAACTGCACCCTCATCACCGTCGTCGCTAGCAGTAGCCACTGCAACGTCTAACAATGCGGCTCGGCTACCAGGGTCAAGCTCACCAGAGAGACTCTTTTTGCCCAGCCAAGATATAAAGCTGATTACTTGCGTCTTGTTCAATGCCTTAGCTTCCAGTTCTTGCTTGACATCCGTTACGGTGATGTGGGAGAGAAGGCCAAATTCGATAAGTTTTCTAACAAATGGAGACTCGGTCATCTCTTTTGGTACAACCGGAATGGTATCGACGAATCCATTTAGTTCTTGAATGGCAAGGCGTACTTGAGATGTTTGTAGAACACCGCGGCTTGAGTACATCTCGATCGTTGCTTTCTTAAAGCATGTCCAGAATGCCTCTTCCATAATTTGCCCTACTTGAGCACTCGGTGTCGAGTCGTCGAATGTATACGTCTTCAATATATGCAATGCTTCAGGCAGGTACTTCTTAACAATCTCAGGGGTGATTTTCTTCCCCGCAGAGTTGCGCAGACGAGTGTCTAGATCCGACATCTCATTCACAAACGCCAGTCTGGTGATGATACCGGCTGCTCTAAGAAGCTCAACATTCCACGTTCGAACCCAGCGTGCGTTCAAATCAATGGCTTCTCTTTCAACAGTGGGAATGACTGATGGAGCGGATATATGCATGCCTCCACCTGTTGTCTGCATTGTAGGGAATCCAATGAAAATACGACCGCCGGGCTTTCTGTTGGGCAATACTGATGCAAAGACATCAGTAGCGTTGCCAACAGCGCCCTGAACAGCAGACGCCTCCGTTGCTGCTGAATCATCGTAAGATGTTGTAAGAATGGACAGCTTCGTAACTTTTGGGGGTGGCTTTTTGGTGGCTCTCTCTAGCTCAGATGCGAAATTCGTTGACACGCTTGTTCGAACTTGTGCAGAAGTAGCCCTTAGGAAGATAGACGAAGAATTCGTTTTCATAATATCTTCAGAGATAGCTTCCTGGGCTAAAGACTCCTGAGCGGCAGCTTTCGTCTTGAGAGAACCAGACGCATGGGAGGCAAACCGGGCAAAGAAGGACCTCAGTGATGGTGCCTCTGTTGATCCGTATGTGTCGGCACTTTTAACCGTACTATTCAACTGCGGCTTCCATCCAACGGCGTTCATATATTTGGCATCGATCTGTGTACTGGTTCGTTCTACACTAGCAACACTCATGAGCCCTTCTTTGGTCGTAGCCTCCAGGCCACGTGGAAGACTGAGGCCTACGGCGGGAGACGTCTTCTTCGCAAGTGAGAGAATCTCGTAATCGTCGATTTTGAAGATAATGTTTTGTAGCGCAACAAATGTCAAACTTGTGGCTAGAAATTGGCTTACTGAAAGAAGGTTGGGCAGCGGAGTTGTGTTGTTTCTGTAATCCAAAACGAAAGCAGTGTGGCGGCTACACTGATCAGGAGGTAGTTGCGACTTTCTAGTAAAAAGAGAATTTCCCTTCCAATAAAATGCCATGGCTTCATTCCCAGAGCTTACAAAAGGCTCTTCGCAGTCGGCGAAAACGCTGTAGAAACCGACACCAAAGGCTCCAATCTTTGTCTCGTCGGGGTTACCCTCTGCAATCCTTTTCAGACGACCCCAGTCTGTCTTCGTGAATGGCTGTCCGTCATTTTGTACCACTAAACGTCGTAGGGTATGGTTTGCAATTACGTGCTTCAGCTGTTCGGATCGATCCGCCGTGCTGGGAAACGGCACCTTTGTCGACGGTAATGTTTCCCAGGCTATCGTGACAGTTGTTGCTTGTGCATCAGCGGCATTCTGAATGAGTTCTCTCAGAGTTGTCCACTCTCCAGAATATCTGGCCAGTACCTTGTCGATTAAGGCACGAGTATCGACCGTGACGGCTTCTTCATCTTCGCCGTTTCGCAGGGCCGCTGCCCGTAGCCTCGTATAATCCATGGCCTCGCTCTGTCAGATCTATGTTAAGCTTTCGAAGCCAGAATCATCTTATTTGGGATACAGTTGATGGCCGAGCAATATATATTGCTGAATGTCCGGGTTGAACTAGGCAGATTTACGCGTGGCGCCTCGTGGCTTCGTTGAGGTGCTGGTGGCAATAACAGTTGCGCTGGGGTTGTTACGAACTATGGTCGTACTGGTAGCAGCATCTGGGTGTAATATTGTTTTCGTCGGGCTCTGTCAACCAGGTTTATCGAATCAGGATAATTCGCACAAGGCGGCTTGAAGGAAGTCGAAAATACGTGCGAAACACCTTGATGTTGCTTGGTTGCATGTCAGATGCGGCTGTTGCATAAGGCCAGGGCGCCTTGGCGCATCAGCCTACACCAGCCCCACGCCAGGCGGCTCTACCACTGTGGCTCAGTGAGGCTACTGCCAATTCTATCTGTCACAGGGCAAACCTGCAGCGGAGATCCAAGAGTCGCAGTTAATACACTTCAGAGTCGCAGCATGGCACAAGGTGTTTTACAGACGCAAGGCTGTACGACATTAATATCCGTTAGGTTGAGATTTCTTCAAATAGTGATAAAATTCAAACAACGCTATTAGAGTATGTTATACAAAGGTGTTTGAATAGAAAAAAAAGGTGGTAATATTCCTTTCATAAGTCTCGTGAATTCTGTTCCTGCCTCCGGTTCTCTCGAGAACGTGAAGAAACACGCTCACTCTTCCTAGCAATATGATGCCGACTCCGACCATCTCTACTGTAGCCCCTCTTCCTGTGATGTCGTCGCTCTTCCGGTTCGTCATGATTCTTCATGTCCTGCTCTCGCGATCCGTTGCCATCTCTGCTTCGATACCTGCGTCCACGGTCGCGCCCATGGTCGTGCCCACGTTCATGATCGTGTCGTCTGGAGGGGCTGCGACTGCGACTACGACTACGACTTCTATGTCTCCGCCTGTCGCGTCTATGTCGTTCTCTATGGCGGTGCGATCTATTGCCATCTCTTTCTCGAGAAGCTGAATCATCGACCGTGGTTTCGCCGTCGGCAGCTCCTACCCGTCTTTTGTTGTCCACCTCGATAGCGTTTGCGCCTGAAGTATTTCTCTGCGGTGGCGGTAAGCCCAACGCTTGTGCCATCATATCCTCCTCCGCTTCTTTTATCTTTCGCAGCTCTTCTTTTCGCTCGCGGGCTTGACGCTCTTCTGCAGTTTCGCCATCATTGCCTGCTGAACTCTCCGCCTTGGCATACCATGTGAGATCCTTTCCTTGTTGCCATCGTCCGACAGGTGCTTTGACGCTGTGACCTAGGTAATTTTGTCGATGGGAGGAGTTTGCAACTTCATCCCAGCTGAAGTTGACGCCTCCTCTTGATCCTGATTTGCGTATCGTGTTGAGCAGATCCATTGCGAATAGATGCTTCGGCTGTTATGGTTTACTCGACCGGGGCATTATTGTAACTGTAATAACCAATAATCGCTCAATCTTTCGTGACGGCTGAATGCGATGCTGATTTTAATAATAGCGATGGTGAAGATGCGCCGGATGAGAGGTAGCAGCCCCAGCGCTGGTTTGCCTGTGCTCATGCTCCACTAAAACCCGCCCCCACGTCACTGTAATAAGCTCTGCAAACACTGGCTGTCGCGCTCTTGTGCATCACGCCTTGTCAGCACTTCTGGCACAGTCACGCAACAAAATTGCAAGTTCAGCACGATGTCCGGCGCAAACGATCCGCCCCTTGACGAAATCCAATGGCGTTCGCCGCCGATATTGGCTTCCATGGGAGGTTTGCATTCCAATACGATCCTCTTCTATTTCGCCGAATCGCCATTCTTCGAGCGAACGTCAAACAACGCCGTGATCATGAGCCAAGCAATGAACAACATGTCGATGTATCACTTCATTCAAACGAGAGAGGCCTTCGAGGGACGACTGAAGACAATGTCTGGCCTGGAGTTCATTGTGGGTGAAGAACCAGCGGAGACGGGACCCGGCATGGGCACTGGAGTTTGGGTGATTCGAAAGCAAACGAGACGCAAACGACACCAAGAGCCTGACGAGATTACGGTCCATTCGTCTTATTTTGTGGTTGGCGAAAACATCTACATGGCTCCTACTCTAGGTGATATTTTGGCGTCAAGAATCGTGAGTCAGCATTATTTCGACAGCAATGGCACACTAACAGAAACGACAGATGACGATATCGTCAGCAATAGCAAAGGCGTTGCCGGCAGCAGAAGGCGCCAGAAAATGGAGACCGTCTTTTGGACACGTATATCAGTTACCGACAGGGCAATCGGTCGCTCGCAACCGTGAACAGGAATCTAAAGCAGTAACGCCCACGCCCAATGCCACCAACAAGCCCACAACACCCGCAAACAAGGCGGACGAGACATCCTTAGAACGCGCCGCAGAGGAAGCCTTCCTCATCCACATGAAACATGGTGGAGAATATCTGGATGAAAATCCCATTACCGGCAGACCCGGTGAATTTCACTTGTCTTCGTCAGGCCGCAAACCCGTCCTCCCACCACCCGACAAACAGGCGCCTGGATTAGGAACCATGAATGGTCCAAAGACCAACACAAAAATGGATGAAAAGAAAGATGCAAGGTCGGAGAAGTCACCAAAATCGGCGACGATGCCCAAGCCAAAGCGCAAGAAGAGCAAACTTGGAGGGGGGACGAGAACCCCTACATCGGCGTAAGCCACTTACTGTTGATTCAATTTGGCGTTTAGCGTTTGAAATTCTATTAGATGAAGTAGACGGATACCCAATACAAAGGAAATGATATATCTGGCTTTTGCCATGCTCGACAACTGATCAAGGGATTGAGTGGCCTCCATCAACTAATGTTACAGAGCCCTGCATGTACGAAGCTTTGTTGCTCGAGACAAATAGAATGACATCAGCAATTTCTTGAGGAGTGCCCTTTCGATCCATCGGAACTGCATGAACGGCCGGACTATCATTCGCAATGTTGCTTGTAAATGGCGTGCTGTTGCATGAGTAACAGGACTGGACAACATAGATCTTCGGAAGCGACTTACTCAACTAAACCTGGCGCAACGCAATTCATACGAATTTTGTGCGGCGCGCACTGCATTTTGCGTTAGCACTCGCGTGTGCGTTGAGGAAAGGAATTACAACCTACGTCCAGAGCATCAGATTTGGTCATATGCATCACAGCGGCCTTGGACGTATCATATGGTGCTTTCGTTCCTGTTAGCCATTTCAGATTACCAAGATTGGCTAATATTGCGACACTTACTCTTCCCAGGTAGGCAGACAAACCCAAGGTTGCTGGCAATGTTCACAATCGATCCACGATACCCCGGTCGGCCATCATGAGTCGGCAATGGATCTTGCAGCTTCATGCGCTTTGTGACCTCGCGAGAACACATCCACACACCACGGCAATTTATTGCCATAACATTATCAAACTCATCTGGTTTGAGATCAACGGAGGCAGCTTCTGGCCCAAATGTTCCTGCGATTTGAGTCAGTACGGAGCAAATTTATCCAAGGAAGTGTTTCGTACCTGCACAGTTGACGGCATAGTCAATTCTTTCAAACCGAGAAATGACAGTCTCAATGGTGGAAATGATATCGTCGTCAAGCCGGACGTCCATAGGCAGAACTAGGACCTCAGCTACATCCGACGCAGCCTGAATTAGACCTTTTGACTCATCCAGTCCCATGGGGTCCTTGTCGGCAATGGCTATTTTGCTGCATCCTTCCGTTGCAAAAGACACTGCGGTTTGGCGTCCAATTCCTGCGACCCGACAATGTAGTTAGCCACAGGCACGATGACGGCATTTCGCTGAACATTTGGATCGCACCACAACAGATTGTCAACGGGCACTAGGTTCGCAACTTACCAGACCCCGCACCAGTAATGAAAGCCACTCCAGGGAACAAGGACACTGCGCGGCGCTGCTCCATTGTTGGTGGCGCTTGCGTGCCAGCCATACTTGAATCCGCAACCATCTTTGACAACGCTACTGGTCTTTTGAAAGACAGGATTGGGTAAAAATCTGCCCTTATAGAACGATATAGAGCTGTCGGCTGGATGAGGCATAAGGTAATCAAGGCTAGCTCCAGGCGGGGTTCAGCACAAGGTTCCATTTAACGCGTCATAAGTGAGCATTGTATATCACAGCATCGCCCTGCAGGCTTTGTGAGAAGTGACATTGGTATAGGACGTATATTCTCATTAAATCCTGATTCTACTTGTCGAGAGCCTGACTCCGGTACTTTAGCCTTTAAACGACGACCCATCCTTTGCCTGCCAGTTTCTTCTGTTTCACTTTCTTCTCCCCCATTGGCCAGCCCTGCCCTCCAGTGTTTTCAGCTCGCAGTGTCATTTTCACCGTACACTCCCGTGTGGCCCCTTCGCTATCGCCCGAAGACACTTTGATTTGACCAATAGGTTTACTGTATTCTAGAAGCGGCGTCCCTTTGGCAATGCCGGCAAGTGTGAAACTGGTCGCATCGGTAAGGGAATGCATGCGTGTCTTCGGTACTTTTGTCTCTGAAGAGGACTGCGTGCTGCGTTGAAGTTGTGAGTACACAATATACTTGGGACACTCCTGTTTGCTAATGTGAGCTAATGGTGATGCAGGATGTATATATACCAGACTGCCTTCGCCTCGAATGGGGAACAGCGGTATATAGGGCACATCAATTGCGTTTCGCGGCTTCCTCGTGATTTCTGGCGCTACAGGTGCATAATCTGCCCTGATAGCGACGTTGTCAATGAAACCAGTAGCGACGATTTGCTTGAGCGCGCTGACCTGCTTATCTGTCGGAGGATCCAGTTTGTCTTGGAACCTGAGATTCGCAAAGGCGGGTATATTGCTGCGTAGCAGATCTGTGATCTGTTTTCTCAACTGCTGGATCTCCTTCAAAACCTTAAAGCGAACAAAGTGTGTATCACACCACTTCTCCGTTGGTTCGTGAGCGAATTCACATACAACCTGAAGTAGTTTTACCGCGTCGGACTTGTCATCCAAAAAGCAGAAGTTGTGGTGAACTTGGTTGAACGCACGCTTGATATTAGCCCTGCGATCCTCTGCCATCACATCTGCCGTAGTACGAATGACAACACCTTCCTTTTCCACTAAGATTGGTACAGCCTGACTTTCTGGCATATAGATATCTGGCGCTGATAAGCCAGCAACTAGAGCGATTGTAAAGTGAAGACAGTTCTGGGCATTACCAGCCAGTAGAATACGAGCAAACCGAGGAGATAATGGAAACACTGACATTGTCTTGCCAATGCGCGTAATTTGTCCATTCGAGTCGATGGCTGTCAAGTAATTCAGTAGCTTCTCAGCCTTTGCCAGGCTCTGTCTATCTGGTGGTGATGGAAAAGGGAAGTTGACAACGTGTTGAAGATTCATGGCCTTGAGTTGCAATACCACACCTTCGATAGGCATCCGAAGTAATTCGGGGTCAGCGAATTGTGCAAAGTCGCGTTCAAATACCGCCGAAGAGTAAAGACGGTAACAGTGACCCGGGCCTGTTCGGCCGGCTCGGCCGGCTCTTTGATTGGCGCTTGCTTTACTGATCCATCCAATCTGGTAGCTCTGAACGCCACTGAGGCGATCATAATGGCGTTCTTTGGATCTCCCGCAATCGAACACAAATCTGGTCCCAGGAATGGTCAAACTCGTTTCTGCTACGTTTGTAGCCAAGATAACCTGTCTCGTTCCCTCAGGAGCAGCCTCGAAGACGCGCATTTGTTCCTTTGTAGGTAACAACGAATACAGAGGCAAAACTTGCATTTTAAGTGGTGCGCTTTCTTGGTCCTCTTCAATTTGGAATTCATGGTCGTCCTCGTCATCAGATAGAATGCCGTCACCGTCACTTGCATTGACATCATCAGCATCGCCAAACTCGAGGTCTTCAACTTCCAGTGGTGCCTCCGATGCTGATATTTGGACTTTGGGACCGTCCGCGGATTTCGGTCCACCAAATGTAGCTCGGAGGCGCTTGCCCAGTTGAATGATTTCGTTTCTGCCCGTCAAGAACACCAAAAATGTTCCTGGAGGAAGCTTGCGATGACCCCTCGTAATTTTACGGAAGGCTTCATCTACATAGTCGTGATGCGTGCGTCTCGAGAAATGCATAGTGACCGGATGCTGGCGTCCTTCCACTTCAACGACGGGTGGCGGGTTCGCAAATAAAGTCTTGTTCATCGTCATGTCTTCCACTCGAAGCGTAGCAGACATAATTATCAGTTTCAGCGGCTTAATCGACTTTTCCTCCTGAGCCATTTCGGTTCGCAGTTTGATAATTCGGCTTAGCATTCCAATCAAGATATCAGTATTGACACTACGCTCGTGAGCCTCATCGATGATAATTGCGGAATACTTTCGAAGCGTGATATCCTGTGCAATTTCGCGCAGAAGAACACCATCCGTCATAAACTTGATGGCGGTGCTAGGATCAACGGAGCCTTCGAATCGAATCTGGTAGCCAACCCTGCTGCCATGGTCTCCCAATTCTTCGCCAACTCTCCTTGACATACTGACTGCGGCAACCCTTCTTGGTTGGGTCACGCCAATCATGCCTGGCGTTTCTGAATCAGCCGATCCGTAGCCAGCTTCGTACAAGAACTGTGGCACCTGAGTCGTTTTACCGGATCCCGTCGCACCGCACACAACTACAATGTCGTGGTTATGAATGAACTCCATGAGCCTCTGTTCTTCTGTCACGACGGGCAGTTTCATCCGAGCATCTTGGATTTCTGGTGTTCTTTCAATTGCCACACTGTACGCTTTGCGTTCTTGCCGTTTTGTAGTCTGAAGTTCCATAGGTAGGGGATCCTGTTCAGGCACACGTGGAACAAAGTTTTCAGGTTTTGGGAGTTCAAATAGTAGTGTAGACGTATCAGCAGGTTGGAATCCGAGTGCCTCATTTCGCTGTTGATGGGCCCATGCTTTGAATGCGGAGGATCGCTGCGTCTTCTGTTCTGCTCCATCGCCGTCTGATTCTTCTTCATCGTCGCTCTCATCTTCATCGCTCGTATCGTCATCTCCAGTCTCGGGGGAAGCTGCTGACGCTTCTCCGTCCCCTTCGTCGTTACTGAAACCACCCCATTCATCGCTGTCACTAGTGTCAGATTCTTCTTCACTCTCTGACACATGCTTCTGCGCATCAAGAGAAAATTTGCTTTTCACTCCTCCGCGTTTTTGTCGCTTTTTAAGAATCGGTCGACCTTCGTCGTCAACGTCGAGTGGCCGCTTTAGTCCGGAGCCTGCGGTTATGCTAGCTGTACCTGGTTCTTTGGCCTCAGCTGTAGAAATATCTTCTGATTTTGGTAAGAGCGTCGGCGGGACGGAGTGAGTCGCTGTTTGGGAACATTGTGGTAGATCATCGTCGCTAGACTCGACATCCTCAGTAACTTCATTCCTTCTTTCGAAAAGGATTTCCTCATTGGAAGTGGCTGGGTCGATGCCTGCACGATGCTCGCGAAGTGCTCTAGATAAGGCTTGTTTTTTGGTTTCTTGCCCATGGCCAATTTCTTTGCTGCTTGCGAACAAACTCGTATCAATTTTTCTGGAAGCAAGCTTCGCCAATAGCTCTCTATTTTCGTCCTTTTTTAACTTATTGTCGATATATTTCTCTAGGCGTTTCGCCTTCTTGGAATTCATCTTGCTTCCATCTTGGCTGAGTTCTTTTTTCAGCTGTGCACGTTTCTCCTCCGCCTCTTTCCTATCTGCAGGAAGAATTTCCTGGTTTGTGTCGGTCACCTCATGTCGGGCGTTTTCCTTTTCGTGTTCACGAGCAAGGACTTTGTGCTTGCGCTGACGGGGCACAAATTTCGG
Source organism: Simplicillium aogashimaense (assembly GCA_028455935.1). Taxonomy (NCBI): domain Eukaryota; kingdom Fungi; phylum Ascomycota; class Sordariomycetes; order Hypocreales; family Cordycipitaceae; genus Simplicillium; species Simplicillium aogashimaense. The sequence goes on along the minus strand of CM052010.1, from coordinate 1,703,443 downwards.
CATTGTAAATTCAGAATGGTCAAATTAGGCCATCATCAAAAGGCGAAAGAAAAGAAGTTGTCGTGGTGGCAGCAAGGAAAGCTCTACCATCCTTGTCACCCAAACTTCGTCAAACGGCAGTATTCTAGAAATTTTGGTGGTGAAGAATTTTGCCGGTAGTGACCGCTATAAGTTCGAACTCAAATGGGATTAGCGCGGGGAGGGGACCATCTGAACCGCACAATAGGGGAGAGCCCCACATAGCCGTAATAGAGATAGAGGAAAAGTGATGAAAATGCCCGTAGTTTATTATATCTAAATAGGAAAAAATTCCCTCTTTATATAGCTTATTCTAAATACAATAAATGCTCAATTTAATCAAATGTAAGACCCTTAATTAGACAGTATAATCTAATAGAACCTTTGGCCATCATGCTGTATATCATGATGCTATTACTGTCTGAGACGTATTTGCTTATGTGAGCTCTAATTGGCTGGCCAATTCCATCAGGCCCCCATATACACTTTTTACAGGTTCACACACTCCCCATTTAATGGATTAAAAGCTTAATAGCAATTGATATACTATGTAAATAGGCCAAATGTAAGCTTCAATGCTATTGAATATAGCCTTGAATCTATAAGTAGATTAGTGCATAGAATTAGTTAATTAAATGCGTCTAAAGAGCTCCCATTAATGCTCAGTTTTAGCGCAGTATACAACTATAATTAGCTGGCTGCCGGTTTAAGGTATAAGTAACAATAGCTTTACTTTAGCTATTATTAGCCGCTGCTACGCTTACAATTCCCAGCCTTTCGCATATATAACTGATTCGTTTTCGCATGCGCGGTCGCGAGCCGATTTTCTTCTTCAAATATTATTATTTAAAATAGCATCTTCCAAAGCGCAAAAGGAAGCTCGCTGTAAGGCCGTCGCCGCTGCCGCCGCTGCTTGTAAGAGCAATATCCCCGCGGTCCCTGGGACCTTAAACAAGGCCTCCAAGGCCAAACAAATTGTAAGTCCCTCCCCCCCTTTTTCGTGTTTATCTTTTTACTAACTGAGCATGTTTTTAGTGTATTATTAAGAAGGGGAAGACCTGCCCTGAAGGGTATTTGGGCTGTGCCCATTCGATGCTCGCCGGCCACGGTAATGGCACCTGCTTTGAGAGCGCTGGTTGCTCTCGGCGGTGCTATTACTGCAATAAAGGCGGTTATAAGTGCAAGCTACTATAGGTTTGTGCTTATTTTTCTTTTTTCTAATTATGTTTTATTAATCTATTTGCTTATTTAGCAATAAAAATTTATTGCTATACTACAAGTACGTGTAGGAGCTTGCCGTCGCCGATAATAAGGCTATAAGTTATCCCTTTTCTTATACTTATTTAGAGTATTGTTGACTAACTTTTTGTGTGTATTTAGGAACTCTAAAGCCTGAATTGGGCTTTTAAGCTTATAGAGCGGATGCTTGTGGCTGGGTACTTTGGTGAGATAGGTTTAGTACCTGTTGATCCTTATGCTTATATCTATAAGCTTGTTGATAGTGTCTTTAATGCTCTTTCTGCCTCCGGGTAATAAATTTTTATGCTTGAATGGCGCGCGTGCCTTATATATTTTTTGCTTAATTAAAATATTTTTTGGTTATCAACTCTGTGTGCCTATTTGCTTGCTTATGACTATATGACTTGTCGTAAATTTTATCGTAAACCTTGCTTATTCTAAGTAAATCAACAAAGCAAGCAAATCGCTGTTTTATTAATGGCTTAGTAAATCTATCTATAGGCATTTAATCTATAGATAGATAATATACTGAAATTAACCCCTTATAAAATTCCTACTTGAGCTACATATTGTGAATATTAACATATCATAGGCGTGTAGTTATTCTTTCACTCATATTCGTAATAAGTAAGATCGTAGACTGGTTATTGTATGCGATATTGAGCTTCTGGTATAAGTCAAGCCTAATTTCCATGATAAGCCTCTATAACCCTATCATAGCTCGAGCAGTGGTTAATAGCGATAGGAGCTTAGCTTCTATTGAAGACAGTATAATGGTTGCTTGCCTTGTAGCTTTCCAAGTAATTAGTCTATTAAATAGGAAAACTGTATATCCCTGTGAAGATCTCTGTATAAGTGAGTCGTCCGTATAAGCCGCATTGCTAGCTACCATCAACAGTGATTGTGGCGAGCTTATTCTATAGACAATTAAGCAGTATTTTGTATTGTATAAATATTTTATCGTATCCCATATAGCATAGTAGTGCTTATCCGATGGATTGATTAAGAATTGCGATAGGTAATTCGTGGCGAATGCACTATCTGCTTGGATAAGTACTATAGTATATAATACCAATCCAATATACTTCTAGTAGTGCTTGATTTCTGCTTTTAAAGCTTGTCCTGTATATGGTTTAAGTGTATCTGCGATTGGCATTGCTGGATATTAATCTCCCTTATATAAGCTATACTTGCATGTAATTTTGTTAATGTATGCATTATAACACAAGTAAAGCTTATATCGAGTATAGTCTTATATAATCCTGATGTCTAAAAACCATTCTGCTGAGCCCTTTTCGTGTAGTTTATATGCTTGCTTGAGCTTAGCTACTATGTCGTACGCCTTATGCTCATATTTTCCAATGTAAGCGACGAGAATGTCGTCTACAAAGAACATCACGAAGGTATATTTCTGCTTGGTGAAGAACAAACAGAGCTCTTCCGTGCTCTGTGTGAGCCCAATTTTCTTGAGTGTGGTGCTCAGATCTTTCAACCATAACAGAGGGCTATCTTTCAGTCCATACAGCGCTTTCAGAAGCAGTAGATATTTGTTAGCTTTTTTAAAGCCTGGTGGATGCTTTATATAAATTTTCTAAGCTTGGATTAGTCTAAATATATTTGAGAATGCATTCTTTATATCGAATTGAATAAGCTCAAGATCGAATTATACTATAATTGCCATTAAGAACTTGAAGCTTGATAAAGCGAGCGTCACTATATAGGTTTCCTGCGTATATGTTATAATTTGGAGATTGCCACGCATACAAATCCATGCTTTGCAGCGTATATATTCTTCTCGCTTATTGGTTTTGTAGGTGTAAACCTATTTTAATGGTAGGATATCTTCCTTTGCTTCCGCGATATCAATCTCTTTCTATACTCCCATCTTCTCCAATTAAGCAATTTCTTGCTGTGATACTTGCTCAAATTCCGTTTTATATAGATGAGATGCAATGTGGTACCAGGTCTTTAGAATAGGTGGGAGATTTTCGGCTTTTAATCTTACTATCTTCTGCGAGGATGCTATACTAAGCATGGCTATTACCGTATGTATGCTTATTAGATTGTCTTTATCTCTTAGTCTAAAGTCTGGAAAGACCTTTTCTTATAGTATAGTGAATATTATAAATACTCCCTTTTTATAGCTCTGGACCAAGCCCTTTTCTGCTTGTTCCCTGATTCTCAAGCTTTTTCGCTGTATAGTTTATACTTGTCTGTGTTTAATTTTAGAATATCCGCGGCGTAGAGATACTGCAGATACCTTAATATCTGCTAAATCGTTCTCTAATCTATTATTTGCGCTTTTACTTCCAATTTGAGCATTAGATGCCTGTAAATCTGGCTTATTTTCTGGAATTGCTGGTCGTACCTCTTTATCCTGGGAGTGCACTTTCTCAGAACTGTTCGTACTTGTGCTTGGCTTTTCGCGTTCGGTGCTCGGCGAAGTATCTGCACGCCTACTTTCATGCTTAGTTGGTGCTACTAACGGTTCTGGAGATGCTTTAGGAGTTTGAAGTCCTGTTGGCTTATTTACTAAGAGTGACTTTTTTAAAGAATTAAGTATTGTTTCCACTAATTGCTTGCTTGACTAAGCCTCTACTCCCGAATTTGGAGCTTTAGTAGTGACTCTATCCGGCGATAACTATAGGCTGTCCTCTGGCTCTGGGTTACTTCTAAGTATGTCTAGGATGAGAGTATTAATCTGTGGGTGGGAAATCGTAGTTGAAGCTTTATCTCTAGGATTATAAAACTTGGTTTTGTTGAATGTAATATCCCTTATTATAATAATCCTATCTAGTAGGGGAATCTATATCTTATAGATATTAGAGGCTATATAGCCTACTAGATATTCTATATGGCCTCTTGGGCGTATTTTGAATCCTCTTCTATCTCTATCGGCTTTTCTCTCTGGGTTGAGAGGGTAAGCGCAGCAACTATATATTCTCAAGCTCAACCACGAAGGTATTATATAGGCATTATGCTCACGAATCTGAATTGGAGTATTCCTAAAATAAGCCTGGAGTACCTCTAATGGGGTTTTGTAACCGAATCTTTTGGTTGGGCACAGATTCAGTACAAATGCTGCTGCTTTTACACTTTCTGGCCATAAATTGTATGGTAGTTGTGCTTTATTAAGCATTAGCCTTGACTTAGAGGTAATAATTTTTCCAGCTATTTCTGCACTCCCGTTTAGCTCATGTGTACTAGTTGGAGTGAGCTCTAGTTTGATCTCTTGTCTGCGAGCCTATGCTTGAAACTTAGTTTCTGCAGTGCCTTCTCTGGCAATTACTACTACTTTATTATCTGACCTGAGCTTCTTGACTTGTAATATGAACTGCGTTTTGACCTATGCAAGGAAATCAACTATAGCATTAAATACTGTAAATTGATCTCGACTAGCAAGTATCTGAGCATAGATAACGCCAGAATATTCGTCTTTGAATATTAGCAGATATCTTATTCTATTATATCCGACAGTATAGTCTTGTAAGTCCTAATAGACTCTCTGGAATGGATATACTGCCCAAGCTTCCGATTGGCCTCGGGAGATCTCCTGGTAAGCATTAACTCGCCTATACGTTTTGCAATTGATCTTGATTAGACTGGTTATCTTAATACCCCTAACCACACCCTCCAATCGTTTAAGTGCTTCTTCGTATAAGTAGCCTACTTGCAAGTGCCATATATAAGCATCTGCAGTTTGAAGTTTAGGCTCTCTTATTTGTCTTGTTGCTATTGCGTACTAATAGTCTATATTTGTACACATTTGATCACAAACTGCATGAACTTGTGCATAGTTGAGATCTATTATATATTCAAGGAAAAGTAATCTATACTATCTAGTAAGATTGGCTACCACTGAGTTGTTGCTTATATCTCCAAATCTAAGCATAGTATCTAAGCCAACATACCACAAGTAAACATGCTAGAATAGCAGATATTCGCTAATAATATTAATATAAAAACCCTCAATAAGTATAACATTGTTTAATATAAGATCATGGATATTTGGTCTATCTGGTCTATATAATACTCCTTTAAACATACAAGTACCTCTGCTAGTAATCATATACTGATCTATTCCTACGCTTATAGGCTTATTAGTGGTTACTTGGAATAATCCTAGCTTAAGGTATGCCATATTGTTTACCAAGTAAAGTAAGCCTTCTATGTCCAGAATTATACTTGACCTAAGCCTGCTCTGGCCATTTTAATATATCGTATTGACTATATTAATTATGTCTATTAGACTATGGTCTATCACAACTGTTACTGAATCCCCGCTTGGGTAAGCTCCATTTGTTGGCCTGTCTTGCTCAGGTTTTAGCTATCCTTTTACAATAAGCTCTTCTCGGAGTAAGGACCACCTTTTTCTATTAAGTTTATTACGCAATAACTACTATTATTCTTTACTTATAGTAAAATTAGCTAAGCTCGGTTTCCTGCCAGTGCATGCCCATTCAAGATTTCAGCATTCCAATGGCCTCTAGCTATGCTTTTTTCGAATACAAGGATATTTGTATATTATTTGCGATCAAGCATTTATATTGCATAGCTCGGTTGTATCTAGGTGTCTATTGAGCGTGGCATATGTGTGCTGCGGTGCTTGATTTTTCCTTTATAGTTGCATATAGAACAGCTGTCTAAACTGAGCTAGGGTCCTGGATGGTTTTTCGCCGTCTTCGGCTTTTGTTTCCTTAATTGTAAGCATTTGTGCTGCCTATTGGGGCGCTAATCGAGCTTTAATTGTCTCTAGAAATGCTTGAATTCCTCGTAGACCCATGACTTCTTAAATATTCTAATTTTCTGCTTCTACCCTGGCCTTGTTCTATTTTTTAAACTATATTAAAGCTTTAATCTTTCCTTTTACTGCTTCTTCAAGCACTTCTATGTATATTCTGGCTATATCTATATAGATAATGCGATTGTTTCGCTTAATAAACTTATATAGTTGCTGTAGTAGATCTGCTAGATCTTCTTGGTTGGTAGTACTCTTTTTAGCTTCTCTAAGGTATACTAGGTTAACTATAAGAAAGATCTAATTTTGGACTGTATTAAGCTTTCGGAGTAGCCGTTAATGCTTATTATATTGAAAAGTAAGCTTTCTTGTTTCACGATCTACGCTTGCTTATATAAGCTATAACTCTGGTTCCTCTTTAGTACCCTTTTATGCCTTGTAATTAGCTATAATTTCATTAATTAATATAAGCATAGATTTATTATCTAGAGGGCTTAATTTATTAATTTCAATCTCTTCTTAGGTATATTCTAGATCAATCATCTTCCAGAGTCTTAGGCTAGCAAATCTTCTTAGAGCATTGCTCTAAGTACTCTAATTTTCTAATCAATAAAGCTTATTATCCTTATAAAGGATGCTTACATCTCTGTGGAGTGAGAGTGGATCGGAAGCCATAATGGCTGAATTTTTTGGAACAAAGGTATAAGCGCTTTTGTGAGAATATTTTGTATAAAAGATAGGATTAGGAAAGATTAGTTTATACTAATCTTGTGCTTATTTTTATTTGGAAAGCTACTAGTACCAGTACTACCCGGGCTTATAACTCTAAACCGTACAATAGGGGAGAGCCCCACATAGCCGTAATAGAGATAGAGGAAAAGTGATGAAAATGCCCATAGTTTATTATATCTAAATAGGAAAAAATTCCCTCTTTATATAGCTTATTCTAAATACAATAAATGCTCAATTTAATCAAATGTAAGACCCTTAATTAGACAGTATAATCTAATAGAACCTTTGGCCATCATGCTGTATATCATGATGCTATTACTGTCTGAGACGCATTTGCTCATGTGAGCTCTAATTGGCTGGCCAATTCCATCAGGCCCCCACACACACTTTTTACAGGTTCACAGACCATGGTGGCGCCATGGGCTCGGCGTTGTTGGGCGATGCGTACGCTGTAAATGCAGCTCATAACTCAAGCAATACACTGCTGTAAACCAAAATGGCAGATATCGACGTTCGCCCGGAAGCGTTTCCATCGAAAAGCAGGAATGCGTCTGGAACAGTTGGTGGTGTGGTTACCGAGGTCAATTTAACAAGTTTTGCTGATAAGATCCTGGTCACAATCAGCCAAGGTGGACGGTTATCGCAATGGGTATGTTGAGCGCACGATCTCTGTTTGAAGTGATTCTTTTGCTTATGTTACCATGTAGATTCAAGTACCTTTGACGAATTCAGCTGGTCGAGCTGTTGAGATGGGGCTGCCTGGCACGTCGAGTAGCATGTTACCCTCGACTCATTTGACACCCAAAACGATCCTAGGAGGAGGTGGTGAGGATAGAGAAACTCTCGGCCAGCTCTACGCTGCTCAGATTGCCAGCCAAATGGAACTGCGGAACCCAGACGACAAGAGAATTCTAGTCGTCGGGCTGGGATTGGAGAAGGCAGACACGGAAAGAGAAGCTTTTTTCGACCTCATTGACTTGGTAATCCAATTGTTGTAGAGCGATGGAGTATAAACTGGCGTTTGGGAACTTAATCAAGGGAATAGCACTATGTATGTTGGAACGAGGTCCCGTTTCGGTATCTAGGTTCATATTTTTTCCCAACATGATGCAAACTTTGAAAGTCTGGACCAGGGATGCGCGCCATGCTGTTGGTGGCTGATCCTACTACATTAGCGGCCTGCGCCTCATCGATTCTTCCCACGCGTTATTGTAACCAGTCAAGCATGAATTTCCGACACCAGCGTAACAACTTTCACTTTATCTATTTCAGTTAGTAATTTCTAGCTGGGTTCAGTTCCAGCCTCATTCCGAAGTTCGGAATCGGGTCGCCTTACGTCATCGTAGCCTTGTTCCGCTCAGCTGTGTAGTCGGAATCTCATCAGCTGGATCGCGAGTAGGACCCCCTTCATGTTTCTTTCATTCCGCTACATCAAGAACCGTTTGTCAACATGAAAGTGATTATAGTAGGTGCTGGAATATCCGGGCTGTCTACTGCCATTGCTTTGGGAAAATCTGGCCACGATGTCCTGGTTCTTGACTCAGCCCCCGAGCTGGCTGAGCTTGGTGCTGGCGTCCAGATGACCCCCCAGGCTATCAGGTACTTATTTGAATGGGGGCTTAAGGAAGATCTGCTAGCACAGTCAATAGTTCCAGAAAAGTTCTATGTCAAAGATTACAAAGATGGCGAGCTGCTCGGCACGATTCCAACTGGCGATATGGCAGCTGACTACGGGGCACCGTATATTCTCGTGCATAGAGCAATATTGCACACCATTTTGCACAAGCATGCTGTCAATACGGGCGCTCAAGTACGTTTGAGTAGTAGAGTTACAAATTATGACTTTTCTAATGCGTCGCTCACTCTGCAAAATGGAGAAGTTCTCAATGCAGATCTGGTCATCGCTGCAGACGGTATGCCACATCTCGAAAACAACGATCGCTGCTCTGACACGTTGATAGGCATCAACTCATTTGCTCGAAAAGAACTGCTTGGTCCCTTGGACCCTGGCTCGCAGCCGACAGGATGGGCTGCTATTAGGATGATGGCAGACGTCAGCGCTTTGAAGGCTGATCCTCTCACCGCGAATATCGTGGATTTGGAAACAAAAAGCTCTAATCTCTGGATTGCACCAAATGCGTCCTGCATGACATATCAAATTAAGGACGGAACAATGCTCAATATTGTGTTGTCCCACCGCGACGATGTCGACATGTTCAAATACTCTCTTGAGCAATATCAAGAGACAGTCAGGGAACTTTTCAAAGACTTTGAGCCGCCGTAAGACCTTATAATCATTTGACAAAGCGAAATGCTCATTTATTTACTGACAACGTGTAGTGTGAAGCGAATGATTAACCTGTCATTGCCCAAAATACAGAATTATCCGGTCTATGCCGTGCCGCCCTTGCCGCAATGGGTACATGATTCCGGCCGCTTCACTTTGATTGGAGATGCGGCTCATGCTATGGCATTTTATCTTTCCATGGGAGTCAGCCTTGCAGTTGAAGATGCTGCAGCGCTAGCTTCTGTGCTGAATCAAGTTTGCCCTGCCACCAAAGATAACCTGTCGCTTGATGCCGTTCTCCTTAAGCAAGCTTTACAGGCATACGAGACAGTTCGAAAAGCGAGGTCAACTGCTGTGCAAATCGCGAGCTTGCATGCAGGCGATATGGCACATATTGAAAACGGACCACGTCGCGAGGCGTTATATAACACGCTGAGGCAAGATGGCATGGGCGAGGCTGTCGACCCCCTTGCCTTCGACAAGAGGACTAGCTATGGCTTGGCTGATAGAGCTGTTCGGGATTGGTGCTATAATTTTGACGCTGTCGCAGACGTTGAGGCCGAGCTCACAAGGTTGCTAAAGAATACTTGAAATAGCTACTTGCTGACAGTTCTCTAGCAGCTGGCTTGATTTAACGTTAGATCATTTCAGAGTTTAAATGTGCAATCCGAAGCAGAGTCCATGCTTGCAATTCATCGGTGAACTCGAGCGTGGCATGGTTGAAAAGCTCTCACAGGTGCATATAACGTAGTCTCCAGCAATAGAGCGTCTTTGAGGGCAAATTGTATTTCCATATAGTCTGCACAAAGGCTTCATCGGTTCCATTGGCAATCGGAAGTCGGGCCCCCGCTCAACTAGCGACCTGCCCAATGGAGGTGGGATGTTCGAAGATGGCATCATTGAGGTTGACTAACGCAGTAGAGTTACTCTGTGTATATAAATGGTTTCTTTTTATTCGTTGACTTGCTCTTACAAATTAACTGCACAGCAAGGTAGGCCAGAACAATAGAGAAACACAAATCTCTCCCTACCATACTTTGCTGGCTTCTTGCAGCTCTTTGTTTGGCAATTACAAACGCTTCGAACTTTACATATGACTCTAAAGACTTTCAACTTGATGGTGAAAAGTATTGCTCTTTGGCGCGACTTGTGCCGTATCATCTCTATGACTTGATTAGTCGGCTCACGCAATGACGCAATCGGTTAAACACTAAGATTAAATACTACATACAAATCATTGCACATAATAGATGGCACAATATGGCGATGTGTTTCGATTGCGGATGTCGTGCGACATCCGAGGTTTGCCTCACTGCCAATGGCAATCGCAGTGTGCCAATTGGACAATAATGCGTACTACAAGAGGCGTTATGGTTCGATTTAATTCTTCTTGTAGCAAGGTATGTAAATGAAGTTATATATATGCTATGTACAGATATGTCCAAGGTTTGTCATGCCCCTTCAAGCCAACACAAGCCCGGATGTTTCATCAAGCTACAGCAACAGCAGCCACGAGCGCATCCAAAGCACTGCTCTGAGTGTTTCCAGTAGCTTCAAAATAGGGCCCATCCCACGATACTCCCAACTTGGCATCGATGCGGTCCTTGTTCCAAATGGCATCAGCGTTACGAGCAATAAAGTTCTTGAAGTCTGGGCTAGGTGCAACCTGGTGTAAGTACCGCAAGTTTCGAATGAATACACCCTTGAACTGTTGTCCATCACTACCGCAGCGCGAACTGTCGAATTCACACTTATTGGTCTCAACCAAGACACCGTTGCTGTCTGAAAGCTTCTTAATGGCTGCATTGGCAATTGTAGAGGCGCGCTGGAGGTAATCGCGGTTACCAGTAGCTTTCCAAAGCTCGGCCAGGCCTCCCAGAACGACACCCTGGTTGTATGACCAGGTAAATCCTCCGTTGTTCTGGCACTGTTCGTTTAATCCATCATTTATTAGATGATCACCATTAATCATCCCGCTGTTGATGAACCAGTTCCATTGGCTCGTGGCAATGTCAACATAATGACTCTTGTCGCTGGGGATGCGATTAGCAAGAGACGCGGCAACAGAAAGATATAGTTCGTTTGCGATAGCGTTGACATATGTACGATCTTTGCTCCAGTAGATGCCCCCGTTGCAAGGACCACCGGCACCAGTTTGCATATCTTGAAAAATACGAACGGCAGCATTTAGATAGTCCTGCTTTCCAGTGTAGTCGTAGGCATGGATTAGCCCTAAGGCCCACCAGCCTTCATCATCGTAGAAGTTGTTGAGAAAGTTGGAATACATACGTTTCTCAATTTGGTCCCGTTTTCGGTTGCAGGCACCTCGACCATCAACACAAGTCTTTGAGACCATCATTCCGTTCTTTTGCACAGTTTTGGACACAACAACATTCGCGCGCTGGGCTTGAACGAAGGTGTTCTGAATGAGGTCCTTCAGTCTAAGTGAGTCGGCCTCACCTGGACGAAGTCGGCCGAAGTCCGACAATGTTGTAAGAGCATTGCCGCTGTTCCACCAAGCATTATCCCAAAGGCCTGAGCTACTAGAATACCAGTTATTATTGAGTGATTGACTTGCGGATAGTGCAAAGTTAGTGTAGTTTGTGGCTCGAGGCTCAATGAGACTGATTGGAGATGCGATGGCTACCGAGGCGCCGGCAAACACACTGACAACGGCAGAGAGCATCGCGAAGTATGTTCTAAATTGCAAAGGAACAATGGTAAGCGGCGAGTCCTGGGAACTGGGCTGCAAATTAGAATCAAAGCGTCCGAGCCATAGATCTTATACTACATAGTTGCTGCTTGGCTGGCTAGCGGTCAAGCGGCCCTCGCTTGGTCGTTTCCGATCTTGGCACCATTTTTGCATCACCAGGTCCTGTTTGGCGTCCCGTAGTAGCCACGTCCGACGTGGTATTTGTTTAATGCAGTAGTGTATATGGCGTCGCAGACGGAGTTAAGGTATCATTTGGTCATGGAGGCTACTATGGTGGCTTATAGACTGCAGCCCAAGGGCTTCTTGTATAAGCAGTAGCGTAATCTGCCATACAGCCATCTCCAGTGAGCAACATCAATTTGCCGTGGCTGAGTGGATAGAACATTTCCCGTGTCTATACGAATCGTGAACTCGGGTTCGTTGTTAGGGCGCTGATGCAACACTCGCTGGTTTGACTCGGGGGGGATGAAAGGCTGCATGTCGGCGCTTCTTCTCATGTGACGGCGGACAGCTAGAATTGCACGGCTTGTAAGTCACGCGGCACCAATAAAAGCCGTAGCATTTTGTGTTTTTAGCAGCGGAATTCTGCCTCAATCCTTAGCAATATGAATGTGTCGGGACAAAGAACACCGACATCTGGTCGGAGAATGCTCAGCTGCCAAGTGCTGTGATCTAGTGGCTTCCCGCAACATTCTGCCACTAAAGACTCCCCGCTATGCTATGTGGAGGGGTCGCATTCGTTGCAACAGCGCCAGAACTTTCAGCTTCCAGAAGCTCGGAATCGTGCGGACTAGAACACATTATGCCTGTAGAGACCAAAGGTACGTGAGATCTACAGAGGGATCGTCGCGAATCTACAAATGATCCGTTTTGACTTAGTAGAAAGTAGCACTGCCTTGTTTTATGTATTTCTACCGCCAATGATGCGCATATTCAGGTGTCGTCTGTCGGTATTCATTGGGTTGCTGGAGTTGACGATTTCGACTACCACTTCATTCCGCTTATAGCGGGCCACGATGCTGACGACAGCACCATGTGGTATGGCCGATGCTACGTCCTGTCGTCCATAATGTGCCCCAAACCTAGAAAGGCAGCTGCAGAACTTGGGCTTTTGAGTAGCAGCAAATTCATTGAATTGTAGCTTTCTAAGCTCGGGTACTAAGGGGCACAAAGGTCAGAACACAGATTTCTTGCTTATGAGCCAGAAGGGACGCAAGTTTCCCCAATCAAATCAACTTCTTTCATGGATCGAATGCCCGATGTGCCATCCATTGTGTCTATAATTCTATTGCTGCTGACCCTCGCATTGTATTTATCCACCCTACCTTGTAAAAAAGCGGTCCAGTGCTAAAAGTAGAGCTTTACCGTCATTCGACACATTTCTTTTAACAAAAGTTACAGTCGATGGAGCAGCAAATGAAGTTTGCCCTGAAAAAATAAAAATCCCTGTTCCTACTCCTTGTTAGCAGAAAGACATTCCGTTGGTTAATGTTCTTCTTCTCAGTGTGCTTAGTCATTCATTTGCCCCCAACAATATCTTGAAGTGGTGCTTACAGTTGATTGCAACCTGTTCATTTGTGCAAGAAATTTATTTAATTGCATCCATTATGTCATTTCAAGAGCGAAACATTGCCACTCTTCCAGCAGAAATACTCTCTGAAATCTGTGATTATTTCGCGGAAACGGTTCTCCTTCAGTATGCGTCCCTGAACCCAATCCCGACTTTCCCACCAACCAAGCACTCTCATGATGATCGACAAGTCCTGCAAAATCTTCGGTTGACTTGTCGTTCACTACATGATGCAGCAACGGCCAAGCTGTTCCATTTAATGGAGATTGAGTTCAATCAGAAAAGCCTCTCAGCCGCTGATGAACTCTCTCGCAGCCCGCGCATTGCCCCAGTTGTTAAGGGCGTCCGAGTGGTGCTGCGCTATTGCCCAGCTCTGGTGGCTGCCACTGCCACTTCGTTTAAGTCATTCAAAGATAAATTTTTGTCAGATATAGAAGGAAAATTGTTTCGTCAGCTCGGAGGAGATGAACTGAGGCCTGATGAAACGAAGAAGATCAAACGGGCGTTGGACGCTTACTCTACAATCCGGTTTGCGTGGAAAGAATCTCGAGTGCCAGGAGAGCCGACAGAGAAGTTGGAATATTATGAGGAAATAGCGAATCGAGCATACCAGTGTTTCAAATCTCGACAAGAAGAGCAGCAGCAACTGGTAGATGACGGAAGTTTTGCCGCCTCGATCGGTATCATTATCTCTCGACTACCCATAGCGCGGAGCTTGAATATTGCCGACAACTTCACGAGGAAATCTCTCCAGCGTGAGATTAGCAGTCAGCAAGAAATCGCGTGGTTAACTGAAGAGGAGAACATTGTCGAGGTACTTGCCTCTGACATGCGCTGGAAGGATGTTGACCAGACGGAAGAACTTGAAGAAATCATGCCTGCGAGGCTACTGACTGATATTCCTCTTGAGATTTATAAGAATGGAATCGAACTACAAGAGTTTCAGTTGGACGTCTTCCCTGAAAAGAAAGGATACAGCTTGCTCGCTGCTGAGCCGGATTTCCATCTAGCTTTTAGTAAGCTTCAATCATTCCGCTTTGGCCACCTTGGAATGAACCACCTTAGAGTAAGATTGCAACCTTTAGCCGGAGAGGATTTATCGTACATCGAACAATATCTTGGAGCGTGCATATCAGCCACTTCTCTACGCGAAATTGAGCTTCGGTTCTACAATTTCCGTACTCATAATGGCCAAATGGACGACGGCGGCCAGCCCATCAATGCACGAGACCTCTTGAACCAGTTACATAGCTCAGAGCTTGAAATGGTCAACATATCAGATCTCACAGCGACCCAGGATGCAGTTGAGCATCTGGCAAACAGTATAGGGAACACAGCTTCGTTTCTCCGCATGAGCAACATCAAGATACCATCTGGATCTTGGGCCAAAATTTTGGACATACTGCATACAAAACTTGCTAATCACTGTGTTGAGGGAAGATGCGATGCACATGTGTTGAAGCTGTACGGTGGAGAGTTTCCGGAGGATAAAAAGCCCGAGGGAGATTTATTTGATTGGATGGAATCTGATGATGAAGAAGATTCTGACGTTATTGTGAACGCTGATGATTATATAAATGGAAGACGAAGTGACAATCCAGTTGGAAAATGACAAGACGATGCTTTAGGAACGCCATGTCTCGCAGTATCTCGTGGGTTACCCGATGTACTTAACTTTGTCTAATTGTGCTGTTCCCTGTTGAACGCCTGGTAATTTTCTCAGTTAACATCTGACTCGTACACATTGAAACAAATCGCTAATTATTTTGCAATGACACTCGTTTCGCATGCAATCTTTCCCGACCCATCTCGTCCATCATCAAGTATGTTTCTCGTGGTTCCTTCTTCCACCGTGACAGAATACTCTGTTTGTATATTGATTCCTCCCGTATAGGCGCCAGCGCCTCGGATAATGTGCTCTCTGGAGCCGTTGCTCATATCTCCGTCATCATTGCCAAAGTTCGTATACGGCCCAGTCGGTCTTGGTTCGCGGTCCACGCTTCGTAAATCGGACAAGCCAATGCGGCAACTGTGCTTGCTTATCGTCCCATTGCTATGTGACCCTCCTGGATATTCTTCTTGAGACAAGTATGCGCTCCCAGCCAGCGATGGCCAGCGTATAACGTGGATGGCAAAAAGTGACCAGAATTCTTCAATCATCTTCAACACAGTCGGGATACAGGCGGCGATGCAAGCAAAGTCGACTTCGAGCTGGGATACAAGAATTCCAGTGACGGTTCCGTCTACGCAGGAATGTTAATTAAAAGGCATTGAAATGATTTGGTAGACGGATTGCTTACAAGACATATCACCATGCGAGTGTGATGATCGGTATAGTCCATACAGACGAACGATACCTAGTGCCGTTTCCCTGTTCTTGATAAGCAGAATGAACAAGAACAAGCAGTCTGTCTACGTACCCAGCAGCAAAAGTACTCATAATCACAGCAATCGCATATTTACGCCTGTAGGTTATCCTAGAAAGGTATTAGCCCATTGAGGCGAACATGGTCGGGATTGCACTTACGAAGCAAACAGCCACCACGGTAGAAAAACCATCACCGCCGTCGCCGAAACGTTAATAGCAGCGTGTGTGAACCAAAACGGGGCCAAGGTAAAACATTTATTTTGATCCTTTGTCTTGATCCAATTTGCATCAAAATCTGTGCCACACTGGAGGACTGTCGCAATCGATGTTGCCAAACAATATAGTCCAATGTAGACCGCAAACGCTTTGCAAAAGAGGTTGAAAGCCCTCATATGACTTGTAGATATCGCAAGCAACAGAAAAAGCGTTGCTATTTTCGCAATGCCTGACAAAAACTTATAGAGGACCTGGTATACGTAAAACAGCTTGCCGACTGTATGAATCTGCGTGATGCTGAGTTGTTTGGCATGAAGGCCTTCACCCCAGCAAACAAGCACATAACAGAGTATTGTGAGAGTTACAGCCAGTATCTGCAGGATAAGTAAATATGCAGCGGTGTCGCCATTGTGACGAAACTTACATATGAAATGACCACCGTGATATCTGACATGAGAATCCAAAACATTGACTCGCCCCATTCCAGTGTTGACGGGCTCAACGGTGCTCTGTATCTGAATCGGCCCCATAGTCGCATGGCTACGACAATGGTCATTGGAACTAAAACAATTGAAACAGCAATATCGAATTGTTGCCCTCTCGGGTTGTCGAGAGTCGGAGGACTCGTTGAGTTACTGCGCAACGACATGGCGGTCGTCTAGCTACAGCCTGCATTTAGCCAACATGTATGAGTTTGTGTTACTTGTTATACCATAAAAGTAGAGTGAAACAACCATCTGTAAAAGAAGTGCGTTGAAGGCACCGGTATGGGAAGTTGAAAAAGAAAGAAGGCCGAGAATGCGTCGCGTCTAGTACCTAGCGATGTGATGGCACTGCACGTCTGTCCCCCTGTCAGACTGAGCTTGGGACTCTTGCTGCAAGATGTTCTTGGTGCGAAACGGAGCTCAATGGAACCCTACTCTGCGTTATTGGTCGCGGAGGAGCCGTGGGCTTCCTTCTCGAGCCAGGTTTGCAGAATGATGCAGGGACAGGGAGTAAAAATGGAACTCTACGCTAATCTAAACAAGAAACGACGTGTTGTCGTGCGGCTTTGGAAACTAAATCGCTGAGGATGGCACTAAAAAGAGCCTTTGCAGGGAATACTAGTCTTTCATTTCTGTGCGACAAAAGAATTTAGGCATAGCTCTTACGGACGCATCTGCTTAGTTATGGCTGAGGTGCCACAGATCCCGCTGTAGCGCATCAGGCGCAACACGGAAGCATTTTGCGCCACTACATGCTAGCTGACAGGCCAGAATGGGGTCTTTAAAAGTCCAGGATACCTGACAAGTTGTTTCAGATGTCAGATGTGTTTGCTGGTCTCAGTTCGCTCCCACTAGATCAGAAGTATAACCAGTCGTAGATGTTTGTCAGCATATTGAACATGATACAATAATAATCATGGGATTCAGTACAAATAGCCAAAATCAACACCTGTCATCATGTGTGAGAGATATAGCATCTGGCTGGGGCTGCTGCGTTGCACCTTGGTCCTGCGCAGAACAAAAAGCCACTGAGACTGGGCGATCGGTCTCGGGAACCGGTTGGCTGGCTCGACGGGACCCGTCGGCTTCAGCCGCTTATTTCCATCTTAGGGGCTTGCGGCGCTGATCGACCTCCGGACTGGCTCCCCGTGGGACTTCTTGCACCAACTGCATACAGAGGGACAGCTCAGCGCTAACCACTGCCTGGCACGACGCAGGCACCCCTGTTGACTGACCCAGACGTATACTGAACATGTCCGCTCGCCGTGGTTTTTCGGACAGGTGATACACGGGGAACCCATTTCTATGACCCCAGCAGGCACCCCATCGTTGATTATTTAGTCTTTCCTCGTGGTGAGAGGATCCCGCTAAGCGAGCGTTGAACTTTGGATGGCCACGGAAACCTCAATTGCTTGCCGTGGAAAGAAAAGGCCGCAAGACGGCGTGTCATGGTCCAGCGCAGAATAGCTAGTAGACGATTTCTTAAAGCCATAGATGGTTTTCATTAGTCAATACTAATTTCTTGCTGGTGCAAGGAGTGATTACCCCTCCCTGCGTCCCACTTGGGTGCTGTTACTCATGCACGCTAATAGGTAAGCACCATTTCCTTCACAGCAAGCTGGTGGTTGGTGCTGGTTCTTTTGTCTGGCGCTAGGCTGCGAGCTGATGAAAAGTTTTCTCAGGAAATGAAGTTTCAAGGATAGACATCCCCACACGGTCGTTTCCTTCTTGGGAACGAAAGGTGATGGTGATAACGTTGAGTGTGACGCGCTTCATACACAGTGCCATGATCACATTTTTGACTTCGTTCTAAAAAGAAAAAAACGAGATTGCGCTCTTTGGGGGCGACCGTGACTGTTCGTCTGCTGAAGAATTGTGGAAGCCTTCTCTACCAGTGGCTTCGTCCCTCCACGTTTTTTCCATCTCATGTAAATCGGATTGCTACGCCACCAAACAATACCCGATTCCGCACTCCACCCTTCCCGTTGTTTGGCTGGACGTGGCGCCTGGGCAAGAGGGGACTCTGGCTGTTGAAGGCGCTCGGAGGCATAACAAGCAAGCTCAACCTTGGTCGCCCTTGACAGAGATGGTGAGGAGCCTGGTAAGACTAATTACAGGCACCGCTTGGAGCGCAGCCAACATGGTTCTGTGCACTATAATCTAAACTATGACCGGAGACATGGCGTAACTCTGCACAGCAAGCCCTGCATAATGACCTACTGAAGCTGCGCTATTACCCGAATTTCGGCCTGGGCGATCTTGGCTCGGCAAAGAAAAGAAAAAGGCGCTGGCTTCTCAAGACCGAATCGCCGGCGCTCGCTTCTTCTCATATTCGGGTTATAACTAGTGTTTATCTCACTAATTCCCAATAAATCGCCCAATTGACTCGGAGAGAGCCATTTCTACGGCAACAGACTCGCCTGCGACGACGATGGCGAACGATGGCAGCGACGTTGCGTCGCAAAACGGAGTCAAGCGCGACACCGAGAAGAATGCTGTTGCGATCTCTAAAAATGCGACGGACAGCGTTGGCTCTGTTTCAGTCGCAAGGCAGAGACAGCTGTTCAAAGACAAATTATGTTTCAAGTTGGATCTTCACATCTTGACGCCCATGTTTTTCCTCAACTTTTTGTCGCTGATGGGCAGGACAAATATTGGCGCGGCGCTGATTCAAGGGCTGCCACACGACTTGCACCTCAGTGCCATAAAGGTGTTTCTGTGCATTACAATGCCCTTGGTAATGCTGATTTTGTTTGAAGTCCCTAGTAATCTTCTGATGCGGTGGCTGGAAACCAAATTTGGTATCAGTTACATGTGTTATCTTAGCTTGATTACTGTCGGTCTCGGTACGTGCAAGCCAATTGACGATAGCCAGTAGGCTGCTAATTGTGGTGTAGGAGTTGTTACGCTCGGCCAAGCATTCGATCACAGCTACGGATCCATGCTAGCGACTCGATTCGTCATTGGTATATTCGACGCCGGGCTCATTCCTGGATGCGTTTTCGTCTTGTCGCTGTACTATCCTTCGATTCACATGCAATGGCGCATGTCGATGCTCATGGTTGCCAACATCATCAGCAACATCGTATCTAATATCCTTGCCTACGCAATTGCACACATCCATAGCAGCAACGGCTGGCATGGCTGGCGCTGGATCTTCTTGGTTGAAGGCTGCATGACAATCGCCATTGGATTGGCGTGCTGTTTCAGCAAAGTTGGGCGTCCCGAGAAATCGAAGTTCCTTAATGAGGAAGAAAAAGAGCTCATAGCCGCCACTGTCGAGGCTCGTGTTTCTACGATTGGTGTGGCTGCTGAATGGAAGGTTTTCCTCACTAATGGACTGAACTACGTATGGGCGACTCTGTATGTGCTCACCTGTTCCACCACATATTCCGTCGCAATCTTTGCGCCATCCTTTGTGAAGGCTTTCAACCACCAGCTTAGCGTTCCTCAGATTCAAGGACAGGTTGTCCCAGTTTTTGTTGTATCTTCTGCCGCATGTTTGATCACGGCATGGCTCGCTGACCGTTTCAACCATCGCTCTGGGTTCGCCATCCTGGGCTATGTCTTCACAATCATTGGATATGCCATCCTTCATTTTCCTCGCCATTTCAGCAGACAAATAATGATGCTCGGTTTATACTTTGTCTCGATTGGCACATACGTATCTCTGCCAATGGTTTGGACATTGACGTCGCTGAACTTAGCCACTCCATTCCAAAAGGCCATCGGGTCGGGCTTTGTGATTGGCGTCGGAAACGTTGCTGGATTTGTTTCTGCATGGATCTTCAGACTTTCAGAAGCGCCATACTATTCGGCCGGGATGACAGATGGTCTTATACTTACTTGCGTTGCTGCTGGCCTCACAGCAGTCACTTGGGCGTATATTGCCTTCCACAACAGGAGGCTGGACAAGGTCTCCGAGAAGATTGATGGGTTAAGTAGCGGTGTGGTATTTCGATACAGATCGTAAATATATGTTTCACCTTTAAATAGCTTTAAGTTTAAAACATATTTAGCTTGTATTTCAAGATTCAAGCGTCTAATTGATAGCAGAAAAGTGTTGCTGTGAAATGGATTGCAGGCAAATGTTCTATCTAACACGAGAGCCTACGCATGTCATTTCTTGTTCATGCTATCAGCGCAGTTCCACAAGATCAAAGGTCGCACCTTTAATTCTTCTATATTGGTGATACCCCCACTCCACAGAGGTCCTTGCTCGGCAGAGATATCGACCAGTTGCTGCGCCAGCGGAAGATGTTTCTTCTCGTAGGCAAAGGATGCCTCAGACAACGCTGTTGCGATCTCCTCGTTAGTTGCATTTGCAGATAATGTACCGGAACGTATACGTGGATTCCATTCTTGATGAAGAAAAGTGGTGCATCCGATAACACCACACGACATGGACCCTGCAATGTGTGGTGTCATGGCATTCGCAGCGTCACCAAATGTTGTCATGCACAATTCGGGATTGAACAGACGCTCAAGTTTCTCCATGTGCGTAACCTGGAGCCTTTGGATACCTCCTGGGGTTTCCGATTGAACGAGCTGCGGTAATTTTGTTAGAAAAGAACCAACTCAATGTTAAAAGCAGACGAACCCTGAGAATTGTGTCAATCTTGGAACTGCGCTCGGGGAAATGGCCGAGTAGCTCCTCAATAGTGACCTTGTCGTCTCTAGAGAATTTCTTCTGATCTGGGACCATACAAAATGCCGCAACATTGGTCACTGTATTGTTATCTATGGGAAAGATGAGGACGTGCCAGCCTTTCACACCCACAAACATGTAGGTGCCTGCAGCAAAGTCCTCACCAACCAACTTCGCAACCTTACTGGCTGCTACTTTCCCACGATAGACTTGGAATCCAGTGTAGCTGGGTGGTCTGAATGACTCTTTTTGCACAAGTGATCTGCACATCGAATTCACTCCGTCTGCAGCCCAAACAGCATTGACTAGGTCTGTTGTGCCGTCTTGGAATGCTAATTGCAGCTCATTGGGACCGAGTTGAGTAACGCTCTCCAGGCGCTTTCCATATTGAATATCGTTTTTGTCCATGCCCTCTGGCAGCAACTCGTCCAAGAGAGTCATAAGCTCCTCTCTGCCGAGGCGTCCAAATACCTTGCCTTCTGGGACCTCGACATCAGTGATGAGTCTGTCCTCGGTCCCACCATGCCACCACCGCATCCATACCTCGGAGGTGTAACATCTCTTCAAAAGCTCGTCACCCAGCTCGGAGTTTAGGATTTTGGCGGCGATTAAGGTTTGTGGTCCGACTCCATATCCAAATGCTGGCCTCAGAGGCAAGACATCTTGCTCATACTGCACCAGTTCTATTCGCGGGTGTGGCACCGCTGAACAAGCAAGCAGTTTGCCGATCGGGCCAGAGCCAATGATGGCAATGCGAAACTTGTCTGACGCTGTCTCTTTGGCCTGTAACCCGGCCATTTTCGAATTATTTAGACGATGTAGCTCGGAAATAGCGAGAGTGTAAGGAAACCAACCCGTACCAAGTGGGCATTGCGGGAGAGATTGAAAGTATTCACTCGCACGCGCATTATTCACTTGCAAGGCTCTAATGCACGACCTAAATATGTGCCCACATTGGCGGGCTCACCTGGTCCTTTAGGGGACTTATCCTGACATTTCGTTCCCAGCCTCATGGATATGGATGGACGGGTCTCCGTGCTGACACTTTTTTCGCTGTAAAATTTTCTGTCCCACCTAGACCCCTTTATTTCCCCTGTTACATCAAACATCTGGGAATTACTCCAGCGAAACTACGGAGTAAATGATGCACAGTCAGTCGTGGCTAGCTCTCGCTAGCTGGTTTGTGGCAACGGTTGCGTTACGCGGTGGGCCAATTGTTGATGTTGGGTATGCTAAATATGAAGGCTACTACAATGACACATACGACCTCAACATCTGGAAAAGGTGACTCTACCCAACGCTGCACTCAGTGTCAGAGGACTAACTGATTGGAAGCATCCGATATGCTTCACCTCCCATAGGTGGCTTGAGATGGCAGCGCCCGCATCCTCCCAAACGTTCGACGGGCAAGGTTACTCCAGCAAACAAACAGCCGCCTCTATGTCCACAATCCGGAGCATTCGGCACTCCGGCTGTTTACGGATTTAACTCAGCACTGGGGAACGAAGATTGTCTGTATTTGAATGTATATGCTGCCACGAATGCTACAAAGCAGCCAGTCTTTATCTGGATTCGTAAGTGTGAAAAGAGTTGTAACGGTGGGACAGGCGTGTGTGCTAACGTGAGCGATTTCAGATGGTGGTGGCCATTCAGTATTTGGAGCCACATATGACCCAAGTGAGCTAATGAAAACCAATGCAAATGAGTTTATTACGGTGGAAATTCAGTATCGACTGGGTGCGTTTGGATACCTGGCATCGGACGAGTTGAACAAGCATGGCGTCTTGAACGCAGGACTGCTTGACCAACGATTTGCTATGAGATGGGTGCAGGAACATATCGAGAAATTTGGGGGTGATCCCACTCGAGTCACCATTGGAGGGGAATCATCAGGAGCAGGATCAGTGATGTTTCATTCACTTAGCCATGGGGGGCAAGACCACCATTTGTTCAATAACGTAAGTCGTCCCCGGAGTGAGATGAGCCGTCACTGACAAAGCCTACCCAAGGTTATTGCCGCCAGCCCATACAGCCCACCGATATATCCGTATGACCACCAGCAGCCAGAAGGGACTTATGCAGCTTTTGCTGAACTGGCAGGCTGTGGGAAAGGGTCTAGGAATGCATCTCAACATGAAAGCACGTTTAGCTGCCTAGTGGCGAGCGACACAGTCGCTTTACAGAAAGCCAGTGGTCTTGTTTCTACTACAAGAGGGTACTTTGGCAGCTTTGCTTTCTTACCCGTGGTTGATGGCAAATACATTCAGGAGACGCCCTCGAGGCAGCTGCAGCAAGGGAAAGTTGCGGGAAAGAACTTACTTGTCGGAGTAAGTCACTCCAAAGGAGAGTGTTGTTGTCATTTGCTGACTGGTTACAGACGAACGCCAACGAAGGGGTGCCATTGACAAATCCCGAGATCAAGAACCGAACTGAGTTCAATGCCTTTGTCTCGGCTACATTTCCAAACTTCACACCGATAGATGTCAAAGATCTAAATGAATTATATCAAATACAGCATGCGACGGACCCTGATGGAAATTTCACTCGTTTCGACACTCAGGGCACAGAAGGACCTACTGCGCTCACACAATCTGACATGGCTACGGGTATTCAACAGTCGGCATTCAACATTGCAGCTGAGAGTACCTTTCAGTGTCCCGCACAATGGATGGCAGAGAGTTTCAGTGCCGGGGGAAGACGCGCTTGGAAATACCAGTTCTCGCTCACGCCATCATTTCACGGCGCAGATCTGTCCTCGTACTTTTCCGTTGGCGCTACTACGCCGAGTGCGGATTTTCGACATGCATTTCAGAAAATTTGGGGCAACTTTATCTTGAAAAATAACCCCATCATCCCAGAAACCGATGCAACTGCCCAAAAAGATGGCGCTGTGGCTCCAATCCAGGGAGGCCAACTGTATTGGCCCGCGTATGAGACTCACCGTCCAACTTTCATGAATCTCAATACTACGGGTGGCAATGTGAGCCTAACCACGGTCACGAGCGATTTGAGTTATCATGTGAGAGATGGAGAAGGAATTGTGAACGTATTCCGCTTGGCTGATGGTAGGTCGTGGGAAGGAGGCCGTGGTGAGAGATGTAGATTCTGGCAGAGGGCAGCCAGACATGTGCCTTACTGAAGCTTGGGTAAATTCAATTTCTATTTTCTATTGTCGTCATATATTCATACAAATTTTCGAATATTTAGGAGCGCAAAGCATCCTTTTGACTTTGCGAACTCGCGCTCATTGGATTAGACGTTGGTAAAATCCCTTCAGCTGGCTTTTTCTTGCCGCTCTTTGCCACATTGTACACTAGACCGCTTACAAAGCCCATAAGAATGGCAATGACGCCACCGAATGTGACGGGATCAGCGAAAAAGATGATGCCAGCAATGGCGAGAGGTAGCTTGTTGAGGGCACCGACCATGGCGTGCGTCGTAGATGATGTGACACGAATACACCAGGCTGTGCAATAGGAAATGAGAATGGCACCAAGTCCAGAGTAGATCATGCCTATAACGAGGCCCTGTTTCGCTGATGGAGGGAAGTTGTTGTTGAGGTTCTGGCTCGACCAATCTTCCAATACCAAGGATCCCAGCAACAGTACAGGGATAGTGAGGACATTGTTATAGTAAATTACTGGGAGAATTAGCGAATAATTTTCTCACAAATACCTGGAATGTCTGCAACTTACCACCCCAGTTATTAACAGTAGTCGTCTTCATGGTTTTTCTCATGCTAAGTGTGTACATGGCAGTACTGATGACATTGATGAGCATCCAGAAGTATCCCGCATTGAGCGTCGATACATGGTGAAGACTTGAGGCATTGTTGAAATCGGACCACGCAGCGACGACGGAGCTGACCACCATCAGGATGAAGGACATGAGGGCAAGTGATGTGACGCTACCGCCAAACCAGAGCACCTCGCCATACGCAATAGCAATGACCGTGAGATTCTTAAAAATGGTGTACACAGGTACCGAAAGAAACTGCAGAGCCTTGTTGCTAGTGAAGATCATGAAGACCAAAAGCATAGCGACAGGGAAAACTGGTCTGTGTGAGAAAGTTTCAACGCGACGAATGAGTTATGATAGCAACGTACATTTCTTGGCGCTTTCGAGATTGAAGCGTTCCATGTCAATGAGACGGATCCCTTTGCATGCAAGAACAGCCCCAGCGCAAATAATATGCTACTTAATCGTTAATGAAAGCCGGCATTGATGGATGGTAGGGCGCAAACCTGAATCGCCAGATACAACAAATGCAAATTCCAGGAGTGACCCGAGACAATAAACTTGTTCACCAAGGTCATGCTGATGGATGCGAAGCTATATGCCAAGACAGCAGCAGTGCCACTGTTTTCCAGTGAGGCAATGAAGCCCGGCGTGGTGTGAGTCCTCGGGGTGAAGCGGTCCTTGCCGTCGTCATCCCTCTTGCCATTCATCTTGCGAGCAACGTATCGAAACAGCCCAGCGATCAAGCCAAACGTCAAAAGGCCCATAAAGAATGACTCGAGTTGGTTAGGGTAGATGGAGGAGTGAGCTTGACGCGTTTTTGGAGATGCAATGGAGACGTGGCAGTGTTTTGTTTTTCTTCCTTTTCGATGAGGGTTTGCAAATCATGAAGGTTTGGCCAAATCGGGTAGCGCAAAAGGGGTGTTGCTATAACGGTGTTCCCCACCAGGCCTTGGCGCCCGCGTATTGGAGCATGGGAAGGTGGCGGCGATTGACAAGGTGTCCCAGGAGCATCGAAATAGAATCAGTCAACGTTGATAAAAATGTAAAGTTGGCTCGATTGTGAATTAAGCTCTACAGTAATTTGATTCATTGAACACAACAGGCTGCTTGGATTTGGAGATTGACCTGCCTGCACAAGCGGAAATTAAGCTCTCACAGCGATAGGTATTCACCAGTAATGGGCACAGAGTGTAAGTGGCAAGGTCTCTTTAGATTGCTTTCTACAACGCGAGGCGTGCAGTCCACTACTTGTCTGCGCGGGCCTTGCCCTCCTCTGCATACTCCCATGGAGTCTTGAACTCAGCCGGGCCAAGGGGACCTTGATCTCTGCCATGAGGAGTCAAATCTAACCAGGCATTGGTGGCAGTGATATTGTCAATATCTCCATAGTTGGAATAAGTGTGGTACACTTTTCCATCTTCAAGCTGGAACACACTCAAACCCGGCATCTCGCCTTTCCAGGGCCCCTTTCGCCCACTGGCCTCCAACTCGGCCTTGGTTTTGAAGTTGTATTCAACCGGTGCCTTATCTTCGTCAAGGGTGACGTGATAATCGTAGTTGAAGTCACTTCCGAGGCTGCTCACCCACTGGAACTTCCAGAAATTCTTATTTTTCCAGGCAGTGAGCTTCTCGATTGGTGCTCGAGAAATGACAACGAGGCTGGTCTCCCTCTGCGCCAAGTGACGAAGATCAGGGAAATTGGCAGCCATAAACGCACAGCCAGTGCATCCATCTTCCCAATTTGGTTCGAACATGTAGTGATACACAATAAGTTGAGTGTTGTTGGGACCAAAAAGATCCTTGAGGGATAGGGGCCCGTCTGGCCCTTCGAATTGGTAGTCCTTCGTGACTGGCACTGCTGGGAGTTGGCGCCGCTCTGCGAGCATGGCATTATTTGCGGCCACGACTGCTTTTTCTTTTTCCAGGAGGGCAAGGCGAGCCTCCCGCCATTCCTGAACAGTAGCAATCTTGACGAATAATTTAGACATAAACTGTGGTGTTTGTTGGTTACAGTAAGGCCACTTACCTTGCTGGGCATTGTTGATCTTCAATTCAAGAAATTGGGCTGCGAAGTAGTTTGTGATAGTCTGATTGTGTTTACAGTGTTTGGATTACAAAGGAGAGGTTGCATGATGATTTTTTCTCTTCTTTATACTTTTGAAACCACAGCGAAAACCTTTGATATCATCTTGTGAACAAAATTCACGATCGTTCACGACAGAAACCGTTGTATTCTGTATCGTTTTTCGCATTCCGACAAAAGCAGGACGTTGCCTAGCGCCACTCCTTCGGTTGCGACGATCGTTTTTGGGTTAAGCAAGGAACAATAAGCTTTGTTCCACATCGACCTACA
Organism: Simplicillium aogashimaense; assembly: GCA_028455935.1. Lineage (NCBI taxonomy): Eukaryota > Fungi > Ascomycota > Sordariomycetes > Hypocreales > Cordycipitaceae > Simplicillium > Simplicillium aogashimaense. Next base: position 1,676,335 of record CM052010.1, on the reverse strand, counting down.
CATCGCGGGGGCTCTTTGCCATTCAGCTCTACGAGCTAGAGTGCGTGAATGCGTCAAGCCCCAGGCAGCAATGCGCCTAGCGCAAAAGCGAAAGCTTTCTGGGCACAGCTGAACACCCAGCGAGTCTTTCAACTTTAATTCAAACAAGCCTGTAGTTGAACTCAAGCACACGGTTCTGTGCCCTTTTCGCAACTTGGAACGAAATCACGAATTTGAGTGTCATCATGAACCGTAGCGATTATTCAAGCCATATCTCACCCGACACCGCTGTTAACCTTTTGTCCACAAACCGCAATCATCGATCACTGGAAATTGACCAGCAGCCCCGTAAATATCCGGACATTCCATCTGCACACCCTAGCAAGATCTTTTCAAATTCATCAGTCATCAACCTTACAGTAGTGGTTCGTACTATTGATGTACCAGATGTCTGACCCTGGACCACTGTCATGACATAAAGGGTGGTATGACTTGCCAAGGTACTTGTCACGTAGGGGCATGAAGCCACTGAATGCAAATATGCTATTCTACGTGATGCGCATGCTTTCTGCATTTTTACGGGTTGGCAACGGCAACAGCAGCCTTTTGTTATACACCGTTAGCCGCCCGTAGCTAGAAGTACTATCCTAGTATCCAGGCCCCCTATCTTTTGGGCCGATGTATACAATACATCGCCTTGGTCAACTCAAGAGAGAGCATATTCCGAGGCGAAAGTCGCAGCTTGTTTGGAGGAGGAGATGGAGAACGGCGACGAGGTCATGATTGAGCTTCTGTGCACCGTCCAGATCAGAAGACTACAGGGTTGGGTAAGAGACGATGACTAAAGGCTCAATTTACATAACGTAGTATAACAAAGTGGTGGTATAAATGGTACATATTGTGGCTCTTTGGTAGCTATAGCCAAGCTACTTTGTATGCCGCTTTCTTATCATAAAACATCTCTCCCGTGCTGGATAGTCTACAATTATAATAACTTGTCTGAATTTTACCGGTACAAAAGGTGAACCTATAACTACTATGAAAAGTCTTGGCGTACTTCTACGACACAACTGGCTTTCAGGGGGCTGGTGTTGGGGAGCAGTAATGGTTGCTAGCAAAATTGGTGACTGTTGGCGCTACTGTAGCTCTGTAAGCGCTGTTGGTGTAGTCTTTTACTGGATAGTTAAAGTTGGGGTTGTAAAAATATGGAGGGTCTGCTGATTTGCAGCCTAGCTGCGAGTACTGGTTTATCATATTATGCATACATGGTTGCTAGAAACCGCTAGTTAGCAATAGTTCTGCTTCCCTTCAGGAAAAGGACGGCAATTGCACTTACACCAAAGGGGGGGGGGGGGGGGGGGGGGGGGGGGGGTCAGAGATAGCTGTAGGTGAAGGCGCTTGCGTGGGCGACTTAGTACCAGTCGCCATGTACGAGGGACACCAATATGACATCTCAAACGCGATGACGGTGCTTGCCTGACTAGGAACCGCGCAGACGCCATTGGCGCAGTCGTGGACACCATAATTGAAATTGGGGCACGGCACATACACGCCACATCCTTATATAGTCATGGCGATAGTCTTGTGGTTGAATGAAGTAATACAGTATAGAAGCTGCCAATATAAAGGGACGTGGGCCAATATAAAGGGACGTGGGAGCAGTAAGACTATCTGACACGCAAGTCGCCAAACCATTCAACAAGGCTCGGGCGGCTCAATAGCATCTTTGTTTCCTACCTCACCCGAACTTTATTAGTGGACAGGTATGTTTCCTATGTAGTAAACTGAGCATGTATTACAGTACAATCAAACAAGTGCGCTCCGTGCCAACGGGATGTATCTTGGCCATTAATGGGGAGGCAAATGGATATGGGCTATAGAGATATGTTTTAATTAGGCCAAAATTGGAGGAGCTAAAAAGATACCTAGGACTACCAGCAAAGCGAGTCTCAGCCATGTTTGACTGCATGTGGCCCGTGTTCAAATACAAAGTTTATATACACATGCTGGACAACTATTTCGGCCCGCCACTGTACAAACGATGACCTTTTCGAGCACCGTACGCTGATCAGCGGACAGTTTTGGCGCCATCGACATGCGGATGAAGAGCTGACTTTAGACTTTGAGCCAGGGACACATAGGCATCCACGGGCCTTCACATGGGCGGCCACTTTCGGCTAGCTTAATTAACAAAGTATTAATAGTTGAAGTAAAAAGTATGCAATGCCAATAAAGTAGTTTTCGCACTGTCATGTCCACTTACTCTTTTTGGCAAACACGAAAAAGGAGGAAGCTACTTATGCGCAGAAGAATGTCACGGCAAGTAATGAGATGACACGTCCTTTCGGATAGTCGGCATGCCGAACCTTTGTGGTAACTTCAAGCCCCCTAATATGCAGCTATGAGTGGCTTTCTACTACTGTACCTACTACCTGTAAGCGTCTTGCACCAAGCCGCGACCCCCAATCTGTGTCAGTTTAGAAGACCAACTGAAGACGAATAATACCTCAGGTCAATACCTTAACCGGGCAAAGCTTTGACCGCTTCAGATGACGAAAGATATTGTCGGGGTTTTAATTTTACGATTCGCTTGATATCATTAGAACCGGATGACTACTAGCACGCGGGTATAGTTCTGCCGGGAGCCTCTGTCGCGATCACATAGGCCATGCCATCCTAGCCGTTGAGCGAGTTATTTGGAAACATCCTAAACTTGTCCTCCTGTCGCTAAGGCATAGTCCGATCTCTGCTCGCTAGTCCACCTACTACTGACTGCTACATCCTCCCCACGTAGTAGTCAAATCATCCAGCGGCGTTTCATCCATCTATGGTAATTAGTTGGGGGCGCGGTGACGGTAACGTAGCGATGTTCTGTCGCGTTGATGAATGCCACAGCCCGAATAGGCAGGAGTTTAGCCAAGAGTAATTTGAGATACTGGAGCCTGTGGAATCGGAGAAGCGGACTCGCATGCTGACAGCAGTGAGATTCTGCTTTGACTATTATGGACACTGGCCAGCCCATTCGCTCGACGGAGTAAGTTACCCCTGGCAGTTACCTCTTCGCGGTACTGGGCACAGCAAACTAGCTCAGGAACCAGTTTCATCCACCCCACCATTGATGCTCCCGCGACATGGTCAGCAGGGATACTCTCTGCACCCCAACCCATTGCCGCCAGAAGACGACTGACATCGGCCCTTCATAATTGTACTTGCTAAGCTTTCTTCACGGGTAGAACGGCTATTCCCTGATCACACGCGCGATAATAAAGTGATCCATGTAACGTCTCTTCAGAGTAACATGATGAAGTCTGTGGCAATCTTTCGGGTTGGAATTCCACTCTCCTTCCTTGTCTATATAATATTCTAAGCCCCCAGTGCTTACGGAGAATATATTTCGTAGATCATCTCGCCAATCAATAGCTCCATTCCTTTACAGCTATTTCATTTCTCTTGTATATACCTTCCTTGCATATATTCTCTTCTGACGAAATTTCTCCGACATGTTCTCCAAGCTTATTGCCGGGCTTGGGCTAGCTGGACTAGCTGCCAGCGCTCCTTCGGGAGATCGACATGATCTTGTTACCAGGCAGGCGCCTGGAGCTCAAAATGTCGTGTACTGGGGCCAAAACGGCGGTGGAACAGTTGAGAACAACGACCTTTCAAGCTACTGTACACCTACCTCCGGAATTGACGTGCTTGTGCTTTCCTTCCTATATCAGTTTGGCAATGGAAATGACATCCCCTCAGGTACCATTGGTCAGTCGTGCTACATTAGCACTGCCGGTCAAGGTCAGAACTGCGAAGCATTGACTGCTGCCATTTCCAAGTGCAAGTCGGCTGGAGTGAAGATTATTCTCTCCATTGGTGGTGCCACGAGCTCGTACTCTTTGCACTCCCAAGCCCAGGCAGAGTCCATTGGCCAGTACTTGTGGGATTCCTACGGCAATTCTGGAAATACAACCGTGCAGCGCCCTTTTGGTAACAACTTTGTCGACGGATGGGACTTTGATATTGAGGTCAACGGAGGGTCGTCGCAATACTACAAGTACATGATTGCTAAGCTTCGCTCCAACTTTGCAAAAGACTCTAGCCACAACTATTACATCACAGGAGCTCCCCAGTGTCCTATTCCAGAGCCCAATATGGGGGAGATCATCAGCAGCTCTCAGTTTGACTACCTGTTTGTTCAGTGGTACAACAATAACAACTACACCGTCCCTTGCGCGTTACCCATCAATGGCAATGCCCCTTTCAACTATAACAACTGGACTTCATTCATCGCATCCACACCGTCTTCGAATGCCAAAATTTTCATCGGAGTTCCTGCAAGCACTCTTGGAGCTAACGGTACGCCAAGTGGAGCAACTTACTATGCTACTCCAGAGCAGCTGGCAGGCATCGTGAACGAATACAAGAGCGATGCTCACTTTGGTGGAGTGATGATGTGGGCTGCTGGCTTCTCTGACGCCAATGTTATTGACGGGTGCACATACGCTCAACAGTCCAAGAATATTCTTCTCAAGGGCTCTCCGTGTGGCTCTGGACCTCCAACTTCAACTCACACACCCCCTCCTGGATCATCAACAACCTCTAAGCCAGCTACTGGCCCAACATCCACTACGACTGCTCCAGGCTCAACACAAACAGGAACGGTTGCCCAGTGGGGACAGGTACGCATTTATATTTCTCACTCTTCGGATATTTATTGTGATGCTAACATGGAGCTAGTGCGGTGGCCAAGGTTATGATGGTCCAACTCAATGCGCTTCCCCATACAAGTGCGTTCAGCAGAGTGCTTGGTGGTCATCTTGCCAGTAACATAATTGAGTACATCAATCAACTAGGTGAAGAATTCTCTGTAAAAGTTTGTTTAGATTGTACATATTCAAACACTATATTGTTCAAAAGCTACGGCATAGATGTTTCGACAAGACCACTATTGATCACCATGATGTTGTATTGAGGTTAAAGCGAGTAGTCTATCAGTCTCCGATGCGAAATGTGCCGGGCGACACTCAGAAACAATCTCGCTATGAGCATGAGACTAACCCTATGAGCTTCTCAGTCTAAGAGAATATTGATAGCTTACAGTACCACAGCACCTTCATAAATTTTACGCGTTTAATCTCGTTTTCGCTTGCTGTTCTGCGCTTGATCGACAGCATTGCGCCGGCAAGTGGGAGGCAGCATTGGGTTCTTATCAGGCGTCATTATTCCCCTCAGTGAACCCCGCCTCGAACGAACTTGACACTCACACCCTGCATCAATCTTTTACATTAAATCAACGCCAACAAGCTTAGGAAGCTCACAATGGTCTACACTATCGTCGTTCATTTATACGCCAAAGCTGGCGAAGAAAACATCTCAAAGCTCTCTGCCAAGCTCATTGAGGCCAGCCGCGTATACTCCAATGACAAGGAGACCATTTCCTGGTTCGTCATGCAAGACACAAAGGATCCTCGTGCATTCACCATTGTCGAGCGTTACGAACAAGAGAGCGTAAGCCTATAACCATAACTATAGTAATGGAGCCATTGTATTTACTGATGTTGTTGCAGAGCCAAAAATACCACCTGGAGAATCCTTACTGGCAGACGTTCGATCCCTATGTCATCCCCCTGCTGGAGAAGCCAATGGATCTCAGAAGGTTTGAAGAATTAGATACGAGCAAAGATGTGGTTGTTCCACAGTAAATACATGATTAGGTTATGTACTAGGTGCTTCACAGACACACCGTCGTCTCAAATAGATGCCACAGAGCCGTTTGCTGCATCTTTCTCGCACATTCATTGTTGTTCCGTCAAATAATATTTTGCACCACTGTTTCTTCTTTATTCACAACTACCTTCGGGTAATTTAAAGCCTCCAGGAAGTAGCTTCTGGAAGACTCTATTAGGATCATACTTGGCTGCGACCTTCTTCAGGTAGGCAGCGTTATCTGCACCGTAACCGCAGATTGGGTCCTGGTTCAAGCCAGCGTAATTGATATAAACAAAAGGGAAGTACTGATTGTTTTTCGTGGTGATGGCCACGGAAGAATCGATGAATTTCTGTCGCGCATCTTGCATCATGCTGTCAAGGCTCTCGTCCTCCCAGCGGGATAGCAGCCATAGGACTAGAGATTGAGGTTAGGGAGCGAGTGCACAAGGCGGCCTTGGGATTGGGGCTGCTTACCTATTTGGTCTTCGTTTACCGTGTCAAGCCCCAGAAGGTTGCCTCCGCGTTTCTGACTGTATGCCTGCTGGACTGTAGGTTGAGGGACAAGAGATACCAGCCATTGGATCTTATCCTTGGCGGGGATGGCATTGTAAACTGCGTCCCCAGCATCCCAAATTTCCCGTAGGGTCTGGAGGTCATTGCCTATGGTTACACTAGCAGTCACATAACTAGACATAAAGTTAGAACGTCTTTCACGATATTTATGGCACATTTGTGTGCAGTACTCACCGATAACCCTTTGGCACAGCTTCACCGGTCTCGTGCGCAATATCAGCCAGCGAAGTATGACGAGTCGTGTCTTTGATTTGGTTAGGTATGCCCAAAAAGGCATTCACTGCGGCCGGTTTCTCGATGTTGGCGGTATTTGTAAGTTCCAAATCCACAATCTGAACTGCGCCTCCAGAGAGGTATGTGGTGACAATCTGGACACCGGAGTCAACGTCTTTCTTGTTGTTGCCCACAAAATCGACAAAATTCTTGGTGAGATTCTTGATCATATCGCCACGGTTGGATGCGGTTCCTTGCAGGTTGACAAGTAATTGACCACCCCAGACCTGACCAAGCTCAAATGCTTCGAGCTTGATACTGGTAACAATTCCAAGATTGGTACTTCCGCCTTTCAGAGCCTTGAACAAGTCTGGTCGGAGTTTCTCATTTGCATGTATAACCTCTCCAGACGCCAACACCAACTCGTAGTCCAAGATGTTGTCCACAACCCAACCCTTGGAGGCTTGGAACAAAGATTGGCCACCGCCAACGGCAAGACCACCCACGCCGACATCAGGGCAAATGCCACCCGTGAAGCCAATATTTTGTTTCTCAAACACATTGTAGGCTCCACCCCAGGTGAGACCAGATCCCAAGACCACAAAGGAGCGATCTGGTGCCAGGTATGTTGAGTTCAAGTAGTGAAGATCAATGGAGACACCATCGTTGATGCTATTGGCTCCTGGGTTTGCGTTGTGGCCACCTGACTTGACTGCAAATTTGCATCCATTTTGGACAAATGTATTTACAAGCTTGGACACGTCCTTGGCGGACTTTGGCGTGGCTACACAACCTGGATGCAAAATCGATGTGTTGGACCAACGAGAGTTGACAAGTTTGTCATATTCTGCGCTCGAAGGACCGATGTAGATTGATGGCAAAAGCGATGATAGGCGTTTGCACTGTATAAAGTATTTATCAGCATTGCTGCGGTTCCGAAGCCTCGGGAATATTGTCTTACACATTCTACACCAGATGAGGCGGGGGTTGCATCCACCAGCAGAGCGCTGGTGATGGCGAAAAGCACAGTGAAATATTTCATTTTGTGTTGCTGGGGCAAAATAGATTATTCCAAGTTACAGTCGAAGCAAAGGGAACTGCGAGATAGCCGTTACAAATAGTATCGCGCAAGGTTACATCCGGCCGAGGCCCCAATATATATCCCAATGCAACCAACAATGGAAGGTGAAGCAAGGCAATCCAGGCTCGGCCACTGCAGGTGACGCTATGAGAGTTGTAAACTCAAGCTCGTAATTGGGTAGTGAAATCCGTCACGGGGCGATCCTGAATCCTTCAAAGCACATTCGCATACCTCGCTAGGCGTTTAAGGAGCCTGGTCATTCCGAAGGGGCGGTATCGCCTCTATTAATATAGGCTATGGAGCCTCGCTCATGTACAGTACATTACTTGTGGTGCTGAATTTCTTACTTGTAAATTAGGGCCGGAGACATAAGCTGATATAATACCTGTACCATGTGTCAATCGGATTCTGCTCGCCGATTTCCGAAAATGTTTTAGACATTGTGCACTCGACATGGGCAGCTACGCAAAATACTGGACAAAAAAAACAGTGAAAAATAAAAAAACAGCACATCACTGATCCCTGCACTATGGATTTGTGTGCGTCAGCAAATGCAACGCTGTAGTGTGCTAGCCGCGCCCGCTGCCTGGCGGATGTGCCGCAAGTTGATCATCGAGAGCCTCATTTTCACCCAACAAACGAACGAACGAAGGATATGAGGATCCAAATTATTGACAGCCTGCATTACGCTATTCGTATTTGAAAGGGTGGTGACAAAATAGGGGAGCATATCTACTCGGCATCTTGCGTCTTGTGCGTACAAGGGTACGCCCAGTCAAATCAAAGCTTGGACTTGAAAACAGCTTCCCGAACCACGGCGATTGAGTCTACACCAGAGCCATCCCGTAATTTCCTGCGGAGGATTTTCCCTGCAGCACTCTTTGGGATAGAGCTAACAACTTCAATTTCCGCCACCCACTTGTGCCTAGTCTTCTTAGTCTTGACAAAGCTTAGCAATGTCTTTGCGGCTGCTTCCGGAGACTCTGAAATGCCTGGCTTCAGCGCCACGTAGGCCTTTGGCCGCTCACCAGCACGGTCATCAGCAATACCACAAACTGCAACATCACTGACTAGTGGATGGCCCAAAAGAAGATCCTCGAGTTCCGCCGGCGCAACTCCGATACCCTTGACCTTGATCATGTCTTTAATGCGGTCCGTGATTGAAATCATGCCTTCCGAGTCAATCATTCCAACGTCGCCTGTATGCAAGAAACCGTCCTGATCAAATGTTTCTGCCGTTGCCTTTGGGTTATTCAAGTACCCCATGGTGATCTGTGGCCCTCTCGCCCACAGCTCACCGGGTGTATCAGTTCCGCAATCCTTCCCAGTGGCAGGGTCGACAATGCGCAGCTCTGTTGAGCCTACAAGGGCGCCAACTTTGACGGCGTATTTGTAGTCATACTTCGATGGCGGGTGGCCACAGATGACAGAGCATGATTCCGTCATGCCGTATCCCTGCTTAAAGCCAGTTCCCGGAAATTGCTGCTCAAGAGCAGTGAGAATTTCTTGTGATAATGGTGCGGCGCCAGAGGAGAAGCGTTCGACATGGGTAAGATCGTATTTCGCAACAAGCTGTGGGTTTCGAACCAGTTGGATGATGATGGGAGGTACCAAGAGTAGCTCCTTGACTTTGTAGTCCACAACAGCTTGCAATGCAACCTCCAAAGAGAACTTTGGTACAATGTAAACATGCGCATTTAAGAGAATGGGCAAGTGGAATTGGTGCACAATACCCGTGATATGGTAAAAGGGAAGCGCTGCCAAGATTCGTCTGTGATCGCTAGGCGTGATTTCCAGCATTTGCAAACACTGAGCGATGACATTGGCGTGAGATATCATGATTGCCTTTGGTAGCCCTGTGGTGCCGCTACTGAAGCCGAGATATCCGCAGATTTGCTTGTTTGTCTTTCCAGGGGGTAGTTGCCAAGGCGCAACCGCCTTTCCTAGCCTCTGTCCTTCACCAATTAGAGTTTCGACGTTCTTCATGGCTGGCCGTGAACCTTCTACCAAAAAGACGTTTTCTTTTGGAATCCCAATCTTCGCAGCTGCTGCCAAAGCATTGTCTGCGATGTCTGGTGCTGTGAAGATAAACCTCGCCTTGCTAATGCTTAAAGTATGACGCAATTCATCGCTGTTATAATCAGGGGAAGCACCGCAAGCAATGCCGCCTATCCGCACAGCAGCAAGCGCAGCAATAGGGAAGTACAGCGAATTTCTACTGTAAACGACAACAACGTCGCCCTCAACAAAGCCGTACGACGTTGACAACGCGCTTGAGAGAGCAGCTGCATACATTTTCACATCGGCATAGCTGACATGCTTCTTGGTTGCTACATCTGTGAAACCCTGGACTTGATGAGAGGGCGACGGCGGCTTGTATACCTGGCCAGACTCAAACAGCCATTGCCAGACGGTGAGATCCTGGGGGTCTAGACTCTGGTCAGATATTACAGATTCTCAAGAAGATATTCACGTACAATTGACATCCGGCAGTACAGATTTAAAGACCATGATGAATAGATACTGCCACTTTAAGTCGATGATGTGTAAACAGAAAACAACAGTGGGAGGAACATGCGGGGGTGCATCGGAGGAAGTCCGATTCTGGGGAAGAGCTATAAAGTCCGTTCCAAATAGCCGACCTGCCTCATCTCCACTACTCTTTGGAATAGAGCTCGACAACAGGACCTCCTGGCCAAATTGGTTTCTGCATGGCTCAATAACTTGAACAGTCTCCAGCAACAACATATGACAGTGAAGATGCGTCGCAAAATCCAATGTGAGAGGCTTCCACTGACCTGAACTATAACAAGCTAAACCCAGATTAATTAGATATTCACGTGACGCACAACTTATTCATACTAAATTGTGAAATCTAGATTAAATGAATTAAGCTGGTAAGCTTAAGTCTTTGTATTTACGGGAGATATAGCTTAATACGCAATTCTAATTCTTCAAGTACTTGCCTAGTTGTGTTATTAGGCTAATCTAACATGAACAACCAAGTCTGTAGGGTAAGCCGGCGGGTAATTGCACCAAGGAGTGAATCACGGCCAATGGATCTAAAAATTGCTATTTCAAAAATCGAATATATCATTAACTAGGAATTCATATTAAGCTATTCAATTACAAAAGGCTTGCTGGTTCCTACAAACGCTGTGATGCCGTTGATCAAGTCTTTAGAATCCCCGTAGTACTTAAATCTGTAAGTGCCCTTCTCCGCATTACCTGAGGTATCCCAGGAGAAGTCGACCTCACTATAGCCAAGAATAGTGCTGGTACGACGCCAGGTATAGACCAAAAACCAATCATTGTCATCGTGCACTTGAACCCATTTGCTACCGTCCTGTTTCTCAACAGCAGCAAATGTCTCCCCGAGGCGTAGATTGTTGCGAGGGTTGGCGCCCTGGAATGTAGCTTGAACAGTGTCACCGAGCTTGTAAGAAGCTTCGGGAGCTTTCAATACTTTTCCAAACGGCCGTCCAATCGGAGGACTGTCATAGATTACCCCTGGGACTAACCTGAGAGATGACTTTCTGTTATCTGGGGGTAAAGTACCCTGAGGAGGCCTTTCAGTGGCATCGGACTTCAGGTAGTGCATGCTGCTGACTGTAAGATTGATGTAGGCATCAAGTTCGTGCCGGCCAAAGAGAGTTGAAGCGCCTTCATATCGCTGCACATCGTATTCCTCTGGTGTGGTGACGTAATGTGCGTATGTGTTGGCCGGGCTGCCAAGAACCACGACGGGATTCTTGGTAAAGGATGTGGCGTGTTTGCGCACCGCTTCCTTCCAGCGACGACCGCTCATGGTAGTGACTTCACTAGGGCTTGCAATAATGAAAAGCTGACCAACTCGGAACATTTGAACATCGACGATGCTAGGCTCCCATGCATACGGAGTGTTGAGTTCTCCGGCACTGAGGAAAATGGGCTTAGGCTTTTGGCAATCCTCTTGCTTCTTTGATGGGTTCTTGATCAAGCGCAAGATAGGTTCCCATTCTGGATTGTTCGGCTTGCCAGAGTCACTCTGAACAAAGTCGAACTCGCCACGGCCGTCCGTAGTGCCAGCAGCGAATGAATATCCCAAAGCGGCTGGGCAAGTCATAGCCTTCTCACCACTCGGCAAGACGAACTCCCAGTACCGCATATCGTGGTAGAAGTGGAATGCCTTGACAGTAGATCCAGTGACTCGGGTTGGGCTAGATTTCATGCTTGCCTAAGGTATCTAGTTAGTTCGAACATTAAACATTGACTCAAACTGCGAAGCTCACCAAAATTTCTTTTGCGCCCTTGACTTGTCGCTGCGCAATTTCGTAACAGCTACTAGCTCCCTGGTCCTGAACAGTCCAGTGTGGTCCACGACCTTGGCACTTTGCGACGGTACCATCCGCACAAGTGGCATGTTCAATATCGCATTTCATGTTGGATCCATCTTCGCACCATGCTCCCTCGATGTTAGGTGTTGCATCGCCTAAATTAGCTTGACTATAGCCTGCAATGAAGTCATCGGCAAATGCTGAGTCTTTCTTGGCTTCTTGTTCCGTCAGCCATGCAGCCAGTGCCTTGTTGTCGCCAGCTACATGGGTATTGTTGCGGTACAACGACGTGCCATGAACCGGGAACCAAGTGAGAATTCCTGCGACTTTCTGGTCTGAGGCGCGAGTAAGTCGAAGAAGGGTCATGGTGGTATCAGTGGACGCATTGTACAGGGCACGCTCCTCTTCAGGGTTGTGCAGGTACGCCCACAAGGACCGGTTGATAGCTGCATCTGTGATCTCGGTTGTACCAATATCGAGATTGCCCTACATTTCTCGTGTCAGTCATATACAACTTGTGGTTAATGGCCTTAGTTGCTCACTTCAGTAAGGCTCTCATGGGCGCGCTTGATCGAGAGTACAGCTCCATCAACAATGGCCTGGTAACTCTGGTCGTTAAACCCATAACCGGGAATCTGAGGTATAAGGTAATTATTCCAACCACCTGGGCTTGAGTGGCTATGAACAGCAGCAAGTGCAACGTTGTCCTGTCCGTAAACAGAGTATTCGTTCCCTGCAGCTGCCAGTGCTTCAAGAACACCGAATCTCACCGCAGTATCTCCCACCAAGTTATCCAACACAACATAAACGAAGCGGTCCTTGGGATTCTTGACGTCTCCAATGATGAAAGCACGACTGTGAAGTCTTTGCCGAATGCCTCCTCCGACTTGGTCCAAGTTAGCATACCCAGTTAGAACGATATCCGCAGCAGGGCCAGTGATGTCTGCCTTTCCGACCCCAATCAGATATTTGTCACCGGTTGTCCCCGCTCTTGCGAATTTGCCAAAGCCGTCGGCGGTGGTCTTCGGTCGTGCAACAACACCGCTATTGAGAAATAGCAGTGCTGTGAAGAGGGTGCATAGCCAACTCAAATACATGTTGGACGCAAGCAGTAAGACCAAGATTTCGTCTTCTAGTAGATATGAAATTGCCCCTCCTTTCAAGGGACTAACTTCATCTTTTGTCAAACGGGGCGAACGTTGGCTTTAATAGGCCAAGTTGTACAGTACTACCACACGCGACTCGCACGCTCGCCAATCTTGTCCATGGTTGCCCACAGCGTCAACAGCATGTTCTGCTACCGAGGTCCCCGTGATGAGATCCCTCGTATGGTCATTTCCCCATACCCAACCCAGATTATCTAATTTCGCGGGGAAAGATTGGCTTGATTAACATTTTAGCGGCATGGTTAGCGCATGATCAGCGGCGAGCTGTAAGCCTCTGCCTGCTAGATTAAGCTTAGTGCATCCCGGGTCACCGCACAAAGGGTAAATAAACACTGCAGTGACCATACGAATGCCGAAAACTGTCTCGTAAGGTCAGCTAGATGGTGTCTTAAATTTGCGGAACCGGTTTTTTTACATATCCCGAGTTGTGAAACCCTCACCTGAGGGTCGGGCGAATAAATAGTCCTTGCAGGAGGATCGCATACAACTGTGCCATGTTGAGCTGTTTCATTTGTAAAGCCAATTGGCGCCTTTTCGTGAATCTTTACGAACCAATCAGAGTGCCAGGAAATGCCCGATACAATATGACTACAGCGTTGCCTTGGGTGCAAATGCGACGTTGCCCGAAGGCTGATATGGCAATGCAACTTATATGCTGCTTCAATCACTCAACACATCACAGAAGGTGCCAAGCCAAACGAAGAAGTATTACAATAATCATTAATAAGCGTGAGCTATCTAGGTTTATGTTCGTCTAAAGTATTACAGTGTACAGTCGTCCAAAATGATTCGTTATGTGCAAACAAGTGATTTACTTGCCCGCCTTGAGAATTCTCTCTGCTCCCAGCTCACCAGCCACCATGACTGCAAATTGGGGGTTCACAGTCATTGGTGAGAGAATGGAAGCATCGATGACATGGATGTTATCGGTGCCGATGACCTTGGTATTGACGTCCACGCACTTTCCGATGCGGCAGGAGCTAGACCAATGCTGAACAGATCCGACAGCATAAGGCGAAGGCGTCGTGATATACTTCTTAATTTGATCGATTGTGGAGTTTTGGGCCAAGTTGAGGGGTGTTAGGCCATTCTTAGCGTGAGACTTGGGCGTGGATGGAGGAAGGTGTTGGAAGATGTCGTGTATGAAGGTAGCAATGGACTCAGCATCACGAGGGTTCGAATAGTAGACCCCAGAGCTGGGGCCGGCGATGAATTTGCTGTCGTCTGAGAGAACGACTCTACCCGTGGACAACAAACCAGACGTGCCGTAGACATTGAGAGTGACGGTGTTCTTGTCAGTGAAATCGGCATAGCCAGAAGAGCTGACTGTGCCCTGGACGCCGGTTTTAGAGCCATCTTTGTTGGTTACATATGTCCAGAACACTGAGGTTTGTGACGCAAAGGAGTATGGGCCCTTCCGGCCCTTGAGGTACATGTCGCGGTCGGCAGCATTAGGCTTCTCGTAGCTGTACGTGTAAGCTTGAACCGAAGGTGCGGATAGCTGGATGAAGGTATTAGGATTATCGAACAAGCCTTCACCAACAGACTGCTGGACAATCCAAGACTTGGTATCCTTGTATGGAGTGAATGACTTGGCAGCAAGTTTGGACAAGGCGTCCTTGGGCCCGACACCGGAGTACATTAGAAGCTGAGGGGAAAGAATTGCGCCGGCACTGAGTACAACACGTCCCTTTTGAGATAAAGGAATTGTTTTGGTGACGCCACCAACGGTAGCCACTACAGCGGATGCCTTTCCCTTTGCTTGCTTCACATACTTGACGTGAACGCCCGTTGCAAGGCGAAAGTTTGGCCTTGACAACGCACTCTGCAGGTACGTTCTGGTAGGACCGCCGCGCTGACCGTTGATGTAGTTGTATACAGGTCGACCGAAAACCTTGTCTTTCTTGTCGTGTTCAGAAGCAAATGATACTTCAGAGTATCCGGCAGAACCTACGATCCATTTCTTGACAGCAGTCTGAATGGTCTCGGAGTAGGTCTTGTGATCAGACGAATAATCGGTGACGGTGGGTTGTCTCTTGAGGAGTCTGTCCACTGCAGGCTTGACGTCGGCGCTGTGCCAGCCCGCAGGGTGGTACTTGTCCCAATCGGAAGCAGGGGGCTGGAAGTAGAGGCCAGCATTAATGGCGCTGTTGCCACCTATCGTGCAACCCTGGAACGCTCGTACTACATCGGGCTTGCAAACGAGGGATGACTGGCCGGCGAAAATCGTTGAGTCTATAAAACACGTTAGCGAAAGTTTTGAGGAACTGGTTAGAAGTGCCAGGCGTACAAAGACCGGGGACATCAACTCTGCTCAAGTTGGTGCCGTGGAGCCAGTCTGGTTTCTCGGTGCCTCCAGTGATGCCGTATGAAGAGCCACCTTGTTCAAGCAACAGCGTCTTCAGGCCAGCTTCACTAAGTCGGTCGGCGACAATTATTCCTGCCGTGCCGGCTCCAACAATTACCGCGTCCCATTGTTGAGTGGTCCAGTCCTCTGTCTTGTCTTGTTTGGGCGGCGTAGGGCAAGCCGTGGCCAATGTGGCTAACAGAACAAGACTAAATCCTTTCATGGTGTCAATTGGTTTGCGAGTTGGTCAATTGAGAAGACTCTTGGGATGAATAAAAAGGGATGACTTTAATTAGAGCAACTGAAGTAAGACATTGGCTAACATGTTAGTATATATACAAGCACAGGTCTCGGCCCCGAAAGGATGGTGAACCATGGGAAAATCTTGTGCAGGTCTCACCGACGTCATAGCTGAGCGACAAAACAAAAAAGAATTAACTTCATCAGGGCTGTATGGGGCACTGTAGCACTGAATGATGCAAGACCGAACCTAATCACGGCCAACTTTAGGGGTTTTGCCCCATCCGGTAGGGAAAATTGCTTCTAAGTAAGGCCATTGGCGGGTCTCCTTCGTGTCGGCGTCGGTGCCAAGAGATCCACTGGCAAGACTAACCAGGGAGGAAAGCCCGTATTCACAGCACAGCCCTACAGTGTATGGGTACTTGGCGTTGGTCCGTGACGTGAATGCTGCTAATTTTGGATGCACTGGTGGTGAAGATGCGGGTGATGGCGAACTGTACCCATGGTAAGAGAAATGCTTGGCTGATGTAAACGAGAAAGCAGCAAGAGATTGCCCTCGCCATCATGAGATCTTCAAAGTTCAATATCCACTAGCTGAATGGACCATTTGCAGTATACCGGCTCTGTATTGGATAGGCGCAACAACGAACTGCCCCCACCCAACAGCTCAGCTCGTGTTTATTGCTCAGTTTTGCGGTAACTCTACCACGTACAGTACAAGCTGTATTGTCTTTGTTGACAAATCGAAAGCTTGCAAATGGACATTGCATATCGGATCATCTGCCGAGGCAGGGCTCTTGGCGACCAATCTTCACTCCGCTAATCGACTGTTACAGTACCTTCGATTCAGGCTAATGGTTACTAGGTCTAACGGCTAGTAGCACAATATGCGCGACGCCCTCTAAACTCAATTCCGAGATGCCGGTCGGCGCTCGGAGAACTCAGCATCAGCGTTCTGCCTTTTAAAAAGAGTTGTTTCGAAACAAGCAAACATAATTCTGACTATTTTGTTAAGCAGCGACTTCATTAGTCTACTGAACTCGTTATCGCAACATCAATTGCTGGTAAAAACTTATACACCATGCTGCCCTCACTCGCCCGCCAAAGCGCTACCAAGCTCTCCAAACAAGTGCCTCGCCTAGCCATCATTGATGATTATCTCAACACCTCTTCATCGCATTTCGCACACATACCGTCCTCAAAGTTGCAAATTACCACATTTAATGACACCATAGTTCCAAACAGCGATGAAGAACGGTCGCGGCTGATTGAGCGGCTCAAGCCCTTCGACCTGATCTCTTCTGTGCGAGAACGAACCGCATTTCCAGGTGCCCTGCTGCGCGAATTGCCCAACTTGAAACTACTTCTGGCAACCGGCACACAATTCGAGGAATTTGATCTTGTAACAGCTAAAGAGCTAGGCATTGCCGTCGTAGCAGCGCCGGGGGCAGGACGAACAGACCATGATGGACCAAAACGTCAAACCTTGAAAATGGGCGGCGCACATCCAACTACGCAGCATGCGTGGGCCCTGATTTTGGCTTTGGCTCGAAATATACCTGCCGATGATGCTGCTCTAAAGTCTGGCCATCCATGGCAGACTAGTCTCGCTACAAGTATGACCGGTCAAACTCTCGGTGTGGTAGGCCTGGGGCGCTTAGGAGCTGCCGTCGCCCGTATTGCTCACCTTGCATGGGGCATGAAAGTTATTTGCTGGAGCGAAAACTTGACACAAGAGAAAGCCGATCAAAGGGCGACAGAATTGAACTTGGCTCCCGATAGCGGTATCGACGGGAACAAGGTCTTCCGCGCTGTGAGCAAGGACGAGCTTTTCCAAAGTGCGGATGTAGTCAGTCTACATTACGTGTTAAGTAAACGGTCGCGTGGAATTGTGTCGACAAATGAACTTGATCAAATGAAGAGATCGGCGCTGTTGGTCAATACGTCAAGAGGGCCGCTGATTGACCAGGCAGCGTTGCTGCAGGCTTTGGAGTGTGGCGCAATTCGCGGTGCAGCTATGGATGTATTTGATGTAGAACCGCTCCCGTCGGATGCTCCATGGAGGCGTCAGAACTATTGGGGGAAGAACGGGCGCTCAAGGCTCATAATCACACCACATATGGGGTATGCTGACGAGACGTTGATCAATAACTGGTATGCCGAGACCGCTGAGAATGTTGAGCGTTGGCTTGAAGACAGACAGATCCTTCACCAAATTGCCTAGAGCATGTATATTATTAAAAAGATGAAAATAAACTCAAAGCAAATCCACGGGCTAAGGAAGTTGATCTCCTTTATTCTCACTGTTGAAACAAAATAGGCTTTTGTGTCCCTGAACAATTTTCTAAACCGCCTCATCATCTACGTCAGGTGGGGCGCCAAATGATTTGACAACCAATGCAGCCAGTATGCAAATCACGCCGAGCGTAGCTGTCATGACTTTCCAGCCAAAGGCATCCTTGACTGGCCCTGCAACCAGCGGTCCAATTAAGTGACTTGCTGCAGCTGCGGCAGAAAGAAGAGCGTACACCTGACCAGTCGGGCGGCCTTGGCTACCAAAGACCTCTGGCCTGTGCTTTTCGGTTTCCTCAACCACGTCAAATATCTCCTTCATGACGCATATCTCGATAAGTATTATGACCATGCTGACAATGCATAAGTCGGCAACGAGGAGTGTTTTGTCGAAAAGCTCATTGTGCTGTACGAATCGGAGACAAATCCAGCATACAGCTTCGACGATGAAGGCCATATACTGGGGACCATGTGTGCCATAGCGATTGACGATCTTGCCAAATACTGCACCGGCCAGACAGGGAACCGTTATGGCGAAGAAGAGAATACCGGCACCGCTCGCAGTCCAGTGGAATGTGTCCATTACAAAAAGTGGTAGTGTCTAGGAGCGTCAGTTCAGCCGTCATCTTTCAACAGCTAGGCTCGATTTACTTACGGTTTCAAGGGCTGGATGTAACAAAGATACTAATACCATGGAGAGCAATGTGATGGGCAGGCGTGTTGAGGTTAGCAATACAATGATGGGGTTGCGAATCGGCTCGTCAGGCGTTTCATGGGTGATGAGTGGTGACATTTCTGGCGACTGAGTCTCCCATTTTGTTGCAGCTGAAGAGTTATAAACTGTGCTCTAGAGTAAAATGAAACCAGGGCCTTACCTTGTCTTTCAATGACAGCAAATCGCAGCACAATGTCGACAACAATAAGAACAATGGGCAAGACAAATACGCCATGGAAGCCAAACCTATCATATCTGTGAGAACCATTAGCATGCCGGCTTATCAGTCCCAGCAGAGGTAACAAACGTTATTCCACCAACCAGTGGCCCCATTAAGCCTCCCAGGCTAATCGACATGCTCACAAAGCCCATGGACTCGGCGACTCGTTCTTTGGCTATGTTCTCAGGAACCATGGCTACGCCAACCACAAACACTGCCGAAGCAGACACACCCTGGAGCGCACGAGCTATGATGAGTAACACGGGTGAGGTGGATACCATGAAAAGAATAGTTGCAAGTCCAATTGCGACAAGCCCGAAAGTAAATGGTAGTTGGCGAGACTGGTACTTGTCGGCAATGTAGCCCAATATTGCTGCTAGCATTAGGCGCTAATCACACAGAGGACAGGGTTGAACTCACGCGATCCAATAACAAGTGTCCCGCCGTAAACCGCCAGAAGAATAGAAGTCCATAGTTGCACTGTCATTCGGCGTTAATGACATGGCCTCTAGCAATGTATGTGCAACTCACCATCTTCATGTGCAAGTCCAGCGCGAGTTGTCAATGCTTCTGGCAATACAGGAACAATCTGCTCTGTCAGCTACTTATGCCTCAAACGGTTTAGATGTTTGCGTGAAAAGTCTTACTATGCTATAGAGAAACATATCCTGGCTTCGTTAGTATGGTCGGGCTATCGCGCAGCAGCGGAGACATACAGTAAACAGCGCCATACACACAACCGACATAATGAAACGCTCCGACGATCGAAGGCTCAACAGCCATGGTCGTCTTGTGCCATCTAATTCCATTTTGGAGAAGATTGAAAAGCGTAGGAGAAAAAAAAGTGTGCTGAAAAGAAAAGACAGACAAAATAGAAAAGCAAGATGATTCGTTTAAAAAGGCGTGTCGGGGACATAATAAGGTTGTGTGAGTCAATCTCGGAGCGTTACAAACGAATCGTGATTACCTAAACGCGGAAATGGCCCAAAAAGGTAAGATTGTGTGACGCCATACGGTACCCATGTCAGAGCTGGATACGAATAAGAGAAACAATATATTGGTATTCTTCTTAATTATCTAAATTTCATGCTTTTTTTTTTTTGGGAGGTGGTTGCGCTTTAGATTCCTTTCCTCCATGTCGTTATGGACGTAATTAGTGTTCTCTTTCTGTCTAATGCTTCCAGCGGATTTTGGATTTAGCGCGCCACTTTACTTGTCGTAGGAAACACCATTGTAAGCCAGCAAATTGCTGGTGGAGTCATCCTGGTCACCAATATCACCTTGGGTGACCAGTTGTTTCATGCGCTCACACAGATACTCAGAGCCTGTTCGCTTTTCCTTGGCGCTCAGGTAAGCAGCAAGCCCGACAACGTGGGAGTTGCCATGGATGTACCAGTCAAGTTCTTCTGGAATGCTGTTAGCATGAAGTGATCGTATTTTGGGATTCTTTTACTTACAACGCCACCGCCGGGCCCAAGCGACGGAATGTCGCAGCCGGGTGCCATGATATCAACTTCAGGGCCCGTGTTTGACCAGATATAACGGCGGTCATATTGCTCCGTAGCGCCAGCTACATAAGCAGATGATTCTTGACGGGTGAGTAGTTGGAAGCGGGAGCATTTTCACTGCCTGCACAGACCGCAATGAAGTGTCCCTGTCAGTAATTGCCTTGACGGCATCATTCCTCGCCCTAGAAAGGCTTCCGTAGGTGCTGAAGTTAACAAAGACACCATTGGGGCAGTCGCGCTTCTCGGCATCGGACACGGCAGATTTGAGCCCAGCAATCATAGCGGTGTATGGTCCGTAGTTGGTGTCATTAAGAACCTTGACGCCGTACAGGTTGGTCTTTCTGGCAGCTCCGTATTGTGTGCTGCCAATAATACCTGCTACAGGGTGCTGTGAGCAATGCCATCTGTCTTCTGGCCAGGAATAAGGCCACCACTACCTCCAGTTTTGAAATGCACCGGGCTTGGTAGAAACAGGGGTGCCGATTCCTGACGCTGAACAGTAGCCCCAGCTTCGACAGGTACAGCAATTAGGATAGTGGAGAAGCACATTTTGAGAAGATTGTTCGCGATAGGATCCTAGAAAATACCGATCCCTGCTTTTGACGACAGTTAGGAAAAGTTGAAGTTTTATGTAAAAAGCTGGTTAAGTCGTCTGGTAGTCTTGGGAGTCCCCGGGATCTGTCTCAGACAGCATTCCAGGATCCTGCTCTGGCCGCTTTAACAATTGTTAGTTGTCAAAAGATAGCCACTCCGCATTCAGATCACTAATTGGGACATCTGTAAGAGCCGTGCTATGAAGATGCCAAAAGGAAAAAACAGAGGGAAGCAGAAGCAATTGATGAGGTGTTCCGCTTGGACTGCTGGGCTTCAGCATCAGTGATTCGATAGCCTGTGTTAAGCATGTTGTAGCGTCCATGTGGCGGCTGTTTTCCTTGCCTCTTCGATTGAGCGACATCGATGTATGTGTCTAATTTGACAAAATACTATATGTCAGCCCACTGTGTTATCAGAAACACTCCGTGCAATATTGTAAAAGAATATTCCAAAGACAGAATAACGGGGTTTGGGGCTGATTCCAAAACATGTGGCAGACCCTGAGCGCCTTGGAACTCGTGCCGTAGAAAGAATAGTGCAGCTTTGAGACACTGTGGAGGTGCCGACTTCAGACAAAGGGGGGATGTAAAGCATGCTCGTAGAATTAAGCGAAGTTTACTTGGCGACGACTGAGACAGAGCATGCTTCAGGAGCAAACTTCAATTGCTGCCGCCGAATTACCCTGATCCTCTCCAGCAAACCTTGAAGCTGTCTACCTTTGTCCATGCAGATAGTTTCAGGAAAATCAGAGAGGTATCCATCCATAATGCTCTCCAGCTTTGCCTTCTTGTATTCATCGTTCGTTGCGGCTGCGGCCGCAACCAAAGGCAAAGACATGTAGCTTGATCCCAACGGGCGATTGGTGGAGACTACTTGTGAGAAGACAACGACTTTGTCAATGAGAGTGTCTAGTTGCTCTTCGGTGTTCCGTTCGTCTAGCTCGTAGGCAGATATCATGGCGCCGAAACAGATGCTCATGGCGAGCATTAGACCATATCCAGCCTGAGTGGCATTCAATTGGCGGATGACAATGGCTGGGACGGGCAGTCGGTCATTTGTGAACCTCTCCACTACGTGTTGCAGTTCAAGCATTTTCTGTAGCATCTTTGGTGTATCGATTTGAACAAGGGAATACTCGATTTTGATATGATCCATATTTCTGATTGGATGCTCAAAAAAACTTGGGAACCTCGCCAATGTCAGTAGCTCCAGGCTGGGGAAATTGCTTCCGTCAGGCCGGGTCAGCGATCTCGGTCCTTCAGCATCAGCTAGGACCTCGTTCAATGCTTCGAGGTTAATGTCGGGATTTCCAAAGCTTTCTAGAATCTATATTTCGCGGTCAACTCATGAAATCTTTATAGAACTGAATAGCACATACGATTGAGATGCCAACTGTGCGCCGGACAGCTTTCTCGAACTCTGACAGCTTGCTCATTGGTACCGCACCTTGAAGTAAATGTACCATGCCCAGCACATGCGCAGCTTCCTGTTTATCTTTGCGGCCAATCCAATCTTGACAGATTGAGATCATATAAATAGCGCACAATGTTTCTGGTGCTGCGGCTTTCTTTGGGTCCATGAGACAAGCCCGCAGGGCCGCCAAAGCCTTGCCATAGCTGTCAAATGCTTGATAGGGCAACTGTTTGTTGTATATAGCTGGAAATGACATAGCCATTGCTTTCATGGAAGCATCAAGCGCCTCGTTAGTGCCTAAACGGCGAGGAAGCTCGACGAGGAACCCCCCGTAGCAGGTAACATCGTATCGCGGATCATTAACTTGAAGAACGGAGATGAAGGAGTTTGCAGCCATGGTTACTTCATTGCTCGGTGGCTTCGGAAGCAGCCGTCTCTCTGCAACCCATCTATACTGTTTAACAGGCTGCTGTTGGGGAGAAACAGTGGCCGCTTTTTCAGGACCATTCTTTTGAAAGCTGTGTTTGAACTGATAGCGCTGCCTTCCGCGCCCCTCACATTTGATCCTTAGCCTGGCGCATCGGGAACATGCAGGCTGCAATTCATCACACTATGAGATGTTAGACGAATGATCGCATACGGGCTCAGGGAGCATATGTGTATCCTAACGTGCCTTTTTCTTCTGGCGATGACACGCCTCACAACCACGAAACGACGGGACGCCAGGCATTGTGTAGTTCGGCAGCGCCTTCAGCGAGACTGCCTAAAGTGGAACACACTGCCGGTCGGAGGGTTCAAACAAAAAAAATTAAGCAACAAAGCGGTGGCGCGGTAGACGCGGGAAGATGGAGATAGTGATCCTTCGATTCCCCTGATCACGCACAAGTTCAGCCCTTTTGCCCCGAGGTGACTATGACGTGAGAAGGCTGACCTGGGCTGACCTGGGCCAAGGTGGTGGAGACATTGAATGCGCTGAGATGGCTGTCCACCGTTGCCCAAGCGGTGTGTTTAGCTGTTTTGGGGGGTGCTGTCAGCATTTTGGTCCCACAGCCCTGTGGCAGTGACAGAGATTAACCACTGTTATTACAGTAATGTAGAGGCAGTTGGCACAAGGCGCATCTCAACGCCACCCACAGTGGTTCTCCAGTAGTACTTTATAAGGCGAGCCGGTATGTCTCTGTTGCTGGAAATGTTGATTGATGACACTGTGCATCTTGCAGTACCTAAGGGTTAAATTAAAACCAAAATAAAATGCCGAATACCTTTAAAGATTTTGTTGCCGATCTCTCCTCCAACTTCTCCTCGCCAAAGCAGACGGCCTCAGCGCAGCACACCTTTCTCATCGAGAAGTCGAAGTCGGACCCTGCACAATTAACATTTATTTACGATGCGGCATACGGGTCAAATTCTGTACCAATGTGGTCCGTTGTTAACAATAAAGCTGGCAATCCAGATGTCCTGATTTACAAAGGAACGTCACACCCAAATAATGTCTTTGGCGACGCCAAAATAAGCTCACTCTCTGGATCAGCAACCTTGTCATTGCGAGGGATACCAGTGAAGCTGAAAAAGAGTTCCATGTCGGAAAGTCATTCTATCGAAACACAGCAGCATGGGAAAATGAAATGGAAGCCAAATCCAATGACTGGGTCTGGGCTGCAATTACATGATGCCTCCGGCACTATGATTGCAAAGTTCCAATCGTCTGGATTCGCCAATTCTGGCCCAAAGAGTCTTCTTGTATATGTGCCTGCGGACGAGTTCTTGATGGACGTGATTATTTTATCTGCAATGACGGTTAAAATTTTAAAGCGGGAAGAAAATGAAGCAGCAGCAGAAATTATCCAAGCTGTGGCGGGATCGTAGCCGCTGGTTGGCATCGGGATGCCATGTACATTTTTACTGTTTTACTCTGTCTTAACACGTTTTCAAATAAACCAATTTAATACTATTCGACTGTGTTTCAGCCTGACAGTTGAGTTAATAGCCTGTCTTTTGTTCAATGCAGCCGCATCTTTCTTTCTGCTGTTGAGCACTACATCGGCTCCACGCTGGGGAGCGCCACATGGTTCTCGCGCGGAGAGACGGACCAACTTGCCCCCTTGCCTTCCGTATTCAGATTGGCGGGGTTTGCGTGCGACTCACATCCTCTTCTGCGCTGGCTTCGCCGTTATTAATGTCCTGAAAGCATTAACAGCAGAAATAGAGCAACCGGGAAACATGGCCCGCACACGCGCTGTCCCAACGGACCTAGCAGGCAGGCCGATTCCTCAGGGGAAGCGCTTTGGTTACTCAACTGCTTCAATCCGTGCTGGCCAGTTTGGATCCCATGTTGCCTCGGCCATACTTCTCGCCGCTTTTGTCGCTTTCAATTCATCTACTACGGCATACAACCTGTATGCTCATCTGGATGAGACATACGGAGAGTGGAACTTGAATACCTGGGGCACCTTCATCATCACATCTGTTGTATTCTGGGCTTGGGGCGCTGTGTTTGCAGTGGCGGATCTGACCGAATGGCCACATTGGCTCTTCAAGTATAAGACGCAACCGTTTGTACGCGTTGATGGAGTCGAATATCTGAAAATCGTCCTCATAGGACTCCGCAATCAATTCTTGATCGCTCTTCCTCTGTCATTCGCCGCAGCGATGATTCAAATGAAACCTGTTAGACCGGAAGCTCTCCCCGGCCCTCTGCCAACCGCCGCGACGGTCATTTTCGACACTTTGTGCACAGAACTTGGCTTTTACTACATTCATCGACTCTTCCACTCAAAGGCGCTGTACTCACTCTTTCACAAGCAGCACCATGAGTTCACTGCCCCTGTTGGACTGGCCTCTACATATTGCACAATGACAGAACACGTCTTCTCCAATTTGCTGCCCAATATCATTGGCGTTACTCTTGTATCACATCACTGGTCTCAGGCCGTGTTCACATTCTGTTGGCTCGAGGTTCATACCATATGTGCGCATTCAGGATATAACATCCCATACTTTCCAAGCAACCTGCAGCATGACTTCCACCATTTTGCGTTTGACGAGAATTTTGGTCCCATGGGATTATTCGACAACTTTCATAATACGAACGGGAAGTACGTCAAGACTATGGAAGAGGCTAAGAGTCGAGTTGGCGGCGATGAAGAAAAGGCTAGGAAGGTAGTATTAGAGAGGCTAGCGAGGATTGAGAGTTCCAGATGATAGTTAGTAATCGAACAAGTGAAATGATGCTCGGCACAAATCAGAATGCCTCCTGGTATTGTCATAGCTGCGCCATCTATGATCACCTAATGCAGAGTGTTCTGTCATGTCCTGATCATCTCTATTTGACTGTCATTAACATTGAAAACAAAATTCTGCTTCAGCTCGCTCAGACCTCTTACAGTTGCTTTTTTTTAACAACGGTAAACGCGCATAGCCAATCATAACATACTACGACCCAATCAGAGACACCACGTTGATCCACTGCTCAAATGTTGACTGCACCGCCACTTGGTGACATGTCACTTGCCGGATAAATGCTAGGAGAAAACTACCTCCTTTACAAGGATTGTATCACTGAGAAAACAGTGGCTATACCCGGTCATACGCTGAGAGTCGATATCATGGCGCATTTTTTGGCAGGCCGATTTCAACATTCGAGAGTATGCTTCGCGATCGTTGCGCAGTCGTTGATCGAGCGCAGACCTAGAGTTCAAAGAAGGAAATATGCCATTTGGTTTAAAGACTCATATAAACATTAAATTAAGCAGCAACTAATGCTGCCCTGGGCCATACCTAAAGCATGAATATTTTTATTATAACATGTGTCCGTCACTGGCTCTCCTCTAAATGTTTCTAATACCTGGTGACATACAGCAACAGCAGCACCACTCCAACCACCAAATCGTCACACTTCAATAATTAGCATTTGATTCAATGGCATCTAAACACCAGAACTTGTCGCGCCCATCAAGGTTTGTCGTCATTATAAGCAGCTTGAGCAAGAGTGCTAATTATAACAGTTACCGTGACATCAGCCCCAATCCCGGAGATGCGAGCAGCTCCCCTCCATTACACCGAATTTCGGAAATCAAGCGGCCGAAATCAAGCGGCAGTGACCATGGAGAACTGCATTTGCCCCAATTGCAGGTTGCCAATGGAGAACCGGAGGGACTGGAGCCGATCGGGGTTGATGATGCAGATCCGGCCAACTTCGACTTAGTCGCACCGACCGATCAGAAAGGTACCACCATGGGCAAACACAAGCTAGAGGTACGATCGGAACTTCTGTTCTCGGCTCGCCATCTTCAGGCTATTTTTGACGACTCTACAACGCTCCATCTGTTTTCAAGGTTCCTTCGTCAGCATCGGCCGGAATCCGTGCCATTGCTCGCGTACTACCTCCAAGCGCTCAAGGCAGTCCGAGCCATCGAATACAGTAATGCTATTTTAAGGAACCTGGAACCGCTAGCAGATTACGAATTCACGCATAGACTACTGCAGTCGCAGCCTACAGTAAATACGGAGTTGCAGGTCAAGGCCCAAACGGCTTTTGAGTTGCTGGCGCGTGATGAGCTGCCCATGTACATCACGCACACGTGGATTCAGACTGTGTCTTCGTGCATCAAACATAGAATCATTGGCACACCTCCGCGTCACGAGTATGAAGGACTAGCAGAGGTTTTTTGCCTTACGGATCCCTGGAGGCAAGACAATCCCATTGTCTTCATGTCTGAGGAATTCAATAGAACCACCCAATACGGAGTGGACTACGTGATTGGACGTAACTGCCGCTTCTTACAGGGGCCTTGCACAAATCCATTTAGCATTCACCGCATTCGAAAGAAGTTGGAGGCAGGAGAAGAACATTACGAGACATTTCTCAACTATAGACGCGATGGCTCTCCGTTCATGAATCTTGTCATGGTAGGTACCAGTTATGAGTGAGCGATACATCTGAGTACTGATCCTTTCCCAGTTGGCACCACTTTATGACAGCCGCGGCAGAGTTCGCTATTTTCTTGGGGCGCAGGTTGATGTCTCCGGTCTCGCCATGAGCAGCTATGGCTTAGATGCAATGAAACGGCTGGTTGGCGAGGACCATGGCGAGACATCCGACAAGATGCTCGAAATACAATCCAGGGATGAATTTACCGAGTTGGCGCAGATATTGTCGCCTCAAGAGCTCGAAGTTGTACGCGAGTGCGGCGGTGATATGCATCGCCACATACCTCTACAAAGTGAACAGCGTGGTGCCCAATTGGAGAGAACCGTCGTTTCAGGAGCAGAGAAGACGCACAATCAAGATTCCGATCACACCAAAAATGGCTCTTCCAAGCATCGAATCCTAATCCAAGAGCCTGAATCACCTGTGCACGAAGCAGTTTCGACGGCGGATGGCCCTGAGGATACGTCAGCAGCTTCGTTGGTGAAACAAAATGGAAGACTCTCCGGCGTGTATGAGAATTACCTCCTTGTCCGACCATACCCGTCCATGCGTATCTTATTTACAAGTCCGTCGATGCGAGTGCCTGGTATACTACAGTCACCACTTCTTGACCGTATTGGCGGTTCTACTAGCATGAGGGAAAAGCTTGAAAAAGCACTATCCGAGGGACGAGGTGTCACTGCCAAGGTCAGATGGATGAGTACTTTGAGAAATACTTCTACACACACAAATCACATAAACGGCCGCCTCGAAAAATATCGACACCATGTGGATGGAGTAAATGAGGTTGGGGATGAATACGATGCGCCTCCTGTCTCAAAGGGAAGATCAAGATGGCTACACTGCACTCCTCTCATTGGTTCCAACGGAAATATCGGGGTCTGGATGGTTGTTATCATCGATGCTGAACGAAGCTCGTACAAGGGAAAGAAAACATCTGTAAACCGGCAACCGACAGCTGGGCCTAATCACTTTACCACCAACTCTACTGACACTGCATCAGTGGCTGGTGACTCTGGCTCGCCACAAGAAATTAAAAGTCGATTCCAAGAGACTGGCGATGCTCGCGTTGCAGCCTCAGCCAGTTTTTCGAAAAGCAACGATGGCGTTGCGTCGAGTAATGTCGATCCCCAACTTTCTCTTAACCACTCTCGGAGCCCAACACCATCTTTAAAGAATGGTACTTTCTTTAACGGATTTTTCAACTCTGACGCGCTTTCTCGTGCCGAAAAATATCAAGAGCATATGAACGGCACACAGGCTTCTGCGCAACTACCACACCAATCATGGCGCAGCAACAAAAAGTCCGCTGTTGCGCCATGGTGGTCACCTCCAGGTGGTTCTTCTGAGTGGAAAGCTCAACAAGATTTACGCAAAGAAACTTCAACGGATATAAGAGAAGGTTCGCTAAAAGTGGCAAACCATGCTTCAAAGTCCAATGCAATTACTGGTGTAGATAGACCAAGGAGTCCTGGTTCTCTCTTTCATGCTCATTTAGATACGCAGACATGACCCAGCAATCTTAGCTTTCAGTGTTGGGCCTTGTGTGTCGACCGATGAGCAGCCTAAAAGGGAAGTCAGATGCCAGGCGCTTCGTGCGATTTTCTGCGCACACAGCGGATGTCCTGTACTGATATCGCGGGGGTTTTTTTTTTTCTCCCTCGGTGGTCCTTGTTTTAGCATGTTATTCTAATATAGAAATAATGGTGGATTCATGCTTTTCTACAAGTTCCTCCATCATGATCGAAAGGCGCAATTGACATGGCAATTTGCCTGTTCCAGTATGTGGAGATGGACAGTCGCCGCTAAATAGCCTTAGCGTAGAGAGATCTGGCGGGTCAGTGATTTGCGAGACGCGGATACGAGGGTTAGGGGACAAGATGCCGCTAGGTGAAGTTTAATTTGTTTTTCTTATTTCACGTTGCAACAAGCCAGCAAGAGGTGCAGTTGGAATTGCTGGCGTGGTTGAAACAGTGTAGACGCATTTGCGGTTCCAATGGGCTGGTCTCCTTGCGTCAGTCTAGAAGGAAGTACACGATAGAAGAAGCTCTCAGCTGTGGCGGGGATAGCATAAGTTCTTCGTATAATATATTTAGTGCCTTTTATGAGCTATTCCCAACCTATAGTAGAGAAGCTCTTGGAGCGATGAACCTACCACGCTGTACGCCTTGATTCTCCGGCTGGCCTTTCTTATTCAAAAGGTTCCGAGAGCAGCCATGTGAATTACACGCTGAAACAAGGCACGAACAGCTGGGGACCCATCGGAAGCCTGTCGAACCTGCTGCAGCATTCCGATGCTGGTTGACAATGGATGCGGGTCTTCCGGGCAACCCCCAGTGGAGATGTCTAGAAGACGTAGCGCAACATTAGAAAAGGAGGCAGCGTATTGAACGCCAAGATGTAATAGATGATGCGAATACTCCGCCAACGTGGTCATCATTCGGCATCATCGTGAGGAGTGCCCCAGACTGCAATTTGGACCTTGACTGTGGGACACTGGACCACATTCTCCGCCAGCGTCTCTTTGTGATGACATGTATAACCCCTTGCTCTTCTAGCAGTTGGATCACCTCCGCAGGTCCACTCACGACAGTGTCGCAGCCTCCAGCTCGGCCAGATGCGCTTTGCGCCGTCAAACTGCTTTGCTGGCTGGGGAATCGAGCGGCAGCTTTGTTCGATGCAAGGACACATCTCCCGCCCCAGTCGAGACCCAACCCGGCTGGGTCTTTGTCATATACGAGGCGTCTTTTTCTGGGGAATCGATGGGTTTGGATTCGTAGGACATGGCTTCGTTTATACTTCCTTTGGCTTGAAACCGGTGTCCGTTGTCGCGGTCACTGAACAGCACGAAGAGCGCCTGGTAGTTCCACGGCAGGCATAGTGATTCATTCAGATAGACCGGGCATGACATTGCTAAGGCAACGTGAATTAGCTTTGCAGTCCCTCTCTTCCCCAGATCTGTTTTCTCCACGAAGGATTGCATAGCTGTGGGTGAAGGCTTTGCGGAGTCGTGAATATTCGGAGCCCAACAAGATGTAGTTGGTCCACAAAGCGCGGTCCCGGCAGCCAGCCACTTTTCTCCGCCTACTATTACATTGAAGAAGTGTAATTATCATGTCCACTATTCTTATTACAGCGTGGCTTGGTACACCAATCGACCAGGTCGTAGAACAACTCTCGCTTTATTGCCTTGTTTTGATTTAGGAGTCTTGATGGACCCGAGGGCGTAATTGCTGAATAATTCACGCGAGAGAGCCCCTAGTTGAGTTTTTCCGTGCTAGAGACCCTTGCAGACGGACTTTGGGTTGTTTGGGGTAATAATTACGAAGCATTATAGCGCAAAATGTCATCTTGTGAGGTGAGAAGATTATTTCATCATTTGCATGCAGGGAGATGCAGCAGACCGGTCTACCAGAAAAAAGCCACGGAAAAAAAATTCACAAGGCGTGGTGATAATGATTGGTCATGAAGCATGAAAGAGTTTTTTCTCACTTGCTCAACATGTGCAGTACGGTATAGTTAATTTGTGTTTCTTGGAGATGGCGCGCCGCGGACCGCCGAATATAGGCTTAGTCACAAGCACTGGTCGCCGAGAGGCTGTTGAAGAGTGTGCTGCTGTCATCGAGTAGCTGCCCTGTAAATTAATGAGACGCTGAGAGAATTATTCCTTGTTTGAAAAAATGTGGCGTTTTGTCGCAGCTGCCAAGTGGTGGCATCGCATGCATCGCAAGCGGGAGAGACCTAAGACAGCGGTAGCTGGAAGCAGCCTAAAGGCAGTCAGGAGGCACCGAGGGCCAAGACAGCGCCATTCGGAGAGAAATTGCCAGAAGGGTTCTAGTGGCTTGATGAGGCACCAATGAGGTGTAGAGGCCCTGGTGCAAAAGAGACTGCGCAAATAATAAGCACTGTAAAAAAAACAAGAGTGCGCCACGGTATCGGTACTTGCAGCCGATCGAGCAGCTTTTAAAGCGCACAGCCTTTGCGCATGGCAAATACGTCCCGATCTTCGGATGATTAAAGTTTTTTAGTCGAGGCCAAAAAAGGATGGAGAAAAAAACACGGGCCCGAAAAAGAATCCCATGGCTTCCGAAGCAACCGTTATCTTTCACTGTCGTATGATCCTTGTGGTGTCTCGAATGCTTTCAATGGAAGCATTGAATAATTACTTCGCTGGTTCGGCATCCGGTTGCGGAGCGTCCTTGTCATGCTCGTGGTGCATCCTGGTTGCGACCATGACACAGGCGGCGGGACACAATTCCAGGCCAAGTGGCTACCAGCTGGCCTAAGCTTTCTCCACGCACCCGTGCAGTAGCGCACTGCAGCGTCCTGCCTGTCTCTTGTTACCTACGGACTATCGCATGCATTTGCTAGTGCTTTTGCGCTGGAGACACAGTGGATTCGGCCAGGAGCGTTGTGGTTTTAAGTTGGGTAAGAATGGAGAAGCCAATTGCCCCAATGAGGCACTCCTGGAAAACCTTTTACCTCAGCACGGTAGCCGCGCTTCCAGACCAGACTCCACATAGGGGAAAACTCTCGCCATCCCCCCGGACACGGCCAACCAAGGTTCATACTATATTTTCAACGCGAACCCTCTTCTCTTTAGTCGGTTGTTATTAGTCTATTTCCATTTTCTTCTTTACATCCTCATTTAAAACATCCTTTGTTCCCCAGATTCCTCGACCTTCACTCTTCTCCCTCCCCCACATTTGGCGTTTGTTGTACCTGGAACACGGCACATCGCTTTCTGCTCGTTGTGAGGCGATTCGGCATCTGGATTCGTTTCTTTTACTCATCCCCTTCTTCTTTTCTTGCTATTAATTTTCTTATTTGAATCATCGATATGAAGGAGAACTACGTAGTTGAGCCCGCCGTCGGCGCCAACGTCGATGGTAACGTCGAGAGCAGCGCTCAGGATGCTTCTCGAGTCTCTAGTAAAGAGGACGTCGAGTCTGCTGGCAATGGCGTCTTGGAAGAGATGCAGACCAACGACTCTTCTCCAGTCATCAACTTTCACGCTCTGTCTTGGTGGTACGTCCCAGCTCATCGTTTCTTTTCCTTGCACCGTCAATCTTCATAGTTGCTAACCAGCTGGCTTACAGGCAAGGTGGCATCGTTCTTGTTGCCGAAACCGTCTCTCTCGGCATTCTGTCCCTCCCCTCCGTCGTCGCGACCCTCGGCCTCGCTCCTGGTATTGTTCTCATTCTCGTCATGAGCGCAATGTCCACCTACTCCGGTCTCATGCTTGGCGAGTTCAGAAAACAATATCCTTTTGTTGAAAACTTTGGCGACGCTGTCGAAGTCATCGGCAAGTCTATTGGCATGGGTCCCCTGTTCCAAGAAATCTTCGGCTGGGCGCAAGCCATCTTCCAGATCTTCGTTATGGCTAGTCACTTGCTCACTTGGACCATTTGCCTCAACACTCTCACCAACAGTTCGACCTGCACCATAGTATGGGCAGTTGTTGGTATGGCCGTCTTCTGGGTTCTCAACTTGCCTCGTACCTTGAAGCTCACTAGCTGGACATCTGTTGCTTGTAAGACAAATCCACTCCATTTTACACCAATTTTGTAAGGTACTAATAATATCAGCCTGCATGTCCATCACGATCGCAACTTTGATGACTGTTGGCGATGTGGGTGTGAATCGCCCTATCGGTTCTGCATCCATTGAGGCTGCCCGTGCTGTCCCCTTCACCAGCGCATTTTTGGCTGTCACCAACATTGCTGTGGCTTTCTGTAAGTGTCGTAACTATATCGGTTCTCAGCTGCTCAGTCTTTAACAAATTTTCAGCGAGCCATTCTTGCTTCTTTGGTGTCATTGGAGAGTTTAAGAACCCCGACGAGTGGCCCAAAGCGCTTGCTTTGTTGCAGATTGTAGACACTGGCTTGTACTTAATCGCCGCCATCCTCATTTATGTCTACGTCGGCCCCAACGTTCCGTCTCCCGCCCTCTCTGCTTCAAGCTCTCTCGTCATGCGCAAAGCTATTTGGGGCATTGCCATTCCCACAATTGTCATTGCGGGTGTCATTTACGGACACGTTGCTGGCAAGTACATCTTTGGACGCATCTTCCGCAACACCAAGCATATTGTTCGCCGAACCAAACTTTCGACTTTGGTCTGGGTCCTGATGACCCTTGGCATGTGGGCGCTTGCTATGATCATCGCCGAGTCTATTCCTGTCTTCAACAGCCTTCTCGGTCTCGTAAGTGCCTTGTTCGTCAGCTGGTTCTCTTATGGCCTTCCTGGCATTTTCTGGCTGTGGATGCAGCGTGGCCACTGGTTTGAAGGCCGTGCCCGTACCTGCAAATTTGTGGCCAACGTCATTCTTCTGCTGACAGGCTTTTTACTTTGCGTCCTCGGTTTGTGGGCATCAATTGAGGCGATTGCCAATGAGAAGTCCACGAAAGCATGGACATGCAAAAGTAATGCTGCTGAATGAGAAGACAACATGGAATTAAGGGAAAGGAAAACAGTCCGACATGGGACATGACACGTACTTTGTCTTTGTTATTAATTACGATTATACCCTGATGCAAAGTCTTATACACCACACTTGGACTGGGAAATGGAAATGAGGCGAATGAAAGGTGGAAACTATCAACTAGCCAGTGTGGTGTTTGCTTCATATACGATTGTCTGGCGTCACATCGCCAGTCACTAATTGATTATTATTTCTAACTGCTTGCTCGCAGCGAGGGTGCAGTCGAGAAATCACTAAACGTGTTCTCCCATAGCGCTCGTGAGTCGGTAACTCATTGCGTATGTCAGCTGCTAGATGATCAGCAGAAAGCGCTGGTAGACTTCTTTATGTGCTCTGACGATGAGAATCCACTCGTCAAGTCTGTGTCTCATCGTTGCAAACATAAGTGTCATGACTGAGCATATATCCAATGGCGCATGCTCTCCGGCCTACCGCCAAGCAGATTGTCCTGCACCCCACACTTTCGATGGCGCCATCTGCATCAGCCAGCCCATGTCGCAGGTCACTCGACGTCGAAGCTACATCTCAACCTGGATATTCCAACATGTAATCTGGGGCGCTGCTGGATGTGCGCGCTGATAATTAGAAACGATGCCGAGTATGCACTCTTCTCCCGCAGCTTGGAACAGCTTTTGGCTAACAGGAACAGATTGTCTTACATGCCGGCGACGCAAGGTACGTAGCCAAATTAGCCGTTTTTACTCAACCGCAGAGCAAGCCCTAATCGTCTTTAATAACAGGTTAAATGCGACGGGAGGCCAAATACCTGTCGGCGATGTGAGAAGCTAGGCATCGAGTGCCTTGTTGCTGGCACGCCTGCCATAGGGGATGGTAATGCTATGCGGCCTGACTTCACCCAGGCCGGTTATCGGAGAATCAGAATCCCTGCAGCATGTAACAGATGCAGGGAAAAGAAGTTAAAATGCGATGCACGAAAGCCTTCGTGCTCGCTATGTGTCAAAAAGGCAGCAGATTGTGTATATGCTGCCTCTCGCCAATCGCGACAACCCCAGCTTAGGTCTCCATCGGTACCGGCTGCTGTGCCTGCTGGCTTGATGACTGATGATGCAGTACCGGCTAACTCTACTTTGCCGAATAGCATGAGAAATGGCAGAGCGGCCAGCAACAGAAGCGGTGGTGTTTCTCAGTCTCCCGCCAGAACAGACGATACCCCGCAATCGAGTTCCTTGCTGCTTCGGCGCCAAGGTTTGGAAGTGCCCTCCGGCGACGCGTTGCTTCCCTATCTCGATAGCTTTTTGGAAAATGTGCACCCAATCAGCTGCAATAACTTCCTTCATCCTGGCTGTCTATGCGAAGGTTTAGATCGGGCACCACCGCTCCTACTTCTGGCGTTGTGCGCATCGTCATCCAAGTTTATGGCTGTCGAAAATGCGCATCGAGATGGATTGAAGTGGGCAGAAGAAGCCAAGTGGCAGATCATGAGAAGCCTGGATCACATTTCGTCGTTGACTGTCTCAGCTATACAGTTTCTTGCTTTGCATGAAATACACAGAGCTGAATATACAGCAGCTGCTAATATTGCAGGTACGTCATGCCCAAGGATTCCCATTGGCCGGGGTTGACTTTGGTAGGAATTGGCATCAGAATGGCGTTGGACTTGAAGCTTCACATAATACCTCAAGACGGTATCTTTCTTGAACAAGAATGCCGACGTCGACTCATGTGGTCGGTCTTTGTGTCAGATTTGCTGTTCAACAATGAGTTTCCGATAGTAGAAACGGAGCTCCTGTTGGATCTGCCGCTCCCATGCAACATATGGAGCTTTACCCAGGGAGTGCCCTGTCGGACTCTCACACTTGAAGAGCTACAGCGGCAGATTACCGATACATCGATACAACAAGCTACGAACCACTGTGCCTATCTCATCAGCATCCTCGCCATACGGCGCAACATTATACAGTGAGCTGCTTAATCCACATCTTTCTAATAGTCGGATCTGACCGCACTTAGATATATCAAGAACCTTCCCCACAATGGCGACATACCATGGCTGCAAAGCTCTTATTACAATACTCTTTGCGAGCAGCTGCGAATGTGGAAGACGAATCTTCCCGCCAACTATGCTTTTGTCGAGCGTTCCATGTTCATGTTTCGAGTTAGTCGCCATCTCGACATATTTCTTATGATCCATGCATACTATCACCAATCATGTCTGCTTCTATTTCGGGCCTTTGCGGATGACGCCTGGCCAGAAGACGTGTCCGGCTTGTCACCGCGGCCAAGTCATCATTTCATCGAAGACTGTACCGAAAAACGTAATCTGCATGCAGTTGAGATATCCCTTCTTGTTCAAAGACTGTTGAAGGTAGAAACCGATCACGTATTCCGAGATCCCTGGTTTGGAACCTGTATTTGGGACTCCATGCTGGCCCTGTTGAGTTACTCTCGCGGTGACGATACGAGAGCGACCGAAATGGTGGACTATATACGACTAAATATGCGAGCACTCAAGAATACAAAAGAAAAGATACCCTTGGCAGGAAAGATAGTAAGTTGTTTAGCCCTGCTTGAGATTTAAATAGTGACGAATACAGTACGAATACTGCTGCGCAGCTATTAAACATTATGGGTTTGACAAATGGATCGAAGTAGAAGCTGAAAGGTAACATACGCAATGCTTACATGGAGATCGGGGCTGATTGCAGTATAGAAATGAGACCATCGATTTAGCGTCCTTCCCATCACCCCGAGCGTTCAGGTACCCTTTTTTTCAGCCTTGCAAGCAAGCAGATTCACCTGAATGGGAACGACTGTTCAAGACAACGTCCGGAAATGCTGCAAATGCTGCAGCTCGAGATGAGACTCCAGCACCATCCAGGCCATCACGACCTGCAATGGCATTCGAGCTGCTTCAGCCTGTAACTGACGGCGGTCTGTTATCAAATGAAGACATACAGAACCAAATGTTACAAGATTGGCCGATGGGGGATCTCCAATGGTGGCAAATGCAGCAGTCTGGGTACAGTGCATCATTTGGACTGCCGGAAGGACTGGTACCTGTACAGCAAAATGGGCACTCGTCGGGTATATAGTGAAAGACGTAATCTGTATTGATAAAATATAGCGGTGTCTGTGTTTGTACATTATTTGTCTCTACCTTGCGCTTTCAAAATACTATTGAATTCCTCAAAGGCTGCCTTTCTCTCATCGTCAGCTTTCAGACCCCTTTGGAAAATAACGCCCGTACGAATCTCATCTTTGCCCTCGAGCAGTCCCTTCCACACCCCATCAATATACTCATTGAGCTCCATCCCGATTTGATTAAGCCCTTGTTTGGTATGCAGCTCAGTCTTCACAGCGGGGGGGACGATCTCGATAATTTTCAAGTTTGGATACTCTGTCTCTAGCTGTGTTCTGGCGCCCCATACGAACGAATGGAGCGCAGATTTGGTAGCAGAGTAGGTGAGACAAGTGAAGGACGGCACGAGAGCGAGCCCGGATGTCACGTAGATGATGGCCACGGGTTTGCCCTTTGAGAGGGCCTGGAGGTGTGGCAGGAGCAACACGGTGGAATGGACGGGTGACAGATGATTTCCGTTGAGCTCGGAAGTGATTTTGTCGAGTGAGACGGTTTCTGGCTTGGAAAGATTGAATTTATGCTGGACGCCTGCGTTGAGGACGGCGGCGTCGATGGGATACTTGTCGACCATCCTGGAATGCTGGGTAAGTTTGGTGAAGTGAGTGAGGTGGTGTGGAACACATACTTTGATATCCAAGCTGGTAGTTCTGCAATGTTTGTAACGTCAAAGGCCTCGGTAGCAATCTTGTCAGGGCCAAACGTGGTTGCCAGCTCATCGAGACGATCTTGACGGCGTCCAACGGCGATAACGAAGGCGCCGTTGTTAACGAACCGCTCACTAAGAGCGCGGCCAATGCCGGACGTGGCACCGGTGACGAGGATACACTTGTAGGGGAACATGTTGATCGCTAGGCGAAGTCTGCTTCTTCTTGTGCTGTAATGAAAGATTGGATGAGAAGCTGGCTCAGCTACACTGTACTGTATGTTTGTATAGTGCTGCGGTTGCGGGGTTGTGGCGCGGAGTTAATGCTTCTCGAAAATTAAACGCCGTCACGACAACTGCTGCGACGGTCCCTCTGTCCCAGCATACGCAATTATTCCCACAACACGTCCTGGCAATGACGGGCTGCATCATATCCCATTCCACCTCACTCAGCCCTGCGCACAGCTCCCCTAATTTCCCCGTTGAGCATAGTAGCCCGAGGAGTCCCATTCGAGCTACGGGTCGTTTCTTCAGTGCCTGAGTCAACTGCCCGCCCCTCTGTAACTGTTCCCGCAAGTGGCCCGAGTGGAGCCGTAGCCGATATCGTCCCAGCGAGGTGCAGGCTAGCGTCGAATGGCGCGTGGCCAGTCATCTCCGGCGCTGGTGCTCTTTCTGTGGGGAGCTCCAGCCAGTAGCTTTGCTGCTCTTCGGCGACGCCTACGCCTATGCACACAGTGGCCACGGCGCCTTTGACTCTGACTGGACCCTGTTCGCATCCCCAGTGCGAGGTTATACCCTTTTTAGAAACAGCTTTCGAGATGGGACGGCCTCGCATCGGAAGATTAAAACTGTCATGGAAAACCCATCGCATTGATGTATTGAAATAGCCTGGTGTTGAAAAAGTATATATTTATCTCTCAACTCGCCCCTTCTCCCAAAACCCTGGTTTGGCTTCGTCCACCTCATCATCGTCGTCAGCCTCAGCTCAGCTCTCCCACTTACACATTTGACTCTGTCCTTTGCAGCCGTCGTCATTCTCATTTACACACACCTCGCCTCTACATTTATCACAATGGCTACCATTTATGAAAACACCATCCCCGAGGACCACATCACCAACATCAAAGCATCTCCAACCCCTCCCTCCAAACCGTCCAAGCCTGATTTCGGCCTCGACTCTCTCTTCGGTCTTGTTGCATCCAACATCACTGCTCCTCTTTATCTCTACGCCTCGCTCAAGGGCAAATTCTCTGTCTGGGATGATGTTCTCGCTTCCCTGCCCTCAACCATCTACACCTCCGCGCCAACCCTCGATGTTGGCTGCGGTCGTGGCATGGTCCTCCTAAAGATGGCGGAGCACAAGAAGAAGCTCGGTGTCACTGCCGATGGGCCCAAGACTTACGGAATCGATATTTTCAGTACTGCTGACCAAACGGGCAACGCTCCTGAGGCAACTTACAAGAACGCCCTGGCCATGGG
Source organism: Simplicillium aogashimaense (assembly GCA_028455935.1). Classification (NCBI taxonomy): domain Eukaryota; kingdom Fungi; phylum Ascomycota; class Sordariomycetes; order Hypocreales; family Cordycipitaceae; genus Simplicillium; species Simplicillium aogashimaense. The sequence continues at coordinate 1,637,344 of CM052010.1, read as the reverse complement.
AGTCGTTGACCAAACCACCTTGCACACTGCCAGCTTCACCGACAGGTTCCCTTTCAAGGACGATACCTTCTCCCTCGTTACAAGCAGCTTGGCCCTACACAATGCCAAGCATGAAGGTCGACTAGATGCCGTGCGTGAGATTGCTCGTGTCTGTGCCCCTGGCGGTCAGGTCATCATTATCGACTTATACGGCTTCTTCAAGCAACACAGAGCTGTCTTGGAAGAGGAGCTGGGATGGACCAATGTCCACGTCTCCCAAGTAGGATGGAAGATGCTTTTCGGCAGTTTGCCTTGTCAGATTCTCAAGGCGACCAAGCCAAAGGCGGCCTAATGCCTGTGTTAGCGGTAAACGGATATGCTCAGTGTCGTTTTGTCGCAGGTATTGGTTAGGTTTAATGGAGCGTAGCGATTGCTTTACATCCCTTTTTTTTTCTAGAATTGTATTTTGAAATATTTCTTCTAATTTTGTTCAAGAAGTTACTGTTCATCTGTCTCATTGGCAATGCATCTTAACCCTGCCACGCGCTGCCCAACAGCTACAGTGTACTTTTTTTCAGGCAAACCCTCTTTAGCTTTGGATTCTAGATTTCACGTTTCTCTTTCCAATGTCTCGTCCTTACCAGCCTTTCGCCGAATGCAATATAGCCTCTCTTTTTCTCATGCTATTTCCTTTGTAGCTCTGCAAGATATCCTACGTCTTGCCCTCGAGATATTTGTCGTATTCCTCTAACCACAAGGAAAACTCGTTCAAACATAACAAAGCGTAGCACCACGAATGCCGTGCAGTCCACTTTATACCATTGCGCAGTCAGTCATTAACCGTTTAGTCCCTTTTCCCAATACCAGTTTCATATCAGTGGTTAGCTATGAGGGAGGAGCTCGGTTCTTTCTATCACTGCATTCCGGGTTAGTAACCAAAAATCCTTGCGAAATGTGTTCAGTCCGCAACTTACGTGCTCAATCGCCGCGATAGTTGCTGAAGCTTCTTATCGTTGTCGGCGTCGTGCGCAGCCTTCTGGAGAGCAACTGCTCGCTCCTCCTCCTGGTGCTTCACAACCTCCTCATGGCTAGGGGGCAGGCGTTCGTTCTGCAGATCCACCTTCCTGGCATCTTCAAAGGTGCTAATCGCGTTCTTGATCCCTTCAGCGCCAAGCATGAGAGTACCGGCTGGAAGACGGCCGCCAGAGACAGTCTTGAGTTCTGTGATCTTCTCAGACTCTTCACGCAGCACTTGGAACACACGAGACATGCGACCAATGGCAAGAATCTTGTTCTTGATAGCGCGTCTCTTGAACTCGATGGATTCGGGGTCTTCAGTAGCCGAGCCTGGCGGGGAACTGGGTCCGGGAGATACCGACGATGGTGTCTCCTCTTTGAGTTCCTCCTCTGAGCATGTGCTCAAAATGGCGATAAGCATGTCAGTGATCTTCTCTCCAACGAAAGGAAGAGACCACGTGAAAACGTCCATAAAGTTGGGCAACCAGTAAGGGTGAGGAGTGCAATTGAACTGCCGGATGTTCATAACATTGTTCTCGTATTTGAGGACGGCAGCTTTGTTGTTGTAGACGTCGAGGTAGTTGGGAGCAGAGAAAATGGTCATAACACTGGGGAAGCCGGTCGTTCTCGTCTTACGGTACATTCTGTATCCGGCATCTTGAGCTTCGTGCGCTCGGATTACTGACAAGAGACTGTTTTTTTCGAGGAACGCGCAAGCAGCGGGATACGAAAAGAAGTAAGAGCATCCTCGGACGTGGTTGTGCAAGAAATAATCGCTAGTCTTTTCCTGGCCGAAGTCTTCAAGGGGGTCGGCCCAAAGGATGTCGCACATAAGGCCCTGGGTAGGCGGCTCTCTGAATCGATCAATCTATATAATCGGTTAGTCAAGTCTATCCTTTGAGTATAGCTAATGTTTGCATTTCGGGATGCATACGTTTCTAATGTCATCAAGGGTGTGCAGTTCGGGACTGAGGCCACCGTGAATACACAAGAATTGCTTGTTCATGACAGCAGCCAGTGGCAAGCTGCAGAAAGACTCCATGCATGCTTCGTATACGGCCTCCGAGTACTTGTGTTTGCATTCAAGCTTAAAAGTGAAGTAATCTGTCAAGTGGCGACATTCGTGGTTACCTCGCAACAGCCATAGAGTGTTGGGGTAATGAATTTTGAGTGACCAAAGGTAGAGCACGCATTCGATACTGAAATAACCACGGTCTACGTAGTCTCCCAAAAAGAGATATCGAGTCTCAGAGGGGTCGCCACCAACTTCGAAAAGTTTCATAAGGTCGTAGTACTGGCCATGAACATCACCACAAACGGTAATGGGGGCGTCCATCTCCAGAAGATTTCCCTCGGTACGTAGAATCTCAGTTCCCTTGCGTAAGATGAACAGAGCTTGTTCTTCGGTCAGACGTCCTTCGCGATAAAAGTGCTGCTTGAGAAAGTTGATGTCGGGCATAGACTTGGAGTCGTCTGTGTAGAATTGCTCGTCTGTGGGCTTAGACATTGCAGGCGCTTGGACGTCCTTGCAGACTCGCTCCATGGTGCTAACCTGGGTGCCATCCTCCATGGTATGGATTGTGAAATCGATCTCTGGGAGAGGCTTCTTCTCCTGGATGGCGCGAATGGCGTTGTCGACCTGCTGGGTTCGACGGTCAGGCGCAGCGCCCGCATCGCTTCCGGTGTCCATGATAAGAGCAAATGTGGACTAAAGCGCAAAGATGAAAATGGTATGTATGAGCTGATGATGTAATGTTCGTGCTACTGGTGCCGTAATCGCAAAATTGATAATCTGAATTTCGACAAGGCGTCAAGCTCAGGTCGTGATGGCTAGCGGTGAGGGGGTTTGTCGAGGCTGGGCAAGTGACGGCGATAGTGATATTCAATGCAGCCAAACGAAGGGTTGTTAATAGAGTCCGGGGATAGAAATCTATCCAAGGCCGCCAGCAAGAAACGAGAGTGCCGCAGTTTCACAACAACAAAAAATGACAGGGCTGGATGAGGCGATGGAGGGTTTGGGGTTGTGCAGAGGAAGAGCAGCAGCACAGCAGCGCGAGGTGGGCGGAGTAGCAGGACCTGGGATCCGAGTCCAGGGCCAATCCAATTGTCACAAAGCCAAAAAGCTGGAGCCACCAAGGCCAAGGAACCCCGCTTCTACACGTCCAGACTGTGCGGTGCAGTGCAAGCCTTTCTCCTGTAGAAATCAGCGCCGTTCCATCCCACTATCAAGTGCTGAGCTACCGCCAGCGCCACTGTAAATTGATCCCTAGAGAACTATGTACAATCATTTTGTTGTTTATTGTTGTTCGCGGCCTCCACGCGACATTTGGCAGTCTCCTTAACAGGAGTCCACGAAATTCTATGGTGTCATCGTAAGCCTCATTTTGAAGGCTTCATTTTCGTTTTCTAACTCTGCCAGACTTTGTCTATATGTTGATTTGTTACGCCATGGCTCTGAGTTATCATTCACATTTTGACCCATTCCCTTCCAGACTATCAAGCTCCTTTCCAATGCTTACGTCCACTCGCCGAGTTTCACTGGCCAAAACAGCTTCTCCTCAACCCCCACTTTCTTCCCGCTGCACTTCCAACTGTTACGTCACATGCCACCACCCACGGTAGTCATCATTCGATAGCGAAAAGTTGCTCTGCACACTGGTGCGCTTCACGGGATGTGTGCCCGACGAAACCCAGTTAATGATACAATGCTTTTTTTTTTTTTTTCAGCTTTGTTATATTGGCTTATTATACCGTCTTATATACCGTATTTTTCTATCTTTTCTACATCTATTGTTGGTTTATTTGATTTTTGTCTTCAACGTACCGTGTAGTGTAATCCACTATTGACGCTGCACCTGTCATTCCCTCAGTTGCATGTTAGATGCAATCACTTCGGCTTGAGGGAAATTTGTCATCTTCCATCGTGAAATGAAGTCGTCTCGGTTAACTGACATTGTCAGCTTCATGTTACTCAGTTCTGGTCACTGCTTGAACTTACTGTAAGCGCCGCAAATGCGTCTCAATCCCTCGAAAGCACTGCGGCCATGCATGACACGCCAGTTATCAAAGACTAAACTCAAGTTAGGTTGAATGTCCCGTTTCACATGATAATCAGCGCAGAATACTTACTGAGTAGACGACCTGGCTGTAATTGAAACCAGTATTCGCTTTGCTCGCGTCGCAAGATTTCATTCCACTTACGAGCGGCTCGATACCAAGCCGCAACGTCAACATCCAGAGGAATAACTCCTCGATCGTCATTGTTCCATCGCACACGGCGTATTTTAGAATTTCCTTCGATGACAGGGTATGCTTGGTCGGGGGCAATTGCGATACCCTGGTTTCCGCTAGCATGCCATGGAACTTTGATGCTACGTAGAATCTCGTAATCCTCTGGCGACTCTTGCTGAAGCACTCTGGCAGCATGGAAGCCATCAACCAGTAGTGACTGACCACCTAGTGCATCTTCGGGTTTCTGATTCGGTGGTGGTGTATGGGACAAAAGGTGGAAGGACTGCAGTCCCGCTGGCTCTGTGAAGTATGTGGTGTCCGTGTGGGCTGCAAGAGCAAGATTTGTATAGGCAGTGTCTGCGAGCGCAAGATCGGGGATGAAGTCGTAGAAACCTCCATAGTGAGTGTTTCGAATAGGGCCAATGCTGGCCAACAGCTCTTCCGATGCCTCCGGTGTGGCTGGCGTGTCGGTGACGAATGTGAATCCGTAAATGCGCTAAAAGTTTAGCTACAGGCTTTGTGAGTGGAAGTCAGTAGCAAACATACAATATTGTTCGTCAGATCAGCCATGCCCTTGATATCGGAGCTCATCACCTTGTCGAACGCTACTTCGGGTGGATTAGAGGTAATATCTGAGCCCCAGAGCTTCTCCAAACTATAAAAAAAAAAAAGTAAGCATGTAATCTCTAACACGCAATATCAACCGAAACAGACTCTTTGTTGTTCAGTATAGATGTGTTGTTACTAGCTGTTTGCTGAATCCAGGCCCAAGAATAATGACTCTTGTGCAAGTCGTTCCCTAGCTCCGATGTAAGCTTAATGAATCCAGGTGTATATGCTGGGTTACTATACATGTAATATTGACGCCTTCGCTGGTCGACTTGATTTCTTTGGGCTCGATATCTTCTGGTATCTGTGAAGACGTTAGCCCATATATTGTACCCTTCAAAGGCTGCAGTATCCCCAACTTGGAAAGTATCAAAGTTTCTTTGCATAGTATCCTTATTAACACATTCGCTGCATCGGCAATTATCCCTGTACGTAGTTAGACGTGAGTTAACTTTTACAGTTCACGTAGAGTTTTGTACCTCAACCAGAACTTGGAACTGTTGGTGTGTTAGTATAATTACATGCAAAACCAGCTCCAACTATATCTGGCTCACAGCAGCTTGTCTTCCGAATCGGAGACACTATTCCCTCTGAAAAGTAATCCGCGGCAATTGTTGTCCAAAACCAACGAATATGCCCTCTGCTGCGACGCCAACCCCGAGGCATTCGGGCCTCCACGGAGAGCCGTGCGTGAAGCACATCTGTGATAGTTAGCAAGCAAATTAATATTTCAAAAATGGTATCTGTACAATCACCTACCTCAGAGCCCTTGGGAGTCTTCTCAGTGCAAGCGTCATTGTTTGAAAATTGCTATTGAGGATTCCGTTGAAGTTGAAGTCCAAAATGACTACGGTTAGTTCCGAGCTTAACAGTGTGGGGAAGCGTTCAGCGGTCTCAGCGCCCTGCACATAATAACTTCAGCACGTGAGTGCTCAACTGGCAGTGGTACAGCGTTGCGAACCGGATAATAATCAGGCCCGGACTCACTGACGTTGCCGCACCAAAAAAAAAAAGTCCATAGCGTAAGCTTCCTCTGCAAGCTACTTTGCATTGACTACGATTACCATCTTTTGCAAGGCGGCAACAGTTTAGCACTCACAATCATTCAGACACAACTCTTATCGCAACCTAGATGAAAACATCATCACCGGCAATGGCTATACTTGTCAAGAGAGATTATCAGCCTTGAACTCTCGTCTTGCCATCCTCCCTTTGATTTGCGCAAGGCATAGCCAGCATGTCTTTCACAAACCGCCAGCAGGCCAATAACGAGTTTGATCGACTATACCAGCACCACGTCGCCGCTCGTCGACAGCTTCAATCCCACAGTAATTACCGAGAACAATTCAGCCAATACTCGTCGCTCATCTCCGTTTTAATACTCGCAATAAGCATCGCGTACAAGTTCTGGGGCGGCTCAATCAGTTTCTCTTCTATTGGCAGTCTTATCTGGGACATTATTGTCTACGTATCACCAGCGCCTTTGATTTTTGCGATCGATGGTTGGAGAAACCCAGACAAATCGAAACAAATGAATAGTACGAACACCCATGCGGCGAAAAGCGAGGCTTTGCGGAGGCTCATGGGCCTGGACCACGCTGGTGGACTGATGGCATCAGTCTTTCGGTCGCGCGCGCTGTCTACTACTGGCAGCATTATGAGTATGAAGCACGATATTTATCGACCTCCAGGCTTGGGCAACTACGACAACTCCTGTTATCAAAATAGTGTTTTGCAAGGCTTGTCGTCACTGAGCTCATTTCCAGATTACTTGTCAAAATGCATGCAAACTATCAATGCTCAAGGTGACGGCAGGAGTGTCGCCCAAACACTACGAACCTTGATATCGGATTTGAACGACGTTTCGAACCATGGCACGACATTGTGGACGCCACGCCTGCTCAAGTCGATGAGCACATGGACCCAACAAGATGCCCAAGAATATTACTCCAAAATCCTCGACGACATAGACAAGGGTGTATCGAAGGCCATCCAAAAGATGAAGCCTCGAAGGGGGTTTGAGAATGAGCAGGACTTCGACGAAAGTACTTCAAGCCAACATAGCGACGACAGCGGGTACCAAAGCGAAGCGTCGCGCCACCAGCTATCAGACATGAAGAAACTACGAAACCCTCTAGAAGGGCTGCTCGCTCAGCGAGTAGCTTGTGTCGAGTGCGGTTATTCTGAGGGCCTTTCTCTAATTCCTTTTAATTGCCTAACTCTCAGCTTGGGTTTAGATAAGAACGAACACGACATATACGACCGCCTAGATGCCTATACCAATGTTGAGGAGATAGATGGAGTAGAATGCCCTAAATGCACACTGCTCAAGGCACGGCGTCTGCTAAGAAGTCTCGTGGACGCAATGCGGGAGAAGGGCACGCCTGAGGAGCAATTGGGAGAACCTCTGCGGCGACTGGAAGCTGTAGATCTTGCTTTAGAAGAGGATGACTTCGATGAGAAGACTATCCGAGACGCTTGCAAAATCTCGTCCCAAAGCAAGGTCACTTCTACAAAAACAAAACAGATTGTCGTGGCAAGACCACCACAGAGCTTGGTTCTTCACGTAAATCGCTCCGTCTTCGACCCAACTACATTTGACATGATCAAGAACTCAGCACCGGTGAGATTTCCTGGCACACTAGATCTGGGGCCATGGTGTCTGGGATCTTCAAGCGCATTCGGGCCTAAGACCAAGGCTTCAGGTGGGAGTGAGGAGCGGTGGCATTCCGGCCCCAGGTCTTCTATGATTGCTGGTGACTCGAGTCCGTCGAGACTTACTGGTCCTATCTATGAGCTACGAGCGGCAGTGACGCACTATGGCCGACACGAGAACGGACACTATATCTGCTATAAAAAATACCCTAAGGCACCTTCTGATCCTGAAGAAGAGAAGAAGCTAGACAGTCTAGACGAAGAGGAAAGCCCTGCAGAGGAGCACAGAAATACACACCAACTCGATGAGGACATTGCGGACGAAGAGACAGTCCCCCCAGAACCCGAGGACACTTGGTGGAGACTAAGCGACCATAATGTCAGCGCGGTAAGCGATGACGTTGTCATGGGTCTCGCACCAGGCGTCTTTATGCTGTTTTACGAATGCGTCGACCCTGAGATTATCCTCGATGGTGAGGAAGTAGAGTGCACTTCTGTTCCGTCTGGCGCTTCACTTAAGGAAGACGTTGTGTCTGTTGCATCAACAGACGATGCGACGACCATTCACACAGTCGACACTCACACTGACGCTCAATCGGAACTGACAATCACATCTGTGGAGGACAATGACACGGTCATCCATGAGTATGGCTCAGCCGACGGGAAGATGATTTAAAATGCAGTCAAACACACTCGGTTCATTTATTATTGCATAGCGAAGGCGTTAGTGGTGGTTTTTCAGCATTCATATATTGATATCGAAGGGGAACAATGCATATGGGAATAACAGTGCTTACTCATTCTGTAAATTGAATACGAAATACATTGTCCAAACAATCCGATAAACCTAAATCTTACAAGATAAACTATTCGCTTCATTCTCGTTTGTATACTACATTTCACAGCATTTCGTACCCCAACACTGCTCTGTTGTCGTCCACAATTCTCCCCCACTCCAACAACAACCTGAAAGTATATATTTGCATGTCTTCCTTCCTCAGAGCCCTCTTGGCCCAGTGTCTCCCTTTTTCGGCAATGTTGGCAGCGATTTTCTCGCCGGACAAGTCGTACTTGGAAGCAGACGCTTTCGTGGCCGCTGTGGCACCTCCAGAAAGGTAATCAAGCAAGCCCCAGAATCCGCCGCCCAGGCGTACGTCGACGGGTACGTAGTGTTCCCATGCTTGGATGCGCTCGTCGAACCAGGTGCGGAACACGGCTGCGCGGTAAACTAAGCTGTGGGATTGCATGAACGGTAAAAAGCGACCGCTGTACCCCGAGCCATCCATATCAAATAGATGGCGGTAACGCCAATGCTCCTCAAAGGGGAGTGGGCCAGGCATTTTGCCTCGCTCAAGAGGCGGTTGCCCTGGGATAGCGACATCTGCTGCCCAGCTGCTGAAGGTGGCTATTTCATCCTGGCATTCTTCGCGGTCGCAGCGGCCGGGGTCACCGACAAAGGATACGTTGACGGCAAGCGGTGTGTCTTTATTGGGTTGTGAGCGCGCAATCAGAGCTTTCGTTCTCTCATGTGCCTCGTTGTTGAACCGTGGTCGAAGGAAGCCGGGCCACCGTTGATTCGCAGCGAAGCCGTCAGTTGGTGCACCACGCCAATACATGGCGTTCCATTTGTCACTCCATTTAACAGCTTGTTCTTCTTTATATTCGCTCTTCCCACCAAAGTCCCATGGTGATGGCAGCAGAATGTCGTTGAAACCGCCTACGCGACCTTGACTAAAGATAGGGAGGAGGTGCTTGGTTCCAATCATACTTGCTGGAGAATACAAAAAGCCATTCAGGTAAGCAAGGTCAGGTTGGTGGCAAAGATCTTTCGACAGAGCCGCGTTGGCAATAATAGGGCCATCAGTGGTGAAGATAGAGTGCGGCTGGGCACAGTGAAGGCAAGTAAAGCTCCAGTCTGCCCAACGGCGGGAATGAGCTGGCGCTTTCGGTGGACAAGTCGGTGATATTAAGTCCCCAAAGATTTGCTTTTGGAACTGGATTTCGAAAGTTTTATCATCCGCGGGAAAATCGGCGAGATCAGGATATTGCGGTGGCCAGCGGTCGTTGGCATTCCCTGAAGTCCAGCTGTTCCTTAATTTCGGAGCAGACGCCAACTCCTGCTGAGATTTCTTGCCCAATTCATTGAACTTTTGCAGTGGCTCAAAGGGAACAGCCATACGACACTCATCTGCAAGGTTGAGAGCGATGTCCATGTCTGGGAGCCATTGAGCAAAGGGTCTCATTAAATCTTCCCAACGGTCGCTCATCCAGCGATGTGTGCCAGGAATATGTGGCGACTGATCCAACTTGCCGCTTCGGACTCGCATAGATCCAATTTCAAGGTTCTTGTACGACATCAGGTACTTGGTTTTGTTACGGATAAGCTCAGGCTCCATACTCCAGAAAGGGAGAAGGTCTTGATAAATCTGGTCAAAATCATCAATAATTGGTGACTCGTGCTCTACAGCAAACGCGTGCCATTTATCGAACCCGGGCGGCGGAGGCATTCCATAACGCTGTTTGTAAGTCGATACCGCTTCAGATAGTGTTTTGCTTGAAGAAGCTTGTTTTATCCACTTCTGATAGTTGGCTGTAGCGGACTCGGACAGGTGTTGCACAGCATCGCCCATAGTCACCACCGATGGCACAGAGGAGACAGCCCACCACAAGGCGCCACAAAATATGAATCCAACATAGATTCGAGCCAGATCCGTGTGAAGGCGCGTTGAATTATGCATCTGTGCCGAAACGAACTGTCTCTGGGCTAGATACGATGCTAACAGGAGCAATACACCCAATAAAAGACCGAGCGCGGCTAGAATGCCTGACGAAATCGGAGGCAAAATGAGCCATGGGTACATAGCTAATCGTAGAGCGCCAGCACTAACGATGACAAGAGCAATGGTTGACGGTTGAAGCACACGCAAAAGCACAATGCTTGACAGTGCGGCAATTGAAAGCGCAATGCCATAATACATAAGGCTTGCAAAGTCCCTGATCGACAAGTGCGTAGAAAAGTCGAAATCGCTGGCAGAGGTCCAAGAAATCGTCGATGCAATGCAAATTGTGGCTGCAGAAAGAAGCGATATTTTAGCCAAAGCGCCCCAGAATGAAATATCATCCTCGTCTTTCTCCCCGCGGGGACAAGAGACACAAATAAGAATTGCGGCATCAGTGGCACTCAGCGACAGTTGAGCTAATGGCACGAGAGTCTCTACAAACCTCAAAGGACATACCGTTCCTGTACGAGGCTGTGATATACGCAGTAATTGCGTCGCAACGAGACATACCATGGCAATACAAAGCGTATAGAGGACTCCAGGTTTCGAAGCATTCTGTTCACGCTTATTGCCTCCCAGGACCGCTCCAGGCCAACTTTTAGGCTGTTTGCTGGCATATTCTCCAAGTAACACCAAAATTGGTAGTAAAGCCTTAAGTTAAGCCATGTGATTAGCCGTACGCCTCACAGTAATTCAAGTGAACTTACATCGATTCCAGCAGCTGAACATTGCGAATGGCGACGTGTGAATGCTAATAACGCCGTCCTAATTAGTATAAGGGGGTAAAAATAGATCAGTGCGCCGCAGCTTTCAACGAAAGACTGGACATGTCGCAGTACGAATGCTATGAGTGCGAGCGCAGTGTGATATGTGAGGCGAAGTGGTGGCAAGCCATTATCCTCCCGGCCAGTGGTTCGCTGAAGACTTTGGCGAGAGCTTAGTCTCTGCAATAATAACCAAGTAGTAGTTCCTATGATGAAGAGGGCGAAAATTGTCAAATGAATTGGTCGTTCTGAATATCGATGTTAGCAACTCCGTGCTATGAATAAAGCTGCATATCCAATGTTTCAAGTTTCTTACCAAATGCCCCTGTGTCCCGAGCAGCAGGCACAGTAAAGGCCAGGCTGCCAACTAGCAACCTATGATTAGATACTCAGTTAGCGTTAATCACAAATATACGGAGAGCACGAATTGAAGCGCCAACCCACGCGCTGGGTAGAGAGCTGCGTACCATAAAGCAATGAGGCCTTGATGATAATTATCGGACAGCACTATGGCGGCCATCTGGACGACGGTTCAGAGCGTGCGGACAGGAATAGAGCGTAGCAGCATTCATATAGCCTCGCCTTTCTGATAACCCCTTACGTAGTGAACAACTCTGGAGAATGAACACGGGCTGAATGGCTCCATCGCGGAGAATTTGTGAGAAGCGGGATGCTTATTCAGCAAGGCGCTAGGGGGCCAGGCATATTTCAGCTTCTCTGGAACACACTGATGAATTTTTGGAATAGAAAGTAATATGTTATGCTGACTCCCATTGGCTGGTTTAATTGATATAAATTGAAGTCAATTTTTTTTTTTTTACAAATTCCCAAAGCTACATCTGTGAAACATACGTCGTGCGGTAACCTAAACGGCTGGGTTACGATGCAACTGCTTGGCCTGGTTAGGCGTAGATCACCATCCGAAAATACAGCGGCTACAGGGCACCAAGAGTCTAGGGATGCCGCGTACAAGATCACCATGACTGTATGGACTAATTGAGATGTTTGAATGCAGACATTGCTGATTATTCAGGGCACTTCCCAATCTAGCAACCACTCCATATTGTTTACGTATGTCATCCGCCACACAACCCCTGAGCCGCGTCACAGCCTGATTTACCAATTGGCAGGATGCAACTCAAAATATTACAGCCAAAAACCGTGCAGCCTTGGTGATACATCCAGCCTTCCTTCGGTTCTCCTTTGATTTGCATCGCTTAACTTATCTGAAGTGCTAGGAACAGGGTGCAATCGCTCAATATAGTCACCCTTGACATCTAAGGTGAACTGGTAGAATTGCCAACGGTCTTCTCATATCTAGGCCAGCACAGAACATCCGAGCGGATCCCTCGCAGCGGAGGGAACACTACCTTGGGACCCGGACCTGCTTTGGGTGGATGCCATAAGGAGCTGCGCCAGGCCAGGGTGGACTCAAGCGAGCAGACAAGCCTTTGCTCATTAACGAGTTGGGGCTTGGTGCGAAATTGCTGACCGACTGAATACGAGGCTGTGTGACACGTGGGGGATAAGGCAGCGAGAAAAGTGCCCATGGCAATTATGATTGTCCATTTGTTATTGTTGTAGTGATCTCATGTGCTGGTAAATGATATCCATGGCATTCAGACTTGGAGAACCAAGACGTGATTTTCCGTCCTTATTTTTGTCGTTTGTGATTATAGGTATTTAAGTACCGGTAGCAGCGAGCCACTTAAATATATTATGCTGTCATTTAAAGGTCACTGTAAGTAGATCGATTTATTCTGTACTTAGTTACCTTATGGCAGTTTAGGAGGCTCAGGTACAGGCACTCGCCAAGACGTGGATAAGGCCAGCCCCTACTGGACAAGGGTGTTCGACCTTTGTCGGTGCAATACGACTTCATTCTGTCTTGGTTTCTCACAGAACCCCATATCGGGAGTTGATGTTGTTTGTGCATGCCAAGAGAGGATCCCAATGCTTTTTCCTAGTTTCCTGTTGTTTGGTGCCCCTTGGCAACGGCTTCGCTGTATGTGCAACAGTTCAACCACTGTTGCTAGATAGCTGGATTGTCTCACAGCGTGTCATTCATGCGACTCTATTTTTATCTCCCCAGCCGTCCATCTCTGGCGGAAATTTTGGCGGCTGTTCACTCGTCATTGTTTCTGAACGAGTCGTAACTTTGCACGTAAAAAATGGCAGAGGAATTACACTGTTTCGAGCTCATCGCAAACACAAGCAGACAAACACCCACCTTCGGAAGCAGTGTCGCATGCTCAGTCCGCTTGTCACCATTCGAAGCGTCTCTCTCACTTCGCCTATTCTCAGTCTGGCTCAGACACACAGCCTGGTTCTTAATATGCACAATTATCGTAAACACAGCTGGCCGAGCGCAAGCGTCGAAAGAAAAACCAATAATAACTAAACATTGGCTCTGGCGCAACCAAACTCCACACTCCGCTACAAATGAAACCTCTGTCCACCTGCCCACAGAGCCTAAGCTTCTCCGGCTCCAGTGGGCTGACAGTGTGGCTGCTTCGGGCTAAGCCAATTCAAGCCCTAAGATCTCGCGGGCTTCCGGCCAGCCTACGCATTTGGTTGCCCAGTGGGTAATCACTAATGCGCTGCAAGCATGCTACGCTGTGCTTTGCTGTGCAGGAATTAGGTGGGTGCACCACCTGAACCACCACTCACCCTCAGGGGGTCACTACCGTAAGAGGGGATCCTACCAGAGCCAGCCTAGTGGATGCACAGTTGGACGATTGCGCTGCGGCCAGTGGACAAAAAGTGGGAGACTCGGCCCAGACTTTCGGGGCCTCTGACCTGGGCTCTTCTGCAGGACACCCGTCATCCATCCATCCCCTACTGCATTTCTTGGGACTAGTCATTCCCGTGTCGTTTTTTTTTCTTCCTCTCTCCTTCATCTTTAGCGCTTGCATCTTTCCATTTCTCTTCGAAACTTGTGCGTCTTCGGGTTAGGGACTGTGTTCTCCGTGCACCAATTTCTTTTTGCTTATTCCGAGTCGTGCTACGTTGGGTCGATTTGTCTGTTGTCAATTTCCTCTTGCATAATTGGCCCTCTGGACACCCCGGGGCTGGACGAGATCTGGTCGTTTGTCTTAGCTCGTGCCGATTATCCAGCGTCTTGGCAGTGTAAAAGAGAAGGACCCCCGACCTTTCTTTTTGTCCGCACCCTCCCCCGAGGCCGCCAATTTCTGATCTTCGTCAACTCAACATCCTCCTAATTCTTCTTCTATTCGACACGTGAATAGCCACGACTGTTTGTAGCCGCTTGCAAACATGACGGCCGGTCGATTCTCAGGCGAGGGCCGCCTGCCTACTATCGAAACAGCCGCGGGCGAAAAGGGTCGCGGCATGCATGCGTCGCTTTACATATTGTACGAGCCATACGGCATTGAACCTCGATACGCTTGGTGGCTAATACCCTTTTCAGAAACTGGATCTTCTTTTCCAATCTCACAATTTTATTCAATAAATGGCTGCTAGATACCGCTGGCTTCAGTACGTTCTTCAATCCCTGCTGGCTGTCTGCCTACTGGTCGCCTTTTACTTACAGTGTCTCACAGAATATCGTATGTCAATCAGCTCTACCAGATTCGATCGAACCGATACTCGATTCCATTGTATCCGGACTAACAAACTTCTATAGCAATTCTACTCACATGTTGGCACCTGCTATTCTCGACGATTGCTACACAGCTCCTCGCCCGAACGACATCCCTTCTCGATGGCCGATTCGCCGTTAAGATGACTGGACGCTTTTACCTGCGTACCATTGTTCCCATTGGAGTTCTCTATACTGGATCCCTCGTCTGCTCCAATCTCGTATACATATATCTCTCCGTCGCATTCACGCAGATGCTTAAGTCAGCTTCCCCCGTCGCCGTACTCTTCACATCTTGGGCCTGGGGCGTGGCTGAACCCAATATGTCAAAGTTCATCAACATTGTGGTCATTGTCATTGGTGTTGCCATTGCCAGTGTTGGCGAAATTCATTTCAAATTCATCGGGTTCATTTACCAAGTCGGTGGTATCGTGTTCGAGGCTATGCGCATCGTCATGATTCAGGTCATGCTCTCCGGCGAGGGAGTCAAGATGGATCCCCTTGTTGGTCTCTACTATTACGCGCCAGTTTGCACCTTTTTCAACATTTTGGTAGCCCTCTTCACCGAAGTCCCCAAATTCAAATATGATGACTTGGAAAGGACAGGATTCTCTATCTTGCTCTTGAATGCAGCGGTTGCTTTCATGCTTAACATTGCAAGCGTCTTTTTGGTTCGTGCCTCGAGTAATCCTCCTCTTCATGATACAACATTAACCCTGCTTTAGATTGGCAAAACATCTGGTCTTGTACTCACGTTGACGGGCATTTTCAAATCCATTCTCCTTGTTGTGATCTCAGTCGCAATTTGGAAGACGGAAATCTCTCCCCTCCAGGGTTTCGGCTATTTCATCGCCCTTCTCGGCCTCGCATACTACTCTCTGGGTTACGACCAGGTGGTAGCTTTGTATCACATGGCATCGACGTGGACCTCCAGTGCCTTCAACTCCTACACGCTTATCGAGGGTGGCTCTCCTGGAGGTGGTCGCTCGCGGTTCCTTACGAAACGACATATCTTCGTTGGTGCGGCTGCACTTCTCACCACTGCTATTGTCGTTGCCTTGGCCACCATGAGCTATAACGGTTCTCTCGACAACTTGACAAATGTTCCATACTGGTCATCGGGAGGCGATTGATTTTATTTGCAAAGGAAAGGGTGTGTCATTGGGATGGTTGATTCAAGCGAGCATGGTTATTTATACCTTTTGCGTTGTAATTTATGATACAGAACAAAATAAACGGATAATACTCACATATTCATGAATATACGGCTACAACCAACTTTTTTTTGCTCTGAACTTTGATTGCAGCCGCATGGGCTGATATGTTAAGATTACGAATCATTATAGCTGATGTCAAAATTATGTTTGGTATTAAAAATACATGTATTCCAGAGACGCTAGGTCTTTCACGGGCTCCTGCTCCGTCGACGACTCCTACTACGGTCTCGTCGTCGGTCTCTGTCTCTGTCTCTATCCCTATCACGCCTATCTCTATCTCTGTCTCGTTCCCTTTCGCGATCACGATCTCTAGGGTCTCTCTCTCTTTCCCGATCTCGACGCTCTCTTTCCCGATCACGACTGCGATCCCTGTCACGATCTCTATCATCTCTCCGGTCCCTGTCTCTGAACCTGCTTCTGTCACCGCTGCGACTGCGGGACCTAGTTCGGCGTCTCTCATCCCGGCCTGTTGCGCGCTTATCGTCCACGCCGGGGATGGGTAGACCCTTTTCACGGGCATCTTTCTGAGCTGCAAGGTATGCCTTGGCTTCCTTCTCGCGCTTTCGTACCTCTTCGAGTTTGCGCTCTTCAATCTCTTCTTTTGTGACGGATGGAGCGCGGGCAGCAGAGCGGGAACGGCTGCGTCTGTCGCGGTCTCTGCCTCTGTCACGGCTGCGTCGACGAGCTGGCGAACGGCCAGAGTCTCTGGGGTCGTAATGGTCCGCCCCGCCTCTGCGGCTATCTCGTGAACGAGAGCGATCCCGTCTCGTGCGAGATGGGCTATCTCTTCGGAATCTATCGCGTGATCGATCTCGTCGGTCGCGGCTGTCTCGTCTGTCTGGAGTGCGATCCCGGCGCACTCTAGGTCGGCTATGCTCTCGATGAGGTGGTGTTCGGGCTCTTGAACGGGTGCGGTCACGTCTCCTCGATCGGCTTCTTTCCTTTCTTGCTCTGGATCTGCTGCGACTGCGGTCATCTCTGCGAGGTCGTGATCGTGACCTGTCTCGACGCACTCTGGATCTACTCCTTTCACGGATAGCCCTGGTCCTGGAGCGACTGCGGTCGCGACGGGGTGAGAATGATCGCCTGTCATGTTTTCTGCGGTCTTCGGGGTCTCTGTTGCGACTCCTGACTCTGCGGCGGTCGATATCACGGTCTCGGTCGCGGACTCGGGAGATGCTTCTGCTAGAATGCCTATCGTCCCTCAGTTCTGATCCCTTCCTTGATTCACGGCGAATTGGGTCAATGGCAGAGGTTGGGCCAGACTTGCGTGGTGGTGGAGCGAGCGAAGCATCGATTTCCACCTCCGGTCGAGCCCGTGCTGCACGACTGCTCTCGCGCAGTAAGTCAGCCAGGGCCTCTTGCTCCAGTCTCTCCAGCTCATCCTTTGAAAGGTCTTTGGCGCTTGACTTCCTTTCCGGAGCACGGCTGTCTCTTTCTCTGTCTCTGTCTCTGTCTCTATCCCTGTCTCTGTCCCTATCTCTGTCTCTATCCCTGTCTCTGTCCCTATCTCTGTCTCGTTCTCGATCTCGATCCCTATCCCTATCCCGCTCTTGCTCTCGCTCCTTATCACGGCGATCGCGTTCTTTGTGTCGCTTTTCTCGCTCAATATCACGGAGACGTTCTCTTTCTTCGCGCTCCTGCTCTCGCTTGCGGCGTCGTTCGTCACGTTCAGCTTGGCGCTTAACCTCGGCGTCTTCGCGCTCCTTTTCTTCCTTCTTCCGCTCCTCGCGGGCAATTCGTCGCTTCTCTTCTTCGATGGCTTCCTCCTTCTTTTTCAATTCGTCGCGAATGTGTTCTCTCTCGGCTTTCCTAGCATTCGTATCGGCAGCATATTCTTCGTCAGTCTTCGAGCCACGGAGGCGCTCAGCTTCTGCCTGTTGTTCTCCAACCTGCGCGCGTCGAATTTCGCGGATACGCTCCTCTATGGCGCCAATGTCTATTAACTTTTCAATCGTCTCTTCGGCGGTTTGATAGACACCAGATCGTTCCAGAGCACCATCTATCAATGCAGCTGCTTTTCGGGGTTCGAGTGTCAGGAGCTGCTGCGGGTTCTTTTCGATCTCTTTCTCGGCAACTTCAATGATGGCCTTTTTTACTTGTTCCTCATAATCCTATCTTCGGTCAGCACAAAAGCTAGTAAAGTATTGGAGCATCTAGTTGTGTCGTACACTGGCTTCAAACTTCTCCCACACTTGCTTCCGGATGTCATCGTAGGCGCCCTCCTTTTTGAAGCTCAGCGCGAGCGATTCAATAGCCGCTCTTGTTGCCGAAGGCAAAGGGAGTTCAGACGCTTTGAATGTCCTCGGCGCCATCTGGTCTGCGGATTTACCTGCCGACGGAGGTACCTGTTCTGTCGTAGCCATCGCAGTCGCGTTGCTCGCTACCTTGACGAGCGAGGTTGAGACGGAGTGGTTGGCGATGATCGCCTTCGGGCGATTGCTCTGTTATAATACAGATAGCTTCATTGATAATACAAACTTTCCAATAAAAAATCGCACGCTTTGGTCCGGTCTGATTCTCGCATGTTGTAATAATATATTCTTTCAACTAGGAATGGGATCTTATCGATTCGCCGCCAGCACACGTGACAATCACAGCTACGCCTGGTTACCCGGTATGGAAATGTAACATCTAGCTCTGTCAAAACATGTGTCAAATAATTGGTCTTTTAAAAAAAAAATACTATTATTTAGAATGGTGTTCTCCATTAAATTATACAAAGAAATTGATTCCAAATGGAAGCACCTACTGTACATGTTTATGGCTATGTAGGCAGTGCAACTGCGCTAACAACTCCATCATTTCAATCTCACGACTGCGGAATAAGTAGCCTGACGATTCTAACAACAACACAACTAATTATTCTGTTCAAGCCCATTATACAGTAAAATGGCCGCGTCAGCCCCAGATGGTCAGCCAATTGACCTAAAAGAAAACCGCCGCCGCATGGCAGCTGGGGAATTGTACTGGGCCTTTACACCAGACCTGATAGCAGATCGCCGTCGGGCCATTGCTGCTCTACGTCGTTTCAACACCGCCGAGGATCCAACAAGACGTCAGCTGGTAGAGTTATGGAAGGAGTGAGTTGTGATTTCATGCTTTGCAGATAGTAGTGGCCAAGGCGACTTATACGTGAGACAGCGTTATTTGCGACGATACTCCTCTCCCCGCCCAGTTGCCTGAGGACGAGCAAGATGAAGCTCAATTAGAGGACTATCCTTGGGTGGATGCCCCATTCAAGATGGACTATGGGTATAATGTCAAGTACGCCTTTCATGGCCCTGTCAGCTGCTCGATTCTAACTCATATACAGGCTAGGCAAGAATGTCTATGTCAACTCCAACTGCATCTGGCTCGATACTTGCACAATTACGGTTGGAGATCGCACCCTCATTGGGCCAAACTGCTCTTTCTACTCGGCTACTCACCCACTAGATTACCGTGTACGCAACGGGACTCGTGGGCCTGAAGCTGGTGCGCCAATCACCATTGGAGAGGACTGCTGGCTAGGCGGCGGCGTCACTGTTCTTCCAGGCGTTACCATCGGCAAAGGTGCCGTGGTAGGAGCAGGTAGCGTAGTGACAAAAGATGTGCCTCCAGAGTCCGTGGTAGTCGGCAATCCTGCCCGGCTTATCAAAAAGATTGATACATCCCAGCCACCTGTGACCGTCTCCGGCCAAGCCGCAGTGTTGGATGGCAAGAACATCACGACAAAACAATAGAATTACATTAGAACAATATACGTTAGAGAGAAAGAAGGCCTGTAGTTATACACTAAGAATATATTATACCGTAAAAAGCTATGGTGGATATCATACCGTCCCATCGTTAAGAATAAAGTGTCGCAGAGTAGAGAGCCGACTGAGAAACATATAAACACAAAAAACGCCTCGCCGCTCAAATAAAAGCTAACCGCAATTTCCACGTCATTCGTACAGATCTATGCACCTCAGAACTCGCCTTCGCCGCCATTTCCAACGAGACTCGCTGTCCACAGGCCGACCAAACCCCACCAGTTTACCTTCCAGCCTCTCCACAGCCCTTCTAAGCCCTGGCCCTCCCTCTGCAATGGCGCCTGCGCCTTGTATTTAGCCTTTCCCTTCTTTGCTGACGGAGGTTGCGATATCGTGCGCATGCCCTCAGCTGAGGTGATGTGGTACATGGTGCCGAAGATGCCGTAGTAACGACCAGGTGGCACGATGGTCTCAACCGTGTGCTCCTTGCCACCAAGCGCTCTAACGTAATCTTGGCTCATTAAGACAGTCATTTGTCCCCGACGCAAAACAGTTTCTAACGGGAGCTTAACCAAGATAGCGGCTGATGACGCAAAGAATTTGGCCACGGAGAAGGTAAGTGGCGAAGCTTGGCTGTCAATCGCGAATTGTGTGCGCATAACCAGGGGCGTGGAGAGCGTAAAGATGGGATTGATAAGGGAAGTCAGGACTGTCGGCAGGGCGAGAGCAGAGTTACATAGATACGATGGTAAGGAGCGTAGAGTAGCCAATGTACGGCGCTGCCCTTTGGATATAGGTGTCAAAATGAGCCTGAGATACGTCAGTTCTTAAGCTGTCGTCGATATGTCAAGGCCGCTGCAACATACCTCGTTCGAACAAGATCCAAAGGAGCCAAAATAAGTCCCGTGGCGACAGCGGCTGTGGCTGCCACGAAAAGAGACGCCCAGGGATATGGGGTCGCAATATCAATGAGTCTATCGATGTCGTCCTTCACACCAAGGTCGGGCACGTTGAATACAGCACTGAGAAAACTTCGTCCCCAGTTTTCCAGCAATGATTGCAGCACAGTATATAAGAACGTGGCATTGGAGCCTTTCCACACTCCCCATGCGCCGTCACGCTGCCAAAGCTGTCCGATGACCTCGAGAATCGAGTCTGGATGGCGCAAGGTTAAGAAGTGTTCGGGTATTGTTGGCTTCTTCGGGAGCTTTGGTGACTGGATTGGTGATATTGGTGCTCTACGGTTGGAGATGCTGCCGCCTCGGTATGAATGCGTAGGGGTATCGGGGGCGTTGTATGTGAAGAAAGCCGCTTCTTCGCCTTCAGAATCGGAAGCGTCGTTCTGCATCTGTCAGTAACGCGATTATCTAGAGGCTGTCGTAAGCTTCAACTCACATCATATATAGCCAGGCCATGCTTTGAAAACTGAGCATTTGCAGCCTCATTCTCAGCGAAAACCAAAGCAGCATTCTCATCCTGGTCGCGAGTCTGCAGAATGGTCTTGGCAACCTCGAATGGCTGCGCCATCAACACCGATGTGTACTTCCAAACTAAGTCGTCCAAAAACTCTTTCAAGCTCTGAGCCACTGAAGGGGAGCCATCATCGAGGTAGCCCTTGTAGTCGAGGTCGTTGAACATGTCGCGCGCTTTGGAAGCATACTTGCCATTCGTGGCTGTCGCGTTGCGCGGAGTCGTGGAGAATGTGCTTGGTGCTGGTTGTGATGGCGTCGCGACGTGCTCAACTCGATCGCCTATAGTTGGCGGGATGTAATATGGTCGCAAGGGGTTGACCCCGTCTCTCTGCGTCGACATTTTGGTGATGCAGGCGCGATGAGTTGTAGGAAGTACATGAGCTCCTGAGGTTGGGGAGCTAGCAGTAATTAGAGGCAAATGAAATCATCGACTTTTTTTCGGCAGGTCTCGGGAACAAGGATGCCAGGCACAGGCGCTCCCCAGCACATGGATTTAGCACGGAAGCTCCAGCAGCATCCCACTGAACAGCGTCTGGAACTCCTCTGTAACCACTGAAAATGGTAGTGCGATGCGGCTACAAAGCCGTCAGAAGGCACTATATTTTATTCCTCCTTTCACCTAAGCTCGTAAGGTTAGAGGCTTCAATTAAAAGCCAATTGTGATTCCTCCCTCTCTTCTCTTTGCTATTACTATATCCAACCGCGTACACTGTTGGATCGCCGAGCACTTCGCTGCTAGGGGCAAGCTCGGAGGTGCGAGGTCGCTGCGAGCCACTATAAAAGCCCTGCGCCAATTACGAGGGGGTTATTTGCGGGAGTCATTATTGGCCGGCCCAGCTCCAGAAAAAAGTTATCCCGTTGTTCGCCTGAGGGTCAACTTTCGTAACAGAAACGTCTTCACCAGTACATCCACCAAAAGCTTCCTCAATTCCACCAACGCTCGCGAGTCACGACGCAATCGCCATGTCGGCTTCAAGGCAATTTGTCTCTAGCTTGGCTAGAATCTCCAGCGCGACGTCCCGTCGCATATCGACGACATACAGAACCCAAGTTCAATCGTCTACGACGTCAAGATATGCCGCGGCGCACCGACCCAGCAATAGACAAATAGCTCAGACGTTGCCCCCATGCTCTCGAAGCTTCACGACGACGGCAAAGAAGCAGCATGGTCACATTGACCCCCCAAAGCCTGGCGAGGAGTAAGCAACAAACCTGTCCCCTGCCGGTAACGGCCACGGACAGCCGCGAACTAACCCGATGGACTAGGTTGCACGTAAAGTTTATCGACAAAGACGGACAAGAATACGATTTTGAAGTTTCTGAGGGCGACAACTTGCTTGACATTGCCCAAGCGAACGACCTGGAAATGGAGGGCGCTTGTGGAGGATCTTGCGCTTGCTCCACGTGCCATGTCATTGTTGAAGATGAAGGCCTTTACGACAAGATGCCGGAGCCGGACGATGACGAGAACGACATGCTAGACTTGGCTTTCGGATTGACAGAAACCAGCCGTTTGGGATGTCAAGTAAAGATGACCAAGGAACTTGATGGATTGGTTGTGAAGCTGCCCTCGATGACGAGAAACCTGCAAGCTAGCGACTTCCAATAGCGAAAACCCGTGGAAATTCTCTCGATACACTGTAAATTAAAGCAATAGAGTTTGATGTTTAGACACGTCGCATTTTGGTTCTTGAAAAATACATGATTTTTGGAAGGGTATTGGAAGTCTTTTAACATTAGGCAGGAAAAAAGCCACTGAAACCAAAAGTCATTAATGTACCATAACAGAGATATCTCACTTCTTCATACAAATAATTTCGTCATGATCTATGCCTCCTCTATAGTTCCCTTCTTGAGACCACCACCTGCTATCAGATCTAAGAAGCCCTTCTTTGTCATTTCGTTAACCTTCTCATCTCTTCGTCCCATGCCAATAACGCCATCCTTTCTTGTCTTCTTTTCCGCTTCAGCGGATTGCACCTGCGCAGCTCGCACTGCATTGAACATCTTTACAACACCTCTTTGTGCTGTCTTTCGTAATTTGGCTTCTAATGCGAGGATGTCTGAAGTGGTCATGTCTGGTTCGCCGTCAAAGACTTCTGACTGAGATGTCTGCAGAACGTCCCTAACGCGACCCTTCTCCATTGCCTTGCGTTTTTGGTCACGCAGTTGTCGCTTCGCCTTGGCTTCGAGGGCGCTGTCAATAGCAGCTTTGGAGGATTCGTGGGCTTCTGCGCTTCGCGCCAACACAGGGTCGGATCGTTTTGAGGAAGATAATTTTGTTGAGAGAATCTTGGACAGCGATGTGGCAAAGGCGCTTGGGTCATTGCGCTTCTTAACCTTCTTTCCTTCATGCCCAATATCGAATTCGTCTTCACCAATGTCCAATTCTGAATCCTCCTCTTCTTCATCATCGTCGTCGTCGTCGTCGTCGTCAATTTCTTCATCGTCATCGTCCTCAGCATCATTCTTTGCGGCCTTTGGTGGTGCCTTTTTCGACAGCTTCATTTTCAATTTGGCTTTGGAAGCCTTTGAAGGAGCATCTTTTTCAGAGTCAGAGCCAGAAATACTGCTATCGTCACCACCAACATCGTCTACTTTGGCGTTGAGAACATCGTCGTCCGAGTCGAGCAGGTTGACAGGGTCAAATCCTTGCTCTTCGTCGCCAGAGTCGTCGCTATTGTAGTGTTGTTGGCGTTTTTGTTTCTTTGACGGCCTTGCCAGACGCCCGTCAATTGATCTTTTCTTTTGGCCAGCCATTTTGTGTTTTGGTTTGTAGTCGTGCTGTGGTGAGCTAGCCTTCAGAAGAAAATATAGATTTGGCAGGCGAATTCTGCCGCTGGCTGTTTTTTTTTTCTGGGCATGCCTGGCGTACCGTAGAGGGGCGCCCAAAGGCGGTGAGTGGTCCAATTACACGGCGACCGAGTAGCTCTCTTTCTTACACATTATTGGAATTAACTCGACATAAATTATCTCACCCTGTACTTCTAAATGGCTAAATAGCTTCGATGCGACGCTCAAATCTAGGGACATCTTTGGTGAACTTGTCAGGATCGTCGCGCGCGCCCTCTTTCCAGTACTCATATTCAACCCAAGCATTCTCTGGCATCTGCTCCTCCATGGCCGCCATCCAATTACCCAGTTCTGGACACAGAGGTATCACTCCGGTTTCGAGGACATATTGGTCCCATAATTCAATCAGAGCCTCAAGGCGATCGGGTTCCTGTTCCGCCAAGTCGTGAATCTCACCCGGGTCCTTGGCGAGATTGTAAAGCTGCCACCTCTCGTTGCCCTTTGGTTTCGGAATGAAGACGATTTTCCAATCGCCTTTACGGACAGCTGCTCTGCCGCACGTTTCCCAACCCTGGACAAAATCTTCTTCGTGTATTTTGGGCTGCTTGTTCTGCAAATATGGCACCATAGACTTGCCTCTCATTGGAACGACCTCGCGACCTTGATATGTTGGTGCAGGATGCTTCACGCCAGCCATGTCGAGTATAGTTGGCGCCAAATCCATGACTGTGGAAAATTGATGGGTAATAATGTTGCGATCAATCGTCGACTCGAAGAATGACGAAGGTGGCTTCATCAGAAAAGGTACTCGAACGCCTCCCTCAGTTGTGTAAGCTTTATAAAGCCTGCTTGGAGCCGTCGCAGCTTGTGCCCATCGAGGCCCATACCAGATGAATGAGTCTCCATTACCAAGGTTTTCTAGGCTGTTGTTGTAGTACTTCTTAAGGTGCTGCATCATGTGTCCTTGGACCATGGGGTATGCTTCATAGGCGGCGCCTTCAGCTCCGTTGTCCGACATGAAGCAAACCAAGGTATTGTCCAGTTCGCCAATCTCTTCGAGATGATCGACTACCTTGCCAACATTGGCATCGATACACTCGACCATTCCAGCAAACACTTCCATGGCTCGACAAGATGCGGCTTTTTCTTCTGCAGTAAATTCATTCCAGGGTTTCACTTCGTCAGCCACAACCGGATGGGGTTCAACATCATCGGGTACCATTCCAAGATCCTTCAGTCTTTGAAGTCTCTTTAAACGAAGCGCATCCGGTCCGTCATCATAAACACCCCGATACTTCTTGATGAACTCTTGAGGAGCTTGAAGCGGCCAATGCGGTGCAGTAAATGGGAGATAGGCAAAGAACGGTCTCTCATCCTTTGACGATTCTCGGTCTTTCAAGTACTGTACCATTTTGTCACCATACCCGTTTGAAGAATACCAACCCTCAGGCAACTTCTTCACATATTCTCCATCTTCACTGTGCAAAGCAATGACACTGTTGGTTAAGAAGTCTGGAGTTCTATCTGAGACTTCAAGCTGAGGCTCATAGGCATAATGGTTGCTACATGCAGGAAGATGCGCCAAGCTGCGCTCAAAACCTCTTGCCTTTGGGCTTCTTTGAGGAGTCAGACCTAAATGCCATTTGCCAGACATGAGAGTCAAGTATCCTGCATCACGTAGAATCTCTGGCAATGTGGCCACACGCTCATTGAGATATCCCTCGTATCCGGGCATACCGCGCTGAACGTTTGTGGACATTTTCCCAGTAGGATCGTTTTGACCAGAGATGTTAGTCCACTCAATAAGGTTGCCAAGACCAGCAATATGATGGTCTGTTCCAGTCATGATCATGGCTCTTGAGGGTGAACATGCCGCCGCAGCATGGAAATCCGTAAAGCGAATGCCACTTTCGGCTAGCTTATCTAGGTTTGGAGTGTTGATCTCGCCGCCAAAGGAGGCGATATCCGAGAAACCTAGATCATCGGCGACAATGACGAGAAAGTTGGGTTGCTTTGCCATAATTCTGAATCAACTTAAGGACTAATATTCGATGATGAAATGATACCACAAGATAATCTGCAGTCTGGTGTCTCTCAGCATGCATATGCATGCTACTTCTTATACTTGGGACGGTTGCTACTTCGGCGAGATCCCCGCTTCTCCACAGAGCATCACTCCACCCCGACTTCCGAGCTGTTGACTCCGAAGGAAGGCTGGGTTGATGGTTACGCTGTAAGCTGGACCTTGGAAAGAGAGTTTAAGCAATATGTAGGTGTCAGGTCATAAAAGTGAAAAAAAGAAGCTTAAATAAACAAGTGATTAAAGGTATGAAGTATGAAAATGAACCGGTCCAGTCCTAGAAGAAAGTATTAAAAAGTCAGGTCGTCGCTATCCTGGTATAGCACTCCAATAACGCCGTATGCTCGAAGCCAACCAAGTCCGCATAGCTGGTTTTAGTTCAGAAACCTGAACCGTCCCCAGAACGAACCGGCGGGTCTTTCGCCATCCTTTGGCGAGGCATAGAGCGTCGTGTTCCACTTTGGCTTCCCGTCAACATAGAGCTGATAGGAGAGTTGGCTCTCACCATCGACGTTTTCGATGGTAAAGGAGCCAAATTTGGATGATCCAGAAGGAATGTACCTGTTCAGTATGTAAGCATTTGAAACAAAGAAAACGGAGACACAATAGCACTCACTTCAGCTTAACATCTTCCTCGTCGGTCTGCTTGTAAGTGGGAAAAGGAGATGCGAATTGGTTCAAGGGACTTGCTGAAATTTCGTGAGGTGCAGCGTACGTTGGCCATCTCGATCCAACAGGGGGAGGGAACTTTGTGGCTGCGAACTCATGACGATCTCCGGAAAGAATCAGAACACCCATTCCACGAGTGCCGGTATCCCACATGGCCTCAAGAATCTTCTTCCTCTCCACGAGGAATCCGCCCCAGGTGTCCTTGACGTTGACGGGCCAATTCTTGGTAAATGGCACTGACGAAGCAACAATCTTCCACTTAACTCCGCGAGGCTCAGGGCGAGCGAGCCAGGCAAGGAAATCAGCGAGCTGCTCGGGGCCGAGCATAGTCTTCTCTTTATTCTTGAAAGGTTCGTTGTTGCTGGAGCGGTAGCTTCGCGTGTCGAGCATAAAAAAGCTAGCAGGTCCCTGGGTGAATTCATACCAAGTCGCATCCTTGCGTCGCAAGCTGGAGGTACCAGCCTTGATAGCCTGCGGAGGGTTGACATTGGCTTGGTAGATGTTCCAGGGCTCCACTGCAGTTTCGTAGATTCCAGAGTCTTGAGAAGACCAGTCGTTGGAAATCTCGTGGTCGTCAAGGACATGAATCCAGCTCAGATTCTGTCCCACAGGTTGCCATTCAGGTGATGCATAAACTTGGCGATACTGCATGCGATATTCTTCGACAGATTTGCCAAATCTTTGAGGAACATCAACATAGATAAAATCTCCGAGAAAGAGCATAAATTGTGCGCCCAAATGTGGAAGTCTGTTCGCAAGGTGGCGCATACCAGGGATGGCCAAAGCATGATCCAGAGGGTTGTATGGAAAACGAGGAAGAATACAGGACGTGGACAGGAATGTGAATTTGCCATCGTGGTACTCAGGCATGTTTCCAGGTTTGGGGGCAGAGAGGAACTGTCCGGTGTGGTTGTTCGAAGTTCGCCAATCGTACCATCGCTGCCGAGAGTTCTTTAGAGGAACATTGACAACTCCAGTGAAATCCGTGGCCTCACTGGTAGACTTGAGCCCGCCAGCAACTTGCCAGATGGTGCTGCCGGAGTCAAATGGTGAGTGAGGGTCGGCGACTCTGACTTCAACGGTGACGGGCATCTTGGACTGATCAGGCTCGCGCAGCAGAAACTTTGCTTCGTTGTGGGACACATATCCCAAACGAACAAAAGACAAGTCGTGTGATGGGTGTAGCCATCTTGCACGGTACAAAGCGTCGGCAGTTAGTAGGACAAGAAGAGTGTTGATGAGAAAAGAGACAGCCGACCAGACAGGCTGTCGTGTATCGGGCGGCCCGTAAACGAGGATTTCCCAAGGGGCCTGTGACTTCTCCGCAAGTGTGATCTTTTCGCGTACATCGATCTCCTCAGCTACAACGCCGTTGGCTGGCTCATCGGCAGACTCAGGTTCAACTAGTATCTCCTTTACAGCAATATCAACTTGGTCGTTAACGACTTCAAGTTCTGGCTTTAAGAAGTAGGTAACAAGGAATGTAGGGGCGTAGATTGCAAAGAGAGCGAAGGTAATAGAAGGGAAGTGAGCCTATGAAGTATCAGTATGGGGGACTGCTTTGGACAGCTTGCGATCTGCTGAACTTACAGGAAACTTTCATGTTGTTAGCCATGTTGGACTCATATGATGCAAAAGCGGAAATCTAAACGTGGAAACAGAAAAAGAGAAACTCACGAGCCTGAAAAATATAACAGCAGATAACCTCAAAGCGACTGAGGATATCTTGATGGTGGTTGCCTGAACCCCCATGGTGATTGTTGTTGTGTGATGTGGTGATGATATCACAGAGAGTGTGGCGTATAAGAGACGAGAGAGAGTGTAAAGTTGGTCAAAAAGACATTTAAGGATAGATAGGAGAATTGAGAAAGAAAGTTGAGGGAGATGCGACTTTGAGATTCACTTCATTGAATCGATGATGAGTCGAACGGCGACACGTTGGAGAAAAACAGTGTTGAAGAAACAGGGCCTCTGGATGGTGGGCAAAGTAATGACGACGATTATACGCGCTGCTAGTGGCTCTCTCCAGCTGTTGCTGCACCAGCAAATGACCAGTATTAGTGGGCTGTCTCTTGTTTTGGGCTGCGTTTAATGAGCAGCCCCTTAACAGACAGGCTAACGCAGTGGGGCAAGGCAAGCTGTGCAGTGCTGCACTTTTCACTCCGTCCTGTTGTACGGAGGTGAGGTACAATATATGCTGCTCCTCCCCTGGCGCCACTTGCCGAAGTTCACCCTGTTGACAGCCCGTCCAATGAAAGCCGGCCCGTCACCAAAAAAATAGCTGTCGGCCCACGCGCTGGCAAACCCCTGGAGCCACCTTGTCCTGAAATCGACTGGCATCTTGGAATTGCAACTCTGCACATTTTCAATCTCGCACAAACAACGTTCGGGAACAGCCACCACACACGTACGCCATGAGATTGTCGACCTTGTTAGCTGGGCCATTGGTCCTGGCCGCCAACGTGCTCGCCACCACCTTGACTTACCGACTCGATGCGCACGAGAAGGCGTGCTTCTATGCCTGCACGAGAAACGCCAACGAGAAGATTGCTTTCTACTTTGCAGTAAGTAATCCACGTTGAGAAGACACTCCGTGTCAATTTATGGCACAACTCTAACCCGGGGAATGCTTTTAGGTCCAATCTGGTGGTTCATTCGATATCGATTACCTAGTCGAGGGTCCCGACGGCAAGATCATTCTTGAAGGTCAAAAGGAGCGACAGGGTGACTTTGCTTTTACCGCACAGAAGCCCGGAGAGTACTCCTTCTGCTTCAACAACGAGATGAGCACATTCGCCGAGAAGTTTGTCGATTTCGATATTTCCGTAAGCTCCCCCAACAATGTTGCACCTGCGACCGAGTATAAATCCAGACTGACACAGCATCTAGGTTGAAAACGAACAGCGTGCGCAATTGCCATCGAAGCAAGGCAGCAGCGATGAACAAACCGGAGTTATCGAGGAGTCTGTTTACAAGATCTCTGGCCAGCTTTCTAGCATTTCACGAAATCAAAAGTACTTCCGTACGCGTGAGAACCGTAACTTTGCGACAGTCACCAGCACCGAGAAGCGCATTGTCAACTTTAGCATGATTCAAATTGGCCTGGTAGTGTGCATGGGCGCATTGCAGGTCTTTGTTGTCCGATTTTTCTTCCAGGTAAGCTTCACACAGCTCAACGTCCTCTCCGTGCCTTGGCCTTCTATTATATGCTAACAACGTGGCAGGGTGCAAGAAAGGGCTACGTTTAAATGGGAAATGCATTGCAGGTCTTTTGATTTCTGGCGCTGGTTTGAAAAGCAAGTTGGAATTGAATGTATAATAAAGGGGGCACTTCCGTCTGGGATACCTGGGTAGCCTGTTGACGGGAATATATGTGACGACGAGTTCATATGAAACGAAGAGTGTATTTCTCATACACTGACTCTCTAGTCGATGAATGGTACTCATATTAATATTATTTAAGAAATGATTTCTGCACAACAATGTTGTATGGAGTCGCTGTTAGCATACCTTGATGTAGCCGTATGAAAAAGGTACGATAATCCTACATCCCAAGAACATGGGCGGTTCCAACCTGTGATTTTCTGCAACACTCCATAACTCAATACCTACACCTTCATAAAGCTCATTTGTCTAATTTTCCAAGCGTCAAAAGCGCTGTTCTCAAGTACATACTGGCCTCACCAGATCCAATGTCCAGCCTAGCCTAAATCAGTTGTGACCGCGACCCACATTAAATTGGGATTTGATGCGCCGCCACCAGGCAATCGACTTTTCGTCTTGAATATCTTTCACCTGGCCACCACTATTCATCGCGAACGACACAACGATGGCGTCAATCGCCGCATCTCTCCAGGCATCCCTGCCTCAGCCAAAATATACAGGCGAAGATGAAGCCAAACCCCAGCAGCGTGGGCCCCGCATCGTCGGCGCTGGACAACTCGACGAGACGCAAATTGTTCTGAAGCGATCGGGTCCTCCGCCATACGGCCAACGAGTGGGATGGCGACCACGCGGACAAGAGGATTTTGGAGATGGAGGTGCTTTCCCTGAAGTGCCCGTTGCTCAATATCCTCTCGACATGGGAAAGAAAGGATCAACGACGAGCAATGCGCTGGCGATTCAGGTTGATGGCGAAGGCAAAGTAAAGTACGACGCGATTGCAAGACAGGGACATGGCGATGGACGAATCATTCACACATCTTTTAAAGACCTGATTCCCCTGAGACAGCAAGCCGATGCTGGTCAGCTCGATCTTTCGCGACCTGATAAAGAAGCCGTTGCTGCTGCGACCGAAAAGACCAAGAATGCGTTGGCGAAGCTAGTCAGTGGTGCTGTAGCTGCGCAAAAGCCAAAGAACGTTAATACAGGCTCACGGAAGGATGCAACCTTTGTCAGATACACGCCTGCGAATCAGATGGGCGACAACTCGAAGAAACAAGACCGCATCATGAAGATTGTTGAGAAACAACGGGATCCCATGGAGCCGCCCAAGTTCAAACACAAGAAGATTCCCCGCGGACCTCCGTCGCCGCCTCCCCCTGTCATGCATTCCCCCCCCAGA
The DNA here is from genome assembly GCA_028455935.1 of Simplicillium aogashimaense. Classification (NCBI taxonomy): domain Eukaryota; kingdom Fungi; phylum Ascomycota; class Sordariomycetes; order Hypocreales; family Cordycipitaceae; genus Simplicillium; species Simplicillium aogashimaense. The sequence goes on along the minus strand of CM052010.1, from coordinate 1,606,176 downwards.
AAACTCACCGCTGAAGATCAAGAGATGTGGAAGATTCCACCACCTGTTTCAAACTGGAAGAACCCCAAGGGTTTCACAGTCCCGCTCGACAAGCGCTTGGCAGCTGATGGGCGTGGCCTTCAGGATATTGCTATCAGCGACAAGCATGCACAGTTCGCTGAATCTATTAAGATGGCTGAACGCCATGCCCGTGAGGAGGTGCAACAGCGTGCTTTGATGCAGCAACGCTTGGCCGAGAAAGAGAAGAACCAGAAGGAGGATAATCTGCGTATGTTGGCACAGAAAGCTCGTGAAGACCGCGCGAATGCGCAAAGAGGACGACGTGATTCGAGAGGCTCCGTAGATACAAGAGATTCTAGGGATTCTCGGTCCAGGTCGCGCTCAAGCTACAGCGACTCGCGTTCAGAACGATCCGATAGTGAAGATTCCGATGTTCGCGAGAGAGAGAACGCCCGCAAGGAAAGACGCAAGGAAGAGGAACGCAAGCTGCGTCAAAACCGAATGGGTGCGGAGAGAAGAATACAAGCTATGGCCAAGGAGCAAAACCGCGATATCTCTGAGAAGATTGCTCTGGGATTAGCCAAGCCCACACAGTCCAAAGAAACCATGTACGACTCAAGATTGTTCAATCAGTCCAGCGGGTTCAACAGCGGTATCAATGAAGACAACTTCTACGACAAGCCTCTGTTTGCGGCCCAAGATGCCATCAGCAGCATTTACCGTCCGAGGGCAAACGTAGAGGATGACGATGCCGAAGCTGGAGACAGGGAGATGGCCAAGATTCAAAAGTCAAGTCGATTTGGCGAAGCTCTCGGAAAAGGTACCTTCAAAGGTGCTGCTGAAGTAGAGGTACGCTCACACAGATTTACTACAACATCTCATCTTTAAACAGAATGCTAACTGGTTGCAGGCACGGGAAGGACCGGTGCAATTCGAGAAAGATGCTACGGACCCCTTCAACGTAGACAAGTTCCTGAGTGAGGTAGACCAAAACCAATCCAGTAAACGAGGCTATGGACTTAACGAGGGAGATCGACAACCAAAACGGCCGCGTCGAGAAGAGGAGGACGATGACAGGGACGACTGAGGGCTAATGTTTGTCTAAGGGAATGGTGATATCATTTTTACTTGTGTCGCATTTGCTGGCGTTTCTGGGCAATCTATTTTACCGTAGTGTATAAATACAAATATTCCATAGAGAATCCTTTTCTAAAGTCCACACCGCGCACAGCTCGGCCCGAAATTATGGCATTACTAACAAACAAGGCTATGTGGCGGCGCGACCATCACGAGTAATTTCTCACGTCCGCAACTCCGCTTGTCTATAAATCGGGCTGCGGAATATACACAGCTGACCAACGACCTTGCTAACTCATCAATATAATTCACTATTTTTTACATCCAACAATGGCTTCTGGACTTTTCAGCGCCAAGACTGGTTTGTTGCTGGCCCCGTTGGTGTCATCCACATGCAGCCTCTTCTTCGGACGGGATGAACACTTCTTCCTCAATGCGCTGACGGCACAGCCCCATCGAGCGGGTGCTAACAATATCATTCCGTCGTACTTTGGGGAGTTCTTCAAAAATGGACTGCCAGGTGTGCTTGTGTTGCTGGGGGTCACTTTTGGCGGCTCACTCGGCGCAATTTACAATGCAAAGCCACTGCTGGTGACCAAAGGCAGCTTGTGGTGGTACGCTGGCGCTGCGAGCATGGCTGTAGCACATCTCTTCTTCGCCCCATGGGTCATTCCTCCTATCAAAGCCATGGATGCAGCCAAGCAGACATTGGACAAAAAGGAAGGAGGCAACGGAAAGGAGAGCAACGTCGAGCATCTCGAGGCGTGGTTACGGGTGAATTTCATCAGAACTGTGACAGTTGACCTGGCGGCATTTGCATGTGCGTTTGTCGCGGTGGGCAAGACATTGGGCATTTAAGTTCGATATTGGAAAATGTATACGCTCAGACAGCTTTGATTTTCAACTACAACAACAATCCACCGTGTAGGAGACCAGGGCGGTCATAGCAGAAGAGGTCAAGTCATTGCGACATTTGTAGAGCATCATGTTCTAGAAATAGCCATGTAATTGACTGCGTGTCTCCGTATTTTTTCTCATCTTCAAATCATGCATCTACTTAATATCGTACTTGAACTCTCTTGTCACCTTTTCTGCTAGGTTCAAACAGTGCTCTCTGCTTGCTCTCTGCTTTCCTTGCTGATAACTGAGAAATATGCCGGTGGCTAAGGAGCGTGGCACCTGGTCGTCCAAGCAGCGTATCGCCCTTTTCCTTCACAGTGTTATAACCTACCACAGCCAGGCGAAGATCCATTATCTAAACCGTCTTAGACTTGTAGATGTGAGTTTATTTCTGAAAAGTAGAGTTGCATTGGGCAAAATGACGCTGACTTTTGCGTTGCAGTGAAATATCTAAAAGCAGGTCGTACGGGTGGTAATCAGTGAGACGATGGGCAAAAGAGTCAGTGATTGATGATGTCATTGACAACACAGTTGAATCGAAATAGAATAAAAGCACAGAATAAGCCCTATTATAGAGACGTAAATTACTGTCATTGCCATCTCATCCTGCTGTTTCTCATTTCCTCTTAGTCCCTGCTTCTCCCTCTCGTAACGCTCATTCGTCTACTTTGATTCAATACGAGGGAAAGAGCCTTTTGCTGCTAAGTGGCAACCAGTTGGCGCTCAGTTGCAGCACACCGTTTGGGGCGCAGCCAGGGGAAAAACGCGATCATGGCCAACCCTTGCTGGGCCAACGGCGCCATCATTGGCTGTCAGCGCGTCCTGCACACCATTTCAGGGCGCCGGTAGAGCCCTTTTAGGCGGTGCGAACCACTGTTATGCAGCGCCGTCCGATCTGACCCACTGGTTGCGTACCACTTTGCTGCGGCAAGTACTGGTGCTTTTTTTAGCTGGTGGGAATGAATGAATCGAGAATGCATGACTGTATGTGTCTGCAGTCCAGTAAATCCACATACAACCACTTTTCTTCTTCTTGCTTGCTTGCTTTCTTTCCTTCTCTTCCACCGTTGTTTCATTGTTTGCCGGATTTTATACCTCACCAAATATACGGCGCATAGTAGAGCGAAGCAAGTTGCCCTCCAGACGAAGAACGCCGCAAGATGAATTCAAACAATAAGACACCAGAGTACACCTTTGGGGAACTCAACGTTCCGCCAAGTCGCCAACCTCGCCAAGCACGATCGTCAATGCCATGGTGGAATCCTCGATACTGGGGTAAGCGAGTCTTCATTACCATTGGTATTGTTGCAGTCATTGTTCTGGTCATTATCATCATCGTCGCTGTTATGGCTACGAACGCTGCCAAGAAGAACAAGGCCTATCCAAACTACACAAACCTAACGTATCACTTGAGCGAAACCCGTGAGTTCTTTTTTTTTCTATCACGCCACACTACATTTCTAACGAAAAATTTAGTCCAAGGTGAAAACTTCTTCGACAGCTTCAATTACAAAACTGGCTACGATCCTGGTACGCCATGCACTTAGAGCACAATTATGCACCACATTAACATACTTGGCAGCACACGGATTCGTCCACTATGTACCCAGCGACCAAGCAAAACAGCTTGTAGGTCTTTCCGGCAAACGCAAACATTTATCTTTTTGGGGCATTATTGACAATTTTAGAACCTCACTTGGACCGATGGCAACGTCGCAGGCATTCGAGTAGACGATACCTCCCAAAACGCATCCACTGGCCGCTTCTCTGTTCGAGTCGAGTCCAAGAAAACCTACAACAGCGGTTTGTTCGTTTTCGACGTTCAACATACACCCTATGGCTGTGCTACATGGCCCGCGCTATGGCTTACTGACTCCTCCAACTGGCCCGACAATGGCGAAATCGATATCATGGAAGCCACCAACAAGGCTGATGAAGGCAATCAGATGACCCTCCACACTACAAAAGATTGCTCCATGGGAGTCAAGCGCAAGATGACCGGCTCTGCTATCGATGACAACTGCGACAAGGATGCCAACAGCAACGCCGGTTGTGGTGTTTCTGGAAAGAAGGATTCCTTTGGCACAGACTTCAACAAAAATGGCGGAGGCATCATGGCTGTTGAGTGGCGAAAGGAAGGCATTCGCATGTGGCAGTTCGCTCGCAATGCCATTCCTAAAGATATTACTGGGAAGAATCCCAAACCTGAAACTTGGGGAACCGCTGCGGCTGATTTCCCTAACACTGATTGCGACATGAGTTCTCATTTCAAGAACGCTTCAATCGTGGCCAACATTGATCTCTGCGGTGATTTGGTTTACGGTGTATGGGACAAGTCTGGCTGTAAGTTTCAACCTAGAATTTTTTTGTTTTAAATTATCTAACAGTTTCATTTAGGCCCTTCTAACTGCACAGACATTGTTGCCAACCAACCTCAAGAGTTCAAGAACGCTTACTGGAAGTTCGGCGCATTTGACGTCTACCAGTCTGCATAAAGCAAGGCAGAGTGGTGGTAATAAAAATAAAACAAAATGAAACAAAACAAAAGGGACAAAAATGAAATTATGAGGATGAAAATTGACAAAATTTCCGGCAGCGGACGGCGTGTTAGATAGTGTTAGTAAATCGTAATGGTATTTCATGTATTGTACACTTTCTATGCCTTCTATGTGAAAAGTGGTGAGAAGATAAACGCCTATGTGTGATATGCCCCAAAACGCCAGTTTTTGTTATACACAGTCCAATCCAAAATTCGTACACCTCTCCACTCTACGTCTTATGTTTTATTTTGCCGGCTACATGACGCTTTACTCGTCGCTCGGCTGTCTCATGTACGCATCGATGGCCGCACTGAACGCCGCGAACGCAGCGCAACCACCCGCCATTGCCGTCGGACCGGCATTCTTCGCGAGAATACCACCCGTCAGACAGCCGGCAGCGACTCCATTAGCGAGATCGTTCTTCGCTCGTAGACCCTCGATACCGCACTCGATGCCAGCGAATAGAGAACCGACCTTGCCAAAGTTCTTGGCCATAGAGAGTGACTTGTTGCCCATGTCTTTGAAGCCGACCTTAAGCTGTTGACGGAGGGGAAGGTTCGCGATCGGTGTTTGGCCGGCTGCCATGGGAGAACCGTAGGGGGTATCGTAGGACATCTAGACTACGTTAGCTAAAGAGCAAAAAGTGTTGGGTTAGGAGAAACGCACAGATGCCATGAACATTCCGAAAAGGCCGCCCATACCGAAACCCATCACTCCAGACATGATGGACTTTCCTAAGCATGATTCCATAGCGGCTTGCATCTAGCAAATGTTAGCCAAAGTCAGCGCAACGTAAACATGTCGGTGGTGGTCGTACAGCTTTGACATTGGGATCTTGAGGGCTGCCGGGTTGAGGCGCTGGGGCGCCACTACCAGAGCCTGCTCCTGGGAAGTTCATTGTGGATACAACGGCTATCGAGTCGTTCAAATTATATTAGGATGTTGTAGAGGTTGGGCGTCGCACCGTGGTTGTTGATTGAATGATGGACGATAGGAGTTGGGAAAGTTTTTTGAAATTTGTCGCCGCGCGAAAAGTGGACCGGCCATCCGCAACTCGTGGCCAACATACTGCGTAACGGCTTGATACAGATGCTTGTAGTGTATACAAAGCCACAATTTACCTTATTTATTTGGTTTATTTGAGTCCTAATAGATCGACAGAAGGGCTTCCTTTAACAATGCGAATATAGTGAAGTGTTATGAAATTGGTAGACTTGTGCCATGGCAAATGCGATTAGAGGACGCAGCGGGAGATGTGCAGCATCAGAATTGAAAAGAGAATGCGCTCATATATTTACACTTAACAATACAGCATCACTTCATTTTGAAGATCCAGGTTCTGTTGCTACAACGCCTTTCGAGGCAAGAAAATCTGCCAAGTTTCTCTCTATCCGTGAAAACTACATCGTCATTAGCCGATATCGCACATCAAAGCACTTCAAAACTTACAAAGCTCTTCTCTCTCATTGGTACCACGCCATCTCGAATCCAAAAACCCCACCCTCCCATCATATTCGCAAGCATCATGTCCGTCGTTAAACGATCACCCACCACGGCGACCTGTGTTGGATCCGTCACCCCAGTCTCGGGATGCTTGTGAAAGTATGCCATGATTTCCGACCCGCAACCCGGCTTCTTCACTGAGTGCGGAAGCACATGAACTCCTGTAGATTGCTCTACTTCAGTTGCTTGGGATAGCGACTTGTCCCATGTCGTTGCGCCAGCGGTATTGGAAACTATAAGTAGCTTGCGACCAGGGTATGCTTCGCGCAGTCTCTCAAAATGTTGCTGACTAGTTAACTATGCATCTTCATGCACGTGAATTCGTAGACTCACTTTATACGCTCCATAGACTTCTTTTGCGTCTGGGTAAGCGAAACAGTCGTCTTTGTCTAATACCACAGCCTTGATATTGGTCTTTCGGCCATTTTTTAACAAGCCCTTATCCAGGGGAATAGGCAAGTCATTAAACGTGGACACAGTGCAATGCGGTAAGCAAATACTAGGCTTGAAAAACAACTTTGTCACATTTAGCGACGCGGACAAATTAAAATTCATGCTTCTGGGCGCCAAACAGCTAAATGGGTTGGTTGAATGTACTGTCAAAGGATCAAGGCGCTCGCCTGCAGCCGTTGGTCAGGGAACTACTCCCCGGAGGCCAATGCCCCGCTGTAAAGTCCATTCAACTTAACGCGTCGACGCGGTTCACCACTGACTGATTCCACATCCATTCTCACGATTCAAAGCTAATTCACAATAACGCAGCGACGCCGCAATATGTCGCGCAGAAAGTCTTTGGAAGACGAGCTCATGGAAGACGCTGGGACAACGGAAGTCGCTACAAATGGGCATGGGAGCCATTCCCCTCCCGCAAAGCGCCAAAAGAGCAACGAGCCTGATACGAATGGTGCATCCAATCATGACACAGAGCCAAACAATGGCACACGCGATGAACCCGAACCTGCAGCTCCAGTATCAACCCCTAGAAAGAGAGGCAGACCGCCAAAAGCGAAAAACCAATCCACTCCAACCTCCGCTACAAAAGCTACGCCTTCCATCTTCCAGACACCGACTAAGAACAGCCTACAGTCCACCCCCTCGAAGCAAGCAGCCGATCGCTCAGCTCGTCGAAAAACCGTGAAGTCTTTAATTGAACAAGCCGCTGGCGATGCAATCAGCGATGACGAGGAACAAGACGAGGAGATGCTAGCCAGAGAAATCTACGGCGACAGCGACGATGAAGGACTCAGCCAGGTCGACGTACAGTCAGAAGCTACAGCGGATGAGAAAACACCAAAGCGACGAAGACGAAGGGCAAAGTCCCCCACACCACCGAAGGACCTTCCACCTCACGAAATGTACTTCTTTCATAATAAACCAGGACGGCCGAAGACTTCGGACAACACTCTGTCTTCGCTTACGCTCCTCACCCACGAGGAGTACTTTGCAGTCTTACAGGACCACGAAGACCAGCACTCGAAAGATATAGAATATCTGGAATCATTACACGCCGAATCCTTCACCCAATGGTCCTTCGAACTTTCCCAAGGCTTCAGCCTTTGCTTGTACGGTTACGGATCAAAGCGCAAGCTGCTTCACAAGTACGCAACTCGCATTTATCAAGAGAACACAGCGTCAAACAATGGCAAAGTCGTTGTGATCAATGGATATACTCCCACAACTAACATCCGTGAAATCCTCATCTGCATCAACTCCGCCATAGACTCGTCTCGCAAAATCGCAACCTCGCAACCACCTACAATGGCACAGAACATCCTCTCACATCTCTCATCTACCAACCTTACCATCACGCTAATTGTCAACTCTATCGACGCTGCTCCTCTGCGCAAACCAACCTCACAAACCGTTCTCGCTCAACTAGCAGCCCACCCACAAATTCATCTCGCCTGCTCAGCCGACTCGCCTGACTTTTCTGTTCTCTGGGACATCGGCCTCCGCTCTGCTTTCAACTTTGTGTTCCACGACTGCACAACTTTTGCCCCACTGACAGTAGAACTCGATGCTGTTGATGAAGTGCACGAGCTACTCGGCCACAAAGCTCACCGTGTCCACGGCAGAGAAGGCGTTGCCTTTGTGCTCAAGAGTTTGCCTGAGAACGCCAAGAATCTATTTCAGCTACTCGTGGGAGAGGTGCTTATTGCCATGGAAGACGATTCAGCCGAAGAAACAGGCGTGGAATATAGAATGGTGTATAACAAAGCCGTGGAAGAGTTTATCTGCAGTTCGGAGATGGCTTTCCGAACACTGCTCAAAGAGTAAGCCTATTCGAGACCCTTGCACCCGTGAAGATGAATGCGGTATGCTGACATCTACTAGGTTTCACGATCATCAAATAATTACAAGCAGGAAAGATGCCTTGGGTACTGAAGTGCTCAGTACGCCATTTGCAAGAGAAGAGTTGGAAGCAATCCTAGAAGACTTAATGGCGTAGTGCGTGCGGATCAGGTCAACGAGCATTGAATATATCCTATTTGACGTCCTGCAAGGCCTTACATATCGTATTAAGTGGTATTATATACTGATCCACAGCAAGTCTATCGACCCTATTATGCCCTAAAAATTATATACATGACGCTAGATGCCCAGACTCTTCGCACAAGTCCACAACACTACCGGCACTATTACATTATCATTGCCTCCAGTCAAGACTGCCTCTGTCAAACTTGCCATTGATGCGCAAGCACCGACCTTGCGCATCTCAGCGAACACGCCAGCCGGCTCATCTGTAATTGGCCAGCCACCGACACGGAGCCACATGCTTGCTGCGAAAAGGCCAACAAAAACAGCACAGACAAATGCAACACTGCCCTCAAGACTCTTGCCTCCTCCCCAGAGCCATTTGCGATGCCCGTATCGTCGGCCAATCAAAGATGCTGCTGCATCACCGAGACCGACGCAGATGACGCCGGAAACCATACTGACTTCTCGTGTGGGAACCTCCCATCCTTCGAGGTAGCCTGCTCCCGAACGAGGGAGAGAGCCTAGGGCAAGCCACAAGGGAATCGCGCAGCCAATAAGAAGAAAAATATGAGAGATGACGACTGGGCCGCGGAAATCTCTTCCATCGACATATGGCGCCAAGAAGGCCGCTAGAGGCTTCGAGAGAGGGGGTAGCTGGCTAGCTCGTAATAAATCGAGAATCAAAAAAATGGCCAAGATGAGACACAGAGCTAGAGCAGCGTAGGTTGGATCGATGTACGTCGCTGGCAGAAACATTCCAACCATCATAAAGTGGAATACCTTTCGTCGAGTGTCGACTTCATAGGTGCTCTTCAGCTGGAAGACTACCAGCAAGCCAAATATCAGGATGCATAGCCAATAGGCACTGAGAAACAATCGAGTATTAGCCTGGCCAAAGTCATCTTGTCTGATATGCTCTACCCATCCCATTTGGCATGTCCTAGCTGTCTCTTTGTCGATGTATGAAGGTAAACAAATCCAGCGTTCGAGATTGGCGTTGACAATTTGGAAGCGAAGCCACGTCAAATCTCCAAATAGATAACCAACAGCCCATCCAATTGGCTCGCTACCGTGCAGGGCATATTTTTGCACATAGAGGCGTATGCCTATCAAAATTAAAAGTACAATGCAGACGTAAACATATGCTGCATATGTCCATTTCGTTAACAATGCTTGCTCGTGGGTTAGGCGTAGGAATGGTCGGACTGATAGAGAAGTTGATCTCTTCTTACGGCCAGATGCTGTGTGGGTTGAGCGAGACCGTGAGACTTTCTCCGGCGCGGATAGAGTAGATCGTCGTGAGAGACTGGTAACATCGGGAGAACTAGGCTGGTTATCTCGAGGAGATGGTCGTGAAGGGGCTGCTAGTGTTTGTACTCGCGTAGGAGTGCTAAATGGTCCGCTGTCGGAATCGGACGCTGAAGAAGACGGCGTCTCTTCAGCCCCATCCGCGAAATGCGGAAGCCGTAGCTCTGCTCGGATTCTGCGCCAAGATAGTGCCCTGGATAGGGTGCTCCAAAACGGTCGTTTTTGTGACGCAGAAAGTCGGCGGAAGCGCCACCTTGGGACTCGAGCTAGTGAGATCCCCCATTGAATCACTGCGCCGCAGAGAAGAAGGATGCCAATTCCTCCACCCCATAGCAAAGCTTTTAGTATCTGCATCTGCGGAGATGTTGCCAACACTAGGATGTTGATTAACGCAATAGATAGAAGTTGCAGCTCAGCTGTCAAAAGACTTGTTGTTGTAAGATAGTGTAGCAGCGCGCAGGTTGTGCGATGGAGAGGATAGAGTAATGTGGCAGCCTCGAGAGGTAAGGAGATGGCCGCAGATTCCGCCTCTAATAGCCCTGCAGATCTGGAGACAAGTGGTAGGCAAGAAATAGCCCAGTGAACAACGTCATACGGCGAGGCAAGTTCGAGCTTTGGGACAAGCTGTTGAGGAAGAGAACTGAGGCTCAGGATGACATTAGGTAGCATGAAGGCAGGATTGTTTGTCGATACAAGAAAAGATACGAGAAGGGTTATCGACGGAGGATATAGAAGTGGTGCAGGGTCGAAGTTGGAGGGAATCTTGATTGGCAGCCACGTCGAAGGCGTTCGGTTCCAATATGTCCATCGCAGCAGTCGGAGAGGATACAATCCAGCGAGCAGCGCACAGACAGCTCCGAGGCGCGCGAGATCTACAATAGTAAATTTGTCAGTCCGGAAAAGAGCAAGCAGGTGCATAAGTAATGTGCATACCAGTTTTCCAGGTCGATGCGATAGGAGCAACATGGCGATTTGTAACAACCATCAAACTGAGTACGAAGACGATTCCAAACTCGGTGATGCGACGGACCAGGTTCCTGTGGCTGCGTGCATGATCCATTAAGCTATATCCTCTCCTTTCAGCGGCTTGTGGAGGAAGCTTGCCAGAAATGGACCTAATGTCCTTTTCTGTGACGGTTGACGCTGACATGAGAAGCGGCGTCGACGCTCCAGACAAGACCTCATTACGCCCCCTCAGTCCCTTGTGAAGTTTCGCTTTCGGGGCTGGCAAGCCTTTTAATATATGTTCATCGTCCGCTTCGGTTCCGCTGTCGCTGATTGGCGTGGATTCTTTGGAGAAAGAATGCAGCCTAGACAGCTGATGGGAGGCATGAGGAACCTCACCGGATTGGTGGTAATAAGGATGCGGCGACCGGCTCCTCAGACGTAATCCTTCCTGCTCCTCCGACTCAGCGGCTGCTGGGGGCTCGACAGCGAGATGATCTGACATGGTGGTTTCGAAACGCTGTGCATGCCCATCGATTGGGTTGCATATAGCTGCTGGGTGGTGTGGTGTTGCGGGAGCTGTCGCTCAGCACTGGTGACGTAGCGTTGTAAAGGACAGCAAGCTCAGACGCAGAGCAAAGTAGCAAACGGCTTGGCAGGTTGAACGCCGAAGAGACCAGGCGCAAAAGACGTAACAGCAGAGAGGGGGAAATAGAAAATCAAACGAACGTTATTTCTAAAACGACAGTTCCTACATATAATCTAGAAAAGTACGACAAACACCAAGGCAAAGTAGAAGGGAAAAAAATTCCGACTTTCACATGGCACGAATTCGCCGCTGGTGCTTCCACGCCCACTGGCCACTGACCGAAACCCCTTCAACCCACTGTACATGGTAGTTTCGCCAAGTGCCAGCTGGGGCGGACCACAGGCCAATCCACCATCACGTGCGGCGCTCGCTGTGCATCGCTGGTCACTCTCTGCCTTGGGAGAGTTGATGATGCCTTATCATTGGGCAGTGGTCGCCCGTGGCGGGCCGCTGTCCGCTAAAAGTGCACTAAACTCTGATTGTTTTAGCGCCAGCAAAAGACAACCTCAGGGCTTTCAGGGGTGAGCAGAAGGATTCGATCGCTCTTAAAAACGAACTGGGAATATTATGCACCTAGTGCGGTCGAGTGTCTGGACCTTGTCTATCGCCTGCTTTCTTCGAGCCGCCCCGGAGTTCAAATCAATGCAGTCTTGGCTGCCGGCGAATTTATACCCCCTTGCCCTACAAACTTGTTGCCGACTGCGTTTCATAGTGATCATCTCGCTATCCACAATTGGGCTTACTGACTCTCCACACAGCTTCAATTGGTGGTGATGCAGTCGGGGATATTATAACACGCAACTTGACTCCTACAGTGGTTAGGAAGCTTTTCAGCTCCATGAGATTGGCTAGCCTTGTTTTATATTTCCCAGTGTTTAATCCAGTGGTGGAATGGCACACCAATTAGCCAAATGCATATGAGCATGCGACTCAATTGGTGGGCCACGACCAGGTATCGTGGAGCTAATCCGAACGAGGCTGTGACCGAGCATTGCATCTGGTTCAGCCTGAAAAGTTCGCACCCCATGTCAGGATCAGCGGTTAGCGGCCAGTCACGGAGTAGACAAGCAATTTGTAAAATAACACAATGGCACGCCCCGTCAAGCCCAGTCTGACATTGTACAATAATAAAGGCTGGCCGCCCAGTGGGAGATCCCTTCGACATTTCCACTTCCTTCATTGCTCCCAACAATCCGATCGACCTACGAGTGCCGGTTTGACATTGATATTTGCTTCTTGTGTTAATAAGCAAAGCATCAAGTTTTGTCATTCATGATGGGCGGATACGAACCTCCTTATGGTTTCCCCCTCCGTCGTCAAGGCGGCTGCAAAAAGGATGAGACAGACTGCAATGAGACCTGGGGAGGCTTCCATGCATGCTGTCCAGGCAATTCAGTGTGTCCTGGCGCCAGTGAGACAATATTCAACAACGTCTGCTGTCCAACGGAATCCGATTGCACTGCACCATTAGAGGCAGAGCCGCACTGCGCCAACCCTTCATGGGTTTTGTACAACGTCTCTGTTGAACATGGCTGGTTTTGCTGTGAAAAGGATATGACGGGTTTTGGGACAGATGACCCAAAAGACGCTGTCGGATGTATCAAAGGCACGCCGAATAATCGGCACTATACAATTCTTCTGCCCGTTGATCAAGGTTAGTCTCACGTTATGTGATTTTAGTCGGTGCGAATGAACTCTTGCTAAGGAAGTGCTTCATACAGTTTTTGCATCGTCGACAATGTTTGTACACCCCTCGACCAGCACCTCAGTCTTATCTACGTCGAGCATCACTTCTTCCGTATCGCATTCAACGACTCCGAGTAATACAGCTGGCTCGGCAGAGCCATCCAGTGGCTCATCATCAAAGACAAATGTAGGCGCCATTGCCGGCGGCGCCGTTGGAGGAGTTGCTGGCTTAGCTCTGGTTGCTGGCGCGTTGTTTTACTTCTTGCGCAAAAGGCGACGCGGCGAAACCCAATACGTCGAGGCTCCAGCGTCTGAAGTAAAACCACCATTGCCAGAACAGCACAGCTATCAACCTCACTCCAGCCCACTTTCAGAATTAAGTAGTAGTGAGCGCCCTACAGAGCTTCCGACTTGATGTCGGAACAAGGAGAAATGGGCCATAGAAAGACAGGCCCTTGGTATTGATGGGATTGCCTATATTATATTTTGTTTAATCAGCGGTAGCGTAACTCTCATTTGGAGTGTATTATATCCAATATTCAAGACCTCTCGAACCATTTGCTTGTTAGCTTCTGTCATAGATGAGAGCTACTATTCCCGGAGAAAGATCATGCATCACATAAGTTGGGCTGTCTGGAAAGATTGCGTTTTGAAGATAGCTCTAGTGTAGGAGTAGCAACTTCCTGGCAGCCACAACTCTAGAATAGTGAGAATCCGAACTTAGTATAGCGTTCGTGGAGCATAGTGCGAGCGCAGTACAATGGCGACCCCAAATTCACTCCTCAAGCTCACTCCTGACTAGACTGCTAGTCGAAAATGATGCTCAACTCGCAAGTCATGATATATTGATAGCAGATCATCTGTACCGTTTTATATTGATGAAAGCGCTGCCTAGTTTATGAGGTTTGCTACGGGGATACACCCTCCTATGAAGCATGCAGAACAAATATGATGATCTGTTTTTGCAGCCAAAAACGATCAGATCGCACGCAGTTCAACTCCCAAGAGGGCAGCCTCCGAATGAAATAAGAAAAACTGGTATTCGTCGATGGTCTATTACCTTGAATACGCGAACATAAGCTCGCTCAAGTAGCGCAACATCTACGGCACGCCTGGTTGATCTATATTATTAGATGACGCTTCCAGAAATAGCACAACCCTTACACGGCCCGATCTTAGCTCGTGCCGGGGCTGTGCCAGCGCCGATCTCAGAAACACTGGGATGTCCTTAGCTCCTACGGGTCAGCGAGATGAACTTATGGATGAAGTCTAATCCGGGTGTAAGAGTAATTGTAACCTTCGGCTTGAATGAAGAGATTTTATTTAATTATCACGGCGCATCGGTGATACGAAGAGGCTGGCAAAGACGGCATAGGACGTGGTGGCTGGGAGGAGTAAGCTAGCACACTGGGCTAATTTATTGGCAACGCGCTGAGACTCCTACAAGCACTAACGCCCTCTTCGTATCCTGAGCCACTTCGTGTGAATTGTGTGGCATCGACGTGTCTTACCAGGTGCCATTACCAGTGCTGTGGGCGCTGCTCTATTGGATGACAAAGCAGCAAACAAATTTCACAACATAGGGTCCCTTGCTCTTGTGAGCGGAATCAGATGACTTAGCTGTCTTGTAAGTAAACATAAACTTATTAATGGGAGAATTTAATCTCAGACAAGTCGCGGCATGAGTACAATGCAATGCAACTATTGGATTACAGACGTCCATAGGCTATTGGTGGGGGGACCGCCACCCAGGCAAGGGAGACAATGGTCCGTTATGCAAAGTCCGCTCACCTATTCAGCCAGAACGTGTGCTGCCTCTGTTCCTCAGTCACCGATACGGGTCCATTTGACAAGGGGGAGGCGGCGGTACAGAAAATAGAACGATCTGGTCTGAAACTTTGATGTAGTGGAGGGCCGGACTGAAAGTCAATTGTGAACAATGGATGCCACTGACGCGGCGCTAGTGCCCACAGTCAGAGACAAGAATAGACGAGGCCATTATAAAACACGGAAGGCAATGTAAGAAGAAGCAATGCGGCCTAACAAGGCTTCAAAGCAGATGCAATTGAATGCCATCGTGGCATGATGACTCAACCGAGGCTGCGCAGTGTATCTCAATTGCATAACTGCATGTTACTATGACAGAGCTGTAGCATCATCATGGGATACCACTCGTTAATCAAAGCGTCACCAGTGCTTTCCGTGCTTTGACTTACACTGCAAGTATTGGCCAATGGGTAAATGAAAAAAAAGTTTGATTTTAGTCGTGGGGAATGCAAGCAAAATAGCGCCACGCACTTGGAGCCCAGTAGCTGCACTGCGGCCTGCTGGTGGCTGTGGTGATGATGCAGGTAGCGGTGGGCTGTGAAGAGGCTAAAAAAAGGCCGCTCCGTTACTGCCAGCTCCACCTTTGCAGCGAATGCACCTCGTATAACTCCAAGGCCACAGCGGCTTGGCTGACGCTGTTCAGGCTGCTCAAGCTCAGATAGGTCTCCACCTCTTCCGCGAACATCCACTCCATTGGTCTCTGCCGCTTTGGTGGCCAAGGCGTTGCCATACATCCATCAACATAAACTCCCGACCACTTTTTTTACGACTTTTTTTTACTCTTTCTCTTCTTTTTATCTTCATTATCTTCATTATCTTCTAATTCTTGGAACTTCATCCTCTCTGGAAACAGGATTTAGCCTTCGTCGCCCCATTTATTGTATTACTGTGATCCGCAAACAAACACCACGCACCGCCGCTCCTCGGATCTTGCCACAAGCTCCATCACACCACTACTGCGGATACGACTCTCCCTCCACTATCTTCCAATCGGTTTACACAAACCAACCAAGCCAAAGCAACAAAAGCCAAGCCTGCCCATCCATCTCCGTTCAGCCCGGATCGTTCTGCTGCAACCTGCACGTCAACCACTCACGCCCCTCTGTTTTTCTTCCAACCACGTCCTTGCAGCTGCACCATCTCTCCATAATAAAGAGATCCGTCTTGTCCAACTTTTCCCAGTTCTCTTCTCTTGCAGCACAGGAACCCACATCTGGCGCTTGTTATCGTACAAGCCGTTCTTGTCTTTTTATATCTCGCCATGTCACCCTCTCAACCTTACCACGACACATGCCTCGAGGCAGGACTATCGAGAACAATGGAAGAAGAGAAGCGTGCATTCATCGAGGACTCAACCCCGGACCGGATCTATCCAGGAACACCCAACCAATACCAGGAGTCACCAGCACAAAGTTGCAGGATGAGTGCTTGCAGACGCCTTATCATCCTTGTGGCTGTAGCCCTCGTTGTGGCCCTTGGGTTAGCTACTGCTATGCCTTGTGCCCAACTTGTCCATGGCACTCACAAGTCTAACAATGCCAATGTGCATATCTTGAGAAGACAAGATGCCAGCCCACCCCCTCAGGGTAACGGTGCCTCTACGACCCCAAACCAAGGATCTGGAGAGAACGGTAAGCAATACTTATTGAGTCCATTAGCCTCAACGAAAGTGCATAATGCTAACACAAAATGCTGGTGGCTCAGACCCAATCCAAGGAAGTGGAGGTAATATCGTCACTGAGATTACTACTGCACATGTCACCAAAGTTACCACCATCACTCCCGGTTCTCCAGGTACACCAACATCTACTCCTACGCCAACACCAGATGACCCGAGCACCACCACTACCACCACCACATCTACCAGCAGCTCAAGCTCCTCTACTACCACTTCTGATTCATCCTCGTCTACATCTACGCCTATTACGACTTCCACACCGATCACAACAAGCACCACGGAGCCCATTACTTCCTCAAGCACTTCTTCTTCTTCTATTGGTACGTCCACATCGGAAGTCGTCCCGACCACGACTTCCGCCTCTCCTAGTCCAACGACAACTTCTAGTTCTAGTACGTCTGTACCGGAGCCCTCTTTGTCTTCCTCTTCTTCCTCATCTCTGCCCCCTCCTCTACCCCCACCTGTGACCACCTCGTCTAATTCCCAAGTGCCTCCGTCCACCAGCACGACCGGTATGTCGCGGTAGAAACTGCTGCTTCTCTGCGTATCAATGTCTTTCGTTTTGGCGGCACTTAATACACATTCCCCCAAGCAACGCAACAAGGCACCGTCCGTGCAGGCCCGCTATTGTAGCGATACCAATAACAAGCCTGCCCATTCCCAAACGCTATTCAGCATGTTGACCTTGTAGGGAACTCGTCACTAACCACTATTTACAGAAATCCCAGATACAACTAGCAGCACAACCTCTCAACTCACCATTACCAACGGCCATGTCTCCTCCAGCACCCCAATCCCCCACACAACAACTAGTACTCTCCCAGGGGGTGGTGCTACGACCATTGTCCTCACGTCTTGGGCCATCGTTGTGCCAACATCTAATGCATCGAAGGATCCCCAATTGCATAACGCTGCTGCTAAACCTAGCGCCGGCATCACTTTTGCCGCTGTGGTCGGATTCCTAGCTGGTGCAGCCATGTTGGTGTAAATTTTGGTTTACTTCAACCTTCTGCACTTCTTACTGTACTTGTGCCAGATGCTTTGCATTCTGGCAGCGCATTGCAATGGTGTTTTGGGATTGTAGGGTTTTCGTTTTCATCAAATGGTGGCATACAGGCTTCCATGGATCTAAGTCTTCGGAAAATAGAATGGACATAGCGACACACGTCAAAATAGATAGCAATGAATATATCATGATGCATGATTGTCCAAAAAGTATACACAACTTCGATCCTAAATAAGAAATACCACATACCCAAAAAAAAAAAAACAAAAAAAAAAAACAAAAAAAAACTCCAGACTCCGTTGAAATATATAATTCCTAATCATCTAGCCTGGTCCAATCTTGGGCATGTCGTGATGCTCGCTGAGCTTAGACAGGTAAGTGTTGAGTTCTTCCACACGCTCTTTGTGCGTCTTTAGAAGTTCTGGTCGTGACCCAGATTGTTCTGCTACTTGAAGAAGCTGTCTCGTGTCAGCGCTGCGCTGTCAAATAGACCACAGAAGTAGCCTACATACCTTCTTCTTCCTCGCTTCTTCATATCGCCGTTCTGTTTCAGTTTTATATCTTTCGGGTACATCGCCATGGTCTTCGCGATCATCCTTTGTGCCGTCACCTTCCTTTGTAACTGCTTTACTGCTGCTGCTCTCGCCCCCAACTAGCTCTAAGTTTTTCTCTAGGTCGGTCCTGGTGCTCTTCTTCTTTTTCTTCTTGTTAACCTTGGCACCTTTCAGTCTCAAGGTGCCACCGCCTCCGACAGAAAAATAGTCGTCAGACGGCATAGTTGTGATTTGACGTCGTGGAGGTAAAGGGTGTAAGATGTCTGCAGGACTGGATGCGGCTCATGCCTTAAACAGAGGTCGTTACTTGATTACCTAATGCGCGATCGGCACATTGTCCTAGACCAGGATTCTGGCGTGGGCTTGGGCCTGGTCCGGGCCAATTAGAAACGCCAGCAAGGGGGCCGTAAAATCCAAAGTTCATTACCAGCACGAGGGAAGCCATCGCCCAAGGCCTGGACTTTGCTTAGTTCGAATCTCCTTTCAACCTCCCCTCTAATTATCGTCCCCAATTTCCCTCCTAGCCAATATCGGAATTTGTTACGACTTGCAATTTCTACTTTTCATTTTATCAAGTTTGCTTTTATTTGGATCTTTAATCATAGGAGGATTGTCAGCAATTGTCTCCCTCCACTCGACTCTATCAAAAACAGGCCAAGCGATCCCTCATCGACGTCAGAGCTTTGACAAACGATCGTCTCACTTCTTCCCCCTTCGACCAAGCAACAGTCCTACCGACAGCTCACAAAGCGGATACATCTTGCTGGGATGAGGGTCTGATTTTAAGTTATCTCTTTACAACGGCGCATGAATTAAAGCGCCGGGCGCTGTCGATAAACCTACACACCTAGCGGTTCGAAACGGTGGTATCGCGATGCCCCCTTACAGTGGACTACAGGCGCAGTCGCGCGATTCATTGGAGCTGGCATCTCTGGCAAGCTCTAGTGTGATGCAAGATGGCGCCGCTTCAGAGATATCGTCCCGCCAAAGTATATCATCGTCGCGGCGATTGTCGCTCGTGGAAGAGGACCCCCTTGAGGATGGCAATCCCGCTACAAGATTAGGGCGATCCTATTCAGTATCATCGACCTTTGACTTTTCAGCGAACTTGTTCCCATTGAGTTCAACTGCTGGAGCAGGAGGATACGCGCCTATTGGGGCCCCAACGTCAACTGCAAGAGGCGGTGTCCTAGGTGGTGGCTCGCTAGAGAAACATAAAACATTGACCTACCTGAATGGCTTGTCTTTAGTTATTGGTCTCATCATAGGATCTGGCATCTTCTCATCCCCCAGCCAAGTCAGCGCTCGGGTGGGCTCCGCTGGTGCTGCGTTGGTAGTCTGGGTTGTCGCTGGTATCCTAGCTTGGACTGGTGGCGCATCATACGCTGAGCTCGGTGGTGCGATTCCCTTGAATGGAGGATCGCAAGTGTATCTCGCAAAGACATTTGGAGAACTGGCAGGCTTTCTCTTTACTTGGGTTGCAGTTTTGGTTCTGAAGCCAGGCAGCGCAGCCATCATTGCAATCATTATGGGCGAGTACTTCGTCCGTGCTATTATTGGTGCTGAAGCTGAGACGATCAACCCTTGGATCAACAAGGGAGTCGCATTTGTAGGCATAATTGCCGTTACGTTTTTGAACTGCATATCAACCCGAGTTGGAACAAGGGTCAATGATATACTCATGCTTTTGAAATTCGTGGCGTTGGTCGGTGTCACAATCACCGGTGTCGTTGTTGCCATCACTGGCCGAACATTTAACGGTCCAGCAAACTTGGAGTGGAAAGCGCACGACTGGTTTGACGGGACCAACTATGACCTGTCTGGCTGGGCTCTCGCTCTTTACGCCGGCCTCTGGGCATTTGATGGATGGGACAACGTAGGTGTCCTTCACTATTTTCACAAGAACACTTTAACTGACAACAACAGACAAACTACGTCGTCGGCGAATTTCGAAACCCAAGCCGTGATCTACCCCGAGTAATTCACACCGCCATGCCGGTCGTCATTTTATCCTACGTCTTGGCCAATGTGGCCTATTTCCTCGTCCTCCCTCTCGACATCATAGACGACACCAACACAGTCGCTGTAACGTTTGGCTCTCGTGTCTTTGGTCCCACAGGCGCATTCGTTCTCGCCCTAATCGTCAGCGCCAGCTGCTTCGGCGCTCTCAACTCATCCGCCTTCACAGCCAGCCGCCTCGTCTATGTCGCTGGCAAAGAAGGCTACATGCCCGAAGTATTTGGACGCATCGGTTTCGGCGACCGTCCTCTCGAAGACAGTCTGTCTACACAACGCACTCGAAGCTGGTTGAGCAAGAAACTCCGCTCATGTTGCGGTGATGAAGACACAGGACTCTTTTTCACGCCCATCTATGCTCTGCTATTCAACGGCATCCTGACGGCTGCATATTGCGCCGTAGGCGAGTTCGGCACTCTTGTCACATTCTACGGTGTAGCGGGCTATACGTTCTACTTTTTGACAGTATTAGGACTCATTGTCCTTCGTGTTCGGGAACCGCATCTCGAACGGCCATATAAGACATGGATCACCACCCCTATCATCTTCTGTTGCGTGAGCTTGTTTTTGCTCAGCCGAGCGGTCTTTGCTCAGCCGCTCCAAACGCTTATAGTAGTAGCGTTTGTGCTGGCCGGTATTCCTGTTTACTACTGGCGGATACGCGGACGGGACAAGGTCGTGATGAGAAAGTTGGGTGGTAGTGGAGGTGACTCGGAGGGTAATGCGCCGTGGTGGAAGTTTTGGAAATGAAACATCGATTTGGATGATAGCGAGATGCAGAAAGCTGCATAGCATTTTTCTTTTTTAGTCGCATGCATTGTATAAAACAAAAGCCTAATGACACCTTGTTGATACACTTGACGAATCTGCGCTAGTCACGCATTGACGAGACGAAGAATACATGAAGTAATGAAATTAGCTACGTTAAAAACTATAGGAAAAGTATCTCCAACTGCAACATTGGCATCATCGTGTCATACAGATATTGTGTCCCGCACAGTTTTGGAGGCACTCGAATATGTTGCTTTTTTGTGTTATGTCTTGTTGCGTCATTTGGCTTACTTGCGCTGACCATAGGCCTTGGTAGCGTAGTCTCCCTTGTGGACAATGAGATCCTCGGGGCGGTAGTCCTCCTTTCCGGAGAAGTAGCTGGTAAGAATGGCCTTGGTACCGTCGGCGTAACGCTTCTGGGCGTCGAGGGAAGTACCAGACATGTGAGGGACCATGGCGTTGCCTCCACCGAAGGGGTTGACGGCGTAGCGCAGGGGGTGGTCCTTGGGCGCGGGCTGGGGGAACCAGACATCACCACCGTAACCGGCGAGGTGGCCAGACTTGACAGCCTCGGCGACGTCCTCCTTGACGACAATGGCGCCACGGGCGGTGTTGATGAGGTACGAGCCCTTCTTCATCTTGCTGATGAGCTCCTTGTTGAAGAGACCCTTGGTCTTCTCGTGGAGGGGGCAGTTGATGGTGACAATGTCACAGCTAGAGACAAGCTCCTCGAGAGTGTCTACGCGACGGCAGCCAATCTCCTTCTCCTTCTCGGGAGACAAGGGCTGGTAGTCGAAGTAGAGGAGCTCCTTGCAGTCAAAGGGCTTGAGACGGCGCAGGACACGCTCACCGATACGGCCGACAGCGACAGTACCGACGGTCTTGCCCTCGAGATCGTACTCTTGCTTGGCGACGGCGGCGACATCCCACTCACCACGTGCGACCTGCTCGTGAGCGGGAACGAAGTTGCGGATGAGAACGAGAATGGTCATGACGACGTGCTCAGCGACAGAGACGACGTTGCTACCAGTGACTTCAGCGACGGTGACACCGCCGTTGGTGGTGTTGGCGGCATTGAGGTCAACGTGGTCGGAACCAATACCAGCAGTGACGGCGAGCTTAAGCTTCTTAGCCTTGGCCAGACGCTCAGCAGTGAGGTAGCCAGGGTGGAAGCTGTGAGACAATGTGTAAGTTATTTGGTTGATAGTAAAAGCAAGCTCATGGGTATGTGTGTGTCATGACGTACGGAGTGGTGATGATGACTTCGGCATCGACGAGCTCTTGGTCGAACTTGGAGTTCTCGCCTTCCTTGTCCGAGGTGGTTACCAGGGTGTGGCCCTGGTCCTCAAGCCATTTGCGGAGGCCGAGTTCGTTTTCTGTGGTACCGAGAAGTTCGGGGACCTAAATGTGACGGGACGTGTTAGTGGCTGCATCATAACACGACAACACCTGGCGAGGCCTGAGCCAGACCCAAAGCCCAAAGCCACTCCCTTCTGTAGCTCCAGCGCACCAGAGCACTCTATAGCGTAATGGACGATCGTAGCCCCACCAAAGCTTCCCCCGCATTTGAAGCGCTGTCGGCGGGGTGCTTCGGCATAGTGGGGCTGGGTTGAATCGCCTACTACCACAGCGACATGGCTGACGAGACAGCAGAGAGAAAACAAGGCTCCCTGCTTTACTCTTGTCATAGACCCTTGTCGCTGCATGTTGCACATTAGGTGCATGTCGTATGCAGCTTGCTTTTTGTGTCCGTTGGAGCAAAAGAGGGGAAGTTTGCAATTGACGTTCAAGGTGCGACCAAGGGGAAAACCACAAGACATGCTTCCCCTGCACTCAGCCAAATACTTCATCTGCAGTTCCTCTCCTCTTTTGCTGCACAACTGTTCACAAGTAGAAAGTGCTGACTCAAGCACTGGATGGGATGCTTCGGGCTTCGGGCTAGGGGTCTCAAGGATTGGGGTTTAAAACTTACGTCTTGGGCGTGCTTGCCGCCATCATAGAGAACAAGAAGAACTTTGACCTTTTCGCGCGAGGTTGTCAGCGTTCGGATCGACGACGGCAGAAAACCAGGTTTGTTGGAGGATGAAACGAGAGCTGGAGAAGCTCTAGGAACGTAGGAGGAAATGTGACGGAAAGAAGAACAAGGGGTAATACAAGATTTGCCGGGCAAAAGCCCAGCTCGGGAAGCAAGAGAAAGAGGACGGGAAATGGGGCGGAAAGATACCATTTTGAGGATGGGTAGAAGTCTTTATCTAGACTCTATAGAATAACAAGATTGTTTATTGGATGGGAGGTGGAAGTGTCTCGATGTTGGAGCCGGACACTGGTTGAGGCAAGTAGAAAAGAAAAGGCGACGCGGGATCCAGAAATGGGCTGCTGCCTTAAATAGAAAATAAGAGGAATGTATGTGTCAAGGGAATTGGAAAGTCAAACCAAGCATCGCGCTGAGGTAGGGGAGGGGACCCGGCCTTATATGCTGTGAGGCCGTCCTCTCCGTCAACGGGTTGCATTCTGCGTCATTGGGGAGAAAACTACAAAAGCCTAAAGAAGCAATTAAATCATGGCCCATACCGGTGGTAGCCAGAGTGAGGGGTTGATCCGTACGAAATACCGATACGTTCCTTTTTGCACATCCCTTGGCTTGCCGAATAAGAACGACCTGGAACGCATGGGAAAATAGAGGGGCACAGAGGTTGTATTGGAGTATGAGGATGGCGTATGGACGCCCAAGCATGGCAAGGCCACAAAAAAACACAATTCTTCAAGCGATGGGACCAATCCCCATCAGGCTGGCGGGTTACATGCTCGTGTGTCCGCCCGTCCGTGGCTGGCATAGAGGCATGGCTTGGAGACGCGCAATTGTCTCGCTTGAGATTCGGCATCGTAGACTGTCGCTCTTTTGCCTCTCCACTAGCTCGTTGGAGATGGGCAAGCAGGAGAAAATACTTGAAATGATTCCTAGCCCCATCATAAAGATTATCATGGCAGGGACACACTACTGTAGACTAAACTAATCATGGGTAGCACAAGCGTGGATGGTGGGAAGAGGTTGCGTTGGATGTGCTGTAGCAGCTCGATCATTGGCTACGACCCCTCAGCTCGACTTCTTGCAGCGCGTGGTGGATGGTTAATTTGTGGGCTGGTGCCGTGTGAACCTGCAATGTGTAATATATTATGCAATGTAATGAATTGGAGAGAGGCGGACGCAGTCCAAAAAGGCGGCGCGTTGCTGCATGAAGGGGAGTATCTCGGTGTTCGGCATCAGGCACTAAGCTTTTGAATTGGGGCCACCTCGATGGTCCAGTGTTGCCTTGCAGCACTGGCGTGGGTGGGTGCGGGGAGTATGTCTGGCATGACTTGCTATTAGCGCTGCATCGGGCTTTCATTGGCGACGACGTTGCTGTGGTGTAAGGTAGCAAGCTCTTCCTGTCGTTGTGCCGCACGCCAGCCATCATGCATGCAAGTTACAGCCAAGTAGGGGCGGGGGTTCAGTCAAACTCACTTGTTGACCATGCAATTCACCTAGCTAAAAGCCGCCGGTGCAGTTTGATTGCTTCATTAGCTGATCCAATCAATCCAATCCAACCAATCCCCGTCTGCCCACCTCTTTTCACCTGATCCATTTTTCGTGTTCTCCAACTTGCCGAACTCCAAGGGACAGCTCCGAGTTGTCTCCGTTGATGCGGGGAACTTCACGGCATTTGAAACAAGGGCCTGAGAGCGTACTGTAAAAGGAGACAAGTCTCATAAGCTTGTTATATCTCGGAGTTGGTGCTCCAGCTTATCCGGTCCAAGTGGTGATCCAAAGGTGCTTTTATTATCCGATGGCCTCGCGCATGGGGGTCAGAGTCTCCGACTTGAATCAGTTGCCAGTCTTGAATTGGCCCGCACTTCGTTGAGCTACTCCAACGGTCGCCGCCGACATTTCTCGTGGATTTCAGGTTTCGAGTTATCCCCCCGGCGGCTTGCGACTCTTTTCCGCGTGGTCCAGCTGATGAATGGCAGCTCAAAGCTGAGGCGACGTATTCTGGCAAAGACTAGCCCAGTCTACCATCTGCGACCGACTATAAGTCAAATCACCAAAACTTGCATTCTGCAAGAAAATCACACCGTCATTGTGGTTGCCGAAAAAAAAGAAAAAAGAGAAAAGGACCGAGAAATCAGGCATGGATGGGTCGAGAAGTGGCGGAACAATGGAATTAAGAACTTGGGATGTGCTGTAAGTTGTTTACTGCCTCAGCCTTTGGATACAGGTTGACTATACTACGCAAACAAAATACTTCGAAGGGCCAATTAGGCTATTCAGGCTGCGGAACTCCGATCGATACTGAACAAGGGTCCCTGCTCTTGGGCACTCATGCGACCAAAGCATTCACCTCATGTGACACACCAACTTTACTCCAAGAGACAGCCAGCCGCGTCGACTACATAACGCCCACCGAGCCTCCAATGCTAACAATTATTCTAATATTCACCTGTTATCCATTCAGTTGCTTACCGTAGAGGGGGACGTAAGGCACGTTCTCTGCGAACGTGTGGCAATCAACAACTCCAGCAACAGCGGTCGATTGAACCAAGCGGCGCTGTCCACGATTCGCCACGCTGCGTTGCTGCCAGCCTCACGACAGACACAATTATCAAAATATACGGGGGGGAAATTGTATCCATTTGCTGGCCATCTATTGTGCTTCGTTCGGCCTTTTTCACTTTGCACAGTGTCTCTTTTTGTTCGTAGATCTAACTTGCATCCAATCCTATGGCCCTCAGCACGCAGAGTTCACATAGTTTCGTTGCCATAACGCGGAGACTGAATCAATTATGAAGCATCAAGAGGTTCTTAATACTCAAAGCAGATCAACGCATCTCTGAGAGAGATTTTTTTTCCTCTTCTACTATGTGGCGCTCGCGTGGCTAAAAAATATCTCGACAACACAAAAGACTAGGTCTCATAAATGATGCAGCAAGGGGAATACCCGGAAGACATCAGCTACTTTTTCTGTTGCGTTTGCCGTCCATGATTCAAGCACTGATGCTATTACTTGAACCGAAAAAAAGGAGGATTGGCAATGAGTATTAAGCGTTTGGGGCCCGTCGAGACCATAAAGGAATGGTAAAAGTCACAATAGAAGCCTTAACGAGGAGATGTGTAAGCCTAATGGCCGGATCAAACGAAGTTATGGCCCAAGTATTCGAAACCTTGTTTGAATCTTAAAATTCTTCACAAGCACCTGATGCATTGTAGCCATTGTTGGCACTGGCGGAGATATAGTAAGATGTAGCTGATTATTATCGTGCATTGGGCCGACGAGATCTTACCTGTGACATCACAGGGTTGCAACGTAGTGTATAGAAAGTTAGCTGGCGCACAGGGCAACAGACTGATCTAAATATAACACTATTTAGTATGACACAGCGCAGGACCAGTCTCGCGCTAGAATTGAGCGCTTGCCACAAATTGCGCCGACGGCGAGAAGCGCCGACCAGAGTAATGCGGTGAGTAGCCACAGCTAAGCTGACGACAAGACGCTTGCATGACAACATACTCAAATGTGTTTTGTGGATGCCAAGACGAGTATCAGAATCTCCAATCCGGTATACACGTAACATTTACGGGACTGGAGCCAGGGGAGGCGGCTGAGATCTGCACGGCTGTTTGGGAACCAGTGAGCGATTGGCATTCACAAGTTGATCGAAATGTTTGACGCTCCAGAAAATTTCCATAAGGGACCAGTTTCAATTAGCAAACATACTTGCGTTGCAGGGACTCGGCTCAGCCCTGTGCTTCGGTTTTGCATCACGGTGTTGCCGCTAGATTATTTGGTGCTGCGCTGAGGCGGCAAGCAAATAGATCTGAACTAGGTGTAGTAGTGCATGAGACACAGCATACTAGAAATCTATTTTAAAATAATAATGAAACGAACATAAGCCAGAGTCATGAAATGTCGCTGCGGTTGCGGCCTTACCACCGAAATGATGTTACCCCGTGAGCTTACTAGAGGAGCCAAAGGAGAAGCAAGGACCGTTCGATACGTATGCCGAGCTTTTGCAGGATGGCCAATGCAACATCGCAATGATGAATTTAGGATCCTGCTATCATACAGTCTGATTTTGCCCAACATTATTATCTTGGTATTGGACTTGATGTAAGGGCCCTCTCACAATCTCACAATACGGCGAGAAGCCTGAGCGACGTGGTCAAGTCTGAATACGAATCAGCCAATTAAACAAGACTGCAAGCATCATGAGATTTGCCTTTTGGCTAATTTTCCATGCCAAATTCAACGGAATAATTTTTTCCTCGGTGTGTGGTTGGACGCTAACTAGAATAGCTCAGGTGTCAGAAGGGGCCTATGACGAAATAGCATCGGCTTAAACCCACTAACCTCGTATTCTGCACTGTCGCCCCCCACAAGGGTCTCCCGTTATAGTGGCTGTTTGGTGCTGCGCCTGCCTCCAGCGATCTGCGGCAGTGGCCACTGCAAACTGGAGCTTCGCAGCCCCCGAATTCTTGGCTCTGGGTAGCGTACATTTTCACAACCTTGTCTGAAGCAGCACACCATAGCTGCCAGATAGACTGACGTGCATCAGACATCTTCAGCTATAAGAAGAACGCGATCCCCTCCGAAAACACCTTTTGAAATCATCAACAACACTCACAGCTTCATTTGCCTCTTCTCAACAACATCTTCCAGCATCAACACCACACTTGCTTTCAGCCTCCTCACAACTTCAAAATGATTGCTCCTATCTTCACTCTTGGCCTCGTTGCCTTGGCCGCCGCAGCCCCTACTGCTCCTCCGACGAATCCTCACTATCCTCCCACGCAAGTCTCCAAAGGGTTCCAGCTTGTTCTCAACGTCACCGACCACTCCAAGGACTTCAAGCCTTCCATCCAGAACAGCTATGTTGCTTCCATTCACGTTGGCGCCGGCCAGAACCTTGTTGGCCAGACCTCCACTAAGGACTACGCCCGCACTTTCTACGTCAACGGCACTGCAGAGGAGGTTCACTTCGGTAACTCCCACCTCATCTCGGATGCCGGCAGCATCCCTGAGGGATTCGGCTTGACTTCCGTGCCTGGCTCCAAGACTCTCTCTGAGGCTACTCTCAACGGTGGCAGTGGTGACAAGGGCATTGTCCTCACTCGCTTCCCTTCTCCCTACACCTATCTCAACCCTCAAACTTTCGTCGCTTGCAAGGAGAAGCTCAAGTACTATAACGACAAGGAATTTGTCATCTTGAAGCAGGCCGACGTCACCGTCGACAAGAACGGCAAAATCAACTACAACATTCCCAAGGGTTGCGCTCCCGTTACCCTCATTCCTGAGTGCCATAAGCTTGAACCTCTTGCTAAGGGCGCATCTTGGAACCACGACAACGCTGCTGATTCTTCTTGCTACAAGAAGGTCTCCGCCATCAACTGGTCTTCTTATGGCCCATAGATGATTGCGGAGGCATCATGGAACAACATTAGGGAACAGTGACTTCTTTTAATAACTTGCATTTTTTTTTAGCATGGAGCATGGGTATTGGACTTAACAAAATCATACTACCTAGATAATAATAATAATATATATATATGATTTCAAAATTGTTCTCGGCCAGCCCCGTGACCGATGTGTCTGCGATGGTAACAGCCTTGTCGTAAACTCGTGAGCAGCCATTTGTGTCAATTCTCTGAAACCATTTTAGTTATCTATGGGTTTTATTGAAGGAACTTATTAACTAAAACATCCAATCTGTGGATTTGCGTCGGCAATTTGTCTTGGAATTTACCCATCTGCTGCTCTGACGAATTCAGCAGCTTCCGCTTACGGGCTGTGGCAGGCGGGACGCGGCGCTCTGATTGGCCCCAACCGACCACTCGACAGGCACACGCACCTTCTAGTTGCGGGCAAGTGACCTCCATTTCTACGTGGGGAAGGAGAGGGCCACCTGCTTCCTTCCCCAACTCAATTTCATCATCTGGCCACTTCCTCGTTTTCTACCTTTTACTTGTTCCACCAACTCCAACCCTCGACAACCTCCATTCAACCCTCTTCACAACGAATTCGACCCCCGACCGTCCCCCCGCAATGACTCGACGAACTCCTGCCGAGGTGCTAAGCTCCTACTCCCACTCTCCGTCATTTACACCTACCCTTAGCCACCGTCCTAATCCTTCACCGCCGACACCGGTGTCCCACGACAACCACGATCCGCAACAGCTACAACAAGAAGAGGCTCCCGCCACAGCCACAGCTCCTTCCATGTCTCGCAACTTTTTACTCGCTGACATGGACGGCCGCAATGTGAGGGAGAACCGAGCTTGTTCCAGTTGCATTGCTGGTCTGGCCGATAACGAGGTCGGTCAGGTAAACTGGCACCTTGCCGACCAGGAATGCCGACTTTGCCAAGTCGCTGCTTGCAAGCCTGAAGCCTTCACAAAGCCATTCTGCGACTTTTTGCGCGAGAACCCGACTATATTTCACACCGTAGACCACTTCAAGACGAAGCTCGCCCATTTTGGGTTTGAAGAGGTAAGTCAGCCCGTCATTTACACAAGGCTGCAGCCCAGCCACAGCCTCGGGATACAGAAGCTAATGGAACCTTTGTTATAGCTCCCCTCACGCGACTCTTGGACTGACAAAATCCGACCAGGCGGAAAATACTGGACAACTCGTAATGGCAGCTCTCTCATTGCCTTCACCGTCGGCAAGTCTTACAAGCCTGGCAATGGTGTCGGCATGGTAGCGGGCCACATTGATGCTCTCACAGCCAGGCTCAAGCCTGTAAGCACCAAGGCGAACAAGGCTGGCTACGCCCAACTCGGCGTTGCACCCTATGCTGGTGCACTTAACCAGACTTGGTGGGATCGCGATCTTGCCATTGGTGGACGAGTTGTTGTTCGCGATGAGTCTACTGGCAAGACCGCAACTAAATTGGTCAAGCTCGACTGGCCAATTGCCAAGGTTCCTACTCTTGCACCTCACTTTGGAGTTGGAATGATGGGCAAGAACAACAAGGAAACCGAAGCAGTCCCTATCATTGGCCTGGACAGTTCGAATGGCTCTGCCGAGGCGGAAGCTCTCGGGCCAAGCGGCGCCTTTGTCAACACACAGCCGCCTAAGTTGGTCAAACTCATTGCCAAAGAGCTTGGTATTCAATCTTACACCTCCATTTTGAACTGGGAACTAGAGTTGTATGATGCCCAACCTGCTCAGACCATTGGTCTTGAGCGCGAACTTATCTCTGCCGGTCGTATCGACGACAAGCTGTGTTCTTGGTCAGCCCTTGTCGGTCTCCTCGCCTCTGCTGATAGCGATGACGATGGATACATCAAGCTCACCGCTTTATTTGACGATGAAGAAATTGGCTCACTGCTCCGTCAAGGTGCTCGAGGCAACTTCCTTCCCAACACGATCGAGCGCACCGTGGAGGCTCTGAGCAAGGAGTCGTACGGCCCTGGTCTTCTTGGGCAGACCTATGCCAAATCATTCCTCGTTTCGGCTGATGTCTCTCACGCCGGACATCCCAACTTCCTTGGGGAGTATCTCGAGGGCCACATCCCCAAGCTTAATGTCGGAATCGCAATTGCTACAGATAGCAATGGCCACATGACCACCGATGCTGTATCCACCGCTATTTTGCGCCGCGTGGGTGAACTTTCTGGATCTCAAACTCAAGACTTCATGATCCGTAACGACTCTCGCAGTGGCGGAACTGTTGGCCCTATGCTATCAAGTGCCATGGGAGTTCGAGCTGCTGATGCAGGTCTACCCCAGCTCAGCATGCACTCTATCCGTGCTACGACTGGTGCCTTGGACCCTGGACTGGGTGTCAAGTTCTTCAAGGGCTTTTTCGATCATTGGGAGAAGATTGATAACGAATGGGCATAACTCGATGCGTGATGGGCGTTGGGGTTGATTTCGCAATGTGAAAGCATATATCAATTGGATAGACTGATCTAGAGTGCAATACTGATTACGGAAGAATTCCTATTGAATATATCATTTTTAAACTTATTCTTGCCTAATGCTTTACAAGTAAACCGACCATAAGTTCATGACTCTATGCCAAGTCAGACCCGTCTCCACGGCTCTCGCCGCAGTTCCTCAGTGCAACAGCCTCTCTTTCATCAATAATACTCTCATCATCGTCATCATCGCTGTTATCGACTTCGGGGTCTTCGACGGCACCCTCAGCAGGCTTCCTCTTCTTCTCAAAATCTTGCTTGTGCGCTTCGGCCAGAATCTTGGAGAATGTTCGTGCGCTGCTGGTGTCAGCTCTGCGACGCAGTGTGCCCAATGTGCTTGCAACGGCGGTCGAGCTGGATTGCGATACGCCCTGACCCCATCTTGATGATGGCTGTTGAGGTGCAGTTTGCGTTTGGGCAGTATCGCTGTGTTGTTGCCCATGCTCTTGGGATTGAATTTGAGGACTTGATTCGCTGCTGGAGCGGTCCATAAGCGGTTCAATCCTGTAAGGGAGAGGGACGTCGCGGGATGCCTTGTATTGAGAGACGTTGGCACAGTGTTCGTTCTCGACACGGAAGAGTGCCCAAACTCCACGACGAATGACTTCGAGAAGCGAGACGAGGAAAGAGAAGACGGTCGAGTGCTGGGTGTTGTGGGTGAAGATGGCGTAGAAGATCCATGAAAAGCGGAGGATGGGGTCAACTACCATGACGGTGTAGTATGGCCAGCGTGTCTTGAGGGCGAGAATATCGCGGAGACAGAAATGGCGTGAGTGGAACTGCAACAGCGAGAAATCCATAAATACATCCCATATCGCTGGGAGCCCGTTAGTATTGCAAAGCCCGGATACTTCTTTTCTGTCCGTGGTTGTACTTACAGCAATAGATACTGTTGATGATAGAGAAGGTAATGTACACGGCCAAGTTGGTATTGGAGTCGTGGATCCGATAGATAGAAAGTGCCACATACGACACGATCGTCATCGTATACTTACCACCATTCACAAGATGCGGGAAAACGTTGCCAGTGTCCTTGTACCGACGAAGACATTGTAGCAATCGCCAGATGGCAGGAAGAGTGGTGAGGAAGCCAAGTGCTCTTGAGTTCTGAGAGTTGCATTGCACAGGGTTCTCCCAGTTGTGAGCATAGAGACAGAAGAATAGCTCAATGTTCTGTGCCATGTTAGCGAGAGAAAAAGCAAAAAGATCCGAGTTCAAAAAGAGTTACGTACCGCCATTGCATACGTCAAAGAGCAATACATATCACCCAGAAAGAAATCGCGGAACTCAACAGGATATATGCCAGCTAAAAGAAGGCGCCACTAGGAAGGATCAGCAGCCACCACATCTGTTACATAGTTTGAGCAACTTACATGAGAATATGCGAACCAACGACGGCTCTTCGGCACCAGTACCGGCGCAGGGAAAAGAATGACGAGAACCGTAATACCGATCAAAATCACCGGGTAATAAATATACAAGTCTCCTTCTCCATATCTGCTGAAGTTGATCCACATGACAACTCCAAAGAGAAGGAGAAAGAAGCTTGGAAATTCAGCGGACCGGCGCCAATCAATATGGCTTCGCTGGTCGAGTTCGAAAATGAAGGGGTAATTGATTTTGTATTTCGTCCAAGCCCAACAATTGAGGCAGAAAAACGCATACAACAGTAGCATGAGGAAATAGCCTCCATAAATCTGCAGCAGGTAGCTCGTATGTCGACGAAGCACCAAGTCATCGTCAAACAGAATTTGTGACCCGTACACAAGGCCCTGTATAGTGAAGACTATTCCAGTTCCGAGCAAGAAGCCATTTAGAAAGGAGCTACCTGATTCATCTGTAGGCTTCCTTGACAAGCTGCGCAATTTTCCGGCAGCCAATTTGCGATTGCCGCGTTCGAAATACCGAGCGTAAAGATCTTCCACAGCTTTAATGTGGCCATCCAATACATCGCTATTAACGAACCAAGCTTTGTTAACCTTTTCGTTCATATAACGTAGCGGAGGCCTGGCATTGGCGGCTTTATCGAACTTTTTGTTGATTTTTCGGAAGGCTGTGCGATTGAGTAGGGCGTAAGATTTGAGCAATTCTAGCGAACGGTAAAACTCCTGAAGAGCCGATTTCAGCTTGCGCTTTGCACTGCGATATGAGACCTCTTGGTTCTCTGGTCGTCGAATGTAGTCTCGTCTCTGTTCACTTCCTTCAACACCAGCAGGGAGATAAGGCGTTTTTGGCATGTTCTTTAAAGCCTTAGAATTGGGACCGGGAGGAAAGAACTTCTTTCTAATGGGCTGTATCCAGCCCACACCTCTGTCATGACTGCTGTCAGAGTCAGGGTTTAGTCTTGTTGTTTCGTCTGAGCTATGTTCAATCGTCATTTCTTGCAGCCGCCTATTTCGCATTTCATGGAGCTGCTCTCGTAGTAATGACAGACGCTGGCCAGCTTGCTCCTCTTTTAGCTGATAGAATCCCTCTACTTTTTCGAGCTCCGAGTCCATGTACTGATAGAATTCTAGCTCACGTTCGCGCACTACGTCAAGTGATGGACGTGCGGTTAGCCCAGTCGAGTCGCGGGGCATTCCCGGCGAATGAGAAAACATGCGACGTAGTTGCGATGGACCTTCAGGCTCTTGTTTCGCATTACCTTGCTTAGACCAGTTGCCAGAGTTGAGCGTATCAGACGTCGATATAGACTGGTGGCCCAAATTTGACGCTCTGCGTTCGAAATTTCTGCGTGTAAAGGATTTTCGAAGCGTATCCGACGGCTTTGCGAGTTCTGGGGATTCCGGTGCCTTCATGGCTGGACCAGGTAAAGCGAAATCATTGTTTTCCGAGTCGACTTTGCGAATTGGGCTTGCTTCGGGCGGCGGCGTGGCAACAAAACTGCCGTATTGTAAGCCGTTCCCATGGCCAGTCAATGATTCATCCTCTGTGGCCGTCGCAATCGGTATTGCTTGGCTGTTTGGAGCATTGCGCTGCGACCAGCCTTGTGTAAAATCATCTCGATACTCGGTCTGAAAATAGGCTCGGTCTTGCAGTTGGCTATTCCGACTCGGTTGGGCGAAGAAAGATGGAGTGCGATTTGTTAAACCTCGCGGTGTGCCATTGACCCGATTGATTGCCCTCGCAACGGCTTTGACGTGCTTCTTGCCAGCTTTGTAGTTGAGATACTTGACTCGCCATTCTGCAGAAGGACGAAAATGTCTGATTAGTAGCTGCAATATCTATGTCAACTGCGGCTATATCAACGCACCTGGTACAGCATCTCGCTCAAGCTCCTTTGCAAACTTCATGGCTGCTCAAGATGCTAGCAAACCAGAAGCAGCAACGAAGCACGAGAGCATCGAATGGCGCGTGACCCAATAATGATGCAGCGATGTATGATATTGAATCGAATTTTAATGCTGGGCCGAGTCGAGGGTCGCAGCGCTTGTCGCTACAGTGTCGCCGGCTAATCGGAGAAAATATGTCGTTGCCAGGAACTGGTATGTGGAATGTCGGGGTGAAGGAAGCTTGAGCCTGTTAGAAGCTGCGTTTGCACAACGTGCTTGCAGTTTGTCTTGGATTTTCTACAAACCGAGACCAGCCCCACTAGCATTGGCTGGATGTCAAGGTCGGATGATGGAGTTGGGCGCCATGGGAAGGTACCCTGGAATTTGAGGAGACAACAAGGCGAACATGGAAGGATAATAGAAAGCGTGATGATTCATTTAGCTTGTGAAATGATGGATGACAATGGCTGGCGACGGTGGCATGATGCATTTGACCCTGGTAGTTGATGCTTTCTGTCTTCGCTGCTGGGCTGGTGGCACCACACAATGCGTCGGCTAATTACCTGCTTGCGATGCCTCATGAACGGATGTTTACACAATGTCAGACTCTGTAGAATATGAAAGCTGCGTTTTTAAACAACACTAATGATCGACAATCTGACACGCAGTGTGCTGCATAAATACAGCTCCGATCGATGCAACTAATGCACCTCGTCTTATGCGCATTGTGTGTGCAAGTAGTACTACAAGAGATCCAATTAAGCTATGCTCATGTATGCAGGCCGAGTCATCTTGCGAATTCTATGGCCTCTCCCCGCTGTGCTACTGCAAAGGGTAATTCGTTGATCTCCATCATTTATGATTTATCTTGTTTTTCCAGTCGAGTCTTTCTCTATCGAAGCAACAACTTTGGGCGTAGAGAGGAGCCAAATGTTGAAACAGCTATGCTTTCTCATGATCCGAGTATTCCTCGCCCAAGATATATCAATTTATCATTGACTCGGGGAACTCGGGACAATAGCAACGTCAAAGAAGCACTCGCCTTTCATCGTAGGGCTGCCAAGCTTAGGGCATGATGGCTGATTGCCGATATAGTAGTGATAGTCCGATCTTTCACTAGTTCTCAAACTCTCCGAAGCAAAACGCCAAGTAACAATGCCTTGAGAGGGGCTGCGACGCTATTCTGGCAATCCCCTGGCAGGCAGGGCAGAAGCAGAGGCTGAGCAATGAAGCTGCCTATGGTGTGGTTTATGAGCGGCCGAATTCAACACATTATTTAGGACGTTTTATTAGTAGAGTTTGAAACCAGCCTAGCCCATGAGCCGTTGTCATCGAACATTTTACACTCTCAACGGCACAGACTACCAAGGTTCGGCATTGACTTTCAATGTATTCACAGTCGTTTATCACACATTATACTTCGAGAAGCAATGTATTTCCTTCATGAATATATACTGGCACCGAAAGCCTAAATGACACTAGCTATCATGGGACTTCGCTAGCATCCATCGTATAAGCAGCTTTTGGTCTCTGTGCGCTTCACGACAGCCTCACAATTACATGCAGAAACACGTCGCCAAGAATTTGGAATCAACGCACCTGCCGAAATGGATCGTGTTTCTTCTACTAGAATTAAATTTTCCGTTCGTATCCTACATACGTTCGACACCTCTACGGCTTCTCCCCTGCACTCATATGCATGTAACCATGGACGGATCGACTAGTTGAATATAACGCGCCAATCAAACATGGGCCTCCAGTCTTGGCCGCCCTATAGCCCCAGTCTAGTGACTAAACTAGGTAATGAGCTCAAGCAGGCACCAATGTTGATATTGCTTATGAGCCTCCACTTACCTACCCCTTCATGCCGTGGTTGACAGATGCGAAGCTGTCTGGCAAGTTCGTGCTTATTATTGACAACTAACAAAACTAGGCCGACAAACTGAATCTCCGACCTTCCGGAATTATCAATGGAGCTCGATATGCGATTGCTCTCCCCACGCTGTTGTATCCATTTCGGCACAGTCTAGAATCGAAACGAACTACGGGACGGACAAATTTCATCGGTTTTCCAGGAATGAGGTTGACGAAAGGACCAACATGGCAGAATATTGTAATAATGAAAATCTATATAAATCCGTGCTGTTCCTGTTTCCTAACCCGAAGTGTTATTCTACCGGATCACAATCAATACCTTCTACTCTCTCATTCATACAAAGCATTTGAACATATCGTTCCAACATGAAGACTCAAGTCGCTGTAGCCTCTCTCCTTGCCGGCGTTGCCGTTGCTGATCCTCAACCTTTCCCCCCTTCTCTGCTTCAGCACCCTACCACTCCTGTCCCAGACACAGTTGACTTCTCCATGATGCCCTCGGGTAACTTCATGCCCTCTAAGACCACTCCTAACGCTGCCATTCCCGTCAGAGCCATTGAGCGTCGTGCTAATGAAAAAGTTCAAAATGGTAACCTCGCCAGATTTGACAGCGGCAACACCAAGGACGGTGTTGGTAGTGGCTCTGACAGCTATACTTTCTACTCTGGTGGTAAGTACATACAGCAACATACGCTCTTCAACCAACCATGATGAAGTACTAATGTCCCGCGAAGACGGCAGCACTGGCCAAGGCTGGCCATCCAGAGACAGATGGGTTTCGTTTGAGAACATGTACGTCCTTTCGCCTCTAGCCATCCATTGCCATCAACAATGCTAATGTGCTCAGGTTCAACAACTACAAGAACCAAATGTTCCACGCTTGCGAAAACATGAACCCTCCGGTTGCCAACGACAGCGGCCCTGAAGTTGGAGCCATCTACGACGGTATTCAGAAGGCTGCCGATGCCACAGGTGTTGATCACCGTTTCATCCTTGCCGTTATGATGCAAGAGTCCCACGGATGTGTCCGTGTCAAGACCACCAACTTCGGTGTGCGTAACCCCGGCTTGATGCAGGACCACAATGGCGATGCCACCTGCAACGAGAATGGCAATATCCGGAACCCTTGCCCCTCGGCCACCATCTACAAGATGATCAGTGAGGGAACCGCTGGTACCAACTCTGGTGATGGGCTTGCCAACTGCATCAACAAGTCTGGCCGTGGTGATGTTTCCGCCTTCTACCGAGCTGCCCGCATCTACAACTCCGGTTCCATTTCGGACACTGGCAAGTTGGAGAACAACATTGCCACTCACTGCTATGCTAGTGACATCGCCAACCGTTTGACTGGCTGGGTCAACGCTGCTTCCAAGTGCAAGTGTGACGACAACCCTTCCAGCTGTGGAATTGTCAACCACTAATTGGGCTGTGGTAAGCTAGTCATTCTATCGTACATATCTTTGCGGCTGGTCTTTCTTCTTGTATATAGCATCGGAGGTGATTTGTACATGATGTAACGTAATTAGAAAACTTGAACATGAAGCACAACCGCTCTGTTGCCATTCATTTCGTGAATAAAACCAGTCGCCGCGACTTACATGCGTACCGCCAAGATAGTATTGCTCGTCTATTGCGGCGCCACATTGGCCCAATGAGCAAGTTTATCGTTCAGGCTGTCGTCAAATGCCACACCATTGTGGCTTCCATAGCGGAAAAGGGCGGAGCGCCATCGAATTTATGGATGGGTAAATACGATGGGATAAGAGAAGCGGGCTTGGCTTGTTGAGGTAAAGCGGCATTTATCGCATGCTTCTGGTCGCCTCTGTGCCATACATTTTTGCTCTCCACTTGCCTATCAGTCTTGAGCCTTTCGGCTCAGTATAGTTGGTCATACTGTGTGATTGATATCAATTGACAGCCGTAGATAAACAGGGCAGAAACCAAACGAGGAAGCCGGGTCTGCTACACGTTATTGTAGCAGACCAATCATTGGCTGCACAGAGAGCTCAGCATCGCTTTCTCTTTCGCTATCGCCGCGAATGCATCGCTGTGCGGCCCAGGTTCTAGAACAATGAGCATGCTCTGGTGAGAAAGGTTGTGGGTGATGGCCAATGACATGCTGACTTTGGAGATTTGCTGTTTAAGCTGTGAGCTAAGCTTTTCAGCTGTCACCTCAGCCCTTGGTCAGGCCATTTCTTGTCTATATTTGGGCATCGGAAGATTGGCGAGATCACATCAATGGTGCTACAAAATTGTACCCTGTGCATTTTTGCCCATTCTTCTTTGGCTATTCTGCATTGGCCCCTCATGTAACCCTTCAGAGCCAGATCAGTCCACGGCTACAAATTGGGCGCCATTTTTGGCGGGGACAAAGACAAACGCCCAAGCCGAAATAGGATCAATTATTGCTTCGCTCTCGCTTGTCTTCGTTCACTCGCTTTGCTAGCTCTGTGTGAGCTGTGCACGCAGCCTTGTGTGCTGGAGATACGGACACCGCTGTTTTCGCGGTATGCAGAGTAGTTCTTTGCAAAGGACAGTCATAAAACACTAAGCAATTGTGCGCCTGTCATCATTGTCGACAAGTGGCAGGTGAAATGCTTCAAAGACGGCTGGATGGCCGCCTTTGGATTGGGCAAAATTCACCAAATCACCGATGAGGATGCAACACTACTGTAAACGTGGAGCCCGCATTACATCACAGCCAAGCACACCGTGCTCTCCACTGATTGGCTCCCTGCCGACTCCTGGTCGCTGACGGCATTACTCCCGGCGCCATTTTCGCCAGGTTGTGTGCATTTCTCAGCTCGGCTCAGCGGTGCTGTTGCCCAAAAGGTCCGCTGGTAGTCCACAGAGGTCCACTGGACTTGGCGTCCTCCCCGCGCATGGCTTCTGAAATGTCCGCTACGAGGCCAGCAACAGGGCCCCAACAACCACGATGACCCCCCCAAAACACCCCCCAGTCGGACGATAGCATCATACTGTTGTCAGGCCCAGCTCTGTCAAACGCACTACGCCGCCTCCTCTTCTCGCCCACCTTTTCTGACGCTACTTTTTTCCCTTCCTTTGCTCACAAAAACAATTTACCTCCCGAGGGCAACCACATCCCATTCCACGCCAGTTTTGATATTCTTGTTACTCCTTAACCTTTGCGTTAGAGGACTGTTATCTCTCGTTTTTGCTAAATAAATTAGAAGCAAAAAATTCGACTCATTCGCTGCGTGGCCGACAGCAGAAGATCCGATACCGAGCACAGACACAAGCACTGCTGACAGTCAGCGAAGCGAAGCGAAGCTTCTCGCTCGACCTTGCCTTGTCCTCGCACAACAAGTCGATGCTTAATACACAGCAGTAGCCTCTGATTCTACAATTACGCCAATTCTTCAATAACTCTCAGCGAATTGACAGCGGCATGGACCAGGCCAACGTCTATAGTCACTCCAGGTCCAGGACAACGTCGTCCAACGTCTTTCCAGGACAGCACCCCGGCCACCACTACCAGCCTCAACAGCAGCAGTACCCCCAACAATACCATCAGCACCACAACTCCCAGCACGCCTCTTCGAATCCTCAAACATGGCGCCGATCGCCTTCAATCAACACTTTCAGCACCAACTCTAGTTTCCAGCCCCCGCCGGCCTACCGCACCTCGTCCAACACCGATCTTCGACGCTCAACGTCCAGCCGGTCCGTCGCTACAACAACACAAGGGACAAGCTATGTCGCTTTGCTGCGCAAGCAAAAGGCTACTGTGTGGTGCGACCACGCGCAGTACGAAGACCCTCGAGTAGCGGCACAGCAGCGTGCTGCCAAGATGCGAGCGAACCTCGAGGTCTCTGGTGCGCGAACCAAGACAATCAACGCAGGAGGCAAAGTTGGTGGCAAGATCCGACATGGGAAGGCACCGCTGGTCGGCTACGCTCCCGGAGAGACTCATGTTGGTGTTGGTGGCGTCCCAGTGCGACTCAGTGCTGCAGAGGTGGACCAAGAGAGTGGTGAAGACGATGATGGGCCTCATGTCTCTAGAACTGGCAACCATCGCCGTGCTGGAAGCAGTGGCAAGAGTAGCACTGCTAGTGGCCGGCGAGGCGCTCACACCAGAACTTCTACGGGCCTCACTGGTCCTCAACGCACCAGTGCTGGCGGTACACCTGATCGCACCGCGAGTCTGGGAGATGGCCGCAACACAACACAAGCAGGTCCTGTTGATGATGCAGCAAGTGGCCGTGCTCAGAGCTCGGGGAGCGGAGGCAGTGCTTCTGAACGCCAGGACAATCTTGGTGAACTTGGCCACGCCCCGACCGTTGCTGCCAACTCTAAGTTGCATTCTGCCCTTACAAGAGAGAAGAGCGTTAAATCGGCTGATGAGCTGCGCAGACGTGGCAGTGTAGACGAGCGTACCGCGACTCTAACGTCAGGACGCCTTTTTATTGCCAACCCTGACTAAGACCAGAGGACTTAGATGTGGAAAAGTGGG
The DNA here is from genome assembly GCA_028455935.1 of Simplicillium aogashimaense. NCBI lineage: Eukaryota > Fungi > Ascomycota > Sordariomycetes > Hypocreales > Cordycipitaceae > Simplicillium > Simplicillium aogashimaense. The sequence goes on along the minus strand of CM052010.1, from coordinate 1,565,722 downwards.
TGGTGTGTTGGATTCAAATTGTTTGGAGCACTGGTATGGGAGGCAATATCTGGGGGTGCATACAATGGCGTTTGGAGAAGACTTATTTGCTTTGATATCATTTGGCTTTTCTTTGTTGAACAAAACAGTGCCTTTGTTTGGGCAAGCTTCAATTGAAGCCGAGGAGGTTCACATCTTGTTATGTGAACCGCTGCGAATAACGAGAGTGGTAGGAAATATATTTGATAATGCGGAGGAAATATTTGCTGGCAAGCCATTATAACTAAAGCTGCTGTTCTAAAATAATGTCTGTTGCCGTCTCGTGCCTACTTGCCTCCACCTTCCGAAGTGTCTCCTGACATCCTGCTTTGCCCTAGACCTCCTTATATATTTATGTTATGTCTCCATATAAGTTACCATGGATTGAATCTCATCTATGTTCCATGATAACGGTCGTAAACTGAGTATTGTGGGTTGTATGAAAAGTGGTAAGCGAGAGCAAACCTTGCGCCGACATCATTGAGCATTACCAACGGCTCGCACTCGCAAAGCTACGAAACACCAGTCGTCACGCATCGACATAACACTGGGTACTCATTTCCACACTGTAAATATATAACAACATGGGTGAAACTGTGGAAAGTTAGTTGGTTTCATGAGTTGAGCAATCTCAAACTCCCATGAGCACTTCTGAATTGCTCGCTTTACTTCACATCAAATCTCCAATAAATTTCGAGCTTGCACACCGATCATCAAAGTATACGCAACACTGTGTCACAGCATGGCAATCGATTCACTACCATCAAATGCTCTATACTACTTCTTAGCGATTGCTACGTTTAGCATTAGCTCGGCTATTATTTGCTCGGAAAGACCAGCATGCTACGGCTAGCCGCATTACCCCCCTGATACATACGATACGGGGGACTAGAGCTTGCCAACCATAAAATACAAACTAATCAATCTGGATACTGCGACAAACAAAATCGATTTCACACCAAGCATGAGAGTACACTACGGCGCAGGCAAGCAAAGTGTGCGCGTACAGCAGCCAAGGGCAAAATTAGCTGTTGCCGTCGTCAAAAATGCAAATCCGTTCAGGTGGAGGACCATCGAGTCGAAAACGTGACCTGTTACAGTGATGAAAGGATTCCCGACATACCCAATGATAAAGCAGTAAGGTAACACGGCCCTCACGACACTGGTTCACTGTCCACAGCTGAACCTCCTCCGTACCACTATGCGGTGGCTGAGGCAAGCATGGACAGTGGTGTCTAGGACATGGCTTGATACGATGTAGGCAGCTTTCGGCCTTCAGCTTCATCTATTTGGCATTCGTGATAGAGCCAGCACTACAAATACGAGTTACTGTACCGGCTTAGCAGCCACGTTAACAGTAGCACACATAATAGCGGCACATAGACGGATATGTGAAATGCTAGACACTGTGAATTCTAGCTTGTGTCATCCGATTGGCTCCAAAGACAGACGTGAAGTGTTGACTCTGTCTGCTCCTGTAAGTGCATGCGTGCCGACCTTGGTTGAGATCATTTCTGAAAAGAACCACCATCCAGCTCCGCAGAAACCCAGCCATTGAATGATGCATGCAACCCTCGACAATCGATATGAGAGACACACTTCGTATTCGAATTTTTTGGTTATGCTCCGATTCTTTTCAGGGTCTTTCGCAATGGGCTTCTTCGATTCCCCCGTATCGGAGGGGCAGGGTATGATCTCATAGCCCCTACCAGTGTGCGCTAAACTGACTGACAGGGGGTCCCCGCCCAACTGCCCCATCCGAAACTTAGTCATCGGCTCTTGCTCAGCACTACCGACTTTTATCCGCCAACGCGCAAATGGTGGTCATGCTAGACGCGTCCGCGAGTCGCGTCGGGGTTCCAATTCCCTAGTTCCATTAACGGACTCAGCCCAAGGAACTGACGTCCTACCAACCTTCACCATATCCTCCTCCAACCATCACCAATGCGCATCGATCAGCCCTAACTTTGCCGCGATATAACGACCTTTTGCGATTTGCCAAAGTGTCAGTGGCTCTTTCCGTGCGAATTTGTACTGTTAGTACGAGCAGAGGAAGGTGCACCGTGTACAACCACACTTGCTAGTCCTCTTATTCGTCACGACTGCCAACCCTTTCATCCTTCGACCAGCTCCGCCTAAGCCTTTACATCGCTACCGCCTTTCATTTTCGATACCCCACGGATATGACAGAATATTAAAGTTACTAATGGATACTTCAATGCCGCTGTTCGAGATGTCGCCAAATGTTCAGGAGCCAGAGTCTGTGACGCGGAAGAGAAGTCACGACGCATTTGCGGATGACTTGATCAAATCAGAAGAGAAGACACCCTCTAAAACTAACGTCAGACCCTCGGGAGACTCATGTTAGTCGAATTGAAAGGAACGAACGACGGATGAAGCCTAGTTTACTAATGATGATTCTTAGTGCTGCCCCCGGTCTCCAACAACGTTATCAACTCTTCACCACAGGGATCACCAGCCCTGACTGAAGCTGGAAGCAGCACACCTGCACAAAATTCTCCATCACCGCGCACTCCAACCAAATCCAACCCTTTGACAAACGACACCACATCCAGCGTCACAGGCACTAGTTCCACCGGCACAGTCAATCTATTAGCTAAAAAGAAAAAATTGACCCCTGCTGAAAGAGAGGCCCGCGAGAAGGAATTAGCAGATAAAAAGAAAGAGAAGGAAAGGGAACAAGTGGAGAAGAAAAAAGAGCGCGATGAGAAAGCCCAGCAAGCAGCAGCGAAAAAGGCAAAGCTAGAAGAGGAGAAAGCAGCTCGTCAGAAAGACCGTGAAGAGAAGCGCAAGAAGAAAGAAGAGGAGGATATAGCCAAGGCAGAGCAACGGGAAGAAAAGAAACGCCAAAAGGAAGAAGAACAGCAGCGAATTCAAGAAGAGAAGGACAGAAAGGCCCGAAGTCAGAAGACTCTTAACAATTTCTTCATGATGCCCAAGACGCCGAGGAAGGCCAATGACGACAAAAGAAGAAGTGTTAGCCCTGCCAAACTGAATACCGAATCGACGGACACAGAGCAAGCGATGACAGAGTCTGAATACTCAAAACTCTTCAAGCCGTTTTTCGTCAAGGATAATACAAGAGTGGCCCCTACGATCCCTAACTTGGATGATGAGGCCCGCGCTTTAAAATCACGAATTGTTGATGAATGCGTCGCTGGTACCCGTGGAGATGCCCCGCCATTCGACGCTCTACAGTTATTTTCATTGCCAAAACAGCCCCAGAAACGAGGCAGGATGTATCCGTCTGTACGGCAAATCATGGAGACAGCATACCGAGAAATGGAGGCTTCCGGTAATGCCGGCAGTAACTCAGCCCTGGATATTGCACGCTTGAAGCTGAAGAACATCCCCTTCAAGGTCATTGCTTTTTCTCAAGATGTACGGCCGCCTTACTTCGGTACAGTCACATCCAGACCACAGATTCTCGGGCATGGCACAATGCAAAAGCAATCGAGGTGCTCGTCAAAGCAGCTGTTATCGTTGGACTACGAATACGACTCCGAGGCAGAATGGCAGGAAGAGGAAGGCGAAGACATCGATGTCGACGACGATGAAGAAGAGTTGGATGACGAAGACGATATGGATGGTTTTCTTGACGATTCAGAGGATTCAGGATTATCGCGTCGCATATTTGGCACAACAATGGAACCAGACAGCACAGGTATCTGCTTTGAAGACGAGAACCGCAAAGGTCCTAATATGGTTACATTGGATCATAGAATGGAAATCATTCTTGGTAAGTTCGGCTGAGACATGACCTCTTGCTCTCCAATACTAATTAGGCTGCAGATATTCCGAATACTAGCCAAGGCATTGATCCTTTCACAACATCTTACTGGGAGCCTGAGCCGAAAAGCAAGGCCAAAGCTCCATCACAGAGTAGCAACGCAACGGCTCAGATGCCTCCTCCTCCAGCTCCAGCCAACGCATTCGTCGCGTTGAAGGGTTGCAATGCCTCAGATAGCAGTGAGCAATTGAAACTGGTCAAGAAGGAGCTGTTGAACGATGTCAAACAAGCTATCCTTGACAACAAAGCTTTGTCCAAGGTTGGTATCATTGACTATATCTTCCAACAATTCCGAGATAATGTGTCGAGAGCCGAAGTCAAGAACACCCTGGAGCTAGTTGCGGAGAAAAAGAAGGGCTCCGGGCGCACCAAGGAGTGGGATCTTAAGCCTGGACATGAAATTACATTGTAGAGCACTTTTGAAGCTTTTGCTTCAACTCATTTACATCACATACATTTTGTTCATTAGCGAGGAGCATGCTGGCATTTATTGCTAAGGGAAAACTTGATTGTTGCTGTTTGATAGAATTTAGCTGGCCAAGGTCAAGGACGATTAATGAGATATTTTTATTATTATTCTGAACCATGGCGATGGCCAGTGTTTTGTCGCTTGCCAGCTTAGAAGTTTGATTAAATGGTTTGTTGGTGTTGGTGGAGATGAGATTGGCGCTGACGTAGTTTTAATAAGGCTGACCCCTGTCTTGTCTGAACGTTCCAAATATTCTTCAGCGGGTTCTAGCTCAAACGTTGCGCCATACAACCTCTTCATGGGCCTCGCACGGGCATATTGCGATTTGATAACTAAAAAGGTTGTGCATTCAAAACGATAGTATCATCCACGGTTACTACATCAACAAAGCCTGGCCATCCCTCGAGCGCCTGAAGGTTGATCTACAGCCAAAAGCTCAAATCCAGCAGAGCAGACATGGCAACATCGGAAGATTCGCGACAACAATAAACGGAGACGAAACGAGTGTCGAGCGAAATATATGGTACTACCGGATGATTTACGAATCTAAATGCAATATGGATGACCCGTGGGATTCTCCATGGGCGACAGACGTGCAATCACAAACCACCACGCCAGCGATCCTCGCGCCGAGCAAACACGACTCAGACGCAGAACAAGATCAAGACCAGGGCTTTTCGAATGCCAAGCAGAATGGTTGGGCATCAGATGAGTGGTCTAGCGAGCCCTGGACGAGGAATGCAGATTCAGCCATTAGCCTGGGGGAGAATACGGCGAAGCTTGATGGCGATCAGGGCATTTGGACGAAACATGGCAGTCCCGAATTTAAGAAACAGGATGGGGGGACGTGGAAACCTGAGCCTCAAATTACAGTTGGCTTGTCGCAGCCGATAGAGGTAGATATATGGGATAGAAAGGACGAGGCTGCTGCTGGAAAAGACACCAAAGTGGCCGACGGTTGGACGACGAACGATGACGAGCCTGATATTGCGGACGAGAGTGTAATGTCGCGGAGTGATTCTCTATATGTGAAGAGGGCCTCTCAGAAGAGGTTGTCGAAGGTACAAGAGCTGGTTACTATGTACGACGATATGGCAGCAATTAGGTCATCCTCAGACCTGGGGAAAGAGTCGGATGATGTTGAAGAGTCGCCAGAAGGTGCTGTTACGGACGATGGGACGCGTCCCAGCTCATCTGATTGCGAGGAAGAACAAATTGTCATATCAGAACCGGAAGCAGTGAATCAGGAAGCTGTTGAAGCGAAACAAGCTGACCAACAGGAGGCAATTGAAGAGCCAGAAGAAACGCCAGAGCCACAATTGCAGTCAGAGACAGAGCCGGAGGTCATTGAAGCGAAGCACGATGGGCCATCATATCCCATCCACCTTTCCAAACTGGATGAACTGCTACCTTCAACGAGACCAATACCTCGTCCTGATATCGCCATTACAGACGCTGTACCGGTGGATTCATTTACGAACATCTCTCAACGCAAAACCTGGTATCGCACGTCACGTTACGGTTCTAGTCGAAAGCATGATTCTGGAGAAGGCTACACGCGTGTTACATGGGCAAATTCCCAAGTACGTATTAAGACAATCCAGATCGTTCGAAGATGGATGGAGCAAGATTCCATCGCTGGTAGGGTTGTCCTCGGAGGTAAAGCCGCAGGGGCTATTGGAGCCAGCCTATTTAACTGGGATTCCAATGAACCTGCTGTTGAAATTGACGAATTGCTCAAGAAACGACGGGATTTGGATGCAGTTCATACCAGAGTACACTCAGCTCCAGCACGAGAACCTGCTGAGAAAGATACGGAGTGGACGGCAAGCGCGCCTACTACACCAGCAGCGGGGACGTTTGATCGAGCAACCATTCCCAAGTCTCCCTGGGAGGAAGATACGCCACATCCTCCAACGCTTTTGTCTAGTCCGTACGAGACAGATGCAGTGAAGAGCAAACGGCCCAGTCCCATTTTGCCCCCAACTCCGTTCGCAAGCGCGAAACCCCCACCAGGCACAAATGAAGACGAAGAAGAAGAGGCAGATCATGATGACGACGACGACGAAGACGAAGATTGGGGAGAAATGGTGACCTCACCGGCTGTGAATGAAAGCGGCACATTTAGCTCACTGGTTTCACCAGAGCCACCGCAAGAATCTAGGGACTCAAAGGAAACGTCAAGTATACAGGTGTTGCAGCCTCCAGAGGCGGATAATTGGGACATTGGTGGATGGGCATCCGTCCCGGCCATCGATGAGCCCAAGGTGGTTTCTTCGCCGGCCGCACAGGCACCAAGTCCAACCGTGGCTAGTCCCTTCGCGGAGGATGGAGGCTGGGGCTTCGGTGACATGAGATCCTTTGACACCGGCTCGAAAACGGTTCTGTCCTCGGCGCCAGTCCCAAAGGAAGAGAGCACGCAGTCGTCAACGCCACTTGGCAACCAAACATTCAAGAAAGAAGAGACACTACAAGATGGAGAAGTCGACGGCGATGCCGTGGCGAGTGCATTGCACACCTTGCCAAACTTGACATATATGCTCAACTAACATAAAAGTGAACCATCAGGAGGGAACTGTAATGAATACAAAGACATGCATCAAGGCGTTGTGGGACTTTTGGATGAATTGTACAACATAAGCATATTCGCGTTGCATACACACACTATTTAATTCAAAACATTTATTTACCACCGTACCTAAAGCCCTACGGACTACGCATTCCTCCTGTTGTCTGCGCGATACAGTGCTGAGAAGCAGCTGTTCTTGTTGTTGAGCAGAGCTTTTGGCGTATCAAATTCTACTAAGCGGCCCTTCTCAAGAACAGCGATCCTGTCAAAGTCGAGGAGCGTGTCAAGACGGTGGGCAATCATGAGGATGGTACGACCCTTGAACTCGGACCTAATAATGGCCTGAATAGCTGCATCGGTATGGTTATCAACACTGTTTATACTGTTAATTTCAAATATTTGTCGCAATACTGGGATTGTATCTGTACCTGCTGGTGGGCTCGTCGAGGATCAGAATAGAGCTTTTCTTGAGTAATGCTCTGCCTAAACAGAATAGCTGGCGTTGGCCATGTGACAAGAAGCTCTCAGACATCCTTTGCCCAAGAATGTCATCTTCTCCAGCAGTCTTTGCCAATATGACGTCCCAGATACCTACGCGTTTCAAGGCGCTAGTGATCTCTTCATCAGTATGCTCCTGGAGAGGGTCGGCGTTGAAACGAATGGTGTTGGTGAAAAGAATTGGCTCCTGGGTGAGGCAGCTAAGCTTTTCGCGGATAAGTTGCCTGGGAATCTGGGTGATGTCTTGGCCGTCAAGAATAATTCTTCCGTCCGAAACGTCAGCCATGCGGACGAGAGCCTGGATTGTTGAACTCTTGCCGCTGCCGGAACGGCCACAAAGTCCAATCTTTTCGCCACTTTTGATGCTGAAAGTGACGTTTCTCACAACGGGACCAGCACTCTCACTGTCAAGTGTTAACATAGAACACCACGATTGTGACTTCTGGGTTACTTACCTGTACTGTATTGCAGCGTTCTGTACGTCAAGGACGCCGCGTGAGAGCCAGTCTTGTGGAGGTTGATGGTCCTCGGAGAGAAGATGCTCAGAAGGAGTATTGTCCACGAAAGTCTTGATGCGGGTAACGGCGCCGAGAGAGGTTTCCAGAGTTGACCACTGAATGATAATACCCTTGAGGGCCAAACCAAGATTACTCATTTGCACCAAGGCAACACCGAGGAGGCTAGGGTTAATCTTGTCTCGGATCGCAACGGCGATCGCCATCATGACAACGATTACAATGGCAACAATGAGATCAAGAACTAGTGTAAGCCATCTCTGAATGCAGTTGAGCAGGTACCATGGCTTTTGAGCTTCATCAAGCAGCCTCATATTCTTAGCAGCGTATTGGTCAACCCAACCAAAGGCTCGGATAGTGGCGAGGCCATGGATGGACTCCAAGAAGTGTCCGTACATTGGAGCCTTGTTCTCAATTCTAAAGTCAATGGTTAGCTTTAGGCTAGTAGTGTATCATTTTGTCGCAATATCACTCACTCGAGAAGACGCAGTTGCTTTGACGTGCGAACGTAGAATCGTTGCACCAAGACGAGCAACAGAAGAACGATCGGTGTCACGATAGCTAGCCATTTGACTGCGGCAACGGCTATGCCAAGCGCACCAATTGCCATACTAGCATCCATGAGGAAAATACTAACCGCAACTGGGAGTACCATGTCCACAAATCGCATATCCTGGCTAAATCTACATTTTATGACGGTTAGTGCCCGAGTAAACAGAGCACGTGCTGGTCAACTTACCTATTCACGAGTGACCCAGACTCGACATTGGCAAGAATAGACATGGGTGCCCTAGAATCTGTTAGTATTCATTGCTGTTTGCAGCTGAGTTGTGCATATACTCGCCTCATCACACTGTTGAGAAGTCTTTCGTGGAGTGCCATGCCGGCGTTTGGTCCAGCGAGTACGATTGCGGAGCTGTCAGTTGTTAGTTTCCTGAAGTAAAGCTTACTTATAAATGTTAAGATTACTAACGCTATACTTGCCATGATAAAGGTTACATCAGCGACTGCTAGGAACACAAAGATGCCTAACCAGTAACCTAAATCATTGGACGAATGCCCTAAACCGTCTCCCCACCAAGAGACCCAAACAGCTACACAGCTAATTAGCGAGTTTTTATGGCGTTTTGTGGACTTTTCGAAACTTACAACGCATGTTCTGTAGTGTACCACTTCCAACGACGGTGAAAAGGATCAATCCTAACCCAATCTTTCCCATAGACAAAAAATAGTACTTGAATGTACTTCTGTCACTGGCCAGCTTCTTATCCTCTTCAGCATCGACAGTATTTGAAGCAGCCTTTGCCAAGGCTGGTTCAATGTCGTTATGTGATTCGCGTTCTTCTGCCTCTCCGTCGTCCTCTTCATCGCTGCTGTAGGGTTCCGCAACGTTGAGGCCCTTGACGTAGCTGCCTGTTACCTGAAGACGTTCGTAGGTTCCTTGCTCAATAATACGGCCAGATTTTGCAAGAGCAATGACATAGTCAGAATCCACAAGGTGATGAACAGAGTGAGTTGCCAGTATGGTGGTAGTACCATTTCTATGCAATAGACCTTCCTTGCTGAAAACTTTCGTAAAGACATTTCTTTCCGTGACTTTGTCGAGTCCGCTGAAGACATCGTCAAACATGGCAATCTTCTTTCGGGCAAAAACCGCTCTTGCCACAGCCTAGAATCTATTAGAATTGATCACATATCGTGTGTTGTCTTCGGAGTCGAGCTTACAATACGTTGCTTCTGTCCGCCGCTGAGTTTAAGTCCCTTATCGCCAACAAGAGTTGCATCTCCTTCAGGGAGTTGGTCAAGGTCTTCTCTCAAATCGCACGCATCGACGACTGTCGTATACCAAACCCCATCGTGGTCGTGCGATTCGCCAACTATGTTCTCACGAATAGAGGCATCCATAATCCACGGTGTCTGGTCACAAAATGCGACATCTGGGTGTGATAAGCTGATTACGCCCGAATCGATCTCAGTCTCGCCCAAAATGCTTTTCAATAGGCTTGATTTTCCACAGCCGATAGGCCCAACAATGACAGTCAGAGATCCATCTGTTTCAGGCACCGAAGTGTTGATATCAGTCAGGACTTCCTTTTCACCCCATTTGAAGTTCCCATCCACAATTGCAACAGAGCCGGCTCTTCCAGAGCGCTCAGCATTCAGATCCTTCATTGGGATATCTTCGGAAATATTGAGGTCGCTTTCGCTAGCAGGTAGGACTCGTTGGCCTTGCACCATCCTAGCATCGCGGCGCTCCGGAAGGATTAAAAAGTCCTCCACACGCTTAAAGCAGGCTAATGTTCCAAAAGCAGGCGCAATGCATCCAAGAAGTTCTGCCAGCGGAAAGGCCAGAACTCCAAGAATGGACAGTGTCGTGATAGCCTGAGTTCCGGAAAAGATAGTGGTTTCGCCCTTCACCTTGGCGACAATAGCAAAGGCACCGAAGGTGGCAACTTGAGTCAAGCTTTCGTTGGCATTGCCTGTTTTTCACTCATTAGTCGTTTGATAACTGGTATAGATGCGCAGGCAACATTCAACTCACTGATTCCGTTGAGCCAGACTATCATCCAACGATACTTCTTGCCCCTGGCAATGTCATTGATACGCTTTTCGCGAATCGATTCAGTAAACTTGTCAGAGAACCCCAACATTTTGACGGCTTTTATAGAGCCAATGACCTCTGAGATGAAGTTGATGCGATCTTGGGTGGCCTTCTGCCAGATAATTTGTCGTGATGCCAAAGTCTTTCCCAGTGCGGTGCACCCGAACAGAGAAACTGCGATGATTAGCGACGCTTACAATATTTGCATTGAACATCCTTTCAACATACTTAGGGCAAGAAGAATGGGAACTACGCAAACGGCGCCCAATTGCTGCGAAAGCATCCAAAGTGAAATGATGACAGTGATCAAGTTGGCCCAGCACTCCACGAATAGCATGCCTGATCGTTCCGCTAGGGTTTCGATGTCATTGCCCATTAGTGAAACGGCTGAGGTCTCGCTGAGACCCGTCACAGGCAGCCTCAGCATTTTTCTGTAGACCAGCGTAATGAGACCGCCTCGGACCATGCCAGCAGCACGAAACAAAAGATGCTCGTACCACGCAGTCATGATCTAGATTGATGTGTCAGCTTCAGGCCAGCGTTACATGAAGTTACACTTACAGCTGAACCAACAAACACGAGGGCAAATGCTGCGATGAGGCCATAGCCAATGTTCGTTTTGGTGGAAGACTCAGCCATGTTCAAGTAGTCTAGAGCGCTTGAAATGAGCAATGGTCGACAGATTGTCAGTGCTACTGCCGCCAGTCTCGGCATAGCGGCGGCAAGGATATCCCATTTAATTGTCCATACCGTAGACAAGAAAAGCGATGGTTTAGCACGTCGTCGTAAAGCTATTGAGCAGTCAGTTATTGTCTTTATAAATGGATATCTTTACATTCTAAATACCATTTTCCCACATTGTGTTGAAGCGCAAAGAAAGCTTTGGAGAAGACAGTCTCTCGTAGATGGCGGGCAGATCATTGTTGGTTAACACAGTTGCCCATCCGGACAGGAGCAGGGAATTGAGCCAGAGGAAGAATCCACGACTAATCGGGCCACTAGTACTTTCGTTTGAAGGAGGGTTGATCTTATTGAGCAAAATGTCTCTCTTCTCAACACTCTCCAGGAGAAGAATTGAGGTTTTGATGGCAAAGGAAGTCGACAGCAATGAGGCATATGCTCCATTGACTGTGATCAACCATTCGGTGCGCAATCGGGCTCCGTCAAAGATTAAAGACAGGAAAAGGTAAGAAAAGATCATGAAAGACGGGCGGATGGTTTTGACATGTTCTGCGTGCGAAAGAACAATCACAAAGAAAGCAGCGACTACATTCACGGCCGCTGTTGCAACGGTGAATTTCGTGTTGACAGAGTTGGCGGTGGCCACGACAGCCAATTGGGCGATTTGTAAAGATGCATAGAGGCCGCAGGTGATCTATCGCGAAAGAAGTTAGTACAACAGCGCATAACATCGAGGCTGTCAATCACTCGGCTTACAAGCTTTGTCGTGTAGGTTGACTGGCGGCCCGTCTGGTCTTTACTTCTAAACAAGTAGTACATGCGCGGGCAGCTCGCAAGAATGAAAATCACAGCAGGAAGTATTGTAAGAACAGTTTCTTCGAAGGCGACTACGATGTCAAAGTTAGTTTCACGCACTTGGAACGATCTAGCATGAGGAGATACGTACGAGTAAAGTCGAATCCGCCTCTACATGCATCAGATGCGACTTTCGGCCCCAAGAGGCCATCGCTGCATTCGGTTCTGTTATACATGCTGCTGATTGTCTCTAACAGAAAGACTTCTCAGATTGAAGGACAAGGAAATGCATCGCATTGAAACAAACGAGATGGTACAAGGCTAGCATTTAATAGCTTGCCTTGTGTTCCTTCCGACCCAGCCTAATCTTCTAGACTAGCAGCCTGCTCCAATGGCGGCATCAGCCATTCGGGGTCCGTACCCTGGGGAGTGCGCGGCGGAGCAGTCGGGGCCCATGACTCAACGTATGCCATTGCGTGGTACTTCACTAGTGACAGACGAATATGGCTAGATTGGGGAGCTGGACTGCGTGTCCAGTGGATCTAGGAATTTAGCACTCAGCACAACATGCCTGACGCCATAAGGGTTCGAGTTACCCAAATAGGGGTCGATTAGCCCTGCAGAGATTTGTATGCACTGCCTTTAATGAAGGTTTGATCAGATCACTCATAACTGAGAGTGCCCCAATGCCATGCTAGTATATAGAGAGCGTAGACAGGATTGCACCGCTAGAGACACCACTGATGAACGAAGGCGGCCGTCCAGTGATGGCGCTGTTCAGCCCAATTTGTCCATTCGGACGGATATGGGACGTCTGGGGCAAACGTTAAGTTGCGCGCGACCCAATTTGCTCTCAGCTGGCTGATCAAAATTTAGCGTCGAGTCAAAATCAGCCCTGTCATGTTTACGTGTTGGTGAATCATTGCTAATGGCCATTCCACCTTTGTACCTACTTATTCGTCAGCTCAATGTAATAGCCAGAAATGAATCAGAGCAAATAGAGTCGCAATCAGCGGATTCGTAGAACAATACCATGGTATCAATATTAGTAACGCTAATAGTACAGCTATCTATGCTCCAGATTGCTCTTCCTGCTCTCTGGGGTATTCTTGCAGATTGTCTGCGCTGTCTGCATCTGAAGACGACTTCATCTTCTCTGGCTCAGACACATACCCAAGGGCAACCCCCGATATCGTCAACAGCGTTGCAATGTAAAACCACGGTAAACCTTTCCATATGCCCTTCTTCTTCAGCCCAATATCGAACAGTAGCGCGAGGACTGGTCCGCCAATGAACGAGCCCAAAACTTCTGACATGCCGATTAAGGCTTGCAATCTTGATGTAAACTGTGCATCAACATGATGTGACAATGTGGCCCTGGCAAGAGGGCTATCCGCAGCACCAAGGGTGCTGATGAATATTCCAAACAAGAACAATATCACGCTGCTGCTGAATCCATCAATTACAGCGCCTATAACAATGAAAAGAATCGAAAGTCGCGTCAGCAACAAGTCCTTTTGGAAAACGGTGAATTTGAACCGGGGCGACAGCAGGATGTCTGATATTTTCGGAAGGATTGTGAGTAGAATCAAGTTAAGAAATCCAAAAGGCGCCAAAAGCAAAGTGACGTCTCCCAGGCGCCATTTGAAGTGTTTGCTAACATATTGCGTCAACGTCGCCGTATAAGCCGCGACGCGGACACTCTGAAACACAAAGGTTATCAGAATGAGCGGCACATTCTTATTCTTTAGCACAGTAACAGACTGTCGAAGGTCATGGATACCCTTCGCCATATGTTTCTTAAATGCCTCGGCGCCTGATTCTTCGCCTTCGTCTGCCCTCTTCTTGGTATCAATCTGCAGGGTTTCGGGTATAAAGAACATGAGCGCGAATACCAACGGCGTGACAGCCATAACACAGTAAATGGGAACCCAAGGTCCAAAAGTTTTCATCAAGAGTCCTGCAGTAATGGGACCAATAAGACCACCAGCTGTGGCTCCAAACGTGAGATACAAGAAGCTTGCCGCTTTGTCCTGCTCGGCGCTCACATCCGTTGCAACAGCATAAAGCGTGGCAAGCAAGACAGGTACCCCTCCGCCGAAAACTTGCAGTACGTAACCACACATCAGCACGTACGGGTTGCGGCGTATAGCGTGACTAAATAGTCGCAGCATCATAGGCGCAAAGTAGAATGAGATGCAGACACCAAGGTACGAAAAGAGTATCGTCGGCTTGCGACCAATGCGGTCCGCGAGCATTCCGTAAGGAAAAGCAACCAACAGTGCTATTATATGTTAATAAACAGTTTGTAGGGCTTATCGCGTTCAAGGTAGGTCCACTTACTAACGACGGCGCCCAACAAGCCGAACCACCCTGTCATGTAGGCTAGTCTAGCTTGCACTTCATCAACTTTGCATTTCATTTCGTCAATTATATCATCAGAGTCGTCTTGAAAATGCACATGGCAGAGCATATCTTCGATAATACGATATAGCGGGATGAGGAGCAAGGTACCGCTCATCACGATGAAGAACTTGACGACTGAGATTAACAAAACGATCTGCTTGGGGGAATGAATCTGCAATCTCCTCAAGCTTTTGCGTCGCGACGCATAGGGTTGCGCAAAGCCTGCATCGCTTGTTGTCGTCGTGCCAGCCTCCTCAATAGGCGAATCTGGGAGGTCGCCCATCTCTCTGCTCAACAACGGCGAGTCCTCCCCTCCTGAGTCTAATTCAACATCTGACATAGTGATGGAGTTGTCATCAGAAGATAAATGCCCTGCCGTAATGAGACGCAGCCAATGACGGTGGATATATTAAGGAGCAAAGCAACCGAGACGTGGAAATTAAGATAAATGTGTGAGCATGAGAGAGGGTGAAGTGAAGTTAGCTGTAGTAATAATAAGCAATGAAATGAAACTTGCAAGAAGGGGACTAGTCATCTCCAGTGCTGGGTTTATGCTGCGTTTGGAAGGCGGTAATACGACTAATACGCTTGGTCAGCCTTGCGCCGAGCTGGAGCGGCACTACCCTGGACTACGCGGCCCGTAATGACGCGGCTTTCTTCAGCAATTTACAGATTGATTGGCAAGTGTGGATATCGATTGGGCCTGAGCTGAAATAGCCTTCTTTTCGTTTCTTGAACATGGAATATGGTTGGTATTTGGGCTAAGGTTGCTATTGTTGTCACACAGAAGCTGTGTCTGCGTCGCTCATCAGCGGCCTGTAATGGAAGCGCGGCTCAGTGGAGGCTGTCGCCGACCCCACCTAGATTGCAGCATCAACCACAACCATTATACCTCATCGCATTTTCGACGCCTGGTCTATAAATATCATTCTTCGGCTCGCAATTCGGCGCAATATGGCTGACCAACAATTGCGCATCGGCTACGTGCCTGAACACTTCTCCACTCCCCTGTACTTTGCACTCACCCACTATGGTCTCAACGCCAAGACCATCCCGTTTCCTTCTGGCACGGGACACATGGTCACAGCCCTGCGAGCTGGTGAAATCGACATTGGTATTGGTTTGACCGAAGGATGGATCGCAGGACTTGGAAAGGACGGAGTTGAAGGCGATGGAGGCTATCGCCTTGTTGGCACATACGTTGACACGCCTCTATGTGCGTTTACCCCTCCATGGCGCTACTTTTCTCACGGGATAGTGTGATGCTAACCACCACAACAGGCTGGGCGATTTCTACCGGCGCCAAGAGACCTGAAATCACGTCCGTGGACTCCCTCAAGGGCGGCAAGATTGGCGTCTCCCGCATCGGCTCGGGAAGTTATGTCATGGGCTTTGTCCTCGCGGACCAGCAAGGTTGGCTGTCAGAGCAGCAAAAGCCATACAGCGATGCCGTGGTTCTGAACAATTTTGAGAACCTTCGCAACGCCGTCAATTCTGGAGAGGCTGATTTCTTTATGTGGGAGCACTTCACTTCTAAAAAGTTCTACGATTCTGGAGAGATCCGCCGCGTGGGTGAGATATACACTCCCTGGAGCAGCTGGAAGATTGTCGCGTCCACCAAGCTCGACACTGCTTCGGATGCCAGAATCAAGAATCTGTTTGCCAAACTTGACCAGGGAGTAAAGCATTTCAACGAAAATCCTGAAGAATCTATCAAGTACATCTCTACAGAACTAGGATACACTGAGGCGGATGCTAGAGAGTGGTTGAAGACGGTCAAGTTCCCAGCGGCAACCGAGGGAGTCAAGCCTGACGTGGTCGTCAACTGCGTAAACAGCCTGCGCAAGGCTGGTGTTCTTGTCGAGGGCAAAGGTATGCAGGCAGAAGAAATGGTTGCAAAGGTATAGAAGGTTCAAAGCATGGAGAGGAATCTCAAACGAAATAATTCAATCTAATAGATGGAGCAATAATGAGTTTGCCAAGAATTATCGTGACTGCGCACTGTTGTACTGTACAGTACATACAGTACTTCGATGCTCAGCTAGCTGATTATCAGTGCGCTCCAGGGAGCAGTAGGGGCCCAGCCAGGGGTTAAACAGGGGTTCCACCAACGTGGCTTCCGACCTTCCGTTTCATGCCCGGACACCGAAATCTCAAACCACGCGTAGAATTTCTAGGAGTCCGTTCGTTTTCCCTTGAACCTCATCTGTGACTCTCTCATTCGCGCTCAGCTGCAATCATTGACGTCAACATTGCCTCGAATAGCCGCAGTTATTTACTTTGACCCGCAAAGACGACCGAATTTGCTTCCTGACGACAGCAGATGATTCCCGCCTGGTCACGCGCTTTGCCGTCCGGCCCTCCAGATCGACAATTGCGACGGTGAATTCAGCGGCCTGCGAGGCTCTATGCGCTCTTATAGAAATTATTAAACAAGATGGCACCCGTGGCCCCAGTTGAGGACCAGCAAGCAGATCTGCGGCGCTTTTCAGATGAGGCAGTTGAAATGACTGCGTCTCTAGCTTCGTCGGTCAGGGATCGCTCCTTGTCCCCAATTCCAGTGCCAAAAAAGGGCTTTCGGTCATCTATAGGTCTCGGTGGGGTTGCGAGGAGGACATTGGGAATATCTCTCCTACTCGTTACTGTATTTTTATGGACGAGCTCAAATTTTCTTGCTAGTGTAGGTGGTTACCGATAACTCCGATATTGTCAAGCCTTGGGCTAACTTTGCGCTCGCAGTTCATCTTTTCCGATCACACATACGACAAGCCGTTCTTTTTGGTTTATGCCAATACATCTGTGTTTGCGATTTCCCTGATACCGATGTTCATTCGATACTTGATGCATAATGGCACTAGAGGCCTTAGGAGAGATCTAGTGCAAATGTGGAACGAGCACAAGGGTCTCACACCAATTGCTAAGGACGAACCGACCGAAGACGACATATCTGCGGGCGAGAGATTACTAGTAGATGAGGAAGCAGCGGTTGAGCCGTTGCGAGACGCCTCTACAGAGAAACTGGGCCTCCGGGAGACGGCGATTCTCAGTTTAGAGTTTTGCATGTTGTGGTTTGTTGCAAACTATTTTGCCTCTGCGTGCCTCGAATACACCAGCGTTGCGAGTGTTACCATCCTTACATCGACGAGCAGTGTCTGGACGCTCATATTTTGCGCCCTGTTTCGCGTGGAAGCGTTTTCGCTGAGGAAACTCGTTGGTGTGTTAGCGTCATTGGCTGGTGTCGTACTTATTTCGACGGTCGACTTGACCGGACAGAGCGACGAAAATCGCGGGTCTTTCCCGCACAAGACTCCAGGGCAAATTGCTATTGGAGATTCCATGGCATTTATCAGCGCTGTAGTATATGGCATGTACGTTACGGTTATGAAGAGACGAGTGGGAGATGAGGAAAAGGTCAACATGCAGCTATTTTTCGGCCTGGTTGGCGTTTTCAACTTGCTCCTGCTATGGCCATTGTTCTTTATTCTTCACTGGACAAATATCGAGCCGGTAAGTGTTTTACCAAAAGAAGCGACGAGCAATGTAATACTTACAATCACACAGTTTGGGATGCCACCGAGCAGTAAAGTATGGACTGTCATTATTGTAAGCCAAGAACACACCCCAAGCCACTATTTATAGCCTCTAACATTGTCACAGGTCAATTCATTGGCTTCATTCGCTAGCGACTTATCGTGGGCATTCGCTATGCTTTTGACGACACCACTGGTCGTCACTGTGGGCCTATCCCTTACCATACCGCTATCTCTCATCGGCGAAATGATCCAGTACGGCCAATACTCAAGTTTTGTGTACTGGATTGGCGCTGCAGTCGTGTTTGTATCATTTGTATTCGTCAACAACGAAAGCCAAGAAAGCGGGCCTTCACCAACAAGCGACGCCGAGTCGCACTCTGTGCAGCCATCAACGCTCCCATCTTCAGCTGCATAATTCACGATATAACACACTGTGCAGCCATCAACGCTCCCATCGTTAGCTGCATAATTCACGATATAATTTAGGCATATTCTCCAAATAGGAGACCCCGGCAAGCTCGGGGCTGCCAGGTATTGGCTGTCATACTTTAGCGTCGAACCGGCTAGTTTGGTCAGCATTTTCTTAGTTTGCCCAATACAATCCATTGTCTTATTGACCCGCAACACGGCTTACACCGTTTCCCAGCCTTGTTCTGTGGATTTGGAATTTCCTTGACTAAAAATACCGAGCAATTATCAGCAAAGCCTCAGGCTTCGCATATCATCAACTCCTTCTGGTCGTGCTTATTCTTGTTCGTGGCGCAGTTTACGGCCAACTTGTTCTTGTTCATCTCCTGTCCAATTGATACAAAAAAGAACTTGGCGCACATCGCTGGCGACTAGTTTCCACATTTGACTCTCCGCCAAACTCAACCACAAAGCCCTGCGACACCAACACTTCACTTCACCCAAGCATGTCTACCATTCTCTTGATTACCGGCTCATGGCACCTCCCCCTCCATTACAAGAAGCTCATCGATCGACTGGAGAGCCTAGGCCACCGAGTCATCTGCAAAGTCAACCCTACCAACATCACTGAACTCCCCACCACCAAGACCATTGATGACGACGTCGCCTTCTACAAGGCCCTCGTCGCCGCCGAAGTCGAAAAGGGCACCCGTATCACCGTCTTCGCCCACTCATGGGGTGGTCAGATCGCCACGGCGGCCTTGTCTGGCTTTGCGCCCACGTCCCCCACCTCGGGTGGCATCACTAACCTCATCTACTTGTGTGCATTCATGCCCACGGAAGAGTCGTGGGCGGCCACCGCCGTGATGAGGGGAGCGTTCCTCCCCACCATCATCGTCACGGAACAAAACACCTTGGACTGGAATGACCCCATCAAGTGTTTGTACAATGACGTGCCTGAGGATGAGGCTCGCGAAGCTGAGAAGCTGAGAACCTACTTTCCTGTGGATGCACACGTGACGGATATTAGGCTGGACAGAGTTGCGTGGAGAGATATCCCCAGTAGCTATATCGTGTGCGAGAACGATCAGGCTGTACCACCCGCGGCCCAGGAGGCTATCCTCAACGCTGTGAGAGAGGCTGGTGGCGAGTGCAAAGAGTTCAGGCTCAAATCAGGACACAGCCCTTTCTTGACCAAGTTGGATGAGACGGTAGATATTATCTCTGAACGCGTCAAGGCATACCCCTAGTTGCATGGACTTGTGGTGTGGGCATTTATCAAGTACGTAATATTTTAAGAATTTATATATACATCAAATGGTATCATGTCCAAAAGCATGTACACCTATCCGCTTTCATATGCAAACAATTCCCTTCGTGGGCTGTAATCTCGCTCATTGGTCTAAAAAGGCTCGCTTTCATAAAACAACATTCGTCCGTTATATATCCATTTCCATTCCTTCTTCAAATTTTAGGATTGATTTCAGTGTTGGCCAGATGCAAAGTTCCGCTTAGGAATCTGTGTGGCATCCAGACTCATTGGGGGTCGCGAGATTTCGAAACTGCGACTTTGCATCCTTCCACCAGGTGTACGAGGGTGAGCTACGTTGACTCGTCCGGTCCTATCTAGGATGCGTGGAGGTGTCTCATCCTCGCTGCCAGATGCATCGTCGGGTTCGCCGTATCCATAGTCGGCCAGGCGCGAGAAATAGTCGGCTAGACCATCCACGCTGGGCGTGCCAATGACAGTGTCATAGTTGGGTGGCGGTGTGGGCACCGGCACATTCGCCGATGTTGAGCTGACGAGCATTGGTGTACCCATCGGCGGTGGCGCTGAATCATCGTCGAAGCCTGGCGGGCCAAAGCTAGGGGCTCGCATGAGATGCATGGGACGAGATCCAATGATGCCAAGACCATCCACCGAATCGCGTGTCGGGCTCTCAGTGCCTGTGGCAGGGTTTGAGGGAGAGTGTGCCACATGAGCTGCCTGTGGGCGTAGAGGCATGCGTTCTGGCCCCTCCAGGTCATTATTATTGTTGTTATTATTGCTTGACAGAGCTACATCAGACGATGCGGGCGAGATATTGGTAGCGATAGTTGGGGCATCTGGGCATCCGCACGTAGCTTGGTATGGCGCGGGGTGGCAGATGGGGCCGGCATAAGCAGGAAGATTGGTGTTCGCTTGCGTGGCGCGGCAGTTGAGAATCGTGAACGGCGAGTCGATACTAATTTCAAAGTGACGACGCTTGGTGCCTGAAGGGTCGTCGGGGTCCAGACGGCTGATTCGCATAACGACCTTGATCCAGTGGAAGACATTGACGTTCTTCCAACTACAGTCAGGATGGAGCCTGAGATCCTTGTTCTTGGCCATCATTTCACACGTCGGTATTTGGACGTTGGCTTCAATCTCTGTAGATCCCCACATGTTTTCCAATCCTAAGTCGAGATCGCCCAGCAAGTTCTGCGACGGTTGGGGTAGAGGCTCTGGAACATCTCCGGTTTTTGAGGCTGCAGCAGCTCTGCGTCTCTGAGCCGTTTCTCTGGCCTCGCGCCGCCTAGCAGGGTTGAGTTCACCGCCTCTTACAGTTCTGAACTGAGATGATGACCAATTTGAGTCCAGAGGCTTGCCAGCAGACTTCTCCAGCAACAGAATTTTGCGCCCAGGGTCTTTTCTTGTTACCCGTCTGTCGTTGGTCCAATATTCAGTCGACTCAGTAATGTATACTTTCAGCTTGTGAAGCTGTACCTTTGCCAGCGGTGTAAGCTTAAAGGCAATGGGAATCTTGGATCCAATTGGGAAACTCTTTCCAGAAACAATGATATCATAATGTAATTGATCTTCCCATTGTCGATTGATTGAGATTGGCTCTGACGTTTCCAGGGACATCTGATCTGGCAAGCGCACAATGGAAACTTCTTTCATGCCATGTAGATTAGGCTTGAACGCTCCGGCGCGGTCGACGGTTGCGTGGAGCTCCCATTTGACAGTGCCGTATTGCAACTTGATAGTCTCGAGTTGGTGATAATCAATGGGAAGTTCGAAAGAGTAGTCGTATGTTCCAGGATAGAACACCTTGTATCCTTTCGCTTGCGTCGATGACGTGACGGCCGAGTCCTTGCTGAAACTGCGTGATTGTACGCTTTGTAATGACAGGCGCTTCAGATCCATGGAATTTGTAGAGCTCTTGAACGATGCCGCACTGGGTAATCCGATGATGCTGGTCCTTGAAGGCAAATGTGTGGTGCTAGAGTTGGCCGAATCCGTGCTGTTTTTGAGAGTGTATGTGCATTGGTTTCCGTAGTCTGTCTCCCAGCCACCATTCATGGAGTTGAAAAACGTTAATACCTGAGTGCGAAGTCCTTCTTCCTCAAACACGTCTTGCTTTAATGGCGGTATTCCTTCAGGCCACTCTGTGCGAGCTCGCCCGAGCAGCTTCAATTGGATGTTCTTGATCTTAACATTTTTAGTAACATTGACTTGTAGCTTGCCTCGCAGCAATGCTGTACCGGGCGGTTGTGAATTTTCTCTGACGTGATTATCCGGTTCGAAGCCGTATAAAAAGAGATTGGGCTCGGCGACTAATATTGAACAAGAAACTCCGCTACCTGAGGCCACGGGCTTGGGAACTTCGGCTACCATGGATGTGACGGCTGATTTGGCTGAGCGCACAGACATAAGGCTGCCAGAGTTGCTTAGTTGATAGCCATGCATCTGGTTAGGTATCGATGATGTAGCCATGTTATCTGATTCGGTGTCTGAATTTTGTGACGAAGATAATCGTTGTTGTCGCGATGAGGCTACTGACTCTCGTCTCTCGTCTGGTTCCGCCGGCGCTGACGTGGTGCTGCCCAATGGCGACTCAGTATTTTCGGGCACTGAAGGCAGTGAACCTGAAAAGGAGCCAAATAACTTGACTAGCACAGGACGAATGGACTGGGACAGCTGCTTTGAGCGCTGAACTTTGGAAGCCTTGGACGATCGACCGGCTTTGCGAGCGGACCGTGTAGATTTGGGGCGCAAATCGCGAGGCACGTAACCAGGAGGATATGTGAGGATGTGAATGGCGTGAGGTCGAGAGCGTCGAGGTCCAATGAGAGGTGCAGGAAAGTGGTTGTCGGAAGCGTTGTGGTGGTGGCGGGATGGTGTACTAGTGGGATGCGAGTTTCGATAAAATATGCTTCCGCCTTCGGCAACAATCCACGGGTCAGATCGACTTCGCGGATGCCTAATATTGTCCATAGCTGTTAATTAAAAAAGGCCAAATTAAGCCATACTAAAAATGACGAAGCAGAAGAATAGAAATGAAAATGCAATTGGAAACTGTCGGTGTCGGCTTCGAGGGTTCAAGGCGCTTGCCCAGCAACAGCGGTTTTGGGCTGTTGAATGCGTTTTGGCGAGTGCGGTGTGCTTGGTTCAGACAGCGGGTAGCCTATGACGCCATGACAACGCTCCAGAGGGAGACTGAACCGAACGCTGAGATGGCAGATGCCAGGCGCTAATTGCGGGGAGGGGTGGTGAACTGCGATGAGGTTGTTGAAGAGAGTGGAAGCCAGACCGCGTGAAGATAAAAGAATAGAGGAACAATGAAAGGCGTCGAGGATAAATGACAGCCAGGGGATGTTGTAGTGTAAAAATACAATCAACAATGACCACGCGAATGTGATCAAAGGGGGACACAAAGTTTTCTGGGATACACCTGGGCAGCAACGACAAGACAAGGGTATAATGGTCTGGGGCTAGTGTACCATAGTAGGGACAAAAAAAAAAGCTCAGAGTGTACACCAAAATATGCCAGGATCCCAGGTGCATCGATGGATGGGGAGGGATCGGCATGGTGTGGGATGAGGTCTTGTCAGGCGCCATCGAGGCACTACCATAGCACAACCCATCCACTAATTAATTGCCAGGTCGATCAACTTGGTCTATCCTGGTAGGAGTCGAATGGGCGAAATGTGATTTTTGCACTTTGTGGTGTGGGAGTGAGATGGTTGTCGACGAGACAAGCCCAGGGAACGCGGCTCAACATGACATCATGTCAGGAAACGACGTGAAGCGTTACAGAAAGGGGGAAAAAGAGAAAAGATCAACAATGAAGATGTGGGAAACAGGGAAAACATTATGGGAAATACAATCAATCGATCTCTCTCATTTGAGGTTGATCAATGCACTGACCTGCTGAATGATAGTCCTCGACTAAAAAATGACTTGGGCTGCGTGTGAGAGTTACCCACGGATGTTCGTGTGATGGGTGATGAGATGTGATGTCTGTCGCAATTATCCCGTGTGACTCGTAGCAAAGCAAATGGTCACAGTCGGTTTGCTCGTCGTATAAATGGCAAGGGCAGGTAGCATTGAAAGGAGCAAAAGGCTTGCCTCGTTGCACCAGTCTCGGATTTGGGCGTTGTCTTGGGTCTCAATCAAAAACAAAAAAGGGCGTGCAAAACGAGTGTGAGGATGCGCTGGTATGGCGTTGACAGAGCTTGGCTTCTGTCAAGGGCAGCGCCGTCGGGCGAGATGGGGGAGCTGGCAGGGTGAAGAGGAACGGTAGGGTCGTAGCAGCTCCAGAAAGTCTAAAATTGCGTTTTTGCAGCGGTGGACTCGGATAATACACCGTTGGAGATGATGAATGGATGGCGGTGGGAAAGGATAAGAGACTGGTAATAATAACGAGGGTTATTACAACGGTAACCGCGGAAAATATACCAAAATCAAAACAGACGGTTACGATTCAGTCCCGGGGTTGAACATGGCCGATGGACTGCATTTTTCTTCCAATGTCTTGTGCCGTTGCAAGCGTTTCCGTCATTGCCGGCTTTGGCGAAGAGCGGTAATATCCTTCTACAGTGAGCCGCTTTACTAGTGGACAAAGCGGTACTGTAGCATTCCACAGCCCAGCCAAGTCGGCTACAGCGCTGTTGCTGCGTGTGCTGTAGGTATGACTACCCCCCCGCCATGCTTGTCAGCGGATTTCGATTTCTGCGCTGGGCGACCGCCGAATGCGGGGCGGGCGCAGCAAAACAACTGGGATGCTATTGCTGCCCTGACGGAGCCGTCAGTCTCCTGTACAAGCGGCGCTGGGGTAGGTGCCTCGCACAGCACTTCGGTTAACAAGTCAGGTAGTCACGGTTACGCATCAACCACTCGGAAATAAGTCGCTTTGCCTCGAAGCCTGGAAATCTTGGAGGCCTGTGAAATGCAAGATTCGATTTCAACGCTAAATTGCTGGCCAAAACAAAGCTTAGACCTTTATTTTACTGGGGCCAGCACACCCAGTCGACCGCTTGGTGTGTGTCCATCGTGGCGGGCTACGTAATACATGCACTGTACCTTGCCATCGAGCACGAGGCGGGAGGCTAAAAGAGCGCTGGCAGCCTCTGTTGGCTAAGGTGAGATTGTTCCGCTGTAGAGGAGAAGGAAGGGACGAAGCTCACTGCCGAACAGGGGCGGTCGCCCAGACACGCACTGTGGATAGGTCGTCGTGTCTCACTCTTCGCGCGATAAAACACAACAGCCCCAAACAAATCCCATGCAGAAAATTAGATCCAATCCGTTTATTTGGAATCGACACCGCAAAGTATTCATCGCAATGTCCACCCTGGTTTTGGACCCAAAAATAAATAAATAATAATCACAATGTCCCCAAGAACACGTTTTCTTTGCCACTTCCACACGTAACGCATCTGTAAGGAACGCCTGCCCATGATTCCTCAGATCCAAGTTTCGTCACGCTAGCTAGTTTGGTGCATACTAACTACCCAATTAGATTTGCGTGGTGAATCTGAGCCGCCTATGACGCTTTGACTTGGCCCAAAATTGCACCCACAAGCCTTTAGTTCCTACAGCTTCCTGAAACTGCGCTGTAAACTATGCTATACACTCTGCTCCACCACGGAGGCGTCTTCCATTGGCGCCTGTTCAATAGAGCTCTGGCTGCTCTGAACCAATCCTGTCCACTTTTAGAGGTGAAACGGGGGTACCCGGCTTACCACAACGTGTGCTGCGCATGCACATGTACTGTACCTCATTGCATTTGGCGCTGTAATAATGACAGCAGAGCCGTTCCGACCATATGGTCGGCCCTCACTTTCGGCACTCTCGGCGGCCGACATCACGGAATAAACGGCGATTCTCATTGACATGCAGAGAAAAGTCGCACTACCTATACATGCTGTTGCAATAGAATTTGCCGCATCTCAACATCGTCAAGGTTTGAGCCTTGATATCCAATCCAATGAATAAATAGTCTTACCATAAAGAGTAGCGCTTACAATAGCCTCGACAGTGCGCCTCATGTAAATCACAGCAAGTCAGACTGCCCAGTACTTTCACCGCAGGAAGCATTGCAAACCATCCAATGCAATTGAACGCAAATTTAAAATATCTCATACCCAGTAAAATAAGCCACGTCGGCCCTGGCCAACCAGCCAAGCTGAAATCCTTCTGGCTCCTACCACACATGCAGTCATCCACCCTCATCCACAGCCCACTAGGACCGCCACGGCTCGTCGATCAACGTACTAACACTAAACAATCCTGCTGTGCTACTGGTTTTCAAGCATGAGCTCTCGTTTATTTGCTACTGTGCCTCAACCTGCCTTGGCAGGCGGCATCTACATGCAGGACTGTGCTAATTACAGCAGCACAGGGGCTCATTTACCCGTGACTAACTATTGCGTTCGTTATGTACATCTTTAGACAAGTACCTATGTGAACCATCGGTTCCTTGGTTCTTGACAAAAGATTTTATAGCGCTATACTATTGAGCTGATCAGCTATAACCTGTTTGACTCTTTACCCAACTTTAGCTATGCCATGGTTGTCTCTTCCATGCGACCAAATGCCCAATTCATTCCGTGTAGATGAAAGCTTTTGAGGCGCAGCTGGAACTAGATTCGTCATGATGCTACCAACAGTCACAATGATCTATTGAAATGGTTTGGCCTTCGATTATTATACGAGTATCTAAAATTCCGTTCAATCAATTTTGCTTTCACTTGAGATAGTCCCAATACATCATATCGTTGCTGCTGGACGAAATTCGAAGATTATCAAGAATACTCTTCGGAGTTTTGCTCATCATTGTCCAACAAGGTCTGACGTCGTCCCCGTTTCTACCAGCCTGTAGGAGCCTTCGAAAAATTCTAGAGTTAGCACGACCTTCATATCGTAGATCATCTGGACAACACATAAAAGCTAGACATTCCCAATCAATCCATGGTATGTCGACAGGAGTATGGGATATAGAGACCGATGTAGAGCTGCTCGAGATTCAGAGCATACTTTGAGTGCAGGCCAATGGCTATCCCATAGCTCGAGTCAGAGTTAGGCCCAACGTCATGTATAACAGCACGGGAATTACAGCAACTCTGTGGCCAACATACATGTCAAAAGTAAACACACATGTCGTGGAAAGGATCCGCAAATATATACAAATCTCTCAAGAGTAATTTGTACATCCAAGCGACCATACCAGCATTATGCTCTATACATAGCCTATCGCAGGGTGAATTGCTGCTCTATTCTGTCGATTTCACCTTGCTGAAAAGCCTCACCGTGCATAAATCCTTCCAGAAAACATTCACCCACAAATTCGTAATCGCCGCCACTTGCCGTTGGTCTCAAAATGAAAGGCACCTTCCCGCCATACAATGCGACAACTACGTCGCCTGCTTGAGCTGACGAAGGCCGTAGGCCAAAGGCACCCTTGTCAGTCTTGAACAATGGAGAGCCATGGCATGGGAAGTTTGAGCTGGGCGGAGCGGTGTAATTGCTTTCGGAGCCGATTGGAATCCTACGGTGAAATTATTAGATTTCAATAGTCGCCGAACTTTCGGAAGAGAGAAAGCAAAACAAATGCAGAAAGCTCGTCAATGTGTTGAGGCAACTTACCAGTGGCAATTCCAGTGAGAGCTATTGAGTATTCCGCCTGCGTCAATATTATGCTGGATTTTCCAGCCGTTCCAGACGGAAGCTCCGAATATTTTCGAATATGGTTTGAATAGGCTTGCAAGTTCCTTGTATCGATACGGATAGAACGCAGATATCTTCCCGATAATCACACCTTTCAAGGTGATGGTGGTTTCTCCTAGCGTGCCACACCGACGTAAAAGAGAGACGTCAACGGTGTTTTCACCACAAGCATTATACTCACAGGCCTCATCCAGACCAAGTGTAGCTTTCTGCCAGGGGCTATGTCCAACACACCAAGGCGTCCATGTAGGGCGCTTCGATCCATCGGATGCATATTCTCTTGACGGATGCGTTCCCGACACATTGATCCAAGAGTGTCCACTCAGTGCTTGCACTGCTGAAAGAATCCTCAGAGATCTGTGCTTTTCGATCCACCAAATTGTGAAGTCAGCATATACTTGTGCGACTGTCTTCGTATAATCTGGTTTAATGAGATCTGAGAGCTCCATTGTTTGGTACGTCTCTTTGCCGAAACTTAGTACCGCGAATATCTTGTCCCTTGAATCTGAGGCGCGCATGTCTAGTGTACCAAGAACAATAGAAAGAATATCAGCGCGTGGCTTTGGCACGCATTCCAGAGTTTTTGAAGTTGCTTGAGCCGAATCGGATTGGGGTTCGACTGTATCAAACAAAGTGTTCCAGAGTGACGGTATCGTGTGATTATCACGATGGCCGTAATTCCACTCAAAGAATCTGTTGACATGCAGAATCTCGGCCCAAGAGATGGTGTGTCGTCCGCAGAGAACTGTAACTCGAGCTGACTTGCCGGTATTTCTAGCTTTCCAGTAGATATTCCACACTTCTTGCAAGACCCATACTCTTGAAAACCATGGTCTCAATAAAATGCGATCATTGTCCATGAACTTGCAGGCCTCATCCACCGATGAATCGCCTGACCTGATAAACTGAGAAAGATCTTGAAATGCCATGATATCTTTCTCAGTCGCTGCGTCTGTTTCGCCAAGCCATATCGTCACGGATTCGGCAGATTGATAAATTTCTGACATGAGCGCTACTTGCTGACCCCTCTCCTCTACATTGTTTTGATCAATGCAAAAAAGATCGATCCAGAAGGTTCGTGTCTCGTTGTTTTTCTGTAGCTCCACCAATGCACTATATAAATTCGAACCTATTGACATCGCAATAAAGCTTGGCGGCCCTTGTTTACATCTCATAGCATCCGTAATGAATACCATCTTTGTGTCCGAACCAGTATCCCAGCAATATGAGAGAGCTTCAAACGTGGTATGATCTCTGTCGGATAGGTGAGTATGCTTAATTGCCAGTTCAACACGTCCATGTTGACACTCTTCCTTGCTCTTGATTTCAACGAGACGTATTTCTCGTCTTGTCGTGTCCAATGGTCGGAATGCAAATGGCGCTGTAGTGTCTATATTACTGGTTGGTGCTGGCGTGATCCATTCAAACCATGCTTCGATGCGAGCTTCGATGACACAGTTGATCCACATGGGGAAGACAGCCTTTGGCAATATCTGAAGAGAATCTCCATTTTGGATCTGCTCCAGCCATCGTGCTATGTACGTGCTGCTGTTTCGTCCAGTCCAAGATTGTGCGCTGCCCATGCCACAAAGATTGGCGTCGCGATAGTCCCAGCATGTCTTATGTTTCCTAGGCTGGGTGCTACCGCGGATATTGCTCTGGAAATGCTGCCTCGGGACCCTTTCGTGGCCAGATGGCTCAAGAATACGGATTTCAAACCATGTGTGGCTAGACTCATAGGTTCCGTCACTTTCCGGACTGTCGCTCCACCCTTGGTCGTGAGAAAGGGTAGTGAACACTACACGGCGCACGGCAAGTCTTGATTTCACGGAATCTACGCTGTCCGTGTGTAGATGAAGAGAGATGTAGTGTCGCTCGGGACAACTTTGGCAAATTCTCTCAGATCTGGTAACCTCAGTACTAAAATACGACCACGAGGGTTCTGGAGGCAAATCCGCCATCCTAAGAGAAATTACTGGTGTGTAAACGGCTGAGGCTGCGTGCAATAGTCAGGGAAAAGAAAAGCATTAATGATTTCTCTGAACCTGAAAGCCACCACTGTGCCTCAATAATTTATTCCGGATAATTGGCAGCGGTGAGGCGGGTAAGCTTGATTACGCCCGTTATGCATACATTATTTTCGAATGCCGCCGTGTGGCAAGGGTGCATATAATAACGTCCGTGGTATGGGTCCAAACTGTGATTCAGCGAATATGTAGAACACACATCGACACTGACAGCGACACACCATGTACGGTGAACTGAACACTGCTGCGTGAAAACTTGAAATGAACCTGTGCTTTCATAAATCATACAGTCGATGCTACTCTATACTGATTACATCAGCTACCAAAACAATCAAGCTCCTACCTGGACAGGTTGGTTGCTCTGGTGTTGCTGACCTTCTCCGGTGCTTCCGTCATCGTTTCCATTCCTTCCCTGAGCCTTATCGGGATTGAGTGGTTGGGAAGCATCATAGCCCACTGCTTTCACGATGCCAAGCCCTTTGGTGCGTCCCTCACGGAAGAGTAGACGATCACCAGGAGCCAGATACTCTGGACGCTGCACGAATCTGAATGCTACTGTAGCGCGATCTCCAGTACGGATTAGCTCTCGGTCAATGTCGATGATAGCGCATGTCTGCGACACTGGTCCGACGTGAAGCATTGCCTGATACTTCTGCTTGATAGTAGTTGCGTGGGACAGAATAAGAACTAGGAACATGTCAGCTTCTGAAAAGAAAATCGCACATGCAGTCATGTAAATGCTAACCCTCGGCAATGAACTCGCGGGAAACTGCAGGTGCAGGCTGGCCCTCAAGCTTAGGTAGCAGCACCATTCCTTTCCGTACATCTTTTCGTTTCACTTTTTTCAGAGCAAAAGATACGGATTGCCCAGCAGATGCTGCAGGAACTCGTATTCTTTTGCGTTCAATAGACCTGACAGCAGTTGGTGTGAACTGGCCGAGCGAATCAGGTCCGATAAGAACACTGTCGCCCTCATGAATCACTCCAGATTTGACAATACCGGAAACCACGGTACCAGTGAAAGGGACAGAGAAGATGTCATTAACATGGAACTCGAAGGGGCCCTCTGAGTTGTAGCGACCGTGGTGCGGAAGGATGTTCAGGAAAGTCCGTACCAAGTCCAGATTCTCGCCAGTGACATTGGAGACTTGAAAGATGGGGCAAATCCTCTGGCTGACAAACTGAGTTGCGGTGTTTATACACTCCTCACGGTTTTTGATAAACGTGGGAATTTTTCGTGCTCCTGGACTTTTCATGATTTTAGTGATTTGCGTTATAGTCTCCTCAAGAATATGGGGAGGGCAAATGTCAATTTTGGTAACCACCACCATCACAGGAACGTTAAGGGCCAGAGCAATGCCGAGATGTTCTTTGCTCATACCGACCAGACCATTATTGGCTGCGACCATAAGTAGACAGTAATTTGGGCTGCTAGAGAGCATACCAAACACGGTGGTGCGCAGGTACTTCTCGTGGCCTGCCAGATCAGTGAAGGTAATGACCTTTGCGCTCCTTTTGCCGATCTCTTCCCAGGACAGTTTTCCTGTATGTTTCATCAGTATAAAATGGCAATAGTTAATGGTGATAAGACATACGGCCAGGAGTGTCAGAAGTAACAACTTCGCCAACACCATCAAATCCTAAAATCTCCATGCCCACGGAGCTGGTCCGGCCAGTCTCGATTTCGTGTTTGTGCCTGAACAAGTTGACTCTAGCCTTACCACGGCCATCATCAAGGTCTCCCTTTACCAGCACACCAAGGAGTGAACTTTTGCCCGCGTCAACTGTAGATCGTCAGTATGTTGTGCTGTATCCAATCGGGCTTGTGACCATACCATTTCCAACAACTGCTATTCGTGTCTCAATAGCCTCTTCAATCTTGGCCGGGATTCGACGGATCATGACTTTTCCCGTGCAGCTCTTGTCTTTGCCAGGATTTGATGCTACACTGGGGGCTTCAACATCGCTACCGACATGCCGCGTAACGAGAAGCTGGCATTGGGCTCGCGCAACATTCGCTGCCTGGACAAGCCTCTTGTACGATTTGTCCCACTCATCTGTGGTCAGCTGCATAGAATCACCGTTGTTCTCATAGCCCAGCTCAAAGACGGTTTCACCCATCCCTTCCGCTATCCTCTCGTCGAGGACAAGTTGAAGCTGCTGGAGAGACTCTGCATCCTCGGAAAGCAGCAGTGTTTTTAGCTGTACTCTGGGAGCTGTATCTGCGAGATCTAGGTTATCGAAGAGTTCATCGAGCTCTTCGTGATGCTGTGCTGCGTTGGCGGCTTTGCTCTGTGCGGCAGATGAGGCAGGGAATCGTAGACTCTGCTGCTGCTCTACATACTCGGCAAAGTCGCTAAGAGCCTGGATCGCCATTAGTTACCATTGATTAAAGCAGTGCTTGAAGCCATCATGTACCGATTCGCCCTTGCGTTTCTCATGGGGAAGTGCTTTTATTGTTTTAGTTGTTGTTGCCATGGTGGCAAATGGTGCGGTATCGCGGTGTGAACTCTATATTCGAGTAATCATTGGTGTTTATCTGTGACGAGGAAGAAAGGATGACAATCATTCGCGAGACAGCCGTATATATCTTGATTCCAGTGCAATGAATCAAATGGAAAGATCACGCTGCGCCTCGACTAGACGGTATGACTCTGTTCTGCCTTGCGTGGGAGTCATCAGTCCAAGTCGGCCTCAGTGGACTGCCGCCTGGAGCTCCCCAGATCGCGCCCCACCAAAGGCCTGCACGAGCACCGCCACCAACTAGCTGCATAATAAATAATATGCACTTATCCATAATATCTCGTCCACGACGGAGCCAGGCGATGAGCCTTGAGTCTGCCTTTTGCTATTTCATTCCTCTTGCTTCTTAATCTTTTCGATTTGCTTCTATGTATTCTCATTCTCCATCAATATATTTAATTGATTAATTCATATATTCGTTTCCCGGGTTGTGGCTTGTATGTCGCAAGCTTAGGCAGGAGATGTCCTAACATCATAACCGATTTTAAACGCAGATTAATACCACTCACGCGGACAGATTTGCACAATATTTTCTATTATTCTTATATATAGATATATGGATATATGGATATATATCTGATAGCCCTATTCTTTTTGACGCCCTCTCGCTTTCCATCTCGCGACAATCATTGTCTACGAATATCAAGATTAGCCACCACAGGCAGGACAGCATGCTGTGGCTGGGAGTTGGCTTTCTCAAACTATCCCGGGGCGAGAACCTTTGATTGGCTATGCATTTGGAGACCAAGGAAAAGTTACTTAGGTCTTTCTCTGTGCGCCATCCCAGGCAGTGTGCCGTGTCGATGCCGTGTCGAACCATCATTAATCCTATCATTTCGCAGCCCCAGACCGCAATTCAAACCGCATAATGGGGTAACTGGTATGTCAAAAGCAGCCCCTCAGTATAAGGCGATGCTTCGGATGTTCTAAAAGGGTACTTGCGGTGAGATCAGGACAACGCTGTCGCCTATGAAGTTTGGTCAGAAAGACTTCCCATATCAAATCTCACATATCATGACTTGCCTCGAACAAAGAGCATCTCTGATTTTCTGTTTGTGGTCTTTTGACAGTCCTTAGTCCCAGATTTCAATTTTTTGCGCTGAGAAAGCTCATACCTTGACATCGCCGTCATCTTCATCTTCGTCCATGGCATAAATCGTCTCCTCCACATCGCCTAACACCAAGTTGCAATGGCTGTCATAAGCCTGTATAGGCATTAGCGCCGCCGGTACTATCCATGCTCATCGTAAAACTCACGTGAAGCTTGCCCTTGAGCTCTCTATCTCCTCGAAGCTTGACAAATACGACCTCATTGAGCAATAACCTCACAAGGTCGAGTGGCTCAGCCACATGATTTGATCCATCTCCAGCGTCCGCCATTGTGCTTCGTAATTGTTTCACAAACTCAAGGGCCGTTTATGAATTCAAACAAGGACCGCGTAAATATCGTCCTGTTGTCCTGTGGTGGTCGGTGCAGGGATGCTGTATATCGAATGTGAGTGAAAACGGGTTTCTCAGAAAGCAGGGCTGGAAAATCTTCGGCCGAGCTGAGCGGACCAGATATTGCGCTAAAGCGGGTTATGCACCAACACGACACTGTGGAAGCTTTCCCCAACTCTCCCACTTCGACGATTTAATTAGCTCCACTACCCCAGATTGGAACTAACTTCCAGGTACAGTGCCTGACTTGTCGCCAGCGACTTGTTTGCACGTCGAGACTACTCCAAACACAGCACAATGGCCCTCAGCAGGCCGTCGTCGCTCAAATGTCGCCTTTCGCGCGTATCCTCGCTGAGCGCACGCCTTCAACAGCCACCGACAGCATCTTTCCTGTGCACGAATCAACGACAATTAGCCTCACATGCGAATCTAGAACCGCTCCTTACCTCGACCTCGAATCGAGGTAACCTAGGTCGACTACTAGATGCCATTCAAAAACGCGATGCGTCAAAGATATCGAAATCGTTCATTCAATGGACGAAAGCCCTCGCGCACTCCGACGTGGCCGACAAGCATCGAGAAGTCGAAGATCTCCCCGTTAGTACATTCTCGGAGATTTTGCGTAGCATCGACCCCCTAGGCCAATCCAAACACGATGTCGCAGACGGCCTGCGAATTTCGCAAGGCAATGTGCAATGGTCAAGCGGAAATACTCTTGTTGACCACTCGGGAGTACGCAACCACCACCGCAAGCTGCTCGCTGGGGTACAGACCATCTTCAACATCCGCAGTGCCTCTGGCAACCCCCTCGTTCCCGCAGACTACGAAGTCCTGATGCGCTGCGCTGGTGTGGCTCTCGACTTCCAAGCTGTCAAGAAATTTTGGGCCGCCATGTCAGAGCAAGGGATCCAGGATGCTAGAACAGCCAAGGCCTGGACAGAGTTCATTAAGGCCCGGTTCATGACCGAACCCGAATACTATCAATTCGACCGCTCAAGAGTCATGTTCCTCGCTCGAGATCTTGTTAGCAACCGCACACCAGCGCCAATGGCTATAATCAAGCGTCTAGACGAGATTCGATACAGCCAAAATGCTCTACAACGCCAACCCTGGAATCGCCGCACCGACGAACCCGACGAGGACCTTCGACGCTTGCTTCGCCGACGAAAGGACTTTCGCGCATACAGAAATCATTGGATCCGATCGCAATATTACGGCCACGAACCAGACGAGGAGCTCATATGTGCATCAATGATTGCATTTGCGCGGTCAAGTTCCCTTCGCGCAATTAACACGCTCATTCTTGATAACTATTACGGCATTCAGGTCGAACTCGGTGCTGACCCCGAATCCACCACCATCTCCGGAGGCCATGATATTCCACGCGACTCTCCCATCAGGCCGTCAGGCCAACTTCTCAATGCCATTGTCGATGCATACTGCTCAATGGCACACATACCACTGGCTCTCAAACTCGTCAACTACATCTCTCAGCGCTACAAGGTCCCCATCCCTCACTCTACCTGGTCCAACCTCCTCAATTGGGCCTACACCTGCGCCTCTAAACCATTCAGCACTACACGCGCCATCCACGGACAATATAAGTCCACTGCCATGTCTGCATCTGAGGTTCTCGCCGTCTGGAACGCCATGACCTCTAAACCATACAACGTCTCACCAACTTTTGACGACTACGACATCTACATTAAAGCTCTCATTGAGAAGCGTGCCTTTGGCACTGCAGTCACCGCCCTCCGCAAAAACATGCTCCCTCTCTACGCTTCCGCCAACTCAGAATACCAACTCGCTCTCGCCGACGAGATCCTTCAATACGACGCTTTGGAAGCACCTTCAGCTGAAGCGAGACTCCGCCGTACCAAAGCCCAAGTACATAAGGATTACATGCACCACCACATCTCCCTTCTCCTCACCAAGCTTCTCAAAGCTGCCTCTCAAACTAAATCTGGCCGCACCGGCCCCGTCACCCAAGTCTTCGTACCAAACATCATCACAGAATTCTCCAACTTCCTACCTGTTAGGGTGCGTCACCGTACAGCACAAGGTATAGCAGTCATAGATCGACCCGATGTCAACTCCAAGATTGATAACTGGGAGTGGAAATGGCGTAACACGACACCACAAAAGAAGGCTGGAATCTACGCTCGAGATACTGAGGGCTCCCATGAACCTGAATTCTCGTATCCCACGGTGCCATCGATGCGGGTTTTGGAGAAACGACCTATTCTTAAGAATAGGCTCACTGATGTTGGACTACCACCAAGGGACGCGAATTGGAGAGGATGGTGGGACAGGCTTGAAGAGGAAATGATGCTGTGAAACACACTGAGATGTCTTGCTGTAGAGCTTGTCACGTCCATGTATATTGTACGACATATAAGACATGCATATAGATCAAAGGGGAATAGAAAGAGTTAAAATCCGTTAATCTTCTATACTCATCTTTTTCTGTTTATGATAAAATATGATCGTTATCTCGTAGTCTCTTAATCGCTCATACAGTAGTATACAAACTAATTCATTATCATCGCTTCGCATGCTAAGCCTGTCCTCCTCTGCATTTAAAAAAAAATCTGACAAATTCTATTTACGTGAAATCGAAACAGTCCCGCTCGCTGCATGTTCTGTATCCCACGAGCAGTGACGAATTCCTTCGTTGCATTAAGCAGTTCCAAATCCCATCCTAGGAAAGCAATGTGTGTACTGTCATACACCAACTGCAGCATGTGCGAGTACAGTTAGTAAACTCACTGCTGCACCTCCAATTCCAACAGCTCCCAACGTTTCTCGCCGAGTCTTTTTCCTCATAGCACGCTCATCTTCTCCGCGCCTATCGTGATGGTGACCGCTCCGATGATGTCCATCGTTATCGTATCGATGTCTATCTCCATCTCGTCTACTATCTCGGTGTCTGTTGTCCTCACGGTGACGCCGGGACGACGCGTACTCATTTCTATCGTTCCTTCTGCGATCCTCTCTGGAGGACCTCGGGGGACTGGCTCTGGGATCAACTTCGTATGGATCTGGGCCAAAATGAACGCGGTTTTCGTTCTTATTTTTGAGAATGGGCTTGGGCTTTGCTGTACTAGCTGGTGATGTTTTGTCCTTGCCGGGGGCACTGACTATGTACGGGTAGCTCTTCGTCCCTTTGCCATTTCCTCTCTCGAACGATTTATCGTCGTCATAATCTGTGGAGTCGCTATCGTCCCACAGCTGGTCCTCTTCTTCTAAGTCTTCGTGACTGCTCTTGGAGTCGGCACGAGCACGCCCGTAGCCATTTCCATTAGCGTGCCCGTTGATGGTGCCATTGCCACTGCGTTCGAAAGGTCGAACTGGAGGATGTGGCGCTTGACCATATCTTATGCGACGACATTCGGCGCTCTGACGAGCAAACTCTGAAATCTGCTCGCGGCTGAGACGTCCAAGGATGGCAACATACTCGGGCCGTGCTTCGTAGCGGACACCCGCTCGCTCAAGAACTTCAGGGCTAACAAGTGATCTCTTAATCTTTGTCCACTGAGCCTCCATAGGAATTTCCTGGCCGTAGCGATCTGGTGCGAGGCGAGAGCCATTGCGAGCTGACATGCCGTTTTGTCCATTTTGGTTTGTAAGGGGGTACGGGTAAAAGCGCGGCGAAGAGCCTAGTTGTTGATAATGCTGTTTTGGAGATCGTGTAACGTCCAGCTGAGCGGG
Source organism: Simplicillium aogashimaense (assembly GCA_028455935.1). Taxonomy (NCBI): domain Eukaryota; kingdom Fungi; phylum Ascomycota; class Sordariomycetes; order Hypocreales; family Cordycipitaceae; genus Simplicillium; species Simplicillium aogashimaense. Next base: position 1,528,745 of record CM052010.1, on the reverse strand, counting down.
TGCCAGAGCACCACTCATGTTTTGTGTCAACAGATTCTGGCCCGAGTTGGGTGACGTTGAATAAGCTTGGTGAGCCTGGGGTTGCAACTGCATATTCGCAAAGCTGCTATTGATAGTATCCATAGCCACCAATTCCTTGGTCGAAATTAGTGCCATAGAGATGTCACCCCCGTTATCTTCCGGGCCAGAGAAGCTGTCATCCCTCGCGCGGTAGGGTACAATGTCGGCTGCTACTGGGTCCTGGCCTGGCATACGGCGCTCAAGTTTCATGCTGGGCATGTATTTGTCGGTTTCATTTGACGGATTTATCTCCTTGAGGGGAATCTTGGGGGGCACTTGAGGTGCTTCAACAGCTTGAGGAGCACTGTTCGCCTCGTACTCTAGGAGCCTTTGCACGGTAGGGGTAGTTCCCCCGTTCGCTGCGGCCATCGAGTCAAGCTCTCGGATGTACGCACGTAAAACTTCCTAATCTCACAGATTAGATACACTTCTGCTTCAATAACTATTAATCAATGACGAACCTTGTGTTTGCGAAGAACTTCAGGTGAAAATCCTTCCTTTTCCAACTCGGTTTTGAACTCTTTCCACAATCGGCCCTCGTCGTTTGTCAAACCAGCTTCTCGACGGCTAAATAGTCGAGCTGCAACAGTGTCTACTTTCAATTTGATATCATCCAAGCCTGCTTGGTCTTCATGAACCATTGCTTCTGTGCCGTTGGCTGGGTTGTGTAACTGAATCGTGTCCAGAAACATGTCGACGTTGGTCTTCTCTTGCACCAGTCGGCAGGTAACAGAGTCGATGCGATTTACCACATCTGCGTCTGGCTTGGAGCCCAAGGAAGAGCCATACTTGTCAAGAATAGTATCGATCTGTTTGAGTGCAAAATCACAGTCCTCCACAATTGGCTGTAGCTGTCGCGCATACACAGCACCGTCCGGGCTGTTCAGCACAGAGTCTCCGTCGGTTGTTTCAACACGCAAGTATCGTAATGCAAGATGAAGCTGGCGAACTGCAGGAGCGACTTCAGAAAATACAGGAGAAGAGCACTGCTTTGCTCGTATATAAATGGTTCTTGCGAAAGCATCAACCGCATCGATGCGCTCGCCTATGGTACTTCCGCCCATGGCCGGCGCCTGTATGTTGACCATGTAAAGTGATGCGTAAAAATTGCAGCTGTCAAAATATGACGTACGTTGATGTAATTTGGCGACGGGGTTTTTTTTTCTCAAGCAAACTCGAAATAGAAATTTTGATCCGGCGGTAATAGAATCCACGAGAATCGAAAGGGCGAAATTCAGAGATGGCGAAAGTCGATGCTGACAAAAAGGGCAGAGTCCAGGTAGCCGTACCGTAGCTTAAGGCAAGTCACTGATACAGGACGTGGAGCTCTGTACTGGCTGAATGACTCGGAAATTAAGACTCCAGAAAACAATGCAACGCTTGGCTACAACGTGAGTCTGTTTCTCTGGCAATATTTCAGGTCTCTGGTGTCTCGTCTGCGCGCTCTTGGGCTCGCGTCTCGTGATAAAGTGAGATGCGGCCGGTGGTCAGCAGGCCCGTTCTGAGGTTGGCGCGTAGCTGCAGTGGGCGATATTAAGGTCAGGCAGCGACGTCAAGCCAAGACTTTGATTCCACGGCGTAGTATGTGAGCACGTTCTGATAAGAATAGTAAGGATAATGTTAGATGGGGAAGAGGGAGAGAAAACAATTGCGAAGGAGAGTCAAGACAATAACATGGCTAAGCAATGAAGAGGCCATGTGTGTCATTTTGCGGATGGCGCCGAGCTGTGAATGCGTCTGCCCCCTTTCAACTAGCCCTGCCTGGCCCATCGCATCCTCAAACGCAACCATCCATCCATCCATCCATCCATCACGGGATAAAGAGTCATACATCGTAACGACTAAACCGTTAACTCGCTTTAGTGTTGACGAGAGGGGGGGGCCTTGTGGTTCGCCTCACTTTAGTGGCGCTGATCCCTGTAGCCTGTGCTTGCTGGGGTGATGTTGTACAGTACGCACTGCAGCGCGTTTTAGCTCGTGAAAGTAATGGAACAGATGCCCAGAAGTGCGCTAGAAGCACTGACAGAGTCCCCGTTGGGCGGCCATTCCCGCGTAGCGGTACATGGGCTGCTCAGCGGGGCTGACCTCCAAAACTGGCTGCCTTCCAGGGAGTGTTTGGGGGCGTTTTGGAGGGGGGAAACGGCAGAGAAAACATGCGGCTGTGGCCAAGAGGGGCTCTGACGTCGCCAAACAACATGAGGTCATCGCTGCTTCATCCACTGCCAATCCTTCCAGAACATCCATCTTGGTGTATGTGTTGTCACGACTCACAACCAATTGGAGTTGCTTTAGCCTGCATGTTTTGCTTTTCGTGGATCGATAGCTTCTAGTTGAAACCCTTATTTTCTTAGGTATCGCGTGCGATTTTCCCCAAATTAGGTTGTATTTCTTCTATTCTACCGTACAGTCGGGACCCAGACTCATATTTTGCCACGACTGCAAGACACACATGTATTTCCTTTATTCAAGTACGAGAAGGTTACATCATTTGTTACCTTTTTGTTTCTTTCCTCGGCCTCGTCGCCCATCCCTCCACTGGACAAGGTCGTATTTTCTTTACCCAATTTTGACAAGTGTTTTTTTCTTTCTTGCCGTTTAGACTGCTTTGTTCTTAGCCTTCTCGGCTTTAGGGGGGCTTAGCTCAATCAATGATAAAACAGCGGCTGTGGCGAAGCGAACATCATTCTGGCTCGTCTTGTCAGCTCTCCACCACCGAAGAAGAAACTACATTGTGCATCCTGCATAATAAATTGATTCAAAAGTGTACGCTAACAAAGCCAGGAGTCATGCAGTTCTAGCGATAAGCAAATATGACATGCGGCCGCCCTGCAGCACCCTTGTGCAGCCTTAGGTGTCCAAATATGCACTATCCGACTAATAAACTCTGCTGAGCCTTGTTAAACATGTACCTCGTGAGAGTCGTATTACATCTGGTCACAATTACCAGCAGAGTATAGTATGCACAGACGACTCTATTATCGTCTTCGCATTCTCTATCGCACATCTTCGCCTAAATTTAGGTATCTACTGAAGAATGGTAGATATACAGAGCAGGCATATCACACAGCCAGCTCCAGACCAGCCCATATGCCAACTTCAATGAGCAACTAAAGCTCATTAGCAAACGATAATTACCAATAATTGTGCCTGCCGGCCCACACCTCGATACCATTGGTGATGATCGGATCGCTTGTTCTCAGCTGATGGTCTCAGCCCATCAGGCATCCGCTATCCTCTCCTTCACATTTAGCCGTTTCTTCCTTTTGATACGCCTCACTTTCGGGCGCAGTTTCTCTCAGCTGGGATTCTGGAAAGCTGTTCTCGTCTTCTTTGGGAAGCGGATGCCATCCGCGACCAGCCAAAACACACGTGTCTAGTACACAGTATTTGCTTCTCGTTCATCTTCACCGAAGACTTCCGCAATCCCAATGTCATACAGCCCCGGCACCCGAGAGGGGCTTGGTCCGCTTTGCCTTTGGGATCGGACAAATGGGACTCTTCTTGTATGTACAATGACTTTTCACATCTTCAAGGCAACGCATGATCAATCAGCACACAATGTCTTGCTATATGTTCTTTTATCTATTCAAGCATGTCTGAATCGCCCATATGTATCCTATACAACGCCTAGCCTGCCTTACGAAAACAAATCGCCCTCCTTCATGACCAAATCCTGCCTCGTCCACTAGACTGTGTGAAGCTCGTTCAGAGAACCAATTATCGTTCCAATTGGGCAGCCAAACAGTGAAAACCAGCACGCAGTATGCAAGCCATTCTGGCACATTAGCATGTAGTAGTCTCTGTGTATCGCCTCACTCGCGCGCGCTCCTTACACCGGCAACTTCTCCAAAGAGTAAGGCTGTACTGTCTGGCTGATGAGGTGGCCAACTTCTCGCACACTCTTTTGCACAACTTCGCTTCCGGAGATGATCTTATGCCCGGCCATGTACGTCGATTTGCGCTGTATCGGCAGCGCTCGTGATTCAAGGCCATCCGCAGGTTGACGCCCTCGAGATGCGCTCACCAGTCTCTCGGCTTCGTACACAACTGTGCTCCAAGTTGCTGCTTGCTCAATGCCTTCAAGTGCGGCTGACACTTCTAATTTCAGCGCAGTCAGGAAGTCTCCTGCCTCCGTCTTGTCAGACCAGGACATAGCATCATTGAAAAGCCATCCTCCTGTACCGATGGCGTCCAGACAGCGGCCAAGCAAATCGGCAAGAAGGCTGATAACGCCATCAGGTGGTGCATCGTAGCCTTCAGAGTCGAAGCTCGCCGAATCAAGGTAGAGCGTGGTCCAGCCACCGCGCACCAGTTCCATTCGTAGGAGGTAGATAAAGCACAAGATTTCTTCAGTTCGCATTGTAGCTCTCAATGCTTTGACTGTATTCGAAGCAGGCAGCTGCCATAGCTTAGTGAATGCGAGCGTAAGAGCTCTGGATCGACTTTTAGATCCCTCGCCGAGATAGTGCTCAGTTGCTTCAAGTTCTCTCTCGAGCTCATCCAAGTCCATCTCGTACTCGTCTGCAGGGACATCAGGGGTGTCTTTCAGAAGCTTTGTGGAATTGAGCTTTCTCGTGTCGGGGATAAAATCCATGCTGAGCATAAGCGCACGAATAGCAACAAGGAGCTCCAACTCGCCAAGCTTGGTTGATTGAACATAGTTCAGTAACAAACTTAATGAAGGGTCTGCCTCGCTGATACTCTGAACTAAGTCGTTGGCGAGATGATTGTCGCCTAACAAATACGACTCTTCAGCAAAGACAGATTTCAGATTGGACAGAGTTACATGTCCCGCGACAACAAGATACGTTGCCACATTTGTCTCCGACAAAACCATTTGCAATCTTGTTCGGTCGGTATCTGTGTCCGCTACTTGGATAGAAAACACTCGGCTCAGAGCATATAATACCCACCTTCTATCAACAGCAGGGTATCTGCTTGAGTCAGTTCGCCACTTCCATTCTGGGAGCTGCTTTGTTGTCGAATCATCTCCATTCAATTGTCCATTGGAGCTCAGTTCAACTCGGAATTTTTGCTGTAGAAGTTCTTCCCATTTCACAAAGTCACTGCTTTCGAGCATATTCTCGGCAGCTTCAACGTCTACGTGAAGGTCGTGTAGATAAGACTCGGTCATGGTACCTGGAACATGGTCGGCAAAGGTGGCAGCACCATCATATTTCGATCGCTTTGCTACTAGCTCTCCGGGAGCGCCACGTCCAATGGCATCAATGAGGAGGCCCTCCTTGCGGCGTTTACCGTGATGTTTGGGTGGTTCAACATGGATTGAAACCAGTATGTTGTCGACCAATGCAATAATCAAGTCTTGGCTTTGATTGTAGCTGATTAATTCGAATGACTGGGCCGTCTGGTTATCGCTGAGCAATCCAGAAATATCCAATTCAGCCTTTGCATGGGTAGAGCGGTAATTGTAGTTGTACAATGCGGTCGATTTCAAAGAGCTGCAGAGCACGAAGGATCTGGATAATCGTTTAGCTGTAAGCGCATCCTCCACGTCCAAAGTTGTCTTTATCTTAGGGACTGCAGTTGTAAGGTCGTAAATGTGGAGTGTGCCAGCACAAAGCTGAAGCAAGGTTGCAGTGCGTGGGTCCAACTCGTAGGATACACCATTGTCGGGCTGCACATTTGGAAACAAAGGTGCAATGTCGAGAGGGATAATTTTCTGTAAGCTAGAGTCCGCAGTGGACGCGGATGGCACAACAGCTATAATCACCAAATGACGCATTTGCTGCTGCTGTTGAGTGTTGCTGCGTACAACCAGGGCAAGCAGCTCGAGCTCAGAATCCAGTGTCCTTGGCAGAGCACCGAAAACCTCCGGTCGTTCCTTAAAAATTCCTTCAGCAAAGCTGGTTCGGGTGCCAGCGGTAGCATACTCGACTTTGAAAGAGCGGATGGAGTCTGGAACAGCCTCTTGCACTGCAGATTGCGACGATGACAGCCATTGGTTGGAAAGTGTTTCGCCATCCATGGAGAGAATCTCTCCGTTTTCGCAGACTACAATCAAGTCGGAGATATTCGAGGCTTCTGCCGCAATTCCTGGAGATGTGAGATACTTTGGCGGAGATGTTGTAAGGATCTCAGACTTGGTGGTAGATGTCGTCTTGCCATCTGTGTGTACAACATCTTTGAATAGAGTGAGCTTGCTGGTTGCACTATCTCTTGTTGCAATATACGTAAATCGCTCGACACTTTTGCCATCGGCTTTCCTCACTCTAATGGAGTAGGGCGGGCAAGTGAAAGATTCTTGAGGTGGGATGGGATACGAGGTGACGAGTCGGGATGTTGAAATCTGCTTTGATGTCAGTGTCATTCCTTCGGTTGCAATATTCAATGAGCTTCCATACGTCATATATGCTGGTAATTTCTCCATCCACACCAACCACTAATTCGGTTCTCTTCTTCTTGTTCTGACTTTGACGCTGTCCGTAGACCTCTCGGGCGACAATCTTACCGCCAGTATGGTCAAGGGGCCGGGGGAGTGCCGCCAAGACATATGGCTTGTGCAATTTGTACTCGGAAGCCATTGCGATAACTCGATTTTCTGGCTTCAAAATAACGAATTGTTGATGCACGAAGTCTTTCGTTAGAGCAAACCACCCGTTTGCTGGTGATCCTCTCAGCAAACAAAAAAAAAACCATTGCGCTGGGCTGGCAGAAAAATTAAAGTGACCTGGGCGGTCAACCACTAGCGTCCTGGTAGTGGGGTCAGTTATTAGTGCGCCAGACATCGACTTTCAATTAAGCGCGTCCCGCAGAGTAGAAGACGCGTTCGTGGGTCCTGACAGTTGCGACGTCTCGACTCTTGTCACGATTCAGCTCATCCTCTGACAACTTCGAGACCGTATTGTCGTCGGTACATTTTGCAGGAAGTTTAACCACCCAGGTCTTCAACGCACTTTCGTTTCCCGCTTATTAGTAGCAACCTCGATCTGCTTTTCGATCACTAAGCTTGTCATGTTGCTTTCGATATAACACGACATCTGACGAGACCAACCTATGGCCTCGTAGCGGTCTCAACGAATCCATACCAGTCCTTTTTTATCAATGGGACCCGTCTTGGTGGCTACTATGGCCCATGGAGGGGTTGGAGAAGCCTCAACAAAAAAGGTGCATCCTTTCTTTGCCAAAGAAATCAGCGTTGCATCCACTTCGCAGCATCCAGCTGAAGATGCTACGTCAAACCACAACACTTCAAAGGCTATTCCAGTGTCACACTCGCTCCGTGCCAAATATGAGCCTGTGGAGAGCTTAAAGCACTCGGCGCCCTCACCAGGTCACCAGGACGATGCGCCTAAGAAACCACTCTCTGTAGAGTTTCCTGCCACTGAGAGCCAGGCAATCGACAAACCCATACTTGGCCTGTTTCATAACGAGGGGACAGCACACATATCGCAAGATCTCACGAACGTAACCACGCCGCCTACGAACTCTATACCACCTGCGACTAACAACAGCGCTGTCGAACCGGAGCTAGTACAGCCTCAAAGCGCAGCAAACGCTCCATCGAACTCGCGTAACCCTCCGGACTCGAACCCTGCTCCAAAAAAGGTGCTGAAATTCAACATGAAAACCGGTACTTTGGGCTCACCTCCTAAACCAAAGAGCAAACCGCAGCCTTCACGGATAATTTGCATCAAATATGGCCATAATTACGAAGCTCGACAGCGCATTGGGAACAAGATAACAGCAATCATAGACGGCACGATGCGCCTACCAGAAACGCCTAAAAGGAAGCCTGGCCGTCCAAAGGGCACAAAGCGAACCGAACAGGAACACAGCCAGGCAGCCACACAGACGAATCATCCCTTTTTCAGCGTCAAGCCGAATGCAGTAGCCAGCTCGAATGCCTCTATGCCGCCAACTAGTCGGCCAGCGAAGCCTAAGCACAGCATATTTATGTCGACTCCGGTGTCGCCAAGGAAGCAGCGGGACCCCTTCCCATCCAGTCAGCCTTCTTTTTACAGGTCAAAACCAGTTGGTACAAGGATTCCCGGGGCTATGCACCCGCTCTGGCCCGCTTTTGGAATGGCTCATGTAAGAGGTGATGATGAGCTTTTCATGAGCAAATACGGCGACCTCAATCATCGAAGCAGAAAGTCAAAGGGGCAAACTGTTCACATAACAAGCGAAGAGTCTGTCTTGAAGGCTGCTGTGGCTGGGTTAGACTTCGCAAACATTCGTCAGACACTCCCAAAAGATGACCAAAGTTTTCCATCTCCACCAACAGAACTACGATTACCAAGACGACACTTTGAGAGTGGACAAAAGTTGCGACAGAGAATATGTCGGGAACTCAGGAGTCCAGTTGCCACCTTGGAGACAGTGAACCACGATTCCAGCACGGATGAACTATCCCGTGAAGACAGTGAACCAATCCATCCAGCTATCAGCAGCCTTTGGAAGGCGATGGAACATCGACTCTCTGCCTACGATCGGTCCACATGTGAAAATGCGACTTGGAATCATAAATACGCCCCGTCCTCAGCAGTACAGGTAATACAGCCGGGGAAAGAAGTGACACTCATGAAGGAATGGCTTGAACTGCTTAAAGTCCAGTCAGTAGAGAGCGGAAGCGCACCAGGTACCGACAAGTCGAAAACGAAAAGCGACGCAGCCCCTAAGAAGAAGCGACGCAAAAACAAGCTCGATGGTTTTGTAATCGACAGTGAGGACGAGCTCAGCGAAACGGATGGCTTCTCTGAAGTTGACGACAGAAACTCGAGCCCGAGAGGCTTGCATGCTAAGCGATCGATTGTTAGAAACACTCATCGCCCTGAAAGAAATAGGAGGCGACTGGCAAATGCCATCGTCCTCAGTGGGCCTTCGGGATGTGGCAAGACTGCTTCCGTTTATGCGGTTGCAAAAGAGCTTGGGTTTGAGGTGTTTGAAATCAACCCATCAAGCCGAAGGAGTGGTAAAGATGTTCTCGAAAAGGTTGGCGATATGACGCGCAACCATTTAGTTCAACAACACAAAGCAGAAGCTGCCGCTCAGCTGGACGATGAAAGCACCATGGAGGATATTAAGTCTGGCAAACAAGGGATGATGACTTCGTTCTTCAAAACGAAATCCGTCAATGGCAAGACACAGCCCAGCACGGTACCAGCAGATATGAAGCCCAAAAGCTCTCAATCGAAGGCTCAGAAGCAATCACTCATACTGTTGGAGGAGGTTGACATTCTTTTTGAGGAAGACAAGCAGTTTTGGACATCTCTTACTCAGCTTATGTCACAATCCAAACGACCTTTTATTATGACTTGCAATGATGAGTCGTTATTACCGTTTCAGATGTTAAGATTACACGGCATCTTTCGGTTTACAACACCTTCTCCCAAGCTAGCAGCCGATATGTGCATTCTTATTGCAGCGAACGAGGGCCATGCGCTAAAGCGCCAAGCTGTTGAAGCGTTGTATCGCTCTCGAGGCAATGATTTGAGGGCAACAATAGCCGAACTCAATTACTGGTGCCAATTAGGTGTTGGTGATCGACGTGGAGGATTTGACTGGTTCTACTCGCGCTGGCCACAGGGGACGGATCTGGATGCAAACGGAGATGTTGTACGAGTCATCAGCGAAGATACGTACTTAAAAGGTATGGGGTGGATCAGTCGCGATGCAATAGTTTCCAAGACGAACAGGCTCGAAATGGAGCACGAGTGCGCTATCCAGTCTTGGCACCACTGGAATGAAGAAGTTACGGAACTTCAAACCGCACACGATCTCTCTGCTTGGGCTACAAACAGGGCTGATAGGTTTTGCAGCTCCTCAGAAAGGCTGGAGTCTGTGACAGCGTTTGACGCATTTTGCAGCAATCTTAGCGACGCCGACCTCTGTGGAAACGGCATATTCGCTGGTCACTTAGATGTTGATATCGATGCGACACTACCAGAGTTATTACCATCGGTCAAAAATGACTACATCATTGGCCAGACATTGCTGGAAGCCGATGCTGTCGATTTAGCTTTCAGTGAGAGCCGATCAATATCTTCGACATTACAGCTGCTCGCCCGGCAGACTTTACAAAACGTCTGTCCCGCGAACCGCCAGGATGAAGAGCCAGTTGCCTTTAAGCCAATCACAGAATGCAGAACTATTAAAGCTCTGGATAACTGTTTTGCGTCCACTGCAGAACGCCGACTAACAAGATACGATCTTGCTGTTGCGTTTGATCCCATTGCTGTGTCTCCAAAGGCGATGCCCACTTCCCACCTCGATCCATCGGTTTTTGATCGCACAATGAAGCTCATCGTCGTTGATGTAGCTCCCATGGTACGTGGTATAGTCTCTTACGAAAGTCAGCTCATGCAGGATAGAATGCGCCTGAGCAATGTGTTAAGTGAAGGCGGCAAGAGGAAGCGAATGAGAACGACGCGAAGCGCCTATTCTGCGCTAGAAGGCAGCGAACGAAGGTCGACCAGACGCGAGCGGTATTTCGGCGACTGCCTGAGTACAGTGGATGTACTGCGGACAGGAGGACAAGACTGGCAAGATGCCATAAACATAAGGGAAACATGGAACGACAGCGACAGCCATCCGGCTAGTAGCCCCATGTCAGTGCATTCAGGTGACATTATGACATGAAATGACATTATTAAACAAAGATAAAGTTTAATAAACTACATATATTGCATCAATCTCGTCGCCGTGCAGCTCGTGAATTGTAATATAAATCTTCTTGCCGAGGTTCGACTCGTCTTCTGTCTCTGTCGTACTCTCGATAATCCGAGTCTCTTTTGTTCCAATCATCTCGTTCTCTGGCCCTTCTGTCGGCTACATAGTTATGGTCATCCCCATCCCTTCTACGATATCGCTCTCCTCTGATGTCTTCACTCCTTCCCCGTATATTTCTATCACTTCCCGCCTCACTCTCCCGAGCCCGCATCAAACTCCTTCCTCTGTCTCGTTGCCTAGGCGAATCACGCTTCTTTTTCCCCGTGGCTTTGCCTTCCGCCTTCTCCCACTCCTCATGAGCGCTATATAATATTCCTCTTGGCCAGTAGTTATGTGCCAACAGCGCCGCAACGCCAATACCGGCTAGCAAGGTTGCAGAGCTGGTGAAAATGCCATGGTTGTCGCGCCTCTGTGATGTACTCCGGGATCGACGGCGGTGGCGATTATTCGATGATTCGGTTCGAAATGAGGACTCTTCATAGTGCGAGGTAGATCCGGAGCGGGATGAGGAATCGTATTGATGGCGGGAAAAGACTGAGGAAGATCGCGAGCGGGAGCGGGAGCGGGAACGGGAACGAGAACGAGAACGGGACGGCGGCTCTGTCGGCATTGTTATGCGGTATCGATTCAAAACGAAGAAAAATTTGGCATCTACATTTGATTCTTCTTGTGAGGCTGTAATTTGATTAATGGATAAGAGTGTATCCTCAACGATTTGAGATGAAAAGGGATGAGCTGACGTTATTGATCTTTTGCTGGTTTCAGAAATGCGTCTTCTGAGTAAAGTGGCTTGCGATGCCGTCTTTGCCGAGCACACCGCCGCCTCACTCCAGCACACTAGCATATTCAACGCTACAAATACATATTCTCTAGCGGCGTTTAGTCCAACAGTCTAGATAAACCAACACCATCAAATAGCGGCATCAAGAATGCTTCTAGCCTCGGCGTGCTGGCGACGTTATTGTTGAACTCGCGCATCCTCACAAGGTCGTTGTCCTTCTCATACTCGCTCTTTTCTTTCCTCTTCTCTCCAACATCAGACCATGGGTTATCACTGCTCTCATCGACAACTAAGGCACGACGCAGAACATTGTCTGCGATGATGACGCCGCCCGGACGAAGGAGTCTAGATGAAGCGCCTGGCTGCGACTTGTCCAGGATGGTCTGCAGGTATGCGGGGTAGCCCGATTTTTGAGCATCAATGAAGACAATATCATAGGCCTCATCTGGGGTTAGCTGTGCTAGCCTAGCGATGAGTTAGCTCATAAGCTTTGAATGTCTCGTGGATTGACAAACGTTTCTAGCGCATCGCCCTCCACCACCTCTACATTATCAACACCATTGTTCTTGAACGTCTCTCTTGCAATAGCAGCATACTCTGGCGAGAACTCGAGCGTCGTGACTTTTCCTTCCTTGCCAATTGCATGTGCCCACACGAGTGAAGAATAGCCTATGAATGTGCCGATCTCAAGCACACGCTTCGCCCCCATCATCCGCGACAGAAAGATATTGCATTGCGATTGGTTGACTGAGATCATGTATTCTGAGCGAGCATGGTTCTTGACGACCCATTCATGGAAATCCGTGATGTGCTTGGGCAGAGGCAAGGAGTGCTCTGTGGCGTAGTCAGTGACTCGCTTGGTGATGACGTCGTTTGCATAGAGGGCGTTGGTGCTGGCGAGCTTCATGATTGCGAGCCGTATAACCGAGGTTGTGGCTAGGGTGAAGTGACTTGAGAGAATGTGTCTTTGGATGGTCTCAGCTACTTGTATTTCTACGGTCTTCTCTGTTTGAGGGGCTTTCTTGAAATCACGAGACAGTGGACTGCGATAAGCTTTGATGTAGAGCTGCACTCAATGGACTTATCGCTGCCAATCATGCCGAGCTGTCCAAATCTAGTAATCCTCGGCGCGGGGAAGACGGGCGGGTCTTCGATGAATGCCCAGTTTGTTTCGTGACTGTTTGTACTGCCCCGAAAAGACTCAGAGGGAGCATATTTCTCGATACGATATTGAACATTATTTGAGCCCATGATACCTTAAGTCTCTACATGATTTTTACTTGCCTGATGAGCGTCATCATGACGATTCGCCACGTTTGCCAGGTTGGCCTGCAGGGTAGTTCACCTCCGAAAGGCGGCTGCTGGCAGAATCATCTGGTAGCCAATTGACGACAAGCAATTACAAACACTATTAAAGTTTCGCAAGCCGAGGGAATTGTATGGCTCAGAGGGATATTCAGAAATCGAAACTGATTGAGGCAGATTGGTACACCTCTTACCGCTTCCTTTACGAAAGCTGCTCGTCATGAAATGGTGGCCAAACCGAAACAGGCCGAAGTCGCTCAACATTGCTAGATAGTTTGCCGGCCAAACAGAATCCGGGGGGTTGAGAAATACGGAAGTATTATACATATGTGGGTTTCACGAAGCGTAATCCTTAAATGGTAAATATATTTTACCTACAATACTGCGATTTACGTTGTGGTTAACAACAACTCTAAAGCCTGCGCTACCCTAGACAATTTGCTCCGAAAGGTGTTTTGACCACGAGCGCCCACTCTTGCACCAGCAAAAACCAGGGTAATCGATACGAAGCACTTCGATGATTCGGGGTGACCGCAATGAGCAACAAAAGCCTCGCTACCGCCTTGCCTCACAGACACTGCTTCCTTTTATATCCTCTCACACTTTGTCACTTGGTGAACGACAAGAACCTGCCAACCTGCCGGCTTTCGCGGATGTAACAGGACACTGAATCCCTGCTTTAGTCGGTAGTCTCACTGGAGCTGACGGTATGCTGCAATGTGGACGTCTACGCGGACGACATCTTACGAATGTGTAACGAGTTCCATTCCCGTTTCTACGCAGACAAAAACAGAGCATATTCCTCGACGTAGAATGCAGCGGCGGTTTCTTAAACGTTGAAACGTGGTAATGCACATAAGCGGGAGTAGTGTATTCCTTGCCACTGAAACCATACCCGCCGATACCTACCATCTCCAGTGGACTTAGGCGTGGTCCCGTCGTGTGAGACTGCAAGCACTATAACTCGCGTCCACCCGTCATTTCCATCGCTTGCACAAAATGCTAGAGGCCTAATTAACTATTTCAGAGTGCGTGTGTGGCAGCTCTGGCGCTTGTCAATCTACAGGCCATTGCCCCATACCAACAAAAGCCACCACCAAAACCAGGCTCTCATGGTGGATCACATCAGATTCTCACCTGATACTGCTGGTTTCCTTCACGAATTGAACTAAGGAGTGGCTAATTCGTCGAATCTTCTGACGATAATGACTTGCCCAGAGCTCGCAAAAGGGAGGGCTGGATACGGTCAGCTATGAAAATCCCCTTGCCTGATTCGATCATAAGCCCGAAATCATCAAGCAACCAGCCTTGAGCAGACAAAGAATTTGGTCTTGGATTGGGCTTGTTGAGGCCCACGCATGATACAGCACGCTGGTGGTGGTGGTCAATGATGCTGGAGAGCATTGATCAGTGCTAGCGTCCCCGCCAATCGTCATGAATACTATCAGAAGAGGAGCATCAGAAAGCCAGAGACCAGGTTAGCGACAGCACGAGAAAAGCGGATTGCCCCTCAGTAGTAATTCCATGACGAAGCAAAAGCCCTTGTCTCTGGCTGTCACGCATCACACTTCTCCATACCCTTGTCCAAGATAGAAGCCATCCTACCCAACTCACTGCCTAGCCGGTCGACGCTTATTGTCATGGGATTTGAGCGCAAATCAGCCAAGAAGTCCAATGTCTCTCCTACATGTGAGGGGCCACCACATCGGCTCGTAACTAATAAATCCAAAATGAATGTTGCACGGCACCATTTAGAAGAGGGGCACTGTCTCCAGTCAACCCACAACACCAAGCAGCGACGCTTGTAGTTTAGTGCTAGGTAGTTGGACTGTGGGAATGGTGGCGGGCTCTGGGCCTTTGAAATGCATTCACGGGGGGCCACCGCCTGTAACATTGCGACTCTGGGGCCTATCCACACCAGGAAACCATGTTAAGCGTGGTCGACGGACGATGGAACACCGAACAGTTGGCTGGGCAAAGTTTGGCGACCCCGAAAATTGTGGTGCTGGGCATCGCAAGCTTTCCCTTGGTACCAATGCCTGCCTGCAACCTGCCTGCGAGTCAAGAGGTTAGGCGAGAAGCGAGTTATTTTTTTTTGTTCTTCTCGCCTCTGTTCAGGGGAATTATTGGATCGTTACCCATGTTGCCTGGCAAAGCAGGTCGCTTACAATAGCTTCGTGCGTATTCCATCTCTGTGACGCCTCTCCTTGTGCGACTACAGAGTATTATGGCGGCCGTGTTTGGAAGGGAAAGCCCCGTTCGTGTACGATCCCTGTCACATTTGGCACAGCAAATGAGGGAAGGCAGAGTGATAGTCCTTTGGGCTCTGGACAGGTTGGGTTGCACTGGCAAATTAGCAGTTTACAACGACAGACAGGCATTACCCAATCGGTGCTAGTGTTACCGTCACAAACACCCTCTGGCAATGTTGGGGCGGAAATGGGGAATGCAGAGGCAAAGGGCCAGGCATCTTTTTGAAGGACATGCCAAAGAACCACCGAGTTCCAGTCCATCCTTCCCAGCACTACTGTATGTTTTGGCGCAAAGCCTGTTGCGGTCTCCCTCCGAATAGGTTGCATCCTCAACTTCTCTTCGTGACAAGGGTTCGTTGCAGGTGTCGAAAGCTGCTGACCAGTCATCGTCAGAGCGCCTTGGTCATGTCATGGATTGAAAGAAGAGGTAATGGTGTGTAATCCTTGTTCAGGGAAGACAAGCCATGCTAATTATGGTGCCGCATTAATCGATAGAAGGGATCAAAATGCATTTACTCTCGACAGCTGGTACTCTCACCAACGACACACACCACTGTCCCTGGTCTCGTAGGCAGAAATGGACGTGGTGTTGATTTTGCAGGCTACTGTTGCCGTAGTGCGCCAGGGCCGTTGGTTTGCGACAGGTCGGACACGGCACGCCAAGGTTTTCAACAAAAGCATCGACAAGTGCTAGCCTCTTTAATTGCTTCCAGGGTGTGGTGGCAACGACTAAAGACTTGTTTGAACGGATATTGAGTTTGTTGATTTAATCCTTTCGATGGGCGGTGGCATCCTTCGGAGCACGCGACTACCAGAAAAACACTATGTGCAGTCGCTGTAGTCGTAGTGGTCGGAAGTGCCAAAAGCGGCGGGGAGTCCCATTTACATCTTGGCGTCGCACTCCTAATGTGGCTGTATGCTTTTTAGCAGGAGCGATTCAGGCAGTGCCAGCAACCCGCTGTGGCAGGTACCCATCAGGCAAACTGGGTAAGAGCGCCTGACGGCATAGTGCGGTATAGTCGTGATGCATCAAGAATATAGACATCTTGTCCTGTACGAAGTTGTTTCCACAGACAGGGGTCACAAAGCCTCGGCTTATCCTCCTGCCTGTTTCTTTATTTTTGTACCCTTCCCGCAACGTAGGTGCATGTAGCTCTGTTTTATTGTTAGTGTTTGCACTACTTGCAGGAATGTCCCTGTTTGTTTTTCTTCTTATTGTCTCATATTTTACTCTAACCTGTGTCCTGAGCAAGTACTGTACAGCACCTACTTGTAGTGCCTAACATGCTAGAGCATCGCAATAAAACTCACGTTCCTGAAGAGGTAAGCGAATCTCAAAGTGGACCGTGACTTTTGCTGTTGAAGGCACAGTAATTGCTGTACGGCTCGATGTGCAGGTCCTCTTCCTACCAAGGTGGTACCATCTCTCAAGAGAACAGCCGAATGTCAACCAAGTCAAAGCTCCAATCAAAAGGCAAGACTTCTCGCGTGTGGAGAAGAGGAAGAAGAAGGCGGGCGCGTCTGCAGAACTAATAAATGAATGAATGAATGAATCCGTACAATCTTTAATAAGCTGTCCCAAGCCAAGTGCTTTTACTGCGTGCTAGAACATACATTACTCCGGACAGTGCCATACTGTACTGTAATTATAATCTTAGTGGCTTTTGAGAATATCTGGGTCCCTGCACAGCGCTAAGAAACCCATACAGTGTTGTGCAGTTGGCCAAACTCCTTTGTCCTTCTGGATTATGCCAGCACTGACCCCTAGGCCGCTAGTGCGGACGTCTGCCTTGTACATGAAAAAGGCAATGATTAATTCCTCAGCAACTTGTCTTCGGCTGCAGGGGGCGACGAGAAAAGAAGTAAGGCGGGGCAAAAGGATGACGGTTGCTACCACGACATGGCACCAGCTGAGCATACAGTAGTTAGCTAGGTTGGGAGGTTTCATTTTACATTGCATTTTTGAACATTTTTGACAATCTCTTGTCTAAGAGAGAGAAATGAGAAAGGGAGGGGGTCATAATATTCAGATCACGATCTATGTCGATGAATCTGCAAACCTGACATGAGAGACCAAAATTAAAATGAATTAACAAAGGAAAAGAAAAGAAGACACGACAGGGGAAGATCAATTCACAAGCTGGACATGTACTGCTGGGTCAGTCTGTGCAGCACAAACGCCCAAAAAAGAAAAGCAAGGGGCGTTGACTGTGCCGTCCTGTACACGAGAAAAAGCCTCCCGTGTACTCAGCTGGAGTTCTCCAAGGGGTGGTCTCTGGTTGGCTGAACCTAACTAAGACGGGGGAGACCCATAGGCCCGTATCCGTACTGAACAGGTTGATTGGAGAGACGGACTCTGATGGGCTGCGGAGCATCAAATGTACAGTACATGCACAGTAATAATTACAATGGCAATGCTGCCCTTGTCCAGAAAGCAGGCTGGTGCGCACTGTCGGTTACCAGGGGACCCAGACCACCTCCCTCCCTCGTGCCGCCCCTAAATAGCGAGGAAAAATACTCCTACCACGAGAATGCAGAGCGAAGCAGCGCAGAGCACGCACCTTGCCTTGCTAGCGTACAGTAATGAAAGGATACACACAAAGTATGCAAGCATGATACCGCTGAGAGGAGTGGGAGGAGACCTGTGCTTGTGGTCGCCTCCACTCTCCATTCATCCACTGAGGCAGTAAACGGCGCCATTGCCTGGGCTAGTTGCTCCAATTATAGCACAGGGACTTTTAGGCAATTCGTTATTATTACTTGGAAGAAAAAGATACGGCGGGAATACGTAGCACAAAGACCAGTTCTGCAGTTCCTAGGAGAAACAACGTTATGAATTTCAAAATAAAAAAGCCGCAAAGAAGACAACTACGGGCATTGGGACCATCGTGTTGGGAAAAGGGACCGCAATAATAAAAAGTGTCTGAGAAAGCAGCAACTGGCTCATTCAGGCAACGGGGCTGATCACTTTGATGAGAAGTGCTTGGGAGCAAAAAGAAATTCATATTCTTTTCTTGTCGTCTTTTTTTTCCCCGTTCGGCGTGTAACAGAGGTACGTGAAGTTCAGTTGGATACGGATGATTGATCCTTGTAGGTATTGGAACCGTCTTAGTTTTCGCATACTTATCATTAAATCATTTATTTATTATTATTATATTAACTAGGTTTGCGTGTTCAGATGCCTCTGACTTTTCTAGTGGTGGTGTGGCCCCCAAGATGGGGAACAGTGACTTTGTCGTCCTCCAGCGTTGTCCCTTCTGTCTTCACTTGACCTGGCTGCTGTTATGCGCACCCCCGCCGTGCTTTGGGATCTTCTGGATTCGTGATTTCCGTCCTCTGATCAAACTCGAGGGAAGAAGCCGTCCCTTCTTGTCAAATTTTAACCCCAATGGGTTTGGTACCAAGTTAGTTTTCCATCATAAACCCCATCAGTAGCAGTGATAAATAACATTTCTAATGATATACGTAAAAAGGCTATTGTGATGCAATCTTGGTTGAATGCGACTTAAAAGCGAAGATGTAAAGGGTGCTGTAGTTTCAGTGCTGCTTTTACTGGGTCGCCTTTCCACAGGTGCTGCTCAGAGGGTGCTGTGGTTGAACTCAGAGACAGCCCAGCGCAGCACATGCGGGTCAGCCATTAGGGAAGGCTTTTGTTGTCGCTTCAGCAATTTCCACACGTTGTCCCGGAACTCTGTCTTGAAATGGTTCCAACCCTTAAAAGCGGACAAGAAATTCCTGCATATCTCTAAACAAACCTTTCCCTAAAACAGCCTACATTAAACTTGATTCAACAGGAAAGCTTGCAACTGCACATTGTGCTGCAAGCATTCAAGGTGGGGCCAGGCAGGACAAGAAGAGACCAGAGGGAGGGCGTGTCTGCACTCCCCGGCTCTGGATGCCTTCTCTTCTTCTCGCTGCATGGGGAGGGGGGAAAAGGGCGTAGCGCTATCCCCCTGGTCGGTCCTCAAGTCTCCACCTGCAACCAACCAAAATGCGTTCTGAACCTTGAAATCCACCAAGTTGGTCTTCCGAGACCCTCCTCAAACTAAACTCACTGCGCTGGGCTACACAGCACAGCACTTAGGCTGGTGGTGCGGCGCTGTGCTTGTGGTGGTTCCGCTGGCTCTAGTGTACTATGCACCGCACTGCTGGTCAACGTACATCAGCTTCCTCATCCCAGGGCTCCATCAAATCCGTCCTCATTCTTCCTCTCGCCTCGCCTTGCCTTGTTGTTATTTCCCGGCTTTCCCTTTTTCCTTGTCCTATCTATCCCTTCCCCTCCAATTCTTCTTGTCATGGCCATGGCTCGCTTCCCTCAAACAGGAACTTAATTACATTTTCGGCTCCTATCCTCAGTCTCTGCTTCTTGCATCACCCAACCTTTTGCCCTCGTTTTGTCTTGGTGCAATGGTCTGCCTGTGTTGCATCACGCCGACTTGACTTACACCTCCATGCCGCCCAACTTTGAATTTTGGTCTTGAACCTTCCTCACAACTCAATCACTTTTACACGCTCTCGACTCTACCTCAGCTACTTTTGTCCGAGATTATCCTCTCTCGCTAGATCACTTTCTCCGTATCCGAATTTCCTACCGAGTCGAGACGAAGCAGATCGACCACCTGCCTCTTCTACAACAAAACCATTCTTATTCTCGCCTTGCCCTCTTCCCATGTCTACCGGAACCCCTCGAGCGACATCGATTCTTCTCCCACCATCACCAACTGCCTACCCCGGGGGTAAGATCCAACGGCCACAGCGAATCGAGACTATACCAACGAAGCCTGACGACTTCTTGTTGCATCGTCCTGCTCTTGGCTCAGGGCTAACCACGCCGCCCTTCGACGACATGAGCACCACTTATCATCAGTCTCTGACCGCCTACGACAACCATGCCACAAATGGACACTCTGTACCATTTGCTGGACCTGGATTGTCCAAGGTGGCAATGACTGATCCTCGAGCCGTCTACAATGCACACCACGACTCTCAACAACAGCACGTAGTCGTGCCGCCTCAACACTCGCATAACCGCTCCACCACTGCTCCCTCCAACATCAACCACACCGTAACGACCTCACATCACGCTCCTCGGCCTGCTTCACCTCGTGTGGAAGCTTCTACCGCATCTCACCCTACAAGCCCTTCTAAGCAAGATGCAGACACCTTGATCTACCACAGTCTGCAAATACCCAAATGCATTAGCCCAAAGCGTGGTAGCCTACCCGACTTCGCTGCGCAGGTAATTATAATACCTAATTTCCATAACTGGGATATAAATATACTGACATTCCTAGATGACCTGCTTATTTTGGTTTCAACCTATTGAAGATATCAACAGAGCTGAGCTGCCCGGATCGTCAGTTGCCCCGTTGGCAAAGCTAGCGAAGCCTTTGGAGCAATTCCGAAAATGGGTTTTCAACGTTCTCTCAACAACGCAAGTCACCCAAAATGTCATACTGCTTGCTCTCCTCTTCGTATATCGTCTCAAGAAGTCGACACCCCAGATCAAAGGACGTAGTGGAAGCGAATACCGTTTACTCACCGTCGCTCTAATGCTCGGTAACAAATGTAAGAAGCCGCTAGGTGGATTCATGTACAAAACTATCACAGTACTGACCGACAAATGATACAGTTCTTGATGACAATACCTACACGAACAAAACCTGGGCAGAAGTTTCGTGCTTCAGCGTGCAGGAGATTCACGTCATGGAGGTCGAGTTCCTCAGCAACATGCGCTACAACCTTCTCACCTCTAAAGCTGAGTGGGATGGCTGGCTAGTAAAGCTCGCCCGCTTTCATGACTACTACCAAACCGCTTGCTTGGCCTTATCGTCGCCCATGTATGCTCAATCACCAGGCTACAAGAGCCAGTCGCCCATCGCATCGCCTACCTCCGCAACCGTCCCAGACTTTAGCTTGTACGCTTCTGGTGCGAGTCAGTTGTCGCCAACCTCATCATCACATTCGCAAGTCTGGAACGCCTATCAGGCAAACACTACTTCACCCTTGGCATATAAGCCGGCCATGAGACCTGTATTGTCAAGAAAGCGAAGCCACGACGAGGACTTGATCGACCATCCCGCCAAGAGACAGGTACCAGCACGCCCGGCATATACTGCTCAGCCTGTAGACAGAAAGACAGCGAATGAGCATAAGCTAGCTGCCCCTCAGCTCTCGGTGGTAACGACAATGCCTCAACAGCCAACCTATGCACCGCCAAATAGCGCCTACTCTGCTACACCGCAGAACGTGTCTTTACCGCCTCTCCAGCATGGAACGCGAGCGATGGCCACTGTCTATCCGCAATCTGTGACTCCTGCCGCTCAGCCTACCGGCCCAGTGCCCCAAGCGGCTCCTGTTTTCGCCAACTCTACCGGTATTCCCCCCCAAACTCACGTTATCGGTACCACCACTCCGTCCAAGCGCCGCAGCCCTGGCAGTCTTGCTCAGTTTATGTCATCTCCCATGGTGGAACCATTTGGACCTGTATCTGCACTTCACACTCCCCATGCCCTCACTCCCCTCGCAAACTCCCCCAGTGTGTATTTGCAACAGCGAGCGAGCCCCTATCGACCAATCAGACACGTCAACACCCTGCTTTACCCTCCGCCATCTGCTTCGTTGGACCAATATCACATTTCGGTACCACTCCCACCCAGTCAAATGCACTATCAGCCCTTGGGTAGACGTTATGATCTAAGAACAGGCATTGTACCTGAATTTGTTCGCTACAACCGCATGCAGCAAACTCAAGGACAACCAGGCCAGTACGTGCCATAGGAATGGTACAAGTGGCGTTGAAATGTCAATCAGCTTTTTCAAGCAAGAGGCTCCTAGCACGAGAAATTCGGTGTACTTATTTATTTGTGACGGTTCATGGGCTTGCACGGGACCAGTCCGTGTATGCATTTCTTTTATTTTATTTTTGATTTTGTATTTTATCATGTGTCGGTTACACATTGCATGGCATAGCATGGAATAGGGCGTTCGGTCAGGTTAATGGAATTCGGTACAAGGATGGTTTCTTTGGACGACTGCATGAAGCAAGTGGACTAGGAATCGTGATCATCACGAATGATCTGAAATATGTTTATGAGACAGGCGTTGATAGCTCTTTCGTTCATTGGCATTTTGCTGGGAATTGATAGATAGGTACGATGCATAGCACCACCTGGGACCAGCATCAATGGAGTCAATCAGAGCGTTAGATGCTCAGTCAGCAATGGCGAAACACACAGATCCCCGAACAATGCAGTGATGTCTTGTATTATGTGATGATCAAAACCATGTCCTGACGCGCTGTATAAGGCTGCAGAGCTGAGATGTGTGTTTCTTTAGTAACCAAGTAATTTCATTAAGTCTATATATGAAGCGACACATAACTCCGCCCTGTGTCGTATTTTATTTTATTCCGTTTTATGCAACCATCATTCAAAAGCGTTCATTCCCCCTTCGGACAAACCGAACGGGAATTGGTTCTCCCTTCATATCAGCAGACAATAAGCACTCGATGTTGTTGCTAAATTTGTGTAAAGCATTTTGATGTGCTTTGAGCCAAACATCTCTCCTTTGCGAATGGCTCATGCACTTAACCTCTTCATCAGAAGCCCATTCCTTTACCGACAGCTCAACAGAATATTCTCTAAAGATGACGGACAGCGCAATGATAGCCTCTGTTTGAGCGAACTGGCGGCCAAGGCAGATACGACCACCAGCGGAGAAGGGGAGATAGGATCCTGGGACAGGTTTGTAAACACCGTCAACAGCATCAGTGGTGATTTCAGCAGCTTCAGCGACGACGCCGAGGTCGTTATCTTGTTTCTCGCTTGAAATAATCTGTCTCAACCACCTCTCTGGTTTGAACTTGGCGAGGTCTTCGGTGCCATCTTCAGAAGTAGGCCACTGCTTGGGGTTGCGGTGGGCTGCGACAACGTTGATGGCAACGAGCGTGCCACTGGGAACTGTGCTCTCGCTGCCATCGATGGTAATGGGCTGGTCTTGTGTAGTGAGCTTAGGGACGCTCAGGATGGGGGGTAGCCAGCGAAGCACTTCTGCAATGACGGCACCAGGCATCCCCTTGAATAGAGGCTTGAAGTCTTGATCATAGTCCCATTCTTCAGGCTTCCTGTGTTGGAGAATCTTGTCAATGTCTTGCTGCAGGTTGCGCTGGGAAGATATGTTCATGGCGAGAAGGAGAATGCCAAAGCGGATTGTGGTGGCGGTGGTTTTGTGGCCACCAATCATGGTGATGAAGATATCAGCGAGGAGTTCCTCATCTGTGAAACCAATGTCGGAGAACTTTGATGACGATGACGAGCGGGATTCCGTGCTTTTCACGAGATTGGAGAGAAGGTCATCAGCGTTACTGCTGGATGATTGCATGGTGCGTCGCCTCTCGGCAATCATTTCGAGCATGTATTGACCAAAGTTCTTGTAAGCGTCGAAAGCATATCGTGCCTTCTCAAAGGGGAGGAGCTTCAAGAGCGGCTTGGGCACGCAAGCGATCCAAAGAATATTGGATGTAATGCCACGAATAGCCTTGACATAAGGAAGAGTGTGACCATGTGTTTTGCCCTCAACCCAGTTGTCTTGGAAGACATCTTGGGAATTATTTGCAGCCGCAACATATTGTTTTGGGGTTTTGTGCTGTGCATCCGAGGGTGTTGTTGGATGCAGCGAGACACCGTACGCAGCGTGGCTAATGACGGCCAGAGTAGCTTGGTTGACACTCTCGTCCACAGTCGTTAAGTCTTTGCTTGAAGTATTGTCACCAACAAAAGCATTCATCAAAGCCTGAAAATGGCGAATACTCTCATCCCAGACGAGTTTGTATGTTCTGTGAGTGTATACAGTGGCTAATGCCCGCCTGTGTTTTCGCCACTCATGGCCTTCGGTAGAAATGACTGAAGGGCCAAAGATATCAACGATTTTATACAATTGTGCAGGCTTCGGGAAGTCTTCTTTGCGACCGATGACCTGGCTAATCACTTCTGCACCTGCAGTGTGAAGAACAAGTTGACCAGGGGAGCAAAGAAGGACAGTGTCAGCCTTGATGCGATGGAATGGCGCATATAGCTTTTTCCATTGCAGGTCCGGGTCCATGAAATCAGGGAAGATCCATGATGAGGGAAAGTAGGAGAATAGACGGCCCCAGATGGGATATGTGAGACGGGCGCCGTAAGTGTAGGGTTGGAAGGGGATGATGAGATATGGGATGTTGGAGGCGCGTGCTGCGCAAATGTTCTTGTAGAAGGGATAAAGAGTAATGTACACGCCAAGAGCTATGGCAAAAAAGAAGAAGAAGATCATTTCAACTGAGCTTGCTTGTTTTGATCGTCAACAACGATTGAACTTGGTGAAGAAATGAAATATTTCAGCAAACCTAAGTTGTAGAGCCGATGCTATTCTACTGGCAAAGCGTGTGATAAGTATTGCATTCTTATAAAAGAAAAAAGACGACAGTAAGAGCTCTGCAGCTATAAGTCAGCTTCGCACGACCAGCAAAGCTCACCATCACCATGTTGAGCGCAACACTTACACCTTGCTTCGACGCTTGGCACTTCAATCATGCAACACAGCCATTTTCATCGTTTCATATCCTTCCAACTGTAATTTACATCCCCAGTCGTAGGCGGAATGATTTAATTGGTCGTACTTCAAATATCGCAACTGTTGAAACCATAGTCAGGAGCACGCCCATCGGAAGTAGATTCATCTGTCAGATTCCTTGCTTACACCCCTTCCAACCTGTTACAGTTTCGTTTGTTTGCGCACGACCTCAGCGCACGCTCGCCCCTTTTGTTGCAGAACGTTTTCTCACCATCCAGCGCTATGTGAAACCTCATTCAGTTTCAGTAGCCTCGTAGGATTCTCCGATGGCGCTGCGTGCTGCCATTGGCTGTGGCATAAACTGCACAATTAGCGTTGATTCATTCGGCTGACACCACGCCTACGCATCCTCTCGTATATGAAGCCCTTTTGCGAATACTCATATAACCTTTTTAGAAATGGATTAGGTTTGTTCTGATTATTTTGTTATTCCAAAAATCGGATTTTGCAGCCTGCAACATATTGCCATCGTTGAATTATCCAACAATCATGTCTGCTGTTATGCCACCATTGGCCAAGGCCATCTTCCTGTACATTGAACCTTTATCTGGGTAAGGCTAGTTAACAATATATTTCAAGAAGACAATTAACTGACACATTCAGACTTGCTGGCCTATTGGCGTTCATTCTTGATCCCCAGAGCTCAGTAAATGACCAACTGCCTCACGTGGCGCCACACAAGGTGCAGCCCAGTGAGATGCTTGTCCTGATGCAATTCAACTCTGTTTTGTTTCTGCTGAGTATCCTTGGTGTATCAGTTCTGCATAGTACGAGCGAAGCAAAGGTCGCTCGTGCATACATTCGTTCTCTGTGCTTTGGCGATTTCTCACACGTCTTGTGCACTTTGTACATGCTGGGAAGGGAGGGCATTGCTGACTACCAGAGCTGGACACCTCTAGTTTGGGGAAATGTTGCGTTCACTTGCTTCTTATTTGCATCTAGGTGCCTGTATCTTGCAGGATTGTTGGGCAAAGACAGGGAGTCAGAGGCTGTCAAGGGGCGCACTGTCAAAAAGACGCAATAGAGTAAGCTGTCTTGTTAAGTAGCGCAATTATCAATGCATTGTTGTTTGTCATGGTTAAGAAATAAAAGTCAAATGTCAGTGCGCTCGTATAGCCTCCTCGTGAATGTTAGTCGTTGTCTGTGGTCTACCATACTACGCCAACATCAACATCAACCTATGTGCCTACTTCCTCTGGGATGTCGGAGCCTCAACGTTATTTCAAAACAGGACTCGCGAGTACTTGGCATGTCGCATTTTCGACTTTGTTTTAGCTGCAGTTGCGGGGATGACAGGGTGCGAACGCTATGTGCTGCTACCCAAAAGGTCGCAACCCGGCCATGTTCCTGTCAATTAACAAGCGCGTTCAGTTTCCTGTTTCGTCTGCCCAAAAGCACAGGCGTAGTATGAGAAAAGCGTATCGGGACAGCATTTCCAGGAGAGAACCGGGCATTTCTTGGACTTTGTTTCAAGATGGAAGGCATTGCTAAGTAAGCCGCTATTCTTTCCAAGGGATCTGTGGTAGTTTCAGGCACAGCGTCTGTTTTAGAAGGTGTAATCTAAATTAAGCCCTACTGACTCTCTACTTTGGCTAATAACTGTACCTAGCTTTAGGAATACTCAGATACAAGGTTGGCTTGTTTGATTGGCACCCAGTATGTGGGGAAGGGGTTGAAATCTTACGCTTACATGTCGGCGATGATGCGACGATGCATGAACCAAGATGATGCGCCTTAGCACGCGACATCCATGTGCGCAAATCCTAAGCGACAGCCGTAGAATCACCCAACATGGCTCTTTGGCTTGCAACTACTGAGACATAATAATTCATTCTCTGCTTGTAAAGGGCACACGGTTCTAAAACCGTCAACATCGAATACGGAGTCAGGCTTACATCTTGGCACTGTTTGTTATACCCTGCGCGCGGACGTTGAGGTACGTTTCTTTAAATATTCGAATATACACTAACCCCAATTCGTATAAGGAATCAAGCTGTCAACTTCAGTGGTGATAACGCATTGTTTCAACGGCAATGTGAATCAAGGGTGCGGATTCCCTTGCTGAATGGAAACTTGTATCTTTGTGAAATATATATATATATAGTAGGTGGACGGAACCAGGACAAGGTGCTTTCGAAATGAGCAAGCAAATATACTTTAATATTTTTTAATCTATCTAAAATGGCCACAGTCAGTGTGCAGAGTCATACTGACTTCCAGAGTCTCGAAAATGCCACCGGTTGGCAGAGCACAGGATCAAAAAACTTCTCTGAGCCGTCTTCTTCTTCTTCCTTTACCATCTGGCATGGACTATGGACAGTGTTCTTGCTATTTGCTACGTGGGCATATACAAACTTATCGCTTCTTCATGACTTTCACGTTAAGACGGGAAAGCGAAGGCCCCCGGTATTGCCCTACTGGATCCCAGGTATTGGTCATACGATTACCTTCATTTTTGATAGAGCTGGTTTACTCGAAACCATCAAGTATGAAATTCTTCACAATACTTACGTATATAAAACTACTAACACGCGATACAGATCTTACAGCAAGGGCAAGAGAGCTGTTCGTCTCTCCATCATCGGCCAAAAGATCAACGTTATCACTGGGGCTGAGAATATCAAGGCAATTTGGCAGAACAAGGTTCTCGACTCCAGACCGGCAGCAATCATGATGCTACAGTCTATGCTTCAGGGCCGGGATTCCAATGCCTTGCGATACTGGCAGGAGGATGACTCCGGAGCCGGCCCCAAGGCACACCCACTCAGCAAAGTTTCGAGTGACGGCAGAATTTACCATCCTACATGGAAAGCTTCTCATCAGTTTCTGACTGTGAAGAATTCTGAGGCTTCTGCCAAACACATTCAGACCAAGTTCCAAGGTATTATGGCAACAGAATGCGGCGCAAGCGGAATCACCACCATCGGTGACCTGCGAACCTTCATGCAAACTCACATTTCAACTGCTGTTCTCGAGCTTATGTGTGGAAGCAGCTTCCTGGAACTCAATCCCGGATTTGTTGACAGCTTCTGGGAGTTTGATGCTCAGTTTCCTAGCTTCATGATGGGCTTTACAAAGTGGACTGCCCCCGCTGCGCTCACGGCCCGTGATGACTGCGTCTCTGGCATTGAGAAATGGCACGCCTTTGCCGCTCAGAACTTTGACGAAAGCTGCGTCAACGAAGATGGCTTTGACCCTTACTGGGGAAGCCCATTATTCCGGGGCCGTCAAGATGTGTGGAAGAACCTGGAGCACATGGATGCCAACGCAAAGGCGTGCGAGGACTTTGGTATCATCTGGGCCATGAACACTAACACAGTGCCGGCTATCTTCTGGGCTATAGTCCACTGCTTCAAGGACCCCGAGCTGCTCGCTCGTGTTCGCGCTGAAGTTGCAAAGTGCCGAAGTGAGGACGAGGAAGGCCCTTCGTTCGATGTTCGCAAGCTCACAGAAAGCCCCCTGCTACAGTCCATCTGCTCTGAGATTTTGCGGCTATACGTTGCGGCATTTATTCCCCGCGGCTCTACACACAACGACGTGTATGTTATTGATAACTATAAGATCCCCAAGGGCCAGTTTATTGCAGTGGACTCTTATACGGCTCATCGCGATGAAGAGACCTGGAATACTGGCAGAGTTGAAGGCACATACCCTCTGGACAGCTTTTGGGCAGATAGATTCATCATCGACTCCAACAAAGAACTAGACGGACCGCTGCGACAACCCGCGGCATGCCCGGCTGGTAAGTCGGCTGGCGCGGAAGAAGGCGAGAAGGCATGCCCACGCTACTCGATGGAGGGATTGTCGGGATCATGGCTGCCCTTTGGGGGTGGAAAGCACCAGTGCCCAGGACGATACTTTGCACGAAGAGAGATGATGGTGTGCATCGCTGTGCTTTGCTCAGACTACGACTTTGAGTTTTTGAGCAACGACAAGGTGAAGGTAGACTTTAGCTTCTTTGGTATTGGCACAATGCCTTCCAAGGGCGATGTCCCAGTGAGGATCCGGCGCCGGGAGCCGTAGATCAAGTTGGTGTGAATGGATATGTAATTTAATTTTTTTAATGACATCATATTTTTTTTGTACAAGAAAATGAGGCTGCGTAAAAGCATCAGGTTGTGAAAATTCAAATGAGTGGCAGCTTGCATAAGCCACCACTTCGTTCGCTTGCTCCGGAAGTCTGGGAAGTTTGCAATGTTCCTCCAATGGGCGAAGGCCCAGAGACATTGGCGTAGACCTGCCTAGAAAGGAAATGGCATTTTTGTGTACCATGTAAGTCCGGATTCAGTTGTGGCTGCATGCTTTAGTCAGAGTGGCATTCTGGCTTTTGCCAGTAAAGGATAAAGAGGAGAGGGACGGAGGGGAAAGAGAAGAGCCATCACATTGACTTCGAGGCTGGAGTTCTTGGAAGTTTGTTTAGTTTGTTCTTGGCAGATATTTGGAAGCATTAGAATGAGCGAGTATGTGAGAGAGGCTGAAGGAGGCGGTTTAACACAGCCGCCCTGGGCGAATGAGCTAACTTGCGTATACTTGGGGCTGGGCGTTAGACCAGCGACTTTGTAGATTTGTTGGGCCGAACAAGAGGAAAGCTAATCTCGATGCGTACAGTGTTGACTGACAATCATTTGCTGTTAGTTATGCGGGGAAGTTTGGACACTGGTTAAGCTGTCCTGATGGAGAAGAGGAGAGGAAATAAGTGGAAAGGAAAGCTTGGCTGTGGTTTGCGTGTGTCGTGTAATTGCCATGTGCATATTTGTTACGTTATTGGAGGCCGTTGATGAGATTATTGGCTGCAAATGATTACAGTAGATTGGGTGATTTAAAAAGAACGGTGACTATCATGTATATGGTCAGGGCACTGGGACTCTCCAACGTCATAACGATAATAGCATCCTAGACATGCATGTGAAATTTGTTGAATGGGAAAACAGGGCACATGGGCGCATCATGAGGCAGTGTTGGGAGGCATGGCCATGATGGTAATATGGGTGGTGGATGTGGTCGCTACAACGGTTACTGTAGCATCGGTGAGCGTCCGAGAGGCCCATGGCAATGGCGAAGCTGTCGTCACGGGCTGTCGCAGTGAAGGAAGGCTATGATGGTAAGAGATGGGGGAGAATGGTGGCTTGGATGATGGCGACGAATACGCCAGGCAAGGATTTTCAGATCTTCAGGGATGCGAAGCTGCTGTAAAATGCTGCATAGATCTCAAACACAGACCAGGGAAATAAAATTTGAAAATAAGATTTGATATTGACATCAGCTTGGATTTGTTGGTTGGATGCTCACTAACACGATACACAGCCTCGAAGGGGCAAAAAAAAAAAAAAAAAAAAAAAGGGTTGTTCAGTGGTGTCTCAGAACAAATCAGGGCAGGTATCGTTTGTATGGCTGGTGCACCATAAATCTACTCGCGTGGGGTGACGGCCTCCAGACCTTGACTGGAAGCTTCTCGGCGGAGGCGGGACTTGCTCTGCGCAAAACCGCTGTTTTGCACTGCCCGGTCGCGATGCCGTCGGTCCCCACAGGCCTATAGGCTGTGTGGTGGCCTTTGGTGCACGCTGGGCCAGTAATCCGTGCTCTGCCACTTGTCACTTGCGACACTCTTTTGCCGCTAAGCACTTGCCTCTTCAGGCTGGTGCACAATTTTTACAGTGTCTGAGGAACCTGTAGGTGTAGCATCGTAGTGGATTTCCCCACCAAACACGCAACCGCTATTGTCACTACGGCTCATTGCATTTGCAACATTTGCTCTCTCGGCAACGCCACTTTGTCGACGGTTACAGTACTTTATCTAGCCCACCTTCTCCTCATTCATCAGATTCTTTCAACTTGACTGCTGCATCACCATATTTCTTCACCCTCCCCCCTTTTTTCGCATTTTTCTGTTTCCTTTTCTCTGGCGCTTACCATCAATCTTGCGCTCACACAACAGAATACTCTCTGAACCGTGCACTTACGGCCAAGACGTTTCTGCGACAATCCGCAGTTTGGACTCGACAACAAACAGTATTCGATCCCGCATTGTTATTCTAACAAACTTACCACCACTACATTCTCGCGCACCACGCAATCACCACACAGTCATCACACATCACAAATTACACAAAATGGAAGCCTCACCGAGAACTTCACGATCTTCTTCCACTGCCTCCCGCAACAAGGCCAACTTGACCCTCGACCTCTCTAAACTTCCCCCACTGGAGAAGCCCACACCGCCATCCAACACCCTGCTCTTCACCAACTTGAATAACCTCGAAATCTTCAAGCCCAAGAACCTCGATGTCATCCGCAATCTCATTTCGCAAACCGTCTCTGTCCATGCCTTTGCTCCTCTCAAATCCTTCCGCCGCATCGTCATCTCCTTCTACAGCGTCGAGACCGCCATCGCCATTCGCAAGGTATGGGATGGTGAGGCCATCTTGGGCGACCGAGTCCGCGTTTACTTCGGTCAGCCTACATCGGTAGAGAACAAAGATGAGCACCTTGCGCTACCTGACGCTGGCAAACTGTTCTTCATCTCACCACCTCCCAGCCCCCCCCATGGATGGGAGATGCGTCTCGAAGATGCCCCCAACAAGCTGGTCCACGCCGACGACCTGGCTGAGGCGCTCGCCAAGCTGAACAAGAAGCAAGAGCTTCCCGTCTTTGATTCCCCCATCAGCCCAGTGGATCGCTCCTCTGCTGCTGCACCCGGACGAGCTACAAGAAGCCGCAGCTCAACTCTCATCTACAAACCCGAGGACAATGGCTGCAGTCCCGACTTGCCCGCTGTGTTTGTTGAGGATATGACAGATGAGCCTGAGGAAATGAGCCCACTGGAGAACTCTCGGCCCATCATGGCTCACACATCCAGACCTCCTGTCGAGTTGATGCAGGGAGCATAGGATGGATATTACACGGCGTTTGGTGTACTATTACAAAACAAAACAATGGATAAACGGATTAATATGGGATAAGGACGGTTTAATTAGGCGTTTATGGATTTGCATTTTATTGAGCATTATTGTTGTCTTCAGTATATTAGATGACTCTGGATAGAGACTCCGGATAGAACAGAGAATAGATGGCGCTTCGCCCACCTTCTGCCACCTGACCTTTGGCTTACTACTTACATTATTCCCAAATTCGTGATATGAAACTAAAAGGCATCATTACGATATTCCTGGATTATTTGTTTCATTGTAAGACGTTTACGCATGGCTAAGCTCCATCCCATTCCATGTCAAGCAAGGCCTGAGGCGGATATTCCCCGGCTGGTGGTCAAATCTGGTAAAGACCCACGCGCTTGGCTCGAAAGGACCCCAACCTTGAACTTTTCTTACGAACCCTTATACCACTTTCTGGCCAACAAATGGAAGCTTGATGCGAATTCCATTATGAACTGTGCTTGTAGAACGTCGCCTTGGCGACTGTTCGTGCGCAGCCTGGCGCAAGTGCACAACGTCGAACCTTTGGTGGCGAGGACTATTCGAGCGCCGACAACAACTGCGACAAGATTCTCAACAGCCTGGACGCAGGGGCAATATCGAAGGATTCATGGATCTACGCCTCTAAAACAAGATGAGGCGTCCGCAAAGCCACAGAATCTCTCCAAAGTTGGAAACACAACAACACGACCCTCTCTAGATAGGAGAAGGGAAAAGGACCAGGAGATCGATGCACCGGAATCGCAACTATCTACGAACACGGCCGAGTACTGGAAGGCACAAAAAGCGGCACTGAAAGAAAAATTTCCTGAGGGCTGGCGACCGCGCAAAAGGCTTTCCCCTGATGCGCTCGCTGGTATCAGGGCTCTCAACGCCCAGTTCCCAGATGTATACACTACGCAAGCGCTGGCGGACAAGTTTGAGGTTTCGCCCGAGGCTATTCGCAGAATCCTCAAAAGCAAATGGTCGCCGAAAACTGCAGACGAAGAACAAGACAGACAAGAGCGATGGTTCCGCCGAGGAATGCAAGTGTGGGAGAATAAAGCTGCACTAGGTATCAAGCCACCGAAGAAATGGAGGCGAGAAGGCGTCACTAGAGATGGCGAGTATCGTGAGAGAAGGGGGAAGAAGGTACAGAGGGAGAAGGATTGGGAAGAAGGGGAAAGGAAGAGGTACAGACAAGTGTTGGATGCGAATAGAGGGATTCATATTGGTGGTGGTGGCTCCAAATAAGGACCGTGTACAACAAGGACGCATATTCTCATAACTTGGCGTTTTCTAGGATTTCTTTTTCTGGGATATGTCCTCAGCTTAGTGGTTCAAGATTACATATTTAATACATGCTGTATAAACATTTTTTTTCGTTGGGCTGTAGGGGCTGGCTTGAAACACGCGCCTTGACTTGTAGTGCTGAGGCTTACAGCGTTGGGCGGTGGTGTTGAGCCAAGGTGAAGCCGTGGTAAAACCAGGGGTCTAGAGCGTGGGGCTTTTGCACATGCCATAACTGTTTCAAAGAAGTCGACATAGCTGTCCAAGCTACATCACCTACCAGTCGCGAACAACTTTTTATTTTCTTGCATCGTGTCTTTTCCTTTCTCGTCTTATCACATTTATCTAACACTATTTTGGCCATTAAATCGAACTGCTATATTTCAACAAACTCTAAGGCCTCATACCCGATCAATTGAGCTGCATCGTCTCACGGCAATTCTTCACAATGGCGAGCTACACACAGCCACCTCAGCGAGACTCTTGGTTTGCGCCATTATCCGTAGACCTGTTCGCAAAGGTCTTCAGAGTCTCCATCTTCCATCCATTTGTCTGCTGGCTTGTGCCGCTGTGTTTGCGTGCGCGCGTCTTTCGATGGGATTCTCCTACAATGCTTGGTTCTTTTGCCTGGGCAATTTTCATCTCAGTGCTTTGGGGGCTGGGTATCATTAACCAACGCATTGCGCATGGGAAGCCTAGGAAGGTGGACCTGAGCGAGGAGGTTATTGTGGTGACTGGAGGTGCTAGCGGTCTGGGTATGCTGGTGGCCGAGGTGTATGGCATGAGAGGCGCCAGTGTGGCAGTTTTGGATGTGAATGAGATGGACAATGGCGAGGCGAGAGGCGTTACCTTCTACAAGTGTGATGTCGGCGACAAGGACCAAGTGATTGCTGCGTCTAAGAAGATTCAACAAGATGTAAGTTTTGTCACTGGCGCTCTATACCTCGGTGTATGCTAATGTGAGTATTCGTCACAGCTCGGAACGCCTACAGTTTTGATCAACAATGCGGCTGTCGTAGTTGGCAAATCACTTCTCAATATGTCGTATGACGAAATCGATCAGAGCCTGGCTACGAACTTGTCCGGACCTTTCTACTGTCTCAAGGCATTCCTGCCAGCCATTATTCGAGGCGGCCGTGGCGGAACGATTGTCAACATTTCATCGGTTATTGGACATCTCGGCGCCGCTCAATTGACAGACTACGCTGCTGCGAAGGCAGGTATTACCGCTCTTCATCGCTCCCTGACCGCTGAACTCGCTGAGACGAACCCCGACATCCGAACTGTTCTCATCACGCCTGGACAGCTGAGCACACCGTTGTTCTATGGGGTACAGACTCCCAACAGCTTTCTCGCCCCGGTTGTAGAGCCTGTGGAAGTTGCAAAGGAGATTGTTGCTGAGATTGATGGTGGCACCGGTGCAGTCACTGGTATGCCTCTGTATGCGCGCTGGGTGGATTGGTATAATGTGCTGCCGCAAGGCTTGCAGGTAATTGCACGCAAGATTGCCGGTGTGGACAGAGGAATGAAGACATTTATTGGCAGAAAAGGAAGCGCAGTTGAAGGCAAGAAGGTGAGGTAGAGAGCTGTACGAGGATGTCTGGATTTGAGACTGGATATGTAATTTTCTTTGTACATTGGCAGGACCAAGCATATATATTCTGCAGACATGATTATAATGTTGTACGATTTTGTCAGGATTCTGCCCGAATTGATTTTGTGGGTGGTGTGTTGCTTGTAGACGCGTTCCTGGCGCTTTTGCACAATCTATGTGAGCTTCCCAGCGGACGCTCGTCTCCGGGTTTATAGTGGCATCCTTGTTCTCGTGTAGAGAGCGAACCGCCTGTGGCCGACCCTAAATTGGGCGCCTGCTCTGTCGAATGCAGTGAGCCGCAGGGGCAGAAGGACTCTGTAATGACGTAGGTCAATATGCGAAATACAGGCGCTTGAGTACGAAGTACAGGGGGGTGCATTGACATGGATATGGGGGCAAACAAAACGTCGTATTTCCCTACCATGTCGCTTGCTTGGCGGGCTGTGTGTTGGGGAGTTAATTCTACCCCTGCTTAGTATTTAATGAGAAGACTCAACATGTTGTTAATCGGAATATTCTGGTAGCCGTCCTAGCTTTTACTCCGTTTACGCATGCAAAAAAGCAATAAAAAAAAGCATTAATTTACTGTATGCTAGCATTTCTGCACCTGGTGAGACTGCCACGGATGGTGAGACAGTTGATCCTGCAAACGGGCAGGCTGGCGCTAGAACCCAGACCCAGCACGGCAAAAGCCACATTCTACAGGGGCCATGCTGCACTAAACCACTAGCGCAACAGTGCAATGTCGCTGGATATTGTGCGCCTCGTGTTCCTGAAATCTGCAGTGGAGCCCCCTTTGTTGGACCTTTGGCCGTTTTCTGTGGTTCAGGCTTAGGCCGTTCGCAGAGCCAGAAGACCAGGCACGACCAAAAGTTCTCGCACACAACAAGGTCTTCTGCGACAAAACACAAGCAGTGACTCTCGTTCTTTCTTGTGTGACACTCTTTCTTCTTGTCTTTCACTACAGTTGCAACTTTATCGTCGGGTTGCGCTACATCCTCTGTCGCTTCCCTTTCTTACCTTCATCGACCATTTATCGGGTGCTGCATCGGACGACCGGTTCCACGAATCTTTAGATTTCGGTAGCTTTTTTTTTTGGGTTTACGACGACGCATACTTTCTACCAAGATGCGCTTTTCTTTTGCTTTGTCTGGCGCTTTGGCCGCATCGGTCAACGCTCTGCAAACTATTGAAGTTGTTGGCAACAAGTTCTTCTCCAAGGATGGTTCGCAGTACTTTATGAAGGGTAACCGCTCCATCAGCAACTCTTCTTCGCCACAGAGACTAACTGTATTCCAGGTGTCGCATATCAGCTTTGGGAAACGGTACGATCGAATCCTATCATTTCGTTCACAATTGCATTACCCTAACAGACAGTGTTTAGGACCCTCTTGTCGACGCCGATCAGTGCAAGCGCGATGCGAATCTCATGAAGGAGCTTGGTGTCAATGCTATTCGTGTTTACCACGTCGATGCAAAGGCCAATCACGATGACTGCATGAAGGTTTTCGACGACGCGGGTATCTACGTCATGGTTGATCTCGACACTTTTGACACCTATATTCTCCCCGTGCGTACTACTGGCACCGCATATAATCTGCTGCTCTAACAATGCCATAGACAACCCTCCACTGGAACCAGACTCAGTTTGACAAATATGCTGCTGTTATGGAT
The DNA here is from genome assembly GCA_028455935.1 of Simplicillium aogashimaense. Taxonomy (NCBI): domain Eukaryota; kingdom Fungi; phylum Ascomycota; class Sordariomycetes; order Hypocreales; family Cordycipitaceae; genus Simplicillium; species Simplicillium aogashimaense. The sequence goes on along the minus strand of CM052010.1, from coordinate 1,492,583 downwards.
ACATTCCATAAATACGACAACATCCTCGGTTTATTCGTTGGTAATGAGAACATTGCCAAGAAGGGTGACTCGCCCGCTGCACCATTCATCAAGGCGGCCGCACGCGACATGAAGGCGTATCGCGACAAGAAGGGATACCGTAACATCCCCATTGGCTATTCTGCTGCTGACATTGTCGAACTTCGCCCCATGCTTCAAAACTACTTGACCTGCGGAGGTAACTCGTCCGAGATTGTGGATTTCTTTGCTCTCAACAGCTATAGCTGGTGCGACCCTAGCAACTTTGAAAAGTCAAGCTACGACAAGCTTCAAGAGTACGCTAAGGACTTCCCGGTCCCTATTTTCTTCTCAGAAACTGGATGCAATACCCCCGGACCTCGCCTGTGGGACGATCAAGACGCGATCTTCGGTGACAAGATGATCCACGACTGGAGTGGTGCTCTCGTTTATGAGTGGATTCAGGAGGCAAACCAATACGGCCTCATCACCTTTGGCCCCAATGGAAACAAGGGTTCTCCAGGCGATAAGAACGTCAAGGCTGAATATGTTCGCAAGGGCGAGCCTACCCCAGTCAGCCCCGATTTTGAGAATCTCAAGTCCAAGTGGGCAACCATTAAGCCCACCGGTGTCAAGAAAGCTGACTACGATGCCAAACACGTTTCGACTCGCAGCTGTCCCACATCTACCCAGGGTGGCTGGTGGCAGGTTGACGGCAATGTGCGTCTGCCAGCCCTAGGGGAAACGCATACTGGCGATTTTACCAAGATCCCCAGCGCTACCGCCGACCCTGGCAAGAACGATGGTAAAGGAGACAATTCTGATAACTCTGACAACTCTGACGACGAGAAGAATGGAAGCAGCACAATTGACAAACAGCTGACTGCGGCTGGCTCCGTTTTCTTCGCGACCGTGCTCGGTCTTGCCCTCTGGCTGTAAATAGACATAAGAGTATGACCATGTTTGGTATCTATGATTGGGATTGGATATTTATATTCATATTGTATTTATATCTTGGATTGAGGACAAACGATCGTTCTCTTGTATATATGGATCACGACTGTCGCTTAGAATACGCTGCGACACAGGCCCTTAGATTAGAGCATTGAACCGCATCAATAGACTATGGATCACTGGCTAAAGATATCTCTTGAAGTTTTAACACCCACCGCCTCTCCTTTCGAGCGACGTGGAGGTCTGACTGTAATTAATGGTATTGTCCAATATTGAAAGGTATCCTTATCGACTTGAGCGATGAACTCCATGCCGCATAGGAGTAAGTAGCCAAATGCGGAATATGCTTAGTCATGAATCTACAACTTGGCGTCAAGGCAGGATTTTGCGGGAGCGAATAAAGGCTCGAAATTTTTGCGTCGCAAATAAGCCAAAATAGAAATTTCAGCAGCCGTCGAGTCTGGAAGTTCTTATCTTATCGACTCGACTCCATAAATTTTTTTTACTTGTAAACCGTCACTCTTTTACCGATCTAATCGCCCCAACCTCTCTTTGAAGGTATTGCCCAGATTCTGTGAAACAAGAACGAATTCCTGCTCTCGGAAATAAGTTAGTTTTTACGTCTCAGACTCTTGTGCCTGTTGTGTATCTAGAGTGGCAACATTTTGGGGCAAGATATAAGGGCAGTAGGATCGCCTTACTCAGCAAATTTTCTGCGCGACCGCCCGCATTCGTGTGTCGAGGACGACGAAGAGAGGCGATCGAGAAGAGCGTCAAAGCAGCAACAGAGACGAGCCTTTTGGCTGTTGGGTTATACGCCAGATGATATCGACGGCAATTAACACGGCGAAGCGATCACGAGTACTTTTCTTTTTTGTTGGCGGATTGAATAAGGCGCGATAGCCTTTTCATTGCTACAGCAAGCCTCAGTGTTCTTCATTTGTTTTCTTACTTTCGCTTTGGTGGGAAATACCGATTTCGCACCATGGCTGAACCGGCGCAAGCTGACCCAGGCGCCCTCATATCTCCGTCAGCAGGTACGACTGATAGCGGCAGCGGCAGTAGATACCATGATATTCATGGGCTTGGTGCTAATGATTGGGTCGGCGCAGATATCAAGCAAGAGCACGACCTGCATGGCCTGGAAGGCCTTGACTTTACAATGCCCCCCGAGTTTGCTTCAAAACGACCGCTCGAAGGCGACGGTGACACAGCCCAGGATTCAGAAGCGAAGCGATTGAAGACGAACGATGTTGCCGGAGCGGGTGGCGGTGGAGGAGGGGAAGCAGACGAAGAGTCGCTGGAAGATGGATTGGCGCTGCTTGTGCAGAATGCGCTTTCCAACGTCGGCGATCTTGTGGACCAATTCAATGCAGAGCCAGATACCAATGGGCAAGTCAGCGACCCAATGGACATTGATGCGACCCTGGGGCTGGACTCAACGACGCCTGCGAAGCCGTCGGTGACGTTTTTCGAAGAGCCCATAAAGTACATACGGCACACTCAATCGCATGCTCTTGGCAACATGGTAAGTAGCAACGTAGTTTGAGACAAGTTGCTCTGCTTGGATTTGATTGTTAACAGCTCTAGGCTCTCACATTATTATATTCATTAGTACAACACCAGCCGTCGGACGACGTGATAAAACTGGTATTAGACGTTGAATCCGAACATGGCCGGACCTTTCGACAACTTAAACGATCATTCGAGAGCCTCTGGGGCATATTTGGCAAAGACCCAGTATTGTCCACAGACGAATTCGAATTTCAAAACGATCCCCGCAGCTTTGTGGACTTGGTAAACCTGGCTCGACTGGGCTCATGGCTTGTTGAAGACGGACTACAGGCCAGCATCGACGCAGACTCTTACTTCCTTGCTCTCCTCAATACTCAAATCTCCGAACTCCCCACCGTCGCCTCCGAACTATACCTCTCCATCGCCACACAAAAGGCTGTCAAAAAGCTATTGTTTAAGCAAGACGACCAAAGAACGGACAGTTTACTGCAAGAAGCTTTAATAGACGGATTGGAACAACGGCTGCGATCACGGCATGATGGAGAGCTTACAGAAGCCGACAAGCGCTACATCAACACGATAAAGGGGAGGAAAGAAGAAATTGAGACAGCAGTCAAGGATAAGATTGATCCTGAAGCTCTCAAGCACAAATACCCCCGGGAAGAGATCTTGCGACAGTTCACGGCGTACACCAAGACGAAGTTAGCAGCGTCGTCAGACTTAGGAGATAAGTTCGGCGTGCCAATGGAGATTGTTAATGATACGGCTGGACCGGAGCCATTTACTGCGGATTTGACGGCTGCTGACCTTGACCTTGATGATTTATCGTCATTCTTTGAGAAGACGGCTTCTGGGTTAGTTCAAAATGCGCTGGCTGGGCTCACTGAAGAGGAAAATGCGCAGGGTCAAAATGGCGAGCAGTCCAGCGAAAAGTCGACTAACGGAACTGGTGAGAGCAAGCCTGCTGGCAAGGTTGACTTCATGACGGATTACAAGGAACTGGAAGCATTGGTGGCGGAGAGCACATCGAACTACGTCAAGACGACACTGCACGGACTGTCGCCGGTACCTTATCAACCGACAGTCCCTACGAGTACAGCCGAGAGCATGGCTAGCCAACTGCCATATTTGGCTCAGCTGCAGCAGCACCAAGCACAGCATCCTTATTATACTTATACGCAACCAGTCCAGGAACCTCAGCCGCCCCAACCACCCGCCTCCGGGGAGAACTTGCCCCCAAATCAAACCTTCCCTAGTGCCATATTATATGATAAGGCTCGACAGGCTGCACTGTCCAAGTCCTCAGCTCACACTCGACGAGAAGGTCTTCACTCGACACGCAGACCGTGGACACAGGAAGAAGAAAAGGCGCTCATGGCTGGCCTGGACCTGGTTAAGGGCCCCCACTGGAGCCAGATCCTGACCCTGTTTGGTCAGAGTGGAACTATTTCGGACATACTCAAGGACCGGACACAAGTGCAGCTCAAGGACAAGGCGAGAAACTTGAAGCTCTTCTTCCTTAAGACGAATTCGGAAATGCCTTACTACCTGCAAGCTGTAACTGGCGAACTGAAAACCCGCGCCCCAACACAGGCAGCTAGAAAGGAGGCGGAAGAGAGGGCAAGACTGAATTCCGAGGAAGACCAAGCCAAGCTTCAAGGAATCATGGCGTTGGCTGGCGGACTGCAACACCCTCCCCAGCAAGGACGGGGAACAACCGCAGGCCCGGTGACGACCCAGACGCAGGCCACTGGACAAACGACTGCAGGACAACAGGCTCTGCAAGCCGCACAGAACAGAATGGGAGCCCCTCAGCATTCTACAGCAGCAACTATTGCCCGCAGCATTGCTAACTCCAATGCTGCACAGAATAGGCCAGGAATGCAGGCAGCGACGCAGCAGGCTTTGCAAGCTGTGGGACAAGCGCCGCCCAGACCCCAAGGACAGCTGCCGCCTCATGTCCCCAGGCCACAAGCCCAGGGACAACCGGGCACGCAGCAGGTGCAGAGACCGCAGGGCCAGCCGATTCAAGGAGCCCAGCAGCATATGCAAGGTCAAGCGCGTCCCCAGGGACAGATACAGCAAGGTCAAGCGCAGCAGCAGTATAGACCTCCTCTGCAACAAGCTCGACCAGGAGGGACGCCACAACAAGCTGCTCAACATCACGCGCAGCAGCAGCAGCAGAATGGAGCTCAGATTCAGCGTCCGGCATCGCAAACTTCACAGCTACCTGGCCAGGCTACATCCACACCTGCCACTCCCGTTCGTACAACCTCAGCGACGGGCACACCTCAACCGCAGCATCAGGCAGCAGTTCCAGCACCGGCATCACAGCCTCATCCTCAGCAGCAACAGACGCCAGGTACAAATCCTCACCATACACCTTCCCCGGCGTCTCACGCGGGTACGCCTATTACATCGGCTGCACAGCCTCAACAGCAGCAACAAAAACCATCACAGCAACCTGTACAACAACAACAACAACACCTGGCGCAGACACAGACCCAAGCGGCAGATAATGAGTCGAAGCCTGACACACCACTGTCACAACAGCAACAGCAAGAGGCGGATAATGCCGCCGAAGCAGCTCTATTGGAGGGACTCCAGGCAGCAGTAGCGCAGGCGCTTTCATGAGGGGCTTTTATTAACGATTACGAAAGAGGAAGACCAAAAGGGGCGTTTTTTGTTTTGTTTTTACGGTATAGCGATGAAGGGTGAAAAGGCAATGGAGACGAAGATGGGAGTTTGCTTTTGAGTTGATTACGTGTGAGAAATAGCAATTAGGTGTTCACAGTGCACTTCATTTATTTGTTTTTCTTTTGGGGGAGTATTATGCCTTATGGCGTGGCTTTTGAAGCAGTTATTGCAGCTTTTCGTGCTCTTCGCTTTCTGTATGCCGTTGCTTTCTGGGACGATTACGATACCACGGGTTTTTGGAGAAAGCAGCCTTTTCGATTTTAGTCTTCCAGGCATAATCTAAAGTACTGATTTAGACTTTTATTCTTTGGCTTGTTAACTAGATTGTGACTGTTGATGCCTGTAGAAGGTCTGTTTAGCTGGTCGGGCCCATGGTGAATGACTAGATGGCCTACTCGGCCCAGTTGAAGGACTCCTGGAGCATCCCGTGGTCGGTCATATGAGGTAACGAGAGTGATGGCGCTGAGTAAAGTGAAGCTGGCGGCCTCTAAGCGATGCCGGCGCGAAGCGCGGTAGTCACAATATATGACAGTAGTGTATGAGTGGGTGCGAACGATGATGAATGATAATATCAGGCTTAACAGTGCCCCCTTTCGCTTCGGAGAAAGCGATGGCAATAATACTGGGATGGGTCACATAAACATGCTGGTTCATGCTGGGAATGGACTGTAGTGGTTGGTTGCCGCCGTTGCAGTGGATCGCCGTCGCATCACTGTTAGCGGGTGTTGGTGGAGGCCGCCTGCTAAATCTGGAAAGAGGGTCGATTTGCACAGCCCAGTATTGGGAGCTTGACAGTGGTGGTGGTACGTCGAGGGGGCTTTGTGGCGGGGCGGGTACCTTGCAACCAACCACCACTGAACAAGACGCGTGACACTGACAGGCACTTGTACTGGGAATGGCAGGAGGGCCCCCCCCACGACTCCTTCTGCATCACAGTGTAAGCCCACCGCATCAGGTGCGCCTGCCTTATGATTGGCGGGAACTGGCCATGTGAATGAGGCAGCAGCATGAAGTGGAAAAACACATATGAAATGTAGAAAAAGGAAGAAGAAAAAGTCAAATGTATAGCCACAGAATAATTCAGAAATAAACGGCGAAGCACAAATAAACGAATAATCCCAGCAAAGGAAGAATTGACCAGTTGTGATGGCCTGGATCCTTCGCCCTGGCGCTTGGAGCCTGCACGTCATCCCGCGGCTGGCTTACATGCATGTACACCATACCAAAACTCATGAACCGCCGCTCGCAAACCCGAGTAAATAAAACATACCCTTGTCTGTTTCTTTTTGTCTATCAAGCCAGTTGAGGCTTTGCAAATCTGTTCTACAGTGGCTGCTGTGGAAAGGGTTTCAACCTCGTGGCTAATGTTGACCATGCCTTGCCTTTTTATCTCTCCCATCTCTCAACCGCACACACCCCGGTCACATTCAAAGGCCGCATGCAAAAGCCTTTATAATGACTGCTTTGTCCTGTTGACCTGCCCATCACGTACTTTTTTATTTTTGAATCATTATTCATTTTCTTCATTTTCGCTTTGGCTTTCATGCGCTTGACATCCCTGTTTCATACTGCCTCTCACGCTGTCGCTTCCTATTGGTCACCTGTTCTTGTACTTTCTTTCAGTTGATGCCATCATCTGCTTTTTTGCGCGGCACTCTTCACAAAAGTATATTGAACAAGTGCAGTAAGCAGGAATTCAAAGAACAGTCGAATACTAAAGAGAGACGGTCGAATCCTTTCGCCCTGGCTTTCTTTCTCTCTTCTCTCGTCTGATGTATCCCTCCGTCTTTGTACTTGCAACAAACACAACAACTTATTACACCACTTCCCGAGTTTTGCCAGTCAGGCCAAAGCTCTATAGAACACTTTCAGAACAAACTGGCCTCCGGCCGTCGCCAACGTGGGCGCCCAACCGAGCATCCCTAAACTCGAGCCCGACACCAAGAAACGCATGTCCCGCCGCATCACCATCGAGACATCCACTTCTGGCCAGCAATACGTTCACCTCAAGCGCTCCCACTCTCACCATCACCATCCCCGTCCCCACCATGAACCTTCCGAGTACGTGAAGCTCCGTCGTGACGAATGGGTCCGGTTGGTAGATAGGGAGCGCTCTCTCGAAAGCGCAAACCAGTCTCTCCACCATCAGGTTGAGGACTTGAAAGCGAGACTATGTGCCCTCCAAGGAGATGAGGGTCAATTCCGACATACTGTTCAACAGCTAGAATGCCAGATAAATCGACTGGCTACCGATAATGCCGCTCTGCGTCGCTCCCTCGATAGTGCAACAGGGCAATTGTCCGACTCTTACAAGACTGTCGACAAGCTGGAAGGAAAACTGGAAAAGGCTGAGAAGGATAACCACTGTCTAAAGGCAGACAATTCAGATCTCAAGGCAAGAATTCGAGAGCTGTCGAAACAAGTCGGTGATGGCTGTGGCCGGCGAGTGGACGAGTTACGGAAGGATGTCAGTCATTGGAAGGACAGGATGATCTATTGGAAAGAGATGCATGATGATTTGCTAAAGCGATTCAACGAGACCTGTCGGATTTTGGAATGTCGAACGGAAAAGATGCGCACTTATGAAGATATACTAAAGAGAAGGGGTATCATCTGTTGAGATGTGTTGCCAGGGGTATGGTGGAAGGCGTTTTGGTCTGATTTGGTGGGATTAAACAATGTTTGCAATCTGCTGGATCTGAGCTATCTTTTGTATTTTCATGGAATATGTTCTGGGAGTAATTTTGTAAGGGTTCAGCTTGTATCTAGTAATTTGACGGAAAGGATCGTCGGCGTTGTTATTGTTGTTTGAGATGGGCCCTGGGACCCAGCCACGTTACATCGACTATTAGATAGACAAACAAAAAACAAATACAGGAAAAGAGTAAAAACAAACACAGAGCTTACATGGCCAATATTCCAGCCGTAATATCTCAGCAATTAAGTGCCGTTGCCCCATGCTTGTCATATGCCACAGAATTTACCCGACAGGCTTCCGTCGGGACCAGTGGCTTTCTCGCTATATCATTGGGCCGCTTTAAGTCTGACCCCCAAAATGATCTGCGATGAAACCTTGAATACATGCATTTCCCCTCATTTGGTGAATGCTACGTCGCCGGAGAGGATTAAACGTAAAGGATATGAGGTAGCGGAGAATTAATCGCGAACGGACTCGATTTGGAAGTAGATATATAAATCCCCCCCGCACGTCGTCGTCGTCGGGAGCATCATCTTGTCTCCATGATCGCCACCTAAATTCAGATTCAGATCAGACGATTGATAACAAAGATGATTTCCTCAGTTTTGTTCATGCTCGCCGCTGGCAGCCTTGCTGCTCCGTCTAACCAGAACCGAGGAGTAAGATGTTTTAAACTTACATCATGAAGTTTAGCAATGCTAATGCGGGAGCTTGTAGGGTAAATTGCCGACTTTGGGATGGAATTCATGGAACATGTATCATTGCGAAATCGACGAGGCGAAGTTCCTTGCCGCTGCGGAGAAGATTGTTTCAACTGGCCTCAAGGATGCTGGTTACAACTATGTCAACAGTGCGTTTCTTTCTTTCTTTCTTTCTCTCTTTCTTTGCAATTGTAGCCGGCGGTTGAAAGAAGCATTCAGCTAACATTGGCATAGTTGACGACTGTTGGTCAGAAAAGACTGGCCGTGTTAATGGCCACATTGCCGTGAATAAGACTCGATTCCCAGATGGCATTGACGGTCTAGCCAAAAAGATTCACGATATGGACCTGAAGCTTGGCATCTACAGCAGTAAGTTTTAGTGTTCTGTCTTTTGTTCTCTGGATGCATTATCGGGCTGACTGCCATAGCTGCTGGTGACTTGACCTGTGCCGGCTATCCCGCCAGTTTGGGATACGAAGACATCGACGCTGCCGATTTCGCTGCCTGGGAAATTGACTGTAAGTTCCGTTATGCGCACTCTGACTTTGACATATAACTAACTGTATCGGATTAGATTTGAAATAGTAAGAGTGGCACATCTCACGTCACGCCGAATGCATTTTGCTAACAAAGACAGTGATAACTGCAACGTCCCTCCGGATTGGCAGGATCAATACGTCTACTGCAACTCGGACGCTGTCAAGACCGGTCCCAATGGTACCTGCAGCATCGCTCTAGAGCCCCGTCTCGCCCCTCCCGGCTATGACTGGAGCAAATCCAAGTCATACGAGCGTTTCGCACGCATGAGCAAGGCCCTTGCCAAGCAGAGTCGCGAGATTCTTTACAACCTCTGCATTTGGGGTACCGCCGACGTCTTCTCCTGGGGTAAGGAGGTATCCATCGGCTGGCGCATGAGTGGCGACATTTCTCCCAACTGGGGATCTGTAACCAACATTGTCAACATGAACTCGTTCCACATGAACGATATTGGCTTTTGGGCTCACAGCGATGCGGATATGCTCGAGGTTGGAAATGGAGACTTGAACTCCGCTGAGACACGGTCACACTTTGCCCTCTGGGCTGCCATGAAGTCTCCTCTGCTTATCGGCACAGACCTGAACGTCTTGAGCGACGAGAATATTGCAATCCTGAAGAACGAGTACCTCCTTCGCTTCAACCAGGATGACCGCCACAGCAGACCTGCTGCGCCATACAAATGGGGCGTTAACCCCAACTGGACTTTCAACAAGACTCATCCTGCTGAGTACTGGGCTGGTCAGATGAAGGAAGGAACTTTGGTGCTGATGCTCAACACTCTGGATCAGCCTGCTTCGAGAACTGCTGTTTGGAAGGAAATCCCTGGCTTGACTGGCGACAGACACCATGTCACCGATGCCTGGACTGGCAAGGACCTCGGATGTATCGTCGGTCAACTTGAGTATCATGTTGAAGCGCACGATACTGCTGCCTTGGTTGTTAAGGGTAGATGTTAGTTTACTATTGTCTTGCAAGTATGTCAAGTATATAAGCAATGGCCCGTAGCAAATAGGTCATACGTACATTTCACGCAACTAAGCACTTGGCATGCTCCAAGTAAAGAGGCAAATGGTTGTGACAAAGTTGATGCATAAACGAGTACATAGAGTGGTTAAACAAGCAGAGTTAATTAATTTGTTCAGCCGAGACTCAACTCGGTGCGGGATTGGCTTCCGCCCCGGTTTCGGTCGGCGTTGATTTCGCCCACTGTATATCAGGCTTACACTACCACATTCCTAGCCTCACCAGGTAAAACCAGCACAGCCGGATCGTAACTCCTGAGTGCAAACAACGAAGAGTATCACCGGACAAAGGCATATAGTAAAAAATGAAGCTATTTGACAAGATATCAGACAAGATCGCCGACTGGGCAATGCGCCAGCCCGTCTTCTTCACTGGCTCAGCCTCCATACACGGAGACCACATCAATGTCTCTCCTAAAGGCCTCGCAGATTCGCACTTTGCCATCTTTGATGCAAACACTTGTGCATACATCGACCGCACAGGATCGGGTTGCGAGACTATCTCTCATGCATACGAAAATGGGAGACTGTGTCTCATGTTCATGAGCTTTGGCAACATGCCGCGCATTCTTCGATTCTTTTGCAAGGCTAGAGTCATAGAAGCTGGCCATCCAGACTATGAGATGTGGCTCAGGAAGATTGCGAGAGGGAAGAGAGAGACTTTTGAAGGCGCAAGGGCCGTGATTATCGGACATGTTTGGCAAGTTCAGACGTCGTGTGGATATGGTGTGCCGAGGGTCAAGATGGGTTTGTATAGGCAGGACGAGGACGAGGAACCAGTACCAATGGAGAAGCTGTTAATGCGAGGTGCCGCTACAGATAGAAGGCTGGACGAATTGTGTGTATTCGAGGAACGCCCGACAATGGACAAAGATCACCGTTCCCAGTCGGAGGAACAGCTGGCGCTGTATCGAGCTCGGAATAACGCGAGGAGCATGGATGGCTTGCCTGGACTACGGACTGCGAGAATAGCGAGTGGCGAGTGGCTTTGGGTGGGCAATGCGGTCGCTTCTGTTAAGACACTATATGCAGAGAAAAGATCTGTAGTAACTGGTTTCCTCCTGGCGGTATTTATGTATTTTGTGCTGGAGCTTTTGGGCATTCTACCACGCAAGAAATGATAAGTATTACCGGACAGTGCTGGTGGATTATGGCTTCTCAAATAAGATGTTTAATTCTATATATGTGTCTCTGCATCGCCGCCTGACGTCGCTGCTGGCAAATGTCAAGACATTAGTCAAGGTAGCAGCCTGCCGACGTGACGCGGCGGAATTGAAGTCTAGCGGCTTGTTGCGAAGCTGCGTAGCGCCCATGCCCTGTAAATAACCTGTAAATAAGGTTCTAGACACGGCTAGTAGTGTTTGTTTGGAGCCAGTGATACTATGTGCTTCATTCATCCAGATTCGCCTGTAGCGGGAGCGGCTGCTGGTGTTGGTGCACCACAGGCGGCTTGTCCATTTGTGTTAGCATTGGCTTTGCCACCTCCCCCTCGCCCACGTCGGCCCCTGCTGCTCTTGTCCTTCTCTCCGGTATTGCTTGTCGCGGAACCAGTGGCATTTGCCGCCTTCTCGGCTGGTTTCTTATCCTTGCGTTCCACAATATGTACTGAACCTTGGGCGACTGTCACAGGGCTGGCGCCGATAGCTTTGACGAGGCTTTCATGATCTGCAAAGTCAACATATGCAAATGCTTTACGTTTGTCTACTTCAACAGCCGTAACTGCTCCAAAAGCCCCCAAAGCTTCTCTGAGTGCCGCTTCGGTTACGCCTTGCGATGTATTGACATGCTTTACGAAGGCTTTCGTGGCATCGGCAGATACTGCTGCTGGTTTCTTCTGCGAGGCTTTTCCTGACTTTGCATTCTTATCTGTGTTACTTATGCTTCCTTTAGTCGCCGTAGGTTGCGTCGAATTGGCAGTGATTGACTCTGCAGCAGGAGCTGGGGTGGTTGTCTCAGCTCCCTTCTTCAAAATCGTGGGAGGGTTGGCCGCGGTGGGCTGCGAGTCGACTGCTTTGGCCTTGTCCTTGCCACCGCGGCCCTTTCGACCACCTGAAGCAGCCTGTGACTTGACATTTGTCGGCGTACCTGGGCGATTCTTGCCATTCTGTGTCCCAGCACCTTCGGGAACAGTCGCTTCAGTATCCTTCTTTTCCGGCACTGCTGGCGTTTCCTTGACTTCGGTGGGTTTGGTAGTTGCGTCTGCCTTCGCAGCATCTTGTCTTGCTCGTCGATGCGCAGTTCCGGGGCTAAGACCGAGATCGCGCTGCAGGATACGAGCAGCTGCAGCGATGTTAGCCCGACGGCTTTTGGGCGCATCTTGGCTGGACGCTGCAGTGGCTTCGCTGGCGGCCTTTTGTGCCGCATCTGCGGCTTTCTCCTTTTCTGTGGCTGGTACCTTTTTGGTCAGAATCTTTACTGACTCCTTGCTCGCCTTATCCGCCTTGTTAGACTTCGAATCCTTGCCCTTCTTCTTGTCATCCTCCTTTGAGCCCCCTTTGCCCTTTTCGCCACGCTTTTTCGAATCTTTGCCTTTGTTTGCCTTTTTCTCCTTTAGGAATTCAATCAAAGGTGTGGTCATCACAGCAGGTTCTGCTTTGGAAGCTTCGTCGTCATCTCCTTCGGGATCCTTTGGCAACGGCGCGGGATTCGCGAGTTCTTCCAAGAATGCCATAAATTCGGGGTCTTGGTCGATGGTTCCCGCACGAGAGTCGGGTTTGCGTGGATTTAATGGAACCTTTTTATAGACTGCGAACTCTAGAGACGGTGGTCCAACAAGAGATGGACTGGTGAATGTCGCTTTGGCGTCTTCCCATGTAGCTGCTCGAACATTCTCGTCAAGAAGTATCAGGTCTTCTCTTTTCATTAGGTGGATGTAGGCTCTCGCAGGGCGAGACGGTTTTGAAGGACTGTAAAAGGGTCAGCAAACTGTAGCTGGCGGAAAAGGTGGTGAGACTTACTCCGAAGAAATTTTACCTGTGCCATAAGACATCCAATCGACTCTGCCTCTGCCCACAGTCCATTCTTCACCAAGGATGTTCAAAAATTCATCCTCCGTCATACCAGGAGGCAAACGGCGTATAACAACCTTTACTCCTTCAATCTGTGGCTTTGGCTTTGGCGCCTTAGGCGCCTTTGGCTCACCATCACCTTTCTGCATCAAAGTCAGCTCCTGAACGGTCCTTCTTTGCGCGAGCAAGGACGAAGCCTAACACACCTGAGAAGCATCGTGTTTTCTCGACCCACGCCCTCTTCTCCTTCCAGATCTACCTTCACTCTTCGGCTGAATAGATAAAACGTTAGGTTCCTGGCTGCTCTCTGATCTGTTTGCTTCACGCCAGGCTGAGTACTCACCTTGGCAGACTCACTGCCCTGGTCCGTACCAGCAGCGGTAGTGCCGTTGGTCCTGCGACTCAGGACTTGAGGAGCTGTTGGAGGCATTGCGCATTCCGTCCAACTTTGTAACCGTAGATGACTCCTGAATGACAAATTGGTGCTGTGATGCTCATCTCAAATTCAACTTTACAGCGCCTGCTCCCACTGTAGCACTGTATCGCCCCACCTGTCGGAAGTGGAGCCGGCTTTGGAGGACCTACTACCCAAACTCGAATCACAGGCAAGTGTCATGGTGTAAATTGCGAAAGAAGAATGCAATATTGTAGGCCAATAAAAAGCAGATGCGTCCAATACATATGTTTCGGTTTTCCTTGTAATTTTAAATCATTGTCACATAAACGCTTGTAGGGAAGCATACAAAGACATCTCTCCGAAGATGATCCGATACTCCTTGTTTCTGACGCTGTTGACCCACATCGTTGCAGCGCCTAACACCCTCCAGGCTGGTGCTGTTATCATAACCAGCATCACGCCGACCAGCACTTTCGAGCATCCTCCGCCAAACTTGCTCTCGCTATCATTGCGCAGGGCTTTGCGGTATCGAACATGACAGCAAACGTCCCCCGACCAGGTCCTGCGAACCTGTCTCCCAATGCAGGCTTAGATGAATGGCTGGAAGAGGCGAAGCAGTGCCATTACCTCCCCGAGAGGGCGATGAAGGAGCTTTGCGAGAAGGTCAAGGAGATCTTGATGGAAGGTACTTGAGATGCTTTCGCGCCGAGGACGGTGGGGTATGAAAGCTAACCAGATATAAGAGTCAAACATACAGCCAGTGTGTACTCCGGTGACGGTATGCGGTGACATCCACGGCCAATTCTACGACTTGCTGGAGCTATTCCGAGTGGCCGGCGGCATGCCGGGTGAGACCGATATTCAAGCCCCCCAGACCGCGACAACCGTTATCAATCCAGAAGATATCGAACCCCCTAGCGAGATTACAAATCCCAGATTGCGAAAGAAACTCCGGTCGCCGACGGGAGACACTAGCGCCGAAGTGACCGAAACTGAAGACGAGGGCGAAGAAGGAACCACTGAGAATAAAGTCTCCAACCCTAGCTCGTCTGCTGTCACATCGTCGCAGAGTGCCCAGACTAAGTTCATTTTCTTGGGCGACTTTGTGGACAGAGGCTACTTTAGTCTGGAGACGTTCACCCTGCTCATGTGCCTCAAGGCAAAGTAAGTTGCTCCTCTAATGGCTGTACGAAGTCCGCACCTAACTAGGAGTAGATACCCTGATAGAATTGTTCTCGTACGCGGCAATCACGAATCACGACAAATCACACAAGTATATGGCTTCTATGAAGAATGCCAAACGAAGTACGGCAACGCATCTGTTTGGAAGGCCTGTTGCCATGTTTTCGACTTCCTCGTCCTTGCCGCCATTGTAGACGGAGAGCTGCTTTGCGTCCACGGCGGACTTAGCCCTGAGATCAGAACGATAGACCAAATCCGAGTAGTTGCCCGCGCGCAAGAAATCCCCCACGAAGGCGCATTCTGCGACCTGGTGTGGTCAGATCCAGAAGAGGTAGAAACGTGGGCTATCAGCCCGCGTGGTGCCGGTTGGCTGTTTGGAGATAAGGTTGCGTCGGAGTTTAACCATGTTAATGGGTTGAAGCTGATTGCAAGAGCACATCAGCTCGTAAACGAAGGATACAAGGTAAGTTAGCCTAGCTCTTGAGGATGCATGGACATGCGACTAATCTTGTTACAGTATCACTTCAACGAAGGATCAGTAGTGACAGTATGGTCTGCACCGAATTACTGTTACCGTTGCGGAAATGTTGCCTCAATTATGACGGTGGACAAGGATCTGAACCCTAGATTTAGCATCTTCTCAGCGGTGCCAGACGAGCAGCGACATGTACCGGCCAGCAGGAGAGGCCCTAGCGATTATTTCTTGTGATGAACTTGCATATATATGACGGGAAAGGGGATGTTTGACGCATGTAAATTAGATCCGGTTGATATCCAAATAAATGAACTTGCATGAAGCCTTGTTCTCCTTGCTTGGTGAAAAATGGTGTTGCATCACGCGAGCGAGCTTGTCGCTGGAAGTGGTTGCATGTGGCTCGGCGGATTCGCAAGACTGGTGGAGTCGTTTGAAATTCCTCACACTTCAACCTCTAAACTTCTCCCACTCGCAGCGTGAAGTCCGCATTCGTCAGGACGATGGACTCGAAAAGAGTTGAAATCGAGTTGAACATTTGAAAATGCCCAAAACTGCGACTCACAACCCTGTCCAAGAAGCTGTACAGGAATGGCTTACGCGATTGCAACTTGAGAGCAGCGCCGACGTCCGGGATGAGCTTCTCAAAACAGCTCCAAAGCGATTCACAATCTATGAGCCTATGGTGTTGTTACCGTCCGGGAGCTTTACGTCTCCAGAGTGGACGAGACTACTCAACAAATGCGATGAGGATACGAAGTCATCCCTTTGGCGGTTGATGCTCGAAGAGTTATCCAGAGTTGGAAAAGTTGGAATGAAACCACTTACAAACCTAGCCATTAACCAGGGCATCCCCCTCCACAAGGACGGAATAGGAGAAGAAAATGTGTTACGCAGTCCAACAGGGCTTCAGATGCTCCACGGTCATTTTGGACCCGCCACCACTTCGGAGGAGCAACCAAGCGCACATGCATTTGACGAGGCATTCTGGGTCACTACAAGGCAGAACCAGATCCTCCAGATATGGGCGCCGCGATGGACCATGTTCAGTAGAGGCAACGTGAAAGAGAAAACCAGACTACTTCAATTTGAGAAAGCGCCCAAGTCCGGACCAACAGTTTGGGCTGTAGACATGTATGGTGGCATTGGGTACTTTGTCTTCTCGTATGCCCGCTTAGGGATGAGAGTGATCTGCTGGGAACTAAATCCATGGAGCGTTGAGGGTTTGCAGCGCGGTGCGTTGGCGAATAAATGGAAAATAAAGGTCATTCGGGGCAACGACCTCGACTTGCCTACTGAACAACTCATGCAGGGAGACGAAGCTATCACGGTGTTCCAGGAAGACAACCAGAAGGCCCTCGGGCGCATTAAGCAAATGCAGAAGTTTCAGATTGCAAGGGACATCCGGCATGTCAATTGCGGCTTTCTACCTACCAGTGAGCCTACTTGGCGTGCTACTTGGGAGATGACGCGACACAGCACGACATCTTACCTGCATCTACATGAGAACGTGGGAGTAGACGATATCAAGGCCCGACAGTCTGCAATTCAGGCCATTTATACCGACTGGAGCACTGATAATCGTTCAAGAGTACCACTCGCAAATCATGTTGAACAGGTTAAAACATATGCGCCAGGAGTGTGGCATTGTGTCTTTGACGTCTATATTAACAATAATGGATAATAAAATACGCACCCTAATAATTTCAGATCATCCCATCGTTTATACACTCTTTCCGTAACCCTTTCTCCACGCTGTACTCTCTAAACACCTAGTGTAACAGTCTATTGGCGGCGGAACATGGCTGGTATATTAGCCTCGATGATGGGCAGCTTCTCCATCTCCTCGATTCTGTGCTCCTCATCCTCCATCTCTTCATGATGTTTGAAGTGTGCAATATCCTCAGGATGCGTCAAGTCCTCAAGTTTTGTGTTTTCGTCGTGGTACTTCTCCCAGTGGTGGATTTCATACTCGTACTCGTCGTCGCCATGGTGACCTGGTCCAAAGCCAAGATCGGGTAGCGTAGCTCCTCTGCCGATGAAGTCTGCCCACTCTATGCGGCTAATGGCACCGTCGTCATTGGTATCTATTCTGCTGAGGACTTCACGGACGGCCTCGTCTTTGCGGTCGTGGGTGACGTGCTTGTTCGATTCGTCCATCAAGCCGTATGTGCGCATGATTTCGTCTGAGCGCCAGAAGCCGTCGTCATCGTAATCGTGAAGAGCGAAGAAAGACCCCGTATCCCAACCATCTACGCGGTGCTCCTCGGCCATATGTCTCGTCATCCAGTTCGGGTAATCCTTCTTCGCTTCTGCGCCGTATTGGTCGCTGTTCGCGGCAGCGGCGCAGACCAGTGTCGCACCGACAAATGCCTTGAAATACATCGTTCTCGGGGCGGATTATGGAAATGGACTAATCGGTCGAACGGTAGGATGTACAGGAATGATGCTTTACGCAATTGGTTTGATAATTGAAGAAGAATAGCAATGCGATTGTTTGGTGGACAATGACGAAAGGTGTCTTGGGAAGATCAACCTGGGCCCCACCTCGACCCCTGGCCGTTTTTAGGAGATGCACCTGGTAGCGCCACTGAGAGCCCATCCAAGGTAGGTACCTACAGAGAGCTGGCCAGGTTTAAGACCTCGTATTACTTAAAAACACAAAAAAGAAGGACAAAATTAAGGCCTATGTCTATAAGCTAACCCTAGTTATGGGCGCTTAATGGGAAAGGAAGCAAAATATAGATTTATGAGCATCGAGGCTTGGCAGAAGCAATCTAAGAAGCTATTCCGTCTGGGACGAGATATGCGAGTAGCTGGCTTGCTGGTTACTGAACATGTGCAATTGCAACATCACGAACAAAATCCATGGCTCGAACGGACAGCATGGAGTACATATTTCATATAAATATTTTCCAAGTTTATTGTATTTAGTTGTCTGTGAATTGCAGCCATTCTCAGTGGTTAATGCAGCCCCGTGATTTGGCGTCATAGCGCTACCCACCATCAACGCGTCCACCGCGTCCACAGGCTAGTTTCACCATTCTCGACTACGAGCAAAGATATCGTCGTCATCAGCAAAAATGAGCAAACAAGTAGAGCTTGCGCTCCTGTCACTGATGCCAACATATGGCAAGGATCTACCTCCACAGCTTATTGAACTTGCGGGATCACTGCTCGCCCAATCTCGCGACCGAGCCAGTGCGTTGAAGCAAGAAGAAGAGGTCGCTCGCCATTATGCTTGCGCAAATATAGCTTGCGATAGGTTTGTTTTTTTAGTCTTCGTTTGGTTTTATTCTGACTAATTCCCATATAGACTCAAAATTTCCCTTGATCTTCCTACAGTAGTGCCGCGACCCCCAATTCCTCCACGAATTTACAAGAGACTTTACACGCACCTTGATAACATCTTGCCTAATCCTTCCTCGAGTCGCCGCGCTTCCAGTCGAGTACGTACCCCAGTAGCGAAATTCAGCATAGAGGAATCTCCCGCTCGACCACTTCCGTCGCGAGGTACTCCATCAAAAGACCAAAGCTTAGCTCAATTCCGTTCCGCGAATAGCCCTTCCACACGGCACAAGACCTCCGCCAGATTTGAAAGTGCGCCCTCAAAATCTGGACTTCGGCCATGGATAGCTCCCGTAGCGAGATTCTTCTGTCATGAAACGGACAACAAGCGACTGGCTCCTACGATACTGGCTGGAATGGATCATGTTACCAGACAAGCCGTGCAAACCGAAGACGAATGGGTTCGAGAGCACACAACGAAAGCACTAGTATCCATATACTTTTTTGTCATGATGCGAGTAAAAGCCCTTTCCTCGGCAGAAATCGACGGCAAGAAAAGCTACGTTGCACTGCGCAAGGAGATCGTGGAACTATTGTGTCGTGCTCGAAATGACGTGACTTTCACTGGAGCAGAGGATGACGGTGCATGGGATGGCTACACAATTTTAACGCTGAAAGATTTTGACGATGCCATTGCATACGCCAAGGAGCAAACCTGGTTTGAGAGCGATTGGTTCGAGGGTATAGCTGGTGTCGTCAAGTCAGATACGGATACCAGGATGGCCGATGCTGAAACCTTTGACGGAGCCGACGAACCTGTTCGAAGAGCAGATACAATGTTCCAGGACAAGTTCGACTTCCTCAGCGAATCGAGACGATCAGATTTTAAGATTTGGAAAGAGAGACAGTTGACGCGCATAACGGAGCTCTCGGTAACAAACGGCGCCATGGAGGTTGATTCTCACTGAGAAGCAAATATCAGTAATAAATGGCTATTACGAACACAATATTGGCGCCAGAAGTCCGATTTAAATTGAATAAATAGGATTGTATGTTACAACACTAACCAATCTTACCGGGAACCACAGGGTGACCAGCACTTAAACCACCATCCACAGCCCACGCCTGTCCGTTGACATAGCTGCTCTCGTCACTGCCCAGGAACAGGGCAACGCGCGCAATCTCATCGGCGCGACCACCGCGCTTCATGGGGTTCAGCTGACCAATCTTCTTCTCTGTGCCACGTGCACGAGCAGCGTCGTACACAGGAGCTGTCATACCGGTCTCGATCAAACCGGGGCAGATGGCATTGATGCGGATGTTGGTGCCAGCGAGCTGGTATGAAATGGACTGAGCTAGCGAGATGACGGCTGCTTTGGATGCAGAGTAAGGTGTGGATCCAGCGTTGGAGCGAATGCCGGCGACAGAGGCAGTACCAATAATGCTACCGCTGGCGTGCGGCTTCTCGGCAGAGGTCTCCATCATGGCAGGAGCAGCGTACTTGGCAGCGAGGAATACACTGCGAAAGTTTAGTAAGCCGAGTCCCAGGAGGATTCTGGGTGGTTGAGTAACGTACCTGAGAGTGTTGGTCTTCATAATAGACATGAATTCGTTATCATCAAAGTCGGTAAACAGAGTAGGCTTTCCTGCCACGCCAGCGTTGGCAAAGAAGACATCAAGTCGCTTATACTTCTTCATGGCATCGTCCACTATCGCCTTAACTTCCTTTTCATCAGCAGCATCGAACTGGCGGGTGTGTACTTCGACAGAAGGGTACGCGGCGTTGATCTCCTTCTTGTGGGATTCGAGATGGGTGCCGTCGTAGTCGCAGATATAGATGGCCTTGGCGCCGCTCTCAGCAAATTGGTGGGCTGAAGCTCGACCGATTCCCATAGGAGAGTTGGCACCTGTATGGAGTATTAGAAATTGACTCAAACAATCTCGGTTGCAGAACTGTACCAGTAATGATAACGACCTTGCCCTGGACTCTGGGCGCATTGGAAGCTTGAGCAACTCTTTGGATTGGAGGCAAGCCAGTGCTGCTGCCAGAGCCGGAGCCCGACTGGAGCTGCTGGCCGATGGCCTGGATTCGACGCTGCGCTTGATCCGACATTTTTACAATGATGCTTCTGCCTCCGCGAGATCCGTCAAGAGTGAAGAATGGAGGAAAGGGAATGAAAACAGTTGTCGACGCTGAGTGCTTAGTAGTTGTCCATTCTCCACCAATTAGCTGGGCTGCGCCGAGGTTGAAAGGCCGTGCGATTACTCCGCTGTCCGGCGGGCAGAAGCCACTAACGGAGCAGATAAGTTTCTGGGGAACAGGCGCTGTACAGCAGTCGTGCGTGCTGCTGTAGGTTGGGACGCATGGGGCAACAGTCCCCGTAGCGATCTTCCACTAGCGTTGAGGCCAGGGCCTCTTGTCAACTCCGACGGACATTCCGCGGTTGGGGCTGGGCTAAATGCAACAAGGACGAATCGGAGCGAGTTTTGGGTCGTCGCGAACCGAGGGCCTTTGAGGATTTAACTGTAAGTGGTTGGAAATCGCAGAGACGGCTAGTATAGTCGATGAAGTGAGAAAGCCGCGCATAGACTTCTTGGAGAATGTACATCTCTCTACAACGCCAAGATGAGTCGCCGGCGACATTCATTATGAAGGACGAGCATTTGATGCAAAGCAGAGAGCCTTCTCATTGACATGTCGGCATGCAACTCAGGCTTGCCTACAGCATTGGCATCACCACAACCACCTAAGCCAAGAATGATCGCTCTCGTGATCAAAAAATTGCCAAACAATGGAAAAATACGTGGCCTGTATTCCCAAGATGGGCATCTATTTCCACCACGTCGCCACACCTCGCACTCGCGTACAAACCAGATTACGCCAGCAGCGATGCTCGTGAACTCATCCCTTTGATTGGCCACTTCACCAAGATGAACACAAACCCCTCGCTTGATTTGCCGTGTCACAAATTCCAGAAACAAACGGAATACAACAACACCTCTCGAGTCAAATCCTCATGCGGTGAAATGACCTGAAAATGGAGAAGACGCAGGTAGCCGCTCTGCGCCGCCGTATACCCAATCACACACAAGCCACAGCCGCCGCCGTCAATTACCAAGCAGGAGTCGCAATCTGGATGTATTAAAGCCATTGATTATGGCTTTAATCGTTCATCCGTCACCGACACTGTCTTGGTTTCAATATCGCGCAAATGGGTCACCTGAAGTTATGTGAGTGTTTCGATTCAGATCAAGGTGAAACTGGCTCCGCGCAACGCCTTGCGCAACCAACGCCCCCCTGACAAACCTTTTTAAACGCTGCAAGAAGAGAACAGGTTGCAACCCGGCGGAAACCCCTGTAACCGAAAATGCTGAGGTACACCTGGCTTCACCTGCATTAGTGTGAATGGTCATCATGGGGCCTCGTTCGGGTCGCGGAGCACGAAGTAGGTAAGAATTGGTTGACCGCATTGCTAGCCAGAGTTACACAGATTGCTTCGAAGTATTTGATTCTTATGCAGCGAGAGGTAGTCAATCATTACGCCTTCCTTGTAAACAAATTCATAAGACTCGGCCTTGTAGTTCCTCTTCCCAATAATACCCAGCCCTCATCAAAGACTAAATGACGTCTAATATAAGTCCACATCACCAAGTTCATGGGCCAAGGCAAACCCAACGCCACTGCAGCTCGGTGTCACTCTGAATGAGACAATGATTCCCTCTCGCATCAACATCGATATAGATTGTCCCTCCCCTGTGGCCACTAGAAACCCCTGCTCATGACCATTTGCGTATTCGCACAACTCGCGTCTGATGAACTCCTCTCCCGCCTGGATCTTCTCTCATTGGCTCCATGCAGCCGAGCCACCATCAAGGCGTTGCCTTGTCGAAACCAACATCTCGGGTCCCTGCAAGTCTCTTTAAGCTCTGTCTTCCAATCCTTTCTTCCCCTTTTCCTTTCAGCTCTGTTGTCGACAATCTATCCTTCCATCACTCTTCTACCTGCTGTTCCTCAGTTTCATCTTGGCGGATAACGTTGCCCTATTTGGCACAACATGTACGAGCCTGTGACTAAACGAAGTTATGAATGCCGGCCCAGAGCTTGGGGGTTCCTTGCTACAGATATCAAAGATGCTCCGGCATGCATCATGGGCTGCCGAGACAGATTCTGGACATTGCTTGCGCCGGAAAATGAGACATTTGCAGATATATGCCAGGTGCTCTCCGAGAAAAGCAGTCACAGACGGGATGCGATCCTGAACTCTGTATATTGCTGCGATGCTCAGATTTGCGGCGTTGACAACTTACTTGGAAGTGGTCGGGATCGTGAGTACACTCTGGTGGCCCTGTCATTCGCGAGCTAATACGATGCAGCCAACATCAACTGGCTTGTCCGTAACTGCAACGGGTAAATTCCTAGCTGACCATGAAACTCACAACAACTAACCTATTCAGACTAGGATACCTCTCTATCATTGACCCAGGACCTCCAAGCTTCAAACACCTCTGTGTTATCGATGCCATCAATCGTGGCCCTACTTGCTCAACAACAACCTCTACAATACCAACGACATCACCAACTCTCTCCATACCTCATTCCACACCCCCA
This sequence comes from Simplicillium aogashimaense, assembly GCA_028455935.1. Classification (NCBI taxonomy): domain Eukaryota; kingdom Fungi; phylum Ascomycota; class Sordariomycetes; order Hypocreales; family Cordycipitaceae; genus Simplicillium; species Simplicillium aogashimaense. The sequence continues at coordinate 1,469,506 of CM052010.1, read as the reverse complement.
AACAGCCTGACATCCACTTCCTTATCAACGCCCACAATGTCCACAACCATTTCGAGATCTAGCATACAGGATCCATCGCTAATAGCCAGCTTAACGGGGAAAAGCAGCAACGCAAATGGAAATCTCCCCAGCGACTCAAAGATTACCATTGCCCTTACAGTTAGCGTAATATGTATCGCCATATTCGTAGCCCTTGTCTTCTTGTTCTACCGCCGATCAAAATCACGATCAAAATCACAGTCAAAATCGGCAGACACAAGACTTCTTCAACAAAGCACACCGAGTCCACATGTACAAACACCAGTCGAACCACTCTCGCCCCTTGCGTCTCCTGCAATATCCTACACGGCAGCAGATGGCATACCACTAACACCGCCTCCGAGACTACAGGACCGTCGGTTTATTCATTCACAATCAGACGGCATCTCACCGCTCCAAAGAAACAGACGCAACGGGTTTCACGTTCCACTTGGTGCGTCAAGACATACAGAGTCAGAAGGTGCCAAGGGCGGGAACGATAGCAGACAGAAGAGGCCGCAGAGTCTCGCGTCTGATCCCCCATCATTAATCAACCCGTTCCCATCTCCGATATGGACAGCAAATGCGACAGAAGTACGTCCAGAAGATATAGGCGTCGCCAGGGACTTTCCACCACCTCGAACCTCACAGGCGCCAAATACAAACCAATTACGACCAAATAATGATTCATCGCCGTCACGAAAGCGAGTCCGAAGTCCAGTATTAGATGAAAGAGATTTAGAAATGTTAGGAGGAACGTACAGACCGACATAGACTAATGGGTTTAAATTCAATATATTACCTATAATTTGTTTTCCATTCTACTTCATTCTTCCCATTTTAAAGATCAAAGCCTTTGATCGACTCAGCAAGATCCGTAATACTCTTCTCGATGTCAATCCACTTGATGCCCAACAAGTTGGTAGTCTCGTCATTGTTGAATTTGAACGACTTGTCCGCAGGGTTGGATTCTCCGCCTTCGACATCTGGGCCGGGCACCTTCGCCGCAAAAGCAGGCACGTTCTTGCGAATAACTGCAGGAAGCTCGTTGTTAGAGAAGCGCCCCGAAACGGCAAAGAGCCTCTTGCCGCCAGCTTCGGGCTTCTCAAATGCCCCAATGTGTGCGGCAGCTACATCGCGCACATCCACAAAGATATCCACAGGTCCTGTGGCGGGAATGTTCTCCTTCCAATCACCACGCAGCAAGGCCACAACACGCTCATTAGACGTGTTGATAGCATCAAGTGTAGCGAGATGATGGACCACAGGGCCAAACACAAGAGGAGGGTTCACAGTCACCAAGTCAAACTTGGGTTTCTCCTTTGCAATGAAGTCCCAAGCCGCCTGCTCAGCAACAGTCTTGGACACTCTGTACGCGGTAGGCTTATTCTTGTGGATGTCAGCCAAGGTGTTGGGGTTCCACGACTTCTCCGTGAAGGTTGTGTTGCTGTCGAGAAGCTTGTCGTTGTCTAGAATGGCGGCAAAGGATGAGGTAACTACGACTCGGCGCACGGTAGGGGCGTCGCGGTGGATGGCGCGCAGGATGGATGTCGTGCCAATCAGAGCAGGGTCAATCAGCTCTTTTTGCGCATCAGTCCACTTGTAGTGGAAAGGGCTAGCAGTGTGCAGGACAACTTCGATGCCAGGCGTCTTGGCCACCTCGTCAAAGGCATTTTCTTGCGCAATGTCGGGGACGATAGCAACTTGGAGGCGGTCGGACTGAGCCTTGTGTGCGTCGAGAATCTTTTGGGCCTTTTCCTGGGTACGAACTGTGGTAACGACCGAGTGGCCCTTTTCAAGAAGCTGCTCAAGAATATGAGCTTTTCAAGAGTTAGCTTACGGAGAACATCGTCTATGACTACAAATCCTGCCGCATTACTATCAACTTACCAGCAATGAAGCCAGAGCCACCTAATGCACAGTTAGCAGGTCCAATTGAGGAGCAAGGTATTCTCAGATACACGTACCTGTGAGAAGAACTTTTGTCATTTTGAACGTGTTCACTTTTCGAGTATAGGTTTTCTGAAGTCGCAGTGACTAAGAAGTAAGCAACTTTATCAACAATCGCTAACCAAAGCAACATCAGACCGAGGGGTGACCAGCTGCTCGTAGCTTTATAGCCGACTCTTTGGCCTGACGTCAACATGAATCCCCCACCAAAGTTCCCCCACTATCCATTCATTGTTACCCACCAACACCTCAATGCAGCACGCCATCAATTACAAATACAACTAGCACGGAGATAGCGCAATTAGCGGCATTTATTCTAATTTTTGTTAAACAAGTGAAAAATGAAAAATGAAAAAATGAACTTTGGAAATATGCTAGTTTGGATATAAATGGACAAAAGAGCCCGCTATTTCAATGGGCCTTTATGGTTACAATTATACACAGCTTAGTTGCTGACAATGATGATGGTACGCTGATGATGATTCGTGACGACGCCCATATCTCTAACTCGTTCGCCTGGCAGTTTGACCCCTTTTCCCTTTTTTCCTGTCTTTGAATGTCCGTAGTCCAATAAAGTGCTTGCGTAAAACAAAGAAGAGGAAGATGCCGCTGTCAAACTATTGAGCGGCAGGTGGTGGTGATTCAGGCGGTTGCGGTTGCGGTACCCCGAGGCCGGGGGGCTGCGGTGTTTCTTGAGTAATTGGAAGAACCAACGGCCCCTTTGGTATTGTTGGCTTTCCAGGTAGCGACTCGCCGCGGATCACCATTTCGACCTCGTTCTTGTCAAGCGTCTCGTACTTGACCAAGGCCTGGGCGAGTAGATCAAGCTCCTTGCGTTTCTCCGTCAAGAGTCGACGAACATCCTCGTATGACTTCTTCAAAGACGTTTGTACTTCGTTCTCAATAATTGATTTGGTTTCAGAGCTCAGGTTTTCGTATCGGCGGCCATATTCGACAGGTCCTAGTTTACTAGACATGCCGAACAGGGTCACCATCATGAAACTCAAATCTGTGGCTCGCTCCAAATCCTATAAACCAGTTAGCAGTTGTAAATAAGTTTTGAGGAGAAACAAGTTCACTTACGCTTGATACACCAGATGTCACCTTGTCGTCCCCGTACTGCATCTCTTCGGCCATCTTTCCTCCCAACAGAACACGGATGTTGGCCATGTACTCCGCCGCGGTCATAGAGTGCTTATCCATCTGAGGCACTCCGGCAGTGTGACCCAGAGAAGGGCCCTTGGGAAGGATAGTGACCTTGTACAGATTAACGTGGCTCTCCTTATCAAAGAGCTGCACAAGAGCATGTCCAGCCTCATGGTAAGCAGTCATCTCCTTCTCCTTAGGAGATACAATCATGGATTTCTTCTCAGAACCCATGGTAATTCTGTCAAAAGCCCATTCGAGGTCGTCCTTGGAGATTTCAGCAGCTCGAGCACGACTAGCGCGAAGGGCAGCCAAGTTCAGCAAGTTCTCAAGTTCAGCACCAGATCGACCAACAGTTCGAGCAGCAACGGCTTGAAGATCAGCCGCAGGAGAGAGCTTGATCTTCTTGGCGTGATGCTTCAAGATCTCCAGACGACCACGTACTTCAGGTAAATCGACATTGATGTGTCGGTCGAAACGACCGGGTCGAGTGAGCGCCTTATCCAGCAAGTTGGGCAAGTTTGTGGCTCCCATGATTATCACCTTGGTTTCGTTATCGAAGCCATCAAGTTCCGTGAGCAGCTGGTTCAGAGTCTGTTTGGCGTGAGCCTGGTCCCTGGGGTTTCGCTTTCCACCAATGGCGTCCAATTCGTCAATGAAGATGATGGAAGGAGACTTTGCCTTGGCCGCAGTAAACAACTCACGAACTCTCTTAGCTCCGACACCAACAAAAATCTCGTCAAACTCACTTCCAGACATGTAGAAGAAAGGCACACCAGATTCTCCAGCAACGGCTCGAGCAAGAAGCGTCTTTCCAGTACCAGGGGGGCCAACGAGTAAAACTCCCTTTGGAAGCTTGGCTCCGAGGTCAGAAAAGCTGTTGGGGTCGCGAAGAAATTCAACAACTTCTTGGAGTTCATCCTTGGCTTCATCACAACCGTGAACATCATCGAATCGCGTCGTTTGCTTCTCAGCTTTGACCTCTGAATCGGTCTTGCCGCCGGATCCACGTCGCAGAGTACTCAAGGTTTCAATCAAAATTGTCACAGCCGCAAAGCAGAGGTAGGTGACAACGACAAACGTGGCCAAAAACTTGATCCAACGGAAGATGAACGATCGAGTGGATTCCTGTACTACAACGTGGATGGGCTCGCCCTTGGTTCGTCCGGCACCGTTCGTAGCATGACTAGCAGCTGCCTGTCCAATGGCAGCTCCATTGGGAACCCATTGCCCACCAGCGGCTGGAGCAACGTGCGTTCCATAAGTGGTGGCAATGTTGTTGGTACCGGCATTCAGAGCGCCGAGTGCCTTTCTATAGACTTCATCGGTAGCGGGGTTGGTAGCAAATCGTCCGGACTGGTATCGCTCGACAAGAATTCCGGGCATGTTGGCGCGTAGCAGGAGTTGATAGAAGGCGTTTTGCAAGTTCGCATTACCGGGGTTGCGGTTCGCGGATTCTTCGGTGCTTGCCAGCTGGTTCCGTGAAATGCCATTGGCAGACCCAAAGAATCTCGTTTGGAGCGCAGAGTGCTTCTGGATATTTGATCCCATCAATCCTGGTAGTTGAGTCGTTCCATAGTTGGCAGACTGGGCGAATAGCCTCACAAGAGACGAACTAGGTGCGACTACGCGACGCAGACCGAGGCCGAGGGCAGAGGATCGAGCAGACGCCTGAAAACGTCGGCCGAGAATCTCCGCTACAGCCGTCATTTTTGCGGTTGTCGAAGTTCAAGACGGGAGTCTGTTGTGATTGAGGGTTTGCGACAAATGAAAAAAAGTCGGGAGAGCCCGTGAAGAACGGCCAAAGAAAGGGCCGCAGGAGAGCGGGCCGGCGCTCGTTTAGAGAAAGAATTCAAGACAGTGAAAGAATGGAAGAGGAACAGAGAAGTCAGTTGTGGTGTTTTCGATTTACCGTGTTCCGCTCATCGTGCTCCTTTGTGGTCGTGAAAGGGTCTATGGAGCGCTGAAATTGACAAGTTGCCACGAGAATTGGTGACGAAGGCGACGATGGGACCCATCGTCAAAGGCCCTAGCCGGTATGGGAAAACCCTTAGTCATCCAAGAACTGTTGGGTTGGCTCCGAGAATCGGTCACCTGACAGAAGCCGGTGGAAGGAGCCACTCGACACAATGGAAGGCCAGCTCACTGCCGGGCACTTTCTCTGTCCATGGCGCGGAATCACACTGCGAGTTCAGCAACAGCTATTTCAGTTAAATTTCACATTGTAGGCACCAGAGAGATAGAGGTGTTTGTTTGATTTCAATCGTATTGTTGATTCTTGAACTATTAAAATACAGGTGAATAAAGCGCGCAATTTCTTTGCCGCGTAAGAAGAAGGAATAAGTAAACCCAGCCAGCCTATGATATCCATCATACAAGTCATTGCAGACATTACCAAAAAAAAAAAAAAAAAAAAAAAAGAGAAAAGGTTGAAAAAAAAGGGAAAGAGAAAAAAGGAAGAAAAACTCCTACAACGCACGTCTAGAGATCCCAGTATCCTTTCGCATAAAAAAGGTAGCCTAGAAGCTTTCAGAGATCAAACTGCGAACCCTGAACTTGTACAAAGAAGCAAAATAGCCGTCCCAAAAAAATGACCAAAAACATCGCTTGTCTTTAATGTTGCCCGTTCCATTATTCCCAATATATAAAAGAAAAAGTTGTTGTTTTTCGTGATCCCGTTTCAAATGTCATAAAATATGTTTGGCGCTTTTTGTGTGTTATTTGTTACACGAAGCTTTTCTCTCCCCACGAGAGGTGGTATAAATGATGTCGTATAGCAAAGGGGTATCAGGGTGGAAGAAGTATGTGTTTTTGTTTGACGTGGAGGGGAGAACGCAATCATATTTTGCGGTTTTACATCGACTCAAGTCGGCTGCTGGGCAGTTGCATGGAAGGGTCCTCAAACTCGAGCTTGGGACCGCCATACAAGTCAAAGACGCCAGAGCCGTAAGCTGGGAGATGGCCAATGGTGGTGACCTCGACGGGAGTCTGGTATTGCAACCAGGCTTCCGACTCAGCTTCGGGGGTGGGGTATTGGTTTGTGCCATTGTGGGTGGGAGATGGTTGAGGGCAGGCATACTGCACCATGGATCGGGGCTGCTCAACAGATGCAGAATGGAGAGCATATGTGGCAGCCTGGGGTCCCTGGTGGGTGTAGAGACCCTCAGGGACGAGAGATCCTTGGCTAGAGGTAGGAGAGAAGCTGGGGCTGCTGTGGATGGGAGTAGCGAGGCCAGCAGATCCGTAAGGAATCTCAATGGTGGGACGCTCACTATGCTGCTGGCGGGGGATGAAAGCCTGAACGTTGGTGTTCATGGTGGCAATGCCAGGGTTACCCTCCTCGACAACATAGTAGGCCTGCATGCCTTGAGTGCGTTGCATAATGGGGGCGTTGTTGAAGTCAGTAACATCGCCGCAGGAGACGCTGTGTCTTTGGGGGAACTGTTGTTGCATGTAGTTGTTCTGCATGTGTGCGCCAAAGTCGGCGAAGGAAGCAGCTCTGTGAATGGTGTGAACCTGCCCATTGGGAGGAGCCTGGCTAGGGACGATGCTGTGGATGGGCCAGTTCATGGCAGGCTGGGGAGTGCCAGGAGATTCGCCCATGTCAGAGTCAGAAGTGCAGTCATCCAAGAGATCATTGGAGTTGAGGCCGCGGTGGTGAGATCTGCGCTGGTGCTTGACCATGGTAGTCTTGCGGCAGAAGCTCTTGAGACAGCCATCGTGGCCGCATTTGTAGGGACGCTTGCCAGTGTGGATGCGTCGGTGGCGGGCAAGGGAGGAAGACTGTTGTTAAAGGTCGGTGTTAGAGTCGCCAAGTGAGTAGTAACGGTAACCCGTGAAAAACTTACGTCTGAAAATCGCTTACCGCATCCGACGTGTTGGCATTGGTGAGGCTTCTCGCCAGTGTGGGTGCGAATGTGAACGGTCAAGGCACTGCGCTGGATGAAGCTCTTACCGCATCCTGGGATGGAGCAAGAGTAAGGGCGCTCGTTGGTGTGGATTCTGTAGTGTCTTTGGAGGTCCGACTTGCGGTTGAAGCTCTGTTGAGATTGGGTTAGTACCAGATCAAGTTATGTAAAAGTGGTTGGTGAGCAGGGACATACCTTGTTGCAAGAGTCCCAATCGCATTGGAAAGGGCGAGTGGAGGACTCGTAGTCAACAAGCTCGAGAAGTTCCATAGTGAAAGAGGATTGTGGTTTTTGGTTTGTGGCGGGTTGCGAAGAGCGGCAGGAGAGGAATCTATATACGAGGATATAGATCAACTGTCAAAATGGCTTGGCCGTGGAGATTGAACTATGGGGCAGCCGGAGTGGACGGTGAATATATCGTCGGCGACAATAGAGCCAGGGTCTCGGAGTAGTGGAGCTGTCTGATTCAAGTGGTGACCGGGGAGAGAATGAGAGTGCGGTTGCCAAAAACTGAGTCGAGTGGTACAGATAAAATCCGAATGTCTTTGGTGTATTTTCGATCTTCTGGGGTGCACGACAAGTCAATACGCTCGAGCGTTCGGAATTGATACTTGGCGAGAAGAAGAGCACGAAGGACGAAAATGAAGCTGTGGTGATTCGGAGACGTGGATCTTGCAATTGCGGACCGCGTTGTCAACGGACAGGGGCAGAGAGCAATATATCTGACAATAGAGGGGAACTGCCGGTGAGATAACAAGAAACCCTGGTTGTCGGATGAGCGAACAAAGCCTTGACAGGTGGATTTCAGGTAAATTGACGAATTGGAGTTATATCTTTAGCCAAGTGAATGGTAGAGATGTAATGATTTGTCAATGGAAGAAAGATGAAATGATACTTGTGAAAGAGTTATTCTCAAGTATTAATCCAAGTCTCTTGGTGTTGATGAGAGAGATAAGAGATGATGGAAGAAGGTAGAGGAGATTGGATGAAGTGTAAGAGAAAGAAAGCAAAGGGAGGAGGAAAGTCAAAGACTATAAGTATTCGACTTTGTGAAGAAGATTTCTTGAACTCCCACGATGTTTCTAATCTAGGTTGAAGAGTAGGGCCGGGCTTGAAGAGGAGGCAGGATTCAGACAAGATATATACACATCCATGATGGGAGCAGCTCGAGCTAGACACTCAACAGAGGAGCGACAAAAAGCACTGACTAGGAAGCAAAAACATGGCTCTGATGGACCAAGTGAGTGGGGATTTGCATTGGACATGCAGCTAGCAGGCTAGTTCGCTTTTTCGAGCATCATGGTGGTGGTGGCATTCGCAAAATGAAAAAAAGAGGAGCCCATTATTTTGGAAAAAGCATCAACCCATACACGCACCAGAGTAGCTTTGATGTGACCGTTTGCCCAGCGATACGGTGTTAATGGGAGCGGGGGGGCGTGGTGGTGAGAAGCACGTAGGACTAGGAGCAGGGTCTTAGTTGGACAAGAATGGGGCAGCACAGGGATCCTGGCAGTGAGTGTTAGCGTCGGTGGAGTCTCTGTGGCGTGTACAGGGCAGGGGACAGGGGGTTGTTTCCGGGGGGTGGGCGCTCCACTTCTCAGGCTCCCCTGGTCCATTTGCACTGACAGTGGATTTCCCTCTCTGGCTTTCTCTATCTCGTGCAAGCACCACAATGGTGTGTAGGTGCGGGTTAGGGTGTGAAAATAAGCACTGCACCCTCTGCCCGCTGTAAGCCCCCCCCCCCCAAAAGAAACAGCTGCACTAAATCGTGGATACAAGAGTGACTTCTGGCAGTCGCTGCTGATGTACCTCGCCCACAATACCGAGGTACCTCCCGACGTAACCCGGCTGTCTGGCTCTGACTCTAGAGCCTACATGCACACTTTGGCCCGTTCTCCTGTCGCTCTCTCTAACCCTTCTACCGTTTTTACACCAAAATTACTCTTTTGGGATTGTGCAGCACCTATACACTACAGCTACGGACAAAATCCACTACAGCACGTCTTGTTCCCTCACCTGTGCTGCGCTGCTGCCACGCTCGTTGGCTGCTGCATCACACCTTGCTGATCAGTTCACTGTCATGACTCCTTCTCTGACACTTGTTCCCCCTACTAAAGGGCTAGCCAACTGTAGCGTCTCATTGCTATTTGCTCTTCTTCGCTCTCTCCGTGGGATTTTCAATTTATGACCTGCCTTTTCTGACTCTCACTCACCCACACTGTTTTTATTTATTTATGATGAGTAGCTAGCTAACACGTTCTGCTTGTGCTGTGAACTGACCAGCGGAGGATCCTGTCAAGATTGTTCCTACAGGCGGGCAGCAGACTAGCATGTGTGGGCAAGAATGTGGCAAATGACACATTCTAGATGTCTCGCTTTTTTGTTACATTGTTGCTTGGCTAAACCAGGAACAGGAAAAGAAAAGGAAAGAATGGCTGTTATCGTTTACCCATTGTGTTGGAAATGTCTCGCCATAGCTGTAACTAAAGTGAGCCATGTTTTCTTCAGCTACTCAGTAGTCTCACGCCTTCTACTCCTCTGAATAAAATTGTGCAAGCCAAGCCAAGGCACAGCAGAGCAGAGGAAAGCAAGCCATCAAATCCAATGGTGCCGCGTACGCTTGGAACCCACGCCGGCCCGCCGTGCTTCTCTCCAATTGTCACCCAACATCTGTCACATTTCACAGAATGCAGCGTCTGCCACTGTCAAGCACTACTCAAAATCACAAGAGAGGGTGTGGAGAGTGTCAACCCGGGATTAGGGCCAGCCGTGCAATGCCACAGGGGACCTCATCGGGTTTAGAAGCGGACGAGATCCAACTGGGACCGTCGAGTCCACCACAAAGGCAGAGAGAGTGAAAATGCCTTGAGCACCTGTCGGCTCGAATCCCACACAATAAAAAAACACCCACTCACCCATCCAGGTGCGTCCAATGAGCGAGTTTGAGATAGCCACCTAAAGGAGTGAACCAATAGAGACAAAGCCAGGCCGGCCAGTGCCGCCATGGTACACTAGCACATGCATGTACTATTTTTACAGGGTTGGCCAGGACCTGGTGGCGTTGCGGGGTTATCATAAACTTGGCCCTTGCTTTCTCGTTAAGTAGTCAGTCGTTACTAGCGAAATTGAGGGAAAAAAGATGCAATCGGGGTTGTCGCTGGCCCGGGCCTTTGGTTTTTTTGCTGTCTTGCATGGTGCATTCTCCTGGCGATAGCCCACCAATTGGCCATCTGCGTTGGGCCACCACGATCGAGATAGCGGCGGAGGCTTCTTGGCCCGTTCTTCCCAATGGTTGTTTACTTCTGTACATGGCATTTCTATTTTCTCTCTATGAATCAATCCTTTCAGACACCCCAATACCGTTTGCTGATAAGAGTTTCATCCCAAAAGGACCATGAGCTGAAAAGACTAATGTAGAATATTACCTCCGGATACGAAGCATGTAATACTGCACCGCAATCCTTCTCTGACATGAATCCTACTATACTTCACTATAATCCTGCTATGAGGTTGTTAGTATAGGATAGCTCGTCATCATGCCGACCCGCACAATGGCGACTGTTGCCCCAGCCTCACAGCTCCTCGTTATTGGGAGGTCATGCTGTTCCGTTTAGTTTGTAGAATCCCATACGAAAGTAAGAAGGCATTCTTTCAATAATGCGTTTCGTTTCTTAGCGCAAATGCAAGTCGAGCTCCTGTCATTCTCTCCAAACACAGCTAGGTGCTGCACGAGGCGAGAGAAACCGTCCACCTCAAACATGTCGAGCTGACCACAATCTCACCCACGTTCCTTTATTTTAGTAATTCACCGTTTCGAATTGTTTGATCAATCCTTTGCGGCCGAGGTACCCAAAGCTATGATAAGACCTAGGAGGATTCAGCCAGCAAAAGGTCTATGTTCTGTTTGTTTCTCATGTCGCGTTCTCGTCTTCCAGCTACTTTCAGGCCCTGTCTTTAATCCCCCGTCCCACAAAACTCGTAGAGCCACAATATCAGCTAACAGAGCTACTGCTCAATGTGTAGCGTCTCCCAAAGCCTCATCATCCTAACAGCTCGTTCTATTCGTTCTGGTGTCTTACTTCCACTCGCTGTTTTGTCTACTACAATCCTAATTCTCAATCCTACAGCAGGATTGTTTACCTGTCTGCGACACCCCTCTCGCTCTCTCACACCCCTCGCAGAAAGCGCCTGTGGGTTCAAAATTTTACTCGTTCGCACATGTTTCCAAGTAAAATTGTGTCGCTGTCCTCCGCTCCTCCGGCTACGGTACGCGTGGTCACCAATGTCTTGAACCTGGGGCTCTGCCTCTGGTCGCCACAAAGCACTCGATAGGTATGCGTTGCATTGGGTGGATGTGCCGAGTCTGGGTATCCAGGTACAGCCTGTCGGTCCTGCCCGCCTGCACTCAAATGACATGGTTATTAAGGTGTACTCTGGGCCACTGTTCCCCTCTAGCTGGGTTCTGAGACAGGGGTGGTCTAGCTCGTTTGTTGTTGTGGCCGGCACTTGTTCTCATGCACTAACATGGCGACACACCTAGAGAGACACGCCATACTAAATTTCACACAATGATATCATGCTGCCTTAGATTTTTTTTTTTGGAGCTGGCCTAGCCTCCCGATACCACCCTGCGATGTTGATAGCGTCCGTTGGCGTTTTACCAGTTCACCCGCATATTCGGTCTCTACATATACTCCTACCAAGAGGCTATTTAGCCGCTGCCTCAGTCGCTCACCTTGGGAGAATCAAAACCCCGGCCGAACCTTGAGATTGTTGTATGTGCATTTCGTGTGTGCATGATGCCGCATGCACGCATTGTCGTTTTTTCTCCTTCCCACAATGTGCCATCGCGCGTCGCATTGTCTGAATGCTACCAATGGCCCAGTCTAGTCCAATGATGCTAGTTGAAATAATCCAGGAAATTTTCAAGTTACATCCTCACCGCATGTGTCCAACGGTCTCTGTCGCGTGGCAAATGAAGACCGTTCGCAAATGCAATGGTCAACCACAGGCCACCTTCGTGTCTGTCCATTGATTTGACTCGACTTGACATATCACACACCACAACCGTTTAAACATGGTGTTCGCCAACAGAGGCTAATTTCCCACCCCAATCAAAGCCCACTTTACACCGTTGACCTGACTCGGCATCATGGCTTCCCGCCCATGACGAAAAACAGCGACAGCCGTTACTTTGGCTCCGTTCAACCTGACTTGCTTTTAACACTATAGCGTTGCATTTACATATTTCAGGGTGTCTTGTTCTCTGTTGTTTCTCAAATGCCAGGTGAGACTACTGCACCCCCCCGCCATGGCCCCTCCCACTCTCAGCCTTTACCTGGGAGCATTCTACCTGATGCGCACCTTTTCCCACTTGGGAAGCGAGGCGCTCGAATAATTTTTTTCTGGGGACGGCAGTTATGTATCTGGGATCAAGGTGAGGAGGGTGCATGAAAGGCATTTTTTTTTTTCATCTTTTCTCCTCATTTCTGGCTTTCAGTGGCTTGCATTCATCGCGGAATGACACGGCGGTCTTCCGTCAGCCAGGGTCAAAAGCACTCAATAACCTTGTATTAATATAGGTGGGACCCTAATAACCTTGTGCTGCCAAATTGCACTACTAGTAAAATGGATACCCGGCTATTTCTGGGCTCCTGTCTCTTGCAAGTGGACTTCGCTAGATGGGTTAATTATTGTCACTTGGGGTTGAAAAGGATACTGATTCCAAGTGCGCAATGTAAATACTGTGACTTACACGCAATATCTTGACCAAGACCCGAGATGAGGCCCAGTATCAGCTTGTCCGCCATGTATTATGCAACTACCAGTGCTGACGGGCGGCCGTCTATCGTCGCCGTTCGACTCGATACCCGACGCTAGAGCCGATGCTGTACCAAGTGGAGAACCAAAATTACTGTGGTCTCTCATTGCGTGTGTGTCTTTTACTGCGACTGCCCACTCTGGCTGTCGTCTTTCCCCTTCCCAATGGGCTTGTGACCCAGAGCTCTAGGCGGCCTCCCCTGTAAATTGCCCTATCCTCCACTGTAATGGCACTGGCAGGTGGTCTGCGCCCCGTTGATGCATTTTAATTGTTTTGGGGGTCTAAGTCGAAACTTACCGATAGCCGGGCTTGATTCTGGACTCTGGGGAGCATCATAGTTTACACCACTTCTGGCCATTTTTATGCAACATCAAAAGGGGCATGGAGATGAATTGACCAGTTAAATTCTTGCTCTACCTATGCTCACAGGCGCGAGTATTCGTCATGGCTTGAACCAAAAAGCCTCATTGCCAGCTGGCTAAAGGAGAGACACCGCTGGAACCCTTTGATGCTGCAGCGCCGGAGCCCGTGGTCGCCGGGCGGTGGCCAGCCCAAGAAAACGGAACTGCCGGCCGCTGCCACGGAGGAGGCCTGGCTAAACTCGACATTAGCTTCAAGCCTCACCTGCGAACCCAACCATGTCCGCATCGACAACTGCCTGCATCAAATCATGATCAGCTTCCATTCAGCTCAGACGTTGTTTTTCTTCACTGCGCGCATCAAACATGTCTCTCTTCGCCTTATCGTCGTCATCCCATCACCACAGACATCAGACCCGCCGATCAATTAAGGCCGTGGTAAACCACTTTAGCTTAAGCGATATCTTCCAAAACCCCTGTCCGTATGTTTGCCCATCGGCGATAATGATGGTTCAAATAAAAAATTGAAATTTCTTTTTAGCTTGATGATGTGCAATGCAAGTAAGACTCGCACTTGCACACCACAATTCGTTGCCAAACTTGGTACAATTAAAATCAGATTTCACGAAACAGGATATGAATCCATCCAAATTCAATTGACTTGCTTATTTTCGTATAGCTACTGTAAAAGGCATAGTCTCCAAAAATACCGACTTGATTGCCTCGGAATAATGATGAGGCGATTCACACCCATACCCACGCCAATAATAGCTCAACATCATTACTGCAATCAGTTGTCGGAATGGGCTAACCAGCTAATTTACTCCTTAGAGTTACACTACGCCGCTTCAGACGGTGTGCGGATTGCCTCATTGGGATACTTGTTAAGCTTGGCCCAACTACACCACGTTTTTATCGCGGGTGACGTTGAACGCTTGGCATGCGCTAACACTTGTCTTTGCGTTCGAACTGATCCAGGTACACTAGATGTGCCTGGAAAAATTAGACAGAATACCACCGTTCAAGAACCGTTGCGCAAAGACAACCACTGCGCAATTCAATGATCGTCTTGATTATGATCGTCTAGTTCCTACGGTGACCGCTCATGTAGTGTGGGAAATTATGAAAATGCAACACAAAGTGCCGAGTTACATGTCTGTGGTCATGTCCAAGTCAATGAGCAGTGTGCTAGGGCCGACCCGGAGGTCTAATAGCCGACGTCTGCACCTCTCGACCTCGTGGTAGCTGACCATTCTGTCCTGAAACGAGGCGTGCTAAAAAGTGCTTGGAGAAGCTTGACCACGCCTAGTTCTGATCGGCGACTACCGTGCGTTTTGTGCAGCAAATGCCCTGGTCCGTATCTACATGGACAGAGGCTTTCTGCGTACTGTGGCTGGTCTCCATGCATGTATACGATCTCGTACCGCAGCACGCGTTTTGTTATGCATTCTACACAAATCTACTCCCATCTCACATATCTGTTTGTTCCGTTTTTACTCCATTCTGCCTCCTCGCCCCCTCCTGTTTCAATGATGCCATTCAACAATAGGGCTACGTCTTACGTGATATGGGTCGTGCCTGGAGAAATCGAGTTCAAAAAGCACACTCCAGCACCGAGCACCGAAACCAAATTGATCAGACGGGATTGACGAGAGACGGGACAGATATGGCTGCCTAGGCGAGACAAGATCATTCATCGCTAACAACCCCCCTGTTCCTACACTTTAAGCCAGTTCGAGACTGGCGTGATGCAGTAAGACTGCGGTCGGCGTGGAGACGCCGTACCAAGAGACTGCGACTGCTACCCTTTGTTTTCCTGCTTGTCTGTCTTGCATACAATAGCACCGGCGTAGGCGGTCCCGATAGTGGAATAAAGCACCGACGGATGAAGAAAAAAAACCATGGGTTGCAACCAAAATACAGCTCATAACAACTGCCATTGTCTTAGCACCATGGACGAATCCTTCAACAACGTGGAATATGTCTGAAAGTGGAGGTCGTCATACGTAAATGTGACTTTGGTTGCATTAGGCCTTGCCACGAGAAGAAGACATATGTCCCAGATCCTTGTCCATAGTTGACCAATCGAGACTACTTTTCCTCGTTAGGACAAACGCACCAGCCAACAGCGGACACGGCGCCTTTTCCACTCCACACTTCTTCTCGCTTCTTGCATGGATTATCCCCATATGGCTGGTGACGATCCCCATACATTTTAGGCTTAGCTCGTAAGCATCGAATTGTACATGTAGACGGCTGGTGCCTATCTGCACTGTTCATTCCCTGTCTTTTCCACTTCCCACCACTTCCTTGAATTGTAGCGTCAGTGTTTTGAGACACATCTATCGTAGCTGAAAGACTTAATCAATTTCAAGGGTAGCACCTGGTTAACTTACTAGTGATGTCAAACTCCCTGCAGTCCAACGATGGCATTTCAGACAATGTACCACTGTGGCTAGGGCATGGACTGACCGCAACGAGATAGCGGGTAGATAGATACTGTGTAATTGCTCCCCGCAGCTATTGCAATGCGCCGTATCTTGACAAGAAAGAGCGGCCGCAAGGCTGGAATTAATGCTGTGCCGCAATCGCCGACTGGATGAGAAATTTTGGAGGCTTGGATCGACATCATTCTGATAAAGTGACCTCACAGGCCACTCCACGTTCAATGCTTTCATAGGTCGCTTGCGAAACAAAAGACTCTATGGACAACTCCCGATGGGCAGATCCTGGAACAGCATATGCAGTGTAACTGCGAGCCAGGGAATTCCACCAACAAGAGCAGGCGATTCCCCGCATTGGCAACCAAAAATGGCGTCTGTCACCCAACCATGTGCCATGTGCGCACCCCTGCTCGCACGCATCAAACGGCAGGGCTCGTGTTGACCTTGCCAAGTCATTTCGTAGTTTGAGAGAATGCTGCCAAAGGCAAAAGATAACCCTTCTTAATCACCAAACTCGGACTGGTGTATGTTTTTGCGCCATGGGGCTCGTTGGCTTTTGCAAACCAAGTTGAATCGAAACCTAGTGTCTCTAATAACCATGATTGTCAGTTCTCTGCTACATTGTTCGGCCGTCACCATTGAATATCCCATGCATGGCGTGCCTGGGTATACAGAGTTTTGAATATTTTGCCAAAACGCATCATCTGACCATCCCGCCCGCTAG
Source organism: Simplicillium aogashimaense (assembly GCA_028455935.1). Taxonomy (NCBI): domain Eukaryota; kingdom Fungi; phylum Ascomycota; class Sordariomycetes; order Hypocreales; family Cordycipitaceae; genus Simplicillium; species Simplicillium aogashimaense. The sequence continues at coordinate 1,453,136 of CM052010.1, read as the reverse complement.
TTGAGCAATTAATATCGCCAATCCACTTTGTACTATATCGGGAAAAGCTGGTACTTCTCATTCGCAGTCTGAGGTTCAAGTCTCTTAGCCCTGCTGGAGCGATCGCCTATAGGCGACCCCCACTGCACCAAATGGTGCTTTAACTGGGGCAACAGCCTGACCGCAAGTATGAACAAGTACTGGGCAAAGAGTGGCCGAGGGCACCTTAGGCCCATTCATGGTGTGAGCCAGCCCCTCCAGCCACTAGTACCAGCCACTGTTCCAGAATTAGGCAAGACGGTGTTGTTTCATCATCACTGGCAGCTTGGCTTGTAGGTAGGTGTGCGGACGGACACTGCCGCCATTGTATGCACGTCGGGCTTTTGTCAAGTTGACAGAACTTGAAATCGTCCCATTGCCTTGGAAATGAAATGAATGGCAAGCCACGTCGTAGCACCCTACGCCACTGGATAATTAATCCGTCGTCTCATGGCCTTGGTCGCATGCCACTAGCATGGAGGCGTCTTCGAGAAGGGCGTTCGAACACTTCCATGATGAAATCATTTCGGTCAGTCTCGGCCGCAGAGCTTGGTCTTGCTGCTAGCCTCAAATGTAGCGAATAGTGATGTCAATCCAATCTCCAAGGTTCTCGCCACGTGGTGCAGCACTCAGTAATACCGGGGTAGTATCACTCGACTCCTACTGTTGATCACGCTTATCTTGGGCAATTGTTCGCAACACATGGTCAAGCACAACAATTGCCGTTGTAGGCACATTGGCTGCGACGCCGACTGCTACGGCCGATTGATAGCGTTGCGCCCAGAACAGGCCGTACTAGCTGTATGTACGTCTTACATGTCAATTTCGTTCACGATTGAGGCTAGCACATGTCAATGAGGGTCCATCAGCATGGTCAGAACGTGGTGGCTATTCTAGGTAACCCAATGTCAGCGCGTAAGGCGCCGTTGGTTTCAGGGTGCTGCTTTGCAGACAGGCATGCGAATCCTCCTTGAAAGTACTTGACAAATTTTGCGTGGCTAGTTGTCTGTTCTGAGCGGAGATGCATTGGTCTTGATTGTCCATCTTGCACGATGCAATTAGTCGAAACATTGGCATGTGGTCCGTGAAGGTTGCCACGTGTGGACAAGCTTGATGGATCGCGCCCGAACTTAGTCGCTCGAGAACGAATTGAACGAGGAATGGTTATGAAGGAGCTTTAGAAGCAAGCCACATTGAAGCTTTATTCCATCAGTGTCCGAGGGATGGTATGAACAATGGTTCGTCTCAACAAGCCATCGAGCTAGTCTTGCAACTGATCAGTGTGCGACCATATTGACAGCCACATGAGGGAGCAAACAGGCACAGTAGCGCACTGTACATGTAGTTAGCAGTTGATGGCGCAGCACATTGGTCCAGCCATTGTTCTACAGTACAGCAGCGGTCAGGGACAACTTCCTCTACAGTATCAATCCCCGCCCGCCACCACCATTTTTGACAGCGCCCCAGCCCCAAGTCAACCCTACCAAGACTACCGATAGGCACCTTTGTGGAAAGGATCACCTCCGAGCTGACTTGACAAAGTGGTTTGAGGAGCCCCTGCTCTTGGGCAATGCTGGTGTGGATGCCATCCAGAAGCATGGTCGATGGCCACATGCTCTCTTCAGGAACTCGAGCCAACATGGAATCCTGGCGTACACGCTAGTTGGTGTTTGATACAAGGGAGTGCAGCACGTCCATCGTGGAGGCGTGAAGATATCCACGCTGAAGGATCGTGACTTGCTTACAGGAATCGCCAAGTACCCTCCCAAGTACCAACCAGTTTCTCGCATTGTACCCGAATTGCGGCTTGCACAACTCCATTCTCTACAGCACAAATGCCTCCTGCGATTGATGGGGCTTTATCCCCGTCCGATCGAGTTGCGGGCGAAGTTGCGGTGCAGACTTTTTGGTGCAGCTCAGCTCCTTCGACAGTGGAGCGACCGCTAAATTAATAACTCACAGGTGGTGTTTCTGCGCTGAAGACGCCAGGCGAATAGTGCTAACTCTAGGCTGCCCCCTCTGTAAAATACGAGGCATTGAACCAGACGAACGGCGGCCTAAACCCGAGTTGCCCTCTTCGCTGTCACCAGTACTTTATTTTACTCCTCATCAACCAAGCAGCAGAGTTGCAAGAGATGATCATCTTCCATTTCTAAACTCTTCTTTACCACCAATATTTTACCTGAAACCAGCTTGAGGGTAAACGAATCCTCTTCTTCTCCCACATCTTTAGCAGTCTCCCCAAATCTGCCTCGTTCTTGTCGTCCGCTTTCGCTTACATTCCATCTCGAGCAATCAAGTTGTCGCTAGCCTTCGGATACGAGTCTCGCCGGTAGTTTTTCTCAATACCACGCTTTCGAAATCACTTCAATCTTACCAGCTGTGTGTGCTCAGGCTTACCTTAGTGCGAATCCTATCAGCAATTATACCTGCATGTAATGGTGGATGCAATCCTTCAGGAAGCGTGGCCCTGTTTCAACCGTGATGTTGTCATTTTCGATACCCACCAGCCCTGCTGCAGGCTACGACACATGATGCTACGCACGGACAGAGCACTACCTACCGACACTTTGAACGGCGCCGTCGAAAAAACGTGGCAGGAAAACAATATGCCACGTCCCCTGGCAATACCACCAAGCGAGAAATGACCCCTATGCAGGAACAGACTGGCAACGACACAAAGACCGACCAATTATCCAGAGACTAGCTCTGCTTTATCCAGCGACTATGCTACTGTGAAGTCTACTATATGCCTGGATGGACATCATGTCTCAGACATTAATTTGCGTCCATTGCAAAAAAATTCTTCTGCATGATCACATATCAAGGGAACCACTTCGTATCGATTTTGAAGATAGCCAATGTGCGCGCAATGCAGTAATGCGGTGAGCATGCTGGTTCGTTAGCTGTCTAGCAGCACCACTCCTGGTGATTGTTAGTATTACGAATTGCATACTCATCAAAGACCTGGTTACATACACGTGCTGTCAATCAATTCCCCTACAGGACCTCGTGCTTGACAAAAGGCTCTTTTGGCGCAGCTTTCCATTTTACACGATAGTCTCCAGTTTGCCTGAGAACGAAACGAGTCAAAACAAACCGCCATCAATCTATCATATCCTGCAAACAATGGGTTGCACGCCCCTCTTTGACACTTCCTTCAATCTTCTCGCTACGTTTGACAGCGGAACAAGATGCGACTCTACGGGTTGCAACTGTTGACTCGCGAGTCCATGACCCGCAACTTCTCCAGCACCTACTTTTCGCTCCTTGGCGTCCTGCTATCCTACACTGATTGAACGCGAGGAGGAGGCAACGGAAGAAGCCGTGGCTGGTCATGATACGTCGCGATTACCGCTTTTCCGGGAGCGATAGTGGTTCACTGGTGCCTGCATTGCCGACGCCATGATGCCACCACATTTTGCTCGATGCACCGGCTAGGGTGGGATATGGCAAAGTGCACATGCCTTAATTAAGCAGTTCAACCGCTGACGAGCTCGCTTAAGACTGCTTTCAAGCTATTCGTTGGAGCTACGGTTGAAGCGGTCCCCGAAAGCCCACTCCGCGGATGAATGGGGACTTCTTCGAGGGTGTTGAACCTTATTGCGTTGCTCCGAGAATCCGCATACCGAGGCGTGCATCGCGACAACCGAACTGGCCGGTAAAGCTTAAAGTCAAATTGACTCGAGTCGGTGGCTTCTGTGGACCACGGTTGCACCAACAGTTTTCGATGAAGGGCTTTTTGAATCCGCAGTTGAAGCTCTAAAGCGGGTCATCCTCCCAAAATCCCATTGTTGACAGAGAACGCGAGATCCGATGGCGAATAGATGTTTGATGGATGTTGCGATCGAGGTCTCCGCTCGTGGGCCTTTCGATCTTTCTCGAGGATTTATTGGTTGAAGGCGACCGTGAGGTTGCACTTGGCTACATTCGCGTAACCAACTGCGGGCTAGTACCAAAGCCACCAGGCAATTTTCATGAGCAAGTCATGAGCTTTCTAACCCACCTATAGCAAATTTGCTACCCCGGTGGCTGGAGAGCTTGAAAACTCTATTCAAAATTGCCCTATTAGGCAAGTTCATTCCACCAACAAGAATTTCCCGGCAGCTCGTGTAGCTGGCGCCACAAGCTTTTCTCGCTGGCCGCACATTGTGTATATTCACAACAGCCGCGGCTATTGTAGGTACTCCCTGGTACTTCGTCTGGAGTGATGCCAGGTATTTCTTGACCCAGGCTGATTCAGTCAGTGTTGTATAAAGGTTCTCTTAAATAATGTGGTGTATGGTTATCAAACGTCTCAGTCCCTGTACACACGCTACTCTTGCTGGCGATGTTGCTTCAAGCCGGGGTCCTGCCTCGGTGTATGTAGACCAATACGCCGCTTCTTCTGGCCGGTGAATGATCTGACAAGAGATAGCCTACATCCGGATGCACGTAAAATTGGCATGTTTAAGATGCCACACATATTGTTTACTATTCCACACCGTTGATTGTCGGCCGTTCACCAACAGTTGACTATGATTGCCTGGGTAGCTTCGGACATTGGCAGACAAGGTACAGTGCAGCCCGTTCTGAGTCACTGCCAGTCCAGAAAGCACTGCTCTTGTCTCCAATGACGAAACTAGATTGAGCCTTATTTGAACGGGCTACGTTAAAATACATTAGGGCAGCTTCCGAATCATCCATGACTACATGGCTGGCTGCTGTTGTGAATTTTGTGACTGGCTTGTGTGTTATACAAGACTTTGACAATCATTACGATGACCTCCCCTATCCGTAATGTGCAATGTGGTGTACAGTCAGTCGTGCTGCAGTAAAGCGCGGTTTAGGCTCCGAGACATGGGTGCTTTCGGTGTTAATAACTCAACAAGGATCCTGATGTCTCTACCGGAAAGCCTTTGCCATTGTTTCACTTTGAATGCGGTTGTCAACGCCACTGCCTCATTGATCTGCAGGAACATATTAGAGAATGGTGGTTAATCTCCCACATGTGAGGTAAATAACACGAAAACCTTGGGTAATACCATGAATAATATTCCTCCAATCACATACATATCCTTTAACGTCAACCGGATGGTGACTTGACAAATGTTTTCGCAGGTGCCTAATGTTCCACCGCGAACACGATCGGATATGCAATCAAAAGCTGCAGCTTGGCGTTACACAAAAAAAGGACATAACTGTCGTGCCGCAGTGACTGATGACACATAGCCACTTTGCATGCAATTTAATTGTAAATGCCAACTTATTAAGTCAAGGATTTGAAAACGCCGGCGTGAATGGTAGCAGTGACATGGTTGATTTGACGTGGCGAGTGAATGATACAGCGGCACGACTCAACAGGCGGACTCGTCTATATGCCAGGCGCTTGGATATGCGATTGTAGAATAGAAAATCTCTTTGTGATGAAAATATTTTCTTTGCGACATGGTCCGTTTTGGTATGCTACGTACGGAGTGACCAACAGATAATGTGATGTCTTGGTCACGGAGGTAAACCAACCGTAGATTTCCATAACGAATTCGAGACTCAGCAGTTTAGGCAATTATTTGTAGCATAAAACACTTCAAAACTAGATGCACCTCGCCACCTGTTAAAGTAGGGAGGGGAATTGCAGCACGGAGTCTCGATCTCTGCAGCACACCATTGCAACTCCGCATGTAAACTCGGGGACAACAGCGCTAATGCTAGCCGTCTGCACATTGAAGAAAACTCTGCCAAGGACAAAGCAAGCCACAACGACCCTGATCGAATAGAAAGAGCCTCCATATTATCAGGTACGGGAGACGGACCCGGCGAGACAAGATGTGGTCTGTCATATGCAAGCCTCTGGAGCCCTCTCGACAAGGGGACGGTCCCAACGGAGGGGGTACGACTACAAGATGCCCTGAACAGGGAGGATCCTCAACAAGACGGATGCAGTACAGCGGAGGCAACAAGATGGTCCAGATCCACGGCTGTGAGCCCCTCCGAGCCGTGGCTGCAACTATGCGCGGCGAGTTGTGAGGGCTATCGGAACACTGACACAATTACAAGGCATACGCACCACATCACTGGATTGTACCTTGCCCGGATATGCAGGCAAAAGGAGCCTGTACCCAGCTTTCTGGGAAAAGGTGGCACCTCATATTTGTTTTGTTCTTGAGTGCATTACATTAGGCATGTGTGTGCCCATCCGGAGCCTTTCCGGGTAAGACCGCAGCGGAGGCTCCTGTGGCTTCACGCTTCACGCTTCACGACTCTTTAAACTTGCCTCGTCTAAAAAGCCTTGCCGCAGTCTTTGACATTAGGTTTAGAGTCCTATGGAAAATGACGAGGGTTTCGCAGGAAGTGGACTCTTGCATCAGCAAGTAAGTGAGCTCGGCACAACAATTGTAGCACAGAGATGAACTCGGTACTAGAGCCCGCCTTGTCCGGCTTGGCCACGAGAAGTTATTCCGCAACGAATAATGAACTGCTGGGACATTTCTAATAAAAGCATATGATACAAGACAATGCAAAGAAACCTCCGATGGCCAAAGAGAGAAAAAAAAAACTCGAGAACCCCTCTTTTTTTTCCGGAGGGGAGGGCACACAACTGAATATGTTTTCTTCTTCCTCATATTAGTCCACCACTCACGAGGCAAACAACTTACCTGCATAAGACACAATTGCTCCCCTACAGAGTCCCACGGAGCTGTCCAGATAGGCACTGGAAATACACAAACGGTGGATAGCGTATTGCTTAGAGAAAGAAACCCTGGTCCAGCCGGTGGGCAAAAAGCAAAAAAAAAAAAAAAAAAAAAAGAGGAAAAAAGAGAAGAAAAAAGAAAAGACGTCGCACTGGAGAGGTGAGTGTGGGGAGCAGCCACGGGAGAAGCAAACTGGCAGCAGTAGTAAAAAGTAAGTCCCATCGCCCGAAACGCTAACTAGACCAGGAATATCAGATGGCTGGAAGAGGGAGGGAGGGAGGGGGTGTGGGATGTTGAGGATATATTGACAGGTATTCTTTTCTCTATGACAAGTCAGATGCATCGTGTTCATGACTGTATTTGTTAGTTGTTTATCTGAAAAATCAATATTTGATAGGACCGGGGTCTCCCTGCAATGCATCGCTGGTCGATATCATATATAGTAAAAAGCCTCAGTTGTCAACCTGTCCTTCCTTTCTAGGTTTGGATCACGTTGGCTTGACAAGGGTCCTTGGGCAAGGTCAAGGCATCACGCCTCTCTAATTCCCAAGAACCCGGGAATTCGGACAAAGTTTGCCCAGGAACAACCAAGGTGGGTGGTTTACAATCCCAATCTGAGATTTGGGAGCACTTACCACCCGACAGAGGCAGATGGGATGTCACCATGGATCGTCCCCCTTGGTGCCTTGGTTGTAGACTGGCTGTCGTCTCATGATTCAATATCACAGACGGTCCCTGCCACCACTTTTCCCAAACACTGCATGCACAACATTCAGACCAGAGAATCTGCATCAACATCATCGCCCAGGCTGTCGAGTCAGCAACGCCATTGAGACAACTTTAACAAAGTCTCATCTTTATTTGCGGTGGTGTTCCTCCCTCGGTAAATCAGTCCCATCCCCCCTCTTTGGCTACTCTATCCCGAACGAGGCTAAGTCGCGAGGGTCCTACCAACGTGCAGCCGTGCGGGACGGGAGAACACAGATGGGAAAATCCTCAAAGAATTCACAAAAATCTGATACATCGAATGGGGAGTTTGACTCGTTGTGGGTAGTAAACACTTTTTACCCCAGCACTAGATGAATTTTGTTTTTCTTTTCTGATATTTTAACCATGACATTTTCCACTTGGTCGCATGAACCGGGGCTGCAGCCACTTTAGAAGAGGGAAGCCTAAAGCTAACAGACCAGAAAAAGAAAATAAAAATAAAAATAAAAACCCAGAGACGCCAATGCATGCAGCCACAAATACTCACACCCCCTATAGCACAAAAAGGAAAGACTGCAAAATCAAAAATCAATTCCGAAAATGGTTTCCGGATAAAGGGTGGCTGCCGTCCAATATAGTGTGATTGCATCATGCAATCGGGAGCTGCAATGCCAATGTGAGGGATGCGCATCAACACGGGCCCAGTACTACGATGAATGAAAATGACACCGAAAATAATAGCAAAATCTTCAAGAATTACCTGTGATGAAAGTTTAATCTAGCTATAAGATGCTTCGGGGGGGAATTTACACGGGCTGATAATCATAGTCCGGAAGCAATTGACTTTGTTCGGATCTGGGCCGTACTGCCTCACCAGAAGTGCCTGTCAATCACCCAATGGCTTGGATCCCTTTAACTCAGCCACTTTTTGGTAAAAGTCGGGACGATAACCATCTCTTCTTTTTCTTCCTCGGTGTGCATATGTGTTGTTATACCCTCGGTGTGTCTGTTCTCGCGCATTCCCAAGCTCTCGGGACAGGTACAAATCCTACTTCTCTCGATACTTTCTCCATATTCCGTTCAAGTACCTCTTGCAAGAGAAGCAATTCTCATGTACGCTGCCTTGCATTTGCAACCCCAGAGGCCGATCCATCTCATGTGGGAGATGGCACCCTGTTTCTCAATCCTCACACCCTCCTCTTCCGGTGTTATTTGCTTTTTCTTAACCTCTCTTTTGCTTAGCTGGCGCCCCAGCACCGGCATCCTTCTGGGGCGCTTTCTTTTTTGCTCCATGCAGCATTCAGACAATTTCTCTCTTGTTCTACTCCTCTGTAAGCCCATTAGTTACAAGTTGACTGACAGTCTCGGCCGCGGCCGCACCTCAGGGACGACGCACACAAACCTCCACACACAAGGGCCCAGCGGCCTCTATCATCTCGCACTGATCGTCGTTTCGTTTTCATATCAATGACGCCTACAACAACCCTTACTATGCACTCAAGTCCCCTAGGACCTTGCTTCCCTCTGTAGCCATCAAGCATGCTTCAGACCCTGACGATGTCGCAGAATTACAACACAGTAGGCTTCAAGCGACACATATCAAGGTCAGTCCTCTCTCGCGCCCAAATCTTCGTTATTAATAACTCATCGAAATCTTATCCTAGTTCTAAGAGGGGCTTAGAAGCACTACTACATATTGACATGCCTCTCCCAAGCAAACTGGCCTCTTGCCAATTGTTTCTTTTTGCGCTCCCACCTCAACCCCCTGTGCCTCTTCCTGTCTGCGGAGTCTCTCTTAGTCTTCCTTTTGCTCGTGTCTCTTCTCTTTCATGCAAGGTACCATCCTGTCGAAGAAAAAGTTTTCATATTCCCCTCTTGCAAGCCTGCCCACCACACGTTGCCTGATGTGTTAATGTATGTAATGTAGGTGGTTTTGCTTCTTTGTCTCAGGGACGGGCCACACCTGAGGAAGAAGCAACGTGTTGCCCCTTCTCTCCATCTGGTGTCCCTCACCCAGCTTTACTACTATGTACTTCACCGTGGTAGGCCTGTCGTTCCGGCTTCTTGCACCGATCCGAGACCGTGGAAGAAATGGCCCACTGCACTGTACTGACAAAATTGGTTGGCATGATTTATGCAATGTCACGTCATGCTCACTTTCATGTGCACCCATTGTGAGAGACAATGTATTTGGGGAGTGTATATGTGTCTCTATGCGTACTGGTTGAACAGTACAAGCAAAATGAAAAACAAGTCTGCATTGCATTACCAATTGTTCGAGAAGTACGTGTCTCATCCCTATCGCCTTATTCAGATACTGCCACACTGGATTTGAGCACTTCATCTCCAGTAGGCGTGCCGGCTGCGCTGTTCGATCCGTTGCTGCTGGACTCCGGAGTGTCTGCTGTCAGACCCTTTCGAATAGCCAACACACTATCTACAATAACGGCATCTATTCCTTCCTTGACTTGTTTCTGTCAAACATATTAGCATCCAGGGTCTTGTACCCATTTCGTCTTAGAGGAGCGTACCTGGACCATGACTGAATCGTTGTTCAAAGCCCCGTAACTGACGCAAACCAATCCGTTCTCTTTGACCACTCTGACCAATCGGGGGCTGTTTATCAATGGCTCTGCAGCTGAAACAATGCCCAGCAAGTTCCAGCGGCTTGCAAATCGAATGGCCTCTTGAAGTGATGAAGCACGAATATCACTGACGCCGCTGCACCCCGCATCTGTGAGGAACAAAATGGGGATGGATGGCTGCTTGAAGCTCAGGCACAAGCAAATTTCAGGGTTGAAAGAACTGAAGATGATGTGCCTTTCGCCGGCCAATTCGTACACTTTAGAAAGTACTGTGTCACAAAAAGAATTTAGCTCGACAGCGTAGGCGTCCATATCGTGCTCCTCGGTCTCGTGAAGCATCGGATACTTCATCTCAATATTGAATCCAATGTGTTCAGGCAGCTTCCGGAACAAATCCTCCAGAGTAGCAAAAGGGGCCTGGATGAAGTTGCCACGCGAGTTGGCCTTAAATCCCTTCGCCTTGAAATCACGAGTATGCCGCATACGATCTTCCATCTCAGCGTAACCAGCCCCGGCAAAGCCCATAGATTGCGATCGTTGAGGAGTGAAGCTATTACTACGCCCACGGCGAGCATTCTGGCTAGGTCCTTCGACTGCTGGTTTGCTGGATGTGTGATCTGCACCTCGCCCCTTGTCAGGGTTGATATGAAGGAATTGCTCCAGCGTTAAAGTATGGACAGGTGCATCAATACCTGTCTCACTCACGAGGAAATCGTGGTAAATGACGGGGACATGATCCTTGGTTAACTGAACATCAAATTCGACATATTGAGCTCCCAGATTAGCAGCTGCAATGAAAGATGGCAACGTGTTTTCACCCAATTGTAGTGAGCGGTTTGATGCCTGGTTCTTCCCCAATCCCCGGTGACCAATGAGCATAGTTGACTCCATCTTCTTCCAATAGGTTTGTCGCGAAGTGATTCCCATGTTGGGGTGATCAAATGGTGTAATGACCAAGAAGTTAAAATTGACAGTACCAATCACGTCCAGATTGCTAGACATAATTGGAACGCACATATCGCCCTGCAGGTTCATTCGCTGGACTCCCACCTTTGGCTTAATTGTTGAGAGCAAAGCAACTGCACGGCCGATCTTGTTCTTCTGGCTGCCAGAGTAAGTTGGCACTATATCAAACAGCAGCTTAACAGTGGCAGCGTCAGCGGTGGTGAAAACAATTGGCTCAGTGATGATGCTTTCGTGGATAGGCAAATCAATGGTAGTAGGCTCGCCTTGTGCTCCATTAGCCGAGACAACAACGGAGAGTGCTGTGTCAAGTTGGGTGTTGTGTGCCTCGGTGAGAGGCACGCGGTCCAAATGTATCGCGTCCGTACCCTTTCGCAGATCCATTGAACCCATGCTGACAAGCACCAGGCTCTCCTTGGTAAGATATCTGTGACCAAAGCTTTTCGTTGATTCTACGGGTCGGGCAGCCCCATTAGCGACGTTTGAACTCCGGCCATCGATAGAAGAGTTCTCTGCAACCGCGGCCAGTTTTGGAGATGCAGCTACACGAGACGCAGTCTCCGTCTCGTTTTCATATGACGCGAGAAGTCTGGCAATGTTCATGTGGCCTCGGAGCGCTGCATGCTCTTTGGCGGTCCATCCTGAAGCATCAGGTTTGTTCAAATCGGCACCGGCTCCAACCAGTAGTTCAACAACGCCAAGCGCGCCATCCACAGCAGCGACGTGCAGAGGAGTCCAAGAATACGACTTCTCAGCAACTTCCAGATTAGCTTTTTGCATTTCGCTTCCTGCAATGATAACGTTGGCACATTCAGCGTGTCCAAAGCGAGCAGCGACGTGGAGAGCCGTCTCGCCAGTCTTGTCAGCCCAATTGATATCGACACCAGCATCCACCAGCATCTGAACAATGACAGAGAAGTTTGACTTGGTAGCCAATGCGAGCACCGCCGCTGATTTGCTAATGCTCTTTCGAATCTCAGCCTTTTCTTTGCTGCTGCCTTCCCAGTTTTCGCCTTGTAGAAGAGCCTGGGTGGTTAATGGATGCCCACCAATGACAGCAAGATGTAGAGGTGCGTAGCCGTCACTGTCTTGCCATTCTGGAGCATCAATTCCATCTTTGGCATTAAATTGGCCCCATTCTTGCATCCTCGCCATAATGATTTGACACACAACCACAAAGCCGAATTGCGCAGCATAGTGCAAGGGCAGTCGGCCGAAGGAGTCCCTGGATGCAAGTGAGCGACGCTGCTCAGGCTTCATCTGGTCGAAAAGGTATTCCAGCAGCTGGACCACTTCATCATTTTTGCCAAGCAAATGAGATTCCTTGGTGTTGATGGCTTTGGTGGGGATGGCGCTGGATACTGCAGGCTGCAAGTGTCTATTGGTGAATTGAGTCCCAACTGGAATTGGGTATGAGTGGCTTTCATCGCCTTGCTGAGCAGATCTCGTTCGTCCAATATGAATGACCAGTCTGTGGATACAGTTGCGACCATTGATGTCGTCCGGTTCATCCAGGTCGGTGACAAGCTGTAGCAAATATGCAATGCATTTACGAGAACGGCCAGAAATGGACCTTTGGAGCAGGTTGAGCAAGAGAGTTTGAGTGGCTGCCTCAGACCCGGTAGCTGCTCTCTCCATACCAGTTTTCAGCCCCTCAACATCGTCCTGGCGCACAGACTGGTCAAGCACGTCCAGTTGTGCCTGTGGGAGCTGCAACATGGCTTTTGTTGAAGCTCTGCCGAGGGACCGAGTTGACCTATCCGACATGGAGTCGTCGAGATTCTGTGTATCACCCAAAGCTGAAAGCCAACGGTTGATCTCAACAAGCAAGCGAGTGATGTTTCCATCCTTGGCAAATGGCTTGGTATCAACCTTGGTAGAAATGTAGCTCTGCTGAGAGGTGATATCGGGCACCTTCTTGTCGAGCTTCTTGGTGATCTTGACGAAACCTCGGCGGTTAATTTCACCGAACCACTGCAGGTTTCTCAACAGCGTTCTGAGCTCCAGAAGAGCTCCCATGACCTCTTCTACCTCATCTTGATCCAACGTGGCCACTACGTCGGGAATGCGGCCATAGCGATCCTGCAGAAGCGTGACGCGACGGCAAGCTTCGGCATATTTCTTGTTGAAGAACGAGTCGACATCTTCGAGGTTTCTGTCAAGGGCGAAGAAGATCTCTGTATGGATTATAAATTGTTAGGGAGACGGGGCTTTTGGCCCGGGCAAGTTTATCGGAGTCGCCCACCTGCAGGATCAACCTTTTCACCACTCTTTGCCGTTTCGGACGCTGCCTTAACGAGCTTCTTGAGGCCCTTGTAATTGATGTAGGAAGCCGCCCATTCTGGGACTTGGTTGCGAGGTAAACTGTACGCCATATATGTTAGACCAATTGTTCCAATAAGTTTCTGCTATTTAGCAAGAAAGAGTGAATTCCTCTTCGCACCTTCTACCGAACTTCATGGTGAGACTTGTTTACTACTGGTCAGTAGATACCAGCAGGAGTCGTAAACAGTCTACGCAATGGGGAGGTTGAAACGAAATAGTTTCAGACGATAGAAAACAAGGCGCCTCTTGAACTTTAGGCTTAACAGGCGGTATGCAATGCAAGGACCCTGAATAAGTTCAAACCAAACTGGAGCTGTAGACACGTCGCGTGATCGACTTAAGAGTTGCACTAGCGCCTTGTCGTCGGCTTCAGCGGTACGAAGCTCGCAGCGGATGGTCGCTCTGACGTTGGACGAATCCTTTTTGTCTATTTTGCGTTGATCGCGGTGAATGCTTGGCGGCGCTCTTCAATTGGTGGCCCAAGTTTCAGACGTCAGATCGGATACGGTCTAGATGCCGTGGTCGGAGCTGGCTGGCAAACGCAACGGAGGGAGTGCAGTCAAAGCATCGTGAGAGGCCACAATGGTGTTTGCGGTGTTGGGCAAAGGGAGAATAATGTCTTACACAGAACAATGAAGGAGGGAAGAATGAAATCGGTTTGGACAGAGCTCCTTTGTTTCTGTCGGTCAGCTCTTCTTTCCATCTGTTTTTTTTTCTGTTTTGTTTTTTGTTCCCTGCCCTTGTGCCCTCTTTTTGCTCCGCCAATGCCCCACGTCGTCACGAAGCTCGAGTCAAAGGCTTCAACGGGGGTGAGCAGGAGGTGAGCGCCAGTTGAGGTACAGGTACTTCTAGTGGATACTGAATGGCCACTGTAGAAGCTGCAATGGCTACAGGAACCCTTTGTACTTGCGCTGAATGACCCCTCCTCCACAAGCCATACCCTGAACATTTTTAGTGAGTGACAGGCATCTCCGGAACACACATGGCTTGCCAGTCTCCACTATTAGCGGACCGCTAATCAACTGCCATTGCTGACCGTGTGGCATCCGCTCATCCCTACTGGACCAAACTGACTGAAAATCCGCTAAACCTGTGCTCTTCGTCATAGTGCAGCGCATTTGGTGTCACTCCAGACACGTTCTACACATTACCAGCGATAATTGCCGACCAATGAAGAGACATATTCCAGGCTGGCAGAAGCTTCAAGAATACTACTGATGTAGCTATGGGTGAGTGATTCAACCAGTGGTAAAGAAATAAAATGGGATATATGCTATGGCTACATGTGAACTATTTAAATATACAAAATCGCTAGTCGAACCATCTAATTTTCTTCATCCCGTCGGTATATACAAATCTTCTGGCTTCTGGTTATGGTACAGTTGTGCTTCACGCCCCAATTGCCCATCTCGCAGGCTCTGAGCACGAACCTGGTTCGTTTGGCGTTTGCCATGTCAACAGTGAATTTGAAACCGAAGTACCGCGGCGCTGATCATTGTTTGCCATAGAGGGTAACGCTTCTTTCTGTCTGCTGATGCGCATTGCATAACTCGGAACTGTAAGCTCGGCTTCGGATGTCCCGACCACGTTGACAACAGCCTCCTGCTGCTCTTTCGATCCTTCCTGTTGCACCTTTGAGTTGGGTACAAGTGCTTCGAATTCCTCGATCAGTTGCCTGGATCTCACAGAGGCTGCTTGCCCAATATGCTGAGCCATTGACTGCCTAAATTGTTGATTGAAGCTCGAGTTGAGAAGCTTGCTCTCGATAGAGGCTGTAGTCTTGCGCACAGAGACGTATTCTTTCCACAGGCTCTCTAATCGCAGTAAATTGCTCTTACAACGACGGTCTACCATGGGCTGGGCAAGAATTTCTCCGTCAAGCAGAGTCAGTGGTGAGATACCAACGCTGGACATCGTCTCAATGAGTTGGTTGAGCTTTCGTTCAGATATTTGAAGGTTTTTAAGAAGCTGTTTGGAAGCTGGTGGACCGGTGACGCTAAGTCCACATAAATCCAACAGCACATACAGCTTGTCAACGAGATACGCAGAGTCACCATCCGAGTCATGAGCGAGTAGTGCTCGAAGCCGCTGTTGGTGGTGACAAAATCCGCGAACCAATTGGACAGCGCCTTTCCAGTCCAGCGCATAAATGCAGTCGTCCAATACTTGACGGACAACTCGCGCGCTGATCGCAACTCCTGAACTCATGCAAGATACGAAGAAGCTCGCCGCTTGGTCAAATAGCTTGAAATGAAGTAGACCTTTGATAACTTCTTCCACTAGCGGCTGATGCATCGGTACGTGATCATACACCCAATTTCCGCCCACAGTGCGTCGCTTTGTATCGGCAGCCCAGGCGTGCATAGAAGGATGCTCTACAACATCTGCAACATTCCGTCTGCGGACTTTTCCGCCGGTGATCTTGTCAGCCCCAGCAACACAAGCGAGAGCTCGCAAAAATTGTCCATGGTTGTTGGTGCTTCGGTAGTGGTTGAGGATGGCAACAAAGGTAGATGGTGTGGGTTTCAGAAGTCGGTCAAAAAAGAAGGAGTGAACAAGGGCATCGGAGAGAGCATGGTTGCCTCCTTTATCGAAGGCAACAATGAGTGTGTTATAGGTGTGCATATCGGGAGGGTGAGCGGAGATAAAGAGGTTGTAGCAGACTCGGCCAACCTTCTCGCGGAGGTTCATGGCAGGGGACTCTAAGATTGATCGCAACCTTTCGTTCAGTGACCGAGAGTTAATCTCTGCACCTCGTCGGTCAATGGAACTGAAGGTGTACTGTGGTGATGCTTCTTTAGCTAGCGTTCGTGCCTCGTCATAGGAAGGTGCCGCTGTGTCATCGCTCATGACGGCTACTCTGTCCAGCAGTTGACCAATCATCTTCTCCACAGCCGCGGTGTCTTTGCTCAAGTGTTTCCGCGTTTGTGCCTCGCATATGAAGTGGTTTCCAATTGACTGTTCTCTGACAATGGCGCGCTCTAGCCTCTCGTAGTCGGTCCGTCGATTCGCTTTCATGGTGCCAAGCGATGGACTGCCATAGTACTGATGTCGCAGAATGTCTATTAAGTCGGATGCTGAAACGGTAGCAGGCTGATGGATCTCTTTCATGTAGGGTCGGTTATGGTATATTTGTTTCAAGCTCTTCCAGAGATTATCCATCTGTCGCTCGTTCAGAGCGTCGGAGCTTTGGTCATGTTGGCTTTCAGGGAGGCCATTGGCACGGAGGTCGTTCAATTCCTGTCGCGCCTGTTCCAATTGGTTATCCAATTCCCGCCTTCTTTCATCTTTCCGCACAGCATCGATGATTGCTGCGGAGGCAAAGACAGAGCTATAGGCGGCGGTAAAGAGCTCAGCGAAGGTCGGTTTGCGTCGAGCAACTGTTGTTCGTCTCCCCAAGGTATTAACCGCGGTGCTACAAGCCCTGCATCCACAACGGTGGGCCTGGCTGGCCCTAGACAGAAGAGCTTGCATGCTAAAGCATTGGACGTAGATATTCAAGAAGTAATTGAATTGGGTTTGTCGAGACGTAGCTAACCGCTCATTATGCCGTGCCAGCTTTAGCCAAAAATTGCCATTGAGAGATAACTGGGATACTATTGGTCACGTGACTCTGCACGTGTGGTCCCAAACCAGACTCCCCACCACGGCAAGACCACTAACAGGCAAGAGACGGCAAGCTGTGACGAAAGATTGATAAACACAGTCACAAATATTGTAATTTTGATTAATCAAAATGTTCACGCTTCTTTTAAGTGCCGAGCTAACCGGGTATGTTGTACATATGGCTACTGTTGTGGACAATGGCTAAGATTACAGCGCAGGGTGACAAACCTTCGTCCATTAGATACCCAGGACAACCCATTCTGGTATATGTTCAAGGTTCAGTGCACTTCATGCAGAGAGATTCATGGTAACTTTGTTGGTGTCAATCGATTTGTACGTAAGCTTGAAGGCAGGGCTGAAAGCATAGCTAATGCAATGTTGTAGGAAACCAACGACATCAGCGGAAGCAGAGGAGAGGCAAACTTTGTGTGGAAATGCAAGAACTGCAAGGTAGGAAGGATTTCTTTTTTCAATATTGCCAATCTAACACTGTCATAGCGTGAGTCTTCGGCAACCATCAAAGCTGCTGCCGCTCCATACGAGCAATCCGAGCCGCCAAAGCCGCAGAAGATTATTGAATTCGACTGCCGAGGACTCGAGTTCACTGAATTTAACCCAGAGGTATTATTATACACCTCAAATTGTACAATTTCAAAAGCTAATCTCTCATAATGTAGGGAGAATGGCTCGCTGATGCCTCTGATTCTAAAACCAAGTTCACTGAGATTGAGCTCACCGATGGCGAATGGTTTGATTACGATGACAAGGCTGGAGAGGAAGTGAGCATCAAGGATATTGTGTGGGAGATCCGAAGGGCCTAAAGTTACTTGTTTTTTTTTTAATAAAATTCAATGGAGTTTTTGGGGAGTGCATAGCCAGGTAGGGTGAATAGAGGAGTTTGGTGGTTTATTGTAGGGTAGTGGAAGAGACGCTGGCAAGGCTGACTCAGCCAGATTTATCAAGGTAGTGATGCTCTGCTGGATCTGTGCATCTTCACAACTCTGTCCCAAAAGCGTGCAGCAATGGCTGCACCTCACTTAAGTCCAGCATTGGACTTCTTGACTGATGCAGCCCATTTATTACGTGAATCTGCGCCCGAGATATCAGCCCATTTAATGAGCCATCGAAGAAATCGGCTGCAGTTGGCTGGCCTGACTCAATCCGACAAGGAGCTACAACATGCCTGTGCAGCTTGCGGTCATATAATGAATCCTGGCCAAGACTCAAACTTGAAACTCGAAGCACGAAAATCTATCAGAAGAGCAAAAACCATCACGAAGGCCGCGAAAATGGCTGCTTCTGGGCCCTACAAGATCAACACGTGTGGCATGTGTCACAGCCAAACGAGGATTGCTCTGCCGCCTCCTGGCCCTGCCTCACGACACCAAAAGTTGAAGAAGCCAGCACCAGCCAAGACTCAGACTGAAAATAGTCAAAAACCTACCGCAAATGCGACGAGTAAAAAGCGTGCCAAGAACCGCAAAGCTGGACTTCAAGCTCTTCTTTCAACCCAACAAAAGCCATCCAAGTCACTGAGCTTATCAGATTTCATGAGATGAAGAGATCGACGACTGAAATGGTTCACATATCGGCATCATGCTAATTTTGGACATTTTCTTTGGGCAAAATTCATCACCAAACTGGCCCTGCAGACATCCCCAATATCTGTGGGCAGTATCCGGAACGTTCTACGGATCTCCAGCAGCACCCCGAAAAAGTTAGGCGTGGCGGCATGACATAACCTGGCGCCCAAAAAAAAAAAAGCCCCTCCAAAAAACTCAGTGCCCCTCCACATTTGCGACATCATAGCTTAGACATCATCATTAATTTTGTATATTGCGAAAATGGCTGCTGAACAGACAAATGGAGAGTCTATGCAGGCTCAGAACCCTTCAGAGTTCTTCCAGACTATTGGTAGCAGAGTCGCCAACATTTCTTCCGCAGATGCTGCTAATGGCGAGGACGAACCTAAGGCTGTCGAGGAGATCGAGTCTCTTTGCATGAACTGCCATGAAAATGTAAGTATCAAATTTCAAAACCATTTAGACTCTACCATACTAACTCGAAGCTCTTTCTAGGGTATGACTCGCCTTTTACTTACGACGATTCCTTATTTCCGCGAAGTTGTCATCATGTCCTTTGCCTGTGAGCACTGTGGCTTCCACAACAACGAAATCCAACCTGCCGGCGCAATTCAACCCAAGGGTTCCCACTACGAGCTGCGATTGACTAATATGGACGACTTCAGCAGACAGGTTATCAAGGCCGACACTGCCACTGCTAAGTTTATCGAGCTCGATTTGGAGATCCCTTCTGGCCGTGGTCAGTTGACCAACATCGAGGGTCTCTTGACGACGGTTGTCGAGGACCTTGAGTCTGGCCAATCTAGCCGCAAAGAGGCGGATCCTGAGGTTCACGCCAAGATCGACGATATTATTACAAAGGCTAGAGCTATGCTGAGCGGCGAGGCATTCCCTTTCCGAGTATACGTTGACGATCCCGCTGGCAACTCTTTTATCTCGCCGGATATGAAGGATGGTGTTGGAAAGTGGGAGAAGCGCGAATTTCCACGTACAAGTGAACAGAACGCAGCTCTTGGACTGGGAGACTCTGAAATTCGTGAAGACGAGCCTATCGGCCAACCTGGTCTCTCAGCCGATGGAGACATTATTCCCAACGAAGTCTACAGCTTCCCTGCCACCTGCCCAGGCTGCGCACACCCTTGTACAACCCACATGAAGATGGTTGACATCCCCCACTTCAAGCAAGTCGTCATCATGTCCACGGTATGCCATGCCTGTGGTTACCGCTCCAATGACGTCAAGTCTGGCGGCGAGATTCCCGACCTGGGCGAAAAGATCACTCTAAAAGTTGACGGAGAGATCGACCTTGCTCGCGATATTCTCAAGAGTGAAACTTGCGCCCTTGAATGTCCCGAGCTTGACCTCCATGTCAACCCCGGTACCCTCGGTGGTCGTTTCACGACTGTTGAAGGCCTTCTCACTAACGTTCGCAACGATTTACACAGTCAAATCTTCCAAACGGACAGTACCCCCGGTGGCGCCTCAGCTGGCGAGGGTGGTGATTCTCTTGCTCTTGAGGAAAAGACCAACTGGGACAATTTCTTTAGCGGCCTTGACTCTGCCATCTCCGGCGAGAAGCCATTCACAATTATTATGACTGACCCATTTGCGAGCAGCTTTGTCCAACCCCTCGTTGATCCTCCTGCTCCTGATCCCAAGATCACGAAGGAGAGTTACCAGCGCACGGATGAAGAAGAGGAAGAGCTAGGTCTGAAGGACATGAAGGTTGAGGGCTACGAAGAGGCCGAGAAAGCTGAAGCATAAATTTATTTTTGTTGATTACGAATGGCGTTGGGATATCAAAATGGGGAACGATGGAAGTGTTGTGCATACATGAGTTCAATGAGATATAGATCAATGAGGAAAGATGAGGGTTTAAAGTCTTCGACCATTCAGTATGAAAAGGGAGTTTGAATGCAAGAGAGTTCATCCAGAACCAGCGACAGTCACATTTTTATTGTATTTCGTTTTGATTGGTCATACGCTATGTAACCCCAGAGCTAGCTCGTCCCCGTCTCCATTCTCATCGCTGACCTTCCAAAAGGTTGCTGGAATCTGCAGAGAGAAGGACGAATTGGACAAATATAGCAGTCTCAATAGTACAGAGGATCATTAACAAGAACGAGATGAAAAAAAAAGACCAATAGCATGATACCTTCTGTGACAATACGAGTTAACCGCGACAACAATCAGACACTGTCCTTACCAGCAAGTGAGAGCAAAACCGTACAAGAATAACGTCCGAGGTAGCAAGGAACAGTAGCAAGCAAAAGTAACAACAAAGGAGGCAACAGTAGCAAGAGCCACACCCTCAGATATTGACTTTGGTTAGGACACGATATTCGACGTAGTCCTCGCCATCAATGTTGACGATAGCGCCATGTGAGGCGAATCTGCCTTCAAACAGCCCACCATGTCGACGTTCATATTTAACACCGCCATGTATTTTCATGTCTTGATGCTCCTCCCTCATTCTACGAGCCTCCTTACGAGCCCAGACGGCATTCAAGCGCTGAATGTCTTCCCGTTGATGAACAGGGGTGTTGATAACACCGTTGACAGCGTTCGAAGTGAGAATCGAGGAGGAAGTGGTGGTTTCCGCACGAAGCAATCGCTCTTGATGCTGCTCCTGCAAGTCAGCTCGATCTTCTGCAGCCTCCGCCCGCTCAATCTGATGACGGGCATGATTAGCGGCTCTTTCAAGAAGTCCGGCGGTACTAGAAGTTCGCTTCTTTCCCCGGCTTGAGCTACGGTGAGGAGGTTTCGACTCAATGCAGCGGAGTGGTCGAGGCTGCTCGTGGATGGTGGAGACAGCAGTGTGGGTGTAAGGGGATGTAATCACAGATGTGGTAGCACTGGGTTCGTTGGTCGGTCGAATGATGCCACGGCTAGTAGCCACACGGGATCGAGCATCTTCCACTGCAAGGGCGATGTTTTTAGCTTCATCAGACGGGTGCTCATCGTGATCGATCTGATGTTGTCGAACGCGGACATACTCCTTCACCTCTAAGCGCGTGAGGCCTTGAAGCTGAGGCTCCAGTTCAACTTCATCATAGTTGAGCCAGATGCCTCCCAAGTTGGTTGGAAAATTTCCTTCCACATGTCGCCCATCACGCGTCGACCTCACTACTTTGACGCGGAAACCATCTGTCTGGCTGATAATACCAAGTGCAGCATGTCTGTCCTTGGGGTCAGATAAATCAGAACCTCTCCAGTATCCAATCACGACACTAGTTGGCCGTGTTCCTGGGAGAGGCTCCAGCCGAACGAAAGTTGATGATTCGTTGATGGGTCCATTGCTCTCCGCGTAGTTGATGCCACCATTGGACTGGCGTACCCAGTTATTGCTGCTCTTGCGAGGAACCTCAAGACCATAGGCAATAAGTGGTTGTGCAGTGCTCCCTTCTAATTGCGCTTTTTCTCTGCCTCGCCTTGAGGCTTCTTGAACAGCTCGCTGCTCTGCCTCCAGAGCAGCTTTGGGTGATTCGAACGATGCTCCGGATAGAATACGAGCATATTCCTTGATCTCATGGTGGTCGAGGCCAACAAGATGATCTGAGAAGACAATTCTATCAAACGTGACCCAACTTGCTCCAGGTCCGGGAGGAAGAGGATAGGCATCGGTAACAAGCTTGCCCGTTTTGTTTGTATGGTGAATTCTGGTACGCAGTCGGTCTCTAGCATCGATGAATCCAATGACAGCGTGTTTGTCGTTAACATTATCAGCATTAGAGTCACGCCAGTAGCCAAGAATGGTTCCCTTCTCCAAAGTGGCTGAAGGCAAAGGCGAAGTCGGGAGCGGAGTACGACTCTGTTGCTGTTGAGCTGATGCTTCACTTTCAGTGGTGCTCCCATCCCGACTGTGTCGCTGAATGACATGTCTGCCAACATTGGTAGGAGAAAGGGAGTACGTTTCGGCGTTTGTAGCTGCGGCATCATCAGTACTTTGTTTGCCAGTTGATGGTTCCTTCGAGCCGGGTCTGTGGCTAAAGGTGCTGAAGTTTGGAGAGAAAGGAGCATGGCTTTCCAGCTCACTCAGATCACTTTCATCTTCTTTCATCCTTGTTGTCCCGGTAGTAGTACTTAAAATGCGGTTAGTTACAGTTACCAACCAACAAAGAGAGGCTACACTCAAAGGTCAGAGCCTAGAGAGAAAGAAAATGAAAATGAGAAAGTGGAAGAGAAAAACAGTTGGTAATGCAAAATATTAAAAGACTGAATGTATATGATCAGGGAGAGAGAGACTCTTCCCTCAGTATTCGAATGTTTGTTTCAGTCGCACCTGACGCTGTGCAACATTCAGAAAATAGACCGAAGCAAGCTGTCTCGGTAGCTGCTGAACCAAGAATAATGAGAGACTTACAGAATCTCCATAGAAAAGTTATCAGATAACTAAGTAAGTAACTTACGATGGGGCCATGTTGATGGCGCTGACTATTGCAGGGTGGGAAGCAATCACTCGATGCTTGTTGGGAAATGATAACGTGCAGGGAAGCTGAGGGCTCGTAGGTGGTGTTTCAAAGGCTGTGAAAAGCAATGGGCAAGATAAACAAGAAAATGCTGAATGACTAAACGGCAAACGGAAAACGAAGCGAATAAAAGCCAACGTGACTAGGATGAAGCCAAAACAATTGCTGGCTGTGTAAGGGCAAAGTTGTTACTTGAGCAACAGAAGTGAAATTTGATAACGTGTTGTACAAGAGGGCTCCTAGAATTGCAGTGATTGTAAACAGCTGCCAGATAGTTCTAGGCAGCTGCTCAGATAGCCATCGGGCAGACAGTTTGCCTTGTTAGATGGACGTCCACGGTAGTATATAGAGGCTAAGCCACCGTAGTGGCCAACTCTGAATGGGGCTTCTCGTCTTGTACATAAGCCCAGAGAAACTGTACAAGTGGCCATCATGAAGGAAATAGGGCGATAGAGAAGAAAAATGTCTGATTCGAACTTCGCATTAGGCACACACTTACTCAACGGTGTCATCTAGTGATGTCGGAGCCGTCTCTGACATTGGAGTGGGCATCGGATTCGTGTCAACGTTCGATTCATCGTTATTGGAGTGTTTGGAGTCGACCGACCGCCTTGAGGCAAACCGTGTTTCAGAGTAGTATCGCAGCCCTTCATAAGTTGAGGAAGCTGATGACGGAGCGACTGATCTTGACGAAGGTGGCGGTTCGCTGTGTAGTAAGTTGGACACGGCAGCGTTGACCGACGCCGATGAGCGCTGTGGTGAATCGCAGTAATTGGGCGAAGATACTGATCGATAGGCATGATAATGATTCAACAAAGGGGAAGAAGGAATTTTGATACCCTCGGGGGTATGGGATTTTTTGGGTGCGCTCATGGAGCTGAGTCTTTTGTAGGCAAGTAGCCGATGAACAAAGAAATGCAACAAATACGACCCCCACGCGGAGTTGTAGTATTATAAATATAGTACTGTAATACTGTATGTAGTTACAGGACCGTATTTGAAATGGGCAGGAGATTTTGGTGCAAGAATGGTTTTGCGGATCGAATCAGCAAAACCTGTGTAAGTGGTGTAGGGTTTAGGTGGCGGAGGCGCAACTCAAAATATTCGTCTTGCAGCCAAGGATATTTTCTCCGGAGCAAGTTACTATGTAGAGCGGCGCCGCTACTAAGAAAAGAGAATAAGAAATAAATTGTACTTTGCCGAACTCAAACGAGGCCGAAGCAAAAGCAAGATGATTGAGATGATGGTGGCCAGGTAGCCAATTTAATAGACGCAGACAGCAAGCAAGAGTAACCAGTGAAACTAATTACTACATGTACACTAATCGAGCCATCCTTAACTTTACGAGAACAGGAGAAAAAAAAAAGAACAGAGGAGACCTAACATGGTTGACGGCAGCAAGCAGACAGCACGCTGAGACAGATAGAATAGTAGGAGTGGAAAAGCTGGAAAGAGCCGGGGGTTCCAACCAACAGCAGCAGGTAGACGAGGGCTTGACATGGTTTGAACTAAATCAGGCGCGGAATTAACAACCATCCAAGCCAGGGCTATCCAAACCACCCAACTGAATCCAGTCCTTCTCCGAGCCCAAGTCAAGTCTAGTTGGAAGTCAACCTAAGCCAAAGCCCGATCAGGCCACTCCGCAGAGTGACTTGTTGGCTTGATGGACAGGGCAGGATGTGATGTGTAAGGCAGTGACCAAGGTACTTTGCATGCCCTATTTAGTAGTGGCACCTTCCTCCAGGATCCAGGCCCAGCGTGAGACGCTGTAATTACATGTACCTGCAGAAGTCCCTACTCTAGGCAGGAACGGCGACTGTCGCGTCCACTTAAAATTTCAATATGGGAAGGAATAGCCGAGACTATTTACAAGACAGTTATTTATTTATGACATGTTGCAATCGCTGTACAGCACTATTGATTGGAATGAGAGCGGCAGTGACCGTAATGCAACGACGGACCGCAACTCGACATCTTCCCTGCATTTGATTACACGACGGTACAGCACTAGACATGAAGCATCTGCCACTCAATACAACAAAAACAGAGGAAGTCAACACTCACTCAACAAAGGGCGGCGCAGCACTTGCTCCGATTGACCAGCCTCTGAGCCTCCCCACCCCTCTCGCTCCCGTATGTCTCTCGGCCCTCCTCCCCTCCCCTCCCCTTGTCACTCACCCACACCTCACCCTCTCTGTTCCTCCCTCCTCCACTCACACCTAACATCTGGCCCAGCCCAAGGAACCAAACCATGGAAGACAATGGGTTCTTTTCAGCAGTTTTGTTCTCGCATAGAAGGTATCGGTGCTGTACAAACATCTCTATTTTGAATGACTAATTCATTGTCCTTTCCACAATCGTCGGCTATCCCGAAATGTCTCTAGGCACAGCGTGGCGCCTCGATCCCATCTTTACGTAAAACCCACTGCACAAGCCATTTGTTTCGGGGTGTCATCCTTTGTTGGACCAACAAAGCATGAGATAGATGGAATGCGGGAAAACGGCATCGCAGGTCTGTGCTGTGGCCTTCGATCAGGGTTCCTTGCAATACATTGCACGTTGACTGCCTCTACTGAATGGACCTATCTGGACCTGCTGTGAAAGCTTGGTTTGTATGGCATGATATTAGTGGCTCTAACTCATTTCTCCAGAATGTAAAGTTTACGCCGAGCTCCGCGCCATGAGGGGTTTTGCCAATGAGCAACGAATTTAAATGCTCAGAACGTGGTTTTCACTCGGTTGGCCCAGCGTATTGATCGGATGTGTACAATGCTAATGCAGCAAGTAGCGCCGAAATGAACCTTGCAGCCAGCGGCCAGTGGACTTAAGCCTCAAAGTGGGACAGCGCCTAACACCAGAGGAGCATAATAACCCCAAAAGCGATAAGGAGAGTTGTCGAAAGGCTGTCGACTACGAACAACGTGACATTTGCACCATGTGGCGCATCCCGAAGCTCCGCAGTGGTGTCCATCTACTCGAAGCTGGTTGGTCAGTCACCTCGCCCTATACGCAGACTGTTGGCTCTAAAACAACAATCCCTGTCGTCTGGTTCGTTTTCCTGCAGCTCTACACTCAACATCAAGTCTGTGTTGTACGTCGACCCCGCTTCAATCGGCTGCATTGCCCCGAAGGATCGCCCTCGTGGCGTGCGAAATAACATTGTTGGGTGCTAGCAACAAGAAATTTGCCAATGGCTCCATTGTGGTTGTACCCGCGCCTATAACGATTGCGACGGGATTGTCTCCTATCCACTATTGACATGTCTGTTCTGGGTCATCAGCAGCCTTGTCGCCCGTTCTCATCTTTTGATTAGCACCAGGCTTAACCCATGCACGGAATTCAGGACGGGCAATACTTCTGACGCCATTTTACTCATCGCCCACTCCGACAAGCAGCGCCACCAGCCTATGAGATCCAGAAAAGAGGGAAAACATGAAAAAAAAATCAAAGCTGGCTTTCAACTAACAAGGACTAGCCAGCACATGAAGGCTGCTTGGGTATTAACACAACTTGGCTATCTTCTGCCGCCCCTGCCTCTTCCCCTGCCGCCTCGGCCACCACCTCGTCCCCGTCCACCACCGCCATGGCCTCCTTTCTTGCCGCCTCGACCCCCGCGGGACCCATCAAATCGCTCGTACAACTTTTCCTCGCCGAAAGCCCCTTCCCCAAACCTCATGAAGTTGACAAGGCCCCTATCCACAACCGCGATCAACACGTTTCTGTGTCCGTGCTTCAACCGTTGATACATCCTCCCGGGGTGTCCCCGCCACGCCTCGTTAGGGGGGGCCAGCGGTGTAGATTCCAAAAGTGCCTCAATTTCTTCGAGAGTTGGCACACCTTCAGTCTCTGTGTCCGTCACGGCGATCCTAAAGTCCGGATTTGGGGGGCTCCGCTTGGAGAATGGAGCGCCGCCTGCTTTCCACACATGGTAGTGTACTTTGAAAGGATCGTGCGGTTCGTGCAGGTGCGGCGGTAATGCAGTGGGCTTGTGTCGCGGTATCAGAACCAATTGTTCGTAAATGGGTCTATAGGCCCTGTAGAGCCCAGGTGATATGATTGGGCCGTACGGTTTGTGGTTGCTCGGTTGGGCTTCCGCACCACCAGCATCAGCGCCAGCGCCAATACCCGCTGTAAAAAGGGAGAGCATCCACTGCCACAGCGCCGTAGCCGTTGATGAAGCGCAAGGAGTTGTCGAACTTTCAACGGAATATGCCTTAACTGCGGCCCGCAGAACGTGAAAGCCACCCCTCTTTAGATGGGCAAAGACTTGGTACTTTGGCAGCGTAATCTTCCGACGGTCGGTCTCATCGCCAACTAGCAGCGAATAGGCTGCCTCTAGGCTCAATGGAACGCCCGCTTCAAAATCATCCGGACCGAATCCATTGCGAATCTGCGCACTGGGTATCAAGTCTCCTGGTAGCAGCTCTTCGAGACCTTTGCTGGGCCACCACAGGTCCATGGTCCCCCGCTCGATCAGATGTAGCGCCTCTTCAGGCAACAACCAAAGTCTGCCCGTGCCAACCTGGCCTTTTCCTCCAGATACTGTCCTTCCCAGATCTTTCATCCAGTTACCCCTCTCATGCTCCACCACCACAACTCGTTGGTCTAGAAGGAGACCTCCGTCTTGATCTGCACCTGCAGGCCGTGACTCTTCGGGTATACTGGCCCAAAAGTCTGGAAAATACCACCCGCGCACCCATGTATCTGAGCGGTGTGTCCGAGTATAGCTTAGTACTTCCTCGAGCGCCCTGCGCGATGTCTCTAGCGTGCCTTCCTGTGCCTGTGTGCCATGCGATTCAAAGTCCTTTTCCCCCTTTCGTATCGTCTTGCTTGAGACTCCTCGCTTGTCAAATACCGACATGAAGAGCTTGTAGTCTGGTACGTCATCTTCCAATCCATCGTCTTCCGTGGGTGCAAGGCCATTTACCGAGGCTGTGGTGTCTTTGACCAAATTCGGATTGTCCTCGTCGTCAAATGGCATGATAGCGGTAACTGCTGACCAATTGATAGGCTATTCCCCCCTTTTGCACTTATGTCCTGGTGCCCAGAAGGAGTACTAATCATCCAATCGACCAAAGTTGCTTCAAGTTTGGTGACCTTTGTCGGTCAGGCGTGAGTTTAAAGATCTTGAATACGATGAAAGCTTGTTTGAGTGAAACCTTTGCTGCCGATGAGGAATTGTGTGGGTCATGGCACCGTCGTCGCCTCAGTCCTACTTTTCAGTCAAAAAGTCACTGGCCAAGGGGTCTAAGCGAATTTTACAAAAAAAAGCCAATAGCATGCTGTTGACTTAAACTAAAAAAAAAACCTGGCAAATGTTGGAAAGCATAATTGATACCTCCGATGTGAGTAGCAAAAAGCAAAAAAAGGGATGAGAGCCGCAGGATTCGAACCTGCGCCAATAAATTGATTGCGGTATATGGTTTACAGTAGTAAAACCTAAACACAACGCCTTAGACCACTCGGCCAGACTCCCGAGGCGTTTCCACTGTGGGGCCTTATTTTTTCTTATGAAGTACAGACCACCGCTTAGATTTGTTTTTGGTGGTAGATGCTAGCTTTGACGCTACAAACAAGCTACTTGCACCACTGAAGGGAGTTAATAAATCAGCTAATTTATGTATTGAGGTGTATGAGAAACAACAGCCTGCCGTTGAAAAGAAAAACAAAGAAACCTATGTACAATAGCCTATTCTGGCAGTGGTATTCTGCTAATTTGATTTTCCTCGTGTTCCTCGACCGTCATCCTCAGCAGCTTCCTGCGGCTGGCGGGAGGAACATACGAAGTGAATGTAACTTGTATATTGGAAAAGCCTTGGTTAATAACCTCGAGCAATCTTAATTTATATGTAGCATCCTTCTCGCTGTTGGGATGTGGCGGAATGACGAGAACCAGCTCCTCAAACGCAGGGAACTTTCTGTACACGACGTGCCAATCCTTTGCTAGACGCGCGGCCCATTCAAAGACTGATGAGCTGTAATTCGTGTCGATAATCAATTTCTTTAGTGTAGGCGTCAAGAGCTCTGTGAATTGAATGCCCTTGGCGGCAGCAGTATCATCCTCGGTTTGGCCCCAGAAGATGCTGTTGACGTAAAGAGTTTCCAAGCTTGTGAATTTCGGAAGGTGAAGAGGGTTGAAAACGCGTTGGATGTGGTGATATGGACCACGGGGCCTGATTTCGAGATATTTGAGAGTGCGGCTGGAAGGTTTCAGTGCTTGTAGCCAATCCGTATCTTCCCAGTTGTGAGTCTCCACGAAGTCGCCCCAGCCCCAAAGTTCCGGCTCCAGGGTGAATTTTTCCAGATTCCTGCAATGGCGCAGTATCCTATCTAGCAGACACGTCTTCCTGCCTAATTTGTTGAGCACTATAGCTTCGTTGCACTCCCGTATGCCCAAGTTGGTTAAATTGCGCAGGGCGACGCCCATGGGCTCGATGTTCTTGATCATATCTGCTTCTCCGGAACACGCCTCGCCGACCTCAAGGAACTGCACATTGGGAGCTCTTTGAAGTAGTTCTAGAACTACTGGATGGCTGAATGCATATCGCTCGGGGACGTACCAGATGCCCGTGTAGCCGATGAGTTTGCAGATCTTGAGGACCCGTAGTCTCGGCATCTGGCCGATCTGGAGATGGCTCTGCGAGTTAAGAACGAGATGGTTGAGAGACGGCCCACCTTCGTACTCATTCATTGTTATGTTAAGCTCTTCGATATTAGGAGCTCTTGCCATGATGAAGGCTTTGATGATGCGGGACATTAGATGGGTGCGTTCCGATGACTTTAGCCGTTGGGCGTTCAGTTTCTGATCTTGGCTAGCCAGCATCTGGTATGCGCGTCTCCAGTAAGCCTCGTTGCTTTCGTGAATAACAATAGTCATGTCCAAGTTCTTAATGAGATAGCCGAGGTCTGGCCGCTCCAGCAAGGTCCTGACGAATAAATCTACCCTTTCGACAGATCCAGGACGATGAAACAAATGCGTCTGCGCAACCCCGTGCAGGGCGCTGCACGTCTTGGAGAGCGCATTCAGACCAGTGAGGGAAACGGAGTAGGCCCCGCAGCAAGAGGTTTTGTGATTAGAATGGCATCTTGGCTGCGGCTCAGGGCAATGTCCGCACAGGCTCGCGCAGACATTATCGAGCACGACGACGGGCAGATGAAGCAGCGGGAAGGGGCGGCCCTTTGCCGTCGTCGCGGCGCGCCTTGAGCCACGCTGCTGGACACTCCCACGAGGAGCGAAAGAAGCTTCAAGGCTGACAGGGTTTTGGAGCGCCATGATGGCGGAGAATAATGAAGGATTGGGGTTGGCTTGATCACCCCAAGAGGTCGCTTCGTCGTTGTTGGGCCACTGCGTTCGGGTGTGGATACGGAAAGCCGTTTTTCTGGCCGGTGACGACCAATCAATCGTCGCCCATAGCCGCCCATCACTCTCTCCCGTCACATACGATGGCGCGGGGGAAGCGGATGAGAGTGGATTGTGCGGAGTCTACCGCCAGCCATGGCCTCTGCAAGTGTGTTAATAGTGCGCTGTGTCATGCATCACGCTGGACAGTAGCTTGCATCGTCATGTGGTCCGTCAATGCTGTGTTACAGGGAGACTATTGTACTATACAGAGATACGATGCGGTAGCTTGGATGGAGAATGACATGCAATGTTTTAAAAACAATCCCCCCTTTTTTTTTTTTTTTTTTTTTCCTTCATCTCTCTGCCTTTGCGCTTTCCGTGTTTCCTTACCTTGTGCAGCGCTATTTCAGAAAGCAGCCTGTGTCTTCCCGAGCGATGACTGGCCCTCAACATGGTTCCGTGAAATTCATCTCATTTCCCGCCTTGTTGTCGTCCTTGCCAAAGCGCGTAGTTTCCGATCTTCTGCATGTCTGGGCCAAGATACTGAAGTACCCAGTCCGGAATTTGCAGGGTTCCGTTTGAGTGACCACACTAACTGCAACAGGGAAATACGGCGTCGTTTAGACGTCTCTTCATAGCTGTTATTGGCGATGATTGCGTATTCATCCTGCCCATGCAATACAATGAAGCTAAGACAGAATGCCCGTGGTAGACACGGCTCTGAGGATATAATTAACTCAAGCCAACCACGGATGGCTCCTAAACCGTTAATTCAAGATTAATTCAAGATCTGCAAACCCGAGCAATAATGTTGCAACCAACAGAAATAAGGAGGAAATGGAGCAATGTTGGTGGCCGCGAGCACAACGCCCTGGGAAGAAGCCAGTATCCATGTACTCTACGTGCACAGATATTGACTACATCTTCACAAAAAGCCCTTTTAGATATGCCGGCGCTGGTAGAGCTTTTCACGCGGCATCAGAGATGCTTGTCAACGCAGAATATGCTCACCATGATTCTTTATTTAGACTCAAAGTCCGCGAATATTACAAGTATGCTAAACAGCCGAGTCCAGACACGGCGTAAATGTAATGACCCTTCCCATGTAGAACGCCAGAGCTCCTGTTCATCATGCCCCTTTCATCAATGCAATTCGCATGTCAACATAAAACGCCATTGTAGAAATCACTTGCGTGCGAGACCAACCCTAGCTCTCTAGGCTAGCCGTCTACTCAATAAACGGCTTTTTCTGCCCCCCTACCATGCAAAGACCGAGGGCCCTCAAATGATCCCTGTCGTTGGCAAGTATGATCGTTCGAGCGGGAAGCATGGGGTTGTTCGGGTCGACATGAGATGCGTCCTTGGCGGCCTGCTCGATGGCATCCATTTCTTCTTTGCATCCATGCTGGTCTATTGGGCAAATGACTATGGGCTGTCGAACGACGATATCACGGGCGGAGCTCAGTTGAACCTTGGGCAAAATTAGTCTTGCTTCTCCAAGAAACGTAATTGTGAAACCTTGGCATACCTTGATGTTGAGGAAAAACTCAATCTTGTATAGCTGCGACGTCGTAGTAAAAGATGACAATTCGTACAAAGGAAACGCCGGTTTTCCTCTTTTTACAACGCCATCTGCATCTCTCAAATCTTTAGATGGGAACACCAGGCCGATATTTGTTGCGTAACCTGCTTCGGGCAGTTTGGCCTTGACAGCTTGAACCTGCTTGGACAGCTTATTGATCTTTTTCGTAGGTTCATCTCCTTCCGGGTTGAATGTGATCTCTTCCTCTATCTGTAGCGTTATTTTGTCTATTGTGACTTTTCTCGCTTTCGACAGCCAATCAATGTTTGGCGAAATCTTTATGTATACTGTTATAGGATCGCCAGGTCCATAGCTCCATCGCGGGAGGGTAATGCCGAGATGCACAAGGTTATCTGATGTGACGAGTTTCGCCTCGGGTTTGTTATACATGCCGAAAGTTGAGAGAGTGTCGTATCGCTGTAACGGCATGGGGAATGTGTATTTGTATTGGTTGCTGTGGCCTTGTTGTACAGTGACGACGATTTCGTAAAATGTTTCTGCAGTTCGGTTTGCTAGTTGCAATGATGCAGGTGGTATGCGGCGATTTGACTCTTCACCGCCTCGTCCAAACGGTATGAACAAGACAAATGGTAGGTCCATGGCAATGACGCTTTCCGCCTCTTTCCCCGAGGAGCAGCGAAACAGTAGGACTTCCTTACCTACAACATCTGTCGACTCTCTCCTCGGTGTGCCAAGATGCCGTCTAGCTAGGTTATCGGCATCTGGGTGTATTGATTCGCGTCGTTGAAGACATATTCGGACGAGTGACACGGGTACTGGCATTGAGTAGCCTTGGCCTGGGCGTATTTCGACCTTTCCCTCCACACGAGGCTACGACTTGTCAGGAGCTGTGGCGGGCACAGAGCAGCAGTAGGACTCACCAATGTAGCAGATATCCCGGGATATCCTACAAGAAAGTTACTATTTGGAGGGCCGGAGACCCTCACACTTGCTGCTGCGAGGGCCATGTTGACGTAAACAAGTCCGCCACGACGGAAGCATACAAGGCAACGTCAGTGGGGTTTCTGCGGTCAGCAGCCGCCGACAATGTCATGTATCGTCCCGTTTGGGTATATCTGCGTCGGGTCGCGAAGCAGTTTGCACGCAGTATGTTGGTCGAGGGTTTGTTGACGTTTGCGCCGGTAGAGCTCCGGAGGGGTGGGGTAGCCCAGACACAAGCAGGTCGGCAACAAGCCGTTGGCAGGCACGCGATGACGGTGAATGACGATAATAGAGGCTGCCGTATGCAATATTCGGGCGAAGATGGAGAGGGAAGCAATTACGACTGCAGCTCGTCGTAGAGGGGAGGAAATGTCGTGTTGTGGCTTGCGGTGGATTTGGCGTGTTTGATTGTGGACGAGGCCAACGAAGGATGGATGGATGATCTGCCACCAGCCCAGCTCAGGTCGGATTCAGGCGGTGGTGCTGGTTGTCGAAGGGGTGGGCGTGTGGCTTCAGGCTTGAACAATGACGAAAATGCTTGATTTATTAGTGGACTCGGCCTGTGCAGCTCGTACAGCGCCCCGTACAGCGCATTACTGGGCAAGCAGTGAGAATAAGAGCCAGGCGTTTTCCTATTACTCTTGTCCTTACTGCTGATTCCAATTACACCGTAATTTTTTTTTTTTAAAACTTAGAAACCACCTCGTGGGGCAATCCTCAAACACCCCTGTTTTAATCTCTTACCACTTCTTCTAATTTTCGTTTGACTTGCTGCACTCTTACCACTCGTCCCCAGGGGGATTCGTTTACTGCTTCTAGCCCCAGCAGCCCTGTCGCGTGCACACCAAGATGGGTACGGAGCCCGCTGTGAGTTTGAAAATAATAGTGGTTAGTCGTTGCACGTAAACCACATCTATCCACCAGTGACTACAAGCGGTGTTGGCTGTGTATGTCCATCTGTTTATCATCTTCAACAAACAAGCAGGAGAGCCGGTTGCTTCATCGCCAATTCGACTGCAACATTTGTCTCAAGTTGCCTCTGCTGGCTAGTCTCGCTTCCGTGCCCTCCAGCCACGAGCCTCTGTCTTGAATCCTTCGCCCCTCGACAAGCACACTGGTCACCTCCACTGGTAAGCAGCTCAGCCTTAATCTGTCGTAGCATGCACCCAAGGCACACTCGCCCGATGCTGGATTGTAACTTGCGTGGCACTTCGTAATCAATCATCGCAATATGATAAAAGCTAAATTCATTAAACAAAAAAGCATTTTCTTTTTAGTAAGAATTGTTATACTACTTATTTAGTCAACCGTCGTCTTGGACGGCGTTGACACGTCTGTAAAGTCAACCAATTCTGCCCCACCAATCTCCAAGTCGTCCTGTAAAGTTCCTAGACAATTCACAAACTCTGACATCACATCCAAGCTCCAGCTTTAGCAACACCACCATGTCCGTAACCCTCCACACGACGCATGGCGACATAAAAATCGAAGTATTCTGCGAAAGCGTCCCTAAAACTGCAGAAGTAAGCAAACATGCCACACCAATGCTTCCAGTATCCCCTCTAACAGCATCCAGAACTTCCTCGCCCTTTGCGCATCCGGATACTACGACGAGTCGCCCTTTCATCGCCTCATCCCCAAGTTCATGATTCAGACTGGCGGACCTGCGCATCCCTCACCTCCCGAAAATCCAAAAGGCGGAAAATCAATATGGGGCGGCACCTTCGAAGACGAGATTCGGCCAGCGTTGCGACACGGGGACCGCGGAGTCGTATCTATGGCGAATAAGGGCCCTGGCACGAATGGCTCACAATTCTTCATTCTGTTCGACAAGGCGCCTCATTTGGACGGATTAAATACCGTGTTCGGTAAGGTTATTGGCGACGATAGCATCGTGACGCTGGCGAAGATGGAAAAGGTTGAGGTGGACAAGAAGAACAGACCAAAGACGCCATTCCGGATCGACAAAGTCACGATACACGCCAACCCGCTTGCAGGCTGAACAAACCTTAACAAAAAAGATGAAAAAGAAAAGCAATAGAATGACACGGCCTTGGGACGCTGAAACATCCGTCGACTAGGGTGGCAGGGTTGCCTATGGACATATACGCTTTCTTTGACAGACGTGGAGTCCACGAAGCAGGCAACGGTTGCACCTAGATGCAAGCACCACTACACACGCCGCGCCGGCTAGTAGCAGCCATAAAGCGAGTCATTTCGCGTCCAAGGTTCAAAACCTGATGGGGCCTGGTACTAGTATACCAAGAACTGGGTAGTGCCGCAAGCGTAGCGTCTAGTCTCGCACAAGTCATAAGTTTATGGGACATGTGCTCAAGGAACTTGGGATATATAGTTAACGTGTTTGGCAAAGTTGAATACTTCGTTAGGTATAGGTGTGCTAGAAAATATACATAGAATCTTTCCCATCATATTAATCGGTGCGCTGCCTTTTCGACCCTCTTGTCGATGTGCCAGTATCCGCAAAGTCTTCTCTTTGGATCTCCTCCGTCCCCGTTGAACTCGGCGTATCTTTTTTAGCTTCAGCTCCTGCCTCACCGTTTCCGCCCGCGTCTTGATCTAGGTTGAAGTTGAAGTCATTGCCATCATCGCCGCCAAAACCATCACCGTTCAAGAATGCATCACTGTCGAAGAACTGATCCAGGTCAACATTTGGGGGGTCAAAGTATGCTTCTGGATTGTCTAAACCAGGGATACGCCCAGACGGGCTGAGCGGACCGAGAAGGTCTCCTAGCTCGCTGATCTTGGCATCTTGCTCGTTTTGGAGACGTTGCAGTTGAGTAAGTTCTTCTTGATTTGAGTTGATTCTGTTCAATGACGGAGCTGGCATAGGCGGTGACCGCATGATAGGCGAGAGGGACGGCGCAGTTTGCTCTGGAGGGGTAGAAGAGGCACCAGTTGGGGAGGGGGCAGCCGTCTTCATTCGACCGCTGGGTGTCCCAGACTGTGATGGAGAACCTTGGCCAGCCATCATATTGACTAGTTGACTGCGCTGGTCGTTGTTCAATGTGTTGGGCGCATTCGCTACCAGTTCTGCAGCCTTCGAAGAGTCCATCGCGCCAGAGTTGGTAGCGTTGTGGTCATTGATAATTTTCATCATGCGCTCTTGGGGATTGTTTTCCAACTCTTGTCTCAGTGACGGTGATTCGGAGTCTACGAGCTCTGTTACGTGTCCCATTTCAGAGTTCTGCCCACCATAATAAGACGCGGACGGTGACCGACTGGGTTGGCTCGGAGTGTTCTGGTCAGGAATAGGTGGTAGCAAGCCTCGGGCTCGCTTCTGCGGTGGTCCACCTAGCGACGCTGAGCCGTCCATCTGGGATTGAAAAAAGTCGCCAAGGTCAACCACACTGCCATGTTGTGCGGACTGCTGGCCCTGGCTGTTGAGCATACTTGAGATAATGTCGCTGACATTTTGCGGGTTGTTCTGGTCTTCCAATGTCTTCCTAAATACATTTGCAAGGAAGTTGAGGATGGCGTTGATTGAATTTTGGTGGCGATCATGTTGATTCTGAAACATGAGCGCTTGGTTGTAGAGGTCGTTGTTGTTGCGTTGCATACGGTTGATTGCGCCGAGTATAAGCTTCTGTTGCTCGCGTACTCTCTGCAGTTCTTCGCGTATAAGGTTCATTTCCTTCTTTTGCAAAGGTCCACCTCCGTCTGCGGGCGGCAGCGCACGACTCTCTGCAGTTGCTGAAGGACCCGTTTGGTGGGATGTGGCATCATCATGCGCCGCTTCCTCATCGCTCTCAGCATCGCCGTCACCGCCCTTACTAGCACCACGCTTTGTTGTCGATTTTCCAGTCTTCGACTTGTTGATCAACCAAAGAAGATTTGGACGACCGCGCTTGAAGTATGGGTTGGAGTACTCGCTTGGGCTCTTGTTCTTGCGTTCACTGGCCCGCATGGAGTTATCCGACAAACCCACGCACTTGTGAAAACCGTACATGTTTAACTGTCGGACAAATGATGCGTAATTGTTGTGTTTGAATAACTCTGGGATCAGCTTCTTCGCAAATTCATCTTCATCCAGTACAATGAAAGAGTCGCCATCATCGGACCAGCGAATCAGCTCTTCATTCTTGCGCTCTTCCAAGAAACTTAAAACTCTGTCAGTGGGGTTTGTTGTACAATGTCAACGTAGAGGTAGCACTCACCTGCTCAGTTTCTGAACAAAAGGAGGAATCTGTTTTCTATTCTTCTGAGCCTCCCTCTTCACCTTTTGCGCCAAGTCTTCCAGCTTCTCGATGCTGTCCTGTTCAGGCGCCTCCTCTGTCGCGCCTGGTTGTTGTATCAAAGTACCATCTGTACCAAAGTTACCCCACGGGTCTGTCGCATCGAATGCCCCGCGTTGGCTCGCTGGGACTAATGCATTGTTCATTTGCCGCCTGGCGACTGCGTTGGAGGGGGTAGGAACTGCTTGGGGGTACTGTTGGTTAGGCATAAAGCCATACGCATTGCTTCCGAAAGTACCATCGTCAATAAACCCAGAAGCATCGCCAGCTGGATTCCAACGCGTGAGCGCATCGCCTGACGCATTATCGGTCGTATAAGGTTGCTGCATCTGCTGTTGCTGCGGAATGGGGACAACTGGTGATGCGCCTGGCGCGGCGCGCTTTCGAGAGTTTGACGAGGACATGGTGTTATGTGATTCAATCGTGACGAGTTGGGAGGACCGTAAATTAATGATTGGATACTTTGCTCGATGAATTTGATGAGAAATTTCGATTTATCGTCGTCACACTTGCGAGTGAAATAAATATGTGATAGCGAGCTTGCGACTGGAAGCTCCTTCGTTGTCGGCCGTTACAGCACCACAGTGCCTTTATCAAGAGAGCCGCAGCGTCGTCGAAACTAGCGGAGAGGGCGTTCTAATAGACGCGCCAACCGTGGATCAATCAGGAGACAACTCCTGATCTGTTCAATTAATTGTGCAAAAGGCGCGAGTGTTGCCTGCAAAGTCCGCAGTGGGAAGGTCTCGTTCGGTCGACTTTGCGGAGCTTCAGGCTCCGCCTGTCGCCTTTTTTGTTGCTGCTATGTATGCAGAAAGAAGGCCACCTGGTAGTATTTGCAGCAATCAAAAAATGAAGCATTCAAATCTTGAAAGCAGAAAGAGAAATTGCGCGTCAATCGGAGCCGTCGAATGTTGTGTTGGGCAAGATTCGCCGGTTTCGTTAGTTTGTTTGGTCGTCGGTGTAGGCGAAAGTTTAAAAGATTCGGCATCTACCAGGCGCACCGCGATGTCATGGTGTGGAGAGGGTTAGGGGCCAATCACAGCGCAACTTGATAACGCTGCTCTGGCGTTGAGATATGGATTTAGCGGTCCACGTGACAGCGAACAATAGACTCGCAACGGTTTCCGATGGCTGACGCTATTGTTGTTGATTGAGGAAACAAACACTTTTGCTGTATTATAACGTTTTATTTTTCCAATGATTGATTGAATTTATAGCATCCCAGCCTCAATTATGTATTGATTCGTCTCCCCCATTCTTACTTTGTTTCTTCCGAAGTTATTGCTCATTTCTTTTAAACAAAGCTTACCTTGTACTCTCAATCCACCACGTTGCATCACTTACATGCACCTCCAATACAAGCCACCTAGCTTCACGACAAGTACATCATCAACGTCGCTAGATTCTTCCAGAAACAGTTCGAAGACAAAAGGGTATCATTGTGACTAATTTGATTTTGTTTTTACACGTTTCACCATCTACGCTACTTGGCTCCTCGGCCAGCTACAGATGCCGCTTTGGCCATTTGCGCATTGCGAGCCATGTCTCGTTTCTGATCCCACGCTCGGCCGGATCCTCCAGTTCGCGCCTCACGCTCTGCTCGCTTGTCTTCTTTGAACGTGCGCTGGCGCTCCCGGGGATCAATGACCACCAGCTCTTCTTCCGCCTTTTTGCGATTTGTCAAATCCTTGCCAAGTCTGTCTGCTGCAAATGACAAGCTGTGACCCATCCATCCCTCGTCGTCACTCTCCTCGTTGTCCTGTTTGTCCCAAGCCGTACAACTTTGGCAGTTTGCAATAAAATGCAAGTCACATAACTCAGCCTCGTCATCACCGCCTTGCTCGCCAGCTTCTGCTGCACCAGCATCCACCGCTTGTGCAGTGTCCTTCTCTTGGGGAGCGTTGCCAAGTTTGGATTGAAATTGCTTAAGGAAGTTCAGCGTGGTAGCATCATCTGTAGGAGCACCTTTTCCGGCTTTTCTTTTTCGGCCGCCTCTTATTGATGTCTCTGGGATCATCGATTCTAATGCTGACTTCTTTGTTTCTTCCACGGGGCGGTCGCGGTTAATATTCCTTCGCATGGAGGCTTTGAGCATGGCCATTTCTTCGTTAGCAAGCTCAAGAGCTGTTTTCTTGGGGGCTGCTTCTTCCACTGGTCTGGTAGGTGGGCTGGGTTCCTTCGCCTTTCGTTCTGATTTGTCTTCTTCTTCCTGCTGAGGCAGCTCGACCTTCTTAACCTTCGGCTTTTTCGTCTTGGGTTTCGGCGCAGGCTCTTCCTCCGCATCATTCGCAATCAATCGTGTGTCAAATTTTGGTTTCTTAGGAAGAATTACGTCTTCGTCTTCTCCTTCATCATCGCCGAAGCTAAGAAGCTGCTTACCAGCCTTGCGCTTCTTCTTTTCCTTCTTCCCCGCCGGTTTTGGGCTCGCCTGCGTCGCAACACGAACTCGCTTCTTCATATCGTCAAAAGGGTTGACGAGGACCTCAATCTTGTCGATCTTGATTGGGTACTGCGGTACCTCCGTTCCTTCAACGACCTCTGACTCTCCAATCTTGGCCAAGTTGTAAATGGTGTCGCCGGCAACGCGTCCAAACATTGTGTTCTTGCCAATCAGCTCTTCTGTCTTGTCCAACGTGAAGAAAAATTGACTGCCATTCGTATCCTTTCGTCCATCGTTCGCCATGCCTAACAGGCCTCTTCTGTTGAATTTTAATCGCGAATGGAATTCGTCTTTGAAGTTGATGCCTTCGGGTCCAGCATTGATGCCGCGTCGCTCGTCCATAGGCCAGGGATCCAAGTCGCCACCGAAGGCGCCGCCATCGAATATCGATTCACCTCCATTTCCAGTACCTGTGGGATCACCTCCCTGTACGATAAAGTTAGGCACGAGGCGGTGGAAGACGGTGCCATCGTAGTAGCCGTCGAGGCTGAGCTGCAAGAAGTTGCGGCATGTCAGGGGAGTTTGTTTGGCAAACAGCTCTACCTGGATTTCGCCTAATGTCGTGTATATAATAACAGAGCCCGTCGGCTGTGGCTCGAGATTGTAAATTGCCGACATGGCGAGATATGCGGCGACCTCCCCGTTGCTGGCGTTTGTCTGGCGCAAAAGTTGATGGTGAGGTTGAGTCCAACTTTTGGCCCAGCGATGGACCTAACGATAATCAGTGGACTCCACCCCGATCTTCTAGCACAGCAACCAAGAAACCTCCGTTACACAACTTGAGTACACCAACATTGTCTAATGATTCAGAAATATGTTGAATGAAATTGCATTGTGAATTCATGCTAAACTACACGATTTGCTATAGAATATACATATTGTGTTCCCTTTTGTTTATACCGCGAGACCTTCCTCAGACGCCTCGTCACGCTCTAGTCGTTCCAATCCTGTTCCAACTGCGCCGTACACACGGATTGGCACTGAAACATCGAAGCTCTCGCAAGCCAGGTTTTCTGCTGCAACAAGAACCAGTCCTCCTTTCTCGTCCTGTGATATTTGTTCCAACAGCGGGTATGGAATGTTGCCTTCTTGAGCAGAGACGACTTCTTCTGCTGGCTGAGATGGTACTACAAACTCCACTCGGATCTTCCATTCAAAGTTGACGCCGCTAGTAACAAATTCTGGAGTAGCAGTGATTGGAATGGTAGGTGTGAAAACAACTCTCCTTGAATACATTGTAACTTCGGAGGATGCAGCATATACCTTTCGGGTCACCCGTTGTATACTAGACTCAGATCGAATTGCGAAGGCAGGATCGATTTTCTCAGCGGTCTCTAGTGTTGCGTGTACTGCCAAGCAGGGTATTTGGGCGTTCGCAAAATCAATGACCATTGTTACGACCTCACCTAGCCTATAAGCAGGGCGGGGAAGCATGACTGCTCCGACTCGTTGCCCATTTCGAGCAATTTCAAATCGATTTTGGCTCTGGCCTTCGTTGGCCATGTTGCTCTTCATAATGGCCAAATGGATAGCCTCCTTCGCCGTTGACGCTGATTCTTCGAATGTTGATGGTCTCCGTTTTCCCACACTATCTGTAGGTGACAGCAAAGTGCCAGATCGTTGTTCTTGTTGTTGCGCTACCAGCTCATCAACATACGACAGGAACTCATTAATGGCTTGAGGATTTTCTGATTCGTTGCGCTTTTTGCTTGACTTAGAGCCTTTTCCAATTGGTGTAACCTTGGCTTCGTCCCGTAATATTATATATGGGTTCATGAGGTCGTGTCCAAGAATTTCGCCCTGGCTGTTTACACCACCGAGAACTCTGAATGGAATCTCAACATATTTAACTTGCTGTTCCTTTGCGCCGCCAGCTCGTTGCGTTCCAATCACGAGTGTGTAAACGATCTTGATGGTCTTTCCTTTGTGGGAAGGCGGCAGCCCTCGCGGCAATCGAAACGTATACTCGTATGAGCGACTGTCGCCCGGAGCAAGCTGCAGGTCAACAAATAAGATGGATTGAGGCGTGGTCAACAGAGGCACCGATTTCGAATTCGCTGCTCCGCGCATCTCTTTGATTGAGCTTAACTCGTTGCCTCCCAAAAGGTCACCAATGGAATTGCTGATGCTCCCCCAACCAAAGTTGCGAAGGAGGCTACTCTCTTTTTTACCAGACTCAAGCCCGATAACGCCGCCTCCTCTGCCACCAACAACGGCCTTTTTCTTCACCTGCTCGAAAGGTCCCAGGCTAACAAGGGAGCCATCAAGCAAGAATGATCCCTGAACTTGAGCATAGCCCATCATTAGTGACTCGGGCGATTTCGCTAGCTGGGAAGAAAGTCCAGAGCTACGGCGAAGATGCGGCGGTCTTCCGTTGCTTCGAACAGCTGGCTGAGAAGGATATTCGGATGCTAGGGTTTCAGAAGAATGATTGCTTATAGAATAAAACTCGCCGCTGCTTCGTGGTGTTCCACCGGCAATTCCAGTACTTGAAAGAATTCGAGCTGCGGGAGACGGGCCAAATTCCTTTTGTTTTTGGCTCAGGGTATTAGCATCACCAGGATGCAATCTAGGACTGAGCAAGCCTCCGTCTTTTTTCGAGGCTTCATCTTCCTGGGCGGCTGCAGCAGGAAATCGGAACTCCGGCATTGTGTTCGGAGAGTTACGAGGTGATCTCCTGCGACCTGGAGTGCCTGGAGTGTGTGGGGTACTGGATGCTGTCGAACCGGCCGAGAGGCGACCAAATCGATCGGGAGGATATGATGAATTGTACAGAGGAGAGCTAGTGTGTCGGGGAGAATAAATTCCTGTAGAAATGTAAGAAAATAGCTTGAAGCTGAGCACTGTGGACGCTTACCGGACTGTGGCCCAGCCGTAGCAGTCTGCTGGACCTTGGAGAATATCTGAAGACTTGACGCGCGACTGTGGCCCCTATGAGGAATCGGTGGTCTATCTGATCGTTGATTGGGATCATCCATGGTGCTAGCAGAGCCAATGGACACAATTGATAGGGACCGTTTATGCGCATGGCCAGGGCGTCCATCAGGGCCTGCAGGTCCTGATTGTGGCCATTGGACTGTGGCAGAGCGGCTATGGGATGTCGTGTTGGGAATGCTTAGCGATAAAGCCGACCGACGATGTCCTCGTCCAGAGTTCGTTGGCGGCGGCATACTGAGGCTTCCTGTTCCACGATTGCGAGAGTGCAGAGG
Source organism: Simplicillium aogashimaense (assembly GCA_028455935.1). Classification (NCBI taxonomy): domain Eukaryota; kingdom Fungi; phylum Ascomycota; class Sordariomycetes; order Hypocreales; family Cordycipitaceae; genus Simplicillium; species Simplicillium aogashimaense. The sequence continues at coordinate 1,410,440 of CM052010.1, read as the reverse complement.
TGAAGTCAACCCAGCGAGCAGCTTTTGACGCTCGGGCTGTGAGGTTGGCTGCTGCGACGACTGTTGACGGTGCCTCGGGTCTTGAGCGACATTTTTGAAAGTAATAGTGCACCTCAATTCTTCGCCAGCAAAAACAGTCTGGTCGCGCCAGTGCACCAGCACCCTGATGTTGCTCTGGGTGTCGGAACTCATCGTGATCGGCGACAGCCCCTAGCGGGCAACAGACGGGACGGCAAGATGGTTGAACGAAGATCGATCCGGCATGTCTAGCTGCACTGGTTACAAAAGGAGGAGTTCTAGGCTACACCAAAGCCATAAGGCAGGAGTGTAAGGGCGGCGCAGCGTTGGGAGAGCCGTGGCACATTCAAGCTTGAGATGGCGGGTGCTCGGTGGTGATGTCGCGGAGGAGCCAAAGTCTAGCCCAGAATGGCGCTACTCGTGGAACTTAGGCCCCGACATCTAAAATCACCCCACATTTCTCTGGTCTGGTCTCTGCCAGTATATGTAGGTCGTTAGCATAAAATATTGGCACGTTTCCGATACTGCGACTCGAGATGAAATAAATCAAAATCCAGTTAAATCCAGCAGTATGTTTTTTGTTTTGTTTTTCAACTGTCATTTAATCAAGGGTTTGTGCCTACTTAACACAAATACGACACAGTTGTGTCAGCCAATGGAGATGGTAAATGTAACATTATTATAAGTGAACCAAAATCAACAGGCAATATTCAAATGTCAAGAATTAGCTCAGTGATTCATAACAATTGTTTTTGACGGGTTTGAATATAAGTGACAGCAGCACATTGCCATACACCAAGTCTATATCAGTTCCTGTGTCGAATACATTGCAAGAGCGACAGCATGGTCGTGCTTCAAAAGTCAATGGAAGCTATGATATGGTTTTTCTCCATAAAGATGGCTCTGAAGAGCTTGCCAGTGTTAACAATTGCAATAATGGCTATCATCTAGGTCACTGGCGCGTTCTCGTTTAATGTACATATCGGCGTATGTATCGCGACGAAAGACAATCCAGGACAATCAGTTCACACACCCACATTCAGGGGAAGAAATGGTTCATACGCGACAGACAAGCTTCGTCGTGTTTTATGCTGTGCAGTTTGCAGTCTTTGCTTTATGTATCAAAAGGAGCAGGTGACCAGAAGGGAAGTAATCGAACCGCGGCAGAGACCCTCAGTCGATCGAGTATAGTGTACTGTACATGGTACTTTCAGTATCTCCTCTATCATAATTTCAAGGATTCATCCGAGCGACAGGGGCTGGCACACACATTGCAAAGTCTCCAATTGCTCTCCTGTTGCACATATTTGCCAATGTCGGGACCTGCCAGTGATATGAGCACGCCCAACGGTCTGCAGCAACCTCAAAGCGAAGCTCTCATCATCTTATAGTCCGAAACGAGGCAAAACGAAACACGCTGAGGGAATCTGCCGGATTGATTGCCTGAATGTCAATGCACGATCGGGCATGCATGACTAGTGGCCAATTTCACCAGCCAGTCGCGACTGGCTCCGGGTTGTTTAACCCCGGGCTTTAATTGAATGAAGAGCTGGGGTTGCAGCGAATCTTCATTTCACTGCACCTGGGTCGCGCCCAAGCTCTTCGCGGTGCAACCCTGTCTTTCTATCCTTAAATTGGCTAGATAACTGGTCGAATTGGGCAGTGGAGGCAAGCAAACTTTTTGATAGCCTCGAGCGCAGCGCTGTCATGGCTCCTGAGCAAATTCAATCCATTATCAAGTTTGGAGCCATTTTCATCGCACTGCTTAACTGCATTATGATTTCATTGCGCATAAAGTATATTCAGTCAATCCATTGTTCGTCGCGCCAACCAGGTCAAGCCCCCCATCAGGATGCGCCAGAGATGAGAGTGGATGGCCCGGCAACAAGGGTAGCTCCTGTAGCTCAGGGGACGGAAGCAATAGTGTGTGGATCTCCAGCCAACCAGCTGCTCGGGATCCAGTGTCTTCACTCATCAGCCGGCTCCACCATCCTAAGGGAAGCCCACATGAGCTGCCAACAGCCGCTAACAAGAACACACCATCCACTAAATTTATGGGGAGCTCCCACTGCCAGGCACTGTATTGTTGATGGGCGCCCCGGACGCTGTACGAGTAGGCCAGGCACCGCGACCACTATCTTTTCCCTTGTCCTGGCCAGGCTTCATTTTAACCCATCCAACCTATTGGTAATTTTCGCCAAAGACTAGCTCTTTCATCGAGCCCTTTTCTCTTTTTCCTCTGTCACTCCTCACCTCATTCTTTCGATTGTCAGACTTTTTCTGAAGCTACCTTTCGATTGCCACTGTTAGTCCTCGTCTCCTCGTCCTGCTCCCTACTCGACTGACAGCCACCACTAGCTTTTGTCTCGAAATTCCGTGTCCTGCCAGCCAGGCACTGACCTACTGCTTCTTGTGCTCTCCTCCTGTCACAGCCAGCATTTGTTTCTATACTCCCTTTGTCTCGTAACACCGATCTCCTTAGTTTTTTCCTTTTACTTTACTCGACTCGACTCGACCACACGTTGCATGATTTGTTGTCAAAACTAGTCAACTTTTCCGCGAACGCAACAGCCTTCGACCCTTACAAAGCTTCTCCCTAAAGTCAATGGCTCCAAAATGGCCACTGCTACCCCGTCAAACAGCCGGTTGAAGTTGACGCCGTCCAACTCGCCATATCTTGGTAGGCCCTCAAGGTCGCCGATGCGAGGACGACCGATTCACGAATCTAGATTATCACTGAAGAGAGTAGTGGGCACAACATGCCGTTCGCCAACGGGGTTTGACACTGTCAACTCTTCATTTGCTTATGTTGCTGGCGGCGCCGTGGTGGTTGTTGATATTGATGGAGTAAATTATTGTCAAAGGTTTTACAGAGCTCGTCCCACGGCATTGCCTGTGTATGCAGTTGCGACATCACAAAATGCACCTTCAACGCCTAATGCGACCACTCCTAAAGCCAATGATAGCCGTGGCAGGTCTGCGCCGATGTTCAGAGACTCGCCTGGCCCAGAGCGAGCGGATTCTCCAGGTGGCAAAACTTGGACAAGCCGTGAGCGCATAAAAGCAGCAACCTGCGTCGGGCTGAGCCGCGACGGGAGATTTCTGGCGGTTGGCGAGACCGGCTATGCTCCTAGAGTGCTTGTATTTAGCCTTCAAGACTCCTCATCAGATGCGCCTTTGGTTTCTATCAGTGAACATGCTTTTGGCGTCAACGCGGTTGCCTGGTCACCCGATTCTCGCTTCCTTGCGTCACTCGGTTCAGCAAATGATGGGTTTTTGTATATTTGGCGAGTTGATCCCCGATCAGGCCAGGCAAGGCTATTCCAGCAAAATCGTTGTACTTCGTACATCAAGGATATGGTGTGGATGGGAAATAACCTCATTACTCTTGGCGTTCGTCACGTCAAATTCTGGAAGATCGAAGACGGACTGCCCTCGCCTACGAAACCAAAGTACCTAGGCGACCTGACACCATCGACGCCTACCTCACAAAAAACACTCCCAGGACGAAATGTACTACTAGGCGCCATGCTCGAAGCTACCTTCAGTTGCGCTGCCGTCGACGGCAACCGATTGCTTATGTGCACAGAAGCTGGAGATGTGTGCATCATGGATGATGACGACCGACAAATGAAGGTGCTGAAAGTTCTGAATTTGAATTTCAATATTGCGACCATCAAGATCAAAGACAATGTAGCCTTTGTCGGAGGCAAGGATGGCAACTTCGCAACCCTTGATGTCGTAGCTGTGATGGACGGCAATGAAGATGCAGTTCTGAGCACATCTGATCCATCAGCTGGCATTGTGGCCATGGGATTTTTAACCGATAACCTTGTCACAATTGATTCAAAATCATCAATCGACATTTGGAACCCCGACTATCTACCTGGGCAAGAAGCGAAATCGCACGCCCACATTCCTATGGCTGGACATGGCGAACCTGTGGCGGGAGTACATCGACTTCAGAGACCAAACAAAGCAGACGCTGCATTTTTGACATTCTCTGGCTCCGGAAATGTCAGCTATTGGGACATGGATGGACGAGTCAAAATGTCTCTGGAAGTTCCGTTCGAAGCTGTTGAAATAGACAGCTATACAGAACTCAACAATCAGATCGTCTGTGCCAAGGCTGCTCGTAATGGGAAGCTTGTGATCACAGGTGATCGACTTGGAGTCCTCAAGGTCATTGATGTGGACACCAAAGCGTGTCTCCTAGATACCAAGGCCCATACGCTGGATTGTCTCAATATCAGCGTTTTCGAAGACACCTCCAAGATGATAATGGCCAGTTGTGGCAGGGATCGCACAACTCAGTTGTTCTATCGGCATTCTAACGGTGGCATAGAACATTTCCAAACCCTGGAATTTTCGTCCAGGGTGGTCCAGGTGCTTGTGCCATCAGCAGACAGGGTAATTACTTGCTCCATGGATCGTTCATTGCACATTCACGAAATCGTCACGAAGGAAGGGGACCCTGACGCCATTGCTGCTATTCCCATGCGTGTTGTCTCACTGAAGGCATCACCGACGTCAGTAGCAATTGGGCCCGACTCCCGGACCGTTCTAGTTTCATTACTGGATCGGTCCGTCTGCCAGTTCGACTTCCTGACTGGGCGATCCGTCAACTCATTCAAATGTGTAGATGAAGGTGGCGCGGAGGCTGCCGTCCTCGACTATTTGACAATTGACAGCTGGACACCCCGCGACATGGATTATCTACTTGGAGCATCAAACACTGACAAATCCATTCGACTCTATGATGCAAATTCTGGGGCATTTCTTGACCGAGAATGGGGTCATACAGAGGCTATCAACGGGGTGTCTCTCATTGAAGAGGATGACGGGTCAAAGAAAATTGTGAGCGTTGGATCTGACGGAACCATCATGATCTGGTCCCTCGACCTCAACGAGCCTGCGCCAAGGTCAATGAGTAGAGATCCATCACCTGTAAAGAACGGTACTGCAGGCCGCCAAACTCTTCGACGAGTGCTATCCAAAGCCGATTTGGCGGATTTCCAGCGGCCACCAATCGACACATCCGGACGTCGCTCTCCGCCGAGAACCCTACCGAGACGTTCATCCCGACTCAATCTTAATGCAAATGGCATCAATAATCGCACACCGACCACAACTTTGCAGACGAGCCCAAGTAACAGTACCATAATCGAAGCCACACCATCGAGGCGCCGTCCATCGGAAACCAGTCGCCCAAGCAGTCCACCGCCTAGCCCGAAGGCAAGGATCACTCGTCGGCCATCACTGCCAGCAATGAGCTTGACAGCACGGAAGAAGTCATCCGGAAACTTGCGGGGAACAAATAACACATTGAACACAGCCACTGAACAAGCCTGCAGGACACTGAGAGCATATCGAAAGAAACTTTCATCTGCAGAGCCCATTACAGCGGAAAGCTTGACGGAACTAGATCAGGAACTCCGCCTTACGGCTGCGGCACTTGGAGACCGCGCCATCAGAAGCAAGGCCATGAATGAGACGGTGCTCAGTGGCTTGCTAGATCAGTACTCGGAGAGATTGGCAAACTTGCTCGATGAGAAATTGAGGCTCACCAATCTGTCGCCGAAAGATCGTGAAAGCGATAATCAAGATAATGCCCGTCGTTGCAGTGCAGACGACGGGTCAAGTTCATCATCACCATGATATTTCTTCTGTTTTTTTTTTCTTCTTAACACAAACTGTTTTTATCGTATTTAGCACGGCACTTGCTAATCATTACCGTCCAATTGAATTGGGCTTTGGAGAACGGCGCAGGCGTTTATTTTGGAGTTGAGCGGAATTTGATTTTGCCTCTTTTGTTGCTTTTCGTGGGAAGATTTGTTGGAGGGCAAACGCAGCAAGTGGAATTTGCGCGGAAAGGTTACAGTGCCGGAATGGGGCTTCTGGACCATGATACCAATGGGACTTGTATTATTACTTTTTTGTTATCTCGGCGCTTCCTTGCCTTGTTGACTTGCGGCGGATATCTGGATTAGCCGTGTGTAATCAAGGATCGTTTCGCTGCACGTTTTTTTATTTTGCTGTGATCGTGATATGGGTCTGCAGTCCATCTGTTAGAATTACAGAGGCACAATAGCCCCATGTTATTTTGTCACTAACCCGGGGCTACAGCTGACAATGGACTTCGACAATCGCAGAGGTTACTGGTACCGAGTAAAAAGTAACATGAGATGGCGTGTAAATTCGAAATAGCGCTGAGGCAGGTCTTGGTGAGTCAAGCGAGGGCTATTTGGAGCAATCGCAGCACTTTAAGTTAAGGCTTGGATGGCTATCGAAGACCTCCGTGCAATGACCTTCGCCTTGGTCAATTGAGTTGGTGATCATGAATTAAGTGACGGTTCGGTATCGTCGCACATTGTGGGGTTGGAAGTGCTCCTTCGATAAGCTATTCCGCGCGGAATATCGCGAGATTCCGAGACTGCAAATTCCGCAACTGTCAATTAATAATGCACAAGCATAATGGGAATGCGACATATAATATGAGATTTTTTGTTTTCTTTTTCATTTTGCAATTGGTTTATTGAGGCGATCGCGCAATCAGCGGAAGTCTGTGGCTTATATAGCCGACTAAGTCGACGCCTCGCAGTGCATCAATGGCGATCGGACGGTGCTATGATATCAGGTTTGGAGAAGCGAATAATCAGGAAACTCCCTTCCATTCATGTCTTCTCGATATTCCACCGATGAAATGGGTGTGACAGTGTGTTTCACGGCGTCGAGGAGCATATTGCTTCGGAGCTGATAGACTTTAAAGTGTATGGGGGAGCTGTCTCCGAGCTACCCAAGCAATCCGAGGAAAAGTATTGCATGGGGCATGGCAAAAGCGCCATCTGGGGTAAAGAGCTATGTTGAGTCAACGAAAATTCCGACCTGCAGTTGCGAGAGGACCAGGGGTGTGGTGTGGTCCTAATTGGATTGACAGCAAACCAGTTGGTTCTGTTCGGTCTTTAATTTGTGAGATGGTCGATCTAGACCCCAGGGTTGGGCTGGCTATTCTTGCCTTTCGCATCGTCTGACAGTTCCCTTTGACCGTTGGCTTGACGCTAGTGTCGGCTACACGGAGGGTGGTGGTGGGAAACAAGGTGGAAGGGGAATGGAGCAGAACGGCGACTCGAGAAACCGACAAGCCTCAAAGTCGATCCCTTGTCGTGCAAGCTGTATGGCAAGAGAGGACCCCGGTAATAAGGAAGAGTCAACGACAAGAGATGGTGGGTAGCGATTCGACGAGGGGACAAGTCCAAAACATATACGGGGCGGGCTAAAGCATGTCCGTCCAGAGAAGATTAGTTGCCACATTTGACTTGTAAGTGCGCGTATGTGTGTGCCACCATCGCTAGTGCAGAGACAGGTGCAGGTTTGTTTTAGGCTGTTGCGATACCATGCTCTGCGTAGCGTGTGCTGCGGCATGCATGATGGAGGGATGGAGGAGCAACGCCGAGCCCAGCCAAAAAGAAAAAAAAGCTGCGCTAGTGGCATCGTGGAAAGCGGGGTAGTTTAGCTCCAGGGCGGGACCATGCGAGCGACCCCTCTGTCCGCGCAGCAAGGAACAGCTCGTCCCATGGGAGAGAGGCACAGCGTGCGCTACGAATTGGGTAGCGCGAGAGAGTGACGGCGGCGGTTTGGATTAGCAAGAGGTAGGGAGAGTTCGGCATAGTTTTCCTTTCGCTATTCTCTCCACCCGCCCCAGTTGCACGCTACAGAATTACTAGTAGCCATTCCGAGCCAAGTCGACTTTGGGCTTGGTTGAATATGGCATATTGGTATGGTAACGGGATCCACTGGAGGCTGAGGCAGAGCCCAGTTCCTTACCTTCCTCATCTAGCTCTTTGGGGTCAAATAATTGGATGGAAAATACTCACGGTGAAGCGTGAGAGCAGGTAGGAAATTGTACAATATCCCGCCGGTAACGGCCGCTATCATGGAAGCGTGGTTGTCTTATACCGAAGAAGACGGACGGACGCGGATCAGATGTACCAAAAGGAAACGGGCCCCGGACCGTAGTGGAGAGTAATTTGTCTGGGCAGGAATAATTCTTAATAATAATGAGAAGGAGCAGTAAAGTTTGGCAGAGATCCGTCGGATCAATGTCTTCCGCCCTGACCACAAATGATTACCTGTTGCTGCTCAACACTATGGCAGAAATAGCATCTACTCCACTAGTCCAACGGCTGAAACAGAAGGGCGAGTGAAGAGAAGAAAAAAAGTCGGGACTTCAGAGAGCAATGCAATGCAAAGATCTGTCATTAATGGACAAGCTTTCTTTGCTCTTTTGGGATCCATGCAAGTACATGCCCAGAGTCAAAAACTCAAATACACTCAGATGCTGGTGCAATGGAGGGGTGAAAGCCGTGGGGTGTGTGGCGTGGTGGAGGTTCAAGGTCGCCGCCAGTCCGGGGAGGGGCAACGCAAGCTCCCGAGTGGTTCAACCTTTTTTTTTTTTGTTAGCTGTCCTTGCCATTACCCCAATGGCTAATTTTAAAAGAAAAACCCCAAGAGGGTAAAAATAATTATTATCAGAGGCTTAGTTAAGTCGGCACAATGTTAATTCCTCTCAAAAATTCTGCGATAGGAGGCTCTGTTTAGCAGGTGTCTTAAGTCCGAAAAATGATAGGTATTCGATTTCGGGCTTTAATAGGGAAACGGCAGATGTCATAATTGGCCACAACAAGCTCCCTCTTCTACACTTTTCTGCGGGGAAGCCTAAGCTATTCTCCTGTAGAGCGCCTAGGATGGGGTGGGGTGGTTGCAGTTGCACGATATTTATTCCGCTAGTGAGCCCTCGCAGCGTTTCTGATTCGCCATTGGGGATGCTTCTCTCCACCGGGCTACAGGAGGGTGGTGGTGGTGGGCTGTGGTGTGGTATGGAGGGGAGGGAGGGGCAACAAAAAAAAATCGGACAGCTACCCACGCAGACACTGTTCACCCAGCAGCGGCAAGCCAGGCCAGGTTAGGTACCTTGAAGCTTCTTCAGGACTCTTCGGGCTTAGATTGCACAGGAGCTATGGAGACTTCCTGGTTCCAGTTGCCCCTCGACCTTCCGTTGGCGCACAGTTACATGGATCGCCCCTCGGATAGCGTCGCTCAGCGGGGGGTTTGCTTTGGCTGGCGTCACTGTTTGTCTTGCCTATGGAGCACTGCGTTTTCCCCATCAACCATTTTTCTGTCGTGGTTGTGTTTCGTTGTCTTGGACCCCCGCAGTTGCGAGCTACCAAAGACTATATAGACCCAGCGCCGGCTCATCTTCCCACCACCTCTCGTTCCTACTTCCTTCATACTTCCCGTCTCTCCAACCTCTTTTCTATTTGATACCCCCCCCTGGCCCGAAAGGAAAGTTTGTTCAAGCACATTACGTTCAATTCATATTCACACAACACAAGACTTACACCATGTCTCTGACTGTTGATCTGTCTACTCCTGCCTCTGGCAGCTACAAGCAGCCCATTGGTCTGTAAGTACTAACTATTTTTGCACTCGCTTGCTTTTCCTACAGCTTCGAGTAGACAGAAAAGCTAACACCATCTCCAAGCTTCATCAACAACGAGTGGGTTGAGGGTGTTGACAAGCAAAAGTTCGAAGTTATCAACCCTGCCACCGAGGAGGTCATCACCTCCGTCTGCGAGGCCACCGAGAAGGATGTCGACATTGCTGTAGCCGCTGCCCGCAAGGCTTTCGAGGGCGAGTGGCGCACAACTCCCCCTGCCACCCGCGCCAGACTCCTCAACAAGCTTGCCGATATCGTTGAGAAGAACCTTGACGGCCTCGCTGCCGTCGAGTCTCTTGACAACGGCAAGTCTATCACCATGGCCAAGGGCGATGTTGGTGCCGTTGTTGCCTGTATCCGCTACTACGCCGGCTGGGCCGACAAGATTGAGGGCAAGACCATCGACATTGACCCCGAGATGTTTACTTACACCCGCAGAGAACCCGTAAGTTTACCTGCCTGTCTACTTCAGCACAGCTTCTAACGCATTACACAGATTGGTGTTTGCGGTCAGATCATCCCCTGGAACTTCCCTCTTCTCATGCTTGCCTGGAAGATTGGACCTGCCTTGGCCACTGGCAACGTCATTGTCATGAAGACTGCCGAGCAGACCCCTCTCTCTGCCCTTGTTTTCACTCAGTACGTCAAGGAGGCTGGTTTCCCCCCTGGTGTCTTCAACCTTATTTCTGGTTTCGGCAAGACTGCCGGTGCCGCCATTGCCTCTCACATGGACGTCGACAAGGTTGCCTTCACTGGTTCCACCGTTGTTGGCCGCGCCATCATGAAGGCCGCTGCCGCCTCCAACCTCAAGAAGGTCACCCTCGAGCTTGGTGGCAAGTCCCCCAACATTGTCTTCGATGATGCCGATATCGAGTCTGCCATCTCATGGGTTAACTTCGGTATCTACTTCAACCACGGCCAGTGCTGCTGCGCTGGTACCCGTATCTTCGTCCAGGAGGGCATCTACGACAAGTTCCTCGAGGCCTTCAAGAAGCGCGCCTTGGCCAACAAGGTCGGCGACCCCTTCGATGCTTCTACCTTCCAGGGACCTCAGGTCTCCAAGGTTCAGTTTGACCGCATCATGAACTACATCAAGAGCGGTAAGGAGGAGGGTGCCACCGTCGAGATCGGTGGTGAGCGCCATGGTGACAAGGGTTATTTCATCCAGCCCACCATCTTCTCCAACGTCAAGCCCGACATGAAGATCGTCCAGGAGGAGATCTTCGGTCCCGTCTGCTCCATCTCCAAGTTCAAGACTGAGGAAGAGGTCATCCAGCTTGGCAACAACACCACCTACGGTCTTGCCGCTGCTGTCCACACCAAGGACGTCAACACCAGCATCCGTGTATCCAACGCTCTCAAGGCCGGTACCGTCTGGGTCAACTGCTACAACTGGCTTCACACTGCCCTTCCCTTCGGTGGCTTTAAGGAGTCTGGTATTGGCCGTGAACTGGGCGAGGCTGCTCTTGCCAACTACACTGAGAACAAGTCTGTTGCTATTCGCACTGGTGGACCCTTGTTTGGTTAAACAGTTGAAAATGTTAAGAATGTAATGAAATAGGCTAAATAATGTTAAAAATGATTGAACAATTAAATCGTCGCCTTGCCATGTATTGTATTGTGACTTTGCCTGAGCTGACGTTCCCGTTGCGCAAGCAACTACCCGGAAGCTTCATTATTTATGACGTCATTTGTTGTGATGCATCCGCGCAGGCACTTCATAGCACATAGAATCTGCCAGGGTGGGTCAAATGTTCCAACAAGATATTAATTCGAATTTGACGAGTATCGGCGGTACTGCCCGCATTGTGACAATTTTTGGTGTGAACCTTGGTGGATTGAAGCAGCTCCTGAGAGAAAGGATATGTCGATGCGTAACATGTGGTTTGCTCAAAACTAGCACCGAGTTTCTCGATGGCCAAGAGAAGAGAAGCGAATTTTCCATATATAACAGCCAGCCCAATCATCTGGATGCAATTTCAGCCTCCAAATACCACTTATCATATCCGTTATTGCCGGGAAGGAATAAGGATTGCATAATAAGGATATTATATAACACCAGATATTAGTGGATTTAACTTAGAGAATTCAATATCATTACAAACCACCTATTGTGCTCTCTAGTGAGCTAATAGCCTTTTTACTGTACCCCGGATATTTGCCCTAATTGAGTATCTTGGCGTAAACTCTCATCTATTGCCGACCTATATAGACCCTACTGGCTCTGAGCAGGGACCAACAGCCGACGTTGCATGAGCAGCGGCGTCACTAGCGTGTAACAATTTATAGCATATTATCCGTAATGGCCGGAACTTGGTAATTGTCTGGCAGTGTTCCTCTTCATCAATCAGGTAGTTACACGGAAATTTACTAGGGATGCACAATCTAGCAGGGTCATGCTTATAGACGTCATATATACTTTGTATTTTTGTGGAAGCTATTTACAGAGAAAATCAACCTTCTCCTACTCTAGCTGAAAGCATTTAGCTGAATTGCTGGATGGCACCGTCAAAGTCGGCGTCAATCTTGGCCTGAGCAGACTTGGCCTGGCTCTGGAGGCCAGATGGGGTGTTCTTGATGAGGGCGGCACCAAGGCTGTCAGTGTCCGTCTTCAAGGTGACGAGCTGGTCGTGAACGACCTTTGTAAGGCCATCAGCGGCGAACTTGGCCTTCTTGGCCTCAATAGCGTTGAGAGTGGCGATGATTCCAGGCTCAAGGGTCTGGTTGATGTAGTCGAGGATTTTCTGTGCATCGGTCTGGCTGGCAGGGCCGGCGGCATTGGCATCGGTAGTGGTAGACTTGATGTCCTTGTCGAGCTGGTTGGCAGCGTTGACAATAGGGAGGGCATTGATGGCACCACCGTTGTAGTTGTTAGCGGCGGTCTTGACGTTGGTGTTGTCAGAGTTGACGGTCTGGAGATCCTGGAGGACCTTGGCGGCATCGCGGGGGCTGACGACGGCCGCAGCCACGGCGGTGGCGAGGACGAAAATGCGGGTAATGGCAACCATTGTGACTGGGTGAAATTGAATGTTTACGATGAGGATTTATAAGGGAGTTTGTTGTTGAGTTGATTCTTCCATCAAGTCATTGCGGGAGATCATGGCCCTCTTATAGAGTTGGTGGTTCGCGTGCCTTGCATGGCCCAACCCATTGCGTCCCCGCGTCGAACCATTCAGACTTACACAGAGGCTAAGACGCAATCCACTGTTCGCACGTCATCTCAGTTTGACGACCTTGAGTTGATGAGATTGCTCGTGAAGCCGAGGGATCTATCAAGTCGAATTGGTTAACTTTTCAATAGCGGGATGCGAGCTGGGTGTCCAATGTAACGGTAGAGAGGGGTCCCCAGATCTTACCCCAGGTCTAGAACAGGATCATCGCTGAGTAGAGTTTACTGCTTGCCCAGTTGGGAAGGCGACCAGCACTATTTTTGAAACAAACTCGTCACCTTTCAGGGTATTGGCGACAGAATATCAAGCCATATTATAGCGATATGACGGCTTACCCTCCCGTTTAGGCTTGGCTTCAATTGAGTACCGCGGTCGACTAACACCCCGCATTACGATTCGACGCCTTCGGAGGGTAGGGGTTGGGGAGCGTCGATGCGATAATAACTCGCAGCGATGGCGACGTAATTTGTACCCGCGATGGGGGTGCAATGTCTCCAAAGCCATAGCTCTGAGCCAGTTGATTCGCTTTCCCGCACGAGTTTGCCATTTCAGTGCTAGCTGCTGACCGACACCCGGTTGGGCGTAGTATGCTTGGGCAAAAAGAAGTTTCGTAGGCATCGATTTATCTTGGTTGCGCTGGTTTCCTATTTTGGCAGTACTTGCTAATGCCCAAGACAAGATGAAAAATCATGAATAAGGATATAATGGATGGAGTAATAAGTGTATGAAGTCTAGTCAGGCGCTTTATTAAACTACAGCAGAGCTAAGAATTGCAACAACCAAACCAAATACAGATTGTGGCTAACCCGTCATCCAGATCATCTATACCGTGTGAGACGATGAAGTGAACAAGGATCTGTTAGACCTTATTGAATCATAGGAAATCGAAAACTGCAGCTACCGATAACCAGTACAATATAATTCAATGCTACGACAAATAATGATTTGTTAACATTTATTCACTGTAATAAACTAAAAGTTGGGGTTATTGGAGGGCGAATCCCCATTTCCCAATTCAGCATTCGCTCCTGCTCGCAATCGCACCTGCCAGGGCGCATCGGGCGGGCAAACACCATGCCAAGCTACCAGCGGCGTAAGATCATCTTTGTTGCGAGTATGTTTGAGGCTTATAAAATAAAATAAGCCGCTTTTCGGCATCAGCTCCTATGATGTAGAGGTTAGCATTTCAGATTTTGATTACGTAATTTCACCTTCTGAATACCCAGGTTCGAACCCTGGTAGGAGCTTGCCTTATCTTTTGCTTTTTGCTCTGTTGTTTGGCTTACACGTATACTCGTGCCATTGTCTAATTACGATTTAATTATTTTTTGTATTGAATTAAAAAAGAGACATTGGGACTGGCGTGTCGCTCACAGTTAAAGTGATCGGCTCTGCCAATTGATCTAAATGAACGAAGCCTAGACCCGAATCTAGGAGATAATCCGAATATTCATCGCGGACCCGCCCGTCTGCGTTGACCTTGATGCTCATGATTTGGTGGGCAAGTCCAGCTTTGACCGAACATTGACGGGACATGTTACTTTCCTAGCGATTTCGCCAGTCATTTTCATCGTTGCCTCAAGGGAATACTCGATGAAGGCATCTGTCCTAGCAGACACTCCACCGCCATGAGTAGTCGAGAAGGTGTCTGGAAGTGTGTGTCAGGCTGCACCTGAAGAAGACACAGGCAATAAGGTACGTTCCGCGAGATCCTTTTTCCCGCTCATATGAGTGAGGTATGGTAGCGAGATGGCAAATGGCCACGATGCGGATGAATTGCCCCCAGAAATATCAACAGGGCCTTGGTGTACAAGCTGTGAAATCTCTTGGCTGCCATGAGTGAAGAACTCAAACTCCGAGCCATACCAAGCCGAATGGGTGGTGTTCGCCTTGAACACAACAATGTTCTTTACACATCAAAGCTCGAATGCCATTCCGTCACTAGTCCATATTGCCCATCTAAATTATTGTTCTGTTTCACTGCTACGGCCACCGGTTGCGGCCCGTCTCTGCACACCTCCTTATGAAACTTTGGTAATCCGATCCAAGTCCTCTCCCCCCTCGTTGCTTGCATGGTCATTATGTCGCTTCATGGTCTCGTAAAACGCATCTGGTTTGTTCAAACATACGACTTATTTCGGCGCGACTGTATTGCGTACTGTTTGGCTAGGAAATACACTAGCACCTTTGTTAACAGTCTTCCAATTACGTATTGTATTTTTCATATCTCAAGTGAAGCGATCGTCTCTTGACAGGCTATCTCTATTCATTCTCCTCATCCTCTTCGCTATCATCCTCACTGTCGTAATCAAACTCGTCGTCATCACCCGCATAAAGGCCCTGCTCCTTGAGCTTCTCAACGAGTTCCGCCTTCTGTCTTGCCGTCTCCTCTTCGTCCTTAGGTTCTTCAATCTCCATACGATCCATAAGTGCCTTCAGCTCAGTGACTTCCTCGTTTGACATAGCACGAATCTCCTCTTCAAGCAAGTCCTTCAGCTCCTTATCTAGACGTGCCTTTTCCGCCTCTCTCTCATCTCTAGCCTTCTTCTGTTCTTGATATCGGGAGTTCATATCCATGTTAGCTATCGTAGTAGCTAACTCCTCTTCATCAGACTCCATGGCTCCTGCATTGGCAGCCTCGCAGAGTCTCTCTGTTACTGCGTCCTCAAAGTCGTCTTCATCGGTATTTTGTACCAGCATTGAGGCGTATACAGCAGCAGGAGAGTCCTCGTCCTCGTCCTCGTGATCTGAGCCATAGATGTCGTCACTGCCCCATGTCCACCAGTTCGTGGTAATCATGGACAGCGCATTGGTGCGCAGTTGATCCGTACGGTCTGGGTTCCAGTACTTCTCCAGGACTTGAGCGATGGACTCAAGTCCCAACATGCCCTTGATGTTCTCCTTAAGCACTTCAGGCGATGGCCGGCCTAAGATGACGTTTCTTTGGTATTCTGTGACGCTCTCTGGCTTGTAAAATACCTTTCCATAAACATCCCTTCGGCTCAAGAGTAGAACGCGTTCGACCTTGGTGAGCTCATCGTTCCGCTCGGCGGCCTTGCTGTAAAGAGTACGAGAGATTTGTGGCTCCGTGCTGTCTAACAGCTTCTGGACATGCGGCGCCAAATCCTGCGAAGACTTCGTGTCTACCATTTTCTCGTAATTGACTAGAAGTAGTTTACAGGACGCGGGCGTAGGTTGTTGTGGAGTGGTGTTGAAAAGGCTTTGTTTCGCTGGTGGGTATCATCAGAGGCGCACTCACCGCCACAGCAAATCCGCACAAAAGAAAATTCTCAAGTACTATAAACTTTATTCAGGTATTGTTGTTGATACAGATTATTATGTTATATACTTTGGTGTCCCAGTTGAAAACAAATCGAAACTTAAAAACGCCACGCTGCCCATGTCCCTTACCAACCCATATCCTGTCTTCGTGCCACTCGTCTTATGACAACTTGCCATACGATGAACTCGATTGGTTCCATGACCCGCGCTTCTTTTCTGCGCTGTCTGAAATCTTCATAACTTTTCGTGGCCAATCTGGACAGATATCAATATTCTCCCGCGGATAACACCACTCGAGGAACAAGAAAAACAGGTAATCAATCACCACGCAGAGACAGAACAGTTTTCCGGCCCATATACCGCAACCATAATATCTCTTAAGCCGGTCGATTAACGCAAAATCACGAACTCTGCTGCCGTTGTAGCCGCCCGTGTCAAAGCCGTAGAACTCTTCTTCGCTGATAGTCCCAGTGATGCCATCGTAGACTCGCTCTGTACGGAGCGCCACGTTTGACCATGAGTACATCTTTTTTACTTGATCATGGAACTTTTCCGTTCGAACTTTGCCTGCTCGGACAGCGGTGATGGCCTTTCCTGTAGCATCAACTATGCCGTCTTCGTCCGGCTTCGCAAATGTTGTCATGTGTGACGGCAGTACTTCTGGAATACCGCCAACCTGTGTACACACTACATAAAGCCCACAGCTGGCTGCCTCTACAATGACAGTACCAAATGCTTCCGTGAGTGATGGATGTAAGTAGATGTGCCCGCGAACCATGACATCCCGTACATCCTCGTGACGAATTGGACCGATCATTTCGACGCGGTCTTGCAATACGTTGGTCTCAATCATTTGCTCCAGATCAATAGCCTTGGGACCAGAGCCTGCAATTATGAAGCGCGTGTTGGGGTGGTTTTCAAGAATGCGCGGGATAGCCGCGGTGAGGAGATCAGTGCCCTTGTTATAGAAGAGGCGCGAGATGACAACAATGGTGATTACGTCGTTGGGGCCAAGCCGTTGCATTGTCGGTTCAGGGCCAAATCCGCCGGGAACGGATTGATACTCCTTCGGTCTGAAGTTTTCTGCGACAACGGCGTTAGGGATAACCGATACCATTAGGGGGTCCAGCGAGGCACGAAGGACAGTATTTTCCTTGCTGGTCATAGTTAGCTTCAGAACGTCGCCCTTCTACGCGTGGAAGAAAGACTTACCAAGTATGGCTGACACAGATACTGTGATCCACGTCACTCAAAGTGAATTTCAGAAGCTTGTTTGTCAAGATACTAGCAGCATCTGCAAACCCAAAAAGAGAATGATCCGTGAAGACTGTCCTCAGACCCATAGCTCTGGCATGCAAAATCGCTTCATGGCAGAAACTACTTAAACTAGCATGACCGTGAACAATTTCAATCTGCTCCCGGATGCAGATATTGCGAAAGATGGGGAAGAATGAGAAAACTGTAGGGAAAGTTGTCTGTCGGTAGATGATGAAAAAGGGGACATGGTACACCTTGAGGCCATTGGTGAGGTAACGCACACCTGTGCGGTCCTCGTAGGCGTGAGTGATAACGATGACTTTATGGCCACGGTTGATGAGCTTGCTGGAGAGCTGGTATATGTGCGATTCGATGCCTCCTGGTTGCGGGAAGAAGTTGTCGCTAACCATAGCAATGTTGTACGTGCGCCGCGTCATCTCTGCGGTTTAAAAGAGCGAACGGAAGGCTTGTTGTAGAGTCTTCCCATTGAACGGCTTAATGTCATATCATGTCAAGTTCGGGGCTGCGCCAGTAGTTCAGGGTTGAGCAGGGAGCTCCCTGAATTTATGCATGCACTACCACAAGATGTTATGCAGTTGATTCGCTAATGCCTGTTAGCGCCGATAAGAGCTGTGGTGAAATCTGGCAGAATCGCGATAAGCCTGTCACCGCCCAAATTTTTGGCAGCGTCCTGGTGCCAATTGAAGCCACCCCACGTCCACCACGAATAGCTTTGGCACGTCGAAGTTGACTACCACAGGGTAGAAACCCGTCAATTTTGAAATGTATGCGAGATATGTGCCCTCGAAGGGCCAGCCTGGTCAAGGCGTAGCCACCTCTACCCAACCATATTCGCGACACACTCCCGGCAACACGGCGCAAAAATCGACCGACGACGCCAGTGATACGAAGTTAAAAAAACAAAAGAGAAAGCGCGATGATGGCTTTGAACCAGAAGTCTCCTCAAAAGAGAAGAAAAAAAGAAGCTCGAAAGAAGAGGCAAACAATGTTGATGATGAGCGCACCACGTCAAAAAAGAGCAAGACAGACAAGAAACGAAACGAGACAGATGAGTCTCAGGCAGAAACGAAATCGAGAAAGGATAAGAAGGATAAAAAGCGAGAGATTGCTGACAAGGCTGATGAAGATACTCCAATGGATGATGCTCCTGCTGAGGGCGACGAAGTGGAAGTGAAGAAAGAGAAGAAGAAGAAGACGAAGAAGGACAAGTTGAAGACAGCCCCACAGGATGAATCGGACCAAGAGAGAGAAGATACACGGCATAAGGCTGTCCTGGAAAGAAAAGAGAAGTCACTAAAGATTGCGATTGAAACCGCAAAGAATCTTCAAGAGACTCCGGTCGACGAGGAAGAGGTCTTCGGATTGGAACCTTTGCCACAGCCAGAGCAAAAGCCGGAAGACGACACCAAACCAACTTACAATACGCTCCCTTCTTGGTTATCCGCACCTATCAGAGTATCTCAATCCACAAAAAAGAGCTTCGCGGATATTGGGATTTTACCAAAAGCTGCCTCTACCTTACAAGAAAAAGGGTACGCAGATGCTTTTGCGATTCAGACAGCGGCCATTCCGCTACTTCTGCCTACTAGCAAAGCACAGCCCGGCGATTTGCTCGTGTCAGCTGCTACTGGCTCGGGTAAAACGCTCGCATACGCGTTGCCAATTGTCCGAGATCTCAGCCAAGGGTCTCTCACCAGATTACGAGCGCTGGTCGTCCTTCCTACAAGAGAGCTGGTGCGACAAGCACAAGAGGTTTTTGAGATATGCTCCAAAGCATATGAAGGCAGCGATCGAAAGAGAGTGCGCATTGGCATTGGTATTGGAAGTCAATCGATCAAATATGAACAGGATGCGCTTCTTGAGAGCGAGTCAAGATATGACCCTGAGGAATACCAGCAATTGCAGCAAGAAGCCGAATCAACGACAAATATCACTACCATTGACAAGGACCCGAGATTAGGGCAGTGGGAAGGGGAGGTCATTGATTTCAACTCCAAGGTAGATGTTCTAATCTGCACCCCGGGTCGCCTGGTAGAGCACTTAGAGCAAACACCCGGATTCGGATTGGATTATGTGCGATGGCTCGTTGTTGATGAAGCTGACAAGCTCCTCGCCCAGAGCTTCCAAGGCTGGTTAGAAGTAGTCATGGAGAAGTTTCAAACTAAGAAATTTGGTGCCAGAGACTTCCCCGACATGGCTTACACCGGCGTTCGCAAGATTATTCTCAGTGCAACATTAACTCGAGATTTAAGTCTGCTGAACCAGCTAGGCTTACGACGTCCCCAATTGATTGTTCTCGATAGCGACGTTGATTCCAGCGTATCAGAACACGCCCTACCTGATCTTCTCAAGGAATTCGCCATCAGAGTACACGATGCCAACCTCAAGCCTCTTTATCTCCTCGAGCTTCTGCGTGGACCACACATGCCTGCCGAGGATCGTAACTTGCTGCCAAAGATTGATGAAGCTGATGAAGACGGCTCTGATTCAGACACTTCTTCGTCCTCTTCTTCTAGTGACTCCAGCTCGGACAGCAGCTCTGACTCGGATTTGGACTTAGACTCAGACGATACTTCCGATTCCGATACAAGCTCAGATTCAGACTCTTCCTCCTCCTCCTCTTCCGACTCATCTTCTGACTCATCGTCATCACTGCCAAGCGCCAGAACACCACAGCTTCCCATGACCCTCATCTTCACGAAGTCTAATGAATCCGCACTCCGATTATCCCGCCTCCTCACCCTCCTTGATAAGTCTCTCTCACAACACATTAGCACCATCACATCTACTACGCCTACCAACGTCCGTCGCAAAACCCTTCGAGCATTCGCCACTCCGTCATCTCCTATCAAGCTCGTCATCGCTTCGGACCTTGTTGGCAGAGGTGTTGATATTCCTAAGCTCGGCCATGTTATCAACTACGACTTGCCCCCGAGTGCACCAGGTTACGTTCATCGTGTTGGTCGTACTGCTCGTGCTGGCCGTGCCGGTTGTGCTTGGACGCTCGTGGGTGATGCAGAAAGCGGTTGGTTTTGGGGCAAGATTGCCAAGGGTACCGGCATTCGCCGTGCTCAAAAGGTTGCCAGAATCATGATTGACGAAATGTCTGAGGCCAAGGTGGAGGAGTATGAAAAGGCACTGCAAAAGCTCAGCAAGGAAGCATTTGAAAAGCGAAAGAAATAATGCATATAGCACATACATATAATTAATAAATGAACATTCAATGCACCGTCAGTTCTTCCATTATATTACCACATCATCTCTCTGTTTCTCTGACACTTCCATACCCCTGTCCTTGTGATTCTGTATCATCATCTACCTCGTTCAATAACGGCCGTCCGCTTTCTGGATTGCTAAGTTCCCTCCATCTAGTGGTTCTCAGTGTTGTCCACCAGCTCGTGCCTTGTCGCATCATCAAAAGACCGAATATCTAGATTGTAGTTAGTGATGACATTTAGGTCTCAACTGAACATAATAGCTCACCTGCATAGCTCCTACGAGTAGCACAACCGCCAAGGCAATGCCCGAATGCAACTGCATTGCTTCTCGCCATGGCCGCTTACACGCCAAGTCTCTTCCGTACAGCTCCGAGCAGACGCTGTCACTGCCATTCACAGGAAACGGGAATGCCCTATCTGTGACATCGAGGAAGCCGCAACAGTTCAGTGTGTCTTGGACATAGCCAATAGATAGTCCATCGTGCGAGTCGAACATTATCTTCCAGTCTCTTTCAAGTACACAATCCAAAGCGGGAGACCGAACAACTCCTTCGGCAAGAATAGTAGCAAGCACTGTCGTCGTAATTGCTTGAATACCTTGCAGTACGATGGGGATGGCTCGCTGCACGATGTTGGGCGATTCGATTTCCTTGAGCAGGTTCGGATACACAAAGGCATTTATAAATGATGCGATTGGCAAAATGACCGTCAGGACGGTAACGATATTAGATATAGGCAATGACAAATGGGCGCTGTGGAAATGAATGACGCTGTTGAAGTCAGCGGTGGCTTTCCTTTACTCGGCCAATACATCAACTTACACTGCGACTGCAAATAGCAGCACGCTAATCTACAAAAAGGCGTCAGGACATTATTGAAGGGCTGAGCCGCGGTAGACTTACAACCATATACACAATTCCCGGGTTGAACATCGCCATGTACCGCGTTATGAAGTCAGTTGCTAAATCAAAGAGCGAAAGCGAACGCGACACGCTTCTCAAAAAGAAAAAGAGGGAGGGAAAGAAAGGGAAAGCCTCCCGCCACCAGCACATGATGTTGTCCTGCACAGTGACGCTTCAACCCCGCCCTTGAATGTGCCACTGCCGTTGCATCTGAGACACACTACGGCTCGTGACTCTAGCGCAGCTGTAATTCGACATGTAAATCTTAGGAGACAGTTTATGTCACATTTGCAGGTGGAAAGAATACAAAAGGCGAGAGCGAAGCTTGGGAGAAGGGTATTAATTAATGGTATCAACGCTTGCTATCCTCATCCTGCCAATGGCGGCCACTAGCTCCTTGTGCCAATACGCCGCCTTTTCGCTACTTGTGAAGCAATATCACCATCTCCTGCAAGTTCATCCTCCTCTTCTGCTGTGTCATCAGCCCCCGGCGTCGCAGCAACACTGGCTTGCGTGCCGCCATTTGGCGGCGGCGGCTCTCGGTCCTTCTCAGCGGCACGGAGGTCGCTGAGAAGCTTTTCAACTTCCACAAACATCCCTTGGGTATTTCTTACAATTCCGTTCTCGTCAAACTCATAGCCGACTGCTTCCTCCTCTTCGTCTTGCGATCGCTTCATAAACGCAGGCCCAAATCCACGATCTGGGTCTGGGTTATACATGATTGCGTTGCAGAACATGTGCACGAGCTCTCGCTCCAGCTGGGAGCTGTTGATGATAGATTGAGGAGGGGCAAGGTCGTCAGCAATCGGCAGCCATACACTCAGGCCTCCTGGGTCTCCATCCGGTAAGTTGGCCGCAGCTTGCACGGCAGCCTTATTGCCATGTTTGATGGCGGCCCGAATGGAGGTGATATCTTGCGGTTGCAACACAACTTGTCGATAGCCAGGGGCATCTTTCTCTTTGAGTGCTGTAGCAAACATGTTGGCATCACGGTGACTAGATATTTGGTCCAAAGCTGATGACGATACTTTGGTGAACCCTCTTGTCCACAGGACGTGAGTGGGACGTGATGGGGGCTCAGGCGGTGTCTCTTGTCTCTTGCGCTTGTATGCACGAGGCGTTGTTCGTTGCCCTCTGCCGTAAACACTCTCATCAGCAGTAGTATCTCCAGTTTCTTCGTGAAGTCTTGGTGTCCGTTGCTCGTTCTTGATTTTGGGTAGTACACCCGAGTCAATTGATAGTTCATCTGGCTGCGACGTAATAGATTGGCTTCTTCTCGCCCCCGACAATGATGGTGTATTGCTAACTGCACGGCCGCGGCTGCGAGATGCCCTGCTGCGTGTGGATTTGGCGGACTCGGCCTTCAAAAGAGGGCTGCCTTTGACTGAGATAGATTTCGACGCTCCGCGAGCCAGAGATCCAGAACGCTGCGGTGGGCTTACTGGCTCGAAAGCCGGGGATTCTGGCTCCTCTATAATAGGGCCTGGCGTTGATGGTGTGGAATGTGATGCCCATTTAGTACCAAAGCCACGGGTCAACGCGACTGGGCTAGTCGGAGCAGGCGTTTGTGGAACGGATGATGACGCTGCGGCTCGCTTGGATTGTCCTGGTGTGCCTGCAGCTTGTCGTATCATGTGTTCTGGGATTGCAGGGTGAGGTTGGTTGGCGCCGTACGGTGAAGAGAACGACTTGTCGGGAATGGTAATGGACTTGGGGGTCTGACCAGGCTGGATTCTTTGGGAGTTGGGCGTAGAGACAACACCAGCTGCAGGCACGCCATCTGGAGGAGCTGCCGCTATAGGTCGGGGTGGCTGTGGTTGGATTGGTCGCCCGGGTGCAATTGGAGTCGTCGTGCTGGGTCTCGGTTGGATAGGCTGTTGACCTGGCTGCGGCGCGACGCCAGTTGGCTTCCCTGGTGTTGGTCGCTGAGCCACATGCGTGCCCGAAAGCGCTGTTTGCGCCGGTGGTACTCGTTGCGCTTGACCAGGAGTCGCAGGTGAAATCGGTCGGCCAGGAGTTGGTTGGAGTGGTGAGTAGGGCTTTTCCCATTTAATTGAGTTTGGGTCGGTACCATCCGGCTGCGGAGACAAGACGGACTTTTGAGATGCGACACCAGGCGGTGGTTGTAAAGCGCTGCCAGTAGGCTTGGGAGAAATTGAAGGTCGTATCGGCGTTCCAGTCTGCAGATGACTCGGAGTAGCACCGCCAGGGCCACGCTTGATGCCAGCCAAGACGCCTGGCGGGGGAGCTGGAGAAGGGCTTGGGCTATTAGAACCACCCAATGAAGCTCTTGGATCTCTGGAGAGCGCAGAGTTGCCTCCTTGACTCGCTGAACGTGCGAGGCGCTCCTTTTCGCTGCGTTCAAGCAGTTGAATTTGTTTCTGGACGGCTTCAAAGTTCTTCTCGTCTTCGCGGATCTGTTTCACAACATGGTCTCGATAGCGCGCATACAATCGGTCGACAAGCAAAGGTAGTTTCTCGATATGCTCTGAAGCATCTTTGAGCGTCGGTAGTGTCGGACTTGGAAGCTTGCGCTTCTTCGAAGTTGGCGACGAGCCGCCATCGTTGTCGCCATCCAAATCGCCCTTAACCTCTTCCCTCAGTAGCAGCAAAAACAGCTGCTGCAGCGCATCGGGTGCCAGCCTAGACGGATCATAGCTTTCGCCACCTTTGATCAGCGCATTGTTCTTGAGGACATCTGAGATGCGAGCGAACGCAGCTGTGTCGATGCCTTGCGTGAGAAGAGACTGAAAGAGGAAGAGTGACTCGAGCGGCGTGTATGCGGCGGGGGCGCTCATTGCCACGGGCCCTCTTCGCCAGCTATCGAGAGGGCCTTCGCGCTTCGCAAGGAGTTGAATGGGCGCCACGGTTTGGTGATGCGCAAAAGTTGCCCAAAGGCGCGTCTCGTTCGGTCGGTCGTTAAGGCTCTCACTATTCCATCAAACGCGATTGAGCAGCAGATAGTTTTTTTTTGTTCGATTATTTTCGATTCAATATTGATACATGAGATGAATATAATAGAATTCGACCAGTTCTCGTCGGCCTGGAGCAGTTTGTCGCGTTGACGGAGTGGTCGAGGTAAAGGAGCGAAAAGATCTTGAATCACGTGAGGATGGACAGAAAGGTTTTGGTGTTGCTGAGAAGCGGCGGGCTTGACCGATCGCCCGACCCGCCCGGAGTGCAGGATGCGGGTGAACATACGGCGAATCAGTGAACAGCACGACCGTACCTAGAGGTAAACTAGCCCGAGAGAAGAATTACACCTTGGAGCAAAAGAAGACAAGCCGGAAAGCACAGGCAATCGGAGTGAAATTGAAAATGCATAGTTATGGCACCGCAGAGTTGTAAGCTTGAAGCTCGCTATGTATAGCCTTCCAATCGAATTGCTTGCCCTCAACCACGATGGTGGCATCCTTTCCCCCAAAAGTGAAATACAACTTTGTCGCCAACCGAAACCACCTGGGAACTCTTTTCAAGTAGGCCCATTCTTCCGATTCAAATCCTCCCAGTTGCTGCAACTTGGCCGAGAACAACGTCGTAGCGACTATCGTTGACACGCAGAACGCCTCAAAGTAACAATGTCGCTTGCCGTACAGGAAATACATAACATACAGGTACAAGCGATAGAAAATGAGGCCGTACCATATCGCCTTTGATGCCGCGAGGATGGCTTTGCAGTCGATAGGGTGGTTTGGCATTTCAAACTCGGAAATGGTGACAAAGCCAATGAGCATGAGCCAAAGCACGGTGCTGTAGAAGATGTCGAGGACATAGGCGCGGCTGCCCCGAATGCCAACGGTGAGCGGATAGCTCCAGAGCAAAAACGCGGTAATTGAGATTATCATGGCGAGTGAGGGTGCGTCTTCATTAGACTATTCAACAGTTGACTTGATTGTTGCGTTGTCTCCTACAGAGAAAAATGCTAACGTAGGTTGAGGAAAGGTTGTGACGCGGTTGAAACGGCTTGTAACACGGCGAGGAACTAAACTCGCGAGTATTTCCAATTAGGCCGAGAAGTCAGTTGCTAAAGTACTGCCCTGTAATAGCTCATGCATACGCACCCACACTAAATATCGGGCTCGTTTGGGTCTTTGGGGGGAAGCGGCGCATCATTTCAGTGGCTGCAGGTGGAATTAACGGCGCCATCGCAGCGTTGGGTAGCACTGACAGTGGACACGCAGGCGCTTAGTGCCAGTAGTGCAGCGTCACATTCACGCTAAACAAGGTGCGCATTTGGCCTGTCAGTGACTCAACTACAGAGGCCCTGTCCATACTTGGGCTGAGCCCCTAGTGGTTGCGCCGCGAGCCAAAAACTAGCGGGTGCAGAGTTGGAGAATGCAACGTTTTTTTCTTAATTGACTGACTACACGCTGCATCCTTTATCATAGCAACGGCTCTGGCTTCTTCGCCGCCATTGAGCTCGCAGGCTGCGGTGCAAACCCAGCCTTTACCGAGTCCCCCATTCTCCATTGTACAAAAGTCCTCTTGGCCTCTTCTAGCAATATTTGCGGTGGGCATCGCCCTGTAACTGTACAGCCGTGATAAACCTGCGCAGGGACAGTCTTGAGGTATTCCCAATGGTCTGCTCGAAAGCCACCGGACTCTTTGTAAATATGAATGAAGAACATGGATACAAAGCATGTTACGACGAAGAAGCACTGCAGCGGGAATGGCGCTGGCTCAGTGCGATATCCCTTGGACACGAATCTATAAAGCGAATATGCAGGAATCGCGGCAAGGTACGAGAATGTCATGGCTTTGAGGACTTCTTGCTCGGTACTTCCATCCTCTGATTGATCGGCGAGGGTTTTTAATGCGTATTGCGGTAGGAGATAGAATATTGCAAGCCGTGCGAAGCGAAATAGATCCATCAACAGGCGAAATGGACGTGAAGCGGCCAGTGTATGGGTGAGAACTAAAACGACAATGGTCACCCACACAACCGTCGACACGGTCAGCCATGGTTTGGGTTCTTCTTCGACCGCAGATTCCATCGTACGGAGCTGTGTCGATATGTGAAGTCAAATACGCTCCAAAGGTGTCAAAGAGGATGGACGAATAGAGACGACGTGGATTCAATACCAGGTTGGCTTCAGTCAATCCATTTTTGTTTCCATTGGTCCATGTCAAGGATTGCGGCCGGTTTAAGCAGGACTGCCGTCGATGGTAACTGTGGGATGGTGGCGGGGCTCGTTCCACAGCGCGTTGCCTGGAGCACCCTTGCAGTAGGCTCCGGCATCTTACAGCGCACTCTTCATCCACTATAGCGCAGCCATCCTCTGAATCCCACCGCCGTATCACTAGCGCCAGCGCCACTCATTCTGCAATCCACTGCCCGGCCGCCGCATTGGCCCATGCTGCTCAAATCCCGGCACTGAGAAGACGGTTACAATGCACTGCGCAACAATGTACACCGAGGTACAGGACCTTCCAGCGCAGTCGGACGCCAACAGGGAAGAGAAGCTTGTCTCCACGCTCACGCCATTATCGCCGGTTACACTAACCGTGTCTCTGCGTCTTGACGTTGCAGTTGACCGCAATGCATTCTGTAGGCGCCTTATTTCTTCGCGTTACTACCTATCTATATCATGCGCTATTCAATGCTACTTTCTGGCTGTCCGACACCGATTGACGTAATCATCGCTAACATTCGGGAACAACAGTACAGTCTACCACTGCGGTCGTTCCAGCTTGAACCTTGGCCACAGCATCTTCCAGGACTTTGCTCAAATCTTCTGCCTTGCTCACTTTCAGGGCATGAATCTCTCCCGCTCCAGCGGCCTTTGCGATTCCTGCATAGTCTGGAGTGGGTGCAAACGATATGTTAATATCCTCGTTGGTAGCTTTGGTTACGGGCCCCTCGGGATGAACCAAGAAGTGAGATTTACGAGGAGCGTTCCATCCTACCACTGTTAGTTCTGATCCTGCCAAGTGATGCTCTGTATTCGACTTACCCTTGTTGTTCAATACAATTACCAGCACAGGAATCTTGTACCGCATTGATACCCAGTAAACACTCGCTGGCGACGAAAAGAGAAACGTGCCATCTCCCACAATCTGACAAACAAACTTGCCTTTTCCACCATTCAATGCATCAGTCGCCAACTTGATGCCTAGCGTCGCACCGCCAGACCATCCAAGACCGCCTCCTCCACAGTTGATCCAAGACCCAGGGTCGGTAGGTTGGATATTGTCGTGCGCAAACACCGTGTTAGTCACTGCTTCAATCGACCAGATAGTATCTTGGGGGCACGCCGCGCGTAGGGCTTTGCTCAAATGTCCTGTTCCAAAGCTACCATCCTCTAGAGGTTCAGCTACCTTGGCAATATTGGCCAATTTGGCCTCATAGCCTTTTCGTCGAGCCTCCTCATCAGCTGCAAGGTTCCTCGCCGATAGCGCTTGTGCTGCCTCTCCGGTTTTCAATTCCGCCACAATCTCTTCCACGGATGCAAGCGCATCGGCCATGTAACGCGATTGGGCTGGAAGGTAATGCAATGGCATGCGCAACTTCAATGGATCAATATCAATGTGGACAATGATGGCATCCTCCCTAGGCTTACACCTTGTGGAAATCCACGGCACGTCACAGTGCAGCACCACAATGACATCGGCTTCCGGAACTGAGTCGTCGGTCCCTTGCTTCGTTCCGAGCCAAGCGGGATGATCGGCAGGGAAACACATGTCGCACGCGGCGCTGTCTAGCACTCGTAGGGCCTTGACAGTATCTGCCAATTCAAGCAGTGCAGCAGGGACCTTGTGGTTACGGCCAGAATATCCCGTCACGAGCAAGGGTTTCTCGGCTCCAGCCAACAACTTTGCGATATTTGCCGCAGCGTTCTTCGGCAGGCCGCCAAGCTCAACGGGCTGCCATTGATCTTGCTTGATCTGATAAGGTGCAATCTCCGCCTCCAAAACCTCCCTTGCTGCACACAGATATACGGGGCCGGCAGGGTTCGAAGTTGCAAACTGCAAAGCCCGATTGACCATCTGCTTAACATTCGTGCCAGTCCTGATTTCCGCTGTGTATCGACAGTACTGTCCCAGAATAGCCTTTTGATCTGGGGTGTCCTGCAACCAGTGGATGAACTCAGTTCGAGAACCACGCATTTCCCCTTCCTGTGTAAATGGTGACAGCCCAGCAAAGATCAAGACTGGCGCACGTCCAACCGCGGCATTATGAACCGCTGCACCCAAAGCTTGCGTGCCAACGTCAACATGAACGATAACACACTGCGGTTTGCCAGTGACACGAGCAAATCCATCCGCCATGGATAGCGCAACCATCTATGCCCACAATTAGCCTCATAGTCCTGACTATTCATCGCCATGAAAGCAAACCCCACTTACCTCGTGAGGACATGTTATAATTCTGGGGAAATCCTTGTCAGTTCTCTGTCCCTCTAGAATAGCCTCGAGGATACTGGGGTGGTCGGAGCCCAGATTGACGAAGCAATGCGTCACGCCCGCCTGCTTGATAGCATCAAAAAACGCAGTTGCCGTTGTATACATGACTGTCTTGATGCCTCTATGGTGTATTATGCATAAATGTTAGACAAAATGTGGCCCAGAAGTATTGTATTTAGAAAAGCCAAAACAAACGCTGCAGCTCTATATTAACTAGCTTTTTTCCCCGGGGAGTATGAGGGGCAGTCCTGGTGTTGGCTACATGTACTTCTCCTCATCCCCCACTAATGTCGGCATGGTTGATCGGCTTCTACAGGGCCATGTCCCTGCGGGTGAATGAATGGGTCTTTGTTTTTACTTATTAGGCGACGCTGAGGTTTACTTCTTGGCGTGGCGTGGGGCCTAGATGGGGCGCTGCTGATAATGTGGATGTTTGGAGGTGGTGCTAATCGGACTTGCAAACTACAGTAGTACTCGGAGGCGCTTCGTAGGGCAGCTTGTAATACGAAGCTTCGGAACTAAATGCTATTTGTCATATACAGTTTATCGATCATTTCCTATCCGCGTGAGTCATATCTGCGTTTCACTCTATATACTGCTATTTAAAGTCAAAGTACAGGTTGCGACGTTACAGCGTGAAGCGGAAGCTTGGATGATCATCACCCAGATTTATGAGTTCCTCCTTGGGGAGATTCAACCTGTCGTCTCGCTCGCCTCTATCGCGCTTCTTGTTCTCCCTCCACATCACCACGGCCAAGATAGCAGCAGCAATGGTGCCGAACCACATGGTGGCAATGCACACACTGTAGCCGGTAATGAATCGAGGCTTTTCTTGCTGCAAAAAGATATTGCTACCAATGATTCCAGAGAAGTTACCAATCATCACTTGGATGGCAGCGCCGAAGGCACGCTTCCAGTGTCCCGAGAGATTGTTTTGTAGATAGCCAAGGGCCATGGGCACGGGGAGAAATGAGCCGCCAAAAACCAGGAAGACAGCACCAAACTTGAAGTCGCGGGACTTGCCTTCTTGGCCTAGAAGCATGGCAAACCCAATTGTACACATGCAAGCGCCAAAAAGGATGAAGCCGAAACGGTGCTTAAGGCGATCAGACAAATAGGCAGTGATGAGCATGATACCCGCGGTGAAGACGTAGACTGGAACTGTATGCAGTTGCGCCTCTTCTGGCTGCCACTTGAAATCGACAAGAATGGATGGGAGGAAAAATGCGCCTGCATATCCAGGGGTACCTACTCCGAGATACATCAGAGCGCCAAGCCAGATCTTGATATCCTTCATGATGCGCTTGAAAGATGTCTTATTTAGTGTATCCATGCGGCAGTCATCGTTGATATCAGAGAGTAGACGAGTACGCAATACATGCTTCTCCCGGGCATTCAGCCAGCGCGTATGCTCTGGCCAGTCGATGATGATGAAAGCTGCAATGATTGCAATCACAGACGTAATGGCGCCTTCGATAATGAAGATCCATCGCCATGCGGCAAAGTGGTGCTCTTTGCCCAGCTTCGCAATTCCATATGCAATCAACCCACCAAATGCGCCAGCCACAACAGTGCTGGTAAAGAAGAGAGTCAGACGTCGCTGATATTCATGACGCTTGTAGTATGTTGCGGTAACGTAGACAATTCCTGGGAGTACACCAGCTTCGAAGATGCCGAGCACGAAGCGTAGACCGACCAGGGATTCAAAATTCTGAACGAACCCCATGCACATGTTGATTATGCCCCAGATGAACATGAGGGTCGATAGGAAGAGAGACGGTCGAACTTTTTTAATGAGCATGTTGGAAGGGACTTCAAAGAGAATATACGAGACGAAGTATACCTGTTCAAAACCATGTCAGTTATTTACGGCTTTTCAATTGAGAATGTGAGTTGAATTCGGGTTTAACATACAAAAAGTGCAATGTTGAAACGGTTTCCGTGGAGGTCAAGATCCTTTACCATGCCCTGAATTCTGGCATTGCTGATATTGATGCGATCCAGAAACGACATCATATAAATGATGAAAAATGTTGGGAAGATGATTAAGTCAAGCTTTCGCACTAACTTGCGCTCTTCAGCGGCAGTCACTGGCTCATGGTCGACTGAATCCTCAGAGGCCGGAACGACAGCGCTTGTAACAGGCTCAACGTCCTTGGCCGATACCACTTCTTCGCGTAGCACCGACATTTCTGGTTGAATGTTGGTGTTGTAAAAAGAGCAAAAGTTACAACTGCAAGGGCTGAGCTTGCCAGCAACTCTAATTAAAGGCTATGCGAGCTGAAGAGGAGGAAAGGTGCAGAGGAGGGGAATGATCAACACTTTCGACACGTGTGGTCGACAAGGCCAAGACGGCTGGACAAGGTATCCAAAGGGAGTCTGCAGCACGCGAGAGAAAAAAAAGCACAAGACCCTGAACAAGACAGGGAACAAGGTTATGCGGATCAAGAGCGCTAACACATTAAAGCACAGACATGTGGCTAGTCTAGTTCAGGCATTTGACAAATTTGTTTGCTCTTTTTTTCATAAGCGACTACAAGTAGCTGCATATCTTAAATACGTTTTCGCAGGGTCATCGTGACTAAAGACGGCGTAGTTGCAGATGGGGAAAGCTCTCCGACGACTGAGGAGAGACAGGGTATCGCAGAGGTTGCCCATTGTGGATCGTGGTGATTGTAGTGGTGTGGTGGGCATATGAGAGGATCAACAGAGAGGGGGAGGCATTGTCACTAGGTTGTTTGCTGTTATTTCATCAAAGGTTACAGTGCATGCCGTGTGCGGCAGGTCTGTACGTAAGACCCATGTTCTTTTGCTTGGTCGGATTTCGGGGGCTCGGGGTGTTGGACGCAGACAAGCGTCGAACAACAAGGATAGTCGAGATGGTCGACATTGATTCGCAGGCTTGGGTCGCTAACAACAAGAGAGGAGCTCGAGGTATGGACTGAGGGGATGTCAGCGGGCGGGACGATCCGGAGTGACAACGCCATGTTTTGTTCTTGGCTGTGTTTGTATGAATCGGTCTTCACGGGGCTGAATCGGATCCGCGGATGTTTGTATACAGTAAACACACGGTTTTGATGTACGTTTTGCAGTCGAAGAGAAAATAAAGAAATTGTGGCTTTTTATCATTTTTACATCTTTTTTTTTCGGGCGAGGGAAGCGTTTGGTGAAATGCAAGCCATTGGGGCTGCAGAAATGCAGATGATTTTCTTGAGAGGCTTTTTGGGGGCTGCAGAATGGGGGAAGGAAATTGAGGACTTGGGCGAGCAGAAGCAACCGTGGCCAGGCTGCCATCTATCTGCCAGCTGTTTTTAGCGCCTGTTGGCTGGGCCATGTCCGCTGTTGTGGATCACAACAGCCAATTTGGTCGGTCAAAGCATCTTCTTTAAAGGCACTTCTATGGTTTAGTGCAGATCCAGCGCTATTGACAGGCGGAAACACAGGTGGCAGCATTGCAGCGCAGCACGAGAATAGATGGCCCGTAGCCAACATAGTGGACACCATTTAGTGGGCTTGGGCCAGTCATCGACAGCAACACCAGGCTAGATGGGACTTTGTGATATTGCTGCTGCATTAGCGCAAGACGAGCTCGGGGCAACCAACACGCTCCTCTGAGGATCGCTTGCAAGGGCTCCGGATTTCCATGGTTCTTGGTGCCTGGCAAATTTTCAATGCTTCAAGGTGCGAAAACAACGAGAAAAAAAACATGCTGGTTTCCTTGTGGTCCCTGACGAGGTTACAGCGCTAGCCATCCAACGCCTGACCAATCGGAGTGGCAACGGTCTAATTCCTGTCCCCTTTCACTCAAGGCTGTGAAGGTGAAGAAACGGGGGCACGACAACCGTACGGTTCGAAAATGGAATGGTCTGATTGCAGACCCAAGGTTACCCTCGGGTGTGCAAAGTGTGCGTCATGGCGACTGTTGAACTGTTCATCCCATGCAAGAAGTGAAATGTTGGCTGGAAGACAAAACTCTCGCGCCACTGTTCAAACAGAGTTGCATTCTGTTAGTCAAGACTGTCACAGAACTGCCCTTGCTCCCATTACCAGAACACCCCTCCCACGTACCTTGAATGGCGATCAATCGCCCAGAGTGCAGCTATCCCACAAAACCCTGTACTCCAGCTCTGCATACTTCATATCGTTTCATGCAGGCACAGAGCATCAAGTCAGCACATGGGGTGTAGACGGGATGCATCATCCTGAGTTCCAATTTGTCCAACTTCCCCCTCGTCGCTTAACCCGCTTTCGAATTGCTCTGTGTTTGGACCTATGTTGTTAGCCCTGTCTGTTGGCTGCTTCCACCATGAAGATCCTTCAGTCTGCCCCCTGTCCCACTTCCCAGAAGGATTTGGGCGTCAACCAACACTTTGTGCGTCTAATGAATGAATTGCCGTGTCTAGCTTTTTTAAAATGCATGGCCGGCCCTCTCCAAGCCCTCTTTCTCGATGATCTCCCGTCAGTGCACCATCGATTTTGGTCCAATCTGCCTCACCACGCTGCTTGTATAGCAATGAGGACGTGGCCATTGTGCCTTGCTCTCTTTTGCAAGCTGTCAGGATGAACCCCCAAGCTTCTTTACCAAATCCCAATGATAACAGTGCCTACCTCATATACGTCCCCTCGCTCATCTTTGTTATCCTTCTACCATTGTTAATCATCTTGCGGTTTTGGGTTCGTATACGACGACATGGGAAGCTTGGTGCAGACGACTGGGCTGCAGCAATAGCCATGGTAATTGAAACCGTTCATTTTCTTGTCAATTTGCAGCCTAACATTTTGCAATCTTGCAGATATTCACCCTGCTCACCTGTGCAGCTCTAGTTGCAGGTTCGTATCAGTACTCACTCTACTCAGCTCGCGGGCCTAACATCATCCCAGCATGTCACCACGGCATGGGCAAGCACTTTGTTTTTCTCACCACAGACCAAAAACAAAACACCCTCCGAGTATGGTTCCTTATCCCTCTCCACCCAAGTGGTATCATCTAACAGCCACAGTTCTTTTACATTTGCCAAGTCTTCTACAAGGCAGCCATCAACATTTCTAAAGTCAGTATTATCCTGCTCTACCTTCGAATATTCGGTACCGTCACATGGTTCAACATCACTTGTTGGGTTCTAGTGACCTTTATCGCGGCGTATTGTTTGGCTTCCGTCGCAGCTACCATACTGCAATGCCTCCCAATAGACAAGTCGTTCGATAAGAGCTTGCCCGGCCACTGCATCGACCTCGCTCGCTTTTGGATTGCCAACGCCACCTTCTCCATCACCACAGATGTTATAATTTTATTTTTACCTATGCCTCTCGTATTGAAATTGCAAGTTTCTCTTGGGCAAAAGATTGCGTTGGTGGGCATCTTCGCTATGGGAATCTTTGTTGTCTTCACTTCATGTTTCCGAGTAACGACGCTCGACATTTATGCCAAAACACCAGACATGTCGTACGACATTACAAATGTGATGTGGACAATTATTGAGCCGGCCACTGCAGTAGTGTGTGCCAACTTGCCAATATTACGACCAGCCCTTATTGGATTGCTTCCGTCTTTGGGCAGTAAAGCCTCATTGCATGAAAGCGACCCAGCGCTTGCATTGGAGTCGGGGAGCACCGGATCTACTTCTGCTCGACATCATACCCGACACCCCACGGTAGATCGTATCAATTGGTTTCAACTCAGCCGAACAAAGTCGGACGGCATCCACAAAGCGACGCTACACAGGAACGAATCTATGGCAGGTAGCGAAGAAGAGATTCTGGGAGGCAGGGAAAGCCAATAGTTCACAAGAAGATGGAGAACAGTTTTCAGTTTACAAGAGAAATAAGCCACGAGTGTTTAGATATGACACCACTGCGTCGACGCATATTTCTTCAGTTTCATGGGTTTTGCGCCAATTAGGTCAGCACGGGTCGGTTTGGGTTGGATGTCTTATAGACTAGGTTGGGCTGGCGACGGTCTGAAGCGTTGTAACAAAGGCATTCATTCAGTTGAGTCAAAAGATTCTTAACAGTCTATCCCATATTCTTTCATTACATGATGTCGTATTTACATATCTTCCAGGGTATTTGTGGCCACAACAGCTGTTTACTGTGCAACCTGGGTCGTCTTCTCCTTGGCCGCACCCTTAGTCTCTAACACGCCACCATGGTTGCTGTCGCTGCCACTGCTGCGCTGCTCTGCAAGAGACTCAGATGGCGATTCAGTGTTCTGAGCCTTCGCTTTCCCAAGTGGCCAGCGGCCGGTAGATTCGCGGAATCGGAGGACGATGAAGCCAGTCATCACGAAGATCCAGTAGACATTGTAGGAGATGACAGAGCCGTAAGTGGCAGAGTTGGTCCAACCGAAAATGGCGTTAAGGATACCCCAGGCGATGGTACCAGGAACCTGGGGAGAACAGCACTGAGGTGTGTTAGACTTATAAGTCATCACCAGTTTATTTTCATTAACTTACGTTGACGTGCCATACGCTCTTGCTAATGTCGTAGGAGCCAGGACCAGCTCCAGCCTCAGCAGCATCGCCACCAACAAGCTTGTTCCACTGCTGTTGCTCAAACGACCAGACAGCACGGGAGAAAAGACCAGCAGCAACAAGGTACAGCAAACATGTCGAGGCGACAAGGAAGAGTTGCAACTTGGCACCAGCTCCACCCCTATAAACGGTTAGAAAAGGCTGCTGCGAGAAAGAAAAAAAAAAAAAAAAAAAGGACGGTGCCACAACATACTTGTACAATAGGAATCCGACCAAAGCACCAACAATTAGGCCAATGACGACTGGCAAAGGCACAGCAGATGCAGGTGCAGTGAACGATACACCAGCAACAAAAACAACAGCCTCAATACCTTCTCGTAGCACAGTGATGAAAGGCAAGACAAACATGGCATACTTTTCTAAGAAGTGCGCCATACAGCCTTTGCGTCCAGCCTTGAGGGGGGATTCGAGGGCCGTGGCTAGCTTAACGCGCCATTTCTCTTGCATTTTACCGATACGGAGCAGAGCAGCACCCATGATGGTGATAATGATGGAGGCAACGAGGGCGAATGCGCCTTCATAGTATAGATCATTATTTGCCCATGCACTTGAACCGACGGTGTAGAACACAGCAATGATGGCTGCGGCGACCACTAGACAGATGAGGAAACCAATACCTGTGCCAAGCCAAATCTGCAGAGATATTAGTGCTGAGCACCCCGTTGGTGTTTTAATAGAGACGACGTACCTGTTTGCGAAGCTTTTTGTAGACGGCCGGGTTGCCATTGGGACCACCGAGAGTCTGTTTAAGGAAAGCGAGCAGGACGGAGACGATGATGACAGTCTCGAGAGATTCGCGAAACACGACGAGAAAGACAGGGACGGAAAAGACGTCGACCGTCATATTGAAAGTGTTGACAATGGGGGGATTGGACTGTCAACGATGTGGTGTTGTGGTGGGAAGGAGGATGGTGAAGATGTTTTGGGTTGGAGGAGAGCTGGCAGAAGGGGAAAAGACGAGCTAGTCAAAAAGACAGTTCGGTAGCAGTCGGATCAGATAAGACGAATATCGCCGTGAGACAATGGCAGCACGAGGATTAGGGCGGTAGAGTAATGAGAGTAGGAAATGGGACCCCGGGTTTGAGAAGGCGCGCTCTCCGCCGACGAAACGATGGGAGCGGATGTTGGAAACGGGGACGAAGAGCAGTAAGAGGAAGATGCTAACGGCGTTTCGGGGATTGTGATTTGTGGCTCGTGAAATTGGCCAGGATCAGATAAAATGAAGTGCGTGGGAGGGGGCAATAACCGAAGCTAGCAGGTTGGAGCTAGTCATGTGGGTGGATGGCATGAAAAATGCGAACGAAGGGTAAAGAGTACTGTACTAGTATGTAAAGAGTAGAAGGAATAATTAAGATGCCAGGATCAGATAATGGATGGCAGAGCGGATCTCGAAGCTGAAAAAGAAAATAGCGTCAAGCCATGACCCGTTCATGGTTCATGGGTTGCAGGAACAGGAATAAAAAGACGCAGGCAATTCATCCCTAGGCTGGCTGGAGCAGTTGAATTGAACTAGCAGAAGAGGAGACTGATAAAGGGCCCCATAGAGAGGCAAAGGGATGGAATGCTGTGAGGGATTGAGAGACAGAATAGTCACTGGGAGGACGGAGCAATACGGTTCCGTGCCTAGAGGTGGATTTGCAGACAAGTGTTACATTGGATCAGACAGGTCCCCATTTAATAGTGGTTTGATCCAGAGGAAGACCAAAGACGCGGAGAAACTCATCTATCCGCTTGCAACATGGCTATATTTCTTTTTCTTTCTTCTATACCCTAATTCGGCGGCTCTGTCGTTGTTGCACTGGAGAATTGCTGTCGTGTGTACGCCACGTGAATACATCACACAACCGAGCTGATTTGATCTCCCCCTCCAAGATAAAAAAAAATTTATCAATCAAATCAGTTGAGCATCAGTTCACAGTACACAGGTCTAGTCTCAAAGCCCTGCAAGCCACCCCAATCTCTTGGCCCAATCGCATATCACTTGGTGGTCGACCGTCCCCATCCAGCAGCCTCTAGCAGCCTTTAGCGGCTACTGCCCACCAGCTGCAGTGCGCTTCAGTGGAGTGGCTCTTGTCGTTTAGTGGGCCCACCCACCTGGCCATCCTTGTTCCTGTTGTATTTTTTTTTTTACAGTGGGCTTCCCATCCAGGCCGTCCCTTTTGCCCGCCCCAGCCCTCTGTCGGTACGTCGCTTATACAGAATGGAATCCCTCTGTGGTCTGTGTCTCGTGTATTCCGGCTTCTTGCCCTCTTCCTATCTCCCTCTCCATTATTGCTGTAACTTCCGCTACGACACATGCTAACTGTACATGTACACCATTCTCTGCTCCATATTAATTAATCCTTTCTCTAAACGTCCAACTCTTCATTCCCGCTGGCTTCAGCTCTGACCAGATTCATCCGTCACTACCTGTTATTCTTCCCCGACCCTCCCCTACCCTCGGGTGGCTTTCGTATTTCGGCTTAGCTCAAGATCATGGACACCTGATCAATTTTTTTTAATACATCTCTGTCTGCTTTATCAATCTGATAAGCCATCTTCGGTTGAATTCAGCCGCTGCCTCATTGTCCGCCCATAATCAATCAGGCCAACTCAATTTCCGCGCTACTCGCAACTCGGGTCTAGTCGTTTCACCTGTCCTTCCTACAATCCATCTCTCGTTCGTTTTTTTTTCTTTTGCGCTTGTTGTTTGACATCCAACCCTCTCATCGCCAGCCACCACATCCTCCCCTCACCATGGCTCAAGGGTTGCGGTTTTACTTGGCGACCTGCCTTGCTGCCCTTGCGCAAGCAGCTACCGTCACCCACGACTTCAACATCGGCTGGGTTCGAGCAAACCCTGATGGCGCCTTTGAACGTCCTGTCATTGGTATCAATGGCAAGTGGCCCATCCCAACCATCAACGTGAACCTCGGCGACAGAGTCGTAATTCATGTCAACAACCAGCTTGGTAACCAATCTACCTCACTGCACTTCCACGGCCTGTTCATGAATGGCACCAGCCACATGGATGGCCCAACTGGCGTAACGCAATGCCCAATTCCCCCTGGCACAAAGTTCACATACGACTTTGAGGTACAATCTTATCCCATATGCTAGCCTTGCCCAGTCTCTATTGAAACTAACACAGTTACAGGTTAAGCAACCCGGCACCTATTGGTACCACTCTCACACCAATGCTCAGTACCCCGATGGACTGCGTGCACCTTTCATCGTTCATGACTCCAAATTCCCCTATGCGGATCAAGTCGATCATGAGCAGGTGCTCACCCTTTCTGATTGGTATCATGACGAGATGCAAAGCATGATTCCTCACTTCCTGAGCAAGGTCAACCCCTCTGGTGCCGAACCTGTGCCAGATTCCTCTTTAATGAATGAAACTCGCAACCTCACCCTCCCAGTTGAGACTGAGAAGACCTACTTATTCCGTGTCATCAACATTGGCGCATTTGCCGGCCAATACCTGTGGGTTGAGGGCCATAAACTGCGTGTAGTTGAGGTTGATGGCGTCTATACAGAGCCTGGTGAGGCCGAGATGATCTACATTGCCGCTGCCCAACGAGTCAGCTTTCTGTTGACTACCAAGAAGGACACTGGTGCCAACTTCCCCATTGTGGCTTCTATGGATACGGTATGCACGTTGTGAACGTTATGCGGGAGGATAAAGCTAACCAATTGCAGACCCTTTTCGATGTTCTGCCTCCTGAGCTCAACTACAACGTCACGGGCTGGCTGCAATATGACAAGAAGAAGCCTTTGCCAGAAGCCGCGACTGTCGATGAACTCAACCCTCTCGACGACATGACTCTCGTTCCCCATGACAAGATGGGAATTCTGCCAGAGCCTGACCGTGAGGTTCAGCTCGACGTGGTCATGGACAACCTCAAGGACGGCGCTAACTACGCATTCTTCTCCGGTATCACCTACCGTCAGCCCAAGGTACCCACGCTATATAGTGCCTTGACATCTGGCGAGGACGCCATGAATCCCGAGGTTTACGGCACGTACACGCATCCGTTCGTCTTGAAGAAGGGTGAAATTGTACAGATTGTCGTCAACAACCTCGACTCAGGAAGACACCCTTTCCACTTGCACGGCCATCACTTCCAGGCTGTTTATCGATCTGCAGAGGAGGCTGGCACTTTTGGAGATTTGAACGTTCCCGCATCCAACTTGACCAAGATCCCCATGCGACGAGATACTCTGGTCGTCTGGCCCAACGGCAACATTGTATTGCGCTTCCGGGCCGACAATCCCGGTGTCTGGCTGTTCCATTGCCACATTGAATGGCACGTTGTATCAGGTCTAATGGCCACGTTTGTGGAAGCGCCACTGGATCTTCAAAAGCAATTCACTCTGCCTCCCGACCATCTCGCCGCCTGCAAGGATGCCAACATGCCAACCGCAGGCAATGCCGCCGGAAACACCAAGGACCTGCTCGACCTGTCTGGCCAAAATAAGCCACCTGGTCCTCTACCGGCTGGCTTCACGTCTCGAGGCATCGTCGCATTCGTATTTAGTTGCGTGACGGGTATCCTGGGTGTGTGCGTTGTAGCATGGTACGGCATGTCGCAACCAAAGAAGGAGGAACAGAAGGAGTAAACAACAAGCAACTAATGTAAAAAGCGATGTGTTTTAATATAGTCAAACGTCTTTTTTTTATGGTCATGTCAAAAAATAAATCAATACCCATATCACAACGCAATGCCTCCATTCCAATGCCTCATCAAAAGGAAAATGTGTAACAAGCTAAATACGAGAGTGTGGTGTGCCATTGTCACCCAAGGGCTATAAACGACATTTGCTCCTCTGCCTCCACCGAACAAAGCAATTTGGCGCAGTGGAAGCGGTACGTGTTTAAACTTGCCAAAAACCCAGTTGTTCGAGTCCCCAAAGCTAACTCTCCCCAGCGCCGGGCTCATAACCCGGAGGGTACGTTCCTTCTTCTACCGACAGAAGCGGATGAGAGACGCAGTAGCTAACCTCAAGACTAGTCGCACGATCGAAACGTGCAATTGCTATCTTTTTTGCATTTCTATTATTTTGTTGCATTTTTAACTATCCCCGTTCCTTTGCCAAAATTAAACAAACACTGACTGTTGTTCTCTTGCTTCTACCTTTTTGGTACCGGCAATTTTATATCGATTTATTCGTAGTTTGTGGTATGGGGCGTGAGTCACACCCTGACAGCCGCGAGGCGAGGCGAAGGGTCCACTTGCAACTCTTGCTCTTCAACATCACAGATGGAGACGTAATTAAATGAAAGGACAAGGCAAGTCGAAAAATCGTAAATCGTCATGTATGCTCTGGTATCTCTGTTGTACAACTAGCTCTGAACTCCTCCTACCACACCGGTACTAACATATCGCCCTTTTGATCCTGCACTGCTTGCTGAAAACTCCCGACTATGAAACTGAAGAAGGCGAAAATAACTGAAAATAAATGTGAACTGAACTGAAATTTAACCCAATTCCCATGATTCGCCCCACAGCTCATTCAGATTGATGCCCAATAGCTCAAGGCTGGGATCGAGATTGAATGGCTGTGTTTGGTCGTTGTTAAGTAACCATTGAGATGCTGTGGGATCAAGAGGCACCGAAGGCATGCTGGGTGGGAACAGGAACGGTGTAACAGACTTGGAAAGGTTAGCTTCTTGTGTTTGACATGATACAAACATGTTGTTTACCTTTGCTCTATCGGGGACTTCGAGCGGCGCAGGGCCTGCGGGGATGGCGCTGCCGCTGAGAGGCGTGGCTGGTGGTTGGCCATTTTGAGCTGCTGCAGCTGCTGCGTCTTGGTTCGCCAACATGCGGTAATGAAGCTGAACAAAACGTTCTGCAGAAGTCGACTTGGCTACCTCGGGAGGCTTGGTGCCCAGATGGGCTTCAAGCAGACCCAGAGCAGCGCACATGATGGAGTATCCCCAAGGTTCGTTGTTACCACAGCGTAGCAAGCGGTCTTCCTTCATGGCAATACACTTCTCAATCAGTTTAAGGGTGTGGTGCGAGTTGATCATGATCATGTTGGTGGAACCGCGAGGCTGTAACATTGTGACGCTGCACAGGTTGATGGCTGTGGTGAGGGCATCTTCACGGAGGAAGTTCAGAGATCGGAAGCCCTGTTCGTAGAGCTTGTCATGGAGAAGGACAATATCTCGTGCAGCGTTGTAGTAGATGATTTCGGAGTATTGGTACTTGGAGTTTTGCTTGCGGAGCTTGAGGTATGGTTGATGCAGGGGGATGATGTACTGGCGCAGCTGGACGTGGAGGAGGGTGTAAGCGACGAGAGGATTCTTCTTGGTCTTGGTGCTGTCCACATTGGTGTCCCATGATGGAAGAGCGTCAATCTCTTGAGTCAAGTCGTTGGTGTAGCGGATGACTTGATCGTAATCGATCTCGGATGTAGGGCCAGTAAGCAGGCGGCTGAGCTCTAGGCGAAGCGGCAGACTCTGTCTGGCCAGATTCTGGAAGGAGGAGAAGGTGTACTCCTTAGGAGCCTTTGAAGGTGGGAGAGTGTCAGTGCTCTCATCAAAGTCGTCGTCGTCCAGATTGCGAGGTGGGTTAACGTCGTAGTGCAACTGGCTGAGCAGAGTAGGCAAACCGTGGTCGAAAGACGCTTGCATGTCAAATTCTTGAATCGTCGTCCAGATTCGACGACGCATTTCTTGATTGTAAATAGTAATCTTGTTAGCCATATGGCTTGGCTCGCGGTGAAGGCCGACGGCGATACCATCGTGGATGAGAGCGCCAGAGTTGGTCCAGAACCGCTTCTTCTTGAAAGTGTTGACTCGCTTGGCGAGATATAGAAGACAAGCGATTTGGTAGTGAATCAAGCGGCGATGCTTCTGGCTTTGTCGTGACTGCCAGTCGTCACAGGCAATAATCCACTTCTCCGCCCAATGTCTGGCGCTGGACATCATGCCGATAAACTTCATGTTTTCATGAGTGTGAACGCAGCTAGCAACAGCAAGCATCGACAGAATCAACGTCGTAAACGCAGCATATCTCTTATTCGCTCCAGGCTTCCAGTATTCCGCATACTCCTTCTTGAACGTTGGAATGTGAACAATTCGGTGGATTTGCTCGAATTGGTCCAAGTAAACATCAACTAGAGCATCCGTCTCAGACTTTGGTGGCAGGAGTGCCTCAAGCTCCAAGTCTTGTTGCTCAAACGTCTTCTCGCGTTCTTCCTGGCGCCGCTTTCTATCCTTGCGGTCGTGAATGATGACTGGGCGCAGCCATTCGTCGGCAGTCTCTCTCATAAATGGGCACAGTCCAGTGAGCTCAACAAAAGCCATGCTAGCGTTGTGCGGACCGAAATAGCGGGTGCGGAAACCCTTTCCTCGGAAGAATCGCAATTCTTCCTTCTCGTCGGAGGCATTTGTTGCGTCAATGCATTCTTGGACCTCTGGTCGATTACTTCCGTCGCATCCGCAGTCTTCCTTTTGAGTGGACGGCGAGTTGGTGCCGGCGAGGGTACTGCCATCAAAGGACGCGGCACCGGGGCGAGCGACCTGCGTCTTGAGTTGTGCAATTTCCAATTCCAATCGACGAATTCTATCATGGTCTTGGCGGGCTAATTCAGAATCGCGGCCGTTGAAAACGTCGCCAAGTCCATAGCGGCGAGAGTCCAGCTGAGCAAACTGCGGCGGAACACCAGCAGCAGCGTTGACGACCTCGCCGTTGCGAGACTCATAGCTGCATCTCTCAGGCGTGCCGCTCTTGATGCAGCGCTCACAAGGGAATCCTCTATCGCATGAGAGCTTGCGACGACGACACTCGAGGCAGCTCAGTCTCACTCGCTGCCTCTTGCGGGCGGGCTGATCAGCTGTGCTACCACGATGACTTCTTCCGCCGTCATCCGATTCTGGGGTCTCACTTCGATCGGTCATAGTGAGATTAAAAGATACTACTTGGGGGGATAAAACAACCTGCAACGGTCTATTGGACGTTTTCCGTCATCCAGGGGAGGTGCGTGTGAGACGTTGCAGGACCCTGATCTTGGCTTGGGGCTGTCAGGGCAAGAGGAAAAAACTTTTGGTTCCGCCGGAGCGCGCGGGGGTGAGGAAAGGGCCGCCTGATAAGATCAGATTGATAAGTGAAAAGCAGGACAACAGCAAGCTTTAGCAGCAATTTGGCACCAGAAATTTTTGGGTTCAAATCCGAGCGGAACTCCGAGATGGGGAATTGTGGTATTTAAGTAAAATCAAGTAGGAGCGTGTTGAGAGGCGCACTCGCTAGTGTATTGCTGAGTAAGCGGGTGGTAACGGCTCGGTTTCCGACGTTTTGTCGGTGTGGTTACAAGCCCATTGTCCGGCCTGTGGCTGCTTCTTTCAAGGTCTTGGCCCATTCACAGAGTCGAGTTTCCACTTTGTGACTAGTCCTAGCGGGAAGCTTGACAGCTAACACATTCACGGCCTAATATCGAACACGCAGCATGGACGGAAACAATGCGCAAAATGGGTGTAATTGTATTTATATAACGAACCCTATGTATAACCAATCCCCCATTTCTTAAAGTCGTTCTAGCCAATAGTCATATAAGTATTGGGGCGCAACGGCGTAGAGCAATCATCTGCCAACCTCGATGTCATTCGCGAGCTTATCAGATCCCAATCCTCGTCACATCTTCAGGCGACTTTTTTTTTTACTAGAGAAACCATCGGTCTGCCTGCCAATGGCATGCTTTTGCTGACCACGGAACATTTTACAACCCGACTTCCTTCACAAACCCTTGCCACGTTCTCCGGATACTTTTGCCGGCCTTGCTTGTTGCGTAACAGTTGACGTCGTCTCCGATCCAACCCCGGAACATCCCCCCAAAGA
The DNA here is from genome assembly GCA_028455935.1 of Simplicillium aogashimaense. Taxonomy (NCBI): domain Eukaryota; kingdom Fungi; phylum Ascomycota; class Sordariomycetes; order Hypocreales; family Cordycipitaceae; genus Simplicillium; species Simplicillium aogashimaense. Next base: position 1,366,317 of record CM052010.1, on the reverse strand, counting down.
AGAATAAAAGGGGGCCGTGAAAAGGTTTCACTCCCTTTTTTGGTCGTATTAATTCATGCAGGCAGAATTCCAGCTGCATTTCCTTCAAATGAGTCACGGATTCACACCGGACCTTCCATACCGATGGCCGACAAGGTGTCGTTTATTTGCTTCAGCCCTCCACAGCCAGACCCAGCCATCATACCCAATTTGGCAATTACTTTGGCACGAGACCGGTATGCTTCACACCATATTGTTTCTCGAGTATTTTTCCATATTGGGTTGTGGCGATCGCCGTTAATCGGAGACGACATTATTAATAGCATTTGTGATCAACGTCGCCGTTACCATTATGTATTTTGCGTGTAGCACATCTTGGTACCTTATTGCCACCAATCTGCCGGCATTGTCTTCCAAGGGCGGCAGAGACCATGTGAATGCTGATTCGCTGGCAGCGAGAAATACACAGGTGGCCCTATTCCAACAGTGACAAATGTAGTTGGAACTTTATGCATCTCTACTGGTCTTCAATATCTGGAGTAGCGTACATGGTGATCAAGACATGGCTTACTCCTAATATTGCAACTATGAACCACATTTAAAGATACTAAACATCGGCTATAGTGACCAAAAGAAAGAAAGAAAAAACAAATGAATTATCTAATGACAATACCTGTTTCCATTTCCAAACATGTTCGAATAGACGCGATATCCTACAATGCTGTTCCAGAACATCATTATATGCAGCTGTAACACGACTATCGACTAGACTATACGCCGAAGTTTCCCCACTTCCACACCAACCACTCCAACTCCTGAGAACCTCACTCATCACAATTCCTCATCGACGAGAATACCACAAAGCTTAATCGGCTATTCAAACACCCCAAACTCAGTCCCGTGTAATACAGTCACAATGGCCGACGACGATGCTCGCAAGGACCGCATCATCTCCCACATGAACCGGGAACATACCAGGGAGCTCTCTCACCTCCTCCGCCATTACAACCGCCTGTCATCCAGCCAAGCGGCAAACCCTTCTCTGCGCGACATCTCCTTGGACACTATGCACATTCGTGCTGGGGGACTCAACCACGATGTGACATTCACTCCTGCTCTTAAGTCGTGGGACGATGTGCGCGCTCGCCTGGTAGACATGGACGCCACCTCTCGTCGCGCCTTGGGCATCAGCGACGTCTACGTTACCGAATATAGACCACCTCACGGTCTCGGCTTGGCATTCTTTATTGGTGTCGTCTCTTATTTTTGTTCGGCAGCAGCTCTGCCTTGGATCGTGCCAGGGAGCTTGCCGTGGAACATATTATCAACAGTGTTCCCAGGCGGCCCTACTTGGTACATATGGATTGTTCGTGTCATCTTTTTCCCAGTTCTCGCCATTCACGTTGTCGAAGCTTTCTTTTTCGATAAGCTGCGTATGAAGAGACACGGTGTGGAGCGGTGGTCTGGTCTGTGGTGGGCATGGGAGATAAGCGTCTTCCTTGAGGGCGTCTCGGCCATGTGGAGGATCGATGAGATCGTTGCCGAGAAAAGACAAAAGATCAACGCCAAGAAGAGCTCGTAATACACTGATTCTTAGGACATGATATCGTCAAGTATATTGATGGGTCCAATAAGCTAGGAGTAGTCATCACAATTGTAATCATATGTACCTTGCATAGCTTGTGTGCTCACATACTCTTCGCTCACCAATCCTCTGCGGAACCTATCTTGCAAGTCCTCCGCATCCTTGTGCCAGTCGCACGCAAATTCGCACTCATGCATGTCTGTCTCCCCAAAATATTTGCAGATTTCAGCGTGCCGGCACGCCTGAATATTTTCGCAGTACATGGCCAGTGCTTGGAGACTCTTCAGCCGAGTCTGGCAATTGGCATCCTTACTATCGCCCTGGACCATTCTCGTAGCGCGCTCGAGATCCTCGCGGCTGTAGTATAAGAAGCAATAGCTTGCGTTGCCATCTCTTCCAGCGCGGCCGGCTTCCTGGTAATATCCCTCGAAGGACTTGGGAAGTCGCCAGTGCACCACGAATCGAACATTGTTCTTGTCAATGCCCATGCCGAACGCCGTGGTGGCCACAATTACATCGTAGCCAGGTTCGTCGCTCCCCCACCGCTGCAGGGTCTCGTCTTTCGTCTCATTGGCAAGTTTGGCATGATATGGTTTGGCTCCGATGCCCTGGGCCCTAAGATCTGCCGACAACTTCTCACATTCGTCTCTGGAAATAGTATAAATGATGCCAGGGACATTCTCTACCCTTTCACCCTCTTCTTCCAACCGATTCCGGCGAGGAAGTGTCCTTCTTCTCCCGTAAACACCTCGTATCCATTCTAGAAAATCCGTTAAGCGATTATCATCGTCACTCGTATAGCGAATTTCTAGATGGAGGTTTCCTCGTTGCGGACTCATCACAAAGGATTTGACTCGTTCAGGTTCGGCATCTAACCGTAGGACTTTGAATATGTCTTGACGCACTCGGCCATTCGCAGTCGCCGTCAGACACATAATCGGAACGTCAGGGAATGTATCGCGGAACCAAGATAAGCGTTTGAAGTCTTTACGAAAATCGTGTCCCCATTCCGAAATGCAGTGGGCCTCATCAATAGCAATCCGTACAAGCTCTTTTTGCTTGTGAACCACGCGCAAGAGATCCCGAAATCGATCGCCAGAGCAGAGCTCTGGTGTTACGTAGAGGAGTCTTATTCGAGGGTGTCCCGATGCCAGGTCTCGGTAGATGTCATTCTTTGCTTGAAGAGTTCCGGAGCTGTTCAATGCGCAGGCATTTATCTTGAGTTTTTGGAGCGCCTTAATTTGATTCCTCTGTTGCCAGTCAGAATACAGTCCAATTCTGCCCACCGCTACCAGCTTACCATGAGACTTATTAAAGGAGAAATTACGATAGTAACTGACACGTTAGCAAGCTTGTATACCAAAGCATGTAGATATTTATCCCACCTCCTGTACCTATTACAGCAGGCAGCTGAAAGCAGAGACTTTTGCCAAAAGAAGTTGCAGCTTGGACATAGACATCGTGACCATCAAGAACAGCTTCGATGATCTCTTTTTGATGCGGCCTAGAAATAAGGTTGGATACTGAAAATTTTCCGGAAAGAGCTATTTCTTTACCTGAATGAATCCTTCTTGAATACATTTTTAAGGGTATAGGTGACGTCGACGCAAGAGTCGGTCCGTTTGAGAGCGGGCATCTTCAATCCTGGCTGTGACTTTGATGATTCTAGTAGGTGGTGGGAATCATGTTTCTGTTAAAGCGATATCTTTGCACAACAAATTCAGCAGACGTGACATATCAGACACAGAAATTGAGTTGGATACTTGAGGATGTCGCTGAGACGGCTAGCCGTGAATGACGGTTGTAGCCGCGATGCACTTTACGCGCCTGACCTGACACGAAAAAATACAGGGTTCAACAAGGGCGACGCTTTGCTCCACTACTGGCAGGGCACAGTGCTGTGGACCATATAAGCCCCCAAACTTTACTGGATGCATGCCCTGTAAGGAGATAGTTGTAGGGAGCTCCATTAAAAAATAGCGCTCAAGCAATATCAGAATGATTGACTCCCACTGAAGATCTCCGAACATGGCTGCAATAGCACATGCAACACCACCCCCACACCATCCTTGCGCCAGGCTAATAACTGTGCTGTATGGCTTGAGATGCTGCATGATCATGCACTGTTGCATTGGCAAGGCGCATCCAGCCATCTCCGCTCATACATCTACACGGCTGAGTGCGTCAACTTGCAATAGAAAAGCTCATTACATAGCATCTACAACTCCTCAAGATGTCAACCGCAAACTCGTCCAGCACCCCGCAACCAAGCGGCTCACCGCGCCAAACCGCTACAGGGTCCTCTCCATCATCCACATCTCCCCCGACGTCACTCACGTTCATTTCTACAAATACAACGCCCGCGCAATCCGTCGACTCCAATGCTGGAGCGGGCCCTTCATCACTTCCAGCCCTTCACGCCACCTTGCCATCTGCGGAGACGCAGCGACATATTGCTGAAGCCCGCCGCGCCGTGGTCGCCTCCATAGGTAACTTGGTTGATTCTGAGTTACAGTCACGAGCTTCTATTTTGCATGAGAATGCTGCGGCTCTGGATAAGCAGGAGAAAGACCTAGTGACAGAGACGGCGAATTTGAGGCGGGAGAGGGAGAAGCTGGCGTTGGAGGCGGATATGGCGGCGAAGAGGTTGAAGGAGGTGGGAAATGTGCAGAACTGGGCTGAGGTGCTTGAGAGACAGTTTATGGTGTTGGAAGAGACAGTAAGATTGGCAAACGAGGGAAGTGTAAGTGGCAGTGGCAGTGGTAGTGGAAGTAGTGCCTGTAGCTGCAGTGAGTGTGGAAGAGACGATGCCATGGACATAGATGAGGGACAGCAGCCGAGAGTGGACAGCGAGACGATGAGTGTAGGTGTTGAAGAGGCTGGTGAGTCTTCGCGGGCAGTTGAGGTTCCATCTGCTATGTGACTCAGGAAATGCTTTCATGATGATGATATTGATGACTGGTACAAACGACTTATAACACGGGCTGCATTTGCATACGGGAAGGCAAGATTGGTTTAAATTACATATTATCAGCTTGAAGGTTTCTTCAACATCTACTTCGTACTTTTTCAACTCCCGTTCATTACATCCAATCTTACTTCGTCTGCAACCGTTGTCATGAGATAACAGGACCGGCCTCTATTTGGCGCCGAGCTCTACAGAAGTCCGGGGAGCATAACGTAGCGCTTCTTCTTATACTTGTCGCCAAATTCCTTGCGGTAGGCGCTCTCCTTGCCCTTGGCCCAAACGTACATCTGAGCAGCGCCAATGGAGATGAAAAGCAAAACAGTCCAGTCACGACTGACCATGATGATTCCAACCCAAGCAATGACCTCATACAAGTAGTTGGGGCAAGTGACAATGCTAAAGCCATAGCCAGAAGGGATCTTACGCTCAGTGCCACCAGAGGAACGAAGAGAGGACAGGTACAAGTGAACTCGGGCGTTGGAAAGCTCGCCAATGACGAAGAGCAGGAATCCGGCGGCGTCGACAAGAGGCTGGTCTGCGCGAGCAGCCAGTGAACCGGGGTAGTAAACAGAGGCAGCGCAGAGAAGTCCAGAGAGAGCCCAGTAGAAGAAAGAGTTCTTGAAGATGTTTTTGGCGGGCATTGTGTTTGCTGAAAACTTGTGCACAAACAGAGTCTCAATCTCACGCTTCATGAAGTGTCCAACAATCATGCCGAGGAAGAGCAGCTGGGTCTGAGACAATGGCGCATCGCCCCCAGCGTAAATGTAAGGTCGAGCGGCGACGAAGGCGAGATGGATCAGGATTGGGCCAAAGTACTCGATGACGAAAACGGTTCTCCACGCGATTTGAGGTCCTAAGCATCCGTGGTTAGCATACTTGATTTAACATGCATCGATGAATCAGGGGTGTTGGAGGGACATACCGAGATCCTTGACGAGCACTTCGCCTGCAGCGATCACAGCAGCGTCGTCTTCGATACGGGCATGGCGGTCTTTGAGTGTCTTTTTCGTTTCGGGGTTGAAGAGACCAACACGGTTATAGTCGCCAATCTTGGCCTGCTTCGCGATCAAGGCCTTGACATCCTCAACAGTGGCGCCGGCTGGCACCTGAATCGTCTCGGGGAGGCGCTTGATGGATTGCTTCGGAGCTGTTGCAATTGTCAGCGGATGCACTCCATCAGACTGTGATTGTGGAAGAGAAGCAGGAATACGTACAGCGGTTCGTGAGCTTCAAAGTGATCGCCATTGTCGCTCGATGGTGGTTGAACAAGCTTGAATTGGAAGTTGTTGAGGAAATGGTTGAATTATTTTTGGGGACTTTTCGAGCCGCAGCCATGGGAGCCGGAACCCCTGGTTGGCAGATCGCGTTAGAGCAGGGGCGGAAGCTTCAGCTGTAGCCACTAACAGCCCGTCTTGGTGCCTTGGTGGATCGAGTACCGAGGCAGACGTTTGGAAGAACGTGATACAGCGAAGAAAGCAGAATAAAACAGACAGTAAAATGGGAGTCCATTATTTTGTCAGAATTGATTCACTTACTTTCCTGAGCTAATATCCACTGGTGGAGTTTTTATACTTTAAATGGACCAGTGTCACATCTGGCACTTATAAGACGGACTTACACTCGCGAATTCACATTCAACCCGCGTAATCATTTCCGCTACAAACGGAATCGCTTCGCTCTATATAATCGTTCCAACCGGCCATTTGACAAGGTGACTACAGCTGTCAAACAGGAATAAGCAATACCAGCTTTGTCTCTTGAATAGACCCCCAAAATGCCATGCCCAATCAGTCCATGTTGTTGGCTGCCAGCTGCTGGGTGTGCTCTCTGTTTGTATCCAGTCGAGACGCCTGCAACATCTAGAACAACACAAGTCTCTTCCATTTTGATCTTCACCAAATCCACATTGTTTGGTTCATTGCCGCTTACCGTTCCAAAATCACAAATCGTTTCCATTTGCTGTCTTTGCAATTCCTTTTTCCAAACTCTGCTTCGATCCTGATCCAGCAGTCTCCCTCAGGCGTGAGGCTGTCATCGTCGCTGCTCTGCCTCATAGGAAACCAAGGGTGCCGTGAGCGAATTTGCACGACTATTTTCAAAATCCGGGATGATGTCTTCAAGATTGTACAGCTCCGCTTTGTCAGAGCCTCTCAAGCAACAGGAAATGCCTAGTGCAAACCCTTCGGAGCCAGACTTGGAGCAGTCGGTGCCTCGAATTTCATCGTATGTCGAGTTCCCGCCACTCAACAGCCACGTTCCCTCACCTGTGGCTGCCTGCATCACTCCAGCGACCCCTGCTGCCGTCCCTAGGAAGTTGAATGATATCAATCCAAGCGCGGCAAGTTTTACGCCTTTGATACGGAGTTGCGAAGATAACTACACGCTCTCAACACCCAAGCATGTGTCGGAGAGCGTTATTCTTGGCTATGAACAAAGTAAGCTCATCTTGCAAGGCGAACAGTGTCGCTTGTTTGTCTATGGTCGTATCATTTCATTAACAATTTCACGTAGATTCCAATACTACAGAAATGATGGCGGCACCGCCAAGCATGCTACAAGCCGGATGGCATCCTCTCATCACTCACAATCAGGTTGCACCTTATCCCACACCATGGCCAGGCTATGGCTATCCACCGCCAGCACCCATGATGGCAGCTGTGCCTTGCTTTGGCTATTATGATCACACAGTACCTCCTTGGGCTCCTTGGGCTCCTTGGGACTTACCTCCTTTCGCCAACGGCCAACCAGTACCGTGCGGATTTGGGCCACAGACGCCACCCATGCCTCAGATGAGCCATATGTTACCATATCACTACCCCCCACCTTCGCTTCCTATACCAGTCGCTCCCTTTCAATTCTTAGGACAATTTACTGCTCCTTCGTCCTCGCAATCCATGCGCAAACCCAAAAGCCGAAGTAGACACAGCATCAGCCTTAGTGAGCACCGACGCAGCTCTTCTGTAGACTTAAATCCGACTGTGGAAAAGGGTTTCACAGAAAGGGGGGGATCTTCTGATGATGGGAACACCTCTTCTTCATCAGTCAACACGGAATCATTATACGCTTCCACGATATCTCGTACATCATCAAAGTTCAAACTCCGTCTCCGAAGGGGCAAGCAGTCTATGACTCCAAAGCGTGCTACTGTTCCAAAATTCACAGGACCTAGGTCCTTTACAACAACAATTGAGTTCAATCAAAATCCAATTGTAAGCGCGCCAATAGGTCCAAAAGATGTCTCTGGTCGATCTTCTACTCGGTTTAATGGGCGTAGATTCTCAAAGGAGAAAACGTCCTTGTCGAATGTTTCATGGTCTCAATCTAAACAATGGGCTTCTAATGAGAAGAGAGAGATACAGGCGTTCCATAAGATGCAACTTAATTTGCGATATATGGGTGCCGACAAATCTCCATTTGTGCCTCGTAGTGCCGCTGAACTAGCTGCCTTGCGGGCAACTGTTGCTGAAAGCAAGAAAGAAAGGTTTGCTCGAGAAGTAGCGAGGCGGCTTCGAATGGTCAAGAAAGACGAAGATACGAACGAAGACAGTGTCGCACTGACCCTACCACCCAGGCTCTACACAGGAAAGAAGTTTCGAGACCACTTGTCGACGCTCTTTGCCGTTGTAAGCTGCTTCTGCGAAGGCGCCAGATGTCGCCAAACTGATGCGACAAATTGGCCAACCATTGTTGAACTCAAAGATGCCAAGTTCGGGTTACCACATCCACGGATTCCGGAAGGTGACTGCAGCAAATCCGACAACACCTCTTTGAAGGGCAATGCAGTCGATTTCTATAGCATTCAGCCAGTGGATGACGGATTCGGCACTGACATCAAGAATATGGACCAAGCTGTTTTGGAGCAGGTTCCAGATTTTGTCAAAGAATTAGTCCACTACATAGAATTCCAGCACTCTGCATAAATTGGTTTCCGTAAGAAAACAGAACAGCAAAGCTTTGCGCTCCTCACGTAGTCCAAAAAGACGCTCTCTTGTGAAGTATTCACAAAGCCTGTTGTCCCAAAATGGAAATAAAACGGCCCGCTTATATTTGGCGAAGCAAGAGCGACAAGCACGTGATGACTGCACCAAATTTTCGCCGGAAGAACAGGGTCTCCGTTAGCCGAACCCTGACGAGGTACGTACCTGGGGCTAGCGTAGCCCACAACCACAATTTTGCACCAATTCAGCCCTCCACCTCGTCTGTAGCCAAAAAGTTCACTTTCTCTCATCCATCCGACAATTCGATTGCACTGGTGAGCAACACATCCATCAGGTTAGTTTTCACTTCAAAACGGCCGTCGACGACTTCAATTCGCTTCTAGAACACGAATACAACAAGACATTCACGATGTTGGCATTGTCTCTGCATCAGTTCCGTCGTTCTTGGAAAGAATCGTCCTGTCGTCGTCGGCGTCGTTTTTGGATCTTCACCCCCATCCCTCAAGGGATATACTTTGGACGCTTTGGCTAATATCTTCTTCCTTTCACAACAACAGAACTCGCAATCATGGGTATTTCTCGCGACTCCCGTCACAAGCGCGCCGCTACCGGTGCCAAGCGTGCCTACTACAGTACGTAACCATAACCTAGAAGCAAAACCCATCGATCATGACATACGAGAAAACTTTTTTCCTGGTTTTCATATAATACTATATACCGAAAGCCCGTATTGGATTTCATGATGATGGGACTTTGTTTTATCCATTCTTGAACCATACGTTCTGACCTTTGACGATAGGGAAGAAGCGCGCTTTCGAGGCTGGCCGCCAGGGTGCCAACACCCGTATCGGCGCCAAGCGAATTCACACCGTCCGCACTCGCGGTGGTAACCACAAGTACCGTGCTCTTCGTCTCGAAACTGGCAACTTCGCCTGGGCCTCCGAGGGCACCACCCGCAAGACCCGTGTCATTGCTGTCGCCTACCACCCTTCCAACAACGAACTCGTCCGCACCAACACCCTCACCCGCAGCGCCGTTGTCCAGGTCGATGCCACCCCCTTCCGTCAATGGTACGAGGCTCACTACGGCCAGCCCATTGGCCGTAGACGCCAGAAGGCCCAGGCCATGAAGGAGGGCACCGCCGCCGAGGACGCCAAGAAGAGCAAGTCTGTCGAGAAGAAGCAGGCTGAGCGCTACGCCGCCCACGGTAAGGTCGAGAATGCCGTTGAGAAGCAGTTCGAGGCCGGTCGTCTTTTCGCCATCATCTCCAGCCGTCCTGGCCAGTCCGGTCGCTGCGATGGTTACATCTTGGAGGGTGAGGAGCTCGCTTTCTACCAGCGCAAGCTCCACAAGTAAACGGTGGTTGCCATTGTTGTTGGTGGTATATAATGGTAACGGTCATTCTTGAAATGAAATGAAATAAAAAGATGAAAAAGTCTGACTACTTCCATTTATGGTCTGGTGTTTATGGATTTCTCTTTTCCCCTTGTCTTGAGGTGGTTGTTCACGGCATCATGAAGCTTCGTTTAAGCACGGGTCCATAGGGAATATCAAAAGAAATAAAAATTCTACCGTCTTCCCAAAACAGTTGTATATTGATGCAGTCCGCCCCGTCTTCCTTAGCGACATGTTCTTGTTGAAGATCCCCTCAATTTAACACACCGCACGACATTCTTGCGCCATGTAAACGAAATTTTTTGGACTTTCATTTTTATGTACCTATTTTACAAGGTCGCACACACCTGATAAGTTTCTGATTTCATATCATGTGCGAGCAAGGTATGGATATCTAAAGTTACATGAATCTCCTTTCATCGTTCTGCTTGATGCCTGCACCAGCGTCAGATTTTCGCCAACAATCCGTGCATCAATGCCACCACGTGAATTGTGACATGTACTAGTGATAGTCGATTAGCAGTACTGTAGGCTTAATTGAATTGACGCTTGAGGTCGCTCCATTTTCTATTAAGCGTCTCATGCTGAGAGTTGATCTGCGAGGTTGCATGTTAGCTCAAATGTACAATGCTGGACTTGCAACGTCTGATTCTTTGTTTGCTGCATTTCATGCTTACCTCTGCATACTGCATCTTGGTCTGAACCAAGTTCTCCTCCAGTTCTGCAAGATCTGATTCGAGTTTTCGGTTCTCTTCGTGGACATTTTCGTTGCGTTTCATCAAATCATCGCGCTCCAATTTCCATGCGTCCTCAATCTCCGTTGGTTGCTTTTCAATCACAATGCGCAGTTCGTCGACTTGCACCTTGAGGCTCTCATTCTCATCCTTTAGCTCTTGGTTTTCTACTTTGGTGTGCACCAGTTCAGTCGCCAAAGCCGCCTGTTCGGTGTCACAAGCTTGTACCCGCTCTTCCAGTCGACGCAACTGAACAGCATAGTTTTGGTTCGCCAGCCGTAACTCTTGAAGTTCTGTTTCGCGCTCCTTTTCTAGTTTTGCCTGTTCTTCCCATTCTGTGGTGTACAATTTTAGGGTCTCTGGAGTGATCTTAACTTCAGTGGCATCCCTAACCAGCTGGTCTGCCCTGTAGACTTCCTTGTCAAGACTCGAGCTCGAACTACCGAAGAATCCGCTCTCCAAAAGGCTACCTTGACTGGGGTCCTTGTCGATGTACACGTCGAAGAGCTTGTCTTTTAAGTACGTGGTAAGTTGCTGCATATCCGAGATGCCCATGAGTATAGATGCATTCTTCTGCATCAGCACTATTCCAAAACGCAAAATGGCAGAGAGACCCTCTGAAATGATAAGATCATAAATACGGAGCACCAACTGTAGAGGGAAGCGGTAGGCGAACAGAGTTAGGAACCACTGCGTCGCGTACAAATGAGGTGAGATTCCACGACGGTGTAGGTGGCAATACAGTGCAGGCTCAAAATCTTCGAGGAGACGTTCAAATTGATAGAGTCGCATGTGTAAGCCAGGCATGTCTTGAACAAACAAGTCACGCAAATTGTAGTTGTGCATCAAACGTACCAGTAGGCAAAATGCTTCCTGTTCTGGCATCTATTAAGTACGTCAGTATTGTTTCATATTCTCAATGTTGTGAATAAAATGTCACTCACATTAAAAAGAAGGGGCATAATCAAAAAGTTCATGCCCTGTGCGTAACCAACGTCTTCGTCATAGAGCGCGTAAGCTTTGCAGACTCCAAAGAGACCATCTTGAAGGCCAGCGGCCGCGGCGTACTTGGAGTAGCTGGTACGAGCTCCCAGATCTCGACGAATAACCTTTTCGAGCTTCTGAATTGCAGCAGCCTCTTCTTTTTCCTTGCGTTTTCGTTCCGCAGCTGTAGCTGCTTGTACTTTTACGCTAATTTCGCCAGCTTTGTCTACTTGTGGGGAGGTGGTGCTTCCATTAGGTCCAGACTGCTCAGAATGAATAGAAGAAGCAGAAGAAGCAATTGCCTCAGCCCCTTGGCTGCTGGCGTTTCCATTGGTCACCGAGCTAGCGGTTGTGCTACTGCTTCGGCGTTTCTTCTCTTTGTCCGTACCTCTGGCAGCCAGCTCCTTGTACGCAGTTTCAAGTTCTTCGTTCTTGCTCTGCGCCAATACTTGCCAGATAACGCCACGGATAGCACTAGGAATACCAGTTGCGATAGCTCTGTTCAGCTCTTCGGCACTGGATCTTGCCACAGCTGCTGGGCCCTCATAGACGACAGATTGCCAGAGGTCCCAGTCGACTTGTGCTTCCTGAATAGCTGATGGGCCAGCATTGACGCCTGCCACTGTTCCAGGCGCGAGATCTGCAGTTGGGTTGGGAACAGAGGTGGGTGAAGTTGTTTCACCGTTTGTCGTCTCTTCTGAGGCAGCCACTGCCTTGACTTCACTCTCATTCTCTCCTTCTCCCGGGACCATTGTGATGCCAGCTTCCTGTTGCATACGCAGCAACTTGAATCGATCTTTGAGGCTGTTTCGTGCCGATGCCGCTCCATTTGCGTCCTGTTCGTTTTCCTCATCAAGCTTGCTAAGCATCATTTCTGGGTTGCTCAGTATCGTGGCGATGGAGCTCGCTGTATTTCTCCTTGCATTCGTAGGTGGTGATGCAGTGCTGTCCTTCTCCTTCGAGGTGGAGCTTCTGGACAGCCATGAGAAGGGGCTCGTAAGCTTTCGTGTCGGTGGCGGTGGAGGAGGTTGTGAAGTCGAGGGAGATTGATTCGAAGGCGAGGCAGCGATAGCCGCTTCTTCGGGACCAGGACTCTTCGACGACGGAGATACGGTAGGGGGTGACCAGGGCATGGCAGGCAAAGCGCTGGTAATGCTACTCAGTGAGAGTGTTTTGCTGGCTGGGCTGGGGTCATCGGTAGCTTTGGACTCTAAATGATAAAGTTGTTAGACTTCGTGAAATGCATTCTTCGCTTGGTAATCATACCTGGAGGGGACGTAGGTGTCTCATCATCTAAATTAACGTTGTCCAAGTTAACGTTGTCCATGTTGGATGTAGTGGATAAGCGTCGTGAGAGAGAAGACGATGTTCTCTGCGGTTTTTGCGACTCTGGCTTGGAAGATTGTGTCCCTGACCGAACAGTTCCTTCGTCATCGTCATCGTTTTCATCGTTAGCACTGGAGTTGCCTATGCCGGTGGCATCATCGTCGCTGGCATTTTCAGCTGCCACTCTCTGTGCTGACGCAGAGCGCTTTGTTAATGATCGCACAGAGACGGTGTCGACGGCATCTTCGAAGGACTCGTCTTTCTCATGGCCCTATTTCCTGTAAGTATATGGAACGCCAGTATCGTACGCACTGCGAATTCGTCGACTTACGGACTCGTAGTCGGACCCGTTGACCACAGAATGCTTGTCATTGCCTGTGTCAGTCTCGTGCAAGGACACTTCTTCAGATTGAGACATGGCGGTGAATCGTATGTAGCAAATAGATGTAGCGATGCTCGTGGGTTAGGTCAGTCCGATGGTTGGTCAGGAACAGCCATGCAGGTTGGCTCAATAGCTGTCCACGATCTCGAGTTTGGCAATTTCGCAGAGCAGCTGGACAAGAAGGGCGGAGAGCTTGGTGGCTTGCTTTCGGGTACGTTACAGTAGTCGGTATTACAGTACAATTCGTATAGATATGGTATGTCTTCAAAGTATTTGAGAAAGCTTTCGACGGGTGTAAAATGAAGAAGCAGGTAAGAAAACAAAACAGCAGGCTTGTTTGCTCTGACGCCCCTGGGCCGAAGATGGATCGGAATAGGTTGAGGCCCACGGGAGTTTTTAGGGGCTCGACGTAGAACGAGGTGGGATATTACCTTGGCGGCTGCAATGCCTGCCCTGGTGGTGCGCCCTGAACGCGCCAACCACTAGCAGAATAGCGCGACGCCGAGGCACTGTTTCATCTGTGGTGGGCTGCTTCGGTGGTGGTGGGACGTCTGGGGGGGTGCTCAGGGCCTATAACGTTACCTGTTTGCCCAGGGCCTTGTCCTGGTGTGCTGGGGCGTTACGTTCCTTGCAGCATGCTGCAGGTTGCTGGCATGGAGGTGCCACCTCGATTTTGCAAAGTGCAGTGGTCTGATCAACCAAGACTTGCCACATTGTTGATGAGCCTCCGCCACAGGGATCATCAATCAACAAAGAGATCAAATTTGAATCAAACATAATCAAGGGCCGCAAATAGCAGACACAATCAATCCGCAGGCCACCCTTCAACTAGGCTGGGTGTTTTCCTTCTTAGGATTCGTTTCAACCCGTGTCCTGCAGTCATCAAAGCTTGCGCCATTTGGATTAGCTCCAGCCTATTCTCAGCTTATGGTTCATTGTTACTCTGGCGTCTTGCTAGCTGCGGGTAATGTGTGACACAGTGCCTCAGTTTCTTCATCCCATCCGTGCCCTGCATTGCGCTTGACAAAGGAATATTCGCAGGAATTCTCGGTTGCTGGGCACAATTTAGCTCGTCAAAGTCCCATGTGGTATAGTGTATAAGCTCAATATAATTCCCATCTGTCGTGTAGGTAATAGACAGGCTCGTTTCAGATATGACAGGCTTACTCTTGTACAGACCAGACACGACACCAGCAAGCAGAGTCATGACGATCTAGCATTCCAATCCACACGGACAATGGGTCTGCTCGTCACCATTCTATGCCGCGTATTTCTTATGCTACCCCAACATGTCTCAAGGCATTTCACTCTCGCTTGTACGGAATGAAACTCCCAATCGACCCGAGACATGTGCACTCGCTACCCTGTACATCTGCCAAGACAGAGGTGCCTGGTGGTCGTGTCTAATTATCTAGGGAAATAAAACAAAGTGAAAGTCGCATAGATAATAGAAACTTACAACCTTGTTCAATTAGGTGGTATTGTTTGCTATGGTGCAAACACGCGGATGGCCGCTGTTTGGTATTGGAAGGATTCAATGTAAGCTTCGGTGTGAACGTGCTTGTATGAGGCGTACTCCTACCACACTATCAGCCTTGTTTCATGGCAAGCACTTGCATGTTGGACGGTTGGACTAACAAGCCGGAGACGAAAAGGAGGACACTGAAAGCAAACGCCACAAAGAAGCCAATCTTTACCCAAAGATGTGCCCAACTCATATCAGTTGGCGATGACCATGAAGCTGCGCGTTGGCAGCACCGCAACATATTAAAGCCATATAAATACAGCCATTCCCGTTGCCCACATGAAAGAATAATAGAGCTGCACGCAGAAATGTAGAATAAAGTTGCAGTCCATACAGTTTTGTCATTATCATGTATATTTTCGGTTGATGCGGGATGACTGCTTTACCTGCAACATCCAAGCTGTATAGCATCACTGCCATCTATACCGAGATAGATTGTCCGTAATTGTCGCTCTTCGGAAATAAAAAAGGATACATTTTATGTAAGCCCAATTAAGAAGCCCAATTAAAATAAAATGGGCAGAATCCTCACAATATTTATGTATCTATTTATGCTCTTTTTGTGTTTGCCCTATAGCAGCCTTTGGTGTTTCTGAACAGGTGCAAACAATGCACAGAGGTGCGCCGGTCAATGGTCGATGACTGTTGTCAATGACTGTCGTTCGCTGTGGAGGTACCCGCTCGCAGAAATTGCTGCAAAATGGTACTGCGTTCCACGGCACAGGCTGTGTTCCCGTTCTCTGGGTTTCCAGCAACCCAACAGTAGGCGGCCCTGCGACCCACTCTCAGACTAGGCGGCCGGATGTATGGCGCGCCAATTACGCAAAGGCCCACCCAGCTTCTGGTGGTCAACCTTGAACCTGACGTTTTCTGAGCTGCGCATCACTGACTTTTGAGTCTCCTCACAAAAACCAACACCAACTCTATTTCTTCACGGTGTCCACAGACAACACGAAATTCCGACTTTTTGTATTTTTCGTTTTCCATTCTCCTTTATTGTGCTGGCATAATCGCTGGCCTTGATTTATTTTCGTTTTAGCCCTACCCCGAGCCTAGAGGAGTTCTCATCGGAGACGACCTGCACACGTCTTCACCTTGAGCTTCCCATAGACTCTTTATCAAGCTTCACCTTCGCTACTCCCGTCGTATCGATCGAATAAAGGCCTAGGCGAAGAGACGCCTTGCTTATTCTCTGACAAAGCACACGGTCGGGCTGCATTTCTACTTTTGCAGAACAAGCACAGTACATTGTCGTTATTGTATTCCGAGCTGCGTCGTCGTCGCCCTGCACGATCCATCGCTCCGTCTCGAATCGACGTGCTGAGCCATCAGTATCACTACATCGATACGCTTTGATACTTGAAAAGTCAATAAACCAACGTCACATCGGAGCAGTCCTGCTGCGGACGCTCCGCGTATCATAGCAAAGCTGTCGCCCCAACAGCTGGTTCAAACGTAGTGGAGGGGGAGTTTTCTTGATTCCTGCGGCTCGGCCGCTTCCACCTTCACAATGGGCAAGATTACGAAAACACTACAAACCAAACACAAGGAAACCTTGGTATGCCCCACAGCAGCTTCCTGGGTCGTCCCTTGCACCATGTACTACTACTAACACTCTGATAGTCTCCCTGGTTGAAAGATTTTGTCGAGTCCACCTCTACGACACCATTGCCCCTCTTGCCACAGCGACTCAAAACTTTCCCATCACGCTGGCCTTTCGGCCGAGGCGACCTGTATCACTGGATACCGCTGTTGAACCGATTTGACACAATACTAGAGTCCTTCTGCAAATTGTACAAGTTGAACGATGGGCCGCAATCCTCAGAATTCGGCTGCAGTCTGCTGAGCGATCGAAGCGATGCAGCCGCTGGTGAAAGCGAGAAAGATTGGAGCGTTGAGGACTTGAGGCAGCTCGGGTTTTTGCAAGATGGCGACAGGACGCTGGTCGAATCCATCCTCTCATTTACCTGCTTACTTCTTGAACACTGTGGCAATAGGAGTATCTATGCCAGTAGTTCTCATTTGAACGATCTGCTGAATTCCACATCACTGTCTGTTTTGATTGCAACCCTCGAAGTTGGATCTGAGCTAGCGCAGAGGTATCAGGCATCCGTCAAGCGGATAGGACATGCCTCTCGACACATCAGCGCTGCTCTACTGGCCAATCACTACAACATCGACATCGAACGTGTTCAGCAGATAGCCCATGTCTTCGTCAAGACGCCTATCGTCAGCCTTTCGGACCCTGCGCCATCTGTCACCCCTGCTTCAGGAAGTAAAGGCAAAGAGAAAGCTCACGCGGTGCGCAATAAGGATGTTGTAGCCACCCATGCCAACGATCTTGTTTCACTAGCCACATCTAATGCAGAGTCTTGGAATGGCTGGGGGGACATAAAAGTGTTCTATTATCCCCAAGAGACTGCTACAGCGCCTGACGCGTCCGCAGAGAAGGCATCGTCTTCATTGCCGTCAACGCCAACCCCGCTACGCCGTAGCACGACCGTAGGAGCGCCGCAACAAACACCCAAGAACCGCAATGCAGCCGGCGACGATTCTTCTCCCATCTGGCCGCGAACGCCGGGTGTCGCCGATGAGCATAGCTCATCTGGTCAAAAATCATTCGAGCTACCCCAGTCCGCTGTGTTGTCTCATCCTATTCACAAACTTATGGGGCGTTGTCCCCAAGATATGCCAACTGCCTCCAAATATGAGGTATTCCATCGATTGAGAGTCGCAAAGGCCCTCCTTGGAGACGTGAATTCTCGTCAGCAGATCTTAGCGTCGCGGCTACTCGCTACCACTAATTTGGCGTACATCCATAACGAATCGAACTTCGTTGAAAAAGTTCTCAGAAACGACATGGATGAAGCTCGCCGCTATCAGCTTGTGTATCAGCTGGCAGATCTGATCCATCCCTCAACAGAACAGGAGGTTGACCTGCCTTTGTGGCTGCAAACAATTTCCCTCGCCCTGCTAGAAGCCATCTCTGGCTTCCACGCTCGGTGCCAAGATGTGTTGTCAGCCCTAAATGCCAACGTTAACCATGGTGTTCTCCTTTATGTTATTAGGAAGGCCGTGGCTGGCATGGAAGAAGGCGAAGCTGATGACGACGGCAACCAGGTGAATGAGAAGGATGACTGGCGTAACAACCTATTTTCTCTGACGCTCAACATCTGTATGGCTACGCGTATCGGCAGCGAGATGGCATCTGCGGGATTGATGGAAATCTTGGTGCAAATCTTGAACATGCGCACAAAAATTGCGCAGCGCCATCACTCTATGGTCCTCGCGTTTTTGGATGGTCTTATTTGGGCCTTCCCAAACGCCTTCAGTGCCTTCTTTAACGCTGATGGGTTGGACGCCGTATCGAAACTTGTTGTTGATACTGTAGCGGAGGCTGAAGCACTTTTGCAACAAAACAAAGGCATTGCGTCAAGCCAGCAGTCAAGCGCCGTGGACTATACAGTTCCATACTATCAGCAGCAGACGCTTAAGTGGCTTCTCAAGTTTGTTCACCGAGTAATGTCCAATACTTACAGCTATAACGGCAACACTGATCGAATGCTACGAAATCTATCAGAGAAGTCCGATCTTCTGGCAGGTTTGAGGCACATTATCCGAGACAAGCGCAGCTTTGGCTCTGTTGTCTGGACAAACTGCGTCATGATTCTTAGTGATTTTATTAACAACGACCCCACGAGCTTTGCTGCCATTTCTGAGTCCGGAATGATAAGCACCTACTTAGAGGCTGTTACTGGACGAGAACTTCCTGTCGTCAAGGCTGACGAAACCAAACCTGGAGATGCCGGCGATGACGAAGAGTCGGATTCAGCCGACAGTTCTGCAATCAGCGCTATGATTGAACAAGATGAGCGGCCTCACCCCCCAACCGAAGAAGCACTGCGTGCAACAGAACGCCAGAATGAGTTGGCCGTCGGTGTCCTGGCCTCTTCAGACGCAATAAATGCCATACCGCAGGTGTTGAACTCGATTTGTCTCAATAAGCTCGGCATGAAGATGGTTGTTACTTCCAGAGCATTCGATAGCTTTTTCGAAGTTTTTGAAAGTGCCCGCCATGTGAAATGCATGGAAGCCGACGGTGATTTGGCCGGAACAGTTGGTGGAAACTTCGACGAGCTTGCCCGCCACCATCCCCCTCTCCGAACCGCCATTTCGAACTCGGTTATAGATATGGTCGCTCGTGTCAGGCTCTTCGCAATCCGCAAGGCAGAGGTAGAACGCTGGGGCGCAAAGCTATTGTTGAACTCGGAGTCGGGAGCCGTGGTGTCGGTTACTGCTGATGGGCGTATTGAAGATGCTGGCCAGGACATCCACAGCTCCTCAGCTCTCACTTCGGTAGATGGAGATGTTCAGATGTCTGACTCCAATGCACCTAAGGCCGATTCCTTAGACAAGCAAACTGAGGCCCAAGCTGACTCGCCGTACGATTCCATATCTCCTTACCTATATGCCCTGGCGACCTTCTTGAGTGCATATCTGTCGAACTCTGTGCTGAAAGCCAATTTCGTGGAGAAGGGAGGCTTGGAACTGCTGCTTGATATTTGCGAGTCACCCAGTCTTCCGGCTACGTACGGAGACTCGCCTGCCTCGCGCGTAATGGCATCTGTCATTACTCTTTTGGTTGAGCACTCTCCCGTGCGTGGTCTTCCGTCACTTTTGAAGCGAGCGCAGTCTTCTATCAATAACTTACAACCGCTGGCAGATAAAACAGACGCTCTGCCTCCCATCTTCGGGCCATTCCTCTCTTCTGATCTGAAAGTCAACCCATCAAATGTGTCAGATACGCTACGCTCTGGCAACACAATGGTCAAAAGCCTCTTGAATGCGCAAACTTTTATTAGAATCATCTCAGACTGCTTTGCCGCTACAAGAGCCAACTCCATTCAGTTTTACCCTGTCAATGTATACGACTACTACCTGGCGCTGGTGAAGTCTATTGGTCCCCTGATGAGAGGCGTTTTGGCCGAGGAAGCGGGAGAGCTATCCATGGTCCCCCAAAAGTGGTCTCTGCGCCATCGTGACGCATCTAGCGATGCAAGCAGGCAAGAAGGCACTGCGAACAGAGACGGAGAAGAGTCGTCGTTACCAGATGTTATGACCAGCACAGATTCGTGGCGTACGACCGATGATCCAGCTGGGGGGAAGCGTACCACTGATGAAGAACGGGCTACGGCAAGGTACAAGAATTACGAGGTTCTTAAAATGCTCCTCCACCCAATGATCCCTACTTCGTTCCCTTTCTTCCAAAGTTTGGGTAAAGCCCTTATTCCTCGCCGAGAGCAGCTTCATGGAGACCTGTTCCCTCGCCCACGTCATCTGGAAATTGCAAAGGCTCTTGCTGATACTGTACTCGATCAGCTAGCGCCATCAGTCGCGACGGCGAACCCGACGTCTAAGGAGTTTCACTACTGGATTATCACGCTGCACACTATCCATGAGATGCTTATTGATCATCCAACAGGGCGCCAGAGTGACCGCTCTAATGTCCAGATTTTGATGCCTGTTCTGCTTGCATTCAAAGAACAAGGCGGGATGGATGTGCTCAACGACATGCTGCAAGCTTTTGTAAATGCAGTCCAGACTGGAGCTACGGCCAGCCCCGAAGAGACTTCTAACTCGAAGGTGGCGGCCTTTGGTCTTAAAAAGGTCCTGGATTTATATGGTATCCTTGCAAACGGCAAGTACATTACCGAAACTAGCAATCATTTCAATCTCCAGAGGCAAATGGATAGGTCACAAACCGTCCCACATGTATTCCAGCAGATTGTCGTGGATTTCCGCGCCGCAATTATGCCCAAAATGTTGCTGTTGTGGAACTCCAACTTTTTTGAGCATGTCCCAGCGGAGACGATCAAACGGCTGGTCGACATCTTGAAGCTTGTTGCCTCGTCAGAGAATGAACCTCCGTCAACTCCGAAAGACCGAACCTCATTTACCCTGTTGAAATATACAGATGCGAGATACAACTGGCGAAATTCTAGATCCGTTGTGCACGAAATCATGAATGCAGGTTACGACGAGAGCCTCGCGTACGAAGCAACTTACCGGGCCAACGGCAACAGTAACATGGCGAGAGAATATTGCCGCGCCCACAAAGCCGACCTTGCTGGTCCTCCGAACCCAATTCCACCGCAGGATATTGATAGGCTAGCTGTATCGTCCCAAAACCAAGATGGCGAGGTGTCTGGGAATAACACGACATCTGAGGCAGATCGGATGTCCATCGATGCTGTTACCGATGCGGGTAGCGAGCTGACCAGTGAACAGCTACCGGCCGTCGCACGCACAAGCTCTAGCGGCAGTTTATCGTCCGAATCTGATCGGTCTGGTTCCACAGCCAGCAATACCCAGCGTAGCGGTGACGGCGCTGGAACACAGGCAGAACTCGACAGCATGAGAGTACAGCTTCGTGACAATTTGATTGACCAGTGCCTGGATGCTATCAGAGCTCACCCAGAGTGCGCGATTGAAGTCTCAGAGCTTATCAATACGGTCATCTTGCGATCACAAAACCATGAGGCCCAGGAAGATGTAGGTGCGACTCTGACGTTTGCACTGTCTTCACTAGCACTGGACGAGGAGGAGCGTAAACGGAACGGGAAGTGCATTGCAGCCTATTCGCATCTGCTTGCCTTGCTACTTCAAGACGAGACATTCTTTGCCAACAATATTGATACGCTCAGAGAGAAGTCTGAAGAATACTTGGCGTTCCTCAAGATCCCACCAGGGTCTGGAGATGAAATGCCACCATGGATCCCATACATTCTCTTGATATTGGAGATCTTCCTCTGCCACGATGAGCGGCCAGTTCCAGCGCAATGGAAAGCCCCGAAATCTATTGACGAAGAAGTGGCCGTGCCGATTATACAGCTCGAGACATCCATGGTGGATGACGAGCAGCGAACGACGATGCTGGAGTGTTTGCTTGATCTTCTTCCTCGAATTGGGAAAGATGAACTATTAGCCACTTCGATTTTGCGCATCCTTGTGATTCTCACGAGAAAGCGTCAATTTTCAAAGCATGTTGGAGAGAAGCGAAACTTGCAGCGACTTTTCCTCATGGCCAAACAGCTTTCTGGGTTTGGTTCCGAGAGATTGAAGCAAAACCGATTGACAGCATACATCATTACAATTCTGCGCCACATCATTGAAGATGAAGAGACCGTCAAGCAGGTGATGAGAGCTGAAATCAAGGCTGAGTATCCCAACCTAATTCGCAACAATCGAAGCCAACTCGATGTGACTAGCTTCCTCCGTGCTATGGCACCCGTGGCTCTGCGGGCGCCAGAGCTATTTGTACAAGTCACAAACGAACTCATGCGCTTTTCAAGATGGTCACCAGACGGCAGCCGTCCAAACTCGTTGATGCTCAAGGAAGGTTTGGGTGGCACATCGAATGACGGCGATACAACGCCCAAGCCATCAGACGAGACAAGTCGTGCTGCAGCTGAGGATGTCAAACCCTCAACTGAGGCTCCCGACAAAGAAATGGTTGATGCTCCTAAGCCCTCTGAAAGCAAACGACCGGTTGTAGAGAACCCCGACGCTGTCATTCATTTCCTGCTATGCGAGCTGGTCAATTACAGAGAAGTCGACGACAAGGAAACGGTGCCATTAGCAAAGGATGCGCAACCTAGTACTGAGCCATCAGTGTCTGATGCCTCTGATGGAGTAGCCTCTAGCAACGACGACAGCAAAGACAAAAAGCAAACAAAGCCTCTTTTTAAGGCTGAAGAGCATCCAATTTTCGTCTATCGCTGCTTCTTACTTAACTGTCTGACAGAGCTCCTGCAGAGCTACACGCGCACTAAGGTCGAGTTCATAAATTTCAAGAGAAGTGCTCCCCCTCTCTCCAGTAGCACACCCATCAAGCCACGCACTGGTATTTTGAACTACTTGATATATGACCTCCTTTGTCAAGGCAATCTCGCTGGCACTGCAGATACCATCATTGCTAAAAAGAAAGCTGCTACTTCTGTGCAGACTCAGAAGATCCTTGTTGCCTTGGTGTCTAGGGCAAGCGAAAGACCCGCCACGCGCAACCAAAGCAAATTTGCGTACGATGACGATGCTGATTTGCTGTTTGTGCGCAAGTTTGTTTTGGATACAATTTTACGTGCTTACGAAAAGGCACCCATCTCAGAAGAGCCCTTCGAGACTAGATACTCTCGGATGCAGTGTCTCGCAGAGCTCATGAACCACATGGTTGGAGACAAGGACAAGGAGCAGCGACCACAGGACCGCTATGCCGAAGTCGCTCTTGCACAGTCCCAAGCTCAGCTGCGACGACTTATGTACGAGAAGGGTTACCTGGACAAGCTGACTTCCTCTATTGCGGAAGTCAATTTGAACTATCCTGGCGTCAAGCGGGCCATCAAGTACATCTTGCGTGTTCTTCGCATCCTAACAGACACTGCGAAGGAACTCAGCCATTCAAATCTCCTCAAGTCTGAGCCCCAGGGTGAAGCTAGTGACGAGGAATTTGATTCTGCATCGTCTCTTTCTGACCTCGATGACGATCGAGAAGAAACTCCAGATCTATATCGTAACTCCGCTCTCGGCATGTTGGAGCCCAGAGATGAAGACGATGACTATGATGATGAGGACGAGGACGAAGAGGGCATGTATGGCGACGACTACGACGAAGAAATGGACTATGGAGATGAAGACATGTCTGATGGAGAAGATGCTATCAGCGATGACGACGACGAGGAGTTTGGAGAAATGGGCCAAATCGAAGGCTTGCACGGTGAACCCGGTGTTGTGGAAGTCATCATGGATGATGATGATGACGACGACGACGACAGCGAAGATGACGAGGATGACTCCGCTGACTCTGCTGATATGGAAGATATCGACGACAGAGTTGAAATTGTTGACGAAGACGGACACCCGATAGAAGATGACTCTGCCTGGGAGAGCGACAGCGACATTGAGGAGGTGATCGAACCTGAAGTCGACGACCTCGAATACGAAGGCGAGATGCCTGGCGAACATGAGGGACGTATCGATATGGGCACTGATGACCTCATCGGCAATATGGCTCGCGCTATTATGGGCAATGATGAGTACGATGCTGATCTCATGGGTGGCTTAGATGAACACTATCTCGACGACGATGATCATGATGATGGCGAAGAGGATGATGAGGAGGAAATCGAGGACGACGAGTACTTAGACGACGAACATTTCCCACAAGATCACGTCCCTACTTTGCCATCTCTCGGATGGGATGGCCTGAACGCCGATCATGACGAAAGACACCGTCAGCTTTTCCTTCTTGACGGGCAACGCCGACCAGTTTTCACCAGAATGGAACACCGGGGAGGCTTTCCATCCCGTTTCATTGGTGGAACTCATCGTGACCCAAATGGAGATTTCCGCAACTACTTCGCGAGAAATCATAGAGGGAGCGGCCAGCAGCCACCAAATGAAGACGGAGTCAATCCTCTTCTCCGTAGGAGCGATGTGGCTACTGAAGGAGCACAACGCCCAGGACACCCTGGCACGTTCGGCTTCCGGCTACCTGAAGGATTATTAGGTGGTAGCGGTCGTCATGTAATAGATGGGCCTATGGGGTTCCTTGGTGAGCTTATGGAGTTCCTGCCTATGATGGGCCGCAATGGTCACGCCGGTCACTCATTCCATGTGCATATTTCTGGACCTGGAGGCCCTCAAGGTGCGTTTCCACTCCGCGCGTCACGTAGCGACCAGCGACGTGATGCTTCACAAGAGCCTCATCAAGCTGTAGCATTCGCGTCAGAGTCAACTTTACACCGCTACCAAGAAGAAGCTAGAATGCTCTTTGGTGCTGGCCATATTGTAGAGGCACTGAAACTCACAAATGCCATCAATGCCGAGTTAACACCCGCTGGCATTGAGCTTGAAAAGAAGCTGCGAATTACCGAAGAGCAGAACCGTAAGAGACTTGAAGAGGTTCGGAAGAAGAAGGAAGAGGAAGAACGCCAAACTCGTGAAGCCAAGGAAGCCGAAGAAAAGGCGGCTAGAGAGAAGAAAGAGGCAGAGGAACGAGAAGCTGCGGAACGAGCTGCTGCAGAGGCTGCAGACCAAGATGCTGATGAGGCTGTACAGGCTGGTAGCAAGGACGACGATAGTGAGATGGAAGGAGTGGAAGCCGGTGAAGCGGTTCAAAGCTCTGCTGCAGATCCTAATGCCCCCAGAGTCATGACCACACTCAGAGGCGAGGAGTATGATATTACCGATCTTGGCATTGACCCTGAATATCTCGCAGCCTTGCCAGAAGAGTTCCGAGAGGAAGTCATAGCTCAAACACTTACTGAGAGACGTTCGCAAGCACGCGAAGAAGCCACCACAGCTGGGGAATCAACTGAGGTATTCCAAGAGTTCCTTGATGCTCTCCCAGAAGAACTTAGGGTGGAGATCGCACAACAGGAGCAACAAGAACAGCGTCGGCGGCACAGAGATGAAAATCGTCGTCAAGCAGCTGCATCTGCATCCGCAGATCAAGCAGCCATTCCCACAGAAATGGACACAGCTAGCATCTTGCTCACTTTTCCTCCGGAGTTGCGCGAGCAAGTACTGCTCGAGCAAGGCCAAGACCTCATGGACCAATTACCACCTGATATGGCGGCTCATGCACGCGCTCTCGCGCAGCAGCACTCGCCTATGCCTACTCAGAGAACTGTTCGATCTATAGTCCCACCTGGCATCTCACAGCCAGTGGCCCAGAGAACGGATGCTGACAAGAGCGCGGAGAACAAACCTCAGCGCAAGACTGTTGTACAGATGCTCGATAAGGCTGGTGTAGCGACGCTGCTTCGGTTGATGTTCATTGCCCAACAGGGATCCATCCGGAATTATCTGTTTGGTGTATTCGCCGACGTATGCGAGAACCGCCAGAACCGCCTCGAAGTTATCAGCACTGTTTTGCAAATTCTGCAAGAAGGCACTACGGACATGCCCGCGGTTGAGCGTAGCTTCGGCCAGCTTTCCATCAAGGCGCGCCGACACAAGGAGAAAGACCCCGAGCCTAGAACACCCCAGAACTTGAAGCGAACCTTGACAGCATTAACGATTACAAACAATGCACAAACCAACTCAGAGACATCGCCACTTTTGATCGCTCAACAATGTCTTGATCTACTGGTTGATCTTTGTGCTCGCAACCCTCACATAGCTTGGGTCTTCTTGACGGAGCATGATATCGTTGGCGCCACCATCAGAAAGGTTCTTAATCGTAAAGGCAAATCTAAGGACTCCAAGGCTCAAAAGTATGCCATCAATGCACTATTGACGCTACTTGACCGCGAGCTAGTCACCGAAAGCTCGGTTGTTATGACGCACTTGGCAGATCTTCTCAATCGTGTTACTGTACCGCTGCAGAATCTGGAGAGACGACGCAAGGAGTCAAAGAGCGACGGTGACGATGTCATGGAGCAGAGCCAACAGAAAGCTTCTGAGCCAACGGAACCCAATGTAGCTGCAGCCTCAGCTTCGGGAGCAGCAGAACAGGGTGAAGTTAGTAAGGCAAAAGATGGTGCTGAAGAGCAAGGTGCCACTCAGAAACGCACTCGTCAATTACAGCCACCTTTGATTCCTGAAGAAAGCCTTGTTCTCGTTGTACGGATCTTCGTTGCTAGAGAGTGTAGCTCTAAGACCTTCCAGAATACCATCGCAACTATCAAGAATCTCTGCGCCATTCCTGGTACCAAAGCTATCTTTGGGCAAGAATTGATT
The DNA here is from genome assembly GCA_028455935.1 of Simplicillium aogashimaense. Taxonomy (NCBI): domain Eukaryota; kingdom Fungi; phylum Ascomycota; class Sordariomycetes; order Hypocreales; family Cordycipitaceae; genus Simplicillium; species Simplicillium aogashimaense. The sequence goes on along the minus strand of CM052010.1, from coordinate 1,339,762 downwards.
CGTCAAGCCCGCTTGCTCAGCGAAAATATTGTATCTGATTTGGACGATTTGTTGCCTCATATTACAGAGGCTTCTTCAGGCACCGATATTCAAGGAGTTGCTCTGTCCAAGTTCTCGCCTGGCGCATCAGAGCAAAATAAGTTGCTGCGCGTTCTTACGGCCCTTGACCACCTGTTCGATGCCAAAAAGAAGAACGGAGACCCCCTGGCAGAGCAAACCAATGACAGCGAAAGAGAAGACCTCCTTATCTCGCTTTACCACAACTCTACGTTCTCTGCGATGTGGGAGAAGCTCAGTGCTTGTTTGAGAGCTATTAGACAACGCGAGAACATGCTTAACGTTGCAACCATCCTCCTGCCTTTGATTGAGTCACTCATGGTTGTGTGCAAGAACACCACATCCAACGAGGATCTCTCCCAGAGCAAGGAATTGGCCGTCTCGAGCCCCCAACCCGAGTCACAGACTGCCAACCTCTTCTACTCCTTCACAGAAGAGCATCGTCGTATTTTGAATGAGCTTGTTCGGCACAGCCCTAAGCTGATGTCAGGCACCTTTGCACTTCTGGTCAAGAACCCCAAGGTCCTTGAGTTTGACAACAAGCGCAACTACTTCAATCGCAGCGTGCACTCTCGCGCTGGTCAGAGTCATGCACGACAATCCTACCCATCTTTGCAGCTTTCAATTCGCCGCGACCATGTCTTCCATGACTCGTACAAATCGTTGTATTTCAAGTCTGGCGATGAAGTCAAGTTTGGCAAGCTAAGCATCCGCTTCCATGGAGAGGAAGGCGTTGATGCTGGAGGCGTGACTCGTGAATGGTTCCAAGTCCTTGCTCGACAAATGTTTGACCCGAACTACGTGTTATTCACTCCTGTTTCCTCTGACCGTACCACGTTCCATCCCAACAAGCTCAGTGGTGTCAACGAAGAGCATCTGTCCTTCTTCAAGTTCATTGGACGTATCATTGGTAAGGCTCTTTACGAGGGCCGACTGCTGGACTGCTTTTTTAGTCGTGCTGTTTATAAGCGCATCCTAGGCAAGGCTGTTTCTGTCAAGGATATGGAGTCCTTCGACCCAGACTATTACAAGAGTTTGTGTTGGATGTTGGACAATGATATTACGGATATCATCACAGAAACATTCTCTGTCGAAGATGAAGAGTTTGGTGTGGCAAAGGTTGTAGACCTCAAGCCCAACGGTCGAGAGATTGCAGTGACGGAAGAGAACAAGCATGAGTACGTGCGCCTCATGGTTGACCACAAGCTTCTCTCTTCTGTCAAGGAGCAGATGGAGAGTTTCCTCACAGGTATGTTGAGCCAATCACAATGTATTTGCTGCTTGGCACAGGACTAATAAAAAGTACAGGTTTCCACGAGATTATCCCCGCTGAACTGATCTCCATTTTTAATGAGCAGGAGCTGGAGCTACTCATTTCGGGTCTCCCTGACATCGACATCGATGACTGGAGAGGAAATACAGAGTACCAGAACTATTCTCCTTCGTCACCGCAGATTCAGTGGTTCTGGAGAGCTGTTCGATCCTTCGACAAGGAGGAGCTTGCCAAGCTTCTCCAATTTGTTACTGGAACAAGCAAAGTTCCGTTGAACGGGTTCAAAGAGTTGGAGGGCATGAATGGAGTCAGCAGATTCAACATTCATCGCGACTATGGCAACAAAGATCGCCTTCCCACTTCGCACACATGCTTTAACCGTAAGTCTTGTACATTCCTTATAGATGCATAATGGCTAACATCCGGTTTAGAACTTGATCTTCCAGAATATGACAGCTACGATCATCTGCGAGCTCAGCTTCATAAGGCAATCACACAAGGATCCGAATATTTTGGGTTTGCCTGAGGCTGATACACAGCTTTACGATGGCTATGCGGCAATGTTTTTATTGGGGACGACTATTATTTTTAATGTCTGTAACTTTTATGTAAATTCGCAGCTTCGGTAAGACGGAGTTGATTTTTCAGTTTTCGCGAAGAAAGGGGAGAATGAAGCGAACGCGTACTATTTGGAGCAAATTGCATTGCGTGGCTTCTCCGCAGAAGGGAAGTGCAGGTCCCTGAGGCGTTCACAAAGCCACGGCGTGCGATGGATAGTTTTGTTTAGCAAGGATAAACATAGCATATAGATGGAAGTCGAGTAACAATAGATTGTTTGGTATGATATTGGCATGGCACTAAACCGGGACAAACGTGACGTGTGAATAGATGGCACGATAGAACCTTCAACATAGAGGATGAAGTACGGCAGTAGATACGGGCATGAGTTAGTTCACAGCAGAGACGTTTGAATCAATTTGAAATCATGAATGTGTTTTTGATATATCCGTTATATGCCTAATACACTCGTGATCAAGGTAGCCAGGCCTCTTTAAAACAAACCGAGTCCTGACATAAAGAAAAGATCCTCACTCCGAATGCATGCAAACCGCAAGAACCAAAGGCTATCTGTGGATTCAATTCTCTTCTTTTTGTCATCTCACAAATAGTTCAACCCTCTTTTGTTTCATTCCCTTTTCAAAGTCATCAACAAAGTGAACTCAACGCCAGAAAACCAACACCAAACGTTTACTTGCGCATGGAGCTAGCGCGGCGCTTGCGGGCATCAGCCTTGGTGGCCTTGGCCTCAGCAACACGCTTGGCAAGAACCTGGGCGTACTCGTTCTGCGGGCGATGAATTAGCAACGATGTTCCTACATATGGAGATTGTGCAGCGGTGAAAACTTACGGCCTCATCCTTGACCTTCTCGGCCTGGCGACGCTTGAGAGCGGCACGGTGGCGCTTGTGCTGGAGACGCTGGGGAGTGACGAGCCTCTGAATCTTGGGGGCCTTGGTGTAAGGCTTCTTGCCCTCACCCTTGGGCTGGACTTCACGGCGAATGACGTACTTGCGGACCTATTGTGGTTGTGGGATTAGTCGTCAATGTTATAAGAAAAGTTTTGTACTCGTAACCTGGGGATGGGAAAGGGACTCTGAAAGTGCTGTGCAGATTCTTGCTTTGCCAGGACTTAAGCTCTGGCAAAGCAAGTCTGGTGGCAGTGCATCCGCTCTTGCAGCACTCGAGAGACCCTTTCCTCCACCCCTAGGTATTCTTCTCACACTCTACCCGGACTGCCATTGCCTCCCACGCAGCTCCGAGTAGGCGATGATCGAGTATGTAGGGGTTGTAAGGGTGAATAGACATACATCGTCATCCTTGGTGAGGCCGAAGAACTTGCGGATCTTGGTGGCACGCTTGGGACCGAGGCGCTTGGGGTGAACGACGTCGGTGAGGCCGGGGATATCGTTGTCGCCCTGCTTGACGACGGCGAGGGCAAGGACAGACAAGTCCATGCCGACGATGCAACCGCGGACAGACTTGCGCTTGCGCTCACCGGTACGGCGGGGGCGGTAGCAAGAGTGGCCATCAGCGAGGAGGAGACGGACACGTCCAGGGGACATGACACCCTGCTTCATGGGGAAACCCTGCTTGTCGTTACCGCCAGTGATGCGGAAGATGTAGCCCTTGAACTCGTCACCAACGGAGTCACCGGGAACCTCAGCACCCATCTACAGAGGAGGAATGTTAGTATATAGTCGGTGTCTATCGTGGTTTTGTTTCGGGTTGGTGTCGACATACGCGCTTCTCCATGAAGATGTTGAGCTTGCGCTCATCGTCAATCTCGACGAGCTTCTGGCTGCCATTGGCAGGGAAAGAAATGTTCAACTAAAAAGACAGGCAGTCAGTAAAGAATGTCGAGCTATAGTCAATCCCAAAGACAGAAGAAGATTCAGACAAGCCGACTCTAAATGTGGTGATGCCAATTTTCAACCTCGAGAAAACCGACGCCGCGGGGACACATGTTGGAACCGTGGGACAGGAAGAACTCGATTGATGAGAAGAGGATATCGCCGTAGCAGTCGTCGCCGTCGTCGTCTGAATGGGTTCCTTCTTTCTGTTCTTTTCATTTTCGATTAATCACATACCTTCATCTTGCCAGTTTGTGGTGGTTCAAGTTCTGCTTGACCTGGCTGTGAAGAGTCGTTGGGTGTATGGAGAAAAAGGGCAAGACGGCACGAAAAGGTTTCGAGGTGCAACGAAATTTGGGCGAAATTGTTGGAAAGTGTGTGCCGCTAGGGTTGTTCGGCATCTGGACCAATGAAAAATCGAGAATGGGGCTGGCGACCCACCTAAACTTTTTCAGTCGTCGTTTGTGATTTTGGGCTAGAGCCATGCGCCACAACACAGAAAAGTAGTCGACGACACGAGCCACAGCAAACGAGCGGAGGAAAAGTGGCGCAGTTTTCAACACGGTTAGGTGGACTTGGGTCCAGTTCATTGGCGTGTGTAAGTGGTAACGCGTCCTTCTTCAAGCAGTGAGCATGGCCACGGCGATATAGCCACACATCACATACTCACCCATTGAAGTCGTATGCAATTTCTGTTATTTTCAACTATATATCAGAGTACCACCGGTACCCACCTTCACTCGCATAGATACAATGTCTCTCGTCAGAATACATCCTCCAGCAGAGGGCAGAGACACAGCTCCTAATCCATTACCGCAACTCATCCAAACACCATCCGGCTTTGCCCTGCTGGAACTTCAAGGAACCATTAACTTCCCACAAGACCCCAATGGCCAAATTCTATCCAATGTTGATATTGGAAGTCTGCACTTCCCAGACTACATCCCCGGTGCTGAAGGATCGGCATGGATGAAGCGCGCGCATCTCTACGTCGGCCAGCACCAGCGCCTAACGGGCGAGGTGAAGAAGTTACCGAAAGCCATGGCTGTGGTACGTAAGAGGGAGAATAAGATCCTGCAAAACTCGGCAGGCTCATATACGGAGCCGGGAGAGAACTTGGAGGTGGTGGAGATTGTTAAATACAAGTTGATATTTGCAAACAGGCCCGAACCTGTAGGAACGGCTCAAGCGGCAGCGTCATCGTAGGCTAGCACAGTGAACCTATAGTATAACTATTAGCAGGAGATTTGTATTTCTATGATAATGATTGAGCTAAATTGCGAACCCGTTCAATGCATCCCGGTATTCTCTCCTTGTCTGGTGCCTCAGACATGAAGACCAACGCCAACGTCAGTGCTGCATCCAATCTTAAAAATGCCTCTTGAGTGGTAGTAACTTGTGGTAAAATTTTCTCCGCAGAATAACCCGTGAGAAAAGCATCGTCCAGTTCAGACCACTCCAGCGTGCGAAAGAAGTCCACGGCCGCTGGCCCTACAAGAGCGTTTGTCCAATCAATCACCGCTGCTATTTTGCCTCCTTGCGTCCGTAGATTTACATCACGGAAGTCCATATGTAACAAACACAATGGAAGACCCTTCAAACCCTCTCCTATAGAGCGTAGTGTCTCTTCCGAGGGGATCCACGGCTGGGTATCTGGCACCAGCGTGACAAACTGCCCAAACCGATATACCATGCGCTTAACCATGGTTGTGATAGCATCGTTACTCCCCATAGCAACTAAATCATTACCAAATTCTTCTGGAATATCCACAGAGTGGATTGAAGCCAGCATGCGGCCCATATCTGCGGTTGATACAGATGAGTCATCGTTGTCGACAAATTGGCTCACCATCGCAGGATAGCCTTTTATCACATAGCACCCAATGGCACGAGGAACAGGGACGTGACTGCTCTCAAGGAGTTTGTAAACGCGTAATTCTTGTTGGATTAGAGCAAGAGCATCGGTGTCGGGATCGTTGGCATTTTGAAAGACTGCCTGCTTGGGAACACGCACTACCACTTTGCCGTGCGAAGAGGACTGGGCAGTGTAGACGTTGAATTCGAGGCCTTGAGCATATGTTTTGATATTTGAAAGGCCGGCCACCAACTGAAGTTCGGTCAAATCCATTTTTGTAAAATTGTTGTCAAAGTGATGTAGGAGGAAGATCTGACATGGTGGGGCTGATGGGAGATTGTTAATATATAGAATCGACGGAGACTTGACTCCATTGTGATAAGAAATTCATTCATTTTTATTTCATAATTTGCTCACGCTTCTATAGGTTTTGTTCTTCCCAAACCGTCTTTGCCATAATAATCCATAGGATAAACTCCCTTCGAGCTCCAGTCATCCCTCACGCCCAGCGCCACCAAAGCCTCATACGGTGTCAGCAATGGCCGTGGGAATGCATAACCCCAATCAATACTCAAGCGCGGACAAGCCACTTGAACCCAGCATTCAACATCGCTCATCATGGCCAACTTGCCTGGAAATATTTCACTCAGCAGCAAATTGACCCAAGGAATTCCCCTATCTTTGAGCTCCTTTTCTATCAACGCCATGGTATGTGGGTTACCTTGTCTTCCCAGAGATCCGAGAATTAAACCCCAGCGACGGGCTTTGCGAGCGGTTTGGACTGCTGTTTTGCGAAGAGACTGCATTTCGTCGTGTTCATACATCTCCCGTGTGAGCTTACGTGAATATGGGTCGTATCGGTAGGCAGGGATGGAAGGGTTGTGAATCATTATGCTCTCGAGGTGGAAGCGTCCGTCGCCAAGGTATAGAATCAGGTCAACTTTGTCCTCATCTTTGAGCCTCGGCGATGTACATCCAAGAATTTCGCCTTTGCTCAGAGGAGCAATCTGTGGTACGAGGACGTTGAAACCGGCTGCCTCGAGGCTGCCGCGCACGCCGTGAATGGTAGCGTTGAACTGAATCGTGCCTACTACAGCAATGGTCTTGCCTGAAGCAAAGTTGCGCTCGAGGGAAGCAAGAAGATGCTGCGTGTCTATGCTAATATCGACAAAAACGTAAAGAGTCTTGATCTTGGTGACGTCCACGGGAATGAGACAGCTGTGGGCGTAGTGGACGAGCAAATCGCATCCAAGCGCACGGGCGGTATAATCATCGATACAGCAAGCACCATAGGTGACGTCTCCCATAATCAGCGTCTCGATACCGGGACAGAATTGTGTGAGGATATCAGAAATGGTAGTAGCGAACAAGAGAAGACCCTCTGGCATTTGCAGGGCGACCTTTTTGGAGCCTGCAGTGCGGATGCGATGGATCGTCTTGGGGATCTCAAAGCTATAGTTTGACGGTAATAGTGAGATGGCCTCTTTCAACTTAGGATCCTCAGAAATCTCTGGAGGAACGCGGTTCAACAGCCTGGGGGCCCTTCTTGGCTTAGAGGCTTTGAGAATTCGTTAGTATTGTTTTCGCGCTGGATATCTCCTTGCGGCGACATACCTTGCAGAGCGCCGCTTTCTGTGCCAGCAACGCCATTCTTCGCAGCAGCTTCAGCAGCCGCTCGTCTCCCAACAAACCGTTTCTTTGGCTGCTTGACAGCTGATTCTTCCTGAGGTTGCTCTGTAGCGGAAGGTTGTTCAGCAGCTTGGGCCATTTGCGACTCTTCGATATCTGCAGCGATGCCCAGGTCGACTTGGAGCCTGTCGTCCTCCATCTTGCAATATTGTTGATGAAGCTGTATTTTCAAAGTCCAAAAAAGTTTTTGTGTCGTAGGGTAATTTATGTGAAATTCTATGCCAATTGTTTTACAGGAATGAAAAGAGTGAGCAGCGTTGAGGATGACTGGATTTGCGCCAATGAGAAATCAGTTGATTAACAAACAGCGTTTGACAACGGAAAAAAAATCCCCACTCTTTGCCCGCCTAATAATAATAACAAGAACAATCAAATATTCAACCCGAAAATACTGCATTTAATTCAGGCCTATTTAGTCGCCAATTTTGGATAGGAAAATCATGTAATAAATTGGTTTCAGGTATCTACTCATTCGACATCATTAAATATTAAACATCAGAAAAATCAATTCCATCCCTCTATTTTGCCTCTTGTCCTTTACGAAGAGTCAGAGTTGGAATTCTTGTCCTTGAGGTGGCTAAAGCTGTATCTAGCCTGGAAGACATAAGGATCGTCGCCAGGGCCAAAGATCTGCTTGTTGGTGCGCATCCACTCGGGGTGGTTGATGCCGTCGATGTAATCCTCGGGCTCGAGGACGATGCAGCCGTACTTGGCGGTCGTGCGCCCAAACTTCTTGTTGCCCTGGTCCTTCTTGAGGAGAAGACCAGGGGCGTTGCAGCTGTAGATCTGGAAAGCGACCTGGTCACTGTGGACGTCGAGCTTGATGCCGGACCACTCGGACGACAGGCTGACGACGGGGCCGCTAGTGCGCCAGTCGAAGGGAGCGATCTGATCGCGGTTGACGAGGTAGCAGTTGTCTAGGTGGGATCAGTACATGTTCACTTATGCAGCGCCAGTGATTACAAGGGAAGGAAACTTACCGTAGCCAGTGCAGTTGAAACCGCAGTTGTTGACCAGTTCAGGGTCATCCAGAGAAGCACCAATCTGCTTAGGCTTGCTCCAGAAATCATTGGCAGAGCCCTTCTTGTTGGCTAGGATGTCACCAGTGGGGATGAGGATGTTGTCGACAGCAACGCGCTGGCCACTGTAGGGCATGTGCAGGGTGTGGTTGAGAACAGTATCAGTCTCGTCGTTGGCCCATCCGTCCAAGTTCCAGTAGCCGTGAGAGCTCAGCATGATGGGGGTCTTCTTGGTAGTGGCCAAAGCGACCATCTTAATATGCCAATCCGCCTTCTCAACTGTGTAGGTAACGTGGAAGACGACCTCTCCGGGGAAACCCTCCTTGCCATCAGGATCAACAAACGAGAAAGTAAGAGAGGTGTCGGTGTGCGCGACAGCAGTGAAGTTGCGGTAGTCCCAACCGTCAGGACCGCCGTGCAAAGTGTCAACGCCCTTGGGGTGGTCCTTGGTAGGGTTCTCGTTGGGTTCAACGTGGTAATCCTTGCCGTCAATGCTGAACGTGCTGTTCTTGATACGATTGGCGTAGCGGCCGGGGATGGCACCAAAATGAGGGTGAATCTTGTCAGTGGTGTAGTACGAGGCATTGTCATAGCCACCGAGAATGTCACGCTGGATGCCGTGCTTGTCCTTGAAGTAGACGTTGGAAATGGCGCCTCCGAGAGCGATGAAGCCTAGCTTGAGCTCGTCGGTCTGGATCCAGTATTTGCCGTCCTTGTCGGGACCTTTGCCAGTGGAATTGGTGGTGGCAGCAGCGTTGGCGATTGGAGCCAATGCCGCCGTGATGGCGGTGAGGTAAGAGAACTTCATGATTTGCTTTTAAGCTCAATCGACAAGGAGAAGAGTCAATGGGCAGCAGAGACTGAAGAGACAAGTAACCAAGTGGTTAAACAGATTGGAGCGAGGAAGAGGGGAGGAGGGAAGCGAGACGAGGGTGAGAGGGAACAAGGCTGTTATTTATTCCGCAGCTCCAGGTTGCAGGTTGGGGAAAGCTAAGCTACCTGGGGGGTTACATGGATTGGGATGGATGGATGGACAGACGGCTAACGAAGCTAGCTACGAGTGCATTAGACTAAAAGAGGACGCAGATGGTCATTCAAAGTTTCTTGTCTGGACCTTTGCTTTGGGGCCGGGTTCCCCGCGCGACGTCTCAGAGAACAAAAACACATAGAATAATACCCCAAGCAGCTTGGGTAGCACTACTCAACCAGGCTGGGGGGCCTTGTTTTTTTCAGAAGGGACATCCTGCGGGGGAACAAAGGCGGCCATACCTGAAGAGGCAATGATACGACGCTGATCCTGTTTGTTTTGTGGTGGTCATTTTAGGCGCAATGTAACTCCAGACTGTACGACGAGATGAAGATGACGGGCGACGAGTCGGGGATGTTCCGCCAGAATTACTCGCGATAACGCTTGCAACATTACAACGTGTTCTTATTTATATATATATAATTAACGCCTGGTTGTCCAAAAAAGGAAAAAGTAAAAGTAAAATGACTACGTGCAGAGTGTCTCAATTTCCTTTGACATCGTACTGACGCTGGTTGTAAATGCGCTGCCAGTGTTGGTGGCTGAAAGCTGTTTTCTCGTCCCCAGATGATGTCACGGCGCCGACCGCCACCCGCTTCTCTTCATTTCCCTTATGGCCACTGGCCTAATTAAGTGTTTTATGCTCGGTAGAATCTAATCCGGGGGTTTTATTTTTATGGTCTCGTTGCTCCAGCCTCTTTTTGGCTTTGAGCTGGGAGCGATTTCATTCGCCCGCCTATAAATGTGGCCGAGATACCCGACATCCTTGTAAGTCACTGCTGACGCAACACTAGGTGTATTCTGTCTTGGAAAAAAAAATAGTGCATAGAAAAAAGATGGTGCCATCGTTTCCAACACCATATATTAACCTAAATATACGGGTAGCTTTTTCATCTAATTTTCTTTTGCCTCTTTTCCTTGGGCAATCTCTTGCTGCCCCGAGTTGAGGATCTTCCAGGGCATCCCAGGCAGTGCGGGGTTCACCATTTTAGCGCGTCAGCACTGTCAACCTCCACTAAAACAGACAAGCCACCAACCGCATCCTCCACTAATAAAAGTCCGCTGAAGGCGCTGAGTCGCTGAACCACCTGCTAAGCTTCCCCTCACTTGCCCTCCACGGCGTGAGCACCTCCACTAACTCGACCGTTGCCCAGCCTCCCACCTTCACCATTGCACATTTCACATCAGCCCGCCACATCGCGTGAACCAGCATCTGTGGCTGCAGCCTGGCCTTTTGCTGCTCAAGGCGTGGTGGTTTGGGTTCTCCATACGCAGAGTAATGTTGCAATAAAAGGGCCGAAATCAAGCATCTGCACCATGTTCGGTATGCATGCTGCGCTGGGCTGTTACTGCAACACGCCATTACGACAGCACCTATGCGTGCACTAATTTCGTTCAGACATATTGCTTCAACCACCATCCACTACCCCATGAATATTAAACCATGGAGTAATCATCACATTATGTCTTTGTTATTGTGTCTAAAATGTGAGTGTACAATACCAGTAGTGAGTTCTGTTCCCTCGCCCGACTTCGGAACACGTGAGGTTTCCTATTCGGGCAGGTTGTTACCAACCGCCAAATCCTCCATGGCTGAGAATCCATCGTGTCCCGTATCTCGCCGTATCAACTGTTTGTGAGGCTATGCAGACTGGTTTTACAATGGAAGAAGAGGAAACAACTGAAACAACCCGTCTCCTCGACGATGCAAGTCGAGACACCTCTAAACCCAGTGCACTCCGCTCGATCGTAGCTGCATTCACCATCCATCTCCTTCTCAACGTTGCCACAAACATTGCCCTGACGCCCCAAACGGCCATTCTTCAAGATATCGTCTGCAATAACCATTATGACCAACCCAATACGCGCAATGACACCTTTCGCGACTGCAGCATTGAGCCTGTTCAAGGTGAAGTGGCCTATGTAATCGGCTGGGAAATGGCCATTGAAAACCTTCCAAGTATGCCATCTTCTGTTTCTGAACACGCCACCACTCTTGCCCTATATATGCTAATGTCGAAGCATAGACATGTTGCTTGCTGTTCCCTTTGGAGCACTAGCAGACCGCTTCGGCCGGAAGAAGATTTTGCTTCTTGCCTTGTTTGGAATGTTTATGAATGATGCTTGGATCAGACTAGTCTGTAAGTACAGCCCATATAATCCTCATCATCCGGCAGAAGGCCATCTAACACGCTGAAGATTGGTTCCCTGGTACATTTCCAGTCAGAGCAGTGTGGCTTGCGGGCTTGTGGCAATCCATCGGCTCCGGAGCAGCAACTCTTTCATCAATTACCCATGCTCTCGTTGCGAATGCATGCCCAGAAGAGCAACGGTACGACGCTTTCCCCGTCACCGTTCTTATCGGGGAATAAAATTGCAATACTGACCTGGTTTAGGACCTCTGCATTTTCGCAAATACGATCCGCCAAGCTCCTGTCACAATTACTCTTCGTCCCATTGGGTGGTGCTCTCATCTCATTTAACCCTTGGCTTCCCATGTGGATTGGCACGGGATTCCAGATCCTAGGTGTTCTCGCAGCAATCATCCTAGTACCGTCTGATCACTCTTCGAGAAACAATGGCAACGAGCGAGAACCCCTGCTGGATGACGCTACATCAGAAACAGCACCAACCAAACCCCGATCCATCAACTCCGTGCTCGGCGAACTCTCCGACTGGGCGGCAGCGAATTCTCGCCTCATCCCTCTCGTATTATCATTTTTCGTGTTCCAGCTCGGCGAGCAAGCTGGTCTAACGCTCCTGCTCCAATACTCTGCAAAACGACTGCATTGGACTTTTAGCAAGGTTTGTCCATCTCACTATATCCAAACTGACACCACTCACACCAAGTTCAGGCATCTTTCCTCATATCCGTCCGCGCCGGCGTCAACATGACCGCCCTCGTAGTCCTCGTCCCATTTGTATCCGTCCTGCTTTTACGCAAGACAAACATCTCCGTTGTGGCTAAAGATAAGCTTCTCGCCCAGGCCAGCGGTTTTCTTCTAGTATTAGGCTGCGGGGTGGTGTTTCTGGCAGCGTCTCCTGTGCCCCTGGTCGTTGGACTTGTCTTGATTTCTCTTGGGGACGTCTTTGCGATACCTGTCCGCAGTCTTGCCACTGCCCTCGTGGATCCAGCTCATCTAGGCATTCTATACACTGTTATTGAAGTCATGACGCAGTGCGGACTATTTATCGGGCAACCCATGTTAGCTAGCACATTCCGTTGGGGACTGAAACTTGGTGTCTTTTGGACGGGGCTGCCGTTTTTGTTTGCTGCGGCATTCTTCTCCTTTGCACTAATTGCAGTTTCGACTGTTCCTGTCTGGAGAACGAGATAGGAAACAAGAAAGGACCACACAGCCTAACATCGACAAGGACGTATATCCCGAGTTCCTCCAGGAAAGGTCTTTAGACATAATCAGTGCCGTAATAATTTATTCAGGGTGCGAATCACAGATCACATCACCAGCAAGAGCCATAAATATCAGTCTAACAATAAAAAGAATTCAGCTGCAGCTGCAAAACAGGAAATCATCTCGACTTATACACAGTGATTGACCAAACACTCTTCTGCTGTATTCCACACCCCGTCTGCATGTCTATACCAGTCACTTCAACCCAGAACAATCCCTCATATTTAAGCATCGATCAAGTTCTCTTCCTCTTGTTGTTTACTAGAAGCATCCGCGTCCGCCTTAGCCTTACCCTTGGCCTTGGCATCCTTGTGTGCCCTCTGGTAATATTCGTTGAGGATCTTGGCAGGGATACGGTTGAGAAGCTCCTTGGGGTAGATTCGGAGAAGGCTCCATGCCAAATCCAGAGATTCGTAGATGGTTCGTGATTCGTAAGGGCCTTGGTTGATAAATTGTCTCTCAAACTTGTCCAAGAACTCCAGCGACAGCTTGTCTTCCGCAGACAAGGCTTCTTCACCAACAACAGCCTTCATGGCTGCGGCATCACGTCCAATAGCATACTTGGCGTACATTTGGTTGGAAACATCACCGTGGTCGCGGCGAGTCATGCCCTCACCAATGGCAGACTTCATCAGACGAGACAGCGAAGGGAGAACGTTGATAGGAGGGTAGATACCACGGTTGGACAAGCCACGGTCGACGAAGATCTGTCCCTCGGTAATATATCCCGTCAAATCGGGAATAGGGTGTGTAATATCTTCGTTCGGCATGGTCAAGATGGGAATCTGGGTAATGGATCCGTTTCGGCCCTCAACACGACCAGCTCGCTCGTAGATGGTCGACAAGTCAGTGTACATGTAACCGGGGTAACCACGACGACCGGGCACTTCTTCTCTGGCGGCAGAGACTTCACGAAGGGCATCGCAGTAGGCAGACAAGTCAGTAAGAATGACAAGAACGTGTTTCTCCAATTGGTAGGCGTAGTATTCGGCGGTAGTGAGAGCCAGGCGGGGAGTAATAATACGTTCGATACTATATCACAGGTCAGCCATGTCCATGTCAACCATTCTAACAAATAAAAACTTACGTAGGATCGTTGGCCAAGTTGAGGAAAAGAGTGGTACGCTCCAAACTTCCGTTCTCTTCGAAATCACGCGTGAAGAATCGAGCAGTTTCCAAGTTGACACCCATGGCACCAAATACAATGGAGAAGTTCTCCTCATGACCGTCGTGCACACCCTTGTTGGTAATACCCTGCTTCTGCACGAGACCGGCCTGTCGACAAATCTGAGCGGCAATTTCGTTGTGAGGGAGACCGGAGGCAGAGAAAATAGGAATCTTTTGACCACGGGCGATGGAGTTCATGGTGTCGATGGCAGAGATACCAGTGGCAATCATTTCTTCAGGGTATTCCTGGTCGCCCATTAGCATTTCAAGTCCCGAATGAATAATTTGTTAATGGCGACATACACGAGAGAATGGGTTGATAGGGCTTCCATTGATGTCCAGATAGTCTTCCGGAAGCACCTTGGGTCCCTTATCAATAGCTCGTCCGGAACCATCAAAGATACGACCCAGCATATCTTCGGAAACTCCAAGCTTCAGACTCTGACCGGTAAACTCGACCTTTGTCTATCGGGATATTAGCAAATTTATTTCGTCGTAGACCGCATCACTGGCGCATACCTTCTTCACATCGATACCAGGCGTACCCTCGAAGACTTGGACAACGGCTCGGTCACCACGGGCCTCCAGAACCTGGCCAGATCGTTCCGTACCATCAGGCAATGTAAGCTTGACAATTTCGTTGTATCGAGGGAATTTGACCTGTTCCACAACATTAGTAACCAATCGCTCATAGCCTCGGGCTGCCTTGTTCCCAAGAATGGTCAATCTCTCACATTCTCAAGAATGACCAGCGGACCGTTGACACCGCTGACGGTGTTGTACCGGATTCGCGGCACAATAGAGTACGAAGAAGAATCCCTTGGGTCTGACATTATGACGCCTTGCCGAAGATGATGGATAATGAAAGACTAGGTGGTGAATGACGTTGAAGATCCGGGAGGGGTAGGGTCGAAGCTTTCGCCGAAGAGAGAAAACAAAAAATGACTCGACCGAACCGAAAACAACAAGAGAGATTCGGCGACAAAGTCTCGACCACGCAGTGTTGGAGCTTTTGTTTGGAAAGCTGCAGTCGGAGGAGAGGGCTAGGATGTTGATGGCGGAATGCGGTTGCGAAGGGAAGGGAAAGTTGAGCTGCTGAGAACGACGTTGGAGGTTGAGCTTGCTTGACCGTAAGTGGAGCCTCGCCCAGTTTACGCAACATGGCTGGGTGACTTCTCGACCCACGCTTCTTACAGCACGGTGGACACTACACACTGCGCACCGGCTGGGCTAGGCAGTGGAGGGAGAGCTGCACCGCTGCACCCTCACTGTAATATCACATGACTGTTATCGGTGACCCGTAGCTTCATTGGGATGCCCATGGGGAATCCCACATTGGCCTTTCTTGATCATGATGATGATGATGACAGCTACGAGTAATTTCTACAGTATAATGAAAATTAAAAATCAAGTGTGATTATGTATGATTATGCGTAATTTTTATTGATTTGATTTATTCAGTTGTTTACACTCTACTCCTAGACCGCTTTGCTCTAGGAAGACTTCGTCCTAGTTCTGGCCCCAAGAACAGCCTTGCCAACAGTGCTGTCGTTAGCCTTGCCCAACTCTCCTGTAATCCATGCTCCAATATCCGACATGGCATCCAGATCAACTCCAGTCTCCATGCCCAGAGTCTCCATGAAGTAAACCATGTTCTCTGTTGCCACATTGCCAGTAGCACCAGGGCTATAAGGGCAGCCGCCCAGACCACCTACACTGCTATCGAATGTGCGAATTCCATGCTCCAGCGATACGGCAGTGTTTACAAGAGCTTGTCCATATGTATCGTGGAAGTGCATAGCAACATCCTCGTTTCTAATACCAGCGGCGGCCATGCACTTCAGCAAAGCACTCGTGCGAGGAGCAGTTCCCATGCCAGTAGTGTCGCCAAGGGAGATTTCATCAGCGCCAGCTTCCAACAGCTCTGTAGAAATCTCAGCGACCTTGTGAGGGTCAACGTCGAAGCCCTCGAATGGGCAACCCAGAACAACAGAAACGTAGGCACGGACACGCAGGCCTAGAGCCTTGGAGTCCTGAATGACGGCCTTGAAGCGCTCCAAAGACGTCTGAATGTCGCAGTTCAAGTTCTTCTGGGAGAAGCTCTCCGTAGCTGCAGCAAAAACAGCAATCTCAACGGCTGGCTTAGAAGCTTCACCGGGGCCGGCGGGCTCGGCTTGTGTCGTGAAAGCTCCAGCATTGTCCTTCAGCAAATTCGCAGCGTTCTGGAAGCCCTTGGTGTTGGGGGCGAGGAAGCCGTAAGAGATCGGAACTGGTGATTGAATCTTTTGCTGGAGAATATGTTGTAAAATTTCGCCCGAGTTTGCCATCTATGAATGGAACAAGTTGCATGTTAGCTTCTGGGTCTCTCGCAGTCGCGCCAGAACTGTCGGGCAAAACGCATTACCTGTGGCACCCATTTTGGCGCAACAAATGATCCGGCTTCAATGGACGTTAAGCCTGTCCTAGCTAGTCGCTCAATGAGCTCGATCTTCGTGGCCAGGGGAATTGTTTGTTTTTCGTTTTGCAGGCCATCGCGCGGGCCCATCTCGACGAGCTTGACACGATTATCGCGGGCGCTGCTGGCAGTGGCGAGGCCACGCTGTAGCGTAAACTGAGGGCGCCTGCATGCCCTACAGACGGCTGAACGAAGAAGTGACATGTTGAGGATATGTGGTAGAATTGATGCGAGGGGTTGCAAGGTTCAACAACGGGTGTGGTTGTCTTCGAGGAGAATATCCGACGTTCTCGCGTACCATCGGCTGATGCAGCCACACGGCAATCGACGGCGCGGACACCTTTTGACCTTCAACCCCAGATTTCACATCAAGACAGCCGGTTTACCAGACGCGCGTGAAAAAGGCATCCACTCTATACAAAGTGCTCCGTCATTAGGCACGTCATGTAATATTTCTTCCTGTGCAAGTGGAGAAATTGACATTAAAATATATTCAGTCCTTTAGTATGACTTTACAAAGAAAAAACACCATCAAGGAGTACCAGCAATAGCAGAAGCTGCCACGAGAAGCGTAGTAATATCTGCGACTATTTGACTGGAACTAGTACTCAACCTCAAGCTCCTCCTCGCCCATGGAGTCGGCGGCAACCTCCTCGTAATCGCGCTCAAGGGCAGCAAGATCCTCGCGAGCCTCAGAGAACTCGCCTTCCTCCATACCCTCACCAACATACCAATGGACGAAAGCACGCTTGGAGTGCATGAGATCGAACTTGAGAGAGAGGGAAGACCATGCCTCAGCGATGGCGGTGGTGTTGGACAACATGCAGCTAATTTACGATGTTAGCAAATGTTTGGCAGGCATTGGGGTAATACAATGTTGGGCATAAACTTACACAGCACGGCTGACCTTGGCGAGGTCACCGTTGGGAACGTTCTCAGGAGCTTGGTAGCAGATACCAAGCTTGAAACCAGTAGGGCACCAGTCGACGAACTGAACAGTGCGCTTGGTCTTGAGAGTGCCAACAGCAGCGTGAGCGTCGTTGGGAACAACGTCACCACGGTAAAGCAAGCAGGTAGCCATGTACTTTCCTTGGCGGGGATCGCACTTGACCATCTGGTTGTTGGGCTCGAAGCAAGACATGGTCATCTCCTGGACAGAGTTGGCCTCGTGGGCGGCCTTAGCAGCAGAGACAATAGGGGCGTAAGCGACCAGAGGGAAGTGAATTCTGGGGTAGGGGACCAAGTTGGTCTGGAACTCGTTGAGATCAACGTTCAGGGATCCATCAAAGCGTAGAGAAGCAGTGATGGAGGAGACGACTGTCAAAAGTAAGTTAGGAATGTTTGCCAATAGTAAGCAAATACGCGGATGATGGCAACATACCCTGAGCAATCAAACGGTTGAGGTTGATGTAGTCGGGGCGCTCAAGACCAAGGTTGCGGCGGCAGATGTCGTAGATGGCCTCGTTGTCGACCATGAAAGAGCAGTCGGAGTGCTCAAGGGTGGTGTGGGTGGTGAGAATGGAGTTGTAAGGCTCAACGACGGAGGTGGCAGTCTGAGGAGAAGGGTAGACGGAGAACTCGAGCTTGCTTTTCTTGCCATAGTCGACGGAGAGACGCTCCATCAACAGAGCACCGAAACCAGAACCAGTACCACCACCGAAGGAGTGGAAGACCAAGAAACCCTGGAGACCAACGCAGTTGTCGGCAACGCGACGGATCTTGTCGAGAACGCCCTCAATGAGTTCCTTGCCGACAGTGTAGTGACCACGGGCGTAGTTGTTGGAAGCATCTTCCTTGCCGGTGATCATCATCTCGGGGTGGAAGAGGTTGCGGTAGGTACCGGTGCGGACCTCGTCGACGACATTGGGCTCCAGATCGCAGTAGATGGCGCGAGGAACATACTTGCCCTGACCTGCAAGTAGAAGTCTATGGTTAGTATCGTAGTCGTGTCAGGGGATAAGATTTCGGCCGTACCAGTCTCGGAGAAGAAAGTGCTGAAACCTTGGTCGGGGTCCTGAGCCTTGCGCTCCTCGGTGAGGTAACCATCGGGCTATATATCAATGCTATTAGTTTTCGAGTCCAAAAGGGAAACAGTCGATTCGATGTGGTGGACGGTAGAGATTTACCTGGATACCGTGCTCAAGGCAGTAGAGCTATAGGTGGGACGTTAGCATCGGAAGCAAGCAAATAAACAAACAAAATACAAGAAGGGGACAATAGAAAAACACCAAACTTACCTCCCAGCAGGAATTGGCGATCTGGCAACCGGCCTGGCCGACTATACAGCAAAGTCATCAGTAAAATGCTCATCCACATCACCAGCAACGAAAAAAAACACACGATGCGGTGAGCAGGCCCCAACGCGTGAATAGGGAGAGAGGGAGGGGTAGATGGGAGCTTACCGTGGACGCTAATGACCTCACGCATTGTGACGGAATTGAACGAAAAGTGTGTTTGAAAAGTGTGTAAAAGATAAAAACTATGTTTTAAGACGTCAACAACGAAGTGACTATTTTTTCTGTCCTCGCCTGTTGGGTCGAATAATATCCGGTCCTGGGTCCTGGGTCCTGGGGGATGAGCGAGAGTGCGAAGGCGAGAAAGCAGGCAAAGCTGGTGGCCCAGAAAGAAAATAGGTGGGGGAAATTGGGTGCAGACCAAGGAGTGGGGCACTTTACATTTGGTGTGCGGATGTACTGCTTTGGTGGCTAACGACTGGCAGAGGACCTGGTTTGGGGCCGCCGATTTGTTGATTTCCCACGGAGTAGGCGCGTTCTGGTTGGTCCAAATCTCTGCTTGGGCTACTGCTACTGCTACCTTCTGAGAGCCACACCGCTTCAGGGTGTAAGGGGCCGCAAATTACTGCCGACAGCGAACAATTTCACTTGCGAGAGTCTGCTTAGCATCCTACCTGAGGTATTGCCTGCTGAGTACCGCTTGGTAACCAGCTGGGACACTACCACAACACTGTTTCCGTTCCTTGTGGTGGTGATCCACCCAGACAAAACGCGTCTGCCTGGGTCCGTCGATACAGAGTAAACAGTTGAACGGTTTCTGGGGCAAACTCAAAGCCATGTACATTATTTGCCTTCTAGGCTGCACTTTAATGGCGTTGTACATGATTGATACTGTCCTCAGACAATAATATACACGATTGCAAAATTTTAACCATGGCTCAGGTACCCCTCCATTCCGATTAAATGCAGGGTCCTGGCCCTGGTACCTAGGCAAGTACTTTGGGAGCCTCCTCTCACTGCGCTGTACTTTGTAGAAGCTCTGAGATTGGGGGGCCTCAAAGAAGCTTAGCGCTTTTCCTGAAGCCCCGGGTAGGCCAAATGAATATTGGCCTTGGCTGGCTTCCCTCAGGCCAAACACGATGAATCCGTGGCTTGCATTTTATTGCATCATTGTACATTCCGTATTAATTCGTCACTGTTCAAGTTGATATTATTTTGTTAAGTTATTACGTTGTAGAATTTCTTCATTTAATGCCGCGGTTATCTCCAAGTACCCCGGCACTCCCTTGGTACATAGCGACTCACCAATTTTCCCAGCCTGCACATGTACTCAGGTTCGGCGCTTCTGCACTGGCTGTGACTGGTCAATGCTCAAGCTTGTTGGCTCCAGCTTCCAGCTCCCGATCTCCATCCAACACATCCTCTACCTCACCATACTTCGCACACTAACATCCATCCACCATGGCCAAAATGATGCTCAGCGCACACTATTATCTATTTTTCATATCTTTCGTTATCAAATTAGTACTGGCGAATACCGAAAAGATAATCTTCACAGGCCCGCCACCATCGATCATTCCCTTGGCCAAGCCATCACTTGAGGATCTGAATCTCGGCGTCCTCGCTGCCGACTGGCGGACATTGCGGACAGAACTAGCTCGAGTATTTCCCACAAAGCCGCATGATGCCTCATCTGGCCAATCTTCGTGGTGGCTCATGGATGATCTGGTAGAGGGCAAACTCTATGAAATGCGAGTGTGCTGGGCCGCAACTGTACGTGAGGCCAACACTGACAAACCAACTCGTTGCTAACGCCAGGCTCGTGACAGGAACCATCTGCTTTTGCTTTGGACGTATATGAAATGGACCATGTGTTTCAAACACCAGAGTTGCTAGCAAGTTTATCTGCATACTCTGAACTAATTCAATCGTTCGGTGGCTCTTCTCGAAAACCCAGGGTGCGACGAGAGACCGCTGGAGGCAGTACGGAACGGAACGCCTCTGTCATGTTTCTTCATATTCGCACAATCGCAGATTATCATTCAGTTGACAAGAACTTGATGAAGAACCCTCGCCCAGTCCTTGTGGATCTTATTCTTGATCCATTTGTGTTCAACCTTGTCCCACGGTCGCTTATTCCGACTATCCTTATCCTTGTTGCTGGTACCTGCTTTGTATATTTCACTGCTCGATACATTGGCCGCTCAATCGGCGAGATCGCACATGCGCGTGCAAAGGATGAAGCAATCTACCTTGTCAAGAAACAGCAGTAAAGGTGTCGCATCAAACCTGGGGCTGCACAGGGAACAACTGGCAAATTATGAAAAATTATGGATATTCATGCTGTCTACATACCAAACGTCTCGAGAAAAAAAAAGATATTAACTCATCCACCAACTACGAAGCTGTGTTTGTGCTTCCGTCGAAGATGTGCGCGCAATATGACAATGCTGCTCCAACGCAGGAATTTTCGAAGACGGCAAAGGCCAGAACGGTGCCAAATGTTGCGTCATCTTCTATGTGTTATGCCTCTGGTAAAGAGTGTCGTTTTAAGTATCATCGAATCGTGGAATCAACACGAAGGCTACCAACTACGCCGCATCTACTACTCCGCATCTACTTCTGGTTGTCGTACCAGGCGGAGTGATTTCAAAGAAATTGTGACCCCAATAGCCTTGGGTTGTTAGTATCGTCCACCATATCCCCCACCAGGATAGCCTCCAGGAGCGCCCCCACCTCCGTATTGCTGCTGCTGGCCACCAGAGTATCCCGAGTCATAGCCTCCGGGAGGTCCAGAGTTGTAGCCGCCTGGTGCTTGGTATTGATTTTGACCCTGGCCCTGGTTGTGGCTTCCACCATAGCCAGAGCTACCGTAGTTTGACGATTGCTGAGAGTAGCCACCGCTGCCGTAGTGTTGTTCCTGCGAAGAGGATTGCGAGTACGATTGGCTGTGTTGCTGGCTGTGGGATGGCGTAGATTGGGATGGAGTTCCGTGGCCTGAGTTGCTGTGTGAGTGGCCGCTACCTTGCGAGCTCTCGTTGTACTTGGAGGAATGCGACACGCCTCCTGGGGGGGCAGCAACGGGGTTGTACGTGGGTGCTTCGCCCGAATATGTGCCATCTGTGCCAGCGCCAGAGTAACCGAAGTTCTAATATAACGCAAAGATGTTAGTTCTCTACCCTTTATCTTTTTTTTTTCTTTTTCTTCTTCGTGCCATGTTCACAAAGGGCACAACGCGAATTGTAGACTTACCCCACCGCCTGAGCTCTGCTGCCCACCAAACATGTGAGCCACGCTACCAAAGACAGCGCCAGCGAGACCGCCTGAAGCGTGAGGCGCAGAGGATTGTTGGCCACCGTGATAGTTTTGAGGCGTTTCAGGTTTCTGGGACGGCGAAAAGAGATTGGAGGCTAATTGCCCGACCAGCTTCCCACCAATGGAGTTCTTGCCGCCGCCGCCATTTCCTCCTCCATTGTTGCCGGAGAGGAAACTGCTGGCGAGGTTGCCGAGCGCACTGTTACCGGCGCCAGACTTTCCGAGCAAAGCGTTCATAGCTTGTGTCTATACCAAGAAGATGACATGTCAGTGTGCTGCGGTCAAAGACAAGGTGTGTATCTTACTCCCATGCCACGGTCCCCAGTAGGACCATCCATTCCCCTAGACCCATCCGCCATGATGGGTTCCATGGTACCATCGGCGTGCTTCACCGTCTGCGATCCGTCGGGGTGCGTGATAACCTCGGGGTTTGGGGCTCCGTAGGGATGGTCGCGCGGTTGAGCAGGTGTGGTGCCAGTCTTGGCCGCCTCTGTAGGAATGTCCCATTGCGATACGCCAGTGGCCAACTGAACATAGTAGTACTTTTGGCTAGCGCCATCCCATTGAGCAATCCAACCTGGTGGGAGAGTCGGGGGAGCAAACGAGGGACCCTCGGTGCTTGGTGAAGTCGGCCCCGCCATTGCCTCTTGGAGTTGTGTTGGTTCGGTTCTTTTTTATTGTTTTATTTTCTCGAATGTTATGCGAAAAGAAATCGGTCGACGAAAGTAGCCTCCAAGACAAGAAAGGAAAGAGAACCAAAAAAGAGAACCAAAAAAAGAAAATTTTCCCGCTGCGAGGTTGTCGTCGAAGGAGGGAGGGAACGGGGAGAAGGCGAAAGAAGAAAGTCTAGTACTGTACTGCTGAGGGACGGAGAGGGACTAGGCTGGGGGCGCCTGGGGTGGTAGATAGCACCGTGTGAGTGGTGCAAGGCGGCGTTACCTCTGAGCAAGTATAGCGCGAACTGCAGTGCAGTGGGTGGGGAGTGAGTGGTCACCGAGACGAGACCCTTCTATTTTGGAAGCGCCGCGTCGCCTTTTGCCATTGGAGAAGCGAAGGAAATGGAGGGGATGCTTGCGCTGGGCTGCTGTACGCAGCCTGCTCCAGTCCAGTCCAGTACAGTACAATACCATACCTGTAGAGAGTCGAGAAGCCTGTGCCACAATTTTGCATGTGGCTGCCTCCCAGTTGCAGGGCCGAACGTGGCTTAGCGCATGCTCTGGCTTCGCCGCCTTTGCGAAGCTGGAAGTTGGGCGTTGCCGTCCTGTACCACCCATGAGTCGAGCAGGTCAGAGCGTGTGGGGAGGCAGCTCGAGTCGGCACATGAATAGAAACAGCCTCTGATGTTACGGTGCGAGTTATTGGGAAAATGCGATACAAATGATGCAGGGGATAGTTACTCCATTTCCCCTCACTCAATCCCGTAAGCGATGGCTCACATGAAGAGGTGTCTCTAGCTATCGCCAGAGACTAGCCGACTATTAGATTGCGAACCGAATGTTGCTATTCGAGTTGTCAGAGCATCTTAGCCAAAGGATGCCAGTCATCGGTGAGGGCAGCCACCTCATACCCGATCAGTGAAAACCCATGCATGCGCTGCTTAAGGGTATACAGCGCGAGGCCCTCAGTTTGCAATCCCCCTTGCAAGACTGACATACACTGTAAAAGTGGTGGGCGTGAATTTTGCTCTGACAAAAGCCTGCGCAATTCACGGATTCACCACATACAATTCCCCCTGCACTCCCCTGTCGTGACTTTCCCCGAATGGTTCAAAGACGCATCTCCGCTGAACAACTCCAATGTTCTATATAGCAAGTGAAGGATTCCCCAACACTTTCACTCCTCCGTCTGACCCAAAACATCCAATTAACACCGTCAAAGTATCAACCGTCAGCATGTCCTCTTTCTGGGCCACCCAGAGCCTCATCACCAACCCCGGCAACGATGCTCAAATCCTCGCTGCCATCGACTCCTTCCCGTCAGATATCCCTTCTCTCCGTGCCATCGCATCCCAATTCTGTCTACACTACCGTGCATTTGAGTCTGCTGTCCACCCTTCTCGCAAGAATGAGATCCACACCAGATACGCCGACGAGATGTTCCCTCGCATCCTCTCCCGCGGCAAGCCACTAGATTGCAAGCGATCTCCCAACCAACGTACCGTTGGCTGCTGCCGCGACTCCACTGTCCTGCTTGTATCCATGCTGCGTCACAAGGGTATCCCAGCCAGAGTTCGCATTGGCTCTGCTGCTTACTTCAACGAAGAATACATGATTGATCATGTCGTTGCCGAAGTGTGGGATGCGCAAGAGAATCGCTGGAGGATGTTTGATCCAGATGTGCCAGCGGACATGGTGAAGATAGTTCAGGGCAAAAGGGTGGACTGGAATGACCTTCGACAGGGAGTTGATTTCCAAACCGCTGCTGAGGCTTGGACTGCGGCTCGTTCTGGTTCAGTGGATCCGGATAAGTACATCGTTGCACCTGGAGTTGATATCAAGGGATTGCCATATATCGCGGTGAATGTGATACACGATCTCTCTGCTATGAATAAGCAGGAGATGCTACTTTGGGAGTCGTGGGGTATACAAGATGACATGGGCGAAGCTGTGCCAGATGGCCAACTTCCTTTGATTGATGAGGTTGCTAAGCTTCTGTTGGATCGAAGCGTGCAGCCTGAACAGATACAGGCATTTATGGCTCGAAAGGAGCTAGCTGTTCCGGAGAAAGTTCTTCGATTCGATCCGAATGCCCCAAATCAGCCTCCGAAGCTAGTGGATGTGCGCCAGGCGGCTGCGCATTGATTGGTGTAAATGGGTGTTTTGTATCTGGGGATTACCTCTTCGTGAATGAGATACCTGCACTCCATCAGATATAGTTCATTTCCAAGCAGTTAAAAGTATTAAATACAATAAAATGCCTACACTCTCTGGAAACATCTATGATTACTTATAAAATAATCAAGCCGCACTTAATCCTAATTTCCGCCAGAGGTGCAACATGTTGAGTCACGGGCGCAAAATACAATAACTAATGAAGTCATCGTTCGCAATATATCGTCTCTCTATAATGCACAAGTATATTGCAAAAAACTATGTCTAAACAAATTCTGTGAAGAAAGTGTAAACCGGCCACTTCGTTCCAATCCATTCCTCCATATACTTTTCAAGTATCAAAAACCGCTCAGCCAAGAAGTCTATCCTGATTCTCAAAGTTGAGAACCAAAAAAAAAAAGGAAAAAAAAAAGGTGAAAAGAAGGTAAAAATATAACACAAAAACATACCACCATCCATTCGCTCTGTCCCAACAGGGCAAAGACACCTTAAACAATAGCCATGTTCATGGTCAAACCAGGCGAGCAAGAGGTACCAGCAGCCATGGCCATGACAGACGACCACGTACCTGAGGCACACCGCTGGAATTGCTTGCCGCCAATGCAGTTCCACTGGCCGTCTTGAGTGCAGGCAGTGCCAGCAGAGTAGCCAGAGCCACCACCGCTACCACCGCTACCACCGCTGGCAGGAGGAGCAGATGTCTGGGCAGGTTCGGCTGGCTCAGTGGTAGCGGCGGGAGGAGGGTTGCCGGCCGCAGCAGAAGTTTGGCTAGGCTGGGAGCCAGCAGGAGTGGTGATGAAAACACCGCCAGGCCTAGAAAGGGATGTTAGTCTCGAGTAAAATAGCAAGAGTAAGCGAAGAAGGGTATACGGACAAGCTGGTTTGAGAAGGAGTAGGGTTGCCATTGTCACCGCCAGTGTTTCCACCAGTGTTACCACCGCTGCCGTTGTCTCCTCCAGAGCCACCGTTAGGGGGAGAGGAATCGCCAGAGCCACCAGCACAGCTAGGGCCCTTGGCGACCTGAGAGTTGCGAGTGACATCTGGACCAGGATCGGGAAACTCTAAGTCAGTACCCTCGATGGTCTTGCATTGATCTGTTCCGAGATTGGCAACATAGGCTTTGGGACGAGCACTCATGGCGACAGAGGCGGCTCGCTTTCTCATCTTGGCATTGCGAGACTTGACGGTGATAGCAGCACAGTTCATGTACATCTCACGGTTGCCAATCTTGTTGAACCAGGTCCAGGCAAAGATGGCATCACCGCCGGGAGTGTCAGCGGGTAGCTTAAAGTCGAAGCTAGACTCTCCAGCAAGGGGACAGTTCCCGATGTAAGAGTGAATGACCTTCCAGGATGCGCCCTTGTCAAAGGACAGAGAGGCTTGGCAGGATCCTCCACCGTGGTTGGCTCCGCCAGTGATGGACATCTTGTAGCTCTCGCCTGGGGTCCATTCGGCAACGGGTTTACCGGCGGGAGTGCCGAAGAGCTTGTGGTAGCCCTTGCACGGGTAGTTGGAGCCGGAACCCTCGAGGGGAGAGGTCATACTGTAGTCGACGTCGCTGCCAGCGTTCTTGTTGAACTTGGACCTGAACGGAGGGGGGTCCTTCATCTCCATGTGAGCATGGGCGATGGTGGCCATACCGGCGATGGCCGCACAAGTGCTGAAAAACTTCATTCTTTTCTTTTTTTTGTTTTTACTTTGTGCTGTAGATGCAAACAGGGGTTGTTTATTCGTTTGCTTGCTTATGGCTGGTAGTATGGGTGTAAGTGAGATTGGTTCAATGGTAACGAGGTAACAAGATTGATGTTGGTTGAAAAGACTAACAAGAATGAGTGAATGATGCGAAAGTATTTATCCTTCAAGTATAATGAGGCCGGCTCGTCTGTGGAATAAAAAGTGACAAGGAAAGTGTGGTTGAACAGCGAGGTTGTGCGTGCGTGTGTGAACAGGGAGTGAACAATGTGTTTGTTTGTTGGTCGAGAACAATAAGAACAATACAGAGCAAAATGAGGGGTGCACAGCACGACTTGCGAACAACAAGAATGAATAGATCTACTATTCTTTGAAAGGTGAGAAAAAAAAGTGAGAAGGAAGGATGCCTATCGTTACAAGGAAGAGAAGGATGATGATGGGAGGGTGGGAGGAGGCTTATGTAGTAGAAGGAAGAGGTGGATTGGACTAGGCTGTAGAAGGAGAATGTATATACATGAGACTAGAGAGATCCATCGCAGAGAAAAGGAAATATTAAAAAATAAAATAAAATAAACAACGGATTGACAGGACAAGAGCGAGAGGAGACTGAGAAAATAGTGACCAGCCGGCCTCTGATACGCCAGTGGCGCGATCCATGGACAGGCGCCTCGTAAACTGCACTACTGCAAGGGGCTGGTCGATCCCCTGGGCTGCCAGGCGTTGTGTGGCCATTGGTTGGCTGACGACTGGCTACCAGGTGCCAGAGCTGAGTTGTCCACGGGCATCCACAGTTGCCCATCAGGTGTAGCACAGGTGGCTCAACCACATGTTGGAATGGCCCCTCCCCAACTCCACAACTACATGGCCTTGCCCACCCTGTGCTACAGACCACCCAGCGCAATGCATGTGCCTTTCCAGGGGGCTAGGATTCCACTGAACAGTCTTCTCAATATTCTTATCAAAATAATGCTTTTCAAAGGAGAGTACAAAATACGCAAGCGATTTTTTACAGCAAGAATTTTTTGTTCCATCACCGAAAGTGTCAAAAAAAATTGTCGAATTTTCTTTTGTTTCTTCCATTGCCCCTTGACGCTTTGTTTCATGTCTCACAACACAGATCTCTTCGACTCGACGGTGGTGTGCCGCATTTTCCCAGTTGTGCTATGCTCTATAGGTATTTACTAACTGCTGTAGTATTCCCGTGTAAGTGCCATTCGCCCTCTTTCGTTGCTCGACTTTGGTCGATTCTCACCTTTCTTTTTCTCCACCTTCTTTCTATGTATGTGGGAGTATTCACCTAGTGCTTGAAATGCAAGTCTTACCTATGACCTCCCTTTTTTTTTTCTTCTTGTCTTGACTTCTTCTTTTGACGCCGACATGTCCATGACCATGTCTTCCCCTGATGCCACCACACTGCGGCACAGTTGCCAAAGAAAGAAGGAAAAGAAGTGGCGGGTGGCGTCCTCCCCTGCTCTCCCAGCCAATCATTTGTAGACAGCCCTAGTTTGCATGAAACAGCTGCCGCCCACTGCCACTACAGTACCTCCCTAACCGCTAGTCTACATCTCTCTCCTTGCCACAATCGCCTCGGTGCAGTTGCATTTGATCATCAGTCCATTCTCCATCTGTCATCCTATCACTGCATGTATCCCTATCCCCTTCTCTTGCACTGAGTAACATTTCATAATATTTCAGAGTGCCATTGTATCACTTCACAGACCAACGTTAAACAACAACGGCAGCCCCATTAACACCTACAACACTAGGCACACTGTCTAGACTCGTCACAACGCCAAGATTCCAATCTAGGCGCATAATCCAAAACACCAAGGCCTCTCCATTAATCAACAAGTAAATGAATTCATCTCCATCGCATCTCCTGCAGATAATTTCCGTCCCATGTTCCCATAACTCTCGAAATTAATTACCAAAGCAACTTTACGAGAAATACCCGGGGAGGGGGGAGGGACAATATCCTTACTTTAACCTGCAATCTAGTCAGAACTCAGGTTACCAGCACAACTTTCTGCAACATGCAATCTACATACCCACGGCTCCTCCCGGCAAACAAAATATTGTCGCCGCACAAAACATCTCTCTCCGTCATGTCTCTCATCACTTCGCTGACCTGCACCGGTTCTTCTCTCCCGTTTCACAAAATGCCACTTCCTCACCGCCGTCCGCGCCTTTCCCAAGCTTCCCATTGCTTCATATCACGCTGTTGCGTTTATGCCAATCTCGACGCCTCATCACATTACACTTCTTCTCCGAACACCATCAGTAGTAAGAACGAGGGTCATTACTAACAAGATAGACTGTAAAATTTAATATCGACCTATCCTTCCTCTATTTTTAATCAATCTTCCTAAAGGTCCCTCCGCCACGCCCTGTCAGCCAAACCAACTCCCTTCAAATACTACCAATGCTCAAACTGACATTGAATGGCTCATGGTTTGACAATGTTCACGCCATTCACGCTGCGCGTGTAGACCACTCACCATGCATACATGTACAAATATTTGCCAGCGCATCAGTATGGCTGGCTGTCTTTTCGCTACACTTTCCACGCTTGGCGAGTATGTCGTCGCTCGACTATTGTTGCACGACACCATTGGCCCAGCAATCTCCAAAGCAAACAGCCTCCAGCAACCAAGGCGCTTGATAAGAGTGTCCACGCAGGCCGAAATCCGTCATCGTAGGCCTTGTCCAACACATCCCAACCCATGCGTAGACAATGGCACAGATCATTGAGCTTGGCGAAGCGTAGTTCTGAAATTTCAGAAATCCTTCGTCCACTTCAAGTACATCGGTCGCAAGTTGAACAGAAGAATCCAGAAAATTGCACCTTCGTGACTTCCATGAATGGAGCTCTGTCTGTTCAGCTTTGGCTAGCGATAATCAGTGTTGAGTCTCGTTGGCGTGGCCACGCCATACAGTTAGTGATGAATGACAGCTTGCCGCAGTGAAACGTATTTGTACAGATGTTCCAGCGGCCTTGCACTGCATGAGGAAGAAGAAAAAAAGGGATATCTCATCAATAGACTCTGTTTGAAATGGTACTCGCTCGGCCAGTTGTGTTAACAATTACTTGCGACCAACGTCGCAGACGCGAACCCATGCTTGATCCCAAGTTTAAGTAGGCGCCCATCACTGGCTGGGTCCGCCTCCTTGAGCTGGGCCATAAGCAGGTTGGTTGTACTGCACGCTAGGGCTCATGCCATACATCGGCTGGCCTTGCTGAGAACCCTGGTGCACCATGGCTGGTGCAGATGGGCGTCCAGGGCTAGGATATCCGTTAGCCCCAGGTCCAGGATGGGGTGGAACAGATGGTGGCATGAACTGTGGATGAGCGCCAGGATACATCATCTGGGGTCCATGGGGTCCAGGGATGAATTGTGGTTGCATCACCATTGGTCCCATTTGGCCCGGTTGCGGGTGGCCGTAGTGAGGAGTGTTGGAGAAGCTTCGATACTGCCCCATCTGAGGGTTACCGGGACCCATGTATACTGGCTGATTGAATGGCATTTGCCCAGGTGAGTTCATTCCAGGGTACGCCATCGGCATTTGGCCCATGCGAGGAGATGCAAAAGATTGCTGTGAGTTGGAGGCCATCATGCGATGATCGTCACCGCCATACTGCGAGTGAGGACCATGGTGAGCATTGTGCATTTGCATGGGAGGCATATGTGGTGACTGGCGCTGGCCCATATTGTGCGATCCTTGCTGCAAATGGAAGGGAAGTTGATGTTGGTGGGCCAAGCTAGGGACCGCATGAGGCGGGTTTGGAGTAGGTGCAGACGGACCTGCAAAAGGGTTTCGCTCAAGATATTCTTTGTAAGTCAAATGCATAGTAGACTCGGGCTTTTCGTCATCCTGCAGCTGACGCCAGGTAGGGAGCGTGTCATAAGATGGTCTCAGACCACCGTTATCATCCCATTTGCGGCCCTGAGGGGGTGTGATAGTCTTGATATGGGCCAGAATGTTACACTTGTTAACATCGATGGCTTTGGTCTTGCGGCGAATGAGTTGCCCAGTAGAAGAAGCATCGGACACATTGTTGACAGCGGAGCGCGGGCTAGAACCTGTGCTAGGCTGGCCATTAGGGTTGAACGCCGCGGCATGAGGACTAGGTCTAAACTCATGGCTGTTGGGATTTAGCTTTGCGCTCATATGATTAGGGATGCCGCTGTGGCGTCTGTTGAAGTTGGCATCTCCATTATTGGCAGGTCCAGTGGGCGGTGCACGAGCTTCCTGACCGTGAGCAGAGTGGTGGGACGGTGGCTGTGAGTACTTCTGTTGCTCAACATTCCGAAGTCTCTGAGCAAGTGTACCAGTTTGCTGCTGAGGAAGATGCTGGGGCCCGCCACGGTTGTTACGGTAATTCTGATATTGCTGCTGAGGGAACTGTTGCCGAGACCCGGTATGGCGGTTGGCAGTATGGCCGGCCTGTGCGTTTGGTGCAGCGTTGGTACGAGCGCCGCGATTGTCATTATTGGTTGGGGTTGCAGCTTGATCAACGGGTTTGCCCTGAGAGACCTTGTTCGAGGTGGCTTTGTCTTTTGGAGATGGTTCTGTTTTTGCCTTTGCCATGTCTTCAGCATTCTTGATTGCTTTTGCCTGGATCTCCTTTTGCTTGACAGGGTCCTTTGCAATGATAGAAACCAGATCCGTTGGTACTGGAGTAGACAGCTTAAAACTGTTTGCGAATTTCCGCAGCTCTGTCAACTTGACCTCCTTGTCCGCCTTGGCTTTGCTGCTTCGAACCTTCTCAGCATTCATGCGCTGCTGACTCGCAAAATTCTTGAAGTCCTTCAGTACATCTCGCTCGACGGTAGAAGTCGCACTAGGGGTCACGTCCTTCGACGATGAAGCCGCAGCCCGTGCTGAGGAAGATGTGCTTTGCGTGGCATCGGCACACTTCTCGCTGGGCTTGGATTCCTCAGCTTTGGAGTCAGCAGCTTCTGGGGGTTTAGCTTCCGTGGCCTTCTCTTCAACAGGTTTAACATCTACAGGCTTTTGGGTCTCTGGTTTGGCAGCGACACCATTCTTGGCGGGATCAGGAGTCTGTCCTCTGCTTTCGTTTGCAGAGCCTGTGCCGTGCTTCTTTGCGGGGGCTCTAATTTGAGATGAGATGATGGCAGGATCAACAGGGGCTCCCTTGACGTTGGATTGCGCAGTCGGCGCTCGTCGAGCTGGTGGGGTGTATTTGTTCTCTCGTGCACCGCCGAGGGGAGGGAATTCTTGGCGGCGAACTCCGCTGTATCTATGTGATGAAACCATTAGCCAACTTGCATCTAAATGACAAATAAAGAAAGTGAGTACGTACTTGTCTTCTTCGTTCTCATCTCCATCGCCGCCCTTGTAGTCAACCAATCGTTCTTCAGCGACGTGGGACGTAGCTGGCAAGCTGCGCTCAATTTCTCGAGCCTTCCTCTCTGCCGCCGCCATCCTCTCTCTGTACTTAGGGTGGCTCTTATCAATGGCAGTGGTGTACATGTTCTCATCGTAGTCGGTCTTCAATCCAAAACGCTTCTCATTTTCAGCAAACTGATCCCAACCACCGCTGCTACCAGATGCCTCCAAGCTACCATCGAGACCATCGGTGGCGTCGGGGACCCATCTCTGCAGCGTTCGCTCGTTTCCGAATCGGCTATTAGAAATTGCAGTGTCGGTACGGAACCCGCTGCGGCCACCTATTGATTTGACGCATTAGGTTCTGGCATGTTTACGGAGATTTGAAGAAGAGAAACATACCATTCTGGGTGCGACCTTCCAACTTGTTACCTCCTCCTGACAAGTTGTCCTTCTTAGGAGGAGCCATTATGACGGCTGATGCGTCAAATATACTCAATACTGCTTCCGGTGTTATAAATCAAGGACAAAAAGCTGTTGTCGACACTTCAAACCAAACCAGGCTAGGGGTCGTAATCGGCCGCCACGTGGATAGTGTAGGAAATCGAAAACAAAACTGATTTCCGATGCCTATTACGCTGGATATTAGCCTTCCGACAACCAAAAGTAAAAATAATTTGCACAGAAAGCCAAATTGGAACACGATGTCGGTTGAAATGCTAGAAGTATAGGTCATGTGACAACAGGTGGCAGACACGCCGCTCATCTAGTCGCCGCTTCGTGGTATCGAAAGTTTGGTAATGGAATAGAGTTTTGATCGTGAAGGGTATAGACGAACCTGAATGCTGGTACACCGGCTTGTGTTACTCGACAGAACTTCGCAAAAGTCCGAATGATCGTAACGCGCTAGGGGAGGTTAAAGGCGACGGGGGGCTATATGCGTACAGCTCGCTCTGTAGGGAAGAAGCATCAGTATTGCGTATCGATGGCGCAGGTCAAAGAAACAAAGAATCGATTGGGTCGAACAATGAGGTGCTCAGGGGCTCGTCGGCCAACGCGAGCAATATTTGGATACCCAGGAGTGAAAAGCGCAAATGGGTCACGGGGGCTTGGGGGAAAAAAAGAATAACGAGCAAATACTTACATAGGGGTTTGGAGCGAGAGACTAAAAGCAAAAGGATTGAGACGCCGCCGTGTTCACCCAGCTCAACGCTAGTCCGATTGCCTCGCAATGAGCGTATCGAGCATGGAGGAGATGGAGTTTTAAGGGCTGGAAGGGGGGATGAAGTTCGGGTGTGGAGATGGTGATGAGGCTTTGTTTTCGTAGGCCTACCCTGTCGCTCTTGCCGGACTAGAGTGAAAGAGGCGTGGTGTGCTGGAGGGACCCAGCCATACCAGACCACCATCACGGCAGGTACGTACCAAGCCCCGGAGCTGCTGGCTCAGTGGGTGACACGGTGTGTTTAGTCCCACGTGCACTGTAAACAATGCGCTAGCTTTTGTCTGAGTCTCCACTAAATGCTTTGATGTTAGGGCTAAAATACAGTGCGCGGCCACTTCCAAAGACCTGGTATCAAAGATGTAACCCTGCTTCAGCTACTGCTCATTCATACAATATTATGAGATTGCGTACGAAGCAATTCATATGGATTAGAGTAAATAAATACTGCTATTAACAACCGATAGACAGAAGTCTTGTTCATTACGTGAAAACTATTTGGCTAGAGAAAAAGTAGTACCCGGAAATGTTCCAGTGACCACTCATACAAAAGTTTATTAACATGATATCCATACACACCTGTTTGCCCCTGTGGCTAGTGAGACTCTTCGGCACAGACCAACTGATAATTCTTCAAATTGATTAAACAGTTCCCTGGTCAAACAAAGAAGACATTACAGCGCTTCTGGAAAGTGGCCAAGCTTAGACCAGCAACAATGGCATCACTTCAACGCCCAGTAGACGTCCGATTTGCTAAGGGGCTACATAATGCATTGACATGAAAGGCGTCCAGCGCTAACAATATGTCCAGTCTAATTATAGGTCACTCGCCATACAGCGGCAATACACCATCATTCACATTGATATGCTTTTGCTTTCTTTCCTTTCCTGTGCTTAGAGAGTCTCAGCTGGTGACTCTGGCCAAATACACGCAATGTGTTCAACCGAGACACGGCCCGCATAGCATTGCAGCATCCACGCCCAATTTGACAAAGGGAAGGACTTGCGACCAAATGTTACATAAATACCGCCGATTTACCACATGGAAGGGTTACCTCAAAGCATAGGGATGCACGTTTTGAAAAACCTGTGGCCAATGCGGTATTCCATAAATAGCAATCACGGCAACACAGCAATCAGTAACAGACGCATGGAGAGTTAACAAAGGGAATTTCTACTACAGGTATTCACAAAATAACACAGCCCTTGCTGCCGCTTCTAATAGGTAGTTTCTGACTGTTGGTACAAGCTTTTGTGTCCATGGACTTTCTATACTCGCAGACCGATGTCCTCAGCGTAAGGCAGGACAAAGAGATCACCGACAGCGGAAACGGTAGCCTTGCCCTCAAGAAGGGTCTTGGCAGCCTGTTGTATTATATTAGCGCTCTGAATATCAACAATCATGCAATTAAAACAACTTACAGTCTTGAGCTTGTCAGCGGTGACGCCGTCAAAGGACTGGCTAACAGTAGCAATGTCGATGGGCTTGCCGCTGTTCAGGATACCGGCACCAGCGAGGTGGATGCTCTGGTCGCGCAATTGACCCTTGGCGAGAGCCTCAAACTTGGCGTTAGCGACGGCCTTGGTAATGTCTTCCTTGGTAACAGTGCCATCGGCGACGCTCTTGAGAGCCTTGACGGTCTCCTCAGCAGCCTTGCGGACGGAGGCGGCCTGGCCGGTCAACTGGACAGCGAGGAGGCCAGCGTCGGAGTAGGCGAGGTTGGAAGCGGAGACAGAAACGCCAGACAGACCAGCCGTAGCCTTGGACAACAGGCTGAAGCCAGGAGCCCACTTGATGGTGGGCTGTCCGCCAAGCAGGGCAGCAAGAACATTGAACTCAGGCTTGCTTCCGGCCAGATCGGCACCAGGGAAAGCGATAACGAGGGAGTTGCCGGCAGAGTGACTAACGCGCTGCTCACCACCGTGGTACTTGGTAGCCTCAGACTTCAATGACTGGCCGCTCTGGGGAGCAGAGGGGACATCCTTGAAGAACTGGTTGGTCCAACGGGCAAGGGTCTCGGGAGAGGCGCCATCGGCAATAACAGCGAGGTTAGGCTTGGTGTATACGACATCGGCAAAGCTAGCAACGTATTCCTCGTTCAGGTACTTCTTGTAGGGAGTGGCAGAAGATGGGAAGATGGAAGATCCAAGGCCGGAGTGGAAGGCAACAGCGTGGGCGTTGTCCAGGGCAATGTTGGCAACGTTGCCGCTCAAGGCCTTTTGCTTGAGGGGCAGAACTCGCTCGACATCTTCGTGGAATTCGTGGGCTGGAGAACTGGTTAGAAATACACTTCATGCAGTCAAAGATTAGCTTCAATTGGTGTGCATACTGGTATACTTGGTCGAGGTAAGAACCTCGGCAAGGAGCTCGGAGAAGTAAGGCAGGTTTTCGCGCAGGAAGCTGGCCTCGATGACAAGGGCTTCACGGGTATGGGTAGCAGTCAATTGGC
This sequence comes from Simplicillium aogashimaense, assembly GCA_028455935.1. Classification (NCBI taxonomy): domain Eukaryota; kingdom Fungi; phylum Ascomycota; class Sordariomycetes; order Hypocreales; family Cordycipitaceae; genus Simplicillium; species Simplicillium aogashimaense. The sequence continues at coordinate 1,304,304 of CM052010.1, read as the reverse complement.
CACCGAGGAGTTCGGACTCGCGAGCGATGCGAAGAGCAGAGCGTTTTTGAGTGCTCTGCCATGTATTTTGTCAGCTGCTGTATTCTTGGTCCCGGGTCATACTAAGGCGCAATGCGCTTCATCCTTACCTTGAAGGCAAACTCCTCAAGACCAACAGTCAAGCCAGGCAGAGGCTGGTAACGGGTACCAGCCTTGGCAACAATGGCAAGCTTAGTGGTAGGTCCGTGGGTATCTCTCGAAGCAGTCTTCAATCCATTAACGTCGGCCGTCTCGTAGGCTCCAGTGGAAGCAGCGGCAGCAAAAGTCCTTTGCTGGACCTGGCGGCCGGCAACAGAGCGCCGGACAGCCTGCTGCGCGTTTCTCGCGAGAGACGATCTGGAGATCATTGTCGGGAATGGTGGCGGAGGCAATTGACGAGTCCTTTAGCCGTCGTCGAGGGACAATTGAGCACCAAAAAAGAAGTGCCTCGTCGAACTGGCTCCGTCTAATTTTCGGCAGCACGGGGGAACTCAGCCAATCACGTGAGATTCAATGGTAATGGGCATTGCTATGCTGACTCATCAAAACAGAGACAAGGCAAAAAAAGCGGCCGGGAAGACAAAAGAAAAAGGACAACCTCTAGCCGGGCTTTTCAGAAAGGCAGAGGCTCGGTGTGAGCTTAAATACAAATGCAAAATTGCTTTTAGTCTGAAAATTGAAGTTGAAATTATATTGCAACAAATACAAAATCTTTCTTCCATCGCCTTTCGATTTATTATCTTTGTTCTGGTTCGATCCGATCCCACCTGTCATTGAAAAGATGCTGTTGTTTTCGTTTGATTTAATTTGTCGCACTACGGAAGCCTGCCTTCGTTGGCAGTCCAGGCAAAAGCGCTAGATTTATTTCTGTCTGTACTGAGTGCTTAGGCTGGGTTTGCGCTGTAATCTGCTGGCTACCACCACCACAGCAGCCCCATCCGTCAGCCCACCTAAGAGGTAGGCTTGCGGTTGGCGAGTTACAGGCAGCAGAAAATTCCAGCCCTGTCATAACTTTTTGTCTTCTTTTTGACATTGCAACCACCAACAGTTTCAGCCACCCTGCCATTTTTCCTACCACCAAGGGAAATCTCTTTCCAGTTACCTGACAGACTTCAATGAATTCTCGGTAGTACTGGAATCAGCTCTAGAGATAGTGAGAGGATCTCTAGGAGCAAAGCAATGCTTGTTGTTAGTTGTTTGGTTGGTGACGATGTAACTTAATCACTGATTATGATCTTCAGACAAAACACGCGGCTGAGCTTTGCGCTCTCCTAGTCAATGATCTTTATGGCGAACTACCTTCTGTACGTTTTGTCAAGCGATTATCGCGGTGCATCAGCATGAAGCTGCATGATCAGAAGGCTAACAATGATTGCTGGGTTTAGCGAATTTTGATCGCACTTTTCACTCGTGGCCGATCGACCTTTGCACAGCTGGGACAGTATACAGCAGTGGCGCCACGATACCTACGGAATGCCCTGAGCGTTCTCATTCAACAAAATCTCTTGTTCCATAGCCCGGACGCCGATTCGAAGACGACATACGAGGTCAATGCCGATGCCTGTTATAGCATTGTGCGGTTCGGCAAGATATTGCAAGTGATTGAGAGCCAACACGGTGTCGCTGAAAGAGATCTCGTTCAAACCTTGCTGCTCTTGGGTTTCGCAAGTGTCGCGGACCTCACTCAAGCCTATCGATCAAGGCAACCGAGGATTAATGGTACCAATGGTACCAATGGAACTAATGGTCACACAAATGGAGTGCACGATGCTCATTTAGGTCTAATCGAATCCGACGACCATCTACATTCAATTTTGGCGCACCTCATTCAAGCAGAAATAATCGAAGCCGTTCATCCCACCAGCTTTCGAAACCCGACAGAAGTGTTCCGCGAGATTGAAAGGGACCTCACGCAAGCAGCTCCAGGCGAGAAGACTTCGACCAAAATACGAACCGAGTCAGCGGATGCAATTGCTGAGCGATTCAAGAAATTCAGAGACGAACGCAAAAATCTTAAGCGCGAGCTGGACTTGACTCGAGGCAAGGGTACTAAGAGACGAAAGCTTCAGAATGGCTTCAGCAGCACTCATGGCAACGACCTTCCACAGATTAGAGTAAGCAGGGATATTTCGAGATGATGGGACCAGGTTATTAATGAAATCACAGCCAAACGCAATTGTTCGGGTAAATCATGAAAAATGTCTGGTCGAGTTGCGCAACCAGCGCCTTGCCACATTCGCATCGGACGCTCTAGGCAGTGTAACTGGCGAGATTTACTATCTCCTCTTGGGGTTGCTCACACACGATGTACCCCGATGCCGCGGTGAGCAGCTAATTGAGGAGCAAACGCCCGGCCACAATATGTGTGTCTCGACAATGGATGTATTTTATCACGTCGATGAATCGGTGAACTTGCAGGGCGGTATCGGCAAAGCGCCCGATAAGATGATTGACGTCCAAAGCGCTCAGAAATTAAGACCAACCGCGGACGACTCTGACAGTGAAGCCGACGATTCTGACGTTGAGCAGCCAGTGCGACGGCTCTCAGTGAAACACTTAGACATGGAGGATGAAGACATGGAGGATGATGACGATGATGATTCAACGCACCCGAGCGGCAACAGGGAAACCAAAGTCAAATTTGAAGATGGCAGCACTTCCAAGAGTCGACGCGTTGACGCTCTGCGCAAGCATCTTTTCCTGCTGGCAGAAAGCAGGCCCCGATTCATCCGACACGTCGACACGCGAGAGAAGGGCATGTGGACGGTAGACTTTGATCGCGTCCTTGACTCACTTCGAGAGGCGGAGCTTGATTCGTACATTGAGCAATCCTTTGGAAGGCACGGTTTGCGCCTGACGCGCATCCTCCGCGAGAAGGGAAAACTAGATGAGAAGATGCTTCCGTCGGCAGCGTTGATGAAGAAGTCTGATGTGCAGCTCAAGATGACCGCCATGCAGATGGCAGGCTTGGTCGACGTTCAAGAAGTACCCAAAGACAACAGCAGACTGGCTAACCGTTCGCTTTTCTTCTGGTACTTCGACCGTGAGAGGATTGAAGCCAGGATTGTGGACGATGTATACAAAGCCATGGTACGATGTCTTCAAACGCTACAGGTGGAGAGACACAGAGAGCGAAACATCTTGACATTTGTAGACCGAAAGGATGTCAAGGGTAAAGAGGAGGAGGTGATGACAGCGGAGCACTACAACAAGTATAACCGCCACTTAGAAGTTCAGGATAAGCTGCTAGGGCAGATGCTGAGACTGGACGATATGGTTGCAATCCTCAGGGAATTTTAAAGTTGCACAGATTGTATATATTGTACGAAATCAATACTTTCGTCGGTTTTATTTGCAATGAATTGCCTTTTAGTAGCGGGTTTTTTCTTTTTTTTTTCTTTTTTTCCCATCATGTCGGACTGTGACCTCAAGGATATTGCCGATCGCTTTGAGCCTCATGTCATATAAGGAGACAATGGCGCCTCAAGTGGAGATAGTTATGGGGTTTCTTGTGTAATTGACCGACAAATATTAACCTCTTTCGACCGAAAATTCATAAATTGGCATCTGATGCAACAATTTGCCATTCATCAGATGCCGCAGTTCCGTCGTTGTGCAGTCCTGTCGTTGCATCATGACAGTGCAGGGTAGCAGTTCGGAAGGGCACGCGACCGGTCCAGCTATCTTATTCGCTGGGTGGCTTATCAGTGGAGAAAAGCCTCGATTGCCTGCAACTGCGGTCTGCTATTGGTGCCATTGATGTCCCCTGCAGCCGAAATCGGGAAAGCGCTTCAATTGACTGTCCCGTACCTTTTTTCCCCCCAGACAGATAGTGAGAGGCCTTTCAAAAAAAAAAAAAGTTACCTGTCACGAAGGATTATCTTGGGGTCACAGCGTCCGATTCGACACTTAAATCTCGAGAATACCTATCTGGGCCATTTCTTTATTTCGTTTTCATCAGCATCATTTACCTCATCACATAGCAACAATGTCTCCTCCTGGTGGTGGTACTGGTCGCGAAAAGGAGTCCAACTTGGCTCGTCTCCTTGGCTCAGGTAAGAAAGAAGCTCGACACTCAGGTGTGATTACCGAGGCTTGATTTTCTGACGTGAATAGGGTCCGCTGGTATTGCTGAATTGGCCATTTTCCATCCCGTACGAACACACCCGCTTCCTCGAACCGAAAAGTGACGTTGCGTTACTATCTAGCAACAAGTCGCAAGCTAACTTGAGCAACGTAGGTCGACACCATTGCCAAGCGATTGATGAGCAACCAGACCCGAGTAAGAATACTGCCAAAACATAAGCTACAATGACGTATTAACACGGCTACAACAGATCACCGGTGCTAGCCAGCTCAACCAGGTCATCTTCAAGGATAAGGCCAATGTTTCGATTGGTCGCAAGTTTGTCTCGCTATTCCCCGGTCTCGGTTACGCAGCCGGATACAAGGTTCTTCAGCGAGTCTACAAGTACGGTGGCCAACCTGTTGCGCGCGACTACTTGGATGCCCACTATGGCAAGGACTTTGAGTCTGCTTTTGGCAAGAAAACTGGCAAGGCTATTATGCACTCTACTGCTGGAAGGTGCGTCTCTCTAGTTTGCCCGGACCGAGCCGAGAGATTTTAACATGGTTTTGCAGTTTGATTGGTATCGGTGAAATTGTTCTCCTGCCCCTCGATGTTCTCAAGATCAAGCGTCAGACAAACCCCGAGGCGTTCCGCGGCCGAGGCGTCTTCCGTATCGTTGCCGACGAGGGGTTTGGGCTGTACAGAGGATGGGGTTGGACTGCGGCTAGAAATGCCCCTGGTTCCTTTGCCGTACGTCAATGAATCAATATCACACACTACATATACTCTGTGGTTGCTAATGTTTATCGACAGCTCTTCGGAGGATCTGCTTTCGCTAAGGAATATCTCTTCCAATTGCAAGACTACAACAAGGCCAGCTGGTTCCAGAACTTTATTGCCTCTATTGCCGGCGCCTCAGCTTCGTTGGTGGTTTCTGCTCCCCTCGACGTTGTCAAGACCCGAATTCAGAACCGCAACTTTGAGAACCCCGAGAGTGGTTTCCGAATCCTGACCAACATGGCACGAAACGAGGGCTTCTCTTCATTCTTCAAGGGCTTGGTTCCCAAGGTAAGCCTTGAACCCAAAGGATCCCACCCTTTCATTTGTGACCGAATATACTAACATGATTGGCTGCAGCTGCTCATGACTGGGCCCAAGCTCGTCTTCTCCTTCTGGCTGGCCCAAACCTTGATCCCAGCGTTCGACAATGCATTCCGAAAGTAAACCCACTTTATACTTGAGCGACTCGAGCAATTTTTCGAAATTACAAACTTGTTTTAATAGTTTCAAGGAGTTTTTGATATACAGCTGTCAGCTACGACAGGGCATGGATGGGATACAGTAAAGAGGCGCGGATTGGATGTTGACAAAGACGTTGTAATGTGATTTATATAGAAGGCACTCAGCTCAGTAGAGATTCAAAACGAAAAGCGACCTTTCGATTCTTTCTCGAACTTCAACATCCGTGAAGCAATTAATGTCCATTAAAATCGATAAAGAGCAACTTCCCTAATTAGGTTAAATCATGGCGCCAGCGCAGTCAGATCGCTTTGGTGCGCTGGTCCCCTAGCGGCCCACTTCGGGCGTTGCTTGCTGCTTTTTGCTGGTCGCTGCCAAAACGTTGCTGGGCAACCACAGCGGACTCTCAATAAACAAATGTACCTACTGCCTAATCCTGGTTTCTAGAGGGAGAGACAGCCATCGTCAACTACAACAAACAGAAAATATTCAAGCGTTTCGTTCAAAGCTATCGACAGTTTTCTGGGAGCAGATTTGGTACCCACGAAATTGGTCAGAAATCCAATATTGTCAGACCCTGGGCATTTTTTTCTCTACTCTTGTTTGATTGCTTCCCACCAAACGAGACACCGCGGCGCTGCCCGCATTCTTTGCCCTTTGGCGCGCAACATTCCAGCAAAACACCACGAATAATTTGATTACACCCAACACCTCACACACAATGTCCTACTCGGAGCGAGAATCCTCGCGAGAGCCAGAGCGCCAACTGAAACATCAACATTCTGCATCAATTGATTTCAAGGCCAGAGCTCTGGTCCCAATGTAAGTCTAAATTTATCCTCTTCAATGACATTGGGTGTAGGAACAAGCCTTTTGCCTGCTTCCATGACAAGGCAGTGCTATTTGTTCCTACTTCAACTCCCCTCTGCGGCTTCATGGACTTTTGGCGAAAACTAACTCGAAGCAGGTGGGACAGTTCAGATCCTGAAAGAGCTCCCCCTCCTCTGCCTCTCAACCCACAGTCTCCCAAATTGACTTCACGAGCCGGAACATCCAGTGCTATTCAATCTGCGCACGCCGCGCTTAGTGAGCGGGTGGCTCGCGAGACTGCACTCCCTCCACCATTGACGAGACGTGTTAACGACGGCTCCCCAGAACGCTCACTCGTAAAGGGGGGATCCCATCGTCGTATGCAGTCGCTGCAGCCCGGTACTGTTCGTGACTTGAGTTTGATGATCGAAGGAGGATCATCCAGCCGACCTACCACACCCACATCTGCCTCTACCGAATCCAGGTCACCAGTCAAGGACTCGGCTTGCTCGACGCCTGTCCCAGGACCTAGCTTGACGCCTATCGTGCGTCCGACTGCCCTTCGCAGACCTCTATCACAGAGCATCTTGGGCGAGAATACCCCACCACAGTCCTCTACTATGCAAGCTTTGCAGAGCATGTCATCTTCATCTTCACTCAAGGACGCCCTAGACATGCCGCTTACAAACATTACAAATGGCCAATCCAAGCCTTCACAGTCCCTGGAGGGCCTTGGAACTCAGCTGCTTAGCCTGACCAACATCGCCACCGCTCTTCAGAAAGAAATGGCTGCGCTTAGCAGGCGCAGTCGCGACAATGCTACCGACCTCCTTAGTTTGAAGCAGGCTACAAACACGAGAGACGAAGACATTCGCAAGAGTTTGCGTGACCTCGTTGGTCAGGTCAGCGATCAAAACTCCCGCCTGTCGCTGCGCGAATCCTTCAATGGTGGGTTCTACCTCGACAGCAAACCACACAACGCTCCTAATGGCGAAGCCACGAGAACGTTCCAGCTTCCCAGAATCCCCTCTCCGAAGAGCTTTGCTGAGTCAATTGACCGCGACTCGACCCCATCTTTGGCCGGAGTTGATACGTCGGCTTCAGTTGGGCTCCTGGAGAAAATCTTACGCGGACTTGGAACTAGAGATGGCCAAGAATCTTTATATGGATTGCTCAAACAGCTCTCAGAGCAGCTTTCCGGCATGGCCACTTCCACAAAAGTTGACGAGCTGGCCGATTTTGTCCGCTCACATTCGGATAGTGCAATTGTTCCAGCACAATCTCGCGATGGAGCTCGCGCCATGAGCTTTGATCGTGATTCACAAAACCTTGAGCTCGACTTTGCTTCACGAAGCGGCCCCATGACCCAGCGCGTTGAGCGCTTGCTCCAGAATGGCGATGCTCGTCGCTCCTCCGCCCCGTCTACTCGAGGCGCCGAGCTCTTGAATGACGATTTACTGAAGATTATTCGAAGCGTCAAAGACAGTGTGTCTCAGGGCGGTGGCTTAACGGCTGAAGTTAAAGCACTTGTTCGAGAGCTCCGTGGCGAGGTTCTTGGAATGGGCCGAGAAATCGCAAAGAGACTCGAGGATATGGATCAAGGCTCCAGATCCCTTGAGGATGAATCCGTTGAACGCAAGGATGACGTTTCGCGCGTTATCGACCAAGGTTTGGAGCAGATGAAGGAGCAGCTTAACCATGTTCTCCGTGAGCACCGCCGTCAATCTGCTGCTTCATCAGCTTCCCAGAAGACAGTTGTTGATTACCAAGAAATATACAACGCTATGCGAGCCGCACTCCGTGATAACGAAGCTTCACAAGAGATCCCCGATCTTAATAGAGATGATGTTATCGAGGCTGTCCGCGAGGCATGGGAAGCCTACAAGCCCGAGGTTGAGATCGAGAAGGTTGGTCTCGAGCGTGATGAGATCATGGCCTGCCTCAAAGAAGGACTCCAAGAATATCAGCCTGACGAGGAGAGAGAAATTGGAGCCACCCGAGAAGAGGTATTCACCGCTGTTGTTGAAGGTTTGAAGCACTTCGTTCCTCCCCAGGTCGATTCAGCAGCCATTCTATCGCGTGATGAGATTATCGAGGCTGTCCGTGATTGCCTCGAAGAGTTCGAGTTTCCTGTTTCTGCCGCCGCCGTTGGTAACGACATGACACGCCAAGAGATGGTTCACGCAGTGAAGGAGGGCCTGCAAGGCTTCGAAATCCCAACATCGCGAGGACTTTCTAGCGAAGACAACGGTGAAGTCATGTCACGCCTTCAGGATATCATGGAATACATGAAACTGGAATTCCGCGCTGTGTCCGAAGAGGCCAAGGACAACGTAGCTGCCAACGGCCGGGACACTGAACAAGTGCTGGACGCAACCAAAGATGGCTTAGAGAGCCTGCGTGTTGCTATTGAGGGTTACGTTGATCGTGCCTCCGGAGCCGCTGGAAACGAAGAGTTCATGGACCGCATGGCCCAAAGTCTAGACGAGTTCAAGGAAGATATCGCAAACTTAGTATCCAACGCGTCTGACAGCTCTAAAGAGCAGCTACAGACAGAACTGGAAGGCCTCCGTGAAGTTGTCAATACCTCAATGGTCCCTGCAACACCGCAGAGCGGATCTAATAAAGAAATCCTTGAGACTCTTCAGAACGGCCTCAACAGCCTTCGGCAGGATTTTCACCGCCCTCGTCCTGAAACCAGTGAGATTCTGGACGCGCTCAACGACGGTTTGAACGACCTTCGTGCTGGTATTGATAGAATTACGAACAAGCCTGCCGATCTGACCGCCAACGACGAGATCTTGGACGCACTCAAGTCCGGTCTAGATGCCGTTCGGTCAGATATTGAGACGCTACGTGATGCCAGTAATGAGAGAAGCTTGGCTGCTGTGCCCGTTGCCAAGGAAGATACATCTGACCGCGCTGTCATTCCAATGGACGCTGCTAATCATGACGAAATTAAAAACCTCGAAGTTCTCATATCACAACTTCATATCAAGATGGAGGCCATGGCGCCCGACACTGAGACTGTTCAGCGCGACGATATTACTCGCATCGAAGACATTCTTCGCGACGTGCAGCAGAATGTTAGTGATATCGGCACTGGTGCTCGTGATAGCACCAGCGCCAGAGATCTTGGAGATGATGAACGGGCTGGTAACAACGACGCTGCCACTCGTGATGATGTTCAAGCCATTGAGAATATCCTCCATAATACGAAGGCACGCCTAGATGACTTGCTGGAAGGCGACCAGGCAATCCGCAAAGAGGACATGGAGCTGATGCAAGGCCTTCTGATGGAGCACAAGGAGTCCCTTGGCACCCTGATGACTCATGTTGATGCCATCACTCGCAAGGAGGATATTGCTGCATTGGAAGAACTTCTTGCTCAAGTGATTATTGGTCTCGACGAGCTGAAGGACAACGCACAGAAGGATGTTGAAGATTCCGAGAAAGTCACCAAGACCGATGTCGAGACAGTTGAAGCCCGAGTATTGGAGATCAAGTCTGCGCTTGACGGTTTGGCTGATATGGACTTTGCGGCCATCTCTAACAAGGCAGATATTTCCAACCTCGAGACTCTGATTAGCAATGCACAGGAGAAGCTCGACTCATATGCTGAAATATCTTGCAAGGCCTTTGAAGAGCGCCAAGCGGAAATTGTTGGTGTTGGTGAGCGTGTTACTGAAGTCAAGACGTTTCTCGAAGAGCTTCAAGAAACAATCCAGACCAAACTTGATGATGGAGCTACCGGTGTTGAGGCACTCGGCAAGCTCTTGGAAACAATGGGCGAGAAGATTGATAAGAATGAGAATGTTGGTGACGATCTTAAGGAAATGTTCGAGACGATGAAGTCTGAATTTGAGGTCTCCAAGGAAGTAGTTGCTGGCGCACGTTTGGAATCTGATGAGAAGCTGCAAGAAGCTACTGAAAGCATCGCTTCCAAGATCGAAGACAAAATTGGCGAGCTGATTTCCAAGTATGATGAGTTCCAAGCCTCATTCGACGAGAAGGCTGAGACTGGAGAGACTCGCAACGCCGAGGTAGAAGCTGCCGTTATTTCTACGAAGGCTGTTTCCGAGGACCTGAAGCTCCTGATTGACACTCTGGGCACGACTGTTACCGACTCTTTGGAGAAGATGGAGGAAGCGTCCAAGACCGTCTTTGAGAGGGTTGAGGATCTCAACATGAAGTCAGACGAGAACCATGCCGATGGCAAGACCGAGCACCAGCAAACCCGCGATCAGATTTTGCAAGCTGTTACTCTTGTCGAGGGTCTACAAGGTGAAATCAAGGAGTACCAGCCACAAATTCTGGAGGCTGTCAAAGACCTTTTGTTGCTCGTGGGCCAGCACTTCGAGCACTCCAAGGCTACTGCCACGGATATCCAGGATAGAATTGTTGAGGCCAAGCCTGTTGACCAAGCTATGTTGCCTGCCATTCCCGAGAAGTACGACGATTCTGTTGTCCGTGAGCAGCTCAACAGAATTGCTGACCAACAATACGACGATTCTGGACTTCGAGAGAAGCTTGACAGATTGGAGGAGAGATACAACGACAACGCCCTGCACGAGAAACTTGAAATGCTTCTCGAACAGAACGCAACGAACTCCCAAGCTTTCGCTCAGCTTCAGAACTTGGACCGTGTCCACGAGTCTGTTGTCAAGACGGCTGCACAGATGACCGAGTTCCTCTCTGGCCAAACTCAGCGAATCACTGAAGAGAGCGATGATCGTGAACGTACCCTGCAAGATACTGCAATTGCCCTGGAGCGTAAGCTTGCTGAGAAGGATCACGTCGAGGCCTCCGTTGCAAGCTTACATGAGGAGGAAGGTAGATTGCGCGAGGGCGTTATGAGCCTCCGCACTGAGCAAGATAGTCTAATTCGCCAGAAGACGCGCTTGACCGGAGATGTTTCTTCCCTTGAGACGGCACTGCGTCTGCGAAGAGCCGAGCTGGCAGACATGGAAGCCAGAGCGGAGAGACTTGAGCGTCGCATTGTCGAGGGCGTCATGGACCACTCTCGAGTGCTGTTGATGAATAAGTCAAGCGGAAAAGATAGTATGAACCGCAAGAGAGTCAAGAAGCCCGCCGGTGGCCAAGATGGAGAAGTGGCCAAGTCTTCGCCACGACCAGCTGCAGTCAACATGGCACTCTCCACGAGGAGAAGCCTAGTGCCGACTTCGCAGAACGGAGCAGCGAGGCGTATTGCGTCTCTCAGCCAGATGACGAGCAGCCCGTCGGCAGCATCAGTGAAGAGGAGCCAGAGTGTGCGCTCACCTGCAGCTGGTGCCGCCGCGGCGATGCGAAAGCGCAGCTGGGGTGGTGCATTGAGTAAGGTATCCGACATTGAAGACAAGGAGAACATGAGCCTGCGAGAGGAGGACGAAGAATCGATCCCACCAAGCACTCCACAGGACTTGGTTCTCTTGTCGGATATCAGCCGCGAGAACTCATCGTTGCTTGGTTCATCGCTCGCCGATGATAGTGACAACGAGACGATGCGACGAACCAGCCATGGAACGACAATCGTCTCTTCATCTGACCTCTACACAGACTCAGATAATGGGTATTCCGAGTACGATGATACAGCGAGCGAGTGGACCGAGAGTGCAGTTGGGCGAAGTTCCTATGGAGGAGAGAGTATAGCTCAAGAATGAAGAAATGAGCACGAAATGGATATAAACTTGATTGTATGACTTATGGGAGAAGGAATGTTTTTGGCAATTAGCGAGTGTTTTTGGTTTTGTACTTTTTTTTGGTTTTAACTTCTGGGCAGAAGGTTTATGAATATGAATATACTAGTTTGATAATATCTTGATTAGTTTGTGACTGTGATATGTCTTTGTGGTGTGAGCCACTGACTCCTATGTTCCCATCCCACCAAACTCTGGATGTCTTTGTATACAAAAAAAAAAAAAAAAAGACTGTTCGTGGACAGCTCTCTGATGTCCTTGTAAGAAATATGCCTTTTCAACTAAAGTAAAAATCAGTAAGCAATTGTTTCTGGGCAACTACAATCACTTGCAGCTTTGCTCTACCATGGCACGAATGTTTCAATTGTCCCATACAGAGTAGCAAGCATTTAGGTGGTTTCTGTGGGCCGGTAATCCTGGCATGGTGTAATACTATTGGTCAGTTTATCCTGCCTGGGATTCGTTGCGTCGACGGCGATAGAGGCATTGTCGCGTTGTGCGGCGAAGTATTGAATATGAACGAGTAACCATGTCCAATGAGTATAGTCCGGCCGTGACTACGTTGGTTTTGATTTTGAACTGTTGATTCGTTCTAATTGTAATGATTCGCCTCGAATATGCACAATCACAAATATTACAGCCATCTGTTAGAATATAATAATAAAAGCAACAATATTTTCTTTATGACTATTACTATATAGATACTATTATAGAAAACGAAGTTATAATATAATTTCTAGATTAGAAGTCTCTAGTAAAAGTACAGCTCTATCTCTGTAGTTGTCCTGTACCAACCGCTCACTCTACCCATAGTACCGATAATGACTCCTCTATCAGGTCTGCTAAAGTTTCCTGCCCCCTTAGTTATATTTATATTGCGGGGCTCCTACATCGTTTTAGATGGTGCCATGATTTATTTTGAGGAGTAGAATGGAGGGCACATTCCGTTTCTAGCCATATTATTATAATAGTAAGCCAAAGCGCTTGGCATGAGCGGGTCAAATGCGAGCAACAAGGCTCTGCCCTGTCCGTATAATGTGGCAGCAAAGTCTCAGATACGGCGTCACCATATCCACACTCAAGGCAAACTTGCAAACAGTTGTGGTTAATCTGTAACCCGAATCCGAGCAATCAAACATGAGCCGGCATCTTACACTCGTGTTATTTGAACTGCTAACACCCCTAGTCAATATGGAAATAATTTACTAGGCTCTCTGGGCGGGCTGCCATCATTGGTAGAGACACTGTCGACAGAACAATTGTACATCGATAATGTTGCAGGCATTTAACCTGCCCAGTCTTCGGTTCTTCTATAGTAGTGCAGATAACTTTGCATTGCCCGGTTTACACTTACCCCACCGCCACTCCAGCCAAAGGTGTGGACAGGAATGAATGAGAGGGACTTCGCGGGCGTTTGAGGCTGACTATCAAATTGGCTGTGAACAAAATTGGGGAAATATATTAACCATGCCCCAAACCTTCGACCTGCTCCAAACGCTGCCCTCGATGTTGACCATCTCTTACAAAGCCTGTAACCTTTGAAGTATTTGATATCAAGGTTAGTTTAGCTGATACATCACGCTGATACTACCAAGCTAACCCAGCACAACTAACTTCAGCTTCTTTAGATTTGCCTAATTACCCTCTAGTTGCTTAACCAGGGGTGATAGATCAAGATGCTGGTTGCGTCTGGCACATTTAACCTTGCGGCTACAGTAGGGTTTTCCGTAATTGCATCATTGCTAGTGCACTTTCTTCTTTGCACGATTTCGGTACGATGGAGGTTCTTTAGAATGAAGGCCAGAGGTATGGTAGGTGACTATATGATTCGGACGTTGCCATGAGCTCGAAATATGGCATGTTATGCACGGTTGGAGTGTACTGACTGACATCTTCAACAGCCCATTATGGAGCCATATTCGCCCCTTTTCGGCCATCTTCCTTTGTTGAAAAGCCTGAGGGAAGGCTTACCAGGAGATGCTCACGCTTCTTATATATCCCTGAAAATAGCGCACAATTGGCGCAAATACTTTCCCACCGCAACGAGCTGTCCGCCATTGATCTATTTAGACGCGTGGCCCATCTTTGCTCAGCCCGTCATTATGGTCATCTCACCTGAGCTCTGCTCCCAACTCACCCAAAAAACACCTCAGCCCAGACATCCCATGTTCAAATGGGCACTAACCCCAGTGACAGATGGCATTGACTTGATATCAATGAGCGTGGCGGATCACAAAGTATGGCGCTCTCGTCTGAGCCCTGGATTTTCTCACGCAAGCCTCGTTGAAAACATACACGGCATCCTGGACGAGGTATCCATATTCGCTGAGAAATTGAAAGATACGGCAGATGCTGGCAGCCACGAATGGGGCCCCATGTTTACTCTGCACGACGGGGCCGTTGCTCTCACCTTTGACGTTATCTTGAGAGTTATCCTGTAGGTTCTCTTCAAAATTCCGAGGCACTTCTGTTTTGACTAATGAGACACTGGACAATAGAGGCATTCAGCTACATGAGCAAACCAGCCCAGGACCAATGCTCAAGGCGCTGAGAAGCTTGATTGCCTGTGTTAAGCTCAAAAGCGTCAAGAACAGTTTCGAACGACTTACTCCCGGATTCAGGCGTGTGGTATCACACAATGCTGCGACTATACGGAATATTTTGATGCCACATATACTCTTGCGATTTAACGAGGCTGTCGATTCGAAAAGCCCTAAAACCGCACTCGATTTAACTATAAAAAAGTTAAAAGAGAACGGACAGCACCTCACACCGGAGCTCATGAATATTGTCGTGGCCAATTTGAAATCCTTCTTGTTCGCTGGTCATGACACCACCGCTCAAACAATGTTAGTTTGCCCAGATGACGACTGGTACCATCCCGTTCTCCCTCAAACCCTAATTACAATACTGCTTTATCAGTATCCCTTGGCCCCTAAGTACTAATTACTATGTTAGATGTTGGTTACTCTACGAAATCAACAAATATCCCGACGTCCTTCAAAAGCTTCGTGCTGAACATGATCAAGTATTTGGTCCTGACCCAAAGGCAGCAAAGGAGATCCTACAGCAAAATCCTCATACAATAAACAAGCTGCAGTACACAACGGCAACCATCCAAGAAGTGCTGCGAATACACCCTTTGGCCAACACCTTCCGACAAGGCAGTGCCAGCTTCAATTTTTCGCTCGACGGTATCCGATACCCAACCTATGACTGCCTCATCCAAACAAACCCAACAATAACCCATATTGATCCTGACCTATGGCCTTGCCCGACGGAATTCATACCCGATCGTTTCTTGGTCCCAGTCGGCCATCATCTGCATCCTGTGGTAAACGCTTGGCGCCCATTTGAGCTTGGCACTACGAAATGCATTGGTCAGGAACTAGCCATGTGGGAACTGAAGCTCGTGTTGGTGTTAACGGTTCGGGACCTAGATTTCGACTTTAACTATGAGCTGTGGGATAGAATACAAGGCAGAGAGGAAGTAGAAGCGAAGCCGGATTCTGTCCTTGGTGAGCGCGCTTATCGGTGCGGCGATGGTATTGGAGTGGTTAAAGACAATTTGCCAGTAAGAGTAAGACTTAGATAAATAGATACTACATGCTTGCCGCACACAAACATCCTAAAACCAGGCCACCGATAGCATTACATATAGGAGACACCTTTGGCTTGGAGGCGTTGACCTGTTTCGTACGCCAATCACATTAGTGTACAGTATTTTACGCTGTCAATTTTAGCCGCCCGGGCATGGTGATATACGAGTAAACAAATGCAAGTACGAGTTGCTTCCATTCGCATCGTAACACCTTCATCACCTCTCTTTCTTTCTTTCCTTCCATGCCGTGTGCTTTCCTCTTTTAGTCCACTCACGGGACTCTGAGGGAACTGTCATGATGGCAGCAGACGAGCAGATCGTTTTGCCAACCAGAGAAGCTATCGACTCGGCTGAAAATGTCTATCACACTACGGGGCTGCAGCGCTATAATCTCTCAAGCAGACAGCGCTACAAACCCTCCATGGGAACAATTGCTCCAAATCACACAAAACATCAGTCTATAACCATGACAACTCAAATCTATTGTAATGATCTGGAAATTCAACCAGTATCTCAGTTTGTACTGATGTTTCTCTGGTGGCCTCGTTGTTAAAGCTACTACCCAGTATCAAATTGTCCGTGGGATGGAACAAGCAGACTACTTGTCTGTTGGCGAATCGGCCGCCAAATTTGATGGACTGCGTTAGATCTGTGCAGCGAGGACGGAAAGATACATACTCTTCCCGCAATTGAGACCGAAAATATTTTTACAATACTCTCCTGGAATCTGTTATGATAAGCTACGGCAACGAAGGAGGACTATGAACCATTCTGCTGACACAAACCCTCCATAACCATTCTGCGACAAAACTTGCCACAGACTATGATGGAATTGCCTTCCTATTCAATATAGCCAAAATGATAATCTTAGTAAGAGAGACTCACACCGAAGAGAGAGTAGTCGTCATCGCTGAGGTTCTCGGGGAAACGACCAACCTAACACACAGCCTAGCGGTCACATATATTCCCGAGCAGATAATATACATTCAGGGCATTATGGACGTGCTGGAGCAAAAAGTCCATGGAAAACGACAAACTGCGAGTGAGAAAATGCATAGATCTTCTGGGCGCTGAGTGCCCCAAAAGAAACCGTCAGAACAAAAAGGAAATGGATTGTTTTCGGTATCGCCAAGCAGGCAAGGTGTGCTTGTGATTTTAGTTATGGCAGAATGGTTTGATTGTGTCTTGAGATTTTGGTATTGATACCTTTTTAAAGGGCAGAGTAGTAATAGTGTAATTTATAAATACATTGAAAATCAAGTCATCGATATTTGTGTCCAATTCCATAGTAATGAAATGCCATGCGTGGTCGTAATTGGGTAGACAAGCTCTAGTTACCTGGAGGTATGTCCTCGTCACCCTTGAACGGTGTGGTCTGCCTTTCTCCCTTACATTGCTTACTGTCGATATGAAACGATCGTCATATTTAGAAAACTTGTCTAAATCTTCGGTGTGTTTGCTTTGGCGCTTCAAAAACAACAAAGACACGCAGCACATATTTCGACGCCCTTCAGTGGTGCTCCAGGCGATTGTCGTCCCTGGCGGAATTGCTGTCCTCAAAGCATGTTAAATCCTAAAAGATACTCGCATCCATGTAAATCAATCGACGGAAAGAAAACACCCTGCTCAGTATGCCAGCAGTGCTTCGCTAACCCGTCGGCAAGCTGGGAAGTTGAAGGCCCTGTACCAATTGCTCCGCTCTGAAGCAGCCCATCAAAATCGAGCGAGTCTATGCAATCAGTTGCATTAGTCGGCATGTATGGATGCTGCGGAGCAGTTCCTAGGGCTAAGAACTGTGAGCTGGAAGTGGTGTACAACATTCCTGCATCTGATGGACCGCCAACACGACGAGAGTCTAAACGGTCAAGCAAGTCCGAGTGACTGAGTTGTAGGAGCTTGGATATCTCTTGGTTTGGGTAAAGCTTGTCGACGATTGACTTGTACTGTGATAATAACTTGCACAGCTCTTGCACCGTTTCTTTGGAAGCGATGAAACGCTGACGGTGTTCTGTGTAGACGCATTGTCGTCTGGCACGCCCAGAACTGCATTGCCTGCCCGGAAGATCACCACTGCAACGACTAAGGGTCTTTAGTTGAAGGATTGAATTCGAAAATGACCGAACTGGGTACGTACATTTTCCTTCGTTGGCAATGTGTACAAGCATGCGGACTCGTAATTCTGCTCTGTTCTCGCGTCACCATCGTTGTTTTGGCTTTCAAGAATGACGGAAGAGAACCATGAACACGAAATGATGCTGTTGTGTACTTACAATGTTGGCTTTGTACTGACCGGAAAGACATTGTCTCCATTTAAGTCCGGTTATGTGCGGAGATGTGCTCCAGTCCACAGACTCCAATGATAGTTTCAGCTGAAGCCCTGTACACAAAGTCCCGATCCTTTGGAATCAATGCATAGTTGGCGATCGCCCCTTGCTTAGTGCTTGGGCTGAGAACGGCGACTAGCTCGGCAACGGTACTTATGCAGCATGTGCCTGCGCGTACAGACCAGGATTATAGGAACTAGCGGGCCGCCCAACCGGCAGCTGAGCACTTCAACTTGAAATGAGCTTGTGTCCAATAAATAAGGCATGCGGTATATTCTGCGACTGATTGGTAGTTTAGGGCCAGTACTCTGTGCGAGGTTGGAGACGCTTTCAACTATTTTAACATCGTGTGAGCTCAATGTTGCTACTGTTTTTGGCCAGATCTGCTTAGCTCGTTCACTCCCGGCTACTATTGAACATTCGAGCATATCATAATTATTACATACATCTATCAAGCAATAGGCTCTGTAACCAAAATACCAAGTCTAATAGTATGAGTGCGTAGAACAGAGTATTATACTCTAAAGAAGTCAATCATAAACGTCAATACTAGGCAATGATAGTCTCGGACGTTCTGGACAACCTAGGCTAGATGACCAATGTGAATTTCCATAGTAAAGGGCTCAACACAAAACTCAAATCAATACAGGGTCATAAAGAAGTAAATGAGAGTGGAGAGATTCTAATAATGTTATTTAAAGTTTTGCCTAGTGCTATCTTCGCTTCAAATAGCAGTGCTGTTTGGTTGCTCAGCGTCCCTTGCCAATGCAATAGCGCCTGACACCCTGTGAACCTTGGCTTGCATGAGGTTGATAGCATCTGTACCCATTACGAGACGGTGCGCATGTCCGGTTTCCTTAGACTCCGTAAAGTACTGATTCATACGTGCAGCGGCCTTTCTAGGATCGCCAATCTGTTCGCCGCTTGATTCCATCAACCGTTTCATAATCAGGTCAACAGTCGTACCAGCATAGCCTTCTGGGAGCTCTGTCTGAGGTTTCTCTGCAGCGCTACCAAAGTTTGTGCGGAGGGCTCCAGGCTCGACGATGATGACGCGAATTCCGAAATCAGTGACCTCCTGTGCGAGAGACTCTTATCTTCTCCAGTTACATTAATTAACCAGTTTGGAGTAGTAAATAACTCAGCAAACATTTCAGCAGATGGTCATGGCATGATCGCAATTGCATCAAATTATCACACTGCAGTTCATCAACCGAAGCACTCCCCCCGAGAATTTATGGTGTGAAGCATGAGTAATTTTGGATGGCCGTATCAATGGCAGCTTGCGTCAATTTTTATGTAAATTGCTCAACATTTCAACGACTCATTTGCTTGTTTTGGAATAGATAAAATAGATTATTGTTGGACGTCTTTGCTTTTCTCACTATTTGCACTACCTCATATAAAAATACCGAACTGTGCTATTGATGAAAAAGATATCGTAACGTGAGTATGAATGAACACATTAACAATTACCACAAAATCTTTTAGTTCCATGACAAGAGCGTCGCGTTGATTTGAGTAGCACTATACTAATATATAGCTGATATAAAGAGCCAATGCCTAGCTGCCGCTACTTGGAGCACTGGCAGCTCGAGAGTCTCTTGTAGGCCACTTCGGGGCAAATGACACTTTCAAAGTCCACAACAGGGTTGTCTCCAAACACCTCGTTCTTGGCCATGATATCAAAGTGATACTCGAGGCCGAAAGAGTTTTTCTTTCCTGCTGCGGCACACCACTTCTGATTACCTTCCACGGGGCAAAGATTAGTCACCATGACTATCATTGACTTGCCTTGCGCGCCTCCCTGGCCTTCATTGTTGGGGGCCTTGCCAGTAGACGTAAGCTTGTAGCATTTGCCGCAACCAGAGCCACACCAAGAACCCTGGCCAAACAAGGCTGGAGAACCCGCTGCAGTGTGCACGCCAGGAGCGATACCGAGCTGCCAGGAGTAGTTACTCTGTGAGTTGGCTGGGCCACAACCACATGCCCCTTTCTGGCCGTCAAAGTATCGCTGGCAATGGTATTAGCAAACAAAATGAAGATAGTTTGGAGCCAATTCGCTTACGGTTGTAGTAGCACGGCCCTTCAAGGCAGTACTAGAGGCGACAAAGAGTCCCATGATGGTAGCAAGCTTCATTTTTGAGGTTGATGAAACAAAAAGTTCAGAATTCGTCAGTCTATCAGTGATGGTGAACTGGGTAGTGCAATTCAGAACTTCTCTCAAATACAACATCAGCAGACCATTTCATATTTGACTATACAACAAACATCACTTCACATATTATAACTATACAGCGACAGACCGAGGCTAATCCACAAGATTACAACACAGCATTGCGGCGAGCCCCAGGAGAAGCCGTCGGAGGACTCTGAATACTGTTTTTCTTTCAGTAAACGTACGAGTTTTGTTGTTTGGCTAAATTGAAGATTGCGGAGGATGACGCTCCGAAGAGCTGAAGTTATCTGCCGTTAATTACCCCAATAAAAGTGTGAATTGTTACCACGAGCGGCTTACTGCGGGTCGATGATGCAACGGTAGCGGTGGAGTTGGCTCGAAAGGGAATGTGAATTGGTCTGGCATAAACAAGATCACTGTAGATGAGCGATTAGCGTGTTACCCCACAGCTTCCTTGATTTGATCTCCAGGTTCCTGCGTCATCCAACGGCAAGGCCGAGCTGTAGAGGGAGATCCCGATCTGCACATGTAGGCGTCCAGTGCGTACCATCCGGAGGGAGACCTTCCGAAGGCATGACGACGCTACGGCTGTGTTAGATAGAAGCACCTTCATGAATTAATTACGTCGCCAAATATCACCTCCGAGGTCAGCAATCGATGGTGTTTGTTCTTCGCTACAATCGGCCTTGTTAACTCCGCCGTGCTTTGGTTTAAAACTACATGTTTTGCTCTCTTGGAGTGCGAATAGGCTTAATGTGACCAGGCAGTAACCAACTACGAAAGCCCTGTACAACCACAGCACTTTTACCTCTTGCAATCACTCAGCTGCGTACCTACCAACATGCGATTGACTCATGTTCTCACTTGCGCAAGCGCTTTACAAGCCCTCGGTAGCCTTGCAATGCCAACCTCCGAGACTGCATCCTTGGAGACCCGTGCTGACGGACCGGGTCACCCTTATATGTGTGATGGCAAGTATCATACTGAAAGCACCAAGAAAGCGCTTCTGGCCAACGGAGCAACGCTTCATGATATCGCCACGACAATGTTAGAGACGTGAGTACTGCTCCTTGGCCGTTTGCCTGCCCCCTCGGACTTGTCAACTAATAGCTCGCTAGCGGCTGTGCGCTCTCCGGTACAGCTTATCCCTTCGGCGACAAGCAGCCAAATGGAGCGCCCAAAACGGGCGACTCAGCAAACTTCGGCTTGTTCAAGAACAATTGGTACATGCTACGAGTGTACTGCACTCGCTTCAAAGGGCAGTCTGAGTCACAATGGAAGAATGGTGCAGTTCTTAACAACAACCCAAAGGCTGCTATTCAATGCCAGCAGGAGATGATTGCTAAGCTCGGTCGTACGAAATTTTATGTTGGTCAGCGAGGTGTTGGAGGCGCTACCGGTGGCCACGACTACGGACGCGCTGTCGAGTACATTTACAACTACTTGAAAGCCGGCCACAGCAAGGATAACATGGCTACATTTTACAACCTTCATGCGGTCTAATGGCCGAAAGAGTTTTTTGTTTGCTTTCCGAGTCGGCTGCGCTAGTTTAGTTCTGCGATATGTCTTCTGTACCCAGTCAAAGTATTATTTTACTCAAGTAATATTTCCACACGCGTATAAAATGATGCTTGTAATAGGGACAAACCAACTGAATCATAATTTTTTATAGGGCAGCCACCAGAACCTCGCTGAATTGTAGTGCTTGTGCCCTGTAAATGCAGGGGGGGGGGGGGGGGGGGGGGGCTGGTTCTATTTAGTGGTCTACTATAAACCTGAAAAAGAATATATAGAGGCTTGATAAAATCGGCCAGCCAATTGGAGCTTCTATAAGTAAATATATCTAAGATAGTATTAGTATTACAAGAAGTTATACAGTATAATGCTTGTAGTTTAATTAGATTATAATGTCTAGTTAGGGTCTTACAGTTGCTTAAACTGAGCATTTATTATATCTAGAATAAGCTATATAAAGAGGGAGTTTTCCCCATTTAGACAGAATAAACTACGGGCATTTTCATCCCTTTTCCTCTCTCTCTCTCTCTCTGTTACGGCTATAGAGGGCACTCCCCTATTGTGCGGCTCAGATCACCCAGCCAAGGTGGGTCGCGCGATGCACATGGGGCGGAGCTCACCTAGCTCACACCAAGTCGCTCGACTGGTCGGGCGGCGGAACAAAATGCGCATTTTTAGCGCAACCCCACCAATTGACCACCACACGTTACTCTGATACTTGACGCGTCACAACACCACGGCATTCAAACGCCAACAAGGAAAAAGAAATGGCGGACAACAATGGTATGCTTGCCGAACAGGAACTGTCTCCGCTTGAGCAAGAGGTATTAGACGAATACGATAAACTCTCTACAAACATGAAAACGGTACGCGGCGCAGCGAAGCAAATCAAGGCGGACAAGTATAGTGTATAGTTTGGCTAATGGCATACATGCAGTTGGCGACGTCGCTGGACAATTTGGCCTCGAACCCGACGACAGATATCCTCGATGGACTGCGCGACCTGGAGCGAAAGACGAGCCTGGCATTTACGTTGTTGAAGGCGAGTGTGTATAGTATTGTGTTGCAGCAGGAGATTGATTGGGGGGGTGGTGCAGAAGGCGACGGAGATGCTTCGAGGCAAGAATAGCGACGTTACGACAATCTACGATGTACATGATACCCAAATATATGCAATTATTAAGGACGAATGGAACGAAACAGCCAAGAATTTACACAGTCGCCGTTTGTAACGAGATGTACAAGTATTATTACAAATCTATGCAACACAACAGATAAGAAAAGTTGGCAAGAGCTTTTCCCGACTCTTTGGCTTTTTTTTTTGTTTTGCGTCCGCTCTCTAATATACAGATCCTCCGTAGTAGACCTTTCTGGCGTCGACGAGCTTCTTTCCTCGGCCGATAGCAATTTCCTCCGGGTCCGGCTGGTTCAACAGCGCGTAATAAGCTGCCTTGACAGAGTTCATGGGGTTCTTAGATCGGGGTATGCGAGCGGCGATGTCGTGCAGGCCGGAGGCACGGCACATCTCGAAGATGCGGTGAGGGCAGCGAAGGCCAAAGCCTGTGGCATGTTAGTTTGCATGCTATGAAACGAGGGCAAATAAGATCAGAACGTACCAGGAGGTCGGGTGAAGAGTTCGACGACTGTGCCAGATACCTTGGAGCTGACGTTGCCGTATATGGTTCTGTTTTCGTAGCGACGTATGGGCTTCATGTTGCGGATGGCGAGGAATCGTGCTGTCTCAGCTGCGATTTGGGGATCAGTAGCTTTGGCGATACCGAGACCCAGGCGGCCGTTCCCGTTGCCTGCAATTGCGACAATGGACGAGCTGCGGACCTTGCCTAGACGCGTTTGGTTGGATACGCTGCGCGTGACGAGGACCTTGCAGTAGAGGGACTGGATGTCTTTGAGAGTCATGCCCGTCAGTCGCTTGATTTCTTGGTATCGACCGTCGTCATCTCGTCCCATATCTTCAGGGTCGGCTGATGTCTTGTACAGGCCCTCGACTCCGGGGACCTTGCCCAACTCAGCTGCTTCGGCCGATGCTGCACGGATTTCGCCAGCTGGGGTTCCCTCGAGTAGATCGACGTTGGTAGGTTCGATCTCGTTAGGGTCCTCAGTCTCCGCGATCTTGTCCAATTCGGCCTTCCAAGCAGCGTCTACGGCCTCCTCGAGCTTCAGTGCCTGCGCTCTTGTGAGTAGATCAGAACCCTTGGAATTGGCGTCTGGCTTTGCGTCATCTTCCTTTTCAAGGTATCTCTCAAGGAGTTCGGGGTCCTTCTCAAACTCGGCAAACTCCTCCTCGGTCAAGTCAATCATCTCTTGGCCATTGCTCTCGTGAACTCGTTTCAGAGCGCGAAGCATAGCTCTGGACAACTGATCTCTCGTCTTCTTGCTCGTAATTTTGGAAAACTTTTCGCCATATTCGTCGGTGAATTCGCTGAGCGTTGGCCAGTGCATCTCCGAAGGTTGACCCTTTACCTCAGGCTTCAGGTCATATCTGGGATCCAGTTTCGTGTAGTCTTCAACGTATGTCGGTCGGTAGGGGTCGTCACGTAGTCGACCCTGCAGAATAATATCGTCGGGGTTGACGGCGGCTTCGCCTGCCTTGAGCGACTCTATTTGCTCGGGGGTGTATTTCGACTTTAGCTGCTCGAGCTCCTCCTTGGTGTACTCAGGAAAGCTCTCCTTCCTGTAACCTTCCAGCTTCTTGGGGTTTGTTAATCCCAATTCCTCAGCTTTGACATTGCGAAACCGCGGCCGTCTATTCGCCTTGGCTGTTGACGTGTGGAATTGCTGTTGGCAGGAAATGCTGGGTGCGGCTGTTGCGCGAGTCGACGCAAGGCACTTGCCTACGAGGCTTCGCGCCGGACGTGCAACGCTCATGGCCAATTATGCAACCCGGAAAGGAGCAGTTCGGTGCTCGTTCTGGGAACAATTGAATTGTGGCCGCGCGAGGAGCTGATGGTGAGGTGGCTCTGCTTGTCGCTGGTGTCGTGAAGTGCCTGTCCAGAAGTTTTTTGGCCTCCCAAGTGATGCGTTCCCTAATTCAGATGGGGCCAAGCCACAAGTGCCTGAAAACTTAGGGGAAAGCTGCTTAGTCAAGTTCACCAGCCCCAGGCGCCACACTTGCCTAAAAGGGCAACCGTCTCAGAGTAGAGATAATTACAAGGCAGACGACAGTAGCAGTGCAGGACATTCATTGCATTTTGCGATGCGTGAATTTGAAGACTAGAAGAAAATGGATGAAAGGGCTTCTTATTTAGTTTTTAATTTTGAGTTCAGTGTTTTGCGTGGCTTTCATGTCCTACAAGCCCTCCCAATGCAGACAATGATGAAGATGAGACATGTGTTGAAGAAATTTAACTATACGACTCTAAATTTTAAACGCCTGCCGAGATAAAACAAGAAAACAATAGCAAGAAGCATATTCATTTATTAGATGCCCTTCACAATCTGAGTAACCGCCTCTTCCAGCTGCCTCTCCGCCCGAGAGAGCTGCTCTCTGCGCTCGCGAGACCATTCACGGTTCTCCGACAGCATGTCCTCAGCAGCGAGAACCAACTTTTGGACCTCTGCAGGACCTACACTTCCAGAGCTCGTGCGCGTTTTAACAAAGCCCTCGGGATCAAGAGCAAGATGTAACTCTTCTGTCGACATCTCAATCTCAGTATTGTCCAGCACATCCAAACTTGCCTGTCGGATAAGCTCTGGGGTCACTTGTGAGCGAGGGATGCCATTGTCAATAGAGTGGCGTACTACACGTCTAACTACCGAGTAAGCTTCTCGGATGGAAAGACCGTGGTTCTGCATAAGCGTATCAGACAAGTTGCTGGTGGTACACCAGGTGTTGGCGAAGACTTGCTTGATGCGTTCGTCATTGAACTCGATAGCGTCAACAACGAGGCAAGCGAGCTCCAACATGTCTGAAGTAGTCTCAATAGAGGATTGAAGGTGGGCTGGAGCACCGTGAACCTTTTGGTCACCAGTACCTTCTCCACGGAATGTTGAGAGTGTGGAAGCCAACCAACTGGTAGCGGGTCCGGCAGCGCACTTAATGACTTCAAGGGTGACGGGATTGCGCTTCTGTGGGAAAATGCTACTCGTTGCGCAATATGATTCTGGTAGCTGGATGTAGCCAAACTCTGAGGTTGCCCAGATGTGCATGTCCGTGGCGAAGTCATTCAAGTGGTACATGACGAACGACAAGGCAGCAACGATATCAGCAGCGTAGTCGGCATCTCTGCCCAACAGAGAGTTGTGAATGGGACTGTCAAAGCCCAGGAGCTGAGTAGTGCGTTGACGTTCAATGCGAAGGCCAGTGCCACTGCGACCGACAGTACCAAGAGGGTTGCGGTTGACACGGCGGTAGGCTTCCTGGCAGCGCTCAAAGTCCTCTTGTAACTTGGCAGCAAAGGCCAAGAGGTAATGTCCAAAGTTGCCAGGTTGTGCTTGTTGCATATGGGTATAGTAGGGTACGAGGCGGTTGGAGTGCTTCTTGGCGGCATTGACGAGACAAGCTTGGAACTCTTGAATGCGGTCCATGGCATCAAGCAACAGGTCTCGATGGTACATGCGACCAGCAGTCGCACGCTGGTCAATGCGGCTACGAGCTGTGTGTAATGCTCCTGCAACGCGATCACCGTGCTTCTGGGATAGGGCCCCTTCCACCTGGAAGAGCAAACTCTCCTTGAAAGGGTCAATGGGAAGACGCTGGTAGCCTTGTTCACGGATGTCCTGAAGAGTTGGCAACAGCTTCTGACCGACATCACGGTCAACAGTACCTTGCTCAACAAGCATAACAACGTGAGCAAGATCAATCCAGCAGAAATGAGAAAATTGCTTGAATTCTTGCTTTTGAGCGGGCCAGAGGTAATACAGCTGAGCTGGTGTGCTCTTGATGCCGTTCATGCTTATGTTGGCACTAGCCACTTGAGCTGCCATGTTTGTTTGTGATTGTGATATAAAAGGGAATGTAAAATTAAATTTGGAGAAATAGACTGGGTTATGGGTGAAGGACAGGAATTTGATCAAGGTTGAATCTGATTCTGGTCACACAAATGATGTACGTTGAGGACTTCGACCGACTTTTAAACTCGGTCCGCCCACAGTAATTCTGAACTGCCACGTAAGTCCGACATGATCGTCCTAATTGTCCCTTGTCAATGCAGACGATGTTTGCTTCAAACTTTTGAATGTGTGGCCCAAACGACGCTGCAACATAGGCCCGGGACATCCCTCAAAGAAGCCATGGATGGCAGTGATTGGCCCAAGTCTGCTCACCATCGCAACGTAGAGCTGGTCCACAGCAGTATCCACAGACCCTCAACACGAGCTATACTAGGAAGTTGATTCCAAGTTCATCATGATACTCCATATTACGCTCAATTACAGCAAGGGCCTGAGGTGGAAGTGAGTGGAGTGCCACCGGAAGTGACTGAACACCATCGCGGCCGACGTCGACTCGCCTTATTAAAATCATAAATCAAATTTATACTTGCATTCGCAAAATATACATCAATAAATCACTGAAGACTGTCGAAATATCAATCTAGAAGCGAAAGTGCAGTGGTAACTGCCGATTCAATGGCTTAGAAGCCACCAAGCCACTGCCGGATTCCGCTTCATGGCAAACACAAGATTCTGCGAGGTCCGATGCAGATCCCAGTAGCACTGCCGTGGAAGGATCACTCAAAATGCAAAATAATGTAGCATGGATCTAGCTACATACGTGTAATCAATTAGAACTAGAGTAATCCTTGGCCAAGGAAGTCCCTCTGCTTCAATCCGGAGCACAAGCCGTACATGGATCAAGGTCAACTCCAGAAATATCGCCGCGCGTATTCGTGAGTCAAAAAAAAAAAGCTTTGTGACCGTAGCTTCAAATCTGAATCAGGAGATTTTAACTTAAAATTTAACATTTGATGAAACGGTTGCTACAGCGCCCTTGGCTAGGGTCTTGGCCATCCACTCACCTCCGGTCAGGTCAACGTAACCTGTTACTACCGACGGAACGCGGGACGAAACACGCAATCAACTGATGGAAGATTTATTGCAGCGAGTTAACTTTGTAACAATGTACTGTACATGCAGCAACCTTGGACTCATCACCAGTCGAACTACACGTGCGGTCGACGTTCAAGGTGGATACATATGTAGTATTACGAATAAAGAGGGCCCTAGCGCTTTGAAACCGCTCTCAAGGTGCCAGATTGATATGATTTCTTGTCGATCTGCATAATCAGTGTTGTGGACGATGGACAATGCCAAGCCTCGACATTTGGTAGTATGAGCACGTCGTGGATGGTCTCCGTCGAGCTGAGCCGGTAGTGTTTCCGTAAGCTTGGCAGCAGGCATAGCCGCCTTGTCCTCACCAGTCACCTACACGGATTCTTACCCGTGGCATGACGCTTTGCCTATTATTGCAGGTGCTTGTTATACCAAGCCACCGATTGAGGCTCTGCTGCTGTTCACACCGTGACGAACCACGCAGCTTGAAATGGAAACAAGCAGCTGAATGTATCATTCATGCACCACCTGCATGCTCCCTCGCATAAGTCAGATGTCTATTAATAATAAAACGGCCATCTTCCGCCACAACTTGTCTACAATGGAACAGGAAGCTCGCTTCTGCAGTAAGGTTTTCGATGCGACTCTAACGAGTGGGCCAGCCGGGAGATGCACTGAGTCGCTTTGTTCGTTGTTTTTGGGAGTAGTTATTTTCAAGCTTATTTTGGCATCAGATAAAAAGGACCACCCTACGGAGTACACTGAGTGGGTAAGCTTATGTGTTTGAGTGGGTTGCGATCATCCTGTCGGGTTCGGTACATGGATCTCGCAGCAGAGCCTCCCAGAGCGAACAGCTCGCCCAGCTGCATTGTTAGACTCCGGTGTCAGAGTTTTTGACTAGGTGGCTAAGAACTAGCTTACGGGAATCGCACCGCTGTTTTTGCCACGAATCGCAGCCTTGTCCTCAATTGCTTGTCCATCATGGCTCACAGCCATGTTTGGCCCAGCCTGTCAAAATCGACGGGGGCAGAAATTGGCTTGATCGGGACCGGCACAATTTCCGGATTGTTAGGCAAGGATCGCGCTTGATGACGAGATTACAGCCAATCTAATTGCTTCCGACAAAGAAAAATCATTAGAGCATGGGAACTACGGAGTAAACCATCAAGGAAGGGTTACGGCTACTCCGCTGCTAGTCACCAACTTAAAGTTTAAATTCTCACGCACAGACAAACATTTGGTGCCTGCTCCAGTATTATTAGACCGCAGTGCCAAGCTTCCATTGTAGCCATTTAGAGTAGCTGCGCAAGTTACTAGCAATGTCGCAATCCCTTGACTATCGTATGTGGGAGAGTCGCAGAGCAACTCCCGGCTACAACAAACCCCGGACCAGCCAAGATCAATACGGTGACAATGAAGTAACTCAGTAACCCTTTGAGTTTTGGATGCTTGGATGTTGTGCCGTTTGAGGAGTTGATTTTCTACTCTTAGAAACAACAACCGTAAGACCCATTCGCGAATTACCACAATCATTTGCATATGAATCAATCAATGAAACTGACTGATCGTCGGTCATTAACTGGGCCTCGTAGGCAAGCTACGTAATTTAGCTCATCGTGAAGTTGTATCGGGATGGGGCGTCGCAGGATCTCGGCAGTGTGTGCCCAATGCAGAAGGGGGAAACACGTACATGCCTAAGATGAGCGAGGAAAAGATTTTTTTCTCTCATGCTTCTCTCTAAGCACTGGCTTGTTAGCATCCTTGTCACTATGCTTGCGCCCCCAAGCTGCTGGGTCTTCTCAAATAAGCACATGCCTCATTCAGTAGACCGCGATGATGCACAGCCAGGGAGCGGATAACTTCATTCCCACGGCCCACAGTGCGGGAACTAAAAATTCGTAATATCAACATTGATCGACCTAAAGGTACTTTTGTTGTCATCTTTAAGGGCAACAAAAGCTGCAGACAACGAAGCGTAAGTGGAAAACCTACCCACTCACTGTGGAAGACCGTTGCATCGCTCCATTGTTGTGACTGTAAGTACATCAGGCAAATGTTCGACCGAGGAATTATATTGTTTGAACGCATTCGATCCACTTGTTGTCTAGCATTACTGTCGACGAACCCATTCTCTTGCAGATGGAATCCATGCTCTCAAATGACCTGTATGAGTCGCTTGAGCAAGCAACTTCTGCTGTTCTTTGCGTGTCCCAACATCGCCGAATAGCCCGGAGGTATCATTTAACATAAAAGTACAATACTTATCTCGTCTGAAATCAGGGCCAGTGATAACACAGACAAGACATCCCCGTTGATTCCCGTCATTTCCCTTCATACAGCACTGTCTAGGAGCCCTTGCTCCTCAACACACATTGCCACCCATTACCTTGCTCTACACCTCCCCTAGCAATAATGGCAGAAAACAAGAAGAACTTGTTTTCCAAAGCCGGGCAAGGCATGGTAAACACTGCCAAGTTCTTATGGAGCTGGACCATCATCTACAAGAGTCGCAACTCCCCCCAAGACAGCATATACGCTGATGTTTGGAAGACGCCTGTTGACGAAGAGTTCGTCCAAGCTTTGCTCCAGAAGCTGTTTCCAGACATTCCTCATGAGTCCTTGCCTACTGAAGAAGAGGAAATTCGTCGGCTGGTTAGAGAAAATCTGCCATCTCTCCCAAATGACAAGGAGGATGATCGAGGTTCACTCTCTTCGGATGGGGCGACCATTGACGCCACCAAGTGTGGCGAGCAGAGAGACAAACAACTCTCAGAAATCACTGAAGAGAACTGGGAGTCAACACCTACTGAGCTGAAAAATCTCCTCGCCGCCATGAACATTCGCAACGCAGAAAGGAAGCTTGAACTAATGCAGCAAGACAACTTCCACTGCAAGTCTGGCAAAGGCAGCATGTATCGCTCCATCTCAGGCACCAACAAGACATTCAGAATGTACAGAGATGGATTCAAAGCTGCCGTCAGCAAAAGAGAACAGTACTTTGTTCACTTCCTCTTCATCTTCCTTACCGTTTGCGCCACATATCCTGACGTGGCTGCCGGGTTCCTGGGTGAAAGATCGTACAATCAGCGTTCTATTGGAGGACGCATCGTCACTCTGAGTCAGCTATTCTTCATCTGGCGCTACCCGAACCATTCTGCATGGCTCATCTTCAACTGGAGTCTGGAGAGATTACTTGGCGCCTTTGCCGGCAGTACCGTGTACGCCCTGGCCGCGGTGGTGCCCGCCATTCACCGCGCCTACTCTACCAACTGGTTCAGAATCATGATGCTGGCCATTTCACTTTGCTGGCAACTCACTGTGCAGTTTGCGCCCGCGGCCCGCGATTATGCCGTCAGGTTGTTGAATCGTCGACAAATGGCGGCCATGCGTTCTCAACCTGAGACAGGCGCCATTGACTGGGAGGTAAGCGACCAAGCTATTAAGCACGAACTGCAGACACTCAAACGATACAATACCAAACATGTCGTTACGAACAAACAACCCGCATCGTGGGAGCAAGTTCCTATCCGAGCTCGAATCGAGCGCTACATTCAATTTACAAGCGGCTTCAAGCTCGGCCGCCCTGCTGACCAACTGGTCGGTCTCCTCAAGGATGACCTGGAGGGAATAATCGAGACTTACGAAGATTACCACTCCACTGCCCCTAAATCAGAGGACAAAGAAGCAATTGATGCTGGCCACGTGGAGCCCCGAACTCCCAAGTTCCTCCTCGTCGTCTTTGATCTCTGCATCTTCACCTATGTTTGCTATTCTTTCTTCCCTCAGCCATTTACTTTCAACACTGTCGTGGCATACGGTACTGTTGTGAGTATCAAGCAGACCATTATTGCCTTCAAGCGTTACCAGACGCCCAAGAGTGCTCGACGGGTGTTTACCAACATGGTGTCCATCAACATCATTGGCATGTTGCTTGTGTCTACACCAGTGACGGTGGACCGACATGTGTTGGACAATGACAGAAACTTCATTCTGCTTACAATCTCGATGGTGCTTGCAACGATTTTCCTTGCTGAACCAATTGCACCCCTGATGCTCAAGCTTGTCGAGGGCATCGTGGCTGGGTGGAATAAATTGTCAACCAAGCTGACACCTAAGGAGAAAGAAACAAACGAATCGGATGCGTGTGGCTCAGTGACTTCGTCGTCGACGGAGCGTGAGTCGGTCAAGTTCAACGAGAAGAGTCAGAAATAACAATGAATCAAAGCAAGTTGTGGATTATAGAAATTGGAATTTAGCAGCGCACATGGATAGACAAAACAGTAGCTTGAATATTGAATTTTGCTTTTGAAATATGCAAACCGGCATTATTAGTCGTGATTGGCGCTGACATTTGGCGCTGACATTTGGCGCTCAACACCATCACTAAATTTGGTGATGTTCGGGACATAAATATTTGGCACCGAAACTTCGCAAAGACAACCGCCCCAGCTTAACAGCGGCTAAAAATATTTATTAGCTCTTCGGGCGTTAATCCATGACATTGTTCATGTGTCTCATCCCTTGTCTCAGACCACAAAGCTCACCATCAAACCTCGACGTTTGGTGTTTCATATTGATGCCCCAACGCTAAACCACCACGTAAAAGTGCAGTGTTCCTTTTCATCTGAGGCAATCCCATTCCCTTATTCTTCGACTTTTTGACAACGCAATATTTTTAAGACCGATTAAAAAAAATATACACCATTCGCGACGAACTATTCCCCTGGCCATCTTTATCTCCTTCGTGAAAGGCTTGCAACAAGTACAAAGATCTACATCAATTACACAACGTCAAAATGGGCAAATTCGACTTTTTCAAATCCATCGGCGCGACAAAGCAGGCCGTCGCCGTCCTGAACGATCAACCACAGCTCTTCACAACCATGATCCTTGTCATCGTAGGCTTGAGTTTGGAGGCTGGACTGCTTGCTCTCATCCACTTCATGACGTTGAAGCCTTCGCAAAAGAAGAAGAAGGCTAAACCTGGCAAAAATGGCGGTGCGAAGGATACGGCAAAACCACGAGGCGACAACCCGAGACGATAGATGAACAGGATGTGGGAGAACGGAATCATACACAAAGGAATGGAGACGGAAGCATGAATAGTGTTCATTGTATGAAGTTGTCCTGGTGACGACTGGATATTACTTATAGACAGCATTGGTATAGCGTTCATTTACGTTGCATTTTTCAACGAAATTATTTGTCTGTGCCTTCTTCAGATCAATAAGTCAGTTCCATCATTTCAATCGGTATGCTGGACTGTGTCAGGTAGAACCTAGGTTGTGGAAAAGATGGCACATTATGCAAGTCATACGTAGGTGGCCAAATATCCGAGGACGCAGGCTGGGTATGTCTCAAATCGGTAGAGTAAACTACATCAAGATCCGAGAGTGACATCAAGCGAGTATCCACTGGCACGTCCGGAATAACATTTGAGTCCTCTTCCATTTCTTCAACACAGAGTTGATCCTCTTCACTCGCATCATCTTGATGAGAGAGAAATTGATCAATGTATCGAGACGAAGTAGGCGACAGACTGAACGTGTCCGTAACTGTGCCCACCGCCGGCCTCACCTTTGTTTGGGAGACTTTGGCAATCTTCAACTTGGCGAGCATCAGGTTCCATGTGTGTACCTCAATACCTTGACGTAGATAAGGGGTGTTTGGGTTCCGTTCTTCAGATCCTAGAGGAGAGTTTTCATCTTCAAAATGGGACTTGAGAGATTCAATTTTACGTCGGAGACTCGGCGACTCGGCTCTTGCCATATAAGCCAACGAAGTTGCGACCACAGATACAAGAGGAGCCCGTTGATAAACTGCCTAAAAGCTGTGAATTAGCCATTAGAAGTCGGTTACATGCAAAGCGAAGAAACAAACCTTCAGAAATGGCATGTTGAAGACACCAGGGACTATACTTGCGAGGGATGCCTCGCTCTCTAGCACTTGGACGCGGCGCATCTTCGATGGACCACCAACGAATGTGGCCAAAGAGGCTTGGAAAATGTCCATTATTTTTTCGTTTTCCATTGCACTTGATACAATGTCTCGTCTGTCTTGTAAGGATTGTGCGAGCCAGTGTTGCTTTACGTCCAAGATGAAGCTGTCAATGGCTTCTTGATCCACCGTGTCTAAGTCCTGGTAGAAGCCACCGTTGCTTTCGCCCTCGGCCGACTGATCTAACTTAGATCTTTTTATTCCACTGTCAAGTAAACCATCGTGGGAGTTTGAGATTCGTCGCTGCTTCCGTTTCTCCGGGGTCTGCATTCTTCGAATATGCACACAGCATGTTGCCAACTTAAAATCTGCACTCAGGGTTGCCGACGGAGCAACAATAGACGAAGACAAATCTGCGTGTTGTATTGTAAATGTAAGCTCAGATGCAAGTATGGTCGACAAGCCACCGCAATATCGAACCCGCAGGCCAAGCCGTGGCCAAACCTATATCGCGAGAGCGTTCAGTTCGAGAGTATTTCATTTTACAAGATCAGGCCAATCAACTTACGTTGCATTCCTGAACCCAATTGATGACTTGAGAAACAATTTCTTTCCCGCAGACGAACTCGTCATCTATCAGCACGGATATCTTCATGCGACAACAGCTGTTGCGCGCAATCCACAACTGCTCGCTATTGGCTAACGGGAATGACGCTTCCTGCTTGAGCCGAGCAGCCAAATTCTCCGAAGTAAACATTTCAATGTTTCCCTTTACCTCTGCTTCTAGGTTAACTTCTCTCATTCTGAGACGCGCGCGAGGCAGCGACTTAGCAATTAGCGGCATCACTGCAAACACTCTGCTGAATAGACATTTGATGATATTGCCGAAGACTATCCCCGCACCGAGTTGCAGGCAGAATAAAAGATCTTAAGTTCTATTATCCTAGAAAATGAAGATGGGGAGGCGAAAAAAAAGGAAAACCAGAGCAAACAGGCCGAAGTGGTTTGGACAGCTGTCTTGGAGTGCCATGCTAACCCTCATATAGGTCGTTCCTTCCCTGAACGACAGTGGCACATGTGCCGATATCGTCAGCAAAGATAAATCTCTCGTCTCGTTTCTCGGTCTATTTGGCCCTAAAAAGGGTATGCCCAGTCACATATATGCTGCATAACTTCAGTGACGATGGCTTCTCAATAACAATATTGTACGCAATTCTTCTGGTGGTGGCTAATGCAGGTCTATGTATGCCAGGCCCTCAACACGTAGGCAGCTCGCTAAATCACAATAATAGATCGCCAAATAATCATGTGTCTTCTTCCCTCCTTTAATGGATAGGCAATTCAATATCCAGGGTGTGTTCTATATTTCGATTCATCATTTCGCGAACCAAGGGAACTTCTTCTTGGTCGGCTCGAAAGCGCCAGCATTCGGACTCTCCACTTGTAAACTTCGCTGATATATCTCCTAATATGATGTTAGTCACCTAATCTAGTAGGGTTCGAAAAGCGTTAAAGCAGCATACCTCTTCGTCTGTTGGGATACGGCAGTTCAGGATAAGTTGACGAACTGCCGCATTAGTAGTGAGGTTAGGATATGCGGTGCCTTGGCTGCGCATTAGCGGCAACAACACCTCTCCGAGAACCTCGAATTTCTTCCAATTAATACGATCGCCATTAGGACCAACAAATGTCTTGCTGCCTTCTTCTGCTGATACCAGATCGCGGAGATGAAGTGGAATAAAAGGGATGCGCGGCAGTGGTGAGTTCTCCCAGGCAAGTCGGTAGGCAAAATGGCTCTTCTGAGTGCCCATGAGAATAACTGCGCGAGCAAATCGTTTTTGAACGTCTGGTGAAACCAGCGCCCTGGTCTGAGACAGCCGATGAACCGCTGTGCCATTAATTCCAGCCAGCACAGCAGCCAACCCGTTGTAGTTATTTGCTTGGCGAAGTTTGAGAGCAATATTCATAAACTTCTCCAGCATCTGCGCTCGGTGCTTTGGCTTGTCTCGGAGGAGAATGAGATTTGCCACCCATTTCGCGATATGGTTGAAGTGATTGATCATACGGTTGACATTTCTAAGACTCTTGGCCTTTTCCTTTTGCGAAGAATTCAAGCTGACGTGACGAACGAAGTCTCGCACTCGGATTGATGAAAACATGATCCAGTCTATGCGTGTCATCTCATCGGAGATATCATCATCAGAAATGTCCATAAAGGTGTGGTATCGGTCCTTGTCCATGGGTACATCATCAGTCGGCTCTAGTCGCGCTGCCTCTCGCTCATACTCGTCGTGTGAATGAAACTGGATGGACCTCGTCGCACCACCATTCGAAAAGCCCTGATCACTGCCGTCATCGGAGTCTCCGTCGACTCTGAGAGAGCCTAGACTACTTGCAATGTCACCAAAGTCTTTGTGGTTCTTTTCGCTGATGATCTCGTCAGCATCATCATCAGCAGTGGCCCATCCTGTGTCATCATCCTCTGTAACGTGTCGCTGGAGACTTCGCCTCATTTGTTGTGAAGCGATGGAGAAGATTGGTTCTGTCGATAAGTTGTTGACGAACTCGACCAGTTTCCTCCTCTTTGACACTTTTGAAAAGTCACCTGGATATAACGAGACCCATTTTGCAATAATTTCGATCATTCGTAACTGCGTCGCTGTTTTAGACAGATAATGAGCCGACTTATCGTGCCGGACACGCTCAAGGCGGAGTAGAATAGCGTCGAACAAATCTCCCGGGGTAGCAAACTTTCGATAGAGGCAGAGGAAGATGTCTGAGAAGTTGTTATCGGACCTAGAGAGTCTCAATGCCAATAAGCGGTCCACCAAGTCGTCAAATGGTACTCCTGTAACCTTTGGTTGCCTGTCCATAACGGTGTCTTCATTTCGCTGCAAGATTGGGATGTCGTCAGAGTATCTGTGAGATTCGGCATCTGACTCTTCTACATCTAGGAAGTAATCTGTTCCTGGCTTGTCTGAGGAAAGATAGCCCAACCTAGGACTGCGTGAAGCTCGCGTGCGATAACTATCAGTATTCGATTGGTTGGGCAATGGTCGTAATGCAGATAGCTCGGAGCTGGCGCGACTGTGCTTGCTGTGTTGACTAATTGGTCGCCCACCAGAAGTATCTGGGGCTTCTAGATTAATGGCTGATTGGGCTCTCCTGCGCGATATCATCTCGCCTTGTTCTTCTGATCCTGGCGTCAGAAAATGTTACTTCATGCTGATCTGATCTTGTGATGACACTTACCCCTTCGATGGCTGACAGCAGCCTTAAGGATCGACTGTAGACAGGCCCGAGCTACCTCTGGCTGATCTTTTGATATCTTGTAGGTAGCGAGGCACTGCTTAAAATATCGGTGTTTCGCCATGTTGTCAACATCTACATCCCAGTCATCTTCGGGTATGTCGCATTTGTTGGCAACTAGGATGGCGGGAACGTTCGGGTTTGTCAAAGCAGCTACATAATCGATCAGCGTCATATTTCAATGGCAGCCAACTATTGGCAGCAAGAGCAATGCGAGGCGTCCATACTCATGGCTTGAGGTAGAAATCGAATGGAATCCGGATTGGTAACATCATACAGGATGAGCGCGGCGTCAATACGAGGCACAATGTGGCCGTTAATCTGCTTTGGCCATTGAATCGGTTGCGAGGCGTTGAGGTCAAAGTGTTCGAGGTCCAGCTCGAAAAGAGTAATCGTATGCGTTACATTGTCCACGACCATTCGGACCGTGGATGTGTGTCCGGTAGGGCGCCGCGCTAGTCCTAGAACACGGTAGATGAAAGAGGATTTTCCAACACCATTGGCGCCTAGAACGGCGATGCTGTAACTTTCCATAGTGGTGACTGACTGCGTCTGGATGGCAGAAGTTGCCGTTAGCATGGATGCAGCTAGAAGCATAATGGCAGGTGGAGGGTTGGTGCGACTATAGACTGCGACTTCATGTGAAAGCAAGCTGCGGAATCAATAAGATATTGAAGCCCATCAGCTCTAAGGTGTGTCTACGGTGAAACGCTCATGATGCGAGTAGGATGGTGTTGGTGGGTGTGGTTGCAGCATAGCCATGATTACTGTCATCAATCACCCGGCGCTGCGCAATGGAGGGGTACGTACCATGAGCAACGACGGCCCGACAGTCAATGATTCTCGGCGAGGAGGTGGCCAGCTCTGTTTTGGATCGTTTTCATCGCTGTCGGTCTGTGCTTTGGCCGCAGAGCTGCGTTGGCCAGCTTCGGCACTCGGGCTGAACGCGGGGTCGTATCGAAGGAAGAAGGGGTCGTCGAGGATGGAAACAAGAGACTCGCGGCTACTCGTATTGCTGGCTGCGAGGGGGCGAGGTGTAGAATGCCGCTCAACGACAGGTCCGGGATCTGGAGCAATTAGCCAACTCTGACCGTTATAGCCTGATTCGCGTTGCTTGGCTGGAGGTGGTGGTGGTGGTGGTGGTAGCGGTGGTGGTGGTGTCCGTCGTGCAGTCTGGGGTGCAGTAGGATGAGGGGAGGTTGAGGGATGGCGGGGGTCATTGGTTGGCCTGGTGCGGGAGCTAGCTGGAGTGTGCTGATGGTGGTGTCGGGCGTGCTGGTGCTGACTTGGCTTTGGCATCACTCTCTAGCCTGCGACTTGCGCCGTTGCCGATCCAATCGCGGACCGACAACTCTCTCGTCGAAGCTGGGGTGTTTGTGTGATGTAGGACTCAACCCCGTTGCATCGAGGGAGATGTCAAGGTCAAGCCATCACCGGTGCCTGCTTGTAACACCAGAGGCGAAAAAGGGGGCAAAAATGCAAACCATATCCATGACACAGCAAATTGTTGCTGGCTGAAGAGGAGGAGGAGGGGAGCCACACAAATGGAGCCAAAAGAGGCGCAAATAGAGCAGAGCAACATCCACCTACCTGGTCGTTTTAGAGCAGGGCCAGCTAATAAGTGGCGAGCAAAACAGAGTGGTCGTGTGAGGCGGTTGTACGAGTCGTGTCTTTTTTAGGTGTCTTGGATAGTTCGGCGAAGCTTTTCAAATTGGATGAGATGACACAGCCGAAAGTTGCAACGCCCTACAGGTAAGATGGCGATGCTGCGAATCGACTACCAACTTAAAAATGTAGCTGAGGACCACTTCTGCACGTGGAAACGAGGCCACTACATATATAGACAAAAGACCTAGCCAAATATAGGGTTTCTTAGATAAGAAAAAAACCCGAGAGCGCCAATAGCGGGAGTGGGAAAAAGGAATTATTCTTATTAGGCATCAATGGCATAAAGCCGGGCTTTCTCTGTCGCAAACAAATGAAGACAAAAAATAGAAATGGCTACACCATAACCAAACTCTGCCGCTATCTTGAAAACCTTTAGTCGCCTCTAGTACGTTACATTATCCGTCTGCTCTAGTCTGATGTGTTGTGTGAGTTACCAGTGACTTGCAGGATTCAGGCTGAATTGCAGAGCAAAATTAAAGGGCTACATTCAAGTGATGGAAGGTTTTGAGATGCAGGTTTCGATTACGTGATGTGAATCTGTAAACACACAAACCATATTTATATATATGTAATTCATGCTGGCCTTGTTTCGTGTGCCTGACTGATTACTGTCCAGCGTGCTTCCACGGCCTCGCCGCACTTCATATATATTCGCCCGGAGCTTACACCGGCCAGGGAGTAATGGCATTGACTATTCTTGGAATATTCTGATTTGCTTCAAGTCTTGATTGACGGAAATTTTGTATAACAATAATGCTAATGTGAAGACGAGTATACCACTGCAATTATACCGTGGTCTTTTAGATGTTGGATGTATTTCTGACCGATCACATCACCCAATCAAGAGCTTAATCACATGATATTTGAAGTGACTTGATTAAAATCAGGCCGACACGTGGGAAAGTCGTCCGATACTGCTACACTGCCATGGCCCGTTCTGGAAGATGTAAAGGAAGCACAGGACACCACCAGCAACCATAGTGAAGAGAGTAAGGATGGACACCACTTGGACAATTCAAGGCTCTAGCTGCGCTAGTCATGTACAACATACCAGCCGAACTCTGTGTTGGCTCGCTCATAGGCATGTTGCGAGTCTAGATTGAACAATGAAAAAGGCAAGAGGGTTTTCTGCTAATCGCTGTCCAATGGGCGCACATGTCAGGATCCAGGATGCATTTGCTCGTCCTTCGGCAGTTCTATAGCTGCATGGCCACTGCAAGGAGGAGGAAATGGTCCCAGGACACTGCCATTTTGCTGCCGTTCGAGGCGAGAAAGACGCCAATTAGCGTTGTTCCACAAGTGGAACAGCGACACTTTCCGTGCTATTCAACTGTGCCACTGCGACACTTTGCTACAGTGCTGGTCGCTAAAGTGTTTTTCGGGTATGGTCCACTCGGGGCTTTGGGAGCTTGTTTGCTGGTCCGACATCCGAGAGATCTGTCATATCAAGGGCAGTGTGACTTCATGGATTTTGTTTTGGTTTGGTATTTTTTTGGGGGGCTAGCTCAGAATAGAAAGTCAACATGGCAGAACAGAACCGATAGGGCAAATACTAAATATACTTTCTGAATAAGCCAATTCCCGGCATTTGATAGTCGCCATTGCGAGGGATAGGATGAATTTGCCACTAAAACATGGCAATGCTGCCATTCCTACCCAATGTGATGGAAATTGGTACGGACTGTGTTGGACGGCGGCAGATACCCCAGCAGTAAATGAGCAGCCATTCATACACGCTGTCTCAAAAAAATCAAATTTGCGACAGAAGGACAAGTACATCGAGGTTGCCTTCGTGCTAAGTCGTGTAGTGGTGCCAACGAGGAAAACTGCGGTAGTGCTGGAGGCGGATCTGTTAGTGTTAGCGGTGTTAGTGGGCGCTGGTGACAGCAAACCGCGACGACGAGCAAGAGATGAGCCCCCAGCGGCTCCAACAAATAAACAATGGACGATCTTGGCACACAGCCATCACGAAGGCGGTGACTGAGATCTTGCATTAACTGTTCATTAGTAGTGACCTTCCGCATCAGGAACATGCCTACAAGGGACAAGTTGGTTGGGTGGGCGAGTAGCAATGCTCATTACGAGAAAGGAGACAGGATAGAAGAAAAGAGAATAGGAAAAGAGACTTCCTTTGCAGTATCGCACTGCAAACTGCAACGCTGACTGGCCTTTGCTCATCATTTGCCACAGGATGCAACGGCACATGGAATTGGGCTTCCCGTATTGGCTCGTTTTCCGTAGACCGACTCAGTCCGCCTTCCCTTGAGCGCTTCGGTCCCCGCAACCCAGTACTGCAATTTCTACGTCAAGGCTTCATGCGTCCCCTTAGTGCAGTGTTTTAGTGTGCTAGAGTCCGAGTAATTTAAAAGCAGGGGTGGGAAAGGGTCACCGCAACAGGCTCAGGAACAGCCCGTCCAGGGTAAAGCCTACACCAACCATTTCCAACCCCACTCCACCATCTGCAGTGCCTGTGAGTGACAGTACTGCAACTAGTACGTACAGAAGTGCTATTCTTTGTGTACGAGATGCAACTGTCTGGTGGAGGAGTACTGGACATGGTAATTTATGATCCAAGGACAGTTAGGTTTTCTGCCGCAATCATTTACTTGCCCCGTACTTGAAGCATGTGGTTGTCCAATTTTTCTCACAGGTTCCCGTCCCCGTCAAGCCTGAGCGTTGCGTCCGCGCCCGCATTTCTCTGTTCGGCACTATTACCTCTGATCAACATGATCGCGTGCCAAAAGTAGCTAAACGCCCTGTCTTTGCTTGCAGCCGTCCCACACACTGGCATATCCCCAACTACCTGCACCACCCAACCAATCCCCATCTCCTCTGCGGCTTGCTGTATGTACATCCCACATGTACTGTGCTGTAAATTGTACCTTAAACCCGTTATTATTATTCTATTATTATAGTCCAATGTCCAATCCCTTTTTTCCATCCATCCTACCCATTCAAAGGAATCCTGCAGTCCCGTCTCGACGATTCTCTGTGAACCACCTCGGCTTAAGTCTCATGATCCCTCTTTGCCGCTTCGTGGAGCACCAACTCTCCCACCACACGCCCTTTTTTTTTCATTCCTGTCCCTTGCACGTTGTGCACGACACACAATACACAGCAAACGGTCTATAATTAAATGAGCCCATCCGCCACACTCACTCTCAAGCAGCACTCTCCGCAATAACGCTACCAAATTCGCCTCAATCCTGTATATCCCACTTTATATTCCCCCCCCCGCCCTCAATAGTCGCAAAGCATATCTGAGCACGAGGCCCAGCCTTGACCAGTAGCTGCAGATAGTCTGGGGTGGCGGCGCCCGTTTCGCTTTCGACCTCGACCTCCATAGTCACATTCACACCCAAGAGAAGAAGGCAAATCCTATCATATATACGAGAATATCCTTGTCTACTTCTAAACTACCGACGTGGACTGCAAAGAACACGGCGAGAAAAGCCATCGCTAGTATTTCTCAAGGGCAAACGAACCGTTGGGCTTTACCCGGTTTCATTTGAACTTTAAAATTCCGAAAACCTCCGCCCACTAGCTCCTGAGTCTTTCTCTATTTATTTGACCTTTCCTCTGTCCCGCTGGTTCACTTCC
This sequence comes from Simplicillium aogashimaense, assembly GCA_028455935.1. Lineage (NCBI taxonomy): Eukaryota > Fungi > Ascomycota > Sordariomycetes > Hypocreales > Cordycipitaceae > Simplicillium > Simplicillium aogashimaense. The sequence goes on along the minus strand of CM052010.1, from coordinate 1,262,330 downwards.
ACTGTGGGGTTGTTCGGTGGTACGACTGGCGCCAAAAAAAAGTCGCCATCGACGACCAGACCAAGGGACCAAGAAAAAGAACCTGCAGAAAAACCAGCATACGGTGGCATTTTTCAAGAGCAAAAGCGGCGGTAGTATCTGCTGCAGCGGCTTAAACACAGCAGGCAGAAAATGCACTACAACATGAGCCACGCATATGATTTCAGAGCCAGTGTCCTGGCACACAGACAGTCCAAGCCAAACTTCCGGCAAAAACCGCAGTCCTCGTCTTATCCCCGGCCTTTCGACCCGGACGAACTTTCTCGACGATTGTACGTTGTTCTCGCAGAGCAAAAAGCCCATTCGGAACGCAAGAGATGGGCTAGAGCCGACGCAAATAGGCTCACCCAGCAAACATTCTCTGGCAAGCTCCCTGTCAAAATGTCGAGGCCTAAACAAGAACCCTCTAGGCCGAGAGAGGAGAGTAAAGAAGACAAAAGTGGCTCTCGCTGGCAAACAGACACTGAGCGTTCAGGCAAACACAAATCGCGAAGTAAATCTCAAATACTCCGGCGCATGTCAGAAGCAGATGAGGGACTGGCTGAAGATGGCCACTACGTTCCACAAGTGGCAGCTGCGCAGTTTGAGCGAACAACGATAAGTGAAGTTGTATTGGAGACTGCACAAGTGCACAAGCTATCGAAGAAGGCCATGAAATTCCACATGGATGGCCCCAACGCTGCCTTGGAGGGCACGTCTCCAACTGACACCTCACCATTAGCTCAGGCGCAGGCCATTCAACGAGTTCGAAGTACTCGTGAGCGCCAATATGAACGAAATCAATTCCAGCACCCTTCGTCCTTTGGTGCCGTTACAGAGGATGTTGCGCTACCTGAACCGTTGAGGCAGCGCCGCACCTTTGATGCTCCTACAACTGCAGAGCAACAAGCCAAAGAGGATCGCCGTAAGAGCACTGGAAGCACCCTGGCCAAAGATCCTCGGCCCGTGCTGGAAGAGGCGCTACGCAACTTTTCATTCCTTGACAAACAGCCTGCCATGGGTGCTACCGGGGTGGCACAAGTTGCCGAGGCACATCGTGTTGACTGGACACAAAGCGATGAGCCAGCTGTACAGCTAAAAACATCTCCCCATTTGCGTAAAACTGAATCCAAATGGACTTTGCGGGGTCGACTGGGAAGCTTTGGCAAGCAAGGAGGTAAAGAGGTCAAGGAGACCAGGGATGAAAAATCTGCTCCTGTCACAGAAGAGATTCCCGAACTGGGCGAATCGCCCAAATCACCAAAGCCTGGCTTTTTCTCCCGTTTCAAACGCTAGCAGCGATTGGACAGTGTAGTGGCTGTTCTTCGACTTGGCACCTTGCCATCATCAACTGTTATGCCAGTGTAATACTTGTGGTACTGCAAAAGCATGAGAAGCCATTAACGCTTTTCATCTGCCAATAGCTTCTCAATCAGCTCCGAATCTTGTTGGGCATTCTGCAATTGCAGCGCCTTGGCAGAATTGTTTGCATCTGCTTCATTCATGAGATGAACGATGAGCTCGCAGTATTCGCGAATCCCCTCGCCTCGCTCGCCACCCGCTCGCTTCGCTTTGCGCAAAGCTTCTTTTCCATTCTTAATGCCAATATCATGGTTCCAGCCATCTCTCTTTGGGAGTGCCTTCATCAGAGATGCAGGGATCGCTGGCTTTTCTGAGGTATCTGATGGTGGTAATGTAGCGGAGTGAATATCGAGTAACTGGTTCGGGAGACCTGGGTACTTAGCAAACAATATTTTCAGCTTGTCTGAAGAGGAATCGAGGGCATGAAATGGATTCGAAGGATCCATTGGGGTTTGATCTAGGTTGTTCTTATTGTCCGGAATAGGAATCGTAGAAGGCTCCTGTGTTGGTTCTGGATCGGGTGGGTGGTTTTCGCGATGAATTCTATTGCAAGTGACGGAGCAACTGCATTTATGGTCAGCAAAGCCATATCACTAATGATACGAAACGAAGGAGGTAATCTCCCATGTTATGAATATGATACACCGCGCCAGAGGCTTAGCCTTGCGCAGCAGCTTCTTCTATAGGATTGAATATGAACTTCGAATAGGTTGATGACTTACTATGGCAAATAACATCGTGGGCATTTGTATTTGGGCGTGTTTTGTTCACAGACACCGCAGATTGCTGCTGGGGACTTGCTCTTGTCGGTAGGAGCTTCGTTTGTATTGGCAGTCCCCGAGACCGTTGTCGAAGCTGCCTTGCTAGGCTGACTCTCGGCTGAAGCCATGGCGTTTGCAGTAGTTGATTCGCCGTCTGTCTATGCCTAAGCTTCGCTGATGATACGCGTCGAGTTGTTACTGAGAAAAGACACCCAAAATTCGGCTCGTGCGAGGAGGCAAATCGGAGCTCCAACGGATTAAAGAAAAAAAAGTCGGAGCTCTCCTGCGCTACTCCGCGACAGGAAAATTAGGTGGGCCTACCTGCATCATAGGGTCTAAAGTCATTAGTAATGACTGCCTTCCAGGTGGCCTACCATCGGCACAAGGAGCCGCCACTACGGGGCCAAAACTTCTTTCTCTCGTCATTCTTTCAACAACACAGCTGTCGCAACAAATAACTCGATTAATATATTGTGTCTTGCCCGAATTGAGCGACGAAAAACAATGGCTTCTTCACAGACTTCAAGGATGGCCACACGATCACTATCCAGAGCCATCGCCCGGCCGCTTTCAGAATGCCAGTTCCGACCTGTCCCGAAATTTACAACATCTCGATCAATGAGCAGCGCTGTTGCCCGCAGAGTGTCTGGAATCATGCCTTCGAACGCTTTATCTCGACCACAGACCGCCGCTGCTGCAAGACAAGCATTGCCTGTCAGCATGAATGCCGTCCGAACGATTTTCATCCAGACCGAGCCGACGCCGAACGCAGATGCTTTGAAGTTCCTCCCCAACCATAGAGTCTTACCCGAAAGCTTCAACACCCCTTTTGTCGAATATCTCAACCCTCGCTCGACGATTGCACCGCCATACCCCTCCCCATTGGCTGCCAAGCTAATGAACATTGACGGTGTTACCTCCGTATTCTACGGCGCAGACTTTATTACTGTCACGAAGGCCAGCGACGCAAACTGGGCACACGTTCGCCCAGAGATCTTTTCTCTCATTACAGAAGCAATCACTTCAGGTGAAGCTATTGTCAACGTGGTAGAGCGCAAAGAGGGTGCCGTCGATGGGCAAGACGCCCCGCCAGAGGAGGATAGCTTGGCTTACAACGAGGAAGATGACGAGGTTGTTGGTATGATCAAGGAGCTTCTCGATACGAGAATTCGACCTGCTATTCAAGAAGATGGTGGCGATATCGAGTTCCGTGGCTTTGAAAATGGCCAAGTTCTACTCAAGCTTCGTGGCGCTTGCCGAACGTGTGATTCGAGTACCGTGACTTTGAAGAATGGCATTGAGGGCATGCTGATGCACTACGTAAGTTCGACCTTGTAATTGACTTGCTAAATATGGGCTGACAGCTGTGTTTTAGATCGAAGAGGTGAAGGGCGTGCACCAAGTACTCGACCAAGAGGAGGAGATTGCTCTGCAAGAGTTCGCTAAATTCGAAGAGAAACTCAAGCAGCAGAAGGGCCCTGCGGCTGAAGCCTCTTAAAAATTGTATATGAAATACTGAGTAGAGCAGAAGGTTTTGTACCTGACTATATAATATAGCTGGCTGGAATAGAATGGAGCATGATACCCTATATCCCCTGATTTCCTTCCAAGGTCACCATGATATCAGCAGCAAGCCTGCAATATTGGCGTTATCAACTCATGAGGCTACGTCCAATGCTAATGCACGCTTATATCAAAGGGTGGCGATGCGAAACTCAGAGCTGAGAGCATTGCTATCTACCCGTACTTTCATCGTACAGTGACACTGATGCAGATCACCCTGCCCTGTCATCCCATTGTAGAAGCCAATCTTTACAAAACCCGTTACACAGTTATGGCCACGGAAAGAAAATCGGAGCAATGTACCGTAAGCTATGAGATACTGGGCTATGTGGTACAGACTGTTTAGAAAGCTACTTCGCCCGATGCGACATACGCATCACCCACTAGCATCATTCGATCTCGTTTTGGGTGCGAATCGACATAACTCGATATGTGAGGGGCACAGTACAATTGCCTGCAAGTATATGTGAGTGACACCCTTCATTCTAGACTCAGTTTACTCGGCATGCAGCATCCACATTCTACCAATGCAGCGAAACAGGACGCGATCCCTGGAGTTGTGCCACCTGTGAGATGGTCTAGCGGAAGTGTTTTAACATATGGCAGGTTTAGTTGCACGATTACACATCAACTTCATCCCTGCGAACTGCGCGACTTATGAGAACGAGAGAGGGACGACGAAGCATGGATGGACATGGGCTAATGATGGAATAAGGATGTTCGTTTTTGGTCTGGCCTTGCAGGAATTGTTCAAGAAAAGTGTGGCTGATTCTTTGTCAACGATGAGAACAAGGGCAGAGCTGTTTCACTTAACATGCGCCAGAGCATGCATGGTCTTAGTACGTGCCACCTTTTCAACGAGGCAATGGGTGGAGCAATAGGGGCGCTCACAGAGGGGCGGAGAAAGCCAATTGTGCTAACTCAACGGAGCACATATTACAGCATGGTGGTGCCACTTGGAACCCTTGGGTCATCACTGGTGACATAACGGTGAGGAATTCTTGATGCTGTCAAGAGCAGCAATGGTAATTGCAATGGCAATTTCGGATACCTGGGCAACAGCCATGACTGTGGCCATAGAGTTTCCCTTGGTTGACCATGTCACAGGACCATAGCCCATTTTTAGGTACAGACTAGTTGCTCGTCTTCCTGGTCAAAGTGAAGTGAGCGATGCGCTAGCTCCTCACTGGCAGAGGAAACAGGACCCAAAGTCCAGGTGACGGACGGATAATGGAGGCGGGGTTCTGGATCACTGGCGATTGCGGGGTTTGTCGATCGTTCACAAGCAGACATCGCGTCCGACTTTCGTCTCCCTTCACAAGCAGACGAAGCCGTGGGAAAACGCCACAGTTGTATAGGACGCAAGCGCATTGACGGCTATTGCGGTCGCCTCCTTGGCAGTTGCATGAATGGCTGTCGTTATTTCCCCCAATTTAGACCGCGGATACTTTCACTTTGATTGTGAGATCGGCGAGGACAATGAATGTCCACAGTAAGGTAGTTTTGTATGCATGCGTGGCAGTCCAAGCCGTGGCTTATAGTCTTGCATGATGACGATGACAGCAACGAGACCAGAATGTACTAGCTTGGCTGAACCGAAGGTAGAGAAAATTGGATTGACGCAAGACCACAAAAATACGTTGCCTTCGATTTGATTTGGTTAGCTCTGCGAGAGAACAACGACGCAATTCTGACCGAAGAAGTAGGCGTTGTAGTAGCACTAGTAGTGATCGACTGCCAAACTTTCGACGCTAGGTATGCAGAGTTGAGTGAAGCTTCCGCGGATCAGTGCACCGTTTAATCATTTCCGCTCGATCGGGACAACGAAAAGATGGCTCGTAAATTCAGTGACCTGGTCACCACCTTGGGTCGCAGTGTCCGGTACTTGGACAAGCTATCATTGCACTAGCCATGTCGCAGCTGCAATATTCCACCTGAGATCACGACAACTCAGAACGAAGTATCTAATAGTTTAGACACTCCTTGTTCGATTCTTGAGAGGTCGTAACTTAACACCGTTTGGGAGGTCGGTGAAAACAGCCAATGCTGGCTGCGTAGCAATGAGGCGAAGAAGCTCGGTTCATCTTCATATTCTAGCTCTTAGGTTTAAGTGCACTGAGGGTCTAGCTTTCTTGGGCGCAACTGACGATGGCCACGTCTCACATACATGTGCAAGGACATATGAAAGCTCAAAAAGCAGCTAAAACCAGGGATTGGCGAGCGCCTTTGCATCGTAGTGCTACTGTACGGCACTTCCCCTCAACACGAAAAGCAAGGATAGGCGGAGGGATAGCAAAAACGTCCAGATACAATATTCCCTGCACAAGATGGTCCCGGACTCCACTGTAGCTGCACCTTGCAGCAACCCTTCCCCTCTCTTTCTCAGTGGCGGATGGGGCCCGTACGGTTGTAGGCGTGGGCGGCCGAAGTTAGTCTGGAACACTAGCCTCAAGGTGGTCTCGTGCCATAATTCCTTCGTAGCCAAAAGTCAAACAAGGACCCTGGAAGTGCTGTCAAACAGGGTAAGACTAATGTAGCGTTTCTGGAATGTAAAGTTAAGCGACCGCCGAGATGCAGAGACTTGTCGCGGATGCACATGAACTTTTTCATTTTGTTTTGTAGAGCCGAATTGCTTGTTGTTCAATTGGACAGCAGCGCAAGGGACGTGCTCTACGCTAAAACAGAACAATAAAATAAATAGGGTCGATTCATCTCATATAAGATCCCTGCTCGATGGAGTAAATAGCCCGTAATTCAGTGCTGCCATATTCGCAGTACGCTCACCCATTTCGCCCAACTCAATGTAATTGCCTGGTCCTAACTACCTTGCACGCTTTCTTTCTTTTTAGCCAATTGGTAAGATATTTCTGCATTTCTTTCATCGCAGCTGGTTCAATTGTCGTGGACTATTCATAGCGCCACACAAGCCCAAGGACTGCACCAGTTTATACCCGTTTGGCCACTTACACCTCACGCAATGCCTCCTCCTGCGCCAGTTGTGGCTGCCCCTTTGTCCCTGTGTCGTTTAAAACTGCCGTGAACACTGATGAACGAGGCAATATGTAGATCGACAAGTAAATTGCATACATATTTCTGTGCGCAGCAATCGTTTTGGGCGTATCTGGCGGCTTGTGTCGTGCAGAACCTCATTGTTAGCACGAACAGCCTACCCTCGCCCTGCCTACTGAACTAAATATGACTTGACAGATGGGTGGTGCCCATGATAGCCCCGCATATGCATCTCCAACCAGGTCAGCCTGCAAGGAAGACGAAGAGATAGGTTTCTCCGATGCACCTTGCAGGAAGTCGCAGCACTCCCTAGGCGTCGGTTGCCCGTCAAGCCACCCTCCTTTACACGCGGGATTGCACACATAAGCCAATTCGTCTTCTCCCCGAAGCTGCAGTCGCTATACGGAGCACTGATCCAGACCCAGACCCAGCAGTCCTTTAGGATGCAACCTCTGCTCCCCGCTTGTGATTGTGCTGATGCACCAATCATCCAAAGCGGGATGAGCGCAAAGTAGCTAGTGCAGTTTACCTATTCTCCTGTGTCTGGTCATCTGCCGCACATTTTTGATTGACCTGGGTATTTGGAGAAATAGATGAAGACAACAACTGCGGTTAAATTGGAGTTATTGGTGTTGTCACATCTAGCCCGTTGAATACATTGAAAGCTGCTGTTCCTGCAAAGCCATTATACCCCAAAATTAAGCAAGTGTCACAATTATAATGGATTGAAAGCCATCTGGGTGCGACCAGCTTCAGGGCTTAAGTACATTTACTCGCTATTTTAGTGCTGCCTTTTTAAATAGCCCCGGATCGCCAAGCGTCAGAGCCGTTGTCGGCTTGTCTCTCGTCCGCCCACTTTCAGCACCTCAGCACCCACTCTAGGGGACGCTTGAACAGGTCCACAGGTGCTGGACCAGTAAGAGACGCGCTAACCAGGCCGACCACTCCAGCCTAATCTTAGGTCTCGTTCACTTCCATGCAGTTAGCTTACAGTACTTGCGCCGCTTGCCTGAATTCCAGGCCTTTGCTAAACACCTTCCTCGAACAAAAAGTCAGTAAAGCTATTCCCTAATTGGAAAACGGTTGCACGAAATAAATAAAATTTGATTTAATGCCTTGCCTTTACCCCTCAACATTATGTTCTCCCCCAAAATTGCCCCCTCCCACCATGCCTGCCACACCACACCACCTCCTCCCCCAAGCAGCGCCCCCGGGCCCCCCAGTCCCCAGTCCTCTAGTGTATGCCCACTAAATTTCTAGGGAGCTCCACACCTTGAAATCCAAACAAGCCCATCGTTGTCAGCCCCAGCCATTTTCTACAACCTCATCCACTCTCTCCGCGCGCTGCTCGTCGTCTCTCTCTCTCTCTCTTTGTGTCGCAACTTCATTCCGTCGCCCCCGCTTTCCAAACGCTTTCAACTCCCATACCTCGCTGCCTCTTCCTGTACCATCATCATCCATTTCTCCTTGTCCGCTCTCTGTTAGCCTTTCTTACACCTGGCTGTCTCCCCTTAATCATTCTTCTTCTCTCCCAAATCGCCTCGACACCAGAGCTCTTGAATTCTGCTTCGCAAAGAACCCCCCATCACCTACACACGACCACCATCCCCTCCCCGATCGACGAACGTGCCAGCGACCCCGTCGGTGGCCATCCTCCGATTCAACATACTCAGCTCACTCTACAAATACCCTTCATATTTGAATATGAGAGTCATTTAGCGCGCTACGCTATTTAACTCGAGAACTCCTCAATACCAAGACGTCCGTTGTACTACTAGGTGGACGAAAGCTATCTGCGCGAGCGCATGGGCTTTTTCATTATACCCAATTGATTGCTCTTTGTTTAGTCTCTGGATAGATGTGTTTGGTTTAGACGGCTTTTTTTTATTCCTGCGATACTACACTTCTTAATTCCTCTCTCTCTGTCTACACCCTCGTTTCGCGACGAGCCTCGGTGCCTCCAGCTCCCCGATATTCACTCTTGGTATATCATCAACACGATTTCCCCGCTCTCTACCAAGCAAGCGTTTTTGGACTTTCGTTTCCCTTGAGCCTCTGAGCTTTTTTTTTCTTCCCCGTCTATTTATTCCAAACCGAATCCTCCCGCTTCAGCTTTGAGGCTGTCTTGATTGGAGCTGTTGGGAATAATTCATTCGAAACCACTAGCTCTTCGGTGCAGGATTACTTTAGAATATTTCAATCATGAGCTCCAGTTCTATGAAAGCTGGCCAAAACCCTAGACTTGGCCAAGGAGCTAGTAATCAAAGCTTGCGCCTCGAAAAGCTAGCCAGAACCTCAACTCCAGATTCTGAAGCTTTGGCCAGTTCTGATGACGAAGGAGATCATCGACAGGAGGCATCACCGGCTGTGTCTCAAAATCAAAAACCAACCCGCCGACCATCTTGGCTGAACGATACTTCTCAAACCTTGCCACGCCCTCGCAAGGGTTCCTTCGCCAGCAACTCTTTGTCGTCTCCCACCACTTCTCATCCCAGCACGCCATCTGCCGAAAATGTACCAGGTGGTCCTTGGGGTTCTCACTCAACTTCGTCTGCCATGAACCGACCCGGACCAAATGCTTTTACATGGGGTACTGGCATCTGGAATACTGATCGCAAGGATCCTCCTTCTAGACTTACTGAGGTGTTACCCTCCCCGACGTCTATGGTGCCACCAGGAGGTACAGGCAATTCTTTCTTTGGCCCAGACGCGGGCGCAACTCAGCTTTCGCCGTCATCTCGCGATCCTAACTCCAACTCTCAAATTCCCTTTGCCATCCCGCTGCACCCAACTCCTAAGACATACAGGTCTCAGTCCTATTCGGTCGGCCAACTCGAACCCGAGACTCCCACTTCCAGCGGCGGCATGAGCTCCTCAGCCATGCTTGGTCGTGCAAGACATTCTGGACTTCAGCATCGCCCTTCGCGACCTAGTATGTTAAGCGAGATGTCCAATGATGGATCCATTCTTGACAAAGTGAAAGAGGTCGACGACGATGACGACGAAGAAAGCATGTCTGGATCTCTCCAGGGGTCGTTCCACCAGTCCGCCGAGTCAAAGACGATTGAGTTGCTTGCTCGCGAGAACGCCATGTTACGACAACAGCACCACCAGCAGCAGCAGCAACAACAACAGCAACAACAACAACAACAGCAACAGCAACAGCAACAACAGTATAATGCTCGTCTGCGACCACGAGCCTCTACTGGCGCTGCTTACATGGCAAATGGTTATCCTTCTGTACCCGAGGAGTCTGACTATGCAGTTGATGAGCTCGACGAGAACAACGACCCTGCCGATTATTTAGCCAGGCGTGCTTCTCAACGACGAATGAGCGAGTATGGTGCCAACGCGTATCGCACACCTATGGGCATGGATGGGCGCAAACCAGAGAATGCAAATCTCAAGAAAGCTCTTTGGTCGAGCTCGCCTGGTATCTTTGGAGGCGACGCTTCTCAGAGCAGACGTCATTCTTTTGCCAACATGCCCACTCGCCAAGGTTCCATCACTTCCATTGCCGACTCTGTCGCGACCCTGGAGGGCATGGCAGAGCAACAAGCTTTGAATGCACAGTTTCAAGACGGCCCGGGAATGAACGCCGCAGCCACAGGTTCGTTTCTTACCTCCACTAAGAGCGCGTCTAAATCAAAATCCATGCTAACTCAGTTTCAAGCTGCATACTTTAATCCTGGAGGCAACCTCATCAACCATGCACCGAATCCTGGACCCGGAGCTCCCTTCAACTCTAATTTTGGTGGTCGTCAGCCTTCGCCTACCAACAGGGCAGGATATGGCATCGGCCAGCCTCGGCAAAATCAGCTCCTCCATATTGTTCTGTTTAAATGCGCCAGAGCGGATGTGTACTACATTCAAGAGGGCACCGGATTGACAGTAAAACCAGGTGATTTGGTTATTGTTGAAGCTGACCGTGGCACTGACCTGGGTACCGTTGCCAAAGGCAATGTAGACTGGCAGACTGCCAAAGATTTGAAAGAGCACTATGCTGAGGAGCAGTACAAATGGCTTATGATGTACTCTCAAGGTGCAGCTGCAGCACACGAGAGCTCTGAATCTGGTCTCCTCGCTTCCAGGCAGGGTCTCCCAGGCAGTGCTGTGGGTGGCATGGGACCACCAAACCAACATCAGATGCAGGAGCCCAATGCAGGTGAGCTACGACCTAAGCTCATTAAGCGACTTGCGCAGAACCATGAAATCCACGCCTTGCGGGACAAGGAGGGACAGGAGGCAAAGGCAAAGCGAGTCTGCATGCAAAAGGTCAAGGAACATGGCCTCAACATGGAAATTCTTGATGCTGAATTCCAAATGTAAGTATACGCTGGACCCATTTGCAACGTTTGCAAAATAATAGAACACTAATGAATGATTAGGGACTGGAAGAAGCTGACCTTCTACTACTTTGCCGACGCCTATATAAACTTCAACTCACTTGTAACTGATCTTTTCAAGATTTACAAGACAAGAATTTGGATGTCTGCCATAAACCCAGCTTCCTTTGCAAGTCCCACCTTGGGTATTCAGGCACCCAGCGGTATTGGACCTGGTGCAGTGAATGCAGGACGAGGAGGAGGCAATGACCGCCGTGGCAACCAGCAGATGCAAGAGCAGCAGGCCCAGCCATTTGCTGGAGGACCCCCAGGACCACCACTAGTTGGCGGTCCAGGATTCCGTCCAGGTTTTAACCAACCATCTCCAATTGCCGGCCCCGGTCCAGGATTTCCACCGCCCGAGTATGGGTTTGCGCACACTGGACCCTACGGCAATGCACCTCCTCCAGGACAATACGCTGGCGCTATGTCTCCTGGGGGCCAAGGTTTCCTCGGTCCCGGATTCCAGCCACCTGCCGACTTTCACAACATGCGACAGCGTTTTGCCATGAACCAGGGCGACGCTTCTCACATGCGTGGCCAGCGAATGTCGCCAATTTCTCCTCAAGCAGAGTGGCAAGCTGCCTTCCAAGGACTGTCCCTAAACACACACTAGGCTAGCGTCTTTGAAAGATACTTGCTGTTTCATTATTTGCAGGGGGGAAAATAGAGAGTTACCTTTGTTGCAATGGATATTGCCACTTCGCTTTTTGGATTGATGATTACGAACAAAAGAGAGTTATACATATGGAAGACCAAAAGAAGAAAAGAAGAAAAAAAAAGACAGCGACGGATATGCGCACGAATAGTGAGGAAGCGAGAAGAAGTGCAACTCGAGTGTACAAGGAAATTGCTTTCCTACACAGTCTCGAATTGTTTTGTATTTAAGGGAGGGCATCGAAACACAGTTTGAACACCATGTCGCTACACACGATGCAGTTTGGTGTTTATTTTGTTCAGCAACGGAGGGCTAGCGATCAGTCCCTGTTTATATTGGTTCCGTCTCTTACAATTGGACTACCTTTTGCTTCTTCTTCTTCTTCTGTTTCTGCTTCTGCTTCTTTGTTTAGCCCTTTCTTTTTCTGTGCTTTGGACACATCAGCGGTTTCAAGCCGAATATCACTACAGGCAAGACGGAGAACAAAAAAACCAGAGAAATGCAGGAAATATGTTCGGATTTGAATTGTTTGGCTATATTGTTATTTCTTATGATGCGTCTGTTTGCCTGTTTGCTTCAAGAATTTACCTTTCTTATTGACGATTGAAAATTTATAGATAGACATTGTCTCGAGTTGATGCTCAGACGCTGTAACTAATGCACAACTAAAAAGGGAAAAAGAGCCTGGATTATTTTGCTGATGTGCATAGCAAAGACTTGTATTTTTTGTTTTGTTTGCTTGAGTTTTTCTTTCAGTTTGGTTTTTTTGTGTTGTTACTGTTAATATCCGGCTTCGTTTTTACTTTTGCTTTGAGAGACACAGTTTGCTACTTTGGAACGTCTGCGCTAAGAAGGGATATATGGATTTACACTACTAAAGAATGGTTTCGAGATTACACAATTTTACGATTTTACGAGAATTAATATATATTTTCAGTTTCTTCCTAGGCTGTCTACGACTTGCTTATGAATGATACTTGTATGGGAGGCAATTGGCTGAGCCGTCACGTGGGCTCCTTGACAGCTGCTTTCACTTGGCCGCAACTCGACCAGCACTCTTCGATGCATGCAAGTTTGGTATTGTGTCTCTTTCTTGAGATAAGGAGTGGTCGATATCAGGGCAAAAACAGACCAATCGATCCGTGAAAGTTGTGCTTCGACTATGGCGCAATCAACGAAGCGAAAGTCGGGTTAGAATCAGCCGTTTGCCCAGCGTGCCAGCGACGATCAGAAACCCCTAGTACAAATGCTAATAATTTGAGTAGAAAGCAATGCTACGACGACCCGAAAGAAGAAGAGCCTGAAACAAGGTGCTCGCAAATACTACAGTGGACCTGACCGCTCTGGATACACTTCAGATGAGAGGAAGAGAGACAACAAGTACTGCTGCTGTTGGCAACAGAAAAATAGTGGTTGACCAAAACAGGAACGTATCGACCGAGTACCTGAGGAACCCGTTCCAGGAGGCCAAATGTCAGATCCTGCAGAAGTCAGATGGTCTTCTACAGGTCATCGGGTTGGCAGAAGCTGAAAACAGGTATGTACTGGGCGTTGATAAGGTGTATTTCTAACGTATATTTCAGCAGACTCTCGAATTCGAAGTCCTCCAAGTATTCGACCCAAACGAAGACCCAAATTTCTGCTCTTTCTTCGTCCTCCTTCAGAGACGGCGAAGAGATTCGTGATTCCATGCGAAATGCGCTCCAGGTACTGAAACAACTTGTAGTGACTTACCGAATGGTCAATGATAGGCCAAGTCATATAGCGGCGCCACATTGGATGAGATGGGAGAGGGATGGAATGGAGCTGAATTGCCTAAATCAGACGACGCGAGATCTTTCCATCTGGCTTGTGGATTGTTTTATTTCACCCAACCGCCTAGGCTTGGTGGCGAATACAGCAACATTTGGCGACGATGATGACATCGCGAAGTTGTCTTGGGAAATTATGGAAAATGCCATGCCGAAGAACAACGGAGACCAGACTTGGGGCAGCTGTGCGCATGAATTCTTCAAGGCACTGGCGGACATATTGCAGCAAACTTCCTTGGGAGCTAGGAACTAGACAGCCTTTTGTCCGGAAGGTATTTCTTATTTGTAACTGGGAGCGTATCTTGGAGTTTTAGACGGGCCAACAATGATATGGAGAGCTGAGGAAGCGAGCCAAGTGGTAATGTAACTGATTGCGTTGACCATATTTGTTGTCCAAGCTAGGAGAGGCTATTATTTCAACATGAATCGCATTTCCAACTCGCCGTCATCGTTTCTTTCGTCATTAACTTTCTTAAACCCATACTTCTCGTAAAACTTGAAAGGGGCGTCGTTTGGTGGTACACCTTTGGCACCTTCTGGTGCGACAGCCCAGAGTCGAATAAACTCTGCCTTTGGGTAGTTGTCGCGAATGAATTCTATCGCAAGTAGTAGAGCCTTTCCACCGACTCCAATGCCTTGATATCGCGCATCCACCATGAACCTGAAGATTCCGTACCAGTCGTCGTGCTCCTCGACAGAGAAGATGATGAGGCCAGCGGGGATGTCGTCGGCGTAAATGGCTTTTGCAATCTCGTCCTCGTCATAGTGTGACTCGCAGATGGAAAACAGATTTGAAGCCACTAACGGACTCTGAGCTTCTGTAGCCTTGAGTTTTGCGAGGGCTTCCCAATTGGACTTGTCGACAGGGCGGAGTGTCACAAGGGATCCTTTGGACGGAGCAGGAGGAGTAGGTGGGTTGTTGGGGTTGGAAGCCATTGTGGATTTGAGTGTGGGAGCTATGAGAAAGTCAAGGTGAATGTTGAGTTAGCACGGGATGAGAGCAGGGCCGATATTTATTCGCGGCTTGATGATTATATGCAACATGCAACAATGGTTATCGTATCGTCAGGATGTACAAGGATGAGTCACAGGCTTAAACGAAGGAGACTAATAGGCGAAGCGTAACATAGTGAATGGTTGATGGAACAAGTCCTCGAGATGGAGCCATATGTGAGATTTATACACTCCATCTATGCCGTATATAGAATCAAAGCCAGGTTGTTACGGTGGCTTGCGATGCAGCGCTGCAAAGATGGACTGCGAGCCCATTAGGCTTTCTGTGTCTGGATGGTGCGAGGCAGTGCACATCATGGGCAAGTATTGGCATCCATTCGCTGATATTAAATCAGAAGCGGCCTCAAGTACATGTATGAACTTCAGAAGACAGAAATAATATTGGAGGGGGAAAAAGAGTATGCCTGTTCTCTTCCTTCAGATGACAATGTCCTCGATGCATGGTTGACCTCCGCAGAACGCCTCAGAGTGACTCCATATGCCCAAGCTTCTACTAAAAAAGCGATTGGACAGCGTATGCCGTCGCCATTCTTCGCGATACTGTTAGACATGTGTACAGAGCTAACGACTCTGCAGCTCGACTTGTTTCTGCTCGACAGACCAGAGTCCAGAGTTGTTGGCGGCAGTTTTGACTTCAAAAGGAAGCATGTCTCAAGGTTACGGAAAATTGTATCTGATCGGAAGAGAGTCTCAATAGGTTGTGTTCCTTGAGTAGCAAAGCCGCTATTTATTTTACAATGCGCGAAAGAGTTGGCAAGTATAACTGTATGAGGCCAGAAGACAGACCCTGGGAGATAACCACCAAACAGGGTCGGGGGCGGAGAAGAGCGCTCTGTGAGTCATCGTGAGCAGTGTACTGGATTATTCCTTTTTAAGAACCAAGAGACTGTGTCGCGTATCATCCATCCTTGCAGGATTAATCATGGCTGCCATCGAAAATTTGAGCAGCGAGCTGCTTATTGACGTCATGTCATATCTCGACACAGAGGAATGGGTTTCGTTGACGAGGACATCCAAAAGTTTGCGTGGCTGCGCCGAGAGGTGTTTGTATCGTCATATAGAAATACCGACGCGAGGACCGAAAGGCCACGCCGAATCAGATCCCATATACCCTTTATTTATGACGCTATGGAAGAGCCCTCAACTCGCGAAACTCGTTCACGAACTGGATTTGCGCTACGATGACAGGAGAATGCGGGATATTCGTACTCGCTTCAATGTGAACCAGGCGTCGCTTGACAAGGCTCGCAGCCAAGCCCTTCAACAGCTACAAGTATCGGAAACCCTGACTGCCAAAGTCAAAAATTCAATTCAGTCCGGTGGCAATCACGCAACACTGGCTCTTACCATATCACTCTGCACCAGGTTAACGCGTATTGATTTAGACTTGTCTCTGTTTGACAAGTCTCCTCTGCTATTACTGGCAGCTTTAACACCAAGAGCCAATCCCAATCCAACTGCAACACAATATTCGGGGCTCCGAAACCTGCAGGTATTCAGATTATGGAACAATGAAGGTGTCAATGCGGTGGTACACTACAGAAGGGAAAGTCTATACTGGGCTTTAGCTTCTGACCTCTCACGCCTTCCATCCCTACAAACTCTACAGCTTGTAGTGCCGTCAAGCACAATGTATCCGGCTGAGAAAATGCCGTCTATTTGTTTGTCTCATGTAAAGAGGCTGCAAATGATTGACTTGGGGACCTCCAAAGAAAAGCTTGCAGTATTGCTACGCGGAGTACCCAAACTTCAGAGGCTGGAACACTTTCGAGCCATGGATACAGATATGATACTAGATCATACTGATGAGGATACGTCTTACATTGGACTTTGGTCTGGACTCCAGGAGGCATTGGCAGGCAAGGAACGCCAACTACAAGACCTGGTCATTACACTTGGTTACGTCAACACCCGGGATGGATATCCATTCAATGATCTCCGGTTTGCGATCGGCGGCTGGCGCGGCGAAGTGTGGCATCGCATGGGTCATATGGACGGTTTGCAGAAGTTTGAGTCGCTTCAATGTCTTGAGATTCCAATCATCGCTCTGTTGGGCTGGCACCGACAGGCCGACTTTGGTTTGACGGAGGCGCTCCATCCGAATTTGAAGCATCTTACTCTTCGAACTGATTGCTGCAACTGGCCAGCATCTGCATACGAATGGGTAGATGGCAGCAAGAATTATGATGCTTCTGCAATATACGACTTACTTGTGAAGTATCTACTCACACCAGATGGAAACCCTATCGCTCGACCGCTTAAGACACTCTGTTTCAGAATTAGATATGACCAGCGATGGGGTGGTTTGTGTCATTATGATATTGGGTTATCTGAGCTCGGCAAGAAGACGTCAATTGACATTTCCGTGCGCGGATCAAGCGAGATAGAGCTCCAGGCCCATGAAGATCAGGGTCGAGCTGCGCCAGTAGAAACAACCAGCCAATTGGTGGATTATATGTACACGGAGCGCTATTCAGACTATTAATTGTTCACAGGAGAAGATCCAAGAACAAATAGTTAAGTATTGTCTAGAAAAGCTGCACAATCTTTAATCTCATATTTTGCAACAGTCTTCGATGCAAATTAATCATGTATCACGAACGTTCTCTTAGACTGTAGCTGTTCGACATCTTTCAAGATTTAGTTGTTCGAAGCGAAGCTATTGAAGTTTTCAACTTGTCGCAAATTTCCGCTGGGCTATCTAGATTGGTCGCTGCCCAGAGCATTTTTTAAGCATAGGCTGCCTAACCGGCTAGAAACTGCGGTTTGACAAAGAAATTGAGACGAGTCTTCGTCTGCCACGATCGTGACATGCTAGCAGGGTGGATAATCTCTCAAGGCTGTGTGGCTGACTGACGTAAAAAGGTAAGGCAAGGCATTTCTGGCATAAGCCTCACGACAGTGCTTTGAGATCCTGCATCAGTCTCAGCCACTACGGACGACTTTATTAAATGGTCATGAAAAAGCAGGACAACAGTCTTGTCATTCGCAAAAAGAAATGGCATACCCGATCTAGGTCGGGATGCCAGACATGCAGGTAAGTTGGCCCCTATGCTCCTTTGGCACCATCCATGGCATTACTCTAGTGAGAATTGCCCCTACGGCAGGCTGACTGCCCCAAGGCAGCGAAAAGTCAAGTGCGACGAACAAAAGCCGTACTGTAGCCAGTGCTTGATTGCGGGGAGAAAGTGTACCTTTGGCTACGTAGGATCAAAGACTCGCCTGCCAGAAGGCTGCTTCACAGAGCCATCCTCAGGCGGTGATAAGGACAGGATCGTCTCAATTACTGTCCCGCTGCCGCTGGCGGGACGGCCGCAGCTCACCGGGTCACAGGATGTGTGCGATCTTCTGTACCTGGTCCCTAGGCTCACGAGTACTTTGTCAGTCACTTTGGATACACCCCAGCAGTACATCCGCGGTGTTACGGCTTCGTACATGTCTCACTTACCGTGCCGTTCTGGATACAGCGAAGCACTCGACGATGCCATCAGCTGCGTCGCAGCGGCTATCCGCGACTTTTGTGTGCACTTCGAAATGGAAGACAAAACCAACAGATTTCTCGGCAGTCTGAAAACAAGAACATTATTATTATATACCGTGGCTTTACGGAGCTTACAGCAGGCGCTGAGTGATCCATCTCAATCGATGTCAACGGAGGTGCTATGCGCCGCCCATCTGCTTTGCTGCTTTGAGGTAAGTGAAGCAATCCCTGCCGAAACAAGAATCAATTCCAAGGGGCAATGGCTAATGGCTATATTTAGTCCTTGCGAAACGATAATAGAACAGCGTTTCAGAAACATTTGAATGGCGTCACCAAAATCATTCAACATCGTCGAGCCGAATCGTTCACCACTGATTTCGACGTTCGGCTTTTACAAGGCCATGCGCCACTAATCGTGAGCCAAGACGTTACCCATTACAGACAACATGAACGAGACTAATCTTTGGCTATGGCAAATTAGAGGGCAGAATCGTTTGGAAGAAATGAACCATGCTTCATCCACCAGGATGACTGGGCATCTGTCATGCATCCTTCAGCGACTGGCGTGGCTCAGTCGCAGATGCGCCTAGTATTCAACAAGCACATGGGACGAGTTTTCGAACTCAAAGTAAAATGCACTAATTTAATCTTGAAACAAGGGAAGACAAATAAGCGGAGGACGCGGGCATTGCACGCATCCATCGTCAACCAATTACATACGACAAGGGCAGAACTTTTGGAATGGACTGGAACATGGGTCACGGATATCTTTGCACCGAACTTGGAAGACCGCCGAAGCCCCAGTGAGAAGACCAAGGAAAAGGGACAGTGGAATGCCGACTTCTTTGGTATATGTCAAGCTCTCATTCTTGTGTGCAACAGGCTGTATACCGCTGTGGACTGCGATAACGCTATGCAGGTTGAGAAACAGACACTGCAGCTTTCCAAGGACACGCAGCGGCGATTTAAAGAGCATGCAGATGATCCGGTGTATCCCAGGCCAATGCTACTTTCCTTAGCACACAGAGCCATATTATCTACATCCGAAGACTGGGGCGCCTTCTGCGCTGGACAGCCTGCATCAGGGTTGCCTGACGAGGGACAACGGAGGCTCATCTCGGCGACAATATTTAGAAGTTGGATGACACTGTTAGGCGTTACAGTACAGGAATAGCCATGGTCGTGGATGGATAACAGAGATGTTTCTCAATATCGTGTTGTGTAAGCATGGGCATGTTGATTGCAGACAGATTTGCCAGCCAAAACCAAAACTTGCATGCAAAACTCGGATTCTAGGTTTATCTCTTCGCCTCAGTCGGCTGTAAGTGATTGTGAGTAATGTATCTCCCCATTTTCGAATCTACTACTTAGCCTTTGATTAAATTAGAGGACACACTGCTGTTTTTTTTACGACATAAGATGTTTCATATGCCGAATAGAGGGGGGTCGCAACAGTTTATCTGCCATTCGACATATATCATGGACATCATGATTGAGGTAACAGCTTTAATCAGGCTACAGGAGAAGAATGGACAAACTTGTGTAAGGTTGCGGGCGGCAAGACTCGGATGGTGGTCTGGGCTGGCTTATGTCTTCGTTATTAAGCAAGGCAAATGGGAATTGGCCTAGACAAAACTGAAGAAGAATTATGGAGCTAGATATCTCTGAAATAAATACATGTACTAGCACAGTCCAAAATAAGAAGATGACTATGCAATTGCTGCGATCGGTGGCCCTGGGGCTAGTCGTGCACGCACCTCGCTGGGGAGCTGGGGGCTGTGGAAGTACCCCTGTAGTGTCAGCAGCGAGCTTCTTTGCCTTGTGTTACTGGGGGGGTCCATGCCTTGAGCGATCTTGTGATGCGCTCAACTTGAACAATCCCAGCCTTAACATGGCGCCGCACCCAGCACCATGGAGCGAAAGGGCGCATCTAAACCAAAGCAGTCGTTGCCTACAAGACAGAAACGATGGGCGCCTAGGTCGCGAAACGGGTGTTTAACCTGCAGGTACGTGCTGCGATTCCAGGGAGGTAAATCAAGAAGCCGCTGACACTGCGGAGGCGGCGAAGAGTCAAATGCGATGAGGCGAAGCCAGTGTGCGGTAAATGCAACTACGCTGGAATGACATGTACTGGTCCTCCCCTGTGGAATACTGGTCCTCCAAGCAATGCGATTGCTCTAGTGGTACGTCGCATGTCCGACGAGCCTGCTGCCCAAATACGACGGCTTCCCTCGCAGCCCCAGTTTGATGGCTGCGCCGATGTGAAGGACATGCTGGACCTCATTCCAAAGATCAATCATAGCATGTTGAGCAGTGCAGGCTCTCTGCAAAGATCAGTACGGTCGGTCGCAACCTCTTATCTTAGCTATTTGCCTTGCAGAAGCGGTCATAATGCTGCACTGGACGCCGCATCACGATGTGCTGCCATGGCTGTGCGACGGCTCTGGATACAGTTCTCGTCGACTGAGCAGCAACAATCTTTGAAAAAGGATATAGTTCATTTAGATCGGAACGATCCCCAGATTCTTGGGTCGTATGCTGCTGCTTTACGCGCCCTACAGCAAACGCTCAAAGAAGGTACAGGCCACCTCTCGTCGGAGACAACATGCGCCGCTGCCCTGCTCTGTTATTTTGAGGTAGGTCAAATTCTTCTCGCTCCCTCTTGTTTCAGGTAAATTGTTCACGTAATTAATTGTAAACTTAGTCCCTTCATCGAGAAAATCAAGAAGGCCTGAAGCACCATGTCTTTGGTGTATCACAAATCATCAAGCATCGCAAGGTGTCAGAATTCCAAACCGAGTTTGATATATGCCTCTTGCTCAGTTTGCAGTCATCCATTGTAAGTATTATAACCCCAGTCAACATGTTAATTACAACAAGAAAATTAACCACGATGGATTCATGTAGATGAAACTATGTTATTGGACAAACAAAACCTGTTTCTTGACCCGCCGGGGCTGGGTATCAATCATGCGGGATGCAACATCACAGGCATCCGGGAGGAGGCGAGCAACGCTAGAGTTCTTTCTCAGCTCAGCGCCAATATTTGACTTGTTGGTGGAATGCACCAACTTTATCATGCGCCAGGGTGTCCCAGGGCATGACCATCTGTCTCAGCACAAGTTGCTTCTTGGCAAACTCAACAAAAGCGGAGAGAAGTTCTTCGAATGGGCCGAAGACTGGTATGCAGATGTATCTCAGCCCGATTCACCAGGACTGGGCATCATCACTAAGAAGCGCCAAGTGGACATCGATACCTGGCTCGACTATGTATTGGATTTCCAGACGTTGGTCACCTTGATATACAACAGACTTTATGTTTCCCTTGGTGGCGACGATGCAGCTGAAGTTGAACGACAGTCACAGTCAATTGCTCACAAATCAGCTGTGAGTTATGAAATCCGACAGAACAGCCCCGGCTTCCAGAAGTCAATTGCTCTGGAGCTAGCTGCTGATTCGGTTCTATCAACTGTGGCTGAGTGGACGAATTGGAGTGGTGAACTTGGTGACAACAGAGGGCAAAGGCTAGTTCCGTTAGCCATGTATAGTTGTTGGATCAAGAGAATGGGAATTAAGATTGATATGTACAATGGGAAAGGGCAGCACCGAAAGTAGATCTGATTCAGTCGGCTGCTGACAGAGAAACTCTTCGAATTCTCTCCAAACACTCGAATCGCCATGAAGCAAAGTTGTACAATCGATGACTTTCTACCAATTCAACATGTATCTAATGCCCGCTTGGCTTGATCGGCGCTACGAACTTAGGAATAGTTTCAATAATTCAATGGAATTCAATACTGATAAACTCGGGGATTGCCATGAGCTTACCAGCGGTAGTCAAAGCTTATCTGTGTCACTCTTCCCGGATGAAACGAGCACAATATTTATGCGTCTTAATAATCAAATGTTATTTTAGAACATGAAGCCTAGCCTGCGAACATAGTTGTGTCTCTGCGCAGTGTTCACGCTATATAGTGTGCTCATTGGCGGCACTGGGAAGTGTGAGAAAAGCCAGGCGCTCAGATTGACTAGTAGACAAAGGCGCCAACTTTTGAGCTTAATACTATTTGTTTATTGAGCTTGAATGTCATTCACTATATATTTATTCACTCAATTTAGGTGAAAGGGGACTCGCAGGCAGCCACACACGCTCTTATCACTAGTGTTCTGCTCAACCGTTCACCTGCCGTTCACTCGAACCATTTCGTTTGCAAAACAACACTGAGATGAGATAAAAGCGAGCTTTTAAATCGTCTCAGCTCCTATTTTCTGTCCCTCTTCGTCTTTTATTTCTGTACTTCTCTGCTCTTTTTGCACAACTCTCAATCATTGTTCAAGTCAAACGCTTTGCGTTGTTCCCGCAATGTCATTCACCCACCTTCAGCCCCCAGATGTGGCCGTCCTGCGGCAAGTCCAGGAAACTATAGCCAGTTTCTACACTGTGTTGTGCCGTCTACCCCATCTGGATCCTGGCTGTCTTCGTCTTCCTCCGCGTGGTGGCTGGCCGAACTTGAACGTCAGCGGCCTCAAGGCTCTAGGAAAATCCGACAAAGCCATTGAGTTTGCTCGTCATCTTCCTTGCGTTGTCGGCAGCATTCTTCGAAAACAATCTGGTCTAAACATCATGATTACTCCTCTATCAGCTGCTGTGGCCTTCAATGACGGGGATCTATGGGAGCAGCTTGACGACTTCACCCTACAAACACCTCCTCATGTCATTTCTATTGCCAAACCTGTTCCTCAACACTGAAGACGGAACAGTTTTTGAACATGGTGCTACAGCAAACGCAAGAGATTGTGAGCGGGAAGACTACGAGCGCATTCCTGCGGCCGCGAAATGGAGGACTATTACTTCGCTCCCGCCAACCGTGTTCTTCGATCATGAGCGCAAAAGGCTTGAATTTCTTGTGTATCTACCTGTTTAGACTCCCAGTGGAGAACCAGACTACCATTTTCGGGCTCATTCTCTGGAGGAAGAGAGAGAACTCTTCGAAGTGCAAGATGAATGGGAAGCAGACCAAGCCTTCGACCCGACATATAAAAGAGGCAAGCTGGATTCTCGCCTGGAATGCTTCGATTACGAAATTGATGTCGACAACGACAACGACAACGAGTCGAGTGGGGATGGTTCCAGTGACATTTCTTGCCACGACGCAGACGACCATCTCGGTGACATTGGTGCCGACCGTACTACCGTCAACAGCCTGCACAAGCTTGATCTCCATAAAGATGCAGCTGACAAGGAAAGCTGCGACGATTCTAGCTACGACAGTTCGACCGAAGGAGTAATCTCTTCTGAAGAGCTGCGCGATCTCATCGCCGAGATGAAAGACGAAATTCATATTGCAAGTCCATTCACAGCCGGGCTGTCGCAGCGGAAGACAAAGACTCTACCACGTGAAGTCAAAGTAAGTTTCCTTCATGTCAGATGCGTTGTGAAAGCATTTAGTCTTGTCATTCTGTATGATTACTATGTTTTATGAATCGTACACTAACTCTAACTATAGTACCTATACCACATTTACAAAAGAAATGGCTGGCCGCACGCTATGTTTGATGTTCACCAATGCCGTGTAGAGCTGGAGCATTTCACCCGCGACAAGGAACAGGGACAGGATCCTTGGATGGATAGTTCTTCGAGCGATGGCGTCTCTCCAAATGATGAGTTCTCTTCGAGTGAAGACGGTAGTGAGTGCTGATTTATGGTACCACGGTACATGCTGTGCCGCCGCTACATCAAGGAATTGGAGCATGTTCGCTAGATTTACTATCAAATGAAAGATGCTATCGGGGCACATTTTCGCTGATGTGTTTTGTCATGAGTTCATTTTATTAACAAGACGATAGCAACATACTGATTGTGTCTAAACAATGGTTGCTGAAGATGTGCGACGTGTGGTTCGGTCATCGATGAGGGAAATAACAGTTGTTCTGTTGTTCCAAAGAGCTTTTCGTCCGTTTACCCCTCCTTAGCTATCTCGGTATTGGTGTTGCTTTCGTAGTAGACTCGTATTGAGCTCGCATTCTCTGCAGGATCTGCGCAGCCTTCACTGTATACCTGCACTTCATGCGGATGTGGCTGCCGTACTTGTAAAACAGAACCGGAAATGGTACACACGCCACAGCCAGAAATGTAGGAATAGATCCCGCCCAATGGATTCCCAGATTATCATACATTTTGCGCGTGAATAATGGAAATGCAGCTCCAAACAAGGAACGGAGTACTGAATTGGCAGCTATGACGGACGCGGCAAAGACTACGTCTGTTTCGTTCACAAAACGCTAATAAGAAAATCCACTTGATCTGGAGAGTCAAGAACTTACATGAATCGATCAAGTAATTGAGAAGCGACATGAAAACCATGACTAGGCCACATGCAAAGCAAACCGAGCCAACGATTGGAACTACCCAGTGGGTATTTTGGCCGCAAGTCCAGGCAAGCCAGAATAAGCCAGTAGGAATGAAGACTGAGCCGATAATGTCGGGATACAGTCTGCTCTCTGGGGGCAGTACGTTGCCTTTTGGTTCTGCCTGCTTTTTGACATAGTACTTGTTATCCACGATGGAAGCCAGCGTAGCAATCATGACGCCAATAGCAGTTCCTGTAAAAGCCAACCCTCCAATACCAACACTGCATCCTCTCAGTTCTTGAAAAAAACAATTGGATACCCTGCAAAGTTTAAATACAGAGTCCCGTATATGACGGAAATGTATAGCGAACTCACAATCAAGATTGGTTCGCGAAAGAGCAGTACCCATGGTCCAGTCAGCGCCATCTTCACCTTTCCAACCAATGAGGCAGGCGGTCTTCCAGCGTCAAGAGTCGAGATATATACCTGACCAGTCATCTTGCTAAGTTTCTCTGCACGGCGATGAAGCAAAACCGGCGCATAGGTTTCAGGTATGAGAAAGGTTCCAAATAGCAAACAGATGCCAGCAAAGATGCACATAACACAAATTGGGGATTCGACACGTATCTCCAGACAGTGACGTCCAGTACTCTGGGCTCAAGGTAGCCAGCTATAGATATGAATCAGCCATTTGCCGTATGATCCGACATCTACCGGATAACTCGCAGATGAATTGGGCCACACAGCGGTTGAGATTAGCTATCTTGGAATTGGACGCCATCACTGGCAGGATGTTGGCAAATTATATCTTCCAAAGGCTGCCAATATCCTTGTAAGACAGTGGTCCACTAATTCTGCTGTCGATCCATCTATACTAACTATTGAAACAGCATAACTGCCATGGCGGCACTGCTCGCCTTACACATCGGGTCAGCTCTGGACAAGAGCGAAGCAGACATTATCCGATCAATGTCTCGCATATCCATTAGTCAAACAATGCTGATTTTGAGCCAGCTGAGAGAAATACCAGCAATAAAAAGAGCCTTCCCGGTTTTTGAGTTGGTCTTGTGTAGCAAGAACTTGTGCGCTGCTCCGGGGACGTTATCGCTGGGTGGTTGTGGCCCATCGCAGCCTCCTGCGGATGAAGAAGGAACCAATGTTCCTATTACTTCATCTCGTTCACAATCAGATATGTATGACCTACAGGATGCACCGGGAGAACTGCACGATGCACCCCTTGGTGACTTTCTGGACTTCAACGCGATGGACACATGGGACTTTTGGGCAGCTTGATTTTACGCAGGTATACTGGTTGCAGTTCTTCTGCCTAGATCCTGCATCCAGTGGGTGTAAAGTTAATGCTATAGAGTTTTGTTGGATTTTCAAGGAAATAAGTTGGTGTAGAGCTTGCGACTTTGTTAACAGACAGCTGCCATTGAGTGCGCAGTGCATGTATGACAGTATTGACTGTGAGAGTGATCTGAAAAAGATACTGGGCATCAAACAACTCAAATCTGAGATAATAACAGTATTTTTCAGCCATCACAGACATATAGCAAACTAATGACATTGGCCCGTCATTATCGTCCAAGTTGAAGGATTATCTAGCAATCTTCAAGATCTGATGAGTCAGCCAAAATTCACGGCCAGCGACGAGGGTCAAAGTCAAAGGGCTAGGCGGGGCACATATTCAGCGCTAGAGTCAAAACAGCCTAGCGCCAGTCGCTTAGCCCACAAACTGGTACAATTTTGCACTTTGCACAGTCGTGTGTGTTTTGTGGTTCGCAGCCCTCACGAAATTTCTCTTTTTCCTCTTTTTCCCATTCAACCACCTTTCTACTAACGGTACAGGTCAATCATCACCACATACCGGTACGTTCCCATACAGGATCGCAAGAACATACGACGATTCTCTCGAACGACTACGATATAGTTCTATCTGCAACCGTATATTCGACATCGTTCTCGAGCGCCGTCGGAATTCTTGCACCGCTTCCAACTCCCACCACCGTCACCAAAACTAACGTCTTTTAGCCACAATGGGTGCCCTTAAGTATGTCGAGGAACTTCAGAAGAAGAAGCAGTCCGATGTGATGCGCTTCCTTCTCCGAGTGCGCTGCTGGGAAGTACGTTTAACCGCAATTTGATTTTTTTTTTGTCTGTTTTCTTTCACGCAACACGCCGATGCAATATCCTGTGGGCAGACTGGCTTAGGGATCATGGGACGACTAGGACAAGAACCTTTCGGGGTTTGGAGCGAGGAGAGATGTCTGTTCTTGCATGGCCTCAGTGGCAGATTGCAAACGATCTCTTGGTCGTCTCCGAACTATACCAAACCAATTGGATCTTCCATGTCGTCCGTTGCATGGATTCCCTCTTTGATCTCTGCCCTTGCTATACAGTCGTTGAACATTATGCTGAGACTGCATCAATATAGCTCCGTCAATTGAACGTCATCCACCGCGCTTCTCGCCCTTCGCGCCCCGACAAGGCCCGCCGTCTTGGTTACAAGGCCAAGCAGGGCTACGTCGTCTACCGCGTCCGTGTCCGCCGTGGTGGCCGCAAGCGACCTGCCCCCAAGGGTGCCACCTATGGTAAGCTCTCTTCGACTCCTGCAGCTCTCCTGCAATATCTAATATGCTCTCAACAGGCAAGCCCACCAACCAGGGTATCAACCAGCTCAAGTACCAGCGCTCCCTCCGCTCCACCGCTGAGGAGCGTGTCGGCCGCCGCTGCGCCAACTTGCGCGTCCTCAACTCGTACTGGATCAACCAGGACTCGACCTACAAGTACTACGAGGTCATCCTCGTCGACCCCCAGCACAAGGCCATCCGCATCGACCCCCGCATCAACTGGATCGTCAACCCTGTCCACAAGCACCGCGAGGCTCGTGGCCTCACTGCCACCGGCAAGAAGTCCCGTGGTCTCAACAAGGGCCATCGCTACAACAAGACCCGTGCTGGCCGCAGAAAGACCTGGTTGCGCCACAACACCCTGTCCTTGTGGCGCTACAGGTAAAAGCGAGGCGCTCGCCGTTGTGCTGGTATCTTGCTTCCATTCAGTTCTGGTTCGCCCGCCTCTTGCAAGCGTGCAGGAGGGAACAAGTCCATTTCGGGACAGGAAGCAAGGCAGTTCGACACCCTTTCCTGTCTTTGCGTCACTGCAGGTGCTCTTTTCCACTGTTACTGGTTTTCTTACTATGGACTGGTGTTAGGGGCTTTTGCAATGCGTGCATCACTCTTTTGTTTTGGGAGGTCACTGTTGTGCACAAAGTCAGGATGCTTTATTAGGTGATGAAAAAAAGGACTGTGTCCATATTCCAATAGCTAAATCATGATCAAAACTTTATTCATGTCACATTCATCTCGTGTTGCAAGGAAATTCCGTGTTTGTTAATGCTGTAGCTTAACGACCTATCTGCAGTAGTCTGCCCCTCACAGCACAGTGAAAAGTTTCGACGCTGTTCTGAGGCAGACACCCCACTCTAGATTTTTGTGCCAACCTACGAAACGCTTCACCACCACTTCTATTCACGAGGCAGAAATCCCGGATTTAAATGAAATACAGTACTTGGTTTTTATTTTTATTTTCTGTCTTCTGTTGCACTCATACAAAATATGCCAATGGCAAACAAATAGGAAAACCGTGAAATCGATGGAAAATAATATCTGCTCCAAGCACAGCAACGACGACCAAGGCTTCTCTTATACAGGAAGAATGTGTTTCTTTCTCTATAGTAACCTATCCATCAACCCCAGAAGCCGATCTGTCCCGTGACTAATATCACGACGCCGTTGTTAGTTCAGTCGCAACGTGAGATGCTGAGAATAGAAGAATTGCATAATACAGCAAACGAGAAATGTGAGCAAAAAATTCGTGAAAGATGACAACAAAGAAACCGGAGATGTATGAGAGCTCAGCAGGTTAGACTAGTATATACGAGTCGACAAAGGCCGTGTCGTGTAGCCAAGCCGAGCTAACTGCATCTTGATTTCTTATCAGAAATGAAGGTGCGTAATGCGGGCGACAGCTCATGTCGAAAAAGCTACGCCATGGTAGAAAGAAAAACTCCTCTTCTCTTTTTTATTCGTCTTGTATTGTACACACATAGCATCTCGTGGATGCTGTGTTCTCTCAGAAGTCTGCATATAGTTCGCTAGAGGCGTTTCTGATTCATGTGACGCGTATATTCAAACATGGGGCAAAAAAAGAGTCATCAAGTCATGCTGAATCGTAATCGGGCTACATCAGACTATGTTTCCACGTATTGTAGAAGCACAATCGCCAGAGCAATGATGTTGTACAAGCGAGTTGATTGAATGGGGTGTTGGCGTGAGGCACAACGCTGGCAGATTAAACCCAACGAGGCTCACCAATGTCTCCAGCGCCGTTTGCGGTCGGGGGACGCTGTCCAAATTGGGGTTGTTGAATAGGACCAGGACCAACAGTACCGCCACCGATAGGGCCGGCGGTAGAATAGGAGACTCCATTTCCGTGAGACAACTGTCCTCCAGGTGCAACAACATTCCCATTGACGCCACCGTTTGTTTGGAGGGTGGCAGAGCTAGTAGAAATGCCACGGGAATGGCTAGGGCGCAAAGGGATTTGACCCTGGGTATTATCAGCGGGAGTAACTTGCCCGCTTGAAGTTGCGCTGCCACGATTGTCATAAGCGGAAAGCTTAGCCTGAATGCGGCGGCCATATGGAGTAGTTCGAATCTGTGGCAGGATGGGGCGAATAGCTTCCACGAGCCGATACTTCTGAT
Source organism: Simplicillium aogashimaense (assembly GCA_028455935.1). Taxonomy (NCBI): domain Eukaryota; kingdom Fungi; phylum Ascomycota; class Sordariomycetes; order Hypocreales; family Cordycipitaceae; genus Simplicillium; species Simplicillium aogashimaense. Next base: position 1,233,151 of record CM052010.1, on the reverse strand, counting down.
GCGGAGTGGCAAACTCCAATGCGGTCTGAATAACGTAGTTTGCAAAGGAATCTCGCAAGAGCCTGTCAATCTCCGTTGGCTGAAGCATTTCCTCGACAATCATATCTCTAGAAGGGGGCATAGCACAACGGAGACACTTCTCAATGACGTTTGAGCTGAACTTGTGTCTCGATAATTGGCTGATGCATCCCTGGAACATGGAGACCACAGGTTCGGTAAACGTTGGCTCGTTGAGGTCAATGATATACTGAACAACATAGTTGCCGAAAGGGTCTTGCACCAAGACGCGAGCATGGTCAGTGATGCGAGAAACAAGCCACTGCTTTTGGTCGCCAGAAGCGTGGTCAATGCATCGTTGCAACACACAGCATCCATGGCGATGGGTACCAACTTCCACACAATTGTTGCCAACAGCATCAAAAATAAATTGAGCATCAGCTGGGCTCAGCTTGTTGAGACACTTTTGGATGACATGGTTTCCGTTGAGGTCCTGGATAAGCTCAACGACACGGAAGCGCAGGGCTTCAATGATGAGCTGCACCTGCTGGGGGGTATTCACAAACTCAATCATCTTCTGGAGAGCACGAGTGCCGTGCTGGTTCAAAGCGATGCGCACCATGTCTTGAGATGCATTTTGGATAAGGACCGTACGTTCTTCGTCATTGCAGAACTCAAGCAGCTTTTGGCACAAATAATTCCCGAAAGGATCTGTCATGAGCTCTGTGACGTGTTGGTTCGTCTCAAGCCAGATCATGTGAACGTGCTCTGGATTGCGTTCCTCAAGTTTCTTTTGCAGATAACGGCAACCGTGTTGATCCTTGCACAGCTCATATATCTGCTGTTGGAAAGATTCCAAGGGCATGTTTTGGTAACGAGACATGGCTAGAGACAGAATTAGTTTTGAAGCCTCGAACAAATATATACTTAGCGAGAGTAGTGTACCTTCATTGTCAACCTGTCGTCGGTTTTGGATAACGCGAGCTTGGCTATCGCGAGCCTGTCCATTTTGCTGGAATGGCATGCCACCGTATCCAGTGAAGTTTTGAGTAGGGTACATGTTCCCATTACCCATTCCGTTCAAGTTCAATTGCTGCATACTGTTGGCAAGCATTGCCGGGCCGCCAAATGAGGGTGCACCATTGGGTCCACCAGAGGGGAAGCTGCCGTTGGCGGGGTAGAAGCCATTGAAAGCATTCATGCCGTTGGCAGCCATGGGAGCTGTCGCAGTGGAAGTTCCAAAAGGGGCAGCGGTTGTCATGCTTGGGCCAAAAGGGGCGGCGCTGGCTTGCAACGCAGAGTGGATAGATGGATAGCCCTGGTTTTGGTCACGGTTGGAGTTGTCGCCAGACAATTCTCGGCTGTGGCGGTTGGGCATGGCACCAGTAGGGATGCGCCCCATGCTAGCATTGTGGTTGTGAAAATGCTGTTGCGCATGGATATTGGCGTTGCTGGTCATGATGGACGAACCAGAGTTGCCTTTAACGGTCGGTACGTCACTCGAAGAGAAGGATGATTGGAGCTTTGGGGGTGTGGTCGTCACAAGGTGGGTTGCCTTGGGCGAGACGAGGTGACTGCCTGTGTCTCCTCCGTTCTCTGCAATGTATTTGAGGTCCAGCGAGTGCCGGAGAGAAGCAGGGCGGCTACCAATACTGTTCAAGTCGCCGAACTGGGTGGTCGAGGAACCGTTGAGTGATGATAGACTCTGCTGTTGGCGATGACGGTTAATATTGGCCCAACTTCTGTGGTTCCCGTCTGGTTTTGGAGAAGGAGATAACGCAAGATCAAGAGCAGCCGACGATGCAGAAAGCTAACCACGCAAAAACCCAGGGTCAGAAACACGCAGCAAAACGCAAATACGACAAAGATGATTTGGTTAGAGGCGGAGAGGGTGAGATGGGGTAGATAATATCAGCAAGCCAACGTACTATTGGCTGATCCAAAGAAGCTCAAGGAAATGAGCAGAAACCATGGAATAGGATGCAAATATCAAGGTACAGTGATTTAGACAAACCCAAAAATGTTGTTAGGGTGGGGTGAAAGAGAGATGAGGAAACGAGGGAGGTGGTAAGAAGTGAAGTAGTGAAAGAGCGCGAAGAGGAGAAGATCGCACACTCTCTTATAGGTGTAGGAGAGCAATGCAGTGTGTAGAATGTGAAAAAGAGGAGATGCGAGAACAATTCACTACTAAGTGAAGCGAAGCGAGAGAAACTGTGTCCGCAAGGCTGACAGACGGCTGCGCACAAGTGCTGGCAGCTGGCACAGCACCGCACGCCGTCATTCTGCACAGCACCAAGAAGTCCGCATCCAAACAACACTCCTGCAAAAATACAAAACTCAAAATAATCAAACAAATCTATATACGTACCATTTGGTCCTCACGGCGCACTAGGGTCGGGAACGTGTGGTCAGGCGTGTTCCTCGCGGGAAAGTTGGGCTCGTCCTCCCCAAACAGAAAGCGCGCAGTGTTAGTCTGGTCGAGGTTGGTCTCGTATGGTCCGTTTCGAGATCGAGTAACGGGCATGGAGTATCTGTTGAGACTGCAATCACATATGGTCAGCTTCACCCATCACCCAAAATATTCAACAACGTCGCCGGGGGTCGACCTACGCATTGGTTGAGCGGTGGCTGCTAGGATCCTGACGAACAGCCTCCTCTTTCTCGTCATCGCTGTTCCTGCGAGTACCCGGAACAGATCGAGACGGCATGAGCATAGGCTCTCCAAAGCCATAGTTGTGTTGCTGCTGCTGAATAAGACCGGAGGGAGGAGAGGCGAGCTGCGACCCAGATCGTCCTGGTCGGTTGAACAAACCAGGCGGGGAGGTGAGGCTCGAAGTTGAATAGCGGTTGGGTCGCGAGAACATGCTAGGAAATCCAGAGTTGGAGTCGCGATACTCTGGAGGAGTGGTAGGCTCAGACTGGTGACCACCTAGTCTGACGATCTCTTCCTCCATCTGAGCAAGTTCTTGGGCTTCGCGGCGCTGGCGCTGATCGAGCTTCTGCATTTCCAACTCAAACTGACGTCGTTGTTCGCGAATGCGTTCGTATTCCTGCTTTTTCTGTTCAATCTAGTGTCACAATTAGTGTTCTGGATGGTTGGGTGCGATTGAATTTCGGGCTGTGGGAGCGATGAAGGTGCTGACGAATGATAAATACATCATCGCAGCCTCGTCAAGCCAAAAGACTGAGTTAGCACGCACCAGCTGAACTTTATGGAAGGCTTGCTGTGGCAAAGTCAGTATATTATACAAGGAAAGTAAGTAAGTGGCAGAATTGTGTCAAAATTCAGCCATGCTAAAGTCAAAAAGGGTCACCAACATTTCCATATTCTTGGACGGGCTCCGTGACTCGGGATTGCGAATTCATGGAGGCAAGCGTGGGGATGCGCCCAGAGTCGGTGGTAAAGCGCCGAGGCAAGTTAGATCGCGTATCGTGAGCGATTGGCTGCTGGGGGATTCGAGAAGCGCCGTTGTTGCGAGGAGGAGAGACGATCGAGGAGATTGTTGAGCTGGGTGCCTCGCTCCTTGGCGATTGCTGAGGCAGAAAGCGTAGGTCGTCCATGATGGGCGGACCTTTCGACTTGGGCTAGATGGTAGAGCCAGACAAGTCAGGAGAAGAAAGATGGTGAAAAGAGCAAAAGCTAGTACACGCCGAATTGGCTAAAAACGAAACTCGAGCTAGGTGGCTATAGACATGGACAAATGGAGAGTTAGCCAAAACCCAAATGTGCGTCTGTTGAAGGAAGCAAGAAGCAAGGTGGGAAGAAGCGACAGCAAGGACCAGGAACGAGAGAGACGAGCGGCGACGTTGGAGAGAGGCGGGGTGACGAGACTCGGACGCTGATTGTGCGCTGGCCCAGTGCCAGAGTAAACTAGAGCGACGCGGAGCAAGCAAGCAGAAAACGCTACTAGCGCAGAAAAATGCTGGTGCTGGCGTAGGCACTGGCCTAAATGGATGGGCCTAGCCAGGGATTTTCTTTCTGGCTGGGTTGGTTGGCTGGGGATGGGGTTTGACGGGATTGGGAGGGGCCTCTTCTGTAAGCTGAGACGTATGGCCCGACGGAAGGTCGTCGTCGACTTTTTTTTTTTCTCTGTAGCGCTTCTGGCTCTGGTTCTGGCTCTGGCTTGTGGGTGGTCTGTGTGGGCGCTGATGGGTGCTGGGAGGTGGTAACATGGAATGGGTCCTTTGTGGCTACCACAAGACAGGGGTTTGGACAAGGCCTGGGTTGGGCAGGTCCCATGGATACCGACAACGACAACCAAGCCAGTTGTGTGACGACAGGGCAGGCAAACTAAACATGTCCGGAAGACCCAGAGCGGGAAGGCAGAGCCGGTACTGTAACAGTGACTGGAAAGAAGTTCCCCAATACCAGTAGTCGCCGCTCCCAGGGTTGTAGTGCGCCAAAGCAGCGTCTGTAAGTACTTCTGTACCTCAACTAGCCCTGTGCCAATAAGGTGCTGCTGCTCTTTTTTGTCTGGCCCAGTGTGACGGTTTTTGGCGGGGAGGGGGACGACCACGGCAAGTCCGCCACCACAGCATTGACAAAAGGGAAATAAATAAAAAGAACTGATAATTGGGTATACTTTTCTCAAACAAAAGGCAGACGACAACGAAAATTCATTGACTTACACAGCTAGTTCGTTTTTCTTTGTCACAGATTCGTTTCCTCTCAAGAGAACCAGTCGTGGCAGAGCTGATACTCAGGGCAGACAAATTTCTTGAGTATCGTGTGACGAAGGTGAACCCTTATACCAATAGGTAAATTGCCTTTCAGTAGAAAAAAATGAAAGAGGCGAATGCTTCACACAAAGATGGCGATATTGATTTGATGACTAGAATTAAAAAGAGAAAAAGAACAAAAAGTAAAGGCAAGGGTAAATCATAACCGAGAACAGAGGGGACACCACCAAGGATGGAATTGTTCCGAAAGAATTGTGTACAGCACACAGCACACAGCACAATGCACGACGTAATTACCACAGATTGACTGTTCGGCGCGGGCAACACAGCGCACTTACTGGAGATGGTGCGGAGGACCAGTCAACTGCGGCCGATGGCGCGGGGAGGGGGACAAGGAAAGGGCCGGCGCGCCATGTTCTGTTGCAACCACAAGTTCCCACGGTGTCACTATTTTTGACCCATGGCAATGACCAGTAATAATGTGGCAACGAAATATGTTAAAATATAATTACAGCTGGCACTATCCTTCCTAGGTGTTTTCCGTGCTTGTATCCTAAATATCCCATTGTCCTGCGGACCGACTCTCTCTGTCTCTCTCCTATGCAGTTACAAGACCACCTGCCCGATGTGGGCATTAGCGACATCCACGCACCATAATGCAGGCACCTGAACCTGCGACACGGCATCAGGATTGGAAACCTCTGAGCATGCCATTTTGACAGGCTTGCCCGCAGGTCCTAGTAGCCGCTGAGCTTTCCATGGCGCTAAAAGCAAAAGTGGTGGCCTGTGAAGCGGGTGCGGTGGAGAATGCAGCTCTCTGGTAAAAGCTGTGCATCAGGGCCTGGTGGCCAATCAATTGCAGCGGCTGGGCGGGAGGAATAAGTGAATTAAACACAGCCAGGCACCATGAGGAAAGCTTGTTTTTGCGCTGTCCAATTCTGTAGAGCTGGTGGCTCTGTGTCTAATTGAATTATGTACAATTTGTATTTCTTCCATCCCATGGGCTAGTTGCTGCATTAAGCGCTCGGAGTCTTTAGCTGCTTACCACTCCACTTACTTACCACCATCCACTGTAGCCTTCAGTGGCGACATGCCTGGCTGCACATCACTCACTCACTGTAAAACTAAAGAGAGCAAACTTGCACCACGAGGCCAACTACCTTGGCGAGCTAAGGTGGCCCTAGGGTTACCCTATCGTTGCATATTTGCTGCAACAAGACGCGCCAGAGGCTAAAGAAGGAAGAAAATAAATCTCGCATTTTTCCACCCACCCTTGTCCAAGCATTGCTGGTGCATCGTGACATGCAGCTGTAGGTTTCGTTCGTCTTGTCTGATGGGTCGGAGCCGGGTTGCTGTACTGCACGGTTACGTCTACCGGAACTCCACCGAGGGGGGGGCGCTCTGTAAGTGAGCGTTGGCTTTTATCCTTTTTGTTAACATTGCATATTACTGCATGCTGTACATGTCTGCCTAGATTTTCTAACTTGGCCAATCAATTCTTCATCTGTGGCAAATGATTCTGTGCCTGTGAATGCTAAGTTGTTTTCCTGTATGTTGGTTACGCCTCTGTCTGTGACTCATTACAACTTCGGTCGGTCAACGACTGCCTCACCGCCTTATAGTAAATGGTAGCGAGTTGGGCACTGAGCTTGTTGTGGGAAACCAGCCAGGCGGCCAGCTCGCTCCAGTTGCCAATCTTGTCCGAGCCAGAGAGAGTCCCAGCAGCCCACATCTGAGATGGACAACGCTTTTTGATGGATGGATGGGTTACAGGGACTGGATTGCGCGCGGCGGGAGGTTGGTCAATCTAGTATGTGGGCCATTTACGGGGACTCTGCTTGCCAGTACGCAACTTTGTGACTGAAGACGGGGATGGCAAAATTGGCCACTACAGAAATGGGGGCTGGAGTATGGAGATTGTGCCCTGTAAACAGGCCAGACGCCAAGTGTGGTAGGGGTTTTTATCACCAGAACGCATCCCTGTCGTAGCCCGTTTATTTTTTTGTTCCCTGCATGAACGGGTGGTCTATATTGGGGGTGGCGGCTACCCTTGAATAGCTTCGGACATGAACAAGATTTTCTGACGGACTGATTGATTGGACTGGGTTAGGTTCGCCTATTTTTTTTATATCAACCAGGCTAGAGCAGATTGGAGAGATGAAAAATCTTTTCTGAGCCCATGTTTTAAAATTGCAAGCGCCGTCATCTCCGCTTCAACCCCTCCGAGATCGACTGCCTGAGACTAGTGCCAGCCAGCGTTGTGCATATCAGGGTCTTGGTTGGTATTTAGCAGACCCAACCTGATCCATATTCTGATGGAGAACGTGTTAAAACATCCAGTTGAAGATCTTCAGTGACGGACCAGAACAGTGTGTCTATACGGAATCCAAGCTTTGGAAGATCCATACGGAGGTACATGTAGCTGTTTTGTTCTGTTGTCGTAGTCCTTATTGATGTTATTATTAGAGCACATTGAATAACATAAAATTTCCAACATGCTTTGCATTCATCCTTGGTGTAAGTGCTGTAAGGACTGTCGTTTGGCTAGCTTCTGGGCGGCATGTGCCCTGTAAATTGGTATAGGTTACTGCAACAGTGCTAAAGTGGCCCCCGTATCTGTCTGGCCACAGCACTCACCCTCTGCAGGCTGTGCAGGGCTTGGGTCCTCTTAACCAGGTACCTGGCAGCACAGCACAGCACGTCACGGCTATCTGAAGCCCTTTGGGGTCTGAAGGGAAGCTTGTCGACATCTTGCATGTGCATGTACATGTAGCCCTGGTCTCGCTAGGGAATTTTGCATTGGCCAATGTGACGCCTACTATTTTTAATTCCTTCCCTTTTCTTTTCTTTCTTTTCTTTTCTTTCTTTTCTTTTCTTTTCTTTGTCCAACCCATCTTTTGGTTTTGCAATTCGTTTCTACGAGTAATTTTGTTGGGCTCTCTGACTAGATCTTCTTGTTCGTCGTGTGTCCGAATTACTGCCGTGCTCACCGACTTTTTGAACCACTGAGAAAAATAAAGTCCTCGACGTCTAGAATGCTCTTCATGAGTGGAGCGCTAACCATTTCATTTTTCTTCTCTTGACTTGCCTGCTGCTGCAATAACCGCCACCTTGTTTCTGCTAGGGAGGGGACCACGCCACTGTGAATGCTACGAAGCTGTTCTTCTCCTCGCCAATCCTCTTCAACCCCTCCAATTCACCCCTCTCTCCCCTCCTCCCCTCCTCCCTCCTCCCCTCCTCTGATGCCCTCCTACGACTCCGCTCCATGTCACGGCTTCAATGCCCGTGCAAGGTCTGATGGGAGGGATTGTGGATCTGTGAATTCCGCCACTTGGGTCCTTTTTCTCCCTTCAGGTTCCTCTTTTGGCTGTGACTTGTCACTGTGAGCCATGAGATTCGCTCGTTAACCAGCTCCCTCAGGGATGTTCATATGCCAACCAGGGTCAACCTCTCCAGCACATTCTGGGTATAGCCCTACTGTCATGTCAGTGTGCCTCACTGATGCGCCCTTACTCTCCATTTATTTACCCCTCCATTACGCCATGACTACCGGTTTTAGGGTTTTGGCTTGGTGGGATGTGCTACCTGTGCATATATGCGGCTCGAGATGCATGATGAAGATACGCACAGAGGAAGTGATGTGGCAAGCCCTATGGCTTACTGATGGCAGTGACCACAAGAAGATGTAAATTTTTGCGATATTGATATTGATATTGATATTGATATTGATATTGAGTAATTAGCTTCAGTACAGAAATCTCATCAGGACAGCATTGGCGAGATATTGAAGCATTTTCCCAAAAGGTTACTGGCTAGGAAGAACTTAAGCAGATAGTGCCATTGTAACGTTAAGCTGCCTTCTGACATCTAAATTTGTGATTTATATAGCTTGCAATGCCCCCTAATTGAGATTACCAGTGTCACCAAATTAAATGATCAATTTTAATTTTAATTTTAATTCGACTCAAACTATAACCTCATTACCTCAGTGCAGCCGTGATGTTGAAGCTGGTGTAGTCGAAGTCGTCCCCCACCAACACGGGAGCTCACTTATCAGCCCCACCTCGTGCCTTATCGCCTCCAAAGCAACTTTTTTCTTGACGCAGCGCGAATCCGTCATTCCGATCTTCAGCTACCGATTCAACGTCACTTCTCGGCTCGCCTATACCAATTAACCCTCAAAGATCAATGAAGTGTTTGCGGTGACCGTCAAAATGCCGATGATCGACGACGGCTTCGAAGCCCTGCTGGAGCCTTTCTACAACGGCAAGAAGCTCACGGATCCCGTCTCGACCAAGGATGACAAGTTCCAGCTTCTACCAGCCTTTCTCAAGGTCAAGGGTAAGCCTTTAGCCTGTTAATCGTCTTATTTTATGCAAATCTAACCAGAAGTAGGTCTTGTTAAACAGTACGACAACTTCACCACTCTGCAGTGTCCTTCCGAGACGAATTCTGACTCATTTCTAGGCACATCGATTCGTACAACTTTTTTGTCGAGCACGAAATTAAGGAAATCGTACGCGCAAACCGAACGATCCGAAGCGATGTAGACAGCAATTTCTGGCTCGAGTGAGTGTTTCATATAAGTCCGTCAGTACTCACTCAGTCGCTAACCAGCTAGATTTACCGATATCCGAGTCGACATGCCCCGCCGACAAGATTACACCGATGCCAAATCACGATCAGAGGTTACCCCAATGGAGTGTCGCCTGCGTGACATGACCTACGCTGCGCCGATTCTCGTCGACATCGCATATATCCGTGACAAGCAAAAGATTGTCCGCCGTGGCGTTCCCTTGGGACGTATGCCTGTTATGCTTCGCAGTTCCAAGTGCCGCCTCAACGGTGCTACCAATGCTCAGATGGAAATGATGAATGAGTGCCCGCTCGATCCAGGTGGTTACTTTATCATCAATGGAACGGAAAAAGTTATTCTCATTCAGGAACAGCTGAGCAAGAACAGAGTCATTGTCGAGGCCGACGAGAAGAACAACATCATCTCCGCGACAGTGACTAGTTCTACCCACGAACGAAAATCCAAAACAAACGTCACTCTAAAGAAAGATAGGATTGTTCTTCAACACAATACTCTGGTAGAAGGCATTCCAATTGTCATTATCATGAAAGCTCTGGGAGGGTTGTCAGACTATGAGATTATGCAGCTTGTTGCAGGCTCTGATGGACGATATCAAGACGAGTTCGTTGTCAACTTCGATGAGGCTACCAAGGTTGGAGTCTTCACCCAGCACCAAGCTCTTGAGTACATCGGTGCCAGAGTCAAGATGGGTTCTCGCCGAGGACAGTTTGGACCCCAAATACGACGAAATAATGTTGAGGAGGGTCTGGATGCGTTGGCCAACCTTATTATCGCCCACGTTCCCATTGAGGGGCTTGACTTCTATCCCAAGGCAATATACGTTGCCATGATGACGAGACGAGTCCTGATGGCCTCACAGGACAGTAAGCTCGTAGATGATCGAGATTTCGTAGGAAACAAGCGACTCGAGTTGGCTGGACAGCTTCTGTCTCTCTTGTTTGAAGATTTGTTCAAGAGATTCATGACCGAAGTCAAAATGTCCATCGACAAGTTCCTCAAGAAAAACAACAGAGCCGTACCCTTGGATGCTGTTCACATGATTAGCAATCATGCGAATAACATTGGTCTCGGCATCAATCGTGCCATTCAGACTGGCAACTGGAACGTTAAACGATTTAACATGAACCGAGCCGGAGTCACCCATGTTCTCAGTCGTCTTAGCTACATTGCTGCTCTAGGAATGATGACCAGAATCAGCAGTCAATTTGAGAAGACACGCAAAGTCAGTGGTCCTCGTGCCCTTCAGCCTTCACAATGGGGTATGCTGTGCACATCCGATACCCCAGAAGGTGAGGCTTGTGGTTTGGTCAAGAACTTGGCCCTCATGACACATATTACCACCAACGTTGATGAGGAGCCTGTAAAGAGATGGATTTTCACCCTTGATGTTGGTGTTGAGCCTATCAGAAACTTCTCTGGTGCTGAGATGCACAAGGAGGGATCCTTTATTATCCACGTCAACGGCACCCCTTTTGCGTTGACTCGTTATCCCAAGAGATTTGCAGCCAAATTCCGCACCATGCGTCGCAGAGGCTGGATTTCACCTTTCGTCAGCATCAGCATCAACACACATTTCAATGCAGTTCACATTGCCACCGATGAAGGCAGAATTTGTAGACCCTATATTATTGTCAAGAACGGCGAGCAGCGCCTAAAGGACGCACATCTCAAGCTCCTCCATCTCGGCAAGGTGACCTTTGACGACTTCCTCACAAACGGTATCGTTGAGTATCTCGATGTCAACGAAGAGAACGACGCTCTCGTGACCATATATGAGGACCAAATCACCAAAAGCACCACTCACTTGGAAATTGAACCTTTCACAATTCTCGGTGCTGTCGCAGGCTTGATTCCCTTCCCTCACCACAACCAATCTCCCAGAAATACCTACCAATGTGCTATGGGTAAACAAGCCATTGGAGCCATTGCATACAATCAATTCAACCGAATCGACACGCTGCTTTACACTCTGGTCTATCCACAACGGCCCATGGTCATCACCAAGACGATCGAGCTGGTCCGTTATGATAAGCTGCCTGCTGGTCAGAACGCCACAGTCGTCGTCATGTCGTACTCCGGATACGATATTGAAGATGCCCTCGTCTTGAACAAAGCGTCTATTGACCGTGGATTCGGACGATGCCAGGTCTTCCGCAAGTATACAACTGAGCTGCAAAAGTACCCGAACGGTCGGCGAGAACGAGTCGGAGACCCTCAGAACGAGGGAGAAGGTGACAACAAGCATCGTATTCCCAAGCATGAAGCTCTAGATAACGACGGACTCGCGGTGGTTGGCTACAAGATTAACGCCGGAGAGGCGATGATCAAGAAGGAAACGCCTATCGATCAAACATCAACGGGCATTGGGTTGGACCGGGGTCCCAGCGAATACCGCGATTCGGCCGTGTCGTACCGCATTCCTGATCCTGCTTACATTGACAAGGTTATGATATCTCAAACGGAAAAGGATACTACAGTCATCAAAGTGCAAACGAGACAAACGCGTCGTCCAGAGCTCGGTGACAAGTTCTCGTCTCGTCACGGTCAAAAGGGTGTCGTTGGTATTATTGTTGACCAAGAAGATCTTCCCTTTGCAGACAACGGTCTTACTCCTGACATTATCATGAACCCCCACGGTTTCCCCTCTCGAATGACAGTCGGCAAGCTTCTCGAATGTTTGACAGGCAAAGCCTCTGTACTAGACGGACGCAAGGATTACGGTTTCGGCGATGCTTTCCGAAGCCATCCAGTAGAGGAAATGAGCAAAGTCCTTCTCGACCACGGTTTCTCCTGGGAAGGCAAAGATTATTTCACGTCCGGTCTGACTGGCGAACCTCTTGAAGCTTTCATCTTCAACGGCCCCATTTACTACCAGCGCCTGAAGCACATGGTGCAAGACAAGATGCACTCCCGAGCTCGCGGTCCTCGAGCTATTCTCACACGTCAACCTACAGAAGGTCGTTCGCGTGATGGTGGTCTGCGTCTGGGAGAAATGGAACGTGATTGTTTGATTGCCTACGGTGCCTCACAGCTGCTTCTAGAGCGACTGATGATCAGTTCTGACGCTGTGCCTATCGACATCTGCCAGCAGTGCGGTCTCTTCGGATACAAGGGATACTGCCAGACTTGCAAGAGCACAAGGGAAGTAACTAAGATGACGATGCCTTACGCAGCCAAGTTGTTGGTACAGGAGCTGATTAGTATGAATGTGGGAGTTCGTCTTCAGCTGGAGGATGAATTCCCCCACCCCAAGTAAATAGATGCTGGAAGGATTGTACATTTACGTGTAACGTTGTTTTTACTTGCGATAGCATATCTCATGTTGATGAAACAAATTAAAAAGAAACAAATTAACTTTAGAGCTGAATGTGCTCGTGAAACGGTATTCTACTTCGTAACATCGTCAATGCATATGTTATACAAACAAATTAGCTATGCTCTGCAGAACCATCATACAACCTCACCCTTCTCTTTAGCCTTCAGCCCTGCCATGTTGACTTCAAATTCGATGGCGTCCGTTACACCCTGGCCGGAAGCAGGTGCCTGGGGGGCGAAAACAACCTTCATCCACCTCCTCCACGACCTCAGCGTTGGTCCAGTATCCTCATCAGCTTCTGCATCTAGCGGGGCAGCTATCCTCCTCGGTCGACCGTACACTGGGCGTTTTAGTAAAGCTACCCGACAGGCGATCTGGGTCGACCACACAAGCCCCAAGCTAGGCGTCTTGAGAGACCTAGATGCTCGTGGCTCGTCACCCCATCCAGAGAACCAGCGCTGCTGATGATCTAATAACAGTACTAGAGGGGTTGGGGGCCCATCGTCCGATGGTGGAAAGGGAATGGAAGAAGACGGTGTGCTAGAGAATGTCGGAGGAGGGGGCATCTGGCCACTTCGAGAAGCCAGTGGGCTTTCTGGCGGCCCAGGTCGGTGCAGTAACAATGGCCGTGTCGGAGCTGAATGAAATCTATCTGCCACTTGGTTCGCAACCACTACGGCGATGCCACGCCGTCGCGCGATATCTCGCAGCATTGCTCCAAGTCGAACGAGCTGGGCACTCCTTGCAGCCATATTAGAGCCGCGGGAGCCTTTGAGCTCAAACTCGGCACGATAGTTTGCCGCCACGGAATCCATCACCACCAAGCCGATGTCATATCGTTCCAGTAGCACGGGGACTTGATACTCGAGGATATGATCTTGAGACTCTAGATCCGGTGTAGCGGTGCTAAGGATGTTATCTAGAGAAGGTTTATCGTCATTATCGCCTGCTTTGAGTACTTCATTGTTCTCAAGGATCTGAGCCAGTCGCTGTGTTGCGAGGCTCGATTCTGTGGAAATGTAAAGCGCTTTCTTTCCCAGTCCTCGGGGAGAGGGTAATTGGACTGCCAGGCAGAGCGAAAGCAGAAACTGAGTCTTTCCCGCGCCACTTTCTCCAGCGAACTCAGTGATGCAGCCAACGGGTACGCCTCCTCCCAACGCGGCGTCGAGCGTGTCATCCAATGTGCTGATGAAGCCGGTGCCGCTTTTCAGTGAATCCGTCTCTGGCTCTTCACTCTCTGTAAGGAATTGCTCATCGGGTGCAAGGTCATCCGACAGAGAAGCCTGAACGGCAGCAATGAAGCGCTTGAGATCCAACAGCGGGAGGTGAGTCTGCTTGGCGAGATCGGAGGTGTGTAGGGCCAACAGGTCCGTGGTGGTGATGCCGTGCTGCTCAACTACGGGGAGGAGTGATGCGAACGGCCCAACGGTGAAGGAAGGCAGGATGCGGAGGAGATCGGTCATGGGTGAGAGCGTGAATGTCGAGGTGAGGTGGTGGTTGCGCGGAAGCGCTTGACGAACTGGGTGAAGCTTATTGGTCAGACGTGTTTTAATCCATGACAGATGTTTTGGTGAGTTTTCACGTGTCTGTAATGTGACGTAATGGTGGGGGAGGTACGAGTTGAAGTTGTGGTGATAATGAATGAAGTTGGTTTAGGTTTGATGTTGAGGTTTGGGATAAATGGCCTAAAAACACCCGCAGCACCAACAATCGGAACTGTAATATGCAATATTCACAAAACTAAAATTTATCCTTATGGAAAATATTCAGTATTACCTCACAATTAAAATATAATTTCCCAAAGCAATAGCAACACTGTTGGATGCTTGATATTGGGACATATAGCTACCCTACACACTTTACACGTGACGCGCGCTCTGAGACGCGTTTGCTGCTCACCCACAAGCAAGGGTCTCCCACAAACATTGAGAGGTATCGAATGACAAATAGGAATTAATAATTTATTAATTGATCGGCTCGACGCCCAATTTCTATTTTTAAAGGAAATAGCAAAGAAAGCTAGACCCAGCAGGGCACACAAGACCATGAAGCGAACCCGAATACACCAACACACCATCCCTAGCCACATTTCGTACCTCCTTACCTATTTCGATATGCCTCATCGTGCAATTACTTGCCAAAGGGAAAGTCCCTATGAACTCTTGGGTTTGTAATGATTGATTGTGAGTACCGCATATCGATTGAAAACCTGATCGCCGCAACAAGAAGGCATCATCACTTCGCTTTGCTGCCATCGCTGCTGTGGAACGAATAGGTCTCCTATTTCGCCCCTGCCGTCACGAATGAATTCATCAATGGAGATATCGGAGCAGCCGTTACATGCGGCAAACGAGCTGTAATACACGCTGCCGAGAAAATCACTGAAAATAGCATCATCTACTCCGTAGACAGGGACCATAATAGCCTACGGCTGCATGTACTGTACGTCTTATTACTTGGGGCTGTGCTTATTATTAGATGGATACTGAAATATGCTGGCGGCTCGCATTGTATCCACAATGTTGACAAGGCTCAATTGCTCGCAAGTACTCCGTACTCGCGGCTGTATTGACTACACTCATCATCAAGCCACCACGATTAAACCAATCCCAACCCGAAGCTCATTTTCTTGGCCGGAGAATAGTACAAAGTTTATCAACTTGTAATAACCCTCACCAAGCCCTACATGCTCGTTTTCGTTCACGACTTTACGTGGCGTGAGACTGCTGCTTACGGGAACCCTCGGGGAACTATTGCTGGTGTCTTACCCACGCCTCGCTAAGACAAACATGACTGGCTCCAACCAACCGCCAATGAGGCAGCCTTCCCTGTAAACTAGACCTAATGGGGACAAACGAGAACGAATGGCGGCTGGACAGACAAGGATATAACCATGCCTCCCCTGTAATAGGGCAGTCCTACATTGAGAAATCTGACAGCCGTCACTGTAAATGCTTCGGAAGAAGAGTCTCGTCTGGTCCTGGGGATGGGATGGTGCAAAATTAATGCCAATTTGTTACTGGTAAGCGTAGTACATTAATTAGTGAAAGATAAACCTAAAGTTCCTCTTGCATCCTCATCCTTTCGTCTCATCTTTCCCCTTTCATCACTCCATTTGGCCCTTTATTCCCTTTCACAGTCAATCGCAGCAGTAACCATGAAAGCGTCTTCTGTTCGTTACGCGGCCATTGCAGCGGCTTGCTCTGCTGTAGATGCTTTACATCTTGCTCATATCCCCGCGACCCGTGCCCTTGACTTGGCTGTCTACGGAGTGTCACCGAAGCCAACCACTCCTCCCGACATCAACCTTGCGAAACGTCACGGACAGACCGTCCTGGTCGGACCAGACAACACATGTGGTTACTTCTTTGGCAGGAAGGGCGCACCTTATGTTTGCCCCACTAACTATTCCTGTGTCTTCTACTCGTCTAGTGCTCAAGGACCTGGCTATGCTGCTTGCTGTAGCCAAGACAATTGCGGTTATTACACTGCTTGTGTCGACAGCGTCGGGTTCTCCAGCCAGTCACTGTGCGATGAAGGATGCTCGGCAGACACCATCACGGCTAAATGGTTAGTTTAAATCGTAATCCCATAGTTGATCTCAGTGTCGCTCATTCGTACCAGTACTGGAACCGACCTGCCATATTGTAACATGGCACTTTTCGACAACGACATCAGAGCCTACTACTGCGGTTCAGAGAGTCTGACGAAACCGGAATCTGTTGCTACGACTTATACTGGTCAAACCGACGCAATTCCATTCTCAACATCCGTTGTCGGCGCCACTGCAACCTCGACAATCACATCTACAGAGACCGAAACCGAGACCGGATCCTCGAAGACCGCAGCAGGCACCAGCGATGCAACTCCCGGAGGAAGTGAAAACGACAGTGATGGCGATGCTGCCGACAGAGTTAGTAAGAAGAAAGCAGCTCCTATTGGTGCCATTGTCGGAGGAGTCATTGGTGGCATCGCTGCAATTGCCATCGTCGCAATAGCCATCCTCCTCTACCTCCGCCGCAAGAAGAACAGCCCAGCTCCCAACGACGCCAACACAGGATATCAGAGCGCCGCGCCTGGTATGCAAGGAGATACAAAGAGTCCATACTTGGAAAACCAGAGCGCCTACGCCCCAGAAATGTCGGCATATAACCACCCATCATCGAATGGGTACTACCCCGTGCAGCAGCAACACCAACAGCAGCCACCGTCTATGCACTCATCCCCCGCTTATGATGGCCACTCCAACCACACGTCCATGAGCCCTGACTCGCATTATCACGCTGCTGCTGTCCCACCTCAGCAAGCTGCTATTCATGAGATCGCTGAACCGTCCAACCAGGGACGCCATGAGCTTGCTTGATTATGTCACTTGCATTATCCGATTTTCTGCATGGAGGATAAATGAACTGAAGTTAGCAGCTTATACGAGTCTTGAGGTAGACATTACGAGAACGTCGCAATGTCATTATTTATAGTAAATATCACGCACTATTTGATCATTGCAGATAAAGCGTTACAATCATATCGTATTGGTATTCAATCTAAAGGAAAATAACCTTACCATCACCGAACCAAAGAAACCATCCTCTTACCGAAGGCGCCTTGCAAAATCAAGTTTAAAAAAGCACCAAACCAATTCTATTCAGTAGCAAGGCGCAGTTTCTTTCCGACTTCCCTACGGCGTGCTTGCACAGCCGCTCGTTCAGAAGGCTTCGCTTCATCGCTGACATCTTCATCTCCACCACCTCCACGCGCCTTAAGTGCTTGGAGCAACATTCCCGCGTCGAAAAAGCCATCTAGGAAAGTTCTGTTAGTATGCATGATAATAGACAAAAGAGATGGCAAAATAAACTTACAGCCGCCTAGTTCATCATCGTCGCTAGCGGGTGCGCTCTCTTCAACAGGTGCTGAGGCATTTGACTTGATAGCCTCGGAACCTGTGATGGGTTTACCGCGAGTCTTGGCTCGAGAAGTCTTGGGTCCGGAGTATTCGGCTTCACGGGCACGGGTGACCTTGGCCTGTGACGTCTTGCGGTTTGTGATGCGAAGAATGCGGCGGATCTCGAGTAGATAGCTCTCCATGGCAGCAACAAAGCGTTTGGTCTGTCGGTGCTTGCTAGAAACACAAACAGAGATGGAATTGTCCTTAATAATGTAACCAATGCCGAAACCATCAGCAGAGGTAGGGCCGAAGCCAAAGTGTCGTAGAGCAGGGTTGCCGCAATTGGAAGTGGACAGGACCGTGGAATTGAGCTTGTCCCAACCAGCTTCGGCGAATATGAGAGGGAGCTGACGTCCTTCGCGAGATCGCGAGTTTGTGCTGTCTCCGCGCTCACGGGTGGTGATCTCAACGCGATCAGATGCAGAGTCGTCGACGCCAGATGCTGTACCACGGTCGGAATACTCGTAGTCGCGGGGTGATGAGGTGTCCTCGTAACTACCCATGCTCATAGAATCGAGACCGACTCCATCGATATACTTTTGCCAAACACAGTATAAAGCGTAAAGATGCCGGTCGCATCCTTGCGCCTTAGCACATTCTTTGGTGTTATTGACGTGCTTCATGCAAGCGGCCTTGAGAGCTTCGACTTTTTGTTCGGCAGGGTTGTCGCCCCAGAAAGTTTGGACAAACTTGACACTCTCCTCCGTCACGGGCCGGACAGCCTCTGTGCGCCCGTGGAGATACACTTTGGTCATGGCAGGTTCATAGGTGCACTCGACGCGACCATAAAGTCCGTAGTAAGCGGCCTGGAAAGCCATTTGGACAAAGGCATCGGGAGAGAAGCCCATGGATGTGATGAAGTTCTTGCCATATGTTTCGAAGTCGAGACACTGGAATTCGTTTTGCTCAATGAGATCGGCGAGTCTGGTCTCCGCGAAACGAACCGCAACACTGAGCTCAGGGATCATATCCCAAGAGAGCTTGCGAGGGGTCGTGTTAACATCGCCGAAGCTGTCTGGATCCCGCTTGGACGGATCAGGGCTCGTCGACGTCCACATCGTGGGTGCTTGGCCGTTAATGCTGCGCGCAAATCGAAGAATCGTGTCGGTGTAAATGTCACTTGCGAAACGAAGTACAGTGTGGCCATCAACACCAGTGTGCTCAAAGTTAATACCTGCACTTCCGTTCTTGCAAACAATAATTTGCATTTTGTCGTACCAACGGTTTGTGCATGTTCCGATTTGCACACCGTTCTTCACCTCACTCGTTCCGCAGAGCATATTCTGGCAGAGATCAGCAACGTCCCTGGGCTCAGTATAGTCGAGACATAGGGCGAATAGAGCTGTATCAACAATGTGGAGGCAATCGGCATTGTTCGATTCCGGCTCACGAGTCAAGGTATCACGGAGACCCGACCAAACCTTTCGGTTTTCGGTACTCAATACGCCAATAGCTCCCTTGGCGGCATCTTGGATAGGGGTCTGAACAGCGTCATCAATGATGGTTTGAAGGTTGACAGCAATGTCTCTCTCAGACATGATAACGTCTGAATTGTCGTCAAGTACATCAAACCAGTAAATCTGGCCATGACACATGACAACCATGTGCTTAGACTCAGGGTCTTGTTCAATTTGGCATCCGGACTCGGTGGGAACACGAGCAGTACCAAAGAGCCGGGAGAACTGGTACATGCAAAGAGGCGTTCCCCTGAAAGTGTCGGGAGGGAGCTCTTCCTTGCGAACAGCACGAATGAACTCGAGGGCGGAGACAACGAGCGAAGCAGCTCTCGTCACCTGGTTGTTGCGGGCTGGGGTTGGGTCGTCCTCCAGCAAGAAGAAAGGGTTTAGGTTAAGCACGACAGGGTTGTCAAAGTTTAGGTAAGAATCGTACCCTGCGGACTGCGTTAGTAGAACGAAAGAGCAAATATCACATGATGTACTAAAGACTCACAAAACTGCTCAATGTAACTCGTTTTGCCTTGCGCATAGCTTTTCAACTTCTCCTGCAAATCAGGGCCATCCTGTTGCAAGAACTCCTTGACTGCAATCTGTGTCTCGGCACGCTCTCGAGCGGACTGAACGGGTCTGAGAGCGTCGATGTACTTTTGACACGTGGAAGCCAACTCAGGAATGGGTAGCTTGGGAAGCTTGTCTTGATGAGCAAAGGTGATGCCACCTTGCCGCTTCGTTTCGCTGTCCATGGGCACCCGTGTATAAGTGTCTGTTGGCTTGGGAGTAGTTTGCCGAGGAGTCTCCTGCTGAGAGGTAGACTCGCTTCGTACGTCGTTCTTTTGGACGGGAGGAGAAGGATAGCTTCTTGGGATCTCAGAGTATGGCGGAGGATCTGCTAGACTCGCGGCCAGAGAGGTAGGCGAGTTGAACCGACGTACTTCAGTCGTCATTTTCACCGGTTAGCGAATGGTGAGGACTAGGTTTGGTAGATGAAAAACGTTTAAGAGTACAAGGGCGAGACAGTTGTGCAGATGTTGAGACCGCGCAAGGCAGTGCGGTAGAAGTAGTGGCAATCTGTAAGATAGTAGGCCGGCATCACACTTGTTGTGCTGTGGCCATGCAAGTCTTGTGATAAGTACAAGACGGTTGCCAAGGCTTGAACGTTATGAGACAATGAACCTTTCAAGTGAAAAAGGGCTGACGGGACAGGAGGACAGGAAGAAGGGTGAGTGGAAAGGGCTGGGATGGTGCAAGTGATATAAGCGTGGCTCCGGCAGTGTCAAGGTGACATGGCTGTGGAGGTATGGGATCTGAACAAGGCGATCGGAAGCGCATGGTGAATTGGAGTGTTTGATGTGGGCCGAGCTATTGACAAGGGAACATGAAGATGGGCCCGTGAAGGTGAGCAACTAACAGGGTTGCGGCTATCACACACATCCAGTCCCAGTCCAGCCCGGGTAAGGTAGGTGTCTGGAGGCTTGAGGACCTTTGGGGTATGGAGTTGTTCCTCCGCATGGCCCTCCGCATGTCCGGCCGGGTACCACAGGGGTCGAGGCCGGGACAAGGCTCCGGAAGGGGAAAGTGCATGCCATGGCTGAAGCGATAGAGAGAGAGAGTGTATAGAAGGGAGCAATAACAGTTAGAGAACGCGAGATGTAACTCACTGAGCTAATATCGAAAGGTGATGCTAATCAAATGGAAAATGTCGCAAGGGCCCCAAATATGCCTCGGATGAAGTCGCAGTGTCTATTTCAGAGCCTTGTCAGCAAAAGAGTGTAACCACACTAGGGCAATAGCAAGATGCGTGAAATAATATTTGCATGTGCCCAGGCGTACCTGCCCATGTCATGAGCAATCCCTTGGAAACATGGCGCCGGGCCTCATGATGAGATGCCGGAGTGACCTGCGCAAAAGGGAAATGGGTTCGGCGACTCACATGCAGCCTATGTCCCTCCAAAGCACAAAAGGACAGCGAGTGGTTGGTTGCACGCGGGGTCCCCAATCGTCGCGAATGGCTTGCTATGTATGCAGACAAAACGTGTGAGTGGGTGGTGGTTGTGCGTGTGTCAACGTGTGAGTGAGTGCTTGCGAGTAATATGGTGGACACCATGAAAGTGGAATGGCAGGCATCAGGTATTAATCGTGATAAAAGGTAGCCGTTGCGAGGCGTCGCTGTACCCGGATGACTCTCGGACGAGTGGATGTTTTGCCTTCGGGCTGATTGACGATGCTACGTGAAATTCTAGTTGTGGGTTAGCCGGGATGAGTAGTAATAGGCGCATCAGACAAATTGGTTGTGCCCCATAAAATAGACTGAGAAAGACGCAATCCTTTCGTGCGTTTTTTTCATAGATCTAAAATAGAATTAAGAGTCAAGAAAATTTAAATGGCATGCTAGGTGTTGAGATAGTGCAGTGCTATTGACTCTTCCAAGACGCTGCAAGGCCGGGGGCGGTGGTTCTGCCACCAGCACTTGCCAGATTTACAGTGGTCTTACTGGTGGCTCCTTCCCTGTTGGCAAAGACGTCACCACTGTAACCAACCGTGCAACAGGCAGTCACAGAAGGGAAGGAGCTCTACATCCCCCCCACATTGGCTTCTTGGAGAAGGGGAGGAGTAACCACGGGCGGCCCCACATCCACTGTAAGGTAACATCAAACTCCCCCAAAACCTAAAAATACAGAGCCGAACCCTTGCAGAAGACACATCTCGTACATACTACAGTGCAGCACACCCTCGCAGCGCAGCTCTTTAAACCGCCTACCATACGACACCCTTGCGCCCTGTAGCGTCCAAGACAGGCAGCGTGTGGCTGCCTCAGCCGGCCGGACATTTAAGTGCTGATTGGCTATGCTTGGTAGAGTGATTTCGGCATTGGCATTTACTAAAACTGACCACGACATTCCGAATAGCGAGCCTTAGCTTTCAAGGTTCCTCTGTGTGGTAATTCTAGACAAACCTTTTCGGTTTGTCTTTCCATCTTGGGTCCCTTTGTGCCCCCGCGAGGCATTGAGTGCATTTCGGCATTGATACCGATACTACGGAGCCACATACTGGGGTTTCGGGCGGACGGAAGCTTGGCCACTGGCGTCATTTAGTGCAATGGCAGCTCTGGTCACAGCTCACTAGACCCGTCAAGTTCAGTTCTTTGTAACAATATTACTGCAGCTGGAGGTCCAGCAATTAGTCAACCGGTAACCCGCACCCAGCAAGTTGGGCTTTTTTACAGACTGCCAACAGCGCCAACAACATCTGGGAGGAAGCTGTATGCGAATATCGATTACTGTTCCAAATTAGATTTTCAATATTTCACACGATTGGAATGCTACCGAATTTATTGTAGGATTGATTGCTAAAGACACTGATCTTGAACCTTTGCTGTCTGCTTGACGAATGATTATCCCCAAACGATAATTCTTGCTGTGCCTCACCTGATGAGACCCTAACACCAGTAGCACTAGTAGACATTTTCTGAGCCTGCAGTGCCGGATATGACGGATAGAGTTTGGATACATTGCTTTAGTGATTTTCTTGAGTGAACTATCTTGCAACCTGGCTCCGACAAAGCCTTTGCTGAGAGCGAAATTGGACTCGCTGCGGTGAGCAGTCAAACCATGTGTTTCTTCTTTCAGTCTGCGAGAATTTGGCATTGCAGAGTGAAGCTGTCAAAGCTTTGTGTGAACAAGGCTGCCCTATAGCTTGACAGTGATAATGGTGGTTACCTCCGCTACGGCTAAGATGTTCTAACAGCTTCGCCTCGCATGTTGGGATCAAAGTGCTTCGTGAATTGGCCAGCTGGGGCTTGAGCTGATTCACAGCCGCTAATCGAGTGAGGCTGGGGTGGCTTCAGCATCGCCTCAGGGCCAACGGCATTCACATTGTCTATGTATGAGTTGGCATTATGAATCCTCAGCAAATTGGTTTCACATCTGTTATACAGAATCCAAGGAATATAACAATTCTCAAATAAGAAACAATTGGGCCACAATCTCGAGACTTTGGAGTTGGAGAAGTGCGGTGTTGCACACTAACCTTCGCATAACTCACAACATGCTCTGAGCGATTCCTGGCCCTTCATTTCCACACCAACAACTCCAAATTTGGAAAAGATGAGATGAAAAAAAAATGACGGAAATTCTCAAACAACTACAGATGTTGGAAACGTCAAAGATTCAATTATTCCCTTTATCGGCCACCACCTCACCAGCTTCGTCATTGTTTCGAGACCAGCCAAGAATCCATTACTCTTTTGGGACAGCCATTCGAGGTTGATTCGAGATGCCCCACAATCCCTGTGTCTGGGAGCTCGCAACAACGCCCATTCATTCGAGGCCACCAAAGCCCGGGGCTGACCGACTACACAGAATGAAAGATGCCAAGGTGCCTCTTCTACAGATTGTGATTCAGGGTCGTCTTTTTGGCATTTCTTTCGAGATGTCATTCGAGAGGACCCGCCACGATGCGCAATCGCCCCTGGCGCAGCCCTAAGATGACGCTCACTTAGACAGTCGCTTTGTATGCCGCAACGTCATCAAAGCTTGGAATATATTGTTTAACGTTGTAGATATATATCTTCGACTTATCCCAATCTTGAATTTTGGTTCAGTGTTCGACATAACACAGTAAATCGATATCCGACCGTCTTTATCCAACATGTTGACCGTATTCAGCAGAGCCGACAAGTCGCAGGCCTACCCATCTTGTAGCCATAGGGCTGAGGCTAGTCCTGTCCAATGTCCCATGTGCAAAGAAGAGTCTTCCAAAATGACTAAATACAGAGTCCGACTTATTCTGTGCCTTGTCTGGCCGTATGCGCTGCAAGCACTGGACTCGACCATGTAGGCTTCACCCGTCAGTGCTGCTCTAATCATCACTAACAAACCTGGCCGCTCAGCATCGCGAGCGCGCTTCCCTGGATCGCCGAAGATTTCAATAAAATATCCCAAAAAAATTGGATCGTATCTGCTTTCAACCTGACTTCTTCTGCATTCATTCCGTTTTGGGCTCAAATCGCCGACGTCTTTGGTCGCAATGCTGCCATCACAGCCTCAACGGTTCTCATGATTGTGGGCAGCGCAATGTGCACAGGCGCACCTACTAGCGCATATCCGCTTCTATTGCTTGGTCGAGCCTTTCAAGGAATTGCAGCTTCGGGGCTGAATGTATTGACTCGAACGATTCTCGCAGATGGTCTATCTCTGCAAGAAAGCGCCAAAAACTGGGCTTTGTTTGCTTTGATTGGAGGAATCTCATATGCCTTGGGACCTCTTGCTGGAGGTAAGCATTCTCCTCTGCATTGCTACTTAATCAGGCTACTAATATGGATTTGCAATAGGATACCTTGCCAAGGCTAACTGGCGATGGTGCTTTGGTATCAACCTTCCTATTGGTGCTGTGGCTCTCGCCGTTATTTTAATATTCTTGAGAAAACATCTCATCGGCCCTCAACCAATTCCTGAGCTTGACGAAACAGTCGATACTGGCAGACGGGCCACAATGATGGCAAGAGTGAAGACGATTGATTTTGGGGGCCAAATGCTGTTCATTCTCGGCCTGGGGCTGATCATCCTGGGACTGACATGGGGCGGTGCAGCATATCCTTGGAGCTCTCCTGCTGTCGTTGTCTCGTTGGTCCTCGGAGCGATGCTGACAACATGCTTCGTCTTTTGGGAGAGACAGATGGCATCGGAGCGATTCCTGTCGAAAATGTTTCCGACTCAACGAGCTATGATACCTTGGTCATTGATTTCCACCAGAGACATGGGATTGCTATTTTACACTGAGTGTGCCACCGGTATGGGCATGTTCTCAGTAAGTCACCTTTATGAATCAATCTTTGAGCTGCTATACTTATTCCTTTGTTAGGTATTATATTTCTGTAACATTTACTTCATTGCGTACAAGGTATGATCAGTCTTCGTTTACAAGTGAGCATAGCTAACCCGCACCAGAATTACACCGCAGACAAAGCTGGCTTGCAGCTTCTGTATTTTACACCGGGCATGGGAGGTGAGTAAATGTTGTAGCATACTACTAAGATATAGCTATAGCTAACAACAACAGTCGGCGTTTACCTCTGTTCGTTCTTTTGCAACAAATGGCCCAGGATGTCTTTCCCGCCTCTATTCATGGGGTCGCTCACAGAAACCGTTGGAACGGCTGCACTGACCTGGGCCCTCTACAACGGCCATGAGCCAACTATTTTTGGCATGATGGCTCTCGTGGGAGTTGGCATCGGTATGAGGTTCATGGTCTCTCCCCTTCACGGCATCGGCATCTTTAAACAACATCGAGCTACGATTATCGGACTCATGGCTGTGGCAGTGCCACTGGGAGGAACGATTGGCCTGACCATCATGTCGGCTCTCTTCAACAACACCTCAGGCATGGATTCGAAGCACAGCGATTTCTCGAAGCTGCATGACCTGGCACCAGAACTTCAAGCATCGGCTCTTCATAACATCAAAATGGGCGTGGTGTGGGCCTATGTAGGAATCGTGCCATTCATGGCATTGGTATGTTTTAACAATGGATCGTCGATATTTATGTTGCTGACAATGAGGCTCCAGGCGTGTGTTTGTACTCTATTTCTCGGAAACGTCACATTCTCAGGGTCTGGTGAAGATTCGAAGGAAGATTCTTTCATCTCCGAACCCTACTTGTGGTATCTGTTCAAGGGAGGAAAGGAAAATAAGCGAGAGGCAGAACAGGGCTATCGACTCGAGAGCTCGGAAGGGAAGCCATTTACACGGTCGTCGGCAGATGACCTCGCATAGAGCGTCGCTTGTAATATTCTAGGCAATATGTCAATATATCAACAGCACGGAATAGAGTAATAGTAATTGTATCAGAAATGACAACGACGTGGACGACAGCCACAACATCACTGTGTTGGATGGCATGAGCAATCAGGCCACCACTTGTGCTTCCCACCATACTTATACTGTTCAGCTATTCTGGGCTGTGGTACGCCTGAAGCTTAACGAAGCTTGAGTGGGACTATCAAGGTTGAGGCCACCACACTGAAAGGAATTGACTTCCCGGAGCTACCGATTCCTTTGAGCTGGCTACTCAAGTAACAGTCACTTGGAGGCTGGAAAGCTTGCAGCCGTTGGGAAATCATCCAGGCACCACAGTGTACAGTCTTTCTGGAGCAGCTGCATGGCCCTTCAAGGAAAATAAGATTGAAAAATCCTTCCGTTTCCCTGGAGATCTATGCATCATCAAAGAAATCTTACTGGCTCGTGGCAGTGCCAGTGACGTTAGCGACAAAGAAAATTTTGTGGTCTGTATCCATGGTTTGCTGCATCATGGCGGGGCTCTTTCGCTTTTTTTCTTTGGTCGATGCCCCACCTTCGCCCGCCGTTGTCTCGCCACTGCAGAAGCACGAAAAAAAAAAATAGATTTGAGGGAGCAGGAATGATGAGATGCAGTCATGTAGCGGTGAGTCGCATTGAGCAGTAGTGAAAGGTTTATTGCACCTGTGAATTTCCCAAATTAAAGACAGCATCCAGAAGCAAACAATGATAGTATTTTTTAACAGAGGCACGTCGCTATTGACTGAGATTCCTCTCCATCAAACTCCGTGAAATCATTTGCCTCAATCTTTTTTCTGGAAGGAGGGGCACAGAAACGCTCTTGCTGGTTGCTTCCATTGGTGGGGCATCAAGTATCTGGTACTTTTTATCTGCGCTGAAGTGGGACCGTGTTGGTTGTACCAGCAACATGGAGCTCTGCCCCGCGATGGAAGTTTCGACAAGCTCTGGTGGAAGGTGACGTCGACTGCGGGCGCAGGGCCGTAAGGAAAGAAGCAGAGATTTCCGAACTGGGAAGAAAAGAATTACACTGTTGGTCGAGGCAAACACGAGATCCCAAAAAAAAAAATAGATAAAATTTTTGCAATTGCAAATAACAAAATCCCTAGTCGCAGCTAGATCATTCGTGGGCGCTCTGGCAGAGTTAAATAGCACCAGCCTGCAGTTTGTGGTGGCTTCCAGCGACAGCTAGCACCTAGCGTTAGGCGCCAGAGCCTTCTCCAAGCCCCCAGCAACCCCCAGCAATCCTCTAGTGGGTTCCACTGGAACAGAGTAGAAGCACATCGAATCTTTGCGCTCACCTTATTTAGGTGCCTTTGCCAACCTTCTCACCACGATTTCACTTTTTCATCACACAACCTCCTCTTCACACGCTTTATACCCATTTTCCTTTCTTCTTCTCTCGTGTGTTAAGAAGTTTTCTCAAATCACAATAACTTCCTTTTCTTCCCCCCCCGAATCACACACATCACAACCACACAACATGTCGTCCACTGCTGTCGGTATCGACTTGGGTACGACGTACTCTTGCGTCGGTGTCTTCCGTGAAGACCGATGCGATATCATTGCCAACGACCAGGGTAACCGCACCACTCCCTCTTTCGTTGCCTTCACAGACACCGAGCGTTTGATCGGTGATGCCGCGAAGAACCAGGTCGCCATGAACCCTACCAACACTGTTTTCGACGCCAAGCGTTTGATCGGCCGCAAGTTTGCCGACGCTGAGGTCCAGGCTGATATGAAGCACTTCCCTTTCAAGATTATCGACAAGGCTAGCAAGCCCGTCATTGAGGTCGAGTTCAAGGGCGAAACGAAGACTTTCACCCCCGAGGAAATCTCCTCCATGGTCTTGACCAAGATGCGCGAGACTGCTGAGGCTTACCTCGGTGGCACCGTCAACAACGCCGTCGTCACTGTCCCCGCCTACTTCAACGACTCTCAACGTCAGGCCACCAAGGATGCTGGTCTCATTGCCGGCCTCAACGTCCTCCGTATCATCAACGAGCCCACTGCTGCTGCCATCGCCTACGGTCTTGACAAGAAGGTCGCTGGTGAGCGCAACGTCCTCATCTTCGATCTTGGTGGTGGTACCTTCGATGTTTCTCTCCTGACCATTGAGGAGGGTATCTTCGAGGTGAAGTCCACTGCTGGTGATACTCACTTGGGTGGTGAGGATTTCGACAACCGTCTCGTCACTCACTTCGCCAACGAGTTCAAGCGCAAGAACAAGAAAGGTAAGAATTGCTACCGCGATCCTAACGATCCGAACAATGATGCTAACAGTGAATTAGATCTTACTACCAACAACCGTGCCATGCGCCGTCTCCGCACTGCTTGTGAGCGTGCCAAGCGTACCCTTTCTTCTTCCGCCCAGACCTCCATCGAGATCGACTCTCTCTTCGAGGGTATTGATTTCTACACCTCCATCACCCGTGCCCGTTTCGAAGAGCTCTGCCAGGACCTCTTCCGCAGCACCATCCAGCCTGTCGACCGTGTCCTGGCTGACGCCAAGATCGACAAGTCCCAGGTCCACGAGATTGTCCTTGTCGGTGGTTCCACCCGTATTCCCCGTATCCAGAAGCTCATCACCGACTACTTCAACGGCAAGGAGCCCAACAAGAGCATCAACCCCGACGAGGCTGTCGCTTACGGCGCCGCTGTCCAGGCCGCTATCTTGTCCGGAGACACCACGTCGACTTCCACCAAGGAGATCCTGTTGCTTGATGTCGCTCCCCTGTCTCTCGGTATCGAGACTGCTGGTGGTATGATGACCAAGCTCATTCCCCGCAACACTACCATCCCCACCAAGAAGTCTGAGGTGTTCTCTACCTTCTCCGACAACCAGCCTGGTGTGTTGATCCAGGTCTTTGAGGGTGAGCGTCAGCGCACCAAGGACAACAACCTGATGGGCAAGTTCGAGCTCACTGGTATCCCCCCTGCTCCTCGTGGTGTTCCTCAGATTGAGGTCACTTTCGATCTTGATGCCAACGGTATCATGAACGTTTCCGCTGTTGAGAAGGGCACTGGCAAGTCCAACAAGATTGTCATCACTAACGACAAGGGCCGCCTGTCCAAGGAGGAGATTGAGCGCATGCTTGCTGATGCCGAGAAGTACAAGGATGAGGACGAGAAGGAGGGCCAGCGTGTCGCTGCCAAGAACGGTCTTGAGTCCTACGCCTACTCTCTGCGCAACACTCTCAGCGACCCCAAGGTCGATGAGAAGATTGAGGCTGGCGACAAGGAGACTCTCAAGACTGAGATTGACAAGGTTGTCCAGTGGCTCGACGACAGCCAGCAGGCTACCAAGGAGGAGTACGAGGAGCACCAGAAGGAGCTCGAGGCTGTTGCCAACCCTATCATGATGAAGTTCTACGGATCTGAGGGTGGTCCTCCTGGCGGCGCCCCCGGTGGCTTCCCCGGTGGTGCTGGCGGTCCTGGCGGCTTCCCTGGCGCTGGTGGTGCCCCTGGTGCCGGTGGCGATGACGGCCCTACCGTTGAGGAGGTCGACTAAATGTGATACCCCCTTCAGAGTATCGGCGTTTGTCCCTCTTCCACGAGTTGGGCTTTCAGCCGGATAAATGATTTTTAAAGAGCTTTTCCTTTGTCTTTTGCTTTGCATTGATTTGCGGTTTATGAATCAGGAACAAAAAGCAAGGCAGTGTGCCTGTGTATGTACTTTAATGAACTTGGGAAATAAAATGGTTTAGACATTCAAACATTGTGCCTCTTGCAACGTGAAATGTGACATGTGACTTAAAAATAATAATAATGGCCTCCGCAGTGCGAATTCAATCTATTGCTAGTATGGCGATACACGGCTGTGCTTTTGGTGTTTTGATACTACATTGAGAGCTTTGACTATGATACGTGGTGAGAGAACGCTGGCGGGCGCCGACAACTGCAGAGATGCAGCTCATGATGATGGATTGTTAAATCCCATATCCTCACGAATCTTTTTCCGCCGCTCATTCTCCATCTCTCTCCATTCCTGGTCACTCATCTCCGGAGGCACAAATCCTCCCGACATGGCACTCCCCAGCGGCAGCTTCTGCGTCCTGGCCTCCCAGACCTCCTCGCTGCTGTATTTGCCCTCCTCGTAATACTTGGCGTGATCCTTGTTGCGATAATGCGTGCGAATCATCTCCTCCTTGACTGGCCCTGTATGGCTCTTTGTACGCATGCAGAACCAGAAGTCATTCCACTGCTCTGAGCAAGAGCGCATGCCACCGTTGCGGTACACGCCGTTCCACTGGCCGCCGACCGAGTTGCATGACCACGCCAGGTCAAAGGCTTGTCGGCAGGACATTTCGGTAGGTAGGAGCGATTCGGAGACGGGGTCACGGCGCGGCGCATTCTTGAGTTCGTAGGATTTGTCGGAGGCTGTGAAGCGCGTGAAGAAGGCCGGCTTGGAGGGCTGTTGCTGTGACGAGGGCGTGGATGATTCTTCGGATTTGATGAGGTCGAAGAATTTTTGGATCTCCGGGTCTTCGGGCTCGTTGGGCGCAGCATTGGATGTGGTTTGCTGAGGGGGAGGAGGTGCGGAAGTGGGAGGTGGCTGTTGGTTTGCCGGTGGTGATGATGACCAGAGCCAGCCCATTGTGGATGATTTGGTGGTTGGCGACGATGGTGTAAGTGTGTGAAGAAGTCGCACGGATGGAAGGTCGGTTGGAGAGGTGTAGGGAGATGGTTGGATGGGTTGTCGCAAGCAGATGTGATGGGTGTTGAAGATTGAGGTGTAAAGAAAAATTGGAGATTTCGCGCTGGTGATGGATGGGCGTTGCGCCAGCTCAGGCATAAAGGCTGCCATTTGCACCGTGAGATGACTGCACTGCTATCAATTGGTATTGATTCACCAATTTTTTTATTAAAATATGGTGCAAGTAAATATTGTATTCCCAGCAAATAGACCTGTCGCAAAACATCTCATTGCGTTATTATCAATCTCTTGACATGCTCAATGGTTCTTGTAGCTACATCTTCATCGGGCAAGGATCAAGTACACAAAGCCCATCACTCCTCGGTACACGCCGAGGTAACCATCTTCTCTTTCATTGAGCTCCTTTCTTATACCCTCAACTCTGGGATCGCTGGGGTTCTCAATTGTCCATTGCCGTAGACCCTGACGATACGAAGATTCAAAGTCATCCCATTCTCGCTGATCAGCAACACTTAAATGCATTATCTGCCACCCTGTCTCTCTGCACATCTGTGCTAGCTCTGTAAGTTTTGGAATTCCATCTCCCATCATCTCGACAGCAGCATCGTTCGGGTCTTTCTCCCAGAAGGTATCCCCAATGAGCACTTTACCACTAGGTACTATATCTGCGAGCTTCTCTAGCATCGCGTGAGTGCCACCAAGAGTGTGAGATGACCCGATACACACTGCACGCTCAGTAGTGCCGTTCCATTCCTGAGCTGGAGTTTCGACAAATTCCACGGACAATGAGCGATCGCCGGCAGCCCTGCGGGCGCGAGCGAGAGCTACAGGGTCATTGTCGATGCCTGTGGCTTTGATTGCTGTTTTTGCTACAGCGCGGAGAAGGAGCTCACCCCAACCGCAGCCGATGTCGACCAGAGATGTGCCATTGGAGAGATCGAGGTGGTGGAGTAGATTTGAGGCGTGGGCTTCTGAGAGAGGACTGTTCCATCTCATGCCCTGGTATTTAATTGCAGATAATGTGCTGTCCATGATTTCACAGTAAAATATGATTAAATTATTGCTTCCAGTTTGCGATAAAAAGGCATTTAAACTGATTTAGCATCATATGGATAGACACAACATCATGGCAGTGACTCATTTGTATGTACGGCTGAAGCAGCAGAAATTGCTCTAAATAATGAGGAGCCACCTTGTGTCACGAAGTCTTGGCGACGATCGAGGGTACAATTAGGTAATTAGAAAAGTGACAACAATTTCCAATGTTCCAGGACGAGTTCTGAATATCTGTGTTTGTAACGTATTTTGTGACAGGACAGAGGTCGCACAGGGAGGTAATTTGTGCCATGGGGAGACGGCGAGACTAACGAGAATAGTGCTTACTGCCATGCGACGATTCCAAAGGCTGTAATCTTATTAAACATGATTATTAACTATAACCTATAATCATTTGCGTTGAGCCACCGGTTGATATCATAGAGAGAGGTACGGGCAAAGGTGCTAGCTACGGGCTGCCTTCTTCAACGCTTATTTCAAGCCACCAAACCGTTTCCAGTCAACTAAGCGAGTGCGAGATAGCGGCGGTCTTGGCGGCTCGCATCCTCGCATCCATTCGCATAGCCATACACATCTTGCAACATGTGGTGGTGTCAGAGTGATTGCGTACATCAATGACCAAGCGTTTGTTGATGTCTGCTGAGGTCTAATGAGCCTGAGCTATGTCCTTTAGTATAAGTATCAGTCAGTGCAGCGGGTTCAACACAGTGTGTAATACATTTGGCAGCTCAATTTCCTCAACTTTGGAGGCAACACAATGTCAGAAACGATACCGCCACACTCGCAACCTACAATGGGACAGCCCAACGTGGTGGTCTTCGGCCCTGATGCGAACTGCACTCTGTCCATCTGTCCCATCGAGTGGACGGTGTACAAGTATCGTCCTTCTCTGCCGGCCAACATCACATTCTTGATCGTGTTTGCAATTGCCATGAACTTACACATATATCTTTGTATCCGTTGGCGAACATGGTGGTTCACTGTATTCATGGTTGCAGGCTGTGCTTCTGAAATCATCGGATACGCAGGTCGCATATTGCTGTACAACAATCCCTTCACATTTGTTGGGTTCTTGATTCAGATCATCTTCATAACCGGAGGGCCTGTATTCTATACGGCTGCTATTTACATTACGCTGTCAACAACGTAAGTAAAAAACAACCTTTCACATTAGCACAATTCACCAATAATGCCAATAGCATCGGACACCTTGCGCCCGAAATATCCCGAATCAAGCCAGTATTTTTCTACTGGAGCTTCATAGCTTCCGACATCATTTGCATAACTCTACAGGCCACGGGAGGTGCCTTGTCAACTACAAGTCAAGGGTCAAGCCAGGCTGGAGTGGATTTGGCGCTTGCAGGCTTGAGCCTGCAGGTTGTTGTCATTGTGATTTTCTGTTGTTTCTTCGTCGATTATGTTGTTCGATATTTTAAAAAGAACCCAGAAGTACCGGTGAACCGAAAACTGAAGCAATTCTTCGGTTACCTATCCCTCGCAACGATTTTGATCCTTGCGCGATGTGCGTATCGATGCTACGAGTTGAGCCAGGGATATAGTCACTCAACAGTCATTACAGACGAGGGTCTCTTCATCGCCCTGGAAGGAGTGTAAGTGTTGTTGCAACACGAACTGGGTTCAAAGTGCTGACTCTCTAGGTTGATTCTCGTGGCTGTGTTTGTGCTTTGTTTGGGACATCCTGGATATGTGTTTGGTCGTCAAGCGAATGCAATTGCGCATCATGCTGGTAAAAATGCGCAAAACACAGAGGATCACAGAGCTGAAAAGGCATAACCATTATAACAATGATATTGAAATAGCAACATCATGTATCCGTTCCAATGAAAAGGGTTCATCCAAAATCATAACTGCATCCCGGAATCTGGTGGTCCATGCAAAGTGTCTCATCTATAGCGATATCGGTCGTGAACAAGTCTGATTACATAAAACATAAGTACGTAAATCTAGACATGGTTTCCATTGGTGTGGTTCTCATGCTTTGGCTTTTCGTCTGCGTGGAAGTACGTCCCGTCGATCATAATTGGGGCTGGTGTGCTAGTGAGGTCCTGCAGAAGTTGTTAGTTGGAAACGGTCAGTTGTATTTTGCAAGACTTGAAAAGGCTAGACGATTCTGTCGCAAGGCGCAACATTCGGGATACTTACGAGGTACCAGTGGACAGCAGCGACAAAGAGGCCACCTCCGAGAATGTTGCCAATGGCAGCTGGAATCATGGACTTCCAAATGTAGTATCCGATGCTAATGTGAGGGCTGCCCAAAAAGATGGCCATTGGGATGAAGAACATGTTGGCGACAACGTGATCAAGTCCGAGAGCAACGAAAGCGAAGACGGGCCACCAAATGCCCGCAATCTTGCCAGCAACGTCACGGGCCTGGAAAGCCAACCAACATGCGACGCAAACGAGCCAGTTGGCACCGATGGCGCGAAGGAAAATCTGGTGCCATTGAGGAGTGTATGCCTTCTTATCGGCAAACTTGATTGCTTCATCGCGGTATAGCTTGTCGTCCAAAACTCCACCGTAGCCAATGATGATGCCGACGATGAAGAGCGATCCGGCCAGGTTACCGAAAAATGTGAGAACCCAGTGCTGGAGCATTTTCATAATGCTGATTCGGCGATGTAGCGCAGCAAGCGTGGTGTACTAGATCGTCGCAGTCAGCATCCATGCACATCGTGGGACTGCGGTCCGCTGAAACCGCAGCCATTCCCGTATTTTCCGTATTGTCCGGACGCCATCCGCAGAGCCTCAGTTGGCGTGGCACATACCATGAAACTTCCGGTGCAAAGGTCAGTTCCCGTCAATACGATCATCACGAGAGACAATGGGAAAACCATTGCGGCAATCATGCGGATAAGTCCTGGCGCGTTCTCTTGGTACTTAAATTTTGAGCGTTAGTAGCTTGAAGACGGTCGGTGTGTAGCTCTGTACCGGTCGCAATTTTTACATTTTTGCTGCACCAAGCTGACTGCAGTGAGACGTGGCTTACCCAAGGAGAAGTGTTGATAACCAAACATACTGAAGACGAGAAAGCTAGGAAACAACCGGCAATCACGGACGAGAAGAAGATCTTGTCTATGCTCATGTTTGCCTTCTTGTAGCCTACGCGAGAGCAAATCTCGGTGGTTTCCACTGGCGTGTAGGCATTGATATTGAAGACGTCGGCCATGTTGCTTCTTGGCCTGGCTTCTGAATTGTCAGGCTTGCTGATGATGCAGGAAGAGAAATCAAACCCTCATCGCATCATCTGCGGATGGGGGAGTGTGGGTAATGGAAATAGGCATCAATTCAAGGCCGAGTCGCGGGCTACAAGCATGTTTCATCGGGGCATATATCCGTGGCAAAGAAATCAGGCTGTCTGGCCAAGTAATCTGCTTCCCGTGCCAATCTCAACCCACAAGGGCATAAGCCGGATGGAGCCTGAAAGTCCGGGGTGAATTGGGGGATTCCATCTTGGCAGTGGGTTTCACCCAGCAACCAAGATGCTCTTCAAGTTAACTAACTTCTCTGTGTAAATCTGACTTGAGAACCCCCCGAATCTAGATATGGTGATTTCAATAGCCGCTGTCCTATATACTCGGGTTTACCTTGCGAACAAGTAGCATCGTGTCTTGAGGACTTTGCGCCAACTGCCAACTGCCAACTTTTGGTGTCGAATTGGCCCTCCGCGCGTCATGGAAGCGTTTCTTGAGTAGTAATCCGCATTTCGTTGGGCAATAGTTAGAGTTGCTTGCTACAAAACAGGTGTGAATGCTGGCATTGTGACTAGCACCACTTGAGTGAGACGATAGGCCAAAACAGACTCCCCATAGCCTATTCGCATTCGCCAGAGAATGCTCGGACTTTTGAGCCTGTGGGACTACTGTGCCGTATTGCCGAAGTATCCCAGACTTTGACACGGACTATCCCAGTAATTGCAGCCTGACTTGCATGTTGATGTGCAATGCTTGGCGTGTCTTACGCTGTAATCTGACTGATACGGCGCTGCACCATTAGTACAAGCACATACTACGGAGTCTGAACAGCTTGGATCTTAGAAGCATCACGACGTGGTGCTCATCCTGAGCGGCGACTGGGTTAGAATAGGTAAGACGGTGTTAAGGGTTATAAATAACTCAACTGGTTGCGATCACTTACGGGGCCGTCCTATGTGGCTTGCGCCTCATATCTGTAGTCTTCCCCAGAGCGGCAAGCTCGGTAGATGGCTTGACAAATATTTAACAGACAGCTAATCTTTGACTACGAGGAGATATAATAAATGTGCAAAGGCTGTGCTTCCAACGTCTCATTGGATAATACTTGGTGGATGCCTTGCCGTTTCGGACGCTGAATGATTTTACTTGAAGTGAGTCTTTGCTTGGGCGGTAACTTCACAGCACGCGAGACAGGCGGCAGAGGCTCAGATCTGATGATACCCTTATCTGCGGGGCGTTTGGCACATCATTCGGTGATCTTAACAGAGGCGTTTGCCAAGGCATAATCGTAAACGTTTACCAAGAGCTTCCCCGCAGATGGCGATTTGGCTGTTGTAAACCTTGTAAGCGTGCTGAGTTTCGGATGCCAAGCTTTGTCTTGCTGTTCTGCAAAGCACCAAGCTGAAGGTTTGTACCTTGAACTTGGCTGGATCTACGATCAACTTAGCTCAGGTTTAATGCGACACAACAAGACTTTACCCCTGCAATAGATCCAGCGATGCCGAATGCCGACTTCCATGAGAAGCTAGAAGATTCAATCCAGCCGCTGGACTGCATCGACAGTTCGGCTGGTCAACAAGTTCAAGGTTGGCATTTTTGCTGCGATGGTCGTAATGCAACTGCTTGACTTTGACAGTTTGCCTCTTATAGTATCTTTATGACCCCCTTTACCTCTTGAATGAGCACAGATGCCATTGAAATGCCACAGATATTTTCCCTTGCTTTGCTGGGTTATTCGACTGAGGTTTTGAATGGAATTTCAGCGATTACCGCAGATGAATGCCTGGGTAGCGCGTGCACCGCTGTGTCTTCAGGCGGGCTTAGGCGTTTACGTAATGATTCAGTGGCCCGAATGCGGTGCTGGGTTCCACTAAATCTCAAGCACTGGGCAGCGGCTAATGGATGACATCAGGAACACGGCAGAGCTCCTCCTAGCTTTCCCATCTCATGTTGCAGCTAATCATCGCGTCAGGCATGTCGCATTGAGTCACCACCAAGTTGCCATGATTCCAACCAGAGGATTGATGGCTGTGGGTATGCGACCCTTGGCCAGACCAGTCGGTGCCGGGCGACCAGCACTCGTCGCCACGGCATGGCGTCGAGTTGATCGGAGAGCTTTGCCACAGCGAGCGTGGGAGAGCACAGAAGCTCCTGCTGATGAGACTGCATCTACAGTTGCCGAAGAGAAAGAGACGGGGCACTTTGAAGTGAAGTCAAACGAATCAATTCTCTTCTTTACCAGTACGTATCAGCTTTGTGAGCCGAATCCTACGATCACTCTAACACAGAGATGCAGATATCTTTCCTCTGAGGCTTAGCACATTCCTTTTGCGAAACACCGAGACCGACAATGAAATCTCCAATATGATGAAGCGATTCAATAGCTCGAGACTTGGAATCATGGATCCCATTAGACTTGTGAGAGAAGCGATCCCCGAAGAAATGCCCATCAAAGTTACAGAGATCCTGCCACGACTAAAGGACGGTGGCGCATTTGTCAAGTTTCGATACCCCGCTACAATGGACCCGGTAGAAATCGAATGTATGTGCTGGAAAGACTAGGAATCGATTGAGTTTTGGCGAATATTGAGTGCTAACCCTGAAAACAGCTAATCTGACGAACAAGCTCAAGGAAACGCCTTTAAAGCCATGGTTCAGCCCTTTCCGGTCGATTCAGGCGCGACTTGTCCGAGGAACACCGTGGCTGGAAGACCTCTACAGGTTCCCTTCTAGTATTGTTAAAGTAGAATTTGTCCCTACCGAGCCTGGCACCGCGCCAGAGAAGCTGTCCGAAGAAACGCTCTACAGTCTCTTCCGTAGATACGGCAAGATTGCTGAGATCCTGCCGCAGGCGGCTGATTCAAAGGAAACACCACAGTTTGCGCAGCTCTTGTTTCCCACGGTACGCGACGCTATCATGGCCCGCAACTGTATGCATGGATATGTCGTCAGCGAAGCAACAGGCGGCGGCAAAAGCGGCACTCTGCTTCGCTTGTCCTACGTGAAGCGTGCAAAAGCCCATAGCATCTGGAACTGGCTGACCTCTCATCCCCGAATTGTATTCCCAATCGTGGCCGCTCTCCTAGCTGGCTTTTCAGTCATTATTTTTGATCCTATCAGACAGTTCTTCATCAAGCTTCACGTTCACCACTCGCTCGACTTTTCCGAATCTCGAATTTATAAGTGGTTCAAGTCCCACCAAGACACCTTTACATTTGGTTTGAAGAGAGACCATGGTGAAAACTTTAGAAATGTCTGGGACCATCGCAAGGAGG
Organism: Simplicillium aogashimaense; assembly: GCA_028455935.1. Lineage (NCBI taxonomy): Eukaryota > Fungi > Ascomycota > Sordariomycetes > Hypocreales > Cordycipitaceae > Simplicillium > Simplicillium aogashimaense. Next base: position 1,195,150 of record CM052010.1, on the reverse strand, counting down.
TCATCTCACAGCTTGACGAGTGGATTGGCGAAACTTCTGACAATTTTATTATTGTTACTGGGCCCAAGGGAACCGGCAAGGTTGAGTTGCTGATGAACAAGACTCTTGAGAACCGGAAAGATGTTCTATTGATTGACTGCAAGCCTATTGTAGAGGCTAGAGGAGAGACGAGCAAGATCAAACACCTTGCTCAAGCTGTTGGCTACCGACCAGTATTTTCGTGGGCAAATAGCGTTAGCAGCTTGATCGATCTTGCAGTTCAAAGCACGACTGGTGTCAAGGCCGGATTTTCCGAAAACTTTGACTCTCAACTGAACAAAATCCTTTACACTGCCGCCACTGCGCTGAAGCAAGTGGCCCTTTGCGAACGATCCAAGAAAGACAAGGATGCGAACCTGTCTGATGATGCCTACCTTGAGGCCCACCCTGAGCGGCGACCAGTTGTTGTCATCGACAACTTCCTTCACAAGGCCGAAGATCAAGCTATTATATATGACAAGATTTCGGAATGGGCTGCGTCTATGGTACAGAACAGTGCTGCTCAGATTGTGTTCCTGACGAGTGATCCTTCATACTCAAAACTACTAGGAAAGGCTTTGCCCGATAGGGTATTCCGCGTTGTAGCGCTTGGCGACTTGGACCCAGAGATTGCGAAGAACTTTGTTACTGGCAGACTTGAGGACGATCAGGCCGATCGCGACAAGGAAGATGGCGAGCAGAAACGACCAGTGCCCAATATCCATGGGCTTGAAGGGTCCATCGAGACGCTCGGTGGTCGTCTAGCTGATTTGGAGTCCTTGGCAAGACGAATTAAGGCTGGCCAGTCTCCAAGACAGGCAACTGAGGAGATCGTTGGCGAGAGCGCAACTGATATTGTTAAGATGTTCTTACTGGGAAAGACTGGTGATGAAATTGAGAAGCGCTGGTCGACCCAGCAAGTATGGCAGCTCATTAAGGCACTTGCCAAAGAGCCCTCACTGCGATATAATCAGGTCCTCCTGACGCCTACGTTCGCGTCTTCCCTGACTCCATCTGCAGCCAACGGCGAAGCAGCCTTGGACTCATTGGCAGCTGCAGAGCTGATTGCCATCAAATCCAGTCGCGGTCACCCCAAGGCGATTACTGCTGGAAAGACGCTCCATCAGGCTGCGTTTGCAGTTTTGGCCAACGACAGAGTGCTATGTGCAAAGATGGATTTGGCTGTGCTCAATGAGCATGCCAAGATCGAGGCAAAGGGAATTGATTCCGCAGAGAATGAATTGGCTCTGCTTGGAAGTTTGCCACGCCAGACAGGTGAATCTGCTGGCCGCGTTCAGTACCTGTTGACCAAGTTGGACGTGGGACAGAGAAAGATTGTACAACTGGAGAAGGAAATTGCCGCGCGCAAGAAGATTTTGAATGAGGAGTACTAACAGCCTCAGATATCTCCACACACTTCTCATGTGTATATAATGACCCCGCAACAATTCTTTTTTAGACGCCAAATTAATGCATCAAGTGACAGTTGAAGAATGATATGTTCATATTTTGATATATACGAAGTATGTACAGCTATATACAGTGGTTGATATGTAAGAGGAAAAGCAAATACCCAAAGAAACGCTTGAAATCATGATTTGTCTTGTGGAAGTTTGTACAAAACGGTTATCCAACTCTTAGTTGGTGTTGATGCCACAGCTGCCAGGGTTGCTGTCGCAGTTGCACTTGGAGCCAGCGCTGACCCAACCAGTGAGACGGTTGGCAATGTCACTGGCGTAGCAGTGGGTAGCAATACCGTTTTGAAGCTGACCAGTAGAGGAGATGGAGCCAGAGTTGTAAATTCTAGCAGCGCGGTAGAAGGCGGAGACATCGCTGCGGCCAGCCTGGTTGATACAGTTGGCGAGGCCGTCACCAGAGTTGGTTCCGGCGGTGCCCTCGAGGATCATCTTGTAGATGGTATCGTTGGGGCAAGGGTTCTGAACCCAGCCGTTGTCGTTGCAGGTGGCATCACCGTTGTGGTCTTGCATTAGACCGGGGTTGCGAACACCGTAGTTGGTGGTTTGAACGCGAACGCATCCGCCAGACTCTTGCATGATGACGGCAAGGATGAAGCGGTGGTCGACACCAGTGGCGGCAGCAGCCTTTTGGATACCGTCCCAGATGGCGCCGACCTCAGGGCCAGAGTCGTTGGCCTGGCCGAACCAGCCACAGGAGTTGAACATGGTGTTCTTGTAGTTGTTGAACATGTTCTCGAAGCTCACCCAGCGGCTCTTGTCGGGCCAGCCAGCACCGGTAGAACCGTCACCCCAGTACATGGTGTAGCTGTCGGAGCCGGAACCAACACCATCCTGGATGTTGTCCTGGTTGTAGGTGGCGAGGTTGCCATTGCTGACACGCTCACCGGTCTGACGACGCTCAATGGAGGAATCGGCAGCAGGAGAGGTAGCGGGGGAAACGGGCATGTAATTGCCAGATCCGGGGCCCTTGGGAGTGAAGTGGGCAATCTTGTTGTTGGGAGTGGTATCCTTGGCAAGAGCGGGAGGGTAAGGAACGGCAGCGGCAGTACCGGCTAAGAGAGCAGTGAGAGCGAACTTCATTGTGAGGATATGTGGCATAGAATGAAGAGAGACTTATAAGAGATAAGGGCCGGAGAGGATTTGGAGTTGGAGAAGGTGTAAGTGAGGATGGAGGTGTTTGGTGATCTACAAGATACTTTCCTTTCAAGACGAGAGGAAGACATGAAGGCTTTATACAAATTGGATAACTAACAAGGGAAGAGTAGGCGGGGAAGCTCTATAGCAAGATTGCTGCCAAGCACGGATATCACTTCACCACGGAGAAGCGTAACTAAACTACACAGAAGGGTAAACCGAACCATCCTGGGCCCAATGTAATGTTACCACACACGGCAAATAGGCATCGAATCAACGGCAGCCTTGCTGATGTGGAGGAAGCCAATATTGGCTTTGGGTGAGAGATGAAACGCTAGAACAGGAGCAGCTGAGCAAGTTGGAACCATAAATCGGCCGAGAATTGCGTCGCCTGGAGCCCAGTGGCCCTGCTGCGCAACTATATCTAACTGCCAGGAGGGCGACTGATCAATTCCAGAACCGCCCCGGACCGCCAGGGGCAAGGCCCATGATTGGTGCGATTTAATTGAAACACACAAGCGAGTAAGCACACGGTGGCTGTCCGGGGTGGGCATGGCCCCCATTCTTTCGTGCGAGTCCATACACAATGCCAATTCGATCGTGGGCTCAGCGCCTTGGCAAGCTAGTGTTGATTTAGAAGGCAACAGAAAAACGTGGCCGAGGAGGGTTGCATCAGAGGCTAATTGCAAGGGCTGGCGGAGTAATCAACGGCGGCATCGCCGTCCCGACCTAATTGCTGTAGTTGCCTGGAGCAGAGTTAATATCGTCGCCCTCTTGCATATTTGCTCATACGATGCATTCGGAAGGTCAGAGCAGACAGATCAGGGTGTCCGGCCATTGGCGTTATTGCTTCCCATCCACAGAGGAACAGTACGCCATCCGCATTACGGAGTACACGGCACTTGGTTCCCCGTGACTGCAGCAGCTGAAGCTAATTGAATTAGCGGCACGGGGAAATATATGAGCGGTGTTGGGTAAACGATAGCTTCTTCTTGTTATCACTTACGGCTATATCATTCGATAGAGACCACACCAGGCTGCAGTCAGACTGTAACGTTCAATTTCTGTAATTAATCACCCCCTTTTCGAACTCTAATCACATTGGCTTGTACAGTTTACTTGTTCCGCCAATGTCAAGTCGTGAAATGAGCCTGGAGCAGCTATTTCCCCTCCTCTTTTCTCTAGACCCAGCTTTTCCCGCTGTTTTAGCCTGAGATGCTTACGGCCCGAGCGTTGAAAAGGCATCTCGACGGGAGCTAGCTATTATGGGCTTCGTATTTCCTTCCAATTGTCTTGTCCACAAAAGTTGCAATGACTCCAGTACTTGCTGGCTCTTGTCGTTGTTGTGAAATGTCTCAATAAAACTGAAGAAATTGCAGACCGTGAAACTTTGACAAGCTGTTATTAGCAGTAGACAGGCCAGCCCTAGCACGACCGTAAAGTAAAACGACATGAAATGAAAGGGACGCACTGCATGGCGTGGGATTGCAATTCTTCCGTTACGCTGATACCCTTGACAGATTGCCGAAGCCAGGTAAAACATGGCCATGTGTGGCAAAGGCAACAGCCGAGGGTCCGCGTCCAGTAGCTCGAATGTCAGCATGGTCATTTATTAGTTCACCGAAAATTCTCCTTAGTTTGAATGGCGCCTTATCTGTCTGCTGTAGATAGTCAAGGGCGCAAGTAAATTGATATCATATCGCTTCATGTCCCCATTTGCTGTCGCAAGGAAAAAGCAAAACCCTTTGTCTTCCCAATCAATCCCTGAAAATAAGACGCCCCAAAAAACAATTCCATATCCTAGTAGAATAATCAAAAAAGAATGCAATCAGATTGCCAGACGCCCAAATATGCAAGTCCTTCCATTCCACGCTTCTTTGCCAAACAAGAAAAAGACAACCTTTGTTCGATAAACAAGAACAAGTACAAGGGGAAATGCCAAAGCAACGGATTATATATACAAAGTTTTGGCCCGTTACATTCACTACTCTTCCGCGTATTCTCCTGGAAGAGGTATTCGAACTTCATTTGCTTGGGCAAAGAATACCCGACTCGGTGCCTCATAATCATTCGTTATGCTGTAATAATTTCCTGAGCCGAGCATATTAGCGATACCATCCAAACAGTACGTCTTAGTGTCAGAAGCACTCACCTCTGGGAACAAACCACATCCCTCCGGCCGAGATGCGAAATTCTAGCTCGTTGATGGTAACTAGCACCTTGCCATAATGAACAAAGAAGACCATTTGCATCTTTCTTGAGTTCTTGTTTCGCTTCTCGGTTCCAGGAGGCAGATCAACTACGCCAGCGCCCATAAATGGCATCGACAGGGTCTTGGCAAACTTGAAGTTGGCATCCTTGACGTCGGACGTCTTGATGGCGTCGCCTGCCACAGCAAGACGTTGCTCCTTGACAAATACATCATCGTCGTCACCAGGTGGGTGGTCCTCGTGTTCCGGCTGCCACTCTACAGCCTCGGCATCTATTGTGCCAGGGTTGACTTCCCAATCTTCTAGCTCCTCCTCTTCTAAGGTGGTTTGTCGATTTCTAGGTCTGCCCTTTGATTTCCCCTTTGCTGCCTCCTCTGGTACACGCACAACTTCTTTAGTGGTGGGCATCACGAACCCAAATTTGCTGGAGAACATGTCGTCTGTCGCCTCGTCCTCTATCACCACTTGCTCCCCTCGCCAATAGTCCAACGGCCGATAAGAATGTCTCCCTGATCTCGTTTGCTGAACACCGTTTGCATCCCGCCGTACAGATACAAGGCCACGGGACTTGGGCATTGGAGGACCTCTCTGTAAGGCCATGAAGGATCCCTCGCCAATGTCATCATCATCCATCGCCGATTTTCTCGGTCTTCCTCTTGGTCGTTTCCCCTCTGCTTTGACGCCGTTCTTTGGTGGACGACCTCGCCCTCGTTTTACTGGAGGTGCGGCAGCTTGGGCTGGAGCAGGCTGCGGTTCTGCCACCTTTTGTCGCTTCGGAGGTCGCGGCGTGAGTTCATCCTCTGGTTCTTCAACAATGTTATTCAATGGCGGTCGCTGACGGGTTGATCCGGGCCCTTGTCGTTCTGCTGAAGGCTGTTTCGTCCCTTGAGGTTCACTGATGCGTGGGGATGGCTGCGCAGGCGGCTCCCAGGTATTAACTTCATTGACGAAAAGGCCATGCTCGGTGTCATCATCCAATCCCTGAGCAAAGCTATGCGACGGTCGGATATCTGTTACGGACGGTGACGCCCTTTGCTTGCCCTGCGCCTTTTTTGACAGCTTTGGCGTTTGCGTCGTCTTTATCGTCTCTCTTGGTCGTCCAGACCACCCATTATCATCTGGTTCAACTGGATCGGTTCTCATAGAATCTACCATCTGAAATGAGTTGTCGACGAGAGTGTCGATGTCGATATCGCCTCCACCCAAGTCAGGGTCAATGTTATCATTGTCCTGGTATTCTCCATGTAGAGCTCCGTTTATGCTGCGCCATTGATTTCCGTCTGAAGGCCGTGTAGAGCTTGCGCGCCCTGTGAAACTCAATTGTCGCGCTGTTGGCTCTTCCCCCAGTATTGTTGACGGTCGCGGTGACCCTCGTGCCGGTGGTTCTCGCGCCGGGGATGAAAGATGTGGCAGATGGGGGTTCTTCTTCGCCGGTGATCGTAAATTCGTCTTGAGTGGCGAACGACTCTTCGGTAATGGTATTTGCAAGTGTCTCTGGTTCTTTAATACTGTCGCAGGTCCGGGTCCGGGAGCTGCTGCCACATTAGCTACTACAACTTTCTTAACACTTGAGCGTCGCAACAACTGCACGTACTTGACGCAATTTCCATATCGCCGCTCCCATCATCATCATCGTCTAAATCCGCAGTAGTTGCGCCATCTCGCGGTGATGAGAAAATATCGTCGAGCGGCTGCATTCCATGTTCGTCGCGTCCTCCTCGATCTCGCAGTACCGCACCGGTTTTGCTACCAACCGTTAGCATTCCCGCCCCAACCAGACCCTCTGACTGCATCGCATAAGATGAATTCTTACCGTCCTCGCACACCAAGATCGTGGAAGGCTTGCGGCGACGACGTATCCCCACGCCTCACAGGGCGAGGAGGCATGATGGGCAAGCTATCGTCGGCCACTGCTCAAGTACACGAGACCCCTCCAGCTTTGCCTTGAAGCGACCAGGACTGCGTTGAAAACCAAACCAAAAAATGTCGCAAATGAGTCGCTACCTTCGAAAGTCCCGTTGCATGTCTGAATATCGATTAATGGGGAGAATAGCGCGGGAGTTGGGCGTCGTTATTTTTAGCGAAGCTCCAAGGCGGGATGTTGGTTGTAGCGACGCGCCGCCTGTCGAAATTCTGTTGTTGACATGTTGAATATAGCGGCGGGTGCAGTGGAGCAGGCGCAAAGCTTCCTAGTGCCAGCGGACGTTTATGTGCTGTTGTGGCTGGAAAGCCGCTGTGTGGTGGTACTTGCAGTGGTACTAGAGGTACTTGCGGCGCCTATAAGGAAAAGCTACAGCGTACCCCAAGGTGTCGACTAATGGGGCATCAGCCTCTAAACGCGTCCTCCATTTGGAGCTCGCCCCACGACGCGTCTCCCTCAGGGTCTCAGGTCTTGCTTCTATTTCACGAAAGTCAATTGCAAGGTGAAATTGTGCAGCAACACTTCAAGAACCTTGTTGTTTTTGGATTGTTACGCCTGGATTTAATACAGCCATCGCAAGCCAACACGCAGAATGGCCGAACTGCAACCAGAGGAGTGCATGGACGTCGAAACCTCACCTCAAGAATTCGTCCCTCCCTCCATCCATCGCGACACACTTCTCTCCGGCGCATCATACTCCCACTTCTCTCCTGTACCACCATCTCTCCTCCCCCAAGACCCCTCGGATCCCTCGTCAGCACCACCATGTGCTCTCGGCGTTGACGAAGCAGGACGTGGCCCTGTCCTCGGTCCCATGGTCTACGGCATCTTCTATCTCCCACTTCCACTCTCCGACCCCCTCCTGCGCGACACACACCACTTTGATGACTCCAAGGTTCTCACAGCAGCTGTGCGGTCCAATCTCATGGAGAAACTCTGCACCGAATCATCTGATCTCCATACCTCCTGCGGATGGGCGACGACTGCTCTCTCCGCGCGAGATATCGGGGCTAACATGCTTAAGCCCGCCGGCATCTACAACCTCAATGCACAAGCAATGGACGCCACAATAGACCTGATCAAAGGCGTGTTTGCTCGCGGTGTCAATATCCAAGAAATCTATGTCGATACCATTGGCCCGCCTGCCACATACCAGGCAAAGCTGCAGAGAATATTTCCCACGGCAACAGTAACGGTGGCCAAGAAGGCTGATTCGTTATACCCCTCTGTCAGCGCTGCTTCAGTTTGCGCCAAGGTTACCCGTGATTCCGCATTGGAAGCTCTATACGAGGCGCGAAAGGATCCGAGCGATGTCAATGCTAAAGAAGCGGGAGCCATGGCTTGGGGATCTGGGTATCCCTCCGATGGGCGGTGCACAGGTTGGATGAGGAGTAACATGCATCCTGTGTTTGGCTGGGGTCCTGAGTGTAGATTCAGCTGGGGCACAGCTAAGGATATGTTGGAAGCCAAAGGAAATGGCGTGAAGGTGGACTGGCCAGTAGAGGATGATGAAGAGTCAACCCGAGTTACAGATTTCTTCGTTTCAGCAGACCAGGCAAAGGATTCAAACGAGCTAGGAAGCTGGTTCGGTACGCCAGCAGGGTTGGAGGCATTATAATGACAGAATGACGGGAATTAATGTAGAATAATCAAAGGACGGCGTTAACGGTCACAATCCATTCAAGTTTTATACGTGGCATAAGTGCCAGGAGCGACAGCATTAGCAATTGTGCTTTGGTTGGAGGGAAGCTTACAACCGTGTAAGTGTTGAAGTGATGCGGTGAGATTTGGCCATACGGTCTGGATTGCCGACTGCTTTAGATCTGTGAACGTCATATGTTTCCGGACCGGCTCTAAATTGGTTCTATTCATGTATGAATAGTGAAGCATTTGTAAACGTGAATTTGAACTGCTCTTTGACGCTTCTAATTCAAGAATGCAGCACCTCCAAGACGGCATCACAATGTCGATTTCTGAAATTGGGATACAGCCGCTGCTACCAAGTCTGTGGATAATCCCCAACTACGCACAAAGTTCGAAGAAATTAAAGACGACTTACAGCAAATTCACAGGATAGCCTTTCCATTGTCTGCAGCCAAAAATGACCCGCAGCTGATTTATCTATTAGGGGAGTGGCAGCCCCTCGATCAACAATATAAAGGCTTACATGCCTCACCCAAGTTTAAAGAGCGTGTCGGCGCTATAAGGGAATACTTTGAGTTTCAGTGGATGGCTCATGACAACTTCGATACGAGTAATGTAAACCTACAGTCCTTCTCTACCCAAGTGGCCAGATTTAGCATCGACAAGGTAGATCGAGAGCGTTTCGGCTCTGAAGTTAAAGGTTGTGTTGCTGCAACCAAGGGGTCACTTGACTGAGGTTACGTTCGCTCATGGATGGAAGCTAGATGAAAAGAGGCGACAAGGAAGAGTTTGTGCTTTTGCTGTGTTGGGAAAATAAACAACCCATAGAAGACTTTGGCAAAGTGCCCAGGATAACCTCGCACTGTTGACGCCGGGAGCGCATGCGGAGCTAGACATGCAGGACATTTCTTTATTAGAAGGGTGATGAATAACCGTCGGATTACGGGAGATTAATGACAGAAAAGCATTCTCTTCAAGAGTACTAAATACCGAAACTAACCAAAGGGCACAGTGGCAAGGAGCGATACAAAGTTAGTCAGATACACCCGCAGACGTTCCAACTTGCCTATGCAATCATCAAATTATGATTTCGATGTACAGTCACAAGCTGGGAGCCTTTCACATCCGATTCTGGGAACATGAGTCCTTGTATAATGTATTCAAAGTAATCTATCACGGCCGCTTCAAATGTCATCAAAGTCCTCATCTGGCTTTGCCGTCTTCTTACCGCGGCTATCCAGGTTGTCAAGGCTAATGTCATCACGGCCCTGCTCCTCTGAGTTGGCGGGCACCTGCAGAGCCTGTCGCGCCATGTCCGAGTTGACAATAAAGTCGCGCAGTTGCTGCTTGGCAATATCCATTCCCTGAGTCACTGCAGCATTACCCATTTGCATCATGGGTCCAAGCAGGTTGAGCGTGTAAGCAACATAGGTACCACCGGCAAGAAGCAGGAGCAGGATAAACAGGAATGGATTACGCAACACTGAATAAGTTAGCCTCACGTTTCATGGCTGTCATAAAAGTTGCAATCAATGCACAGAAATACTTACCCATCCAGATTTCGTTCCAGCCGAGCGCAATGAGCAGGCCATAAAAGTAAATTGGTATTTGAGCAACACCGCCAATGGCACTGCGCTTCGCTTCAACGTAGACACCATCTGCTGTCTTTTTGAATCGCACGACAAGGTCTTGGCGTTTGCTCTCGCTCAACATGGTCATTTCCTCTTCCAAGCTCTTACCCTCGTGGTCATCGATGCCGCCAATAGGTGTAAGATCCTCCTCATCACCTGCTTCAACACCAGGCGGTTGTGGACCAATGAAGCTCACCAAGTCTGGAGGGGCATAAGTCGACGACAGCCTGAATCTGGAGAGGAGAGGAATGAGAGTGAGCGTTGACTCGCGTGCCTTGGTGTATACACCTTCAATGTCGTCGGTAGGTCTCCAAATGCGCGGAACACCAGCCTCATCGTAGCGAAACTTGTCCTCAAAGTTTTCACGGAGCTTGAGCAAAATGTTGCCCTCCATGACCTCTTCTTCTATTTTTTCTCGGAGAGCGACCCAGCTTTTGCGGCGCAGGCGCCAAAGACCAATCTCCGTCTCTTCTTCGCTGGCATCGAAAGTGCGGGCGCGGTCAACGAACCGTTTCTCTGCTTCCTGAACAATGTTGGTGAAGACTTTCCAAATACGATCCCACAAGTCTTTCTCGGTGGCAGGTTTTTCCTCTTCATCACCTGCATTCTCTGCTCCACCTCGGCCAGAGCCCAGCTTGTTGAACTCTACGCCAATGGCATCCCCCAGGCGTGACTTGACCAGTCGTTCTACACGCGTAGCAAGTCGGCGCAGCTCCTCTTTGCGCAACTTTGCACTGACACCGTCCAACTCAGCGTCAAACAGTTGATACTGCGGCCTGAAGTTGGTCCAGGGAACGCCTTGGATGGCCAAGCTCTGCGCCTCCTTCTTAAACTCGCCTAGTGTTTTCGACTTTTCTTTTTCCACTATCTCAGCAAACTCATAGGCGCCTCCAGACTTTTGGCCAGCCTTGACCTGACCGATCACGGCATCACTAAATGAAGCGACTCCCGATTTATGTGCAGCGGCCAGCTGCGACTGGAAGAGCGTCTTGAGTCTGGTGTCGATTTTGCCTTCGAGCTCCAGTTTCTTCTCGGAGTAGACCTTCTTGTGGTAGCGACTAGCTTGGCCTTGAAATCCTTTCAGACATGTTTCACGGGCTTCGCTACAAAGCGCACCAAGATCAGCCAAGACAAGTATCTTGCCCAAGTTCGTGGCTTCCACCTGTCGTTCCTCGAGGGGTGCAACCACCAAGTCGAACGCATTGACGACTTCCTTGGAGATTTCATCACAGCGGAACTGAGCCAACAGCTCTTGTTGGGTTGGCAGGTCGAGGTCTTTGTTATTCACAATCTGGTCCCAGATGCCTTCCGCATAAATAGAGAAGCCGTCGGCGGGAATGCGGCGGTGATATTCCGGCAGGAAAATACCACCCTCTAGCTGCTCATCAGCTTCGGCATCTTTGCTTTCTGGGCGATGACCGGCGGTGAATCTGGCGCCAAGCTTTCCAACTTCAGTCTTGAATTTGTCTTCCTGCAAAATCTTGTGCGGTAGAGCTGCAAAGCCAAAGTCGAAGTAGTCTTCGATCTTGGACGATTCCAGGCCCTGAGGTTTCGATATCGTAGACCAAATCTTGGATAAGTCCTGGATTAATGTGGTGCGCAGATTCGCAAGCGGTGTGTTTCCGATGTGGTCGCGAATAACGAAGAAGAGGAGGGATCGAGGGGTGGACCTGTTGATGTCAGTTACAGTCAAGTAACTCGGTGAATGTAGGGGTTGGGTGTGACGCACTGTTTGTCCTTGAGAAACAGCTGCAGATTGACTTCAAATACTGTCTTGAGCAGACCCATGTTGGCGCCCTGGTACAGACCGACCTGGTGCTCCCAGATGTTGACAATGAGGACCTCGCTTGTCGCAAGCGCGAAGAGCGCACTCTTTCTTTCGAAATCTTGGTCCTCGCCACGTTCACGACCGTCAGTACCTTCGACATCCATTACGAGGATGTTGTCAGCCATTCTGGTACCGGCGCTAGTGTCGCGCTTGTTCTTGGACATCCAGATACCCTTGGTGGTCTGTCGTCGTTCGGACTCTGACATGACGGAGAATTCGGTGCCAAAGAGGTTATTGAGCAGGGTCGACTTGCCAGTGGACTGGGATCCAAAGACGGAAATTAAGTGGTAGTTGAAGCCGGCGGAAGCAACATGAGTCGTTTGGAGATAATCGTTGAGGTTGTCGCTGTAGCAGGGTTAGCCGAGGTCGAGGCCACAGCGCACTCAACAAGAAAGGAGACGGACGGTGCTGGCTGAGGGCTGTAGTCGCAGACTTACTTGAATTCCTTTTCCTCATCAATGACTTGCACGCCATGCTCATAGTCGCCGTCGCCGGGCTTGTCGCCGACGGCAGCAAAGTGGCCGTTCATGATCGCGTCGAGGGGGGGGTCGTAGCCAGCAGGCGAGGTAGCATTAGAGTTGTAAATGGATACAGGTGGGAAAAGATGCTAATGGTGCGCAGGTCAAGTAATGTCGTTGTGGCAATTGTAGAGGTTGAACGAGGCAGCGGGTGAGCCAGGTGGCTAGATGCCGAGGGAAAAAGGGCGTAATGATTGAAATGGCACAAGACGAGGTTGTGACTACATAACTCAACCCTTGTGATCAGAGCAGAGACAATCCCTCCTGTCTTGTGCTGTCAAGCCACAAAAGGGTCCGCCACAGACGGAGGGGGGTTGGGCTTGTGTTTTGTGTTGGGGACCACTATAATGATTGCCCACCACGCACTGTAGTCACACTGAGTGGCTGCGGCACTGGCCACTGAATTTCAGAGCTCTGGTGGAGTCAAGCCACAGTCTAGGTACTGTGCTCTGCGTCATTACTTCAATCGTGGACCATGGCACCTGTTAAGTTTCTTGGTCGAGTTTAATTCTGAACTCGGAAGGCCTTTTTTTATTTAAAAATAATTATAATAAATAAATAAACTGAAAATTATCGTAGTGAATAATTAAAGCTTGTCTTGCCGGAAGATTCGGTAATTTCTCTTATTCACTATGTTATAACAATCATATCGAAGTTATACACTATAATTAATCTGGCACAGACAAAGGTTATACATAGACAGTGCATCGACATTGGCAGATCAATTGATTAAAAAAATTACGCCACATATAATAGATTCAATGCAGTGAATGGATTGTCTGGATTAGATGGATTGTCTCAACAAACTTAACCACTCGGACAGGGGCGACATCAATTACACGCCAGGGGTCATGATGTAGAGTCATTGACCTGACCTGGTGAGTAAAACTAACAGATTTTCAGTCATTAATGAATTATTGTCTATTATTTGTAGCCAACCGACGGAGAGGTCTCAGAAGACAAACAGTATTCCGACAACAAACTCAACGCCGCAGATGCAGCGTTTCTCAACAATACAATAGATACGTTGGGCAAGGCTAATACGGTGGAATGAATTTTGATCTGTATTTACATTTGAAGTTATATACAAGATAATACTGCTGCGTTATATGCCATTAACCAACGCATTAGTTCTGGTCGGGGTCGACATCCTTGTAAGTAGTTCCAACAGCAACCTCATCGTACCAAACTTGTCTGAAGCCCTGGTTGCCTTCAAGCTTGTTACCTTCATCCCTCCATCCATTTGCGTATAGTCCAACGCGGAACTGGAACTGATCATTGCCTGAGACGGTGGTGGCGACGTTGAGGCGCTCGACAATCTTGTTACCGTTGAGCCAAAGCTTGAAGAAGCCGTCGGTGCCAGAGCTCCATTTAGCCTGGATGATGACCTTGTTCCACTTGCCACCTTCGATCTTGGCGATGTTATCGAAGCCAACAAAGTTTCTGTGGCAGTCGTTACCGCGATATTGGCCCTGTGGTCGAGGCGTTAGTTGAGTATTGGGTAGCATGAAGATAGCTGTACTTACGTTGACCAGACGAGTGTGCAGGTTGTTTCCGGTGATCCAGAACAGAGTGCTGGGCATCCAATCATCTCCGCAGTTGTCGGACCCAGGTCGGTAGGAAATGAACTGGGCCAGGTTGTATGATTGAGATCCAGAAAAGTCCCACGAGTCGGAGAGACGGAAAGAGAATCCGTAGAAACGCTCGTCACCGTTGCGGTAGCCATCGTTGTGGTCAACCTCGGAGTGGTAGCGGTCATGGTAGTTGGGGTCAAAGGTCTGGGTCATCTTGATGGAATTGCCGCCCTTGTAAGCGACGTTGGTGACGGCATCGACAGTACCCTTGTGTTCCTTGCGGACATAGTCCCAGCCGTTGAGGTCACCGCCGTTGTAGAAGAGGCGATCAGCCTGGACGGAGCCGACAAAGGCAACCGCCAAAGAGAGAATAGAAGTCAGGGCAACCATTTTGTCACGAAACTGCAGTTCGAGATTGAATGCTGAGATGCTGAGTAGAGAGCGGCTCAAGTGGTAAACACATCGCGACTGTACTTATACTGTCCGGAGCCTGCTCAGACCTTCCCAATTGAGATTCACTGCCAAGAGTGATCAGCAGGCGCCAATGCCGTGGTATCTTTAGCGACCGTGATTCCTCCAGTGTAGTTTCAGGATGCACCCAGCTAGGTTACATGGGCTGGGAGTGAGCCCGGCGCTGTGCTGCGTGGCTCGCCTTTGGCGAACGCTGACTTGTGGAACAACTTAAGCTCCTTACACGGTTCCCCACGCAGCTGGGACCTGCAATGCACCCGATGACCTTGACGGCTTGCTCTGGCCCGAAGAGGTGTGATATAAGAGACCGCCCCCGCTTTCTGGCCAACTAGCTGGGGATAAGTTCTTGGCATTATTCCCAAGCCCGCAATGATCGGGGTTATTCTATTCGTGGGACATTGGAACATTGGGGGCTGAATCTGACTGCAGCATGAAGACGTGGGCGCAGAAATGGCTGGTGGCTGTTGAGCAAGTAATCTATTTCTTAACAAGTTGCTAGTGATGACATATCCACATGATAGTTTGGTTATATTGTAACAATCTCACTAGTCACGCAACTACAGAGGGCGGCAATTCACAGTGGCCATTTGCTGTGATGTCGAATGGTGTGATCGGCGCAGCCGAATGTGCGGGAGGCCGCGCATTTGACGCTAAACCGGCAATCTTTCGGCAGGGTCCCTGGCGAGATGGTCCTAGGGTTCTGACATATGGTCACATCACTTCTAATTGCAGGAAATGATGTGCGCAGCTGTTAGACATTGGAGTTCGAGAAGCCGATTAGAAGCTCATGGGGTGTGAAACATTTTTGCTCATTGGTAGGCTAGTCTTTCTCACTTCTCTTTTTGGGAGTCATACAACTTTGACAAAGCCCCTGAAGGATTGGCTAGTAGCACGGCTGGGGCTCCATATTCAACCAATACTCCATGGTCGAGTACCACGACCTTGTCGAAGGAGTGAATGGCTGACAACCTGTGTGTAATCATAATGACCGTCGCATGCTTAAACTCAGTTGAAATGATATTCTGGATCTGTTTCTCGGTTTCATGATCAACGCTGCATTTTGTTAATATGAAATAAGGACCAATTGGCCAGGCGAACTTACCTGCTGGTAGGCTCGTCAAGGAGCACAATATGGCGCTTCTTCAGGAGAGCTCTAGCGAGCGCAAACAACTGCGCCTGACCATGCGAGAGCGCAAGCCTTTCACTAGTCAAATCTAGGACATCTTTCAAATCTTCGTCCGTCAATCCCGCTTTTTGGCAAGCCGTGTTCCAAAGTTCAACTCGTTGCAAGGCTGTCTTGATTGCGCCATCGGAGCATTTGCTGGATGGGTCGAGGTTTTCGCGAATGGTGCCGCCAAAAATGAAGGGATCTTGAGTCACACAGGTGATTTGCTCTCGTACGGCATTGCGAGAAAGTGTGGCCAAGTCAATGTTGTCAACAATAACTCGTCCATCCTTGCCGTCCACCATGCCGAGAATTGACGTAACGAGAGAGCTCTTACCACTAGCTTGAGTTAGAAACATAACTTTGTTTTGGGGCGAGAAATGCATACCTTCCTGTCCTACCACAGACAGCGACTTTTTGTCCCGGTTGAATCGACAGGCTAATTCCATGAAGCACCGTGAAGCTGTTGCATGCTAGTTCAGTTGTATATCCACCTAATCGATACGGAAATACTCACTCTGAATAACCCGCGGTCCAGCTCTCAAACGTTACAGAGCCTTGTGACGGCCATTCTGCAGGCGCCTTTGAATCCGGGTTTGGTTCTTTCGGTGTGTCTTCAGAAAAGGTCTTTACGCGTGAAATGGCGCCCAGCGATGTTTCAAGAGTTGTCCAAGCTATAATCAAGCCCGCAAGAGATGAGCTCAGACTCATCATATTCACCAAAGCCAAGCCGGCAAAACCGGCGCTGATATGGCTGCCTCGCAGTGTGAATGCCAGCGCGGTCAGTAGTGTAGCAAGGCCGGCGACGATGAGTCCCAGTACTACTGCGAGCCATTGCTGGATACATTGAAGGAGGTAGTATGGTTTCTGGCAGTCACCCAACAGTCTGTAAGTCTTGTTGGTGTAACTGTTGCTCCAATTGTAGGCGCGGATACTTGCCAAGCCGTTAATGGTGTCAATGATATGTGAAAACAGAGGCGCCTTAGCTTCCAATCTAAGGATATGTTAGTTATTGCAGAACATATGATATATGAATTGAAGGCGCACTCTAGGAGTCTGAGCTGGCGGGATGTGCGGAGATAGAATCTCTGGAGGCCGTAGAGTACTGCGATCATTGGTGGAAGCACTGCAGCAAAGTATGGAGTTGCAATGATTGTCAATACAGCGGAAGAAAGACATCCAATTGTTTCTTGAACTGTTAGAAACGAATATTGACATGAATGGTATGTACGGTACTCACGAAAAGTGGTGCTCACGAAAGCACCAGGTAGTGGTCCATCAACAAGCTGCATATCTTGGCTAAAGCTACAGTAACCCGTAAGTATTGGCAACATGGTTCAAAAAGGGTGGCATACCGGTTGACCAGCGTTCCTGTTTCAATTGTAGACAGAAATGTCATCGGGGCTCTGTTTAAACAATATGTCAGAGGCTCATTCGACGTTCTTTGAAGTGATACATACCCAAAGGCTGCGGTGAGAACAGCTTGATGCAGACGCTTCGAGGACTTTGGAACCACTATGACGTATAGGTAGCTAGTAACACAGTAAGTAATTGAAGGGATTGGTTCCTCATGGCTGTTGAACTCACTAGACCGCAGTCACCAAGCTTGCAACTTTCAGCATGCAAAATAAGGCATAGATACCTAACCAATAACCATCCGAGGACTTTGATTCGTCTTCCGACCACCACTTCAGCCAAACAGCTAAAGAGACAACATGTGAGCTGAGAACAAATTGAATAACAAGTTCAAACATTCCGGACACACATACACTGAAGAGTTGTGAATACTCCGTTGCAAATGACAGAGCCAACAAAGATGCTGGCGCTCAGCCACCCAAATGATTGGAAATAATACTTGTACACAGCAAAGTCGCCAACCTGTCGGGCCTGTGCCGCTCTCAAAATGAAAGCATCGGCAGCGGCTGAACTAACTTGCGTGTCCTTGAGAGCATTTGGTTGCTCCTCAGTGCTCAGTGATTGCACAACATCATCAGACACAGCCGCGGGAGGTCCCTGAGAGACAACATGGCCTTCGGCGTCGAGAATGATTACTTGATCGGCGACATTGACAATATCGACTGTATCAAAGGTCAGCTCCTACCAAGAAGCAAAATGAAGGGTGCTCGAACTTACCAAAGTGAGTCGCCAGAATAGTCGTCGCACCCATCTTTCGAAGCAATCCGTCACGTCCAAAGACGCGGACTACAACGAGTTCCTTGGTGACTGCGTCCAGACCACTGAGAACATCATCAAATAGAGCTATATTCTCTCTTGCATACAGTGCACGTGCAATAGCCTACAGATGGTTAGCCTGTGTAGTCAGTTGTATGTATGCAAAGTTCTCACTAGTCTCTGCTTCTGGCCTCCGCTAAGCGTGGCTCCCTGACCACCGACAACAGTGTCGTCTCCATCGCTGAGGTTCTCCAAGTCGGCATCCAAAGCACAGCTGTGTACTACAGTATCGTACCAGGGCTTGTCAAACTGGGACTGACCGATAATACATTGCTTTACGGTCCCAGACGATATCCAAGGTGTCTGACCACAAAACGCTATACGCTTTGTTGCTGTCCACACGTTGCCACTAATGAGAGCAATCTCTCCAAGCAAACCCTGCAGTAGCGTCGACTTGCCACATCCTACTGGGCCCAGAACCACTATAAGAGCTTCATCTTTGCCTGCTTTGAAGGTCAAATCGTGTATGACTGGCTCGTCTTGTTTCCACCCAAGGGTGGCGTGTTTAACAACAATGGCATCAGTAGCTGCATCCGCCATATCCCCACGCGGCTTTTCATCTAAGATGACAGACGAAGCTTCGGATTGCTCCTTGGGGAGGGTCTTTCTGAAATCATCCCAAGAGTCGCTGTTAAGTAGGGTGCGGATTCTTTCAAAACATCCCAATGCTGCCGTAATCTGCGGGACAATGAAAAGCAGCTGACTCAATGGAGTGTTCAGTACAGTCAGAATAGACAACGAAGTGATGGCCTTGGACAGGGTGAAAGAGTCATCGCCACGAGCTTTGGCGACCAGTACATATGCCATGAAGGTAAACAATGGTGTGAAGCTACTTGGGAAATTGGCTATCTGTTTGTCAGCATCGTGGGGCTTGTTGCAATACTTTACAAACTTACTTAGACAGATGTTGAAGCTCGCCAACCGGCGGTATTTCTTGGACAGATCGAGCTCAACACCACGCTTCTCTTGGATGCTCCTCTCGAGCTCGTCGCTCAGCCCAAGCATTTTAACACTTTTCAGGTCGCCCATGACCTTTGTCGTGTAATTCACTCGCGTCTGTACCGCTTGCAGCCATGTTTTCTGTCGGGCCCCGATGAATGCAGCTGTCCTAAAAGTCGCTGCAGTTGACACTATGTACAGATTAGCACGAAATAATGGAGAAAAGAATCCTTCCAAGCGGCTCGAGGGTCGTACATAATACTAGAATCACGGGCGCGATGCAGACAACGCCAAGCTGCCTCTCGAGCAGCCATACCGCCAGGCAAAGCTGTACAACGCAAGGGACGAGAGAGGCGATGGCAAAGAACCAAGTCTGGCATATACGTTCGATATCAGTACCAATGAGAGTCATAACTTTCGAATCGCTTGCATCCTTGGTTGCTGTTGGGGAGGCGGCGAGCTTTCCGTAGATCATGCCGATGAGTCCTCCTCTTACCATAGCCATGAATCGAAAAGATAAATGTTGGCTAAAGCCTTCCATAACCTAGTAGGTGTCAGTTCCAAACATCTCTCCGGAAAATCAGGCAATGTTACTTACAGTGGCTCCAGCGTACACCAAAGCAACAGCTCCAACCAGGGCAAAGCCTTCGGTGCGTGTTTGCTGCGTGTACTCGCCGAGCAGATTATTCACGACGCTCTGGATGACGAAGGGCTGGAGTAAGGCAAATCCTACCACAGCAAAGCTTGTGGCTAGAATGCTCAGAACCTCAGTTGGCCAAGCTCGCAGAGACGCAAATGCAAGGGCATGCTTTCGAACGTGATTGCCTGCGGAGGTTTAGTAACTTGGAATAAGCTCATGGTAGTTATCTGACAGCTCATTACCTTTGTCCCATGTCTTGGAAAATTCACGGGTGAGTTTCTCGGGGTCCAATTTCTCATGGACTGGCAAAAGGTCGTCCAACGTGAGAACACTCTTTGAGCCGTCTTTGAGCAGAGAAACCAGCCACCAAAACATGGCGCGGCTGACAATTCCGCTCGTGGCTTCTTTTGACAGCTTTGAGTACGCTTCGAGGAGAATCGATCGCTTGTTGAACGCTTCAACAACAACTATCAGCACTTTGGTCGATATTGCCGCTGTTGCAGTCGCGGCGATGGTCTCGCTGCCATTCAGCAGCCATGCTGTGCGAACTCGGGCGATGTCGAAAACAAGTGAGATAAGTAAATAGGATACGATTATGAACGACGGCCTTGGGCTGTTTCGATGTTCGAGGGAAGAAAAAAAGGCGAGCCCAATTGCAGCAGAAAAGCCAACGGCGTATGAGGCAATGGTTACTTCTCGTGCTTCGTGAGAGGTTGTGGCCCATAGGATGACCAAAGCTAGCTGCAGGGCGCAGAACACGACAATAGAAATCTACATCAATGTCATCGATTAGCACTGGAATGAACGCGGCTAGTGGAAGAGTACACACCAGCTTCACGACGAACAAGGCGGAAGGCTGCACTACGAGTTTGCGATTGCGGAGGAAGCGAGCCGCCTTTATCGACGCCAAAATGAGAAATACGGCAGATGGGAGAATGGAGAGAATTATCTCCTCAAAGGCAACTGGTCGGCCTCGATTTTAGCGTTCATAAAAAACTGTCAGTGTAATTGAACTTGGCTCACCAGTAAAGTCAAACCCTCCTCGACATCCAGACGAGCTGACAGCCGGACCAAAGGCTGTGTCATTGCAGTACTGACTCTCCATTTAGAAAATAACGGACGAGAATCTGAGCGACATTTAGTTTAGTCTGTGTATGTGAGAGGAATTAAAGGGGAAAAGGCAGAGGATGGGGTACGTTAAGCTTTAAGTCTCCCCAAAGGCTATGGAGGATTCATTCACGCCGCGCATTGTCAAATAGGATCGTACTCCCGGGCACTTTTGTGATGTGATTGCGTCGCTCGGGTAGTGGCTGCGAGCAACTCGTGCCTCAACGGGGGCTAGCCTAGACGGCGCTGTGTGCGTATGTGCAACGCAATCCCCTACGAATCATGGAGCTAGGCGTACGCCACAATTCCACATTAGACCTTGAATCCCAAGCCGGGAAGTGAGAGCTGGGGGGCGGCTCGGTGAACGAGTATAAGTAATAGATCTGGGCGGCGGACATGGAACTGTAAGAGACCCAAAGCGACGCATTTTATTAGCAATCACGTACTATACATGCAAGCAATTAGCGCTCTTTCATGACACATGTTTTGATGGCACAGAGAGAGGCACTTACAGAAACTCATGCGTCACATTGAAGTGAGAGCTGGAATGACATACGGCAGCCCCCGACATGGCTCGGACCATACAGTACTTTTCAATTATTAAAAGGATCATTCTGACGCCTGACCTAGCCAAATGCCTCAAAGGCCGCTAGATCAAACAGCTTTTGCAACACCATAGTAAATTGCATACACATCTCGCCAAGGCACTTGCCTCGGTTTATATTCACAATGATTGTTATTCACGACAGCGCATAGTACAGTACACCAACTCCGAATTCACTGCGGAGGTTATATCCTGCCACTACATGTTCTTCAACACAAGCCTCATAGCTGCATAGTGATCACTAAGAGAAACATGGTTGCCGCGAGGACAACCGCATGAATGGATAATACGCAATGTCATGGCTACAAAGTTATTTCTTGTTGAACTCTTTCAATAACTCACATTGCATTGGTTGCGGAAGTAAACCAGGCGTGTAAACCTCTTTTAGGTTGTACTGTATGTGGCTTTTGTTCTGAGGCGTCGCTGTACGGAACAAAGCAGATGTGTTGGTGGAGAGATGATGCTGAAAGCCGGCTCCAATCCGAATGCCAAAGATGACAAAGACTTGCTTCCAATTGACCATGCACTAGAGCTCCGCCCAAAGCCTTGACACGAATATAGATCCGTTTCTATTTCTAATCACTCTGTAGCCATGATCAGGCTGCTTTTTAAGTATGGATCTACATTGGGGAGTAGCAAACTTGGGGCAAAGCATTACAATGGCCATACCAGAGCTGCGAAAGTACGCCAAAGAGGAAAACAACGGAGTGCGACTGCTGGTAGCCAAGCTATACAGTTGATGTATCCCTCAGATTTTCATTCACTACAAGAGTATATATTTACTAGACACTTAGGAAATTAGATTTGTGCACTTTTATGTGCACTCTGTTTTAGATCTGGTATTATCATAGTCTAACGAAAATCACTCTCTCCAGCGCTGCGCGTGTCCAAAATTGATCCGTCGCATCGTTAGTTGGGTGTATGCCCAGCTCAACATTTCATATGCTCACGAGAACAGCTCCATCGCCATTGTGAAGTAAATCATGTGTTAGATTAGTCTTGGAGCTATGCGGTTCCTAGAATTGCGTATCGGAGTGATTGCTCTGAAAATCTTTTGGTAATACGAGCGCTTGGATAAGATTTAAGCCACTAAGCCCTCCATTCTATTTATTCAGTCACTAATGAACCACAGCTTATGGGCCTACTTTAGGGGCTACCATATGTAGACTGAATGTGCCAAAAGCCCTCATGAAAGAACCTCTGGATCTTGTAGACAAAAATAGTTGTTGAACTATGGATGCTCTGCCGTGCGCAAAAGCAACAGATGTTTTGTTTTAGGCTCAACCCCAGAAACGGAGCTTCATTGTGATTGTGGTTGGCCAATTACCGACTCCGCTGGTAATATCAGCAAATCGCTTCATGGTCTAGAACCGTGCACAAGACGACGGGTTGCATTGGGGATCACACGCTGACACCCCAAATCCATCCGAATCGCCAAGCCGGGCCCTCCTTGTCAACGGCCAAAATGAAAGCCGCCAAGTCGTCGTTTCAAAGAGTCAGGTTAAAGACAACCCGTTTGACCCTCAGCCAACCGCTTACATGCCCAATCTCTCACTACTTCCTAACTAATCCAAGCCCCAGGCGTTACTCTTGTTGGAGCTGGATACCCACCTTCCAGATCTAGGCATGATCTCTGCCGAAGATGCCGACTTAGCCAGGATACCTTCCAGAACTAGCATCGGCATCCGTGAGACACCATGTAAAGCACAATCAATAGGGTGCTTGATGCTACCTCCGATAATCAGTATAGTTGAAGATGACTATGATGCAAGAGATATAAATACCGCCGTTGTTTCCAACTGTCCACAATGACTTCTGGAGACGAATATCGGCCGTTTTAGCCTCACCCCCAAGTCTCATTTGCATCTATCATTATGAAGTTCTCTGTTGCCCTCGCAGCTTTGGCTGCTGTTGCCTCTGCAGCACCCCAGCAGCTCCGTCAGCGCACCCCTGCGGAGCGTGCTCTCAGCGGCCATCGCACCCCCCGCGTTAACAAGGTTAACCAGAAGGTGAAGCCAGTTGACCGCGATACTCGCTCCGGCACCTCTACCAACTGGTCCGGTGCCGTCAAGCATTCTTCCGGCATAACCCGCGTTCAAGGCACCATCACCGTCCCCAAGGTGAGCACTGATGGAGGCAGGTCTGGTGCCGCCTGGGTCGGCATCGATGGCGATTCGGACTGTGGGCAAGCCCTCCTCCAAACCGGTATCGACTTTTACAGTGATGGCACCTTTGACGCCTGGTGGGAGTGGATTCCGGATAATGTTGAGTTCTTCAGCAACTTCAACATCGCTGTTGGCGATCAGATCTACATGGAAGTTGATGCCTCCTCCGTTAGCACTGGTGTTGCCATCCTTGAGAATCTCACCAACGGCGACAAGGTCACTCACAACTTCAAACAGGGCTCGACCCCTTCCAACCTCTGCGAGACCGACGCTGAGTGGATCATTGAGGACTTCGAGGCGAGCTTCGCTGACTTTGGCTCCATCACTTTCACCAACAACTCTGCTACTGGCGCCAATGGCGACTTCACCCCTGCTGGTGCCTCTATCTATAACCTTCAGCCGGAAGGTAGCAACACTGTCTACACTGATTGCCGCGTGGAAGGTAACGATGTTACTTGCGATTACACCGGATAGAGGGAGGACTGTAAATAATCTCGCAGAATAGATACTAGCCATTTTGAACTTGAGGCGATGCGCATGTATATACTACTCGCCGCGAAGAAGAAAAAAAGCCGTCTTATACATAGGATATACATATCCATTTCTGTCCAACTCATGGAACGAACTCCGACCCTATCTTTTATGAAGAGCGACTGTCTGCAAGAAGATACTCTAAAACCAGCGTTCGCAAATCATCTTCAATCTCCAAAGCCTCAACCTGCGATGCTCGAGATGTGAGAGAAGCATTTTTCTTTGTAATGATCTCGTCAATCTGGTCCTTCCATTCATAGCTAATCTCTGCATCATAAACAAGAGGAAATATGAGAGATTCTGGGTTGTTGATGGCCAATTGGGGCGATTTTCCCAATGAGACTGATGTCCGCTTATCAGACTGAACTAGTCCGATATGCAGCAGTGTTCCATTATCCACCTCTGTAAGTGCATACACTGTGTCATTGACCACGACAACTGACGTTGCTGGTTTATAGCCCAGGAATCTGATTGTAATTGGACGCTTGGTTGATGGTCCACCACGAGCTGGACCGATGTCGAGCATACCTTTGGCTTGGTCAAAATGAATCGGCGTTTTTACCCATCCTTCATCCTTGCCTTCCAGCTCCTCAATGATCATGAAATGTCCATCCTCTCCGACCACAATCACAATCTCAAATCCCTCAGGGTTGGCTCCACCGTTGTCAGGCTCCGTGGCAATGTCCAAAGGCACGACAGAGCCCGTCCCCAAGAGCACTGGCGCCTTGTCGAGAGTTCTATTCAGCCATAGATGTCGGTCACCGTCGTACACAACGCCAGTAAAGAAATCGACCCAGGTTCCTGGAGGTAGCCAAGAACGAACTCTGCCTGTTTTTGTATTCTTATTCTGTGGGCTGGTGATTGGCGCAACCAGGATTTCGGTGCCAAAGAAATACTGATTGGGAACTTCGTACGCCTCGTCTCTTTCCTGATATCTCCAGTATACTGGCTGTACAAGAGGATTTCCTCGTGTTGATGCGAGATAGTTCATCGTGAACAAGTACGGAATAAGTCGGTGACGCAGACGCAGGAAATTGGTGACAACGTCCCGTGGGCCTTTGCCGGAGCCGGCTGATAAATTCCAAGGCTCTTTGCAAACCCATCGGTTCTTGGTAGAGTGCAGACGCATGATTGGGGAAAAAACGCCCAGTTGTACCCATCTTGAAGTTAAGTCATCGTCGCGATATCCAAGCATGTGGCCACCGATATCGTGACTCCATTGAGCATAGCCTATATTACTCGCCGTCGCAGTGAATTCAGGTTGGAATTGAAGAGACTCCCACGTGGCAACTGTATCTCCAGAAAACCCTACTGGATAGCGATGGCTTCCAGGCCCGGCATATCTTGAAAACACCATAGGCAGGCTGCTACCTCCTTCTGCAGACTTTCGTTTCTCTTGAAGCTTCTTGTTGTGTAGGAAATGGAAATGATTCAGTACCCAGAGAGGGTCGACGCCGGGCATTTGTGAGTACTTGCCTTGCTGCCAGTCGGTCCACCAGAAGTCAAGGCCGTCCTTTTCGATTGACTTAAGAACGATGTCAAAATACGCCTTGAGAAAGTTGCGGTCGGTAATTTCAAAGGGGATGGCATCGCCATGAGAAGTATCGAAATTCAGAGCCTTAGCCACTTCTTGATAAACATCTTCGAAGTTCTGAACACCATCTGCAGGGTGTTCATTGAGGGTAACTTTTAGTTTCCTCTCATGGAGCTTCTTTACAAATTCTGGAGGATTAGGAAACAGTTTCTTGTTCCATGTATAGCCTGTCCAGCCGGTTGATCGCGCCCTCTTGACACGAGGGTCATCGACCAAGTGCCAATCCATATCGATGACACCTACTGTGAGAGGGACTCGATTCTCTGCGAACTTGTCCATGAGTTCAAGATATGATTCAGCAGAATATTCATAGTATCTGCTCCACCAGTTACCCAGAGCCCAACGCGGCAGTAATGGCTGAGGACCGGATATCTTGTACAGCGCCCTGACGGATTCGCTATACTCGTGTCCGTAACAGAACAGATAGCCATCGACTCTTCCAGAGCCAGCTCGCCTGGGTGCAATGAATCCATCATCAGTGAAGAGCATAGTATGTGAATCGTCGATATGAGCAAATCCATCTTTTGATGCGACACCTGGTCCCAAGCCAACACGGCCGTTGACGCCATCGAGCGTTCGATAGGTTCCTCCTAAAGTGCGGTGCTCCTCACCGTATCTCCAAACTGATCTGTCATACTCATATACACGAACAGATAGTCCATGAGGAGAGAACTCCTGTTTGTTGTAGGTGAGATGGAACCTCTGGGTGAAGACTTCAATGCCGTTTGCACTTTGCTTTAGACGGTACTCAGGACACCCCTCTTGATTTCTGTTTGCCGCGAATGCCGATGGCCGATCCTCGAAGACACCATCTGGAGCCCACTCGAAACGCAAAAGACCATCAGTGATGATTGTGAAGCGATACTTGTCATCTCGCCCTCCTCCGATGTAAGGTGTGTTGGTGGGCTGAGGACGAGGCTCGCTCCGAGATTGCTTGATCTGCATTGTATGTACGAGCCAAAGACTCAAGATGTTTGTGAGACGCTTCGTATGATGAGATTGTAGTGAAGATGAAAAGTAGAGATGGAAATAAGGCGGGGAAGGGTCTTTGGGAAAGTCGGGATGGTATAAGATTGAGTTGATCCCCGCTCAAAACGCGGGGAAATATTCTGTTGCAGCTGTTCAGAAATGAAAGTCGGTCTATGATCTAGATGGCACTTAAAGAAAACAATAGAAATTACAGCAATGGTATAAATTGAAAAAGACCAATATTCAGATACTTCAAACAATCTGTGAAACAAAAAATTGCCGTTACAAATATAACGATACACGCAATGTCGTGCGTATCACCGCTAAGCTTCATGCTACTGCAGGGTACGTCGGAGGATGGATGAGCTCGCTCAGCCTCAAGTCTGCGACCAAAAAGAATTAATTGAAAATGATGAGCAGACTAAGAATTAAATCAATCTAAGGGACAATTTTTTTTTTTTTTTTTTTCAAATACGAAGTTACTAGTTTGACTGCTACATATGGTGTTGTCTGTGCCTGTAGTGTTCTTCCTGGAACGTATATATATATAGAGAGAGACACGGTACTTACCACAAATCACCGTTGCGACCGCTGGTTTATTAATAATAAAAAAAAAAAAGGAAAATTCATAACAGCAATTCAGATCACATATTTTTCTTATTTAACCGTTACACAATATATATATATATATACAAAATTTAATCAACTTTCGTCGCCACATTCTCACATTCTCGACAGCGTTGGACTCGACCGGCGCGGGCCCCACAAGTCAAGCCTCACGGAGAGCACGACACATAGCTTCAACTCGTTGCGGCCCATCATCAACGCCCAACACTACTTCAACCACCATCACAATGCGCATCGCCAGCCTCATCTCGGCGCTATGCGCTGCCACGATAGTCTCCGCCGTGGAGCGCACCACCGAGATCTGGATCCAGCCCGTCGAGGCCGTCCAGAAGCCTAGCCCCTTCGCCGAAATCTCCTACGACCTCGCCTCCCTCTCCAGCTCTTCCGTCACCTCCTACGAAGCCCCCGACTTGCCCGAGAACACAAAAACAGTCAGGATTGGCATCTTCGATAAGAAGTCGAAGCAATGGGTGTCAGGTTCGACTGTGGCATCTGTGGACAACTTCAGCAAAGGCTATGCGCCCAACTTTCTGCTCTCTGTCGACTCCAAGGGTGAGGTGGTTAGCGCAGCAATCAAGGGCATCAAGGTGGATGCTGGTTACACAAGAGACTTTGGACCCAAGGTAGTCGTGCTGCCTGAAGTCAAGGGCAAGCAGCCTGAGCTTAACAAGCCCATTGTGCTGTCTCCTGAAGGCAAGAGAGAAGAAGTGCAAGAGAAGTCTTTTATTCAAAAGTAAGGTTGACTATTGTCTTTTTGACGTGATATCAAATACTGACTCGTTGTTCTACAGGTATTGGTGGGCTTTTGCTATTGGAGCGTTCCTCATTTTGGCCCCGGGAGGCGAAAGCAAATAGATGCGACATCTCTAATAGACTTGTATTATTTCACTCCAAAATTGGTGTTTATGGATTAAGAGAGTAAATCTTTAGTTATTGTATAATTGGGATAATTGTACCAGAAATTATGCCATTCTTTGTATGGATGTTGAGAGATTGTTCTCATTGTGCTGGAATTGCTTCATCTTGGTACATATGTGAGCAGGCGATGTGTCACCAGGACCCGCCTGACACAGCGGTCATCTTGCACCAGTGCACAACAACAGATCCATACGATGCCCATCTCAATCAATTAACAATCTCATAAATGTAATTTCAGACCAAGACGGTAATCACTGGCCAACACAGAGAAACAGACACGGCGAGCCGGCAGTCACGTGCAGCTCACTCCCACCAAAAACACGCTAGAGCCGCTTTGGCCTAGCGTGGTTGCTACGCAGGGTGGGCTGGCTGCACCACCCGCGTTTGTGCTTTTGGCGGGACAATGCTTAAGAAGGCCTCAGTTGCAGAGCTCACCCACCTTTCACGTTTTCACCACCTTCTCTCTCACGTAGCTCCGTGCACCATTTGCCCTTGATCTCTGCTTGCTTGTTTATATACAAAACCAAGCTCCTCTAAAAGTTTATTTCTCTTTTCTTACGATTCACGAACTAATACCCCACCGACACAATGGCGGAAAACGGCAGCACTCTCCCCCACGACCCCGCCACTGAGAACCAGAGCGTCGCCGAGTCTAAGGGCAAGGGCAAGGCCGTTGCCGAGGACGTCCCTCGCGACCAGGAGATGGATGAGGATGATGATGAGAGTGACAGTGACGAGGATGAGAACCTCGAAGACGAAGAGGTCAGTGTTACCCCCGCACACTTGAGTGCGCAGTTTGAGACGAGCTAGAAGCTAATGTTTTTATACAGGATGATGGCGATGGTGAGTGATTGTCAACAATATTGGCGTGAAGTTGTGTTCTTGCATTTACAAAGATACTAACATGCAGACCTAGACGGTGATCTCATGGGCAAGATTGACCTGAACAACATTGTCGAGGGTGGTCGGCGCACGCGAGGCGCCAAGATTGACTACGCCAAAGCTGCTGAGGAGAACCCTGCCGAAGACGAGGATGATGAGGATGATGAGGAGTTTGAGCCATCTGCTGGCGGTGCTGCCGCCGGCGGTGACACTGAGATGTCCGGATAAACAAGCAGACACAGGCGCCAAACAGGAAAAAGCACAATTACAACGACAGCGTGTCTATGCCCCTGCGGGGCCAGGGATCAAAATGGACTGTATCTAGGTAGATGCATTTGGGCTAAACGGGTAATAAAGGCTTTTGCATGAGTATACAGGCAATAAAGAAAATATGTCCTTTATGAGTTGATGATTGGTGACGAGAGTGGTTGCTTGTGGCGTTTTCTCGACGTCGTGTGCTTGTGTTTGTTCATTACATTCACTCGGCTGTTCACTTTTTTACTTGTCAATTTTCATTCATAAAAATCAACAAATTATAACGGTGTATCAATGAAAATATTATTTTGCTCTTGTTTACTTGCACTGGCAGTGACTCGCCGACGCCCACCGAGGCCCCTTTTAGTGCCCACCGCGGCAAACTCCTACTGGCTCGCCAATCCCAATAAAGAACACCTAACGCCTTTAAACAAACTTTCCCAACGGACAAACCACTGCGCCTTGAACCAGTTTTTTTTGTCCTTCAGAAAAGGGGGTGACATGGACATATAACGACTTGACACTCGCATTCAGCGCACGACTTATTTATCTTTTTTTATATTCACAATCTAGCCCAGGATGGCGCAAAGGTTTGTGCACTCCTTCTTCATCCCCTTCCATTAACGCTGACATGACGTCGCCACTAGGTACGGCCAATCATCGCTTCACCAGCGCGATTCCCGCAGCGCCCTGTTCGAAGGCTACAACGGCGGCAGCGGCGACAAGAACAGACGATCTAGTCCCGCGGCGGGGGGTTACGGCTACGGCTACAGCGCTGGGGGACCAGGATACGCCTCCTCGCAGAATGGCATGGGACAGTCGGGATACAGAGCTGCGACTCCGAACAGCCGGGGTCAATATAGCGATGCAACGCTCAACGAGCTCGAGAGCCAGAATGATTCTCACATCACGGGAATCTTGGGCAAAGTCAAGACACTCAAGGATGTATGTGCTGCCCGACACAGCGCTGTAGGGAGTTTGTGCTAACAGAGGTTTAGATGACGGTGGCCATTGGCGACGAAATTCGAGACTCTTCTGCTCTTGCGGAGAAAATGAACGATAGCTTCGACTCGACGAGACTGCGTCTCCGCGGAACAATGAACCGGATGCTGTTGATGGCTGAACGAACCGGTGTGGGCTGGAAGGTGTGGCTGCTGTTCTTTGCGGCAGTCATTTTTATCTTCATGTACGTGTGGCTGTTTTAGAGACACAGTACGTCTGTGTGTGCGCGTGTCTTTCCAGGCGTTTTGTTATGCATTGTGGGAGCGGATATACTTTGTCTTTCTGGCTGTGGACCTTGGAGTGAGAAGAATATAAAACTACATCTCTATATTATTAATACAGGTTACACCGTTGCTATGTTATGCTATGCTATGCTATGCTTCGCTTGCTATGATATTTGTGACAGTGTTATTGTCTACGACGTTGGACTGGGCTGCTGTCCATGAAGCTGCTTTCGTCCTGGGATAAGAATGCGCTGAGATCCATGCTTGCCCTGCCTGCGCTGGCGTTGGTGCTGCGTCGACTGCGCACTCCTAACGTGGGTGATTGCGGTGGTCCCAGCGGTGCCGTACGCGGCGCAAAGCCAATGTCTTCTTCGTCTACGGCTCCATCGCCAGCTTCGGACGCAGGTGCTGCTTCGCTGCTAGACAGCTCGGCCTCGGAATCTGTATGTTCATACATGCCACTCTCTGCCTCGGGAATGTCATCGTCCAAGTCGCCATCCATGCCTAGGTCATCCTCTCCGCCCTCCATGTAGTCTCCAGAGTCAGCAAAGTCATCTTCGTCCAGCATGTGGCCCTGGTCTTCCTCCTCGAGCTCCTCTTCGCCGCCATACATGTCGTCGCCGTCCGTTTCACCGCGAACCAGCGCTTGTCGAAACGCGTCGTCAGCCATTTGCATACGCGCTGCCATGAGATCGGTTTGTCGCTCCTCGCGCTGTAGATAGTCGTCTTCGCTACCGGGTTGTGGCTCGTCCTCTTCTTCCTCTTCAGGCTCCTCATCATCGCTGTCCCCCCCAAGCGCAAAATCATCATCCGCATCGGGTATATCGTCGTCCAGGTCTTGTGCGCCGTCTAATTGCACGTCGTCCATCATGCCTTGTTCGTCCATGGTTTCTGCTGCGGCTTCAGCTTCTGCTTCCGCGAGTTCCTGGGCAAGTCGTTCTCTGCGCATGGCTTCTTGGTGCTCCTCTTGCTCGCGCTTCTCTTCGCGCATCTGATGTAGTGTTTTCGCAATGCCAGGTGGTCGAAGCCACCCGCTGCCGAAATTTTGTACGTTGAGCCGTCGTCGCTGCATGTATGTTTCATCGGCGGCGAGGCGAGCCAGCGCTGTTCGCTCGAGCACCTGGCCGCTGCGATGTCGTGACTGACTGCTTTGTCCATGGTTCGCCGTGCCATGGTCTGGAGGGAGCCCGTCGAAGACTCCCACTGGAAGTGATGGATTTCGTGATGAGCTATACCATAGTGAATGGGTCTGACGCGGTCAAATTCGTGTTTCTTCAGAGGCGAAGGACAACATGCGCGGCTTACATCTCTAGGGGTGAAATCTGGCAACGTGGAGACCATGGCCACAAATTTGAGCGACAGGCTGCAATTGAATGCGCCTGGTTACCTGAAATGGGTCGTTTTGACTGAAGATCGTGAGTTGATGCAAAATGTAAACACAGCCGTCATTTGGCGGGGTGCCTCCCCACTGGCGCGTGCGGCGTCTAACAGCCGCCTTTTTGGCGTTCTTCACATGCTAAGCTACGGTTTCTGAACTATTGTGCTCGGTTTACAGAATGGACGTAACGTAACGTTTGAATACGAAGCTGTTCTTTTTGTTTCCTGGGCTGCATTTTATTTTATTTGGTTCCTTCATTGTAGGAGCCGCTGTGGTGCAACCGTCTACGCTGCTAGAGCTCTACTGAAATAGCAACTGCGCTGTTTTCATCGTCTGGCGTAGTTATTTGCTCTTGGCTCAATGAATTGTCTTCCACAAGTGCCATTAGATTAAGCAAAAATGGTTCTGAGTAAATGTTGCTCAAGAATCATCATCGTCACAGCCAAGTAATTCGGAACATGTCGGGGTAATTTCGCTTCGGATATTCCATCGGCTCGGCCATGGGATGGAGGACTTAATGGGACAAACTCCGTGCTCTTGTCTCTTGTCTCACCTACCAGATAGAGCAAGGCCTTATCAGTTCGCTGTACGTGTGGTGGTTTGGTAATTTAACAGCCTCTGCCAGGGCGGAACCGAACCAGCCTAGTACCAGCATAACCTTGGTTAGCAATCGTCGCCTTTAGGCCAGGCGTGGGGAGGCGGCGTGGGCGCAATGCACGGCGGGGCAATCGCTATAACCGAGTCGACTTTTGCCTACCCAACCGATGTCGGTGTGTGCTATGTCGGACCCTCGGGAGTGGAATCGAAGCCCAGATAAGGTCCCTTAGATTGACAGACAGCAATTGTGCGCAGTGGACACGGCTGACTGGGGGAGTCCATCTAGAAGGCCAATGATGCTTCCACCATTGTAATTCCCACGTGCCGGATAGTTGAACGCAAAAAAAAAATTGCATCAAAATACAGTCACCAGGGAAATCGAGAGAAAAAATTACAGGCGGCGAACTGCGCTTTTTTGTATTGCTCTGAAGCCATATCTTATCTCGTGGTGCTCCCACGCAACCGTAGAGATACTGGGCAGATAGACTGATAGTCTATCAAGACATGGGCAACGACTAGTCCGAACCGTAAACTCCCGTGTGGGCGAGAGATAGGCTTGCCACTGGCAAATAGGTTGTTATCAGCCCGGTCTACCGGATTGATGGACAGATCAACCATGAAACTGGGCTGTCCAAGATAAGAGAAGTTGACGTCTAATGCGGCACGCTGATTGGCCCACGGACCCTTTCCAGTTTTGGGAGAAAGAAGCTAAGATCCGTTAGCGTCGCCTCATTTTCATGATGACCGAGGGTCAAAACAGCCAAAAGAGCAATGAGAGACACGTCCTTTGGGGGGGGGGGGGGGGGGGGGGACCGTAGGCCAGGGGACATGGGATAACTCAAGCCCATCAGCGACAGACTCCGTATTGGCAATTCCAGGATAATCATACCGTGGGGAAGCAGCGTATCCGTCGCTTCTTGTGCAGGGCGAGCTGTCACCATTTCGGGCCTATTTCGTGCATTTCATCCATGAAAAGAAATTGCGCAATCAGGCCAGGCACGTCACAACTCGACAGCAGTGAAGCATTGGATGCGAGCTCCTATTCAACATGACATCGTAGTGTTGCACAACTGCCCTACCAACTGCCTAGGCGCAGCACGCAAGACTAGGACAACA
Source organism: Simplicillium aogashimaense (assembly GCA_028455935.1). Lineage (NCBI taxonomy): Eukaryota > Fungi > Ascomycota > Sordariomycetes > Hypocreales > Cordycipitaceae > Simplicillium > Simplicillium aogashimaense. The sequence continues at coordinate 1,161,778 of CM052010.1, read as the reverse complement.
CGTATAGATCAGCCAGCAAAACTGGTTGCGTCCTGAAAATCCCATATTAAAACCAAACAAAACAGCCTTCACATTAGTCGGCACTTGCGAAACCGAATGGAAGGGCATCCACTAGTTCGGCTGGAGCAGCTCAAGACTGCAACTATAACCTTGGTCCCGACGCCTACGTGTACAGTACAGAGTACTCAGAGTTGAAATCGGACCGGGAAATACGTAGAAATTGGGGGCCTGTGATTTGCAGGAGGGCCATGGTATGACGTTGCCCGTTACGGATGCTTGGCCACTCAGACAGGACACAGATGTGATTAGATGGTGCCGCTGCAGTGGAATGGGGTTTGCTCCCTGTTCGTGCTGTAGGCTGTAGCCCCGAGATGGAGGAGGTGGGGTTTGGGGGGTCGCTTGAGGGGGAGACAGTGGCCAGCCAGCCTCATGGAGGGGCAGGCCGGTCCCTGTAGAATAAAATGGTTGTTAATTGTGCAGCATTGGCATACAAAATGCGGCTGTTGATGAGTGGGCCAACCCAGCTGTAACAGAAAACTAAATATCCAGGGCAAAAAAGGGAATTTCCCCGCCGGGTGAAGCGTGCAAAGCCAGCAAGGACGCAACCATTACCGACAGGCCCCGAGGTGATGTTTATGCGAGGTGCCAGCAGATGTTGCTCGTATTGTCTTGGTGGGGGCTAAATGGAGCGAGCAAGATAATTGAATCATTATCACCCAGACAGATTGTTTATATTTGTTGCTTGGGGCTCAAATAGCTTGAAGCTGTTATCCATTGCGGTTCGAGATGTTGCTGCTCTGGGAAACGTGTGGTCGAGGCAGGCATGACGTACATTCACGGGGTAATTGGCAGCCCAAAAAATAAAAATAAAAATGCAATAGACAAATTAGGGGTTCATGATGCATCCTATTTTAATTTACCGGTTATTGAATATTATTATTCCAGGCACAGGCGAACTGTCGGTCACGAAAACGGCGGAATGGACCGGAAGAAAGTGGTCTTGAGTGACGTGAGTTGTGAGATGGCCCACCTACTGTACAGGTGCTGACAGTGCTGTAAAATTTAGCGGCTCTGTACGGGGTAGGTAACAGCGTGCCTTGAGGAAGAGTCGAGAGAACTGAAAAGCAGGCCTACTGTAGCAGGATTCGGCTCAAAGGGTACCGCTATTTAAATCAGAGTCGAGCGACGAAAAAGGATTGGACTATTGATGATGGGTGAGGCATTAACAGCGAGTTAATAATGAACCACCAAATTTTAAATAGTGCAATCCAGCAAAAATGCCTGGAGAACAAGGTAGACAGATAACAGCACTACAAGTACACATGTAGCGTGGTTGCAGCTGTGACGGCGGAATGTAGCGTGGCTCTAGGTGAGCTCCGGGCATCGGACAGGCGAGAAAGGCAAAAGCTTCAGTATAGCAATAAATGGCCCTACTGGCGCCAGCAGAGCTACGTAGCTGCGTACAGGACGCACAGCTGCAATGTACTGCGCTGCACTGTAAAAAATGTGGGTGGATGCGCTGTTTTCTGACATGTGCTTGCCGGGGCTGGCTCTGGGACTAGCTCAGATGGCAGTGGAGATTGGAGAGATCTCTAGGTGACCCTCCCCACTTGGATTGGACCAATGCCTCGAGTTGCAGATAAGCATTGCCCGCTGTAAAGGTTCACATTGCTGTGACGGGGTTCCGCACCACCATTACACAATGGGTGGCAGTACTTTGAGTACATGCAACCAGCACCACCACCTCGCCCTCACTTCGCCCCGGCTCTATTAAAAACGAAGCTAGTATTGTTCGCCAAGACTCCATAGTAAATCAGACAGACACCACAAAAAAAGAGGCTCCAGAGGCAAAAATAATAATAATACAGACTGGCCAGAGACACTGAGCAAGCGAGGCCGGAGATGCCCATCCATCCATCCACCACCATCCCATGCTGTAAACCAGTCCCGTTCCCCTCTTCCGTAATAAAAGACTGAGCCTCCCACCACCACACCTTTTGACCTCTTCTTCTTCTTTTCCTTTTGGATCTCTCGTCTGTATTTGCACTCTCTTGGTCGACTTTGCTTCAGTTGATTCTGAAGTTTGCATAGCGTATCCTAAAACATTCCTTCCATACCATCGAGTGTTATACCCCATCCCTCCAACGACCATTACTTGGTAAGTCCTGACATTTACAGACCATTCATCTCCTACACACGTTGCCACCTAATTCGACTGGACTCAATTCGACTGGACAATGAACAATTTGATCTTGGATCTGCTTTACATCAGCTTCCCGCAGTGGGAAACAATTTTATCGTGGTGATGAGAGGGCTGCTCGTAGAAGGGTTCACAACAACGGTGACCATCTGAGAGACTACGAAGGCGACAGTTCATTTTCCGAGAAGACTTTTCAGCCATCATTAAAAAAAAAGTCTCTGAGTTGATTCTTCTTGACGCAATGGACTCGAGCACAAGACAACAAATCCGAACAAAAGAAAAAGACCACTGCTGCTGCTGTTGCGACACGACATTTTCGGTACACTGTTCGCGTCAAGCTGCAGCAAGGTCCATTTGCGCCGCCGAAGCCCCTCAGGTCTCCGCCTATCGCTGCACGTTGATGGCTGCCTGTGAGATTGGCATGAGTTCGCGTTGGTGCAACCCATCTTACACATATGCTGCAGTTGCTGAACTGGGCTGGGCAGCTCTTTCAGTGCGCTGCCGAAACAGGCGCTGGCAGAATGGGGAAACCTTGTCGCGACGTCATTCACGGCCATACCAGAGCAGAAGACCATCCAAGCCTAGACAACACGGAAACGGCGAAAGAACTGCGGCAAAAAAAAAAAAAAAGATTTGTTGCGCTTACGAAACAGATTATGAGACTCGAGAATGATGTTTTCCAGAATTTGAAATATTATCTCATGGCCTCAAAATCGAAAGCTACACGACTCTCAGCAAAGCATGTGGAATTTCCCGGAACCACCAGCTACAGGCACTACAGGCGCTTTGCACTGTACTACACTGCACCAATACCCCTGTTGCAGCCTGCAGCCGGTGGAGGCAACTCGCACAGGAGTCGCTTCTGACAGCCAGAGCTGCCCCTCCAAACCCAAAAAAAAAAAAAAAAAAAAAAAAAAAAGTGTCCAGCCCCGCACACAGCTTCCAGCCCACACTACTTAGCCGGGCCAGCCTATCACGGCTCCGCCAATTCTCAGTCATGACGCTGTTGGCGACCGGGGCCTTGGAGCTAAGGGACTCTAGCTCTAGCTCACAGGCTTGGCCCGCCCTTTCAAAGTCGCTATCGCTGGTGCCAGAGCTGCTGATGCTGGACGAGTCGCCTTACCCCAGTTGCCAACCCCCGCTAATCCGGGACCGGCGATGCCTGGGGGCGAAACAAGACTTGTTTCCTCGGGCCAATCATCCAGCCAGTGGCATTCTCATGGCATGGTGTTTTTGGGGTTGATGGAGAAAAGCCCATTGCCCTTCGGGCGTAGTCCCCGGTTGTCCAGTCCTCGAATTCAATTGCCCTCCCCCCTGTCTGCCTTGTGTCCAGTCGGCTTCCTCCTTTACACCCTTTCTTTATTTCTTTTGACACAATCTCGTCGCTCACTCGAAGAGTCTCAAAACCATAGCGTTTTAGCTCTTTTACTATTTCCCTCAATATTTCGTTTTGGTTGCTAACATTGAACGTGTTCCCACAAGACAGACTTTTACACCTCTCGAGCAGCCTCCTGCGCTGCCACACATTATACCCTTCCACGCCTTCGAAAACCAGAAACAAAAATTCGCTCCCATAAACTCAGAGCGCTCTTTGTATTCCTCACCTCTCTTAACTCAAATACCCCTCTCCCGAGTTTAGAGACCGCCGTTGCCTAGCATGGGCATCCCCGAGGACTTCGACGATCGACACATTCACCAAGAAGCCGAACAAGAACAATACCACCCTTTCGAGTACCAGACTGAGAACAATGACTCTTGGGCGGGTGCTTTGCCGGTGAAGCAGGGTCTCTATGACCCCTCGCTTGAAAAAGATGCCTGTGGTGTAGGCTTCGCTTGGTAAGTCTAGCGTGCTCTCGTGTCAGGGTTCAATCACTGACATTTAACAGTCACATCAAGGGTAAGGCCAGCCACAAAATTGTTAGCGATGGTAAGTAATTAACTCTTCGTAAACAATCGTGTCCTCAATTCTAACCTCATTAGCACGAAACCTGCTGTGCAACATGACCCATAGAGGTGCGGTCGGTTCCGACGCCAGAGACGGTGACGGAGCCGGTGTCATGACCTCTATCCCTCATCGATTCTTCATCAAGAACTTTGAGAAAGAGGAAGACATTAAGCTGCCTCCTCTGGGTCAATACGCCGTAGGAAACTTGTTCTTCAAGCCCGACGAGGAGACTTTTGTAGAGTCAAAGAGGCAGCTGGAAGATGTTGCCGAGTCGTTGGGTCTGCGAGTTCTCGGATGGCGTCGTCCGCCTGTCGACTCGACCCTGCTCGGTCCTGCCGCCAAGTCCCGCGAGCCTATCATTGCTCAGCCCTTCGTTGTCCTGGCTTCCGCCTACGGCACTGGCGTCGCTCCGGAAGTGACTGACCCGGAGAAGTTTGACGAGAGACTCTTTGAGCGACAGCTCTATGTCCTCCGCAAGCGCGCTACGCACACCATTGGTCTCCAAAACTGGTTCTACATCAGCTCTCTCTCCAACAAGAACATCGTCTACAAGGGTCAACTGGCCCCCATCCAGGTCTACTCATACTACCATGACTTGGTCAATGCCGACTACGAGGCTCACTTCGCCCTTGTCCACTCGCGTTTCTCCACGAATACTTTCCCTTCATGGGATCGTGCTCAGCCTCTACGTTGGGCTGCCCACAACGGTGAAATCAACACGTTGCGCGGTAACAAGAACTGGATGCGTGCCCGTGAAGGTGTCATGCACTCTGATATCTTCAAGGAGGAGCTCGAGCTCATGTACCCCATCGTTGAGGATGGTGGTTCCGACTCGGCTGCTTTCGATAACGTCCTGGAGCTGTTGAGCATCAATGGCGTCCTCTCTCTTCCCGAGGCTGTTATGCTCATGGTCCCCGAGGCTTGGCAAGGCAACGATAGCATGGATCCCAAGAAGGCTGCCTTCTATGAGTGGGCAGCTTGCCAGATGGAGCCATGGGACGGCCCTGCGCTGTTTACTTTTGCCGACGGCCGCTTCTGCGGTGCTAACCTCGACCGTAACGGTCTCCGCCCTTGCCGTTACTATGTTATGGACGATGACCGCATTATCTGCGCCTCTGAAGTCGGTACCATTCCTGTGGAACCAGAGTCCGTCGTTCAAAAGGGACGTCTCCAGCCTGGTCGCATGTTGCTCGTTGATACCCAGGCCGGCCGCATCATTGACGACAGCGAGCTGAAGGAGGCTGTCTCCAGCCGCTATGATTTCCGCACATGGCTTGACAAGGAGCTCATTACCCTGCCCAAGGTCCTAGAGACTCTTGAGGCTAAGACTGACCTCGCCGCTAAGCCCGATGAGACTCTTCTTCAAGAGGACCCTCTTTTGTTGGCTTTCGGTTACACTCACGAGCAGGTCAGCTTGCTTCTTGCACCCATGGCTGCTGATGAGAAGGAAGCTTTGGGATCCATGGGTAACGACGCTCCTCTTGCATGCTTGACCCAGTCCCCTCGCCCCCTGTACGATTACTTCCGTCAGCTTTTCGCCCAGGTTACCAACCCTCCTATCGACCCTATCCGAGAGTCCATTGTCATGTCTCTTGAGTGCTACGTCGGTCCTCAGGGCAACCTTTTGGAAATGGATGCTTCTCAGTGCGGTCGTCTCTTACTGCCCAGCCCTATCCTCTCCATCCCCGAGTTCAACGCCATCAATAACTTGCCTACTCTCCACCCTGAGTGGACTGTCAAGACTATTGACTTGACTTACCCCAAGTCTCAGGGCGTCGAGGGCTATATCAAGCACCTCGATGAGATCTGCAACGAGGCTACTGCTGCTATCGAGGCTCATGACCGCATCATTGTCCTCTCTGACCGCAAGACCTCAGCCGACCGCGTTCCTGTCTCTGCTGCTCTTGCTTCTGGTATGGTCCATCACCATCTCGTTACCAACAAGTGGAGATCCATGGCTGCTATCGTCGTTGAGACTGCCGAAGCTCGCGAGGTCCACCACATGTGTGTTCTCCTCGGCTACGGTGCCGACGCTGTCAACCCCTACCTCGCCATGGAATGCGTTCTCAAGCTTAACCGTGAGGGTCTTATCAAGAAGAAGCTCACTGATGAGGCTCTCATCCGCAACTACAAGCACTCTTGCGATGGCGGTATCCTCAAGGTCATGAGCAAGATGGGTATCTCTACCCTCGCTTCTTACAAGGGTGCTCAGATTTTCGAAGCCCTCGGTCTCGATGAGTCCGTTGTCGAGCGCTGCTTCAAGGGCACTGCCTCTCGTATCCAGGGTATGACTTTTGACCTGATTGCCGAGGATGCCTTCCGCTTCCACGAACGTGGATTCCCCTCCCGCTACACTGTTGGCATCAACGGCCTTCCTGAGTCTGGCGAATACCACTGGCGTGACGGTGGTGAGCCCCACGTCAACGATCCTACCTCCATTGCCAACATTCAGGACGCCGTCCGCAGCAAGAATGACAAGTCCTACGAGGCTTACTCTCGTTCCGAGTACGAGCAGATCAAGAACTGTACTCTACGTGGTCTCCTCGACTTCAAGTTTGACGACTGCCAACCCGTGCCAATCGACCAGGTCGAGCCATGGACTGATATTGTCCGCCGCTTCTGCACTGGTGCCATGTCCTACGGTTCTATCTCCATGGAGTCTCACTCCACTCTTGCCGTGGCCATGAACCGTCTCGGAGGCAAGTCCAACACAGGTGAAGGTGGTGAGGACCCAGAGCGTTCTGAGCGCATGCCCAACGGTGACACCATGCGATCTGCCATCAAGCAGGTTGCCTCGGGTCGTTTCGGTGTCACTTCCGCTTACCTGGCTGACTCTGATGAGCTCCAGATCAAGATGGCTCAGGGTGCCAAGCCCGGTGAGGGCGGTGAGCTTCCTGGCCACAAGGTCTCCAAGTCCATTGCTCGCACCCGTCACTCCACCCCTGGTGTCGGCCTGATCTCTCCTCCCCCCCACCACGACATTTACTCCATTGAGGATCTTAAGCAGTTGATTTATGATCTCAAGTGCTCCAGTCCTCGTTCACGTGTCTCCGTCAAGCTCGTGTCTGAGGTTGGTGTCGGTATTGTTGCCTCTGGTGTCGCCAAGGCCAAGGCTGACCACATCCTGATCTCTGGTCATGATGGTGGTACTGGTGCTTCTCGATGGACTGGTATCAAGTACGCTGGTCTTCCTTGGGAATTAGGTCTGGCTGAGACTCATCAGACTTTGGTACTTAACGATTTGCGTGGTCGTGTTGTTGTCCAGACTGATGGTCAGCTCCGCACTGGTCGTGATGTCGCCATCGCCTGTTTGCTCGGTGCTGAGGAATGGGGTTTCGCTACCGCTCCTCTTATTGCCATGGGCTGTATTATGATGCGAAAGTGCCACTGTGAGTTTTATTCCTTTACTTTATGTTGTTTCTATTCTTTGCATTGGTGTTTTCGATGCCTTTGTTGGTTGGTTGCAAGAATTGTTCGCCTAAGGAGTAAATGCCTTCGTCGCCACCAATTCTGCAATTGTGCCATAATTCTTCGTTTGTTTCATTTGCTGAGGTTACGTCATATGCTCTATTTGATTTGTTGCTAATTTGTTTCAGTGAACACTTGCCCTGTCGGTATTGCTACCCAGGACCCTGAGCTTCGCTCCAAGTTCCAGGGAACTCCCGAGCATGTCATCAACTTCTTCTACTATATTGCCAACGAGCTCCGAGCCATCATGGCTCAGCTTGGTTTCCGCACTATTAACGAAATGGTTGGTCACGTCGAGAAGCTCAAGATGCGCGATGACCTGCGCACCAACAAGACTGCCAACATTGACTTGTCTCTGCTCTTGACTCCTGCCCACAAGCTCCGCCCAGGTGTCGCTACCTTCAATGTCCGCAAGCAGGACCACAAGCTTTACACTCGTCTTGACAATAAGCTCATTTCTGAGGCCGAATTGACTCTTGACAAGGGCTTGCCTTCTCGTATTGAGTGTGATGTTGTCAACACTGATCGTGCTATGGGTACCTCTCTGTCTTACCAGATCTCCAAGAGATATGGTGAAGCTGGTCTACCTCTGGATACTGTTCATGTCAACATCAAGGGTTCCGCTGGTCAGTCCTTCGGTGCTTTCCTGGCTCCTGGTGTTACTCTGGAACTCGAGGGCGACTCCAACGATTATGTCGGCAAGGGGCTGTCCGGTGGTCGCTTGATCATCTACCCTCCCCGCTCTGCCGTCTTCAAGGCTGAGGAGAACGTCTTGATCGGTAATGTCTGCTTGTACGGTGCCACCGCCGGTACTTGCTTCTTCCGTGGTGTTGCTGCCGAGCGTTTCGCCGTCCGTAACTCTGGTGCTACTGCTGTTGTCGAAGGCGCCGGTGACCACGGATGCGAGTACATGACTGGTGGACGTGTTGTCATCCTTGGTGCTACTGGACGCAACTTCGCTGCTGGTATGTCCGGTGGTATCGCCTACGTCTTGGATGTCAACAACGACTTCATGTCCAAGCTCAACGACGAAATGGTCGAGGCTGGACCTCTCGAGGACCCTGCCGAAATCTCCTACGTCCGTGGCTTGATTGAGGATCACCACCATTACACTGGATCCGAGCTCGCTGCTCGCATCTTGGTTGACTTCAACCGTGCTCTGCCTCGCTTTATCAAGGTCCTCCCTGTCGACTACAAGCGTGTCCTGGAAGAGGAAGCCGCCAAGGCTGCTGAGGCTAAGCGTGCCGAGTACAACCTTCCCGCTGTCTCTGGCGTTCCCCACAAGAAGCCCGAGAAGGAGAAGGCTGCTAAGCTTCAGGATCTCGAGGAGGCTATCGGCGACGGTGCTGCTGAGAAGAAGCGTGCCCTTGTCCTTGACAAGACCAAGGGATTCATGAAGTACTCTCGTCGCTCTGAGAAGTACCGCTCTGCTGCCACTCGCACCAAGGACTGGGCTGAGCTTAGCTCCCGCCTCAACGAGGATGAGCTCAAGTACCAGTCTGCTCGTTGCATGGACTGTGGTGTGCCTTTCTGCCAATCTGAGACTGGATGCCCCATCTCCAACATTATCCCCAAGTGGAACGAGTTGGTCTTCCAGAACCAGTGGAAGGACGCTCTCAATCGTCTGCTCATGACCAACAACTTCCCCGAGTTCACTGGTCGCGTCTGCCCTGCTCCTTGCGAGGGTGCTTGCGTCTTGGGCATCAACGAAGACCCTGTCGGTATCAAGTCCATTGAGTGTGCCATCATTGACCGTGGCTTCGAGATGGGCTGGATGGTCCCTCGCGTTCCTGAGGTTCGCACTGGCAAGAAGATTGCTATCATCGGCTCTGGACCTGCTGGTCTTGCTGCCGCTGATCAGCTCAACCGCGCTGGCCACTTGGTTACTCTCTACGAGCGTGCTGACCGCCTTGGTGGTCTCCTCATGTACGGTATCCCCAACATGAAGCTCGACAAGCGTATTGTCAAGCGTCGTACCGACTTCATGGCCGCTGAAGGCATCACCTTCAAGACTGGTGTTGCCATTGGCGAGGATGGCAACCCCAGCCTGGCCGATCTCCGTGCCGAGAATGACGCTGTTGTCATTGCCACTGGTGCTACCGTTGCTCGTGATCTGCCTATCAAGGGGCGCGAGCTCGATGGCATTCACTTCGCCATGGAGTTCTTGCACAAGAACACCAAGTCTCTGCTCGACTCTGAGCTTGCTGACAACACCTACATCTCTGCCAAGGACAAGCACGTCGTTGTCATTGGTGGTGGTGACACTGGTAACGACTGTATCGGTACCTCTGTCCGTCACGGCGCCAAGTCCGTCACCAACTTCGAGTTGCTGCCTCAGCCTCCTGATGAGCGTGCTCGTGACAACCCTTGGCCTCAGTGGCCTCGCATCTACCGTGTTGACTACGGTCACACTGAGGTGCGCCAGCACACTGGCAAGGATCCCCGTGAGTATTGCATCATGTCCGAGGAGTTCGAGGATGATGGAACCGGCAAGGTGAAGGGCATCAGCACAATCCGTGTTGAATGGACTAAGAACCCCAGCGGTGGTTGGGACATGAAGAAGGTCGACGGCTCTCAGCAATTCTTCCCTGCCGACCTCGTGCTTTTGGCCATGGGTTTCTTGGGCCCCGAGTCTCGTGTCCTCGGCGAGGAGATTGAGAAGGACGCTCGCAAGAACGTCAAGACTCCTCCTGGCAAGTACTCTACCAACGTCGATGGCGTCTTTGCTGCTGGTGATGCCCGCCGCGGTCAGTCTTTGATCGTTTGGGGTATCAACGAGGGTCGCATGGCTGCTCGCGAGGTTGACCTGTACCTCGAGCAGTGCACCAACTTGCCCATTACTGGTGGTATTGTCAAGCGCAAGGCCACCGAGATCCTTGGCCGTGTTGCTGCTGCTGCCAACTAGACGACTGTTATATTTGGCGTCGTTGATCCTTTCTTACTGTTTGGGTCTTTGGAGGAAAACTGAGGGTTTAGATTATGATACCCGAAAAATGAAACTGGAGTTTTGTATATACACAGAATGACTTCTTTGAAGTTTACGTTGGATATGGCTATTTTATGTTTTGGATTTTTACGAAGGCATTTGAACAGATATGATTATGATTTTTCTATATTTCAAAAAATAAAACACTACAATTCAAAATAACATGAGAGCTTAAGAATTGTGAAGTGTTTGTGACCAAGGCTAGTAAAGTGATCCGAACCGTCCCTGGAGTGAGCCGCTTTAGTGACCGTGGCGCTGTAAACAGACTGCTCTAGGCGAGAGCTAGTGCAATTGCAGCGGGGTCCAGAGGCCGAGACCCACTAAAATATAGCGCTTCCGGTCAGTTCTCAGCACGAACATCCCAGTCGCACGTGCCCCTCATAGCGCTGTGATAGGTCAATTGCAGGGCCACTTGCGAGCTCGACTGGGCTCTGATCATTCTTCAAGCTTCATCCAACCACTTCGACTCAAGCGTACAGTCAGGTTGGTGGGGTGCTCTTGATTCAGCGAACCTTTTTTTTTCTTCTGTTTTCTCTTGCTTGAATTACCCCCTCACTGTGAAGGTGTTGATTCGTCCATTGTTTTAGAGCGGTGCACAATTGAGTTTTCCTAGACTAATTGGCGTCCCTCTGCGAACATTCCAGTCACCTAGCGACCCTAACTCGGCAACGGCTTCACTGCATCGAATTGAGCGACATCACTACAAATCAACGTGACCATGCGCTTCGGCAAGACCCTTCGTGAGGCCGTCTACGCGCCATGGAAGGACAAATACATCGACTACAGCAAGCTGAAGTCGCTCCTGCGCGAAGACAAATCGGACGATGATGCCGAGAGCTGGACCGAGGACGATGAGAACCGTTTCTGCGAGGAGATCTTCAATGTGCAGTTGGAGAAAGTCGCTCGTTTCCAGCAGGAACGGGTAGACGACCTGCGAACGCGCACAGATGCTGCCTTTGACAAGCTCAAGGAGCTGTCACCCCCTCCTACTGAGGGCGAGGACCCTCAGCAATTGCAGGCAGGCGATACAGCGGCGTTGAAGGAGCTCGAGAAGGAGTTGGATAGCATCATGAATGGGGTCAAGGAGCTCAAGAAATACAGTAGCATCAACTATACGGGGTTCCTCAAGATCGTCAAGAAGCATGACCGCAAGCGTGGAGATCGATACAAGGTCCGACCCATGATGCAGCTGAGTCTTTCGCAGCGACCATTCAACTCTGAGCAAGGCTACTCGCCGCTGTTGAATAAGCTGTCCATCATGTACTTTGCTATTCGACAGCAGCTGGATGGCGGTGGTAAGGTTCCTTTGGACTTGGAGAGCCCTGGTGAGATTCACAATGGCGAGAGATATGTAGCCTACAAGTGTAAGTTGGGTCTATTTGCTACTTGTAATGTTTTTTGCTAACATTAAATTACAGTCTGGGTTCATCCTGATAACCTCCTCGAAGTCAAAACCCTCATCCTCCGCCGTCTGCCTGCCCTTGTTTACAGCGACCAAACCTCCAAGGATCTCGATGCGAACGAATCACCTGCAGTTACCTCTCTGTACTTTGACAACAAGAAGTTTGAACTCTATACCGAAAAGGTTGATCGCCAATCAGAGGCATCATCTCTTCGCCTGAGATGGTATGGACAATTGAGCGCCCGCCCAGAAGTCTTCGTCGAGTACAAGGTTGCCGATGCTGGAGGAAACAGCCAAGAATCCAAGTTCACTGTCAAGGACAAATATGTCAAACCTTTCCTTGACGGCGAGTACTCCATGGACAAGACAATTGCGAAGATGGAACGCCAAGGCCAGTCAGAGCAGCAGGTTGACTCGTACAAGTCAGCTGTCAACAAGATCCAGACTTTCCAGCAGGACAAGAAACTGATGCCTCTGCTGCGTGCAAACTATGTCCGCACTGCGTTCCAAAAACCTGCAGACGACCGTGTCCGCATTTCCATTGATACCAACCTTGCTTTCATTCGCGAAGACACTCTCGATGAGGCTCGCCCTTGCCGTGACCCCAATGACTGGCACAGAGCTGACATCGACAACGTCAACATGACCTACCCTTTCAAGAACATCAACCAGAGCGAAGTATCAAAGTTCCCCTACGCCATCTTGGAGATCAAGCTCAAAGAGGAGGGTAACCGCAAACGCCCTGCCTGGATTGAGGATTTGATGGCTTCACACCTAGTCCACGCCACACCACGCTTCTCCAAGTTCGTCCATGGTGTTGCGTCTCTCTTCGAGGACTATGTCAACAACTTGCCATTCTGGCTGAGTGATTTGGAGAAGGATATTCGAAAGGACCCACGCGTTGCATTTGAGGAAGAGGAACAGCGCCGTGTTCAGCGAGCTGACGATGCAATGGCCGTGGGTAGTCTTATCGGCACCTTGCCAAGCTCATATAAAGCTGCGCAAAGCTCCCCTGTTAGCAAGTCATATCTTGCAGATCGCATGGCAGCTGACTCTTCCGCACATATGTCACGAGCTTTGAATGGACGTAGCAGCCTAGGTGGCGCCGGGGAAGACAATGGCGAAAGCAGTGCTCAGGCTGAAGACAACCAAAACGGCGGCTACGGCACTCTGTCTTCGGTATTCCCTGGGCTGTCTCTGTCCAAGTATGCTAAAGCCAAGCGTGCCCAGGGCTCTCAACAAGCTCAGCTCCCTGAAGGTGTTGTTGAGCCAAGAGAATGGATTAAGAACATGGGCGAGGTCAAGGTTGAGCCGAAGGTATGGCTCGCCAACGAACGTACGTTCCTCAAGTGGCAGCATATTTGCGTTTTGCAAGGTGCGTTGGCCCTGGGTTTATACACAGCTGCCGGGGACAGCTTAATCGCCGAAGGCATGGGCATAGTATATATCGCAATTGCTGCCTTCTCTGGTGCCTGGGGCTATTACATGTTGCAAACTCGACGTCGCATGATCCTGGAGCGCAGTGGCAAGGACTTTGACAATATTGTTGGCCCTATCGTCATCAGCGTGGCTTTGATCATCGCTCTGATTGCCAACTTTGCGTTCCAGTACAAGAAGGCGTTCGCGAAGATGGGAGAAAACGCGGACAACTCGTTTGTCTCAGATGAGCTGAGATGAATGCGCGTGTGAAGAAGGGAATAGAGAGGCATGCATTGGCGACGGATAGTGTAAATTATTGATTTTTCTTTCAAGCCTAGGCGTAATGCGATTTATATTTGAACAAGTGATGCTCTCCCATAAATATTTGACTACGACACAAATACTGTGGAATTACTACCACAGTCTCCCATTTGCATTTTTACCTGCGTGCCTCTGCTACATGTGCCGGTATTGGTGGTGGCAGGACCTGCATTACTGCTGACTGAGTGGGCTTGAGCGGGCACTACCTGCAGAGAAGATTCACTGCCAATCAAGCAACCGTTTAATGTCTGAAACATAACCACGTCAAGGGCAAAAGGACAGGCGATTTTATTACAGGGCGAATTTCGTTTCGTTTTAACTGGATGTGAGCACGCGTCTGGCTCCTCGATTCAGTCACTCTTAACATGCAGCTCTTGGTGACGCAACAAACGGAAACTGGCTCATATTTGACGGCGTTTGTCTTTTTGCTCGCACGGACGAAAGTAAATGCTTTGAAGAAATGACATCGGACACATAAAGAGGCATTATGGACGAGAAAGACAAGAAGAAAGGCTTTTGGGGAAGTCTATTGAGAAGTGGGAGTTTGCCTACTCGGCCCAAGGTTCGTATCTGCGCATGTGATTGCTGGCGAGTGAGTTGATTCTGATGCAGCGCTGTGTAGCCTCAAGATAGGAGGAAAGCTCGTCGCAGGAGTGGCGGAGATGCGGCACAACGACGGAGGAGACAAGCAGGTGATGAAAATCGTACAAGGGCAAAGCCTGAACAGCGAGGAGAGGGAGATGCAGGCGCATCCAGAATGTCGAGCCCTTTGACAGAATGGCCGCCGAGCGGAATGCCTCTTGATAAGGAACTTGCTAAGGAAAATGCTTTGGACTTGATAGCTCGCGGCGCACCAAGATTCAAGGGCTTCAAACGTTCTATACCGCATGCACCAGAGGAATACTATGCTCTCTATGCAACGGCAACCGGTAGCAAAACGGATACAGCGAAGTTGACAGACACCATGGGTCAACTTATGACGTTTCGCATGCAAGGACCTGGAGAAGCTACTTCACCTTGGAGCACACTGGAACAACCAAGTTGCGCATTCAAGTTTGGTAATCGACCTGGAACCATTACTCTGAATCACTGGGCGTGCCTTGCGAGTGAATTCCCAGAAAACATCAAATTGCGAGATTCGGGAGTTGTACCGAGACCAATGGATCTGGAGCACATATGCGAGCGTCTAAGAGAGCTGCAAGCAGGCTTGGAAGACGACGATGAGAGCTTATTGTACAAGATTTTGTACAAGAGAATATTGAAGGATCCAGATAGGATATTGAGTCCTCATAAGACGTTGGATAAGCAAATTATGGACTTGATCCTGGTGCTCTCACGACCGGGCTGGATCGATTTTACCGATGCTAAAAATCAAGTAGCAACGAGATTTATCTTTGATGCGGAAGAGGCAGATCCCGAAATGTATGAGAAGTTTTTGCACCAGTTGCTACTGAGTATGGAATTAGACATGAGAATTCACTCGACGAAGCATGGAAACTGGGCAAAAGAGAAATTGTTGGCACAGATTCCGCCTACCATACAGTGGAATCTGGCGCTGGCTAGGCGGTGGAGGGAGCATGTGCGGATAGATGCTTTTGGGAATGAGCCCGCACAAGGTATTTATGACATTGTCAGTGAATTGATGGGTTCTGCTGATAATTTGATAGTGAAATTGCGCTACAAGTTGAAGAAGAAGCAGGTGAAGGCGCTGAAGAAGTTCGCGACCACAATCAAGTGGCCAAACTTGACAGATACGCTGCAGAGCCTACAAGAAAAAGACGAAGCCTCTACGCTGGACACTATTAGTTCAGATGCATTTGCATTCTTTTCTGGGTTGGTCTTGCCAGGGGTAAGTGATTCCACACGGAGCAAGATGTGGAAAGGCGCTAACAAAGGAAGCCTACGTTTCCCTTTTTAATCATGAACACCCTACTGGACTTGGATCCCGATGAGGCTACGGACGATCTGGCGCTGCTTTCTCACATACATCCCAATAGCGGTTTCCAGTATCGCAATAGTTACACTTATTGGGCTGCGAGTTGTATTGTGGGCAAAGTTCTCGCACCAACATGTCGCTCTTTGGCAGGGTGGATTGGCCCGGCACGCCCAACGACAGACCTTGGAAAGTCCAGGATCGCGAGAATACGCACTCGCAAATCGAAGCAGCCACGAGTTAGAGCAGAAGACGTGGAAAGTATGGCAGAGAGATCTGATGCGCTCGGGCCGCCGGCAGATGTATACCCTGTGAGGGAATACGTGCTGGTAGCGCCAGAGGAGGATGGGCTGATGGACTTGGCGAGGATAGAACTGCTAAGCTTAAAGCCAGTTCCTGGTGCGAGTACTGGAGACGGTCCAGGGCTGTATGATGCAGCCGTGCAGTTTGCGATTGATGGGGTGTCATGGCCATTGCATCTAACGTATGATGTATTTTTCATATCCGCATGGCCCTGTTCAGATGGCCCGCATGTGCTTTTCTTTGATTACGTCTTCAAAGCCGTACCAGTTGACGACTTAGTTCACGTTCAGGATTGGGGAGGCACCTATAGAAAGCCTGTCCTTCCCCAAAGTACGCGATCTACTCCAGCGCCAGATGGACTGAGAGGTATGGGAGGTACTGGAAGCGGGACCATGAGCGAGGATGCGCACCAGGAAGAAGAGGTGTTGGTGGTGGAGGCGATGGGTGTGAAGGATAACGAGGTGCTGGCGAGAGCATGGTGTTCGCATTGGGGCTTGAGTGCGGTGGTAGCTGACATTGGAAAGACTTGGTAAGTTTTGGTGTAATCTTCTGAACACTGCTGAAATGGTGGTGTGCTAACCTGGGGTCACAGCATGGCGTGTGCTATAAGGGAATGTTACGCTGCGGCGTTGACGGTGCTGATTCTCGTGGAGGATAAAGAAGGGGGGGAAGACGATTGATGACTTATGATATGAGTGATGTATTATTAAACGATTAATGATGATGTTCTAGACTGCGACAGAGTAAAAAATATTGCTGCCTAAAAGTGATTGCGATGGTAAGAACAATGGGTGATGGTTGGATTGGCGTGGTGTTGGTGGGGAAGCGATTTCGGATGGTCGGGGACTTCGGCGAGGATTCCGCGTGAGCAGGGTTGAGCTAGGGTTGAGCTTGAGGGATGCAGATTCGAAGCTGCGGATATTTTATAATTAGTGTGAAGTTGAGCTCGGCAAAAAGGATTAGTCCAGTAGAGTAATAAAATAATATATAGTTTAATATTACAGGTTGGTATTAACTGTCGGGGAGGATTGCATCTCATTGCACTGGGCTCTGTTGTGGTGCCACCTCCACCGCTAGTTTCAACCGTCAAGTGTTTTTATTTCAGTTTTTAATTTAGACTGAGTGAAAATAAAAATAAAAATGGCATAATATCATGATGCTGGTCAACCTAACCTTGTGCAATTTTATCAGTGTTTTCAAAAGATGAGCCCCTGGTGTCCGTTATCATCTGTCAAAGAATCAATGGAAGACGAGTGCGTTCATAGTGGAGCAGAATATGCGGGGCAGACAACCTTCTCCACAAGTCCCTAAAATACAGTGGCCTCGAGAGCGCTACAGGTGTTGTCCGGGCTTGTCTTGCAGGGGTTTAGACTATTTTACAGGCGGAAGGATAGCGACGACAGCTCTCCGCCTCCGGACACAGCAGCGCATATCCACTGTATTTCTCCACTAATCTGCCAAAAAATCTCAGTGGCGTCACTGCAGCTCTTGGAGCTTGCTCATCTCGTTGCCTCTGTCGAACAGAAATTCTTTCTAGTGTCCTCGTCTCCCGCCCCTGAAAATTGGGGTTGTGTTTTTGCAGTGACAATCTTTTACTTTTATTCTGGGGCTGCTAAGATATAGCTGCCATTTTTTGTCTTAATTCTGCTGCCTGACAGTTGGGGTAGAGGGACGGCCATCCATCCAGAGCTCTGATCTTGCACCACACCCTCTTCTTTTTTGTTCTTTCATCTCTCCCGCTACCGGACCTCGTTCCCCTTGACCTTTGTTTTTAAAAGTCTTATTTATCCCAAAACTGGATAATAGCCATTCAGCTGAAAAAGCTAGCGTATCTTTGTCGAATCATCGTCTAGGTCAGGCCACGGGGGCAAGCCATTATGTATTCCTACCACAAGCCCATCCAGGCCATGGAGTAAGTTCTCCTCCTCCTATATCCTATCACTGTATCTTTCACAAGTTTGATTCACTTGGTTTGCTTCAATTGAACTTCCTGGAACATGACTGATCATTTACCTCGAAATAGGCCTACTGTTGCGCTGGTAAGAGCTACCCCTCTATCGCTGACGTCGATACGCCACCCCCGCCGAGAGCTTCGCAAAGCTCTGCCGAAAGCCCCGGACATAGAACTCAATATCAATCAGTGTGTGAGAATATTGAAATCGACTGACTCTGTCTATAATAGGACCATTACATTGGTGTTGATGTTGGTACTGGCTCTGCGCGAGCATGCATCATCGACGAGACTGGTGACATCAAAGCACTCGCCTCTGAGAACATTAAGCTCTGGCAGCCCGAGAACGGCTACTATGTAAGTCAAACACAACCCTAATTTATTCAGGCGAAGCTAATTGCTTCTCAAAACAGGAACAATCTACCACAGACATCTGGCAGTGCATCTGCGAGTGTGTTCGCAAAGTCGTTAGCGAGACTGGCATCAACCCCGAGTGGATCAAGGGCATTGGCTTCGACGCTACTTGCTCCCTCGCAGTTTTCTCTCACGACACCGACGAGCCCGTGACTGTTACTGGTCCAAGCTTCGAGAACGATGGTAATGACCGAAATGTCATTCTCTGGCTCGACCACCGTCCTGTCGAGGAGACTCAGAAGATCAACGACACCAAGCACAAGCTGCTCAAGTATGTTGGCGGCAAGATGAGCATCGAAATGGAGATCCCCAAGGTCCTGTGGCTCAAGAATAACATGCCCCCCGAGCTGTTCGATCGCTGCAAATTCTACGATTTGGCTGATGCTTTGACCCATTTGGCCACTGGCAATGAGACTCGCAGCTTCTGCAGCACAGTATGCAAGCAGGGCTACGTCCCTGTTGGTGTCGATGGCAGTGTCAAGGGCTGGCAAGAAGATTTCTACAATGAGATCGGTCTTGGTGATTTAGTTGAGGACGACTTCAAGCGCATGGGTGGTGTTGATGGCGTGGTGAGCCCTACTTCCTATCCCCAAGAGAGTCGGAAAGCTAACAAATTCAAACAGAGCGGAACATTTGCCAGTGCTGGCGAATCCGTTGGCCAACTCAGCAAGCAAGCCGCCTACCAATTGGGCCTTCCTCAGGGTATCGCCGTCGGTAGCGGCGTTATTGACGCCTACGCTGGTTGGATTGGTACTGTCGGTGCAAAGGTCGACCTCGGTGACGACGAACTGAACGCCAATGTTCCTCACAACGATATATCACAAGCCTTTACTCGATTGGCAGCCGTCGCCGGTACCTCTACGTGCCACTTGGCCATGTCGAAGAACCCTGTCTTTGTACCCGGTGTTTGGGGCCCATACCGCGATGTGCTGCTACCAGAGTTCTGGATGGCTGAAGGTGGTCAATCGGCCACTGGCGAACTTTTGCGTCACGTCCTCGATATTCACCCTGCCTACAACGAGACAGTCGCTCTCGCCAAGGCTGAAGATAAGCACATCTACGATTTCCTCAATTCCCACCTCGAGTACATGGCTGAGAAGGCCAATGCCCCCGCCATCTCTTACCTTGCCCGTCATTTCTTCTTCTACGGAGATTTCTGGGGCAACCGATCTCCAATTGCAGATCCCAACATGAAGGGAGCCATGATTGGTATCGATAGCGACAAGAGTACGGACAACATGGCTTTGTGGTACTATGCTACCATGGAGTTTATTTCCATGCAAACCCGTCAGATCATTGAGCAGATGAACAAGGCTGGCCACGAGATTTCTTCCATCTTCATGTCTGGATCCCAGTGCCAGAACCCCGTCTTGATGAGCCTCATGGCGACAACCTGCAACATTCCCATTCTCATCCCTCGGTACGTAAACGCCGCCGTCGTACACGGTGCTGCCATGCTCGGCGCCAAGGCTGCCAGCCACGAGATTGAAGGCAAGGAGCCCGAGACGCTCTGGAGCATCATGGACCGTATGAGCAAGCGTGGTCGCTTGGTTGAGCCAGGCACCGATGAGGGCGAGAAGTTGCTGCTGGATGCCAAATACGAGGTCTTCTTGGAGATGTGCTCTACTCAACAGACCTACCGCCAGAAGATTGACAAAGCTGTAGGCAAATGGGGCGCTGAATTTGGTGGCAACCACTAAGACTGGAAATGGAACGAATATAATAGAGTGGGACAAATCGGGAAAATATTGATGACGGATTTGGTTGTTAATTTGCATGTCATACAATTAAACGAAGATAGAATGAACTTTTACCACGATTTTTTATCAACTATGATCCCTGATTGTTTCTTGCATGAATTGGGTGTTCTTCCTATGAATGAGTGACTGCCAGGAACAAGTGGACCTCTGTTGCTCTGCCATCCCACTTCTGATTGGCCAAAGCTCACCACCAGCAACGCCAAAATTCTAGCGACCAAACACGCGCCAAACAGTCCAGCTGCCTTGCGTTTTTCAACCCTTTCGACTCTCAATTTTCATCTCGTGCAGAACAAGCTACAATTCCATCAGGAGTGGCTTGTTGCACCTGGGCTCTTTAAATCTCTTTGCTCCCCCTCTTTGTTGAATCCGCGAGGAGCGAGAATGTCTTTGTTTGGACAGTCAACGGCCGGAGGCGGTAGCTCGCTGTTTGGCCAGCCTGCGCAAAACCAGAATCAGAATCAACAGCAGCAGCAAGGAGGCGCAACGGGAGGCGGACTCTTTGGTGGACTGGGACAGAACAAGCCTGCTCCTACTGGTGGCCTGTTCGGTGGCGGCCAGCAACAGCAGCAACAGCAACAGCAAGGCACCACGGGCGGAGGATTGTTTGGACAGCAACAGAACAACCAGGCTCAACAACAGACCGGTATTTCGGGCGGTGGCCTCTTTGGCCAATCGACGACTCAGAACCAGCAAGCCCCTGCTACAGGCGGTGGCCTTTTCGGCAACGCTGGCCAGCAGAATCAGCAAGCTCCTGCGACTGGTGGTGGTGGTCTCTTTGGCAACACGAACCAGAACCAACAGACCGGGGCGACTGGCGGCGGGCTTTTCGGACAACAAAATCAGACTCAACAAGCCAAACCATCGTTGTTTGGCGGCTCTAGCATCGCACCAGGTGCATCGACTTTCGGCGCTACGCAGCAACAGCAACAAGCTCAGCCAACAAACAACGTGAGCTTCGCAGCAGGTGCCAGTATTCTCGGTCAAAATAACAAGGCTGCTTCACAACCCACCGGCGCATACTTCGACAGTCTTTTCGCCAAGACGCAGAAGGGCGGCAATGGCAACAATAACAACAATGAGGACCTACCCAGCCTCGAGCTTGGGCTGGGCGACTTGCGTCACCGCTTGAGAAAGTTGCAGTCCAAGCCCAGCGAAAAGCCTTTGGACGGCAAGGCGCACTACCTTCTTGCCGCTGCGGGCGTCGATCCGGTGGCTGCCGCAAAAGATCTTGGCATGCTGGATGGACAGGGTGGCCGCTCTGAACGTGCTGCTCATGGAGGATACGCCCCAAGCGAAGTTGATGTCGAAACCTACCTCTCAAACCTGCAAACGAAAACTACTCTCGATATGATTTCCGACGGGCTCGAAAGATCTCTGCGCGACTTTGATAACTTTCTTGAGGACAATGTCGCCATGGAATGGGATGCTCAGCGCAAACGAATATACTCTCACTTCGGCATCAAGCCCAGAGAGAACGGTCCTCGTGAATCTCAGGCTGGCTTTGGTCGCTCTCGCCGAAGCAAGGGCCATAATGCGGCTGCTCGCGCTGGCCGCAGCACTCTGGGCAACTCTCAGTTCCAACGATCTGTCATTGGAGCTGCTAGCCGCATTGGAACTCATGAGTCTGAGTTTTCCGATGTTGATAGGTCCAGCGAGAAGCAACGTGGAGTCACAGAAGATCGTGCGTCGCGTGAACGCCAGGCTAAGCTGTCTGACAAGATCCGCCACCTCAATGCTGCTCGTCTCAACAATGTCGCATATCCTATCTTGACTGAGCTGTGCGACATTGAGCAGAAGTCTCACGAACCACATGCTCCTCACATTGTTGAGGCTTACCGTGCCGTCATCGACATTGTTGGAGAAGATGCCGCTCCTGATGCAGCTCCAGGCTTCACGACTGCAAAGGAACGGCAATTTGCCGAAATGTATCTGGATGAGAACCCCAATTCACAGCAATCCGTCGATATGAGAAAGCGAATCTTGAGCGGTGCCAATGTGTTCCTGGAGAAACAGTTCTTGCGCGAGGTCGAGTCACTAATTGCCAAGCATCCTCATGAAGCTAAGCTTGGTGGCTTGCCAGATGTTACAAGCAAGATCAGGGCATATATCCGCCTGCGATCCGCTCGAAAGGATTTGGTGCCAGACAACACAGAGCTGCAGCAGATCCAAGGAGAATATGTCTGGGCTGTTGTGTTCTACCTTCTCCGATCTGGACATGTTAGTGAGGCTGCCAAGTACGTCAACGACAACAGCAATCACTTCCGTGGTATCGACCGAACGTTCTCAACATATCTCAATAACTACGCTGCGAGCGACGACAGACGCATCACGAATCGAAAATTACTGGACCGCTGCACAAACGAGTACATTCAACGCTACCGCAACGCTCCTGAGAACACTATTGATCCGTTCCGTATGGCTTGTTACAAGGTCATTGGCCGTATTGAATTGGCAAACCGCAATTTGGAGGGACTCAACACAGATATTAACGACTGGATTTGGTTGCAATTCAACTTGGCCAGAGAAGGCGACAAGACGATTGAAATGGCAGGCGAATCATATGGCTTGGCCGAGCTACAAGCCAGTATCAAGGAGATCGGGCTGAAGCACTTCCCCAAGTCAACATCAGACGACTCTAGCTCTACTGGCGGTTTCGGTATGTTCTTCTATCTGCAGATCTTGTCCGGCATGTTTGAGGATGCAATTGGATATCTCTACCCTTTCTCATATGTCGATGCTGTTCACTTCGCCATTGCTCTCGAATACTACGGACTTTTGCGACCTAGCGATCCCATGACTTCACCAAATGACCTGCGCAGTCACAGTCTGAAGAGCCGTCCTCAGATCAACTTTGGCAGAATGATTGGTTACTACACAAGAGACTTCCGTGCTGCCGATGTAGTATCTGCAGTCGATTATCTGACGCTCATCTGCCTTAACCAGGATCTTGGTGGTGAAGCTGGCCGCCGTCAAAGCGGTCTTTGTTATGAGGCTTTGAGGGAGCTGGTATTGGAGACTCGAGAATTCAGCAAGCTGATTGGTGACATCAAGCCTGATGGGCAGCGTCTTCAGGGAATCATCGAGAACCGTGGACCGCTTATTGGATTCAGCGAGGAAGATGACTTTATCAACACTGTTACGTTGCAAGCAGCCAGCTTCGCCGACGAGAACGGCCGCACGACTGATTCTGTGTTGTTGTACCACCTTGCTGGCGAATACGATGCTGTTATTGCCATTGTGAGCAGAGCACTCAGTGAAGCAATTTCACTAGAAATTGGTGAAGACCCGATGCGCCTTGCTCCCATCAAGCCTAGAGCTGGAGGCAAGGAGGCTGAGATTCAACAAGGCACTAGCTTGAGCTTGGCATCTATCGATGACCCAGTGGAGCTAGCGAGAACGATGATGACTATGTATGAGAGAGATGCCATGTTCTACCGTAAGATCCAGGACCAGAACAAGGTGGCTTGCAGAGTACTGCTGGAGATGAGCACCATCAAGACCCTTGTGGAAGCTGGTCAATGGGCTCAATGTCTTGACGTAAGTTTTACTAAAGCTGCAATTTGTGGAATGTCTGCTAACTATTATTTTGCAGAAAATCCGAAGCCTTGAGATTCTCCCTCTGGATGCTGGAGGCGATGCCAGCACGATCCGGGCTTACGCATCCAAGTTCTCTGGTCTTTCGCAACCAGTGTCGATCAACGTACCAAACCTGTTGATGTGGACAATTATCTGCTGCGTGCGACAGCGTGAGCAGCTTACCAACGGACAATTCAGTGGCAACGAGGGAACTCGCAGGATGATGGTGGACCAACTAAAGCAGATGACGCTAGATCTGACGACGTACACGAGTCAATTGCGATATCGCTTCCCGCCGCATTTGCACGAGGCACTTGCGAGGGCGTCAGCAGAATAATGGAAATAGAATCTGTTAGGGATTTTAGGACGACTTGTACAGATAGGGAAATTGATCTTTGTTGATGTGACTCTATTTTCCGTTGTTGGCCGGTGCGGCTGAAGTGAGTCACTGCAACCAGCAGCTTTAAAACTGATTGTTGGGGATGATCTGCTGAAGTCTATTTCAAACTTCAACATTACAACGCAAGATGGCGACTACACAAGCAAAACAAGAGATTGAGTCTCCAGCCTTGGGAGTGGTGAGAGAAGGAGTCCAATTTAGTAAAGAAAAATATGTGTGATTAATTCAGTCAGGTACTTCCGAAGCTTCAGCGCACCGAACAAGATTCGCGACCGGTGGCGCTCATGACATGCGGCATCGCAGGTAATGTCCCATGAAATGAGGCAATGATTCCCTGTCGTATTGACTTGTATAGGTGCCGGCAAGACTACACTCTCCAAAAGCGTTCTTCGCAAGGCACCACACTTCACGCGCCTCTCAGCCGACGACTACGTATACCAAACCCACGGCCTGTACAAGATAGACTATCCAGAAGAAAAGCGCGACGAGTACCTAGACGACGCGCAAGTAGCAATCCAAAAGGACCTTGGGCGTCTCTTGGGCGAAGGAAAAGATATTATACTAGACCTGGCGTTCTGGAACAAGCCATATAGGGAGGAGTATAAGAAGTTGGTAGAGGACGCGGGCGGGAGATGGGTGCTTGTCTTCTTGGATGCGGATAAGGACGTGTTGTGGAGGAGGGTGCAGGAGAGGCGGGCGAAGAGGGACATTGAGGGCAGAGATGGGGACTGTGCATATGACGTGGAGGAGGATATCTTCCAAATGTACCTTGGCGCCTTTGAGCGGCCGGAGGGCGAGGGAGAGGTGAGAGTGGTGATTACATGATTCGGGGTTGGGAGAATGCCGAGGGTGTTCGTTCGGAGTGCGGATTTGTAAGGCTTACAGTAGATCAAGTATAAATATGAATTAAGGACAGACGGATGAGAGCACATGATTCAATTGCAGAAAAATGACTTTTAAAAATATTCTGCTTGTCGGCCGCAAAGGCATCGTTGTCCAAGACGCCATTTCCCACATCAACGACTCTCGCTTCACCATCCACGGCGGGACATGCATCGACGACGTTCGCACTGTTTTCGCCCAAACGCAGAACAAAATCGATCACATCTTCATGGGGGCGGGCATCGATCTCGACAAGAGACTCGATATTGTAAGGGAGGTGTTTGAGCGCAGCGACGAAACTACTGTGCATTTGAAGGATGCGAAGTCTGGGCCGGCGGGGTTTTTGCCGTTTGTGAAAAGCGTCTTGGAGGGTATTTATTCGGAATGACTGTATGTAGTAACGGGCAATTTTTGGTATCAATAGAGGAGATTTCACAGATGGGCGGATTGGCCCTGGAAGGCTTTGGTTTGTTCGACGCTCCAGTCCCAGAATGCGGTTGCGACGCCTTGTCCGCCTTGGTCGATGGGCTTTCCAGCGTCGGCGAGATCGTGGCGGATGTCGTAGAATTTGCCCCATGGGCCAACTAGAAGCATTAGTATTGAGAATAAGGGGACAAAGTCAAAGGGGACAACGCACTCCATGAGCCGGACTTTTCCAGCGTGACTTCTTCTGACAGACCTGCCCAGAGTTCGGTATACGCTCCGTTGACTTGCGGATAGACCATATATCCCTTCAAGACGGATAGGACCCATTTCGTCACACCACTTTGGTCCTTGACCGAGCGGTAGAGGTCAGAGTCGAGGTTGCCGGGATTCAATGCCTGGAAACCATGTCAGCTGGTGTAAAGATGTAAAGATGTAAAGATGTAAAGATGCGTAGAGGTGTTGCCACTTACCACGCTGACAATGCCATCGTCCTTGTGTCTGCGAGCGTATTCAACGCTGTGGAAATAGTTGCCCACCTTGCTATTTCCGTACAGATCCATCGGCGCGCCGCCCTGACCATACGTCTCCTTGTTCCTCACCTCATCCATGTTCAAGCCATTCTTGCCCGAGTAAATTTCGGCAGCCGAAGATGACACCCACACCACCCGCACTGTTCCCGGAGGCTCCTGCTGCGCCGTCGCTTTCAGAGTACCTGTGACTAGATTGGTGAACAGAACGGGACCTAGACAATTCGTTCCCAGCTGCATGTCGTAGCCTTGGGCAGTCTTCTTGTCTGGGGGGGGGACCATGACGCCTGCATTGTTGAACAGGACATGGAGTTTCGATTCTTTGGATGTAAAAGCTTCGGCTGCAGGCTGGATGGTTTTCAAGTCGCTGAGGTCGAGCTGCAAGAACTCCAGCCTGCCCTTTGACTCTGGCGCTGCGGATTGAATGTCTTTGATGGCGTCTCGGGCTTTGGACTCGGTGCGACAGGCCATGTAGACCGCGGCATTGGCACCGTATAAGATGCGCGCCAGTTCCTTACCGACTCCGGTGTTGGACCCGGTGACGATGTAGACCTACGCCGATTGTTAATCAAAGAATGATACATTTAATATTGCGCCTTCGGGTGCAATGGCGTACCTTGCCACTGAGATCCTTGATGTCTTTTTCGGTGAAACTGGGCTTTCCTGGCAATGTTTGGTGGATGATGGACGGGCGCGTAAAGGCCGAGAAGAAAGTGACTGAAGCCATGATGTCGAATATTGCTCGGTTAGTCAAAGGATAATGTTCAATTCACGCTTTGGCCGTCTAGCATTTTATAGATGATCTTCCGGCGGTGCTGGTGAAGCTGTATTAATGGAGACCTCGGCTCTGGCATTGCGCCTAATCGGTACGGTAGAAACTGGGCCCGCGGCTCTGGACGACTGTTGAATTGGATTTAGTGTCGACATGATGTCATGGCTAGATAGTGCGTGAATCAATCGATTTATTATGTTATGATTGAGCATTTTTATGATCAAGGTGCGTTATTGATCCAATGCCATTTGCGATTGTGTCAATGTCCCGTACAGAACATGTCTGTGGAAAGTCTCTTGTTGTCTGCATTTGCAAAGAAATCAGTATCGACACTGGGCATTGCTCATTACAGTCATAGCCTTGATAGGGACCGAGGAAACTGATCGCCTAGCCTGCCGAGACGGAAAAACACCACAACAATCACAGCCTACATCATCACAGCCAAATATGCTGGCCAGTTTCGCTGGCGGTTGCGCAAAATGAAGATAAAAGTCGTAAATTCATGAATAAAATTAATCAGTTTTGAAAAGTCATTACACAAACTACAGGGTAAAGGTCAACTATTTACCGAACTCTCATCAGACACTTCATGAATTGTTTCAAGCCTCTGAACAATTGTCACCTCGAACCCGGTAGAGCCTTCGGCTTGGCCAATTCCAGCCTTTTCATTCCATTGCAGCTCTGACACGTCTACTGGGTCGAAATCCGTAGTTTCGTCATCTAACCGTATCAATGCAGCTTTGCGGAATCTTCGCCAGAGACAAAATGCGACTGTCCCAAAGGCGAGCAAGCCAGCGAATGTGCCGCCAACGGCAAGGCCAATAGTCACACCCTGTGTAAATGTGCCCCTGGTGTCCGAGCAGTAGCCCTTGCCAGTATAGTCCGCTGGCGCCGAAGATGAAGTGGAATTCGGATGCAACTTGGGGGTTGGAAGTGAGGTCAAGGTTGGGCTTGGAGGCCCTTTGGTCGTTGTGGGAGCTACATCGAGGTTCGTGATGTTGAAGTAGCGGGGTCGTGCTATCTTGATGCTGTCGGGGTGCATGATATCGTCTAGACGGAATCGAGCCACCACAGAGCCATGCTTTTCGATCAAACCTTTTGCAACAGGGTTCTTCGCCAATTTCACAGTCCATGTATAGCTAGCAGAGCCGTCTTTGCTGAGCTTGAATGGGCCACTCGCGACAGTCTCCGTCGACTCAGGTTGGCCGGAGATAACCACCGTGGTACCTGGTTTTTGGCCACGCGGCTGATTAGGGGTTACAATTGATGTTGTAGTTGGAGTACCAGGTGGCGGCGGTAGTTCTATGAATTCTGCAAAATTGATCGTCATCAGCAACAATTCCACTTTTCAACTCTCGTTGGATGCAGCTTACTGGTGACAACATCATCCTCAGATCCGCTGACAGTTCCAGGTGCATCCGGTACAACTTGGTAGAAGTCAACTTGATCTATGTAGTTATTGATGTCATTGGCTTCATCCTCGTTGGCTGCAGGGCCTTCAATCCAAAGATTGGCTGTCCCTGACCACTGAATGCTCGGATCAACGTGCCACTGGATGTCGATCTGTTGTCCAACACGATACACAGGATTGTCGCCATAGTTTTGCTTTCCTTCAGGATTATCTGGCGGGCTTATGAAATAATTCTTAGCCGCTGCAATCTGTATAAGAGCTAATATCCATGACAACCAAGCAAGACACGAGCGACGCATTGAAGTTGGTTGAGTAAGATGTGTAGGCTCAACGACGTATAAGGCGATGCGATAGGACGATAGGTTTACACAACAGCCCTTGATCAGCGCGCCCTGTAGTTTTAAGAGCCTTGAGCTTAGCGTTATAAGTCCACTGACATAAGAGAAATTGGTTTGCTCCTGAGGCTGGGGAACACTGCATGTAAGATAAGGCTGCGCGCCGCGCCCTTTAGGCTTTGGCGCAGTCACCGTAACTTTGGTTCGCCCATTTGAATTCTGGTAAATTGGAAATCAGCTCATGCGCATGTAAAATTGTGATTCAAAAGTTTGAATATAGTAAGACACGATGTTGCGTTTATTATTTATTAATCTCGGGCTGGTGAACGCTATGCCGGTCTGCATTTGGGAAGTTTTGTTTGGTCTGGGACATACTTGGCGCTGAAATCCTCGCCCAAATCGCTGAATGTAGTTGTGAATATCTTATGCTCCCGGTCTATCTTCTTGCGGGCCTTCAACCCACATGTTCACTTCCTTAAATCGTGGCGAATTTTGCCCACGAATATTGATGCGATCTCCAATCTGCTAAACGGTGTTGCTGCTGTAATCTCCATCTTCATCTTGTGAAGGGGCAGGGAGTTCGTGAACAGATCTACATCTAATGAGTTTGAGATCAGTGCTGCAAACCAAAAACCAAAAACAATACTATGCCTTATTACTGGCCAGCCACTCAGTATATCCCATCGGGGATTAAAGAAGCATGGAAGAGCAAAACGAGGCTGTTGACCCTGTTCGGATGTTACCCAAAGCTGACAAGCCCAGCGTAGCTGAACAGGATCTTTCTACGCCCAGGCACCACTTGCAGCTCGGAATATTGCGGCATGTATTACAGTCGAATATGATATCCCAATTCATTCCATCTAGCTCGTGCTTATGGAGACGACATAGCTTTCACCTCAGCAATTGTAGGCAACAAATGGTGTATTGTAGAATGATCTGTGGGGACCATCCGCATTTCGCCTGCTGGATAAGCAAGTATCCGGATCAATGGTGTCAGCCTTATTTTTGTCAGCTTTGAACTTGTAGAGTTGTCGTCGATCATCGCTTGGGAGGTTT
Source organism: Simplicillium aogashimaense (assembly GCA_028455935.1). Lineage (NCBI taxonomy): Eukaryota > Fungi > Ascomycota > Sordariomycetes > Hypocreales > Cordycipitaceae > Simplicillium > Simplicillium aogashimaense. Next base: position 1,132,291 of record CM052010.1, on the reverse strand, counting down.
TCAGTTGACGCTCAATACGGGCAAGATCATGCAATAGTCGCTGTAGGACTCGACAGAAAAGAGAAGAGAAACAAGACGAACCCAGCAAGTAGGAGGCATATACTATATACGACTTACACGATTTTCTCCTATCCAGGCCCCGTGGTCCTTATTGGGCACAGTTGTACCTAACCAAAGCCTCATTTCTCGGTGGTGCTGACGCCGAGTTCCTCCCACGATCACTCGGTCAATCCGCTTTTGACCAGGTAGCTGGGTGTACTACAGCCTTACAGGAAGCATGGGCTGTCCGTGGCCGCACTAAGAAACTGTATTGGTTTCCAGATTCGAATTTCCGCAGAGCGAAATCCCATGAATTTGGATACAACCGCAACTGCAATTGCCATTGAACTTTATCATCTGCTGCCCCGCTCAAAGCTTCCCGTCCTTGTACACGGAACAATCCCCGTGTCTCAATCGCAAATCGGCTATTTACTCACGAGCTAGACAGAGCCATTGCGGAGATCTTCCCTCGATCCACTGGTTCAAATGGCAATCATCGGTTATTAAAAGATGGTGAAATACGACGTTTAGCGTCATAGACGGCACACAAAAGCTCGGGCAGTAGATCTGGTGTACGAACAATTGCGATAACTGTTTCCCCCTTCACTCTCTTACAACATTGACGCTGTACAGAATACCGGTTTGAGATACACCTCCCTACCATGGCTTCTAAGCTCTTCCTGCACGACCACCCAGTCTCATCCTACGCTCAAAAGGTTCGCATAGCCTTGCGCGAAAAAGGACTCCAATATGAGGGCAAGACGCCTCCAGGCCTGGGCTCAGGAAAGCCAATTCCCGAGCTTGCCCCTTCCAATATGCGTCTCGAAGTGCCAGCCCTTGAAGACGGCCATTTAAAAATCTTTGACTCGACAATCATTCTCGAATATCTTGATGACAAGTACCCCACGCCAGAGCTACGTCCCTCCGACCCTGCGGATCGAGCCCGAGCTCGCATGATTGAAGACGTATGCGACACAACTTACGAAGCCATCAATTGGGCATATGGTGAGATTCTATGGTTTGAGCGCGCCGAGGGCGAGCTCAAGGAAAAGCTTGTTGCTCAAGTCAAGGGCCAGACGTCGGAAGTGCTAGCCTGGTTGACTGAGCAATTGGGAGACAGGCCTTATTTCCACGGATCCGAGTTTGGTTACGCAGATGTATCTGTCGCACCTGTGCTAAACCGTAGCGTCTTTTACGGTTTTGGTCCTGAGGAAGGATCACCGTTACAAAAATGGCACACCCGAATCTGTGAGCGAGACAGCATTAAGAAGACATTTGAAGAAATGATGGAGGGTACCAGGATCATGTCCGGAAGGATGGCGCAGGCGTTCAGAGATGGCGGTTATAGGCGAGAATACCGCGACCACAGGTTGGAGTTTCTGGTGAAGTCAGGCGGCATACAAGTTGTTTTGGACGGAATCAAGAACAACACAATCCGGTTCTCTTGGCCGCAGGTTGATTGAAGCGGATAAAATTCATAGCTTGCATTAACAAAAGTCTTGCATACATGTCGCAATCCACGTTGCATAGAAACATTGTGAAGTTCCAGATCAGCAGTCTTCTTTCGGCACCATTCCTACAGGAGGGCCATTTGATTTCAACTGCTCTTGTTCCCCTAAAAGGGGAGGCGATTTGTTTTACAGGGCCACTCGACGTCCCCGAACACGGAGCCTCGATGACACCAGAATTCTCGGCCTTGTCAGGGTGGCTGCCAGACTGTTCATGGCCAGAAGACTAGGCGATTGCCCCCTGATGAAGAAGCTTCCAGTACCATGCCTGTCTAGAAACTGCAATGCGATACTTTGAATTTATAGGCAAGATTTACAAAGAATTACGGGTGTTGAAGTACATCGCATACAACGCACATAAAGGCGAAGACTAGAACTAGCTGGCCACTTCAAGTCTCGTCAAGGCACTCAGCTACGACTGAGGCACAACAGCGACTCCGATATTGGGCATCTCAATCTCCATGCCAATACAACATCATTGATTAATTAGTACATTAACCCTTTCCAAGCGCCATCACGTGGGTGCTTATTACTGCCCCGTACCCGACACTACAAGAGAGGGGCGAGCCTAGTTCTCCGGGACGTGAGAGCCTGGCTCCATCACCAATCAACACATTCAACAGCCGATACAATGACCTTATCCGAGATCACAGCCAAGGAATTCGAGGAATGGCTCGATGGCGCCTTCAGCGGGGACCCGCAGAGCGCTCGCGAATACTGCGAGAGAACCATGAGCCCCAACTACCTACGCTTTCATGCCGGCGGTGGACGCACCGACTTTGAAAAGGCTGTAGAGAAAGTAACACTTTTCCGCACAATATGTCGCAAGTGGGAGGCCAAGGTCAACTTTCTCGTTCAAGAGGGCAATAAGATCGCTGTCCGCTGTACTGTCAATATGGCTATTGGCGACGGTGAGGAACAGAATATGGAGTTGATGTTCATGGCGGACAGGGATGCGCAAGGCCGTTTTGAGAATGTATGGGAGCTTTCCAAGCCAATTGATGAGACTTCTCAGAACTAAACGGGGCCTATTACTTGTTCATCGTTGAACTCCCCGTGTAAATGGGGTTACCAGATGGAAGAGAGCCATTGGCAACCTTTTGGGTTTGCCTCACAGCCATCATTAGGATTTCAAGAAAAAGTCTCGCATTTGATTGCCTTCCAACGCCGTTTGCCCAGGTTTGTTTAGCTACATTACATATCCATGCTCATCAAGTACATCTCGAAGATCCTCATGAACTTAGCTACAAATGCCTCCAGGTGGAAAATCACCTTTGTTCCAGTCTTGATGCGGTGCTCATAGAATGCAGACCACTTAATTACGTCTCCTTTCAGGCCATCGTCGATCATAGCTAGCAGCTTGAATGTGAGTGTTTTGAGGATCGTCGTGGGAGGGATGCAGTGTGTCAACAGGTCGTATAACTTGGATCGGACTTGCAAGATGCGGGCCGGAGTATGCTCGTCCATAATTTCCTTAGCAATTTGGCCAATGAGTGCCTCCCAATCAGCTGGTGGGATCGGCGTACTGTCCGTGACTTTTTCACTATCGCAGGGGGTTAGCGGCCGAGACATGCGAGAGAATAAGGTTGTGTTGCCAATCACACCAAGTTTACACTTACTTTTGGGCATGTACCGCTTCGTACATTAGTAGGGCTTTTCGAAGATTACGGCCACTCTCCTGGGCTATTCTCTGATGCAGACCCTTGGCAACTTCCCAGTTTTCCTTCTTAGCTGCATAGGCTAGCACATCGCAAATCTGGTCGTGTGTTGGAGCAGGCACTCTGACTAGCAGCGTTCTCGATCGAATGGGCGCAATGATGTTGGACGTAGAGTTGGCCAGGAGAATAAGTCGCAAATTTGGGGAGTACTTCTCCATAGTTCGACGCAAGGCAGCCTGAGCGTCTCGGGAGAGGTGGTCTGCCTCGTTGATTACTACCACCTTGAAACGCTGGCGAGCCGACTGATCAACTTGCTGGGTCTGTGCCACTTCTTTCAACAAGTCTTGTACGACAACTCGATCGTAGTTTCCCACATCAGATGGCGTTATCTCCAAATGGTACACCGACGCTACAATGTTGAACTCAAGCTTGCGATTGCTGCTGGTCTGGAACACTCGGGCATCGATCTTGATTTTCTCGACACCAGGGCCGTAGAGTTCCTTCAATGTGGCTACAATTCTCGTCTTTTTGCCTGCTCCAGATGGTCCATATACTAGAAGATGGGGAAAGTCGCCGCTTCGTGCCTATCGCAGACGTTAGTTTGACGAAGTGGTCAACACGACCGATTTTCTTACGAGCGATCGAAGTCGGTCTGAAAGTTCTTCGTGGTATGTCAATGCGTCCAATGACCGCGGTCTGTGTTTGTCGACAATGAGCGCCATTTTGGTTGTCGGTTTGTTGGTGACTGAATTGGTGATAATGACGGATGGACTTTTACAGATGGAAGACGCGTCGGCGCGTTAAGTGTGCTACGAGCTGGATGCCCCTCAATGGCCCGTGCTCCACAGGCAGCTCAGCTCTATGAATTGACATTGCTGGCTAGAGATTTAATGGGAACCAATTACCCATGTTGTCAATTAATTTTGTCGATTAATTTGGTTTCTCAATCTTTTGGCTTGCTTTTTTGTATGTTTGTTTTTTAAATTGATTTGGCACAATTACTGTGCCCCCGTGTCTGGTTCTTGCTCAAGCGCCTGCCCAGTTACCCAGGCAATTGGTTGCATCATCAACCAAGGCTCTTAACCACAGGATGCTGGCGACTGGCCAGCCATTGATCAATCATTGTAGTGAGTTTCTCTCTCGTGTTCATGAGAGTGTCGCACGTTGGCCTGGAGAGACCATTGATTTTTATCAGTGAAGGTTGAGTTCGAGACCAATCCAAGGAAATATCAATAACGGAACCGTCTATGGTCTATAATACACATGCCGATATGCTCAGAACTATGATACAGAAGTTTGCATATAATACAATTATGACTGCTGAGAAGCGGCGGATGTGCTACCCACTTCAGTCGTGGTCGTGGTGGTAGAAGCTTGTAGCAGCTCAGCGGGAGCAATCTCTCTACGTGGGCGCTTCAATTCCTCCAATGTGACGCCGTCCAGTTTCGTAATTCCAACAACAGGGGCATCCCCCTTCTTGACAAACTCCCATTGTCCTGCAAGAATGTTAGTGAACGCAAAACACGAAGGCGTCGTAAATCCAAACTAACCAGGCAACTTGTTTCCAGCCAAGCGGAATGCATCTCGCACAATCTGTTCGTGGATACGTCCCTTGATTTCGAACAATACCTGGCTAACAGCCATTCTGGTAGCCCAATGATCAAAGGAACCTTTTCCTTTACCCATTCGCATCTAGAAACCATTAACATCAGCCACCTCATAGCTCCCCGACAGTCCAATTCGTGCTTCATACCTCGTTACCGCTAACGTACACACCAACGTTACAGCACTTGCGTTTGTACAATCGATATTTCTCTCCACGAAGTCGTGTTTTGATGGTATCCTCAGCCATCTTCAATTGCTTGGCGCTGATTCTGCGATGGTGATCAATCATTCGCAGCCCATAGTCTCCCCAGATAACAGTCGTTCCTTTAGTCGATCCGCCAGTGGCTACTCTGGGTCGGCCCTTGGCCATCTTCTTCTTGCGGTTTATACTGGGCTCGAGCCATGTGCCAAAGACGGGGCTGGTTGTAGAAAACGCTCGGGAGGTCTGCGACCATGATTTAAGGAGGTTCGATTGTTGCGACAGAGGGGACCGGATTTGGCGCAGAGGTGCGCTCGTTGATAATCTCAGCCCTTGAAAGGCATTCAACAATGCCGAAGTACTTGTCGGCTTCATCTTGAATTATATCTGTTTCGTTACTGTTGGTCTTGCTGTGTCGAGCGAAGCTCTAGAAAATCTTTGGGGCCAGTTCGGGCAGTTTGCAGTGCCTGAAAAGTCAGGCCCGCCAACTTTTTCAATTAAGCTGGGTCACGCACTTCGCGTCACCTTCGCGTCCGCCAAAGTCACTAGCTCAATAGTGCCAACGCCAAAAGCTCCAGGCTACCGATCACTGCCTAGTTTTCCCATTGACTTCAGCATCAACGAAATCGACCAATGCGGTCATAAATAGGCCGAGGATCTTTTAGATTTCTTGATTTTAGTGACACAATTTGAAGTCAACAAAGAAATGCCTGATATCAGATCATTTTTCGGCGTCAAGGGTGGCGCTGCGCCTGCGAAACTCCCCGCCGCCAAACCTGAGGAGACCAAGCAAAAGCGAACAAGTATGTGATAGTTGAGAAATCATTACAACTTGGCTAATATCCATTCTAGAGGGTCGCCGCGTTGTTGAGGACAGCGATGATGACGAAGTTATCGAGTATGTTGCAAAGAATTGAGTTACTAGAAATAGTGATGCTAAATCGTCCTAGAACAAAACCAGCTCCCAAGCCGACCAAAAAAAAGGCGTGAGTGCAAACTGAAACTTTACTACGAACCGAAATATTGACATGAAATAGCAATGAAAAGCCATCCGGCGAGGAAATTTCTACGAGCGACTACTTCTCCTCGGCAAAGGGGGACAAAGCCTCGACGCCAAAGAAGGCTGCTGCTCCAAAGCCCATTGAAGCTGAAGTGCCCGTGAGGTCCAGTCCTAGAAGCAGAAAGCCACCAACAAAGCGGACAACGACTGCCTATTCGAAGCCTGCAACCGATGCCGACGATGATGTATATATGGAAGATGGCGAAGCAGATGCTGACGGCATCGATGCAGCCGACATGAAGCCAAAAAGCAAACGCAAGAATGACGATTATGAGGACGACGAATCAGAGGATGAAGTATTGCCGAAACCTAAGCGAGTCGCATCCCGAGGACAAACTTTAGAACCACCAAAAGAGGTCAGGTCAGTCTCAACGAGCAGCAGAAAGCGAAAGACGCCAGAACAAGAGTCAGACGAAGAGGAGGAAGAACTGCCTCGGAAGAAACCAACTGCAGCCAAGCCTCGGGCTCCCCGGGCAAAGAAGCAGGATGATCCTGAAGATGCCGAGATCAAAGATATTTTAGACAGTGTCGCTACAGTAAGGGCACCAACACCGCCGCCAAAGGATCCGAACGCCAAATTTGATTGGCGTAAAGCTGCTGCTGGAGGAGGAAATGCGTCAGCACAACCAATGGGATCGGTGGACCTTCCTGAGGGTGCCGAGGAATGCCTCAGTGGCCTTTCGTTCGTTTTCACAGGTGTACTCGGCACTATTGGTCGTGATGAGGCCCAAGCATTAGTCAAGAGATATGGCGGTAAGGTTACTGGGACGCCCAGCAGCAAAACCAGCTTCGTTGTTCTCGGTGACGATGCAGGGCCTAGCAAGTTGGCGAAGATTAAAGCTCACGGCATCAAAACTATAGATGAAAATGGCCTTTTTGATTTGATTCGAAAGCTACCTGCTTATGGCGGATCTGGCAAGGGAGCCCAAAAGGCTCAGGAGAAAAAGAAGGCTGATGAAGAAAAGATCAAGCAGCAAGTTGCAGAAATGGAAGCTGAGGAGAAGGCGAAGCGAGCCGCCGAAGCCAAGGCCGCCAAAAAGGCTGTTGCTGCCGGCGGACCACCCCCTCCTAAGCCTGCAGATGTTGTTACACAGCTTCTCACTTCGAAATATGCGCCAACGCAACTGAGTCACATTTGCGGAAACAAGGCTCAAGTCGAAAAGATCCAAAACTGGCTAAGGAATTGGCCAAAGTCGAAGAAGTACAACTTCCAGCGCCGTGGTGCTGATGGTCTTGGAGGAGAGCGCGCCATCATCATTTCTGGGCCACCTGGCATTGGAAAGACGACGGCAGCACATCTTGCCGCTAAGCTCGAAGGCTACGATACGCTAGAGAGCAATGCCAGTGATGTTCGAAGCAAGAAATTGGTCGAAGGTAGTGTTAGCGACGTCATGAACAACACATCGCTATTGGGATTTTTCGCCGGAGATGGCAGGAAAGTCGACAACACCAAGAAGAAGATCGTACTCATTATGGATGAGGTGGACGGTATGTCTGCTGGTGATCGAGGAGGCGTTGGTGCCTTGGCCAAGTTTTGCCGAAAGACAGAGGTGCCACTCATTTTGATCTGCAACGAGAGGCGGCTGCCAAAGATGAAACCTTTCGATCACGTCGCGTTTGATATAAGATTCAATCGTCCCACTGTTGATCAGGTTCGTTCTCGTATCATGACGATTTGCCATAGAGAAGGCCTTAAGCTGCCGCCACCAGTTGTCGACGCACTCATCGAAGGTAGCAACAAGGATATTCGCCAAATCATCAATATGATCTCAACCGCCAAACTCGACAAGAAAAGCATGGACTTTGATCAAGGCAAGGCCATGACCCAAGCCTGGCAAAAGCATGTTGTGTTAAAGCCATGGGATATTTGTCAGAAAATGCTGGCCGGTGGCTTGTTTGCTCCTGCAAGCAAGGCTACTCTTAACGACAAGATCGAATTATACTTCAATGACCATGAGTTCAGCTTTCTCATGATTCAAGAAAACTACCTCCGCACGAAGCCTATGGCTTTAAACGGCAAGGGTTACAACAAGCGAGAGGAGAAACTTAAGACTCTTGAGCTCTTTGATCAAGCCGCTGAAAGCATCAGCGACGGTGATTTGGTAGATCGCATGATTCACGGTCCTCAACAGCACTGGAGCCTTATGCCAACACATGCGGTCTTCAGCACAGTCCGACCAGCCAGCTTTATTGCTGGTCAGCTCATGGGCTCGAACTTCACGTCGTATCTTGGTAATCTGAGCAAGTCTGGCAAGCTCGGACGTTACATTCGCGAGATTCACTCCCATATGCGACTAAAGTCTTCTGGTGATCATAACGAGATTCGCCAGCAGTACATGCCGGTTCTGTGGACGGAAATGGTAGACAAACTGCAGAAAGAGGGAACCGAGTCTGTCAGCGATGTGATTGAGCTGATGGACAGCTATTTCCTCACTCGAGAGGACTTTGACGCCATTCAAGAACTTGGCGTGGGTCCAATGAGCGAAGAGGATGTCAAGATCGAAAGCAAGACCAAGGCAGCTTTCACAAGAACGCAAGTAGTACCGTTTTGCCACAGCGAGAAGTAAAGCTAATTAGTTATAGATACAACGCCATGAGCCATCCAATTCCATTTATGAAGGCGAGCAACGTTGCGGCGCCGAAGAAGATGGCCAAGGATGCACCTGATCTAGAAGAAGCCATTGAGGAGGAAGACGATGGTGAAGTGTTAGAACCAGCAGCAGACGACGATGACGACGAGATCGACTTCAAGAAGGACAAGTATATCAAGCAGCCCAAGGCTAAGAAGGCTACGAAAAAGGCGGCGAAAGCGAAGGACGGCGATGATGACGAGGCACCAAAGGCTAAGGCTAAAGGCAAGGCTGGTGCGGCCAAGAAGGGGAAGAAATAATAAACAACCAGGTAGCCGTGACGATTTACGGTTATGTCCTCTACCCTGTATTTTTTACTTTTATGTCATTTCTCGGTCTGTATGTCGGACGGACTTGCTGGCGGGTAGCATTGCTTCAAACGATATTTTATAACATAAAAGCGACGAGATAATGGATTCATATGTGCACGCATAAATGTGTCCTTGGCCCTGTCAATTTTACGAGCACTTGCTTGAGACACTGGTGTAGTTGATAGAGCTGGGTGTTGGTGAGAGTAGGTGGAGGTAAGATGTGGTAGTGTCGCTTTTGTAGGGACAGCGGGATTGGTGGCGCTGATAAAAGCTTATCTGTCCAGGAACCACGTCTACAACCCGCCACATGCCAACTTTCATACAATCATTAAACCATCCACCTCCCCATTTACGACGTGCAGCAACAGCAGCGACGAAGTTGAAGCTGCAAGCGATATTACACCAATCGTATCTACGTATATCACCATAAGAATCTCGCCCCGAACGACTATATTGGCGCTGTACGGAGCTCTTTAGCCGCCCCTTTCCTGATACAACCACCCTCACCCCTCTACGAACCACGCCTGCGCACATCACGAGGGAGCGTGTTCTTCGAGACCCAAAACACACATAATTCATATACGATAAATATCGAGCCAAGATGTTTGGTCTTGGCAGCGTTCTGTACATATCAGTGTTGCTGATCAACGCTGTTGCGATCCTGTCAGAAGATCGATTTCTGGCGCGCATAAACCTGTCGCCGGGCACGCATGACCCTGGATTTGGAGTGTCGCCAGAGCAGCAGAGTGTACAGGCCAAGATTGTCAACTTAATTGCAAGCGTGAGGACGTTGATGAGGAGTAAGTTCTAGACGGATTGCCAGGCGATGCGATCAGCAGTGCTAACGATTGCGAAACAGTGCCGCTGATAGTGGTGAATACTTTGATTATATTGTATCAGCTGGTCTTGGGTTAGACGAAACGAAGCGAGATAGAATTCAGTTGATAGAGTGACTGCGATGGAGCAGACGTGGGATGCAACAACACGTCGTAGCGCAAACCCGGCGGCTATAGACAATGTTTTTTTAAGTTTGCAGACATTGCAGTACACGAGGTGGCTGCATTGTCCTGCATTCCTGATTTGACTACGTTGGCAATCGTGTCTGTAGGGCTGGTAAAAGGGAGGCTTGATGAATACTCAACTAATAGTATATAATGACCAAATTAAAAACATTTTTGAAAATACTTACGTCACGTAGAACATGAACATAGCCGCGAAATATACAGTACAGGGCCAAAAATAAAAAATGATCATGCAAGACGTTGCATTAATGGCTCATTCCAGCTTTAATGCTGGAAGCCTCTAGATACAAGCCATATGTACAGAAATACCCATTACAACTTTAATAGTGCCTGAAAAAAACAAGAATCCATGTTGTCCAAAGCATTTTCCCCCTTTTTCCTTTACACATATGGACTTCTGCCAGCCGCCATGCAATACAAAATAAAACTATGACTTGTCCACAAAAGAGAAACAAGAGCCATCACCATCATGAGGGGAGCATTATACATCTTTGTCCGCAACGCCGTTTCAAAATGTATCCCAAAACAATAATAGTACACACGATTTTTGTTCGCGTTCTTCCACCATCCATCCTCTTATACAATGCGCTGAGAAGCGAGGGTTATGTGTGGATGCAAGACGTTTAAGCGTTCTTGACCACGCCAACCTTGGCGGCGCGAAGCACACGGCCGTTGAGCTTGAAGCCCTTCTGTTGTACAAAGAAGACGGTGTTGTTCTCCTTTTCGGGCTGAGGAGTCATGAAGGTCGCCTCATGCTCATTGGGGTTGAACTTGTCGCCAACGGGGTCGAGGCGCTCGAGGCCATGCTTGGCGAGGGTGGTCATGAGGATGGACTCAGTCATCTTGAGACCTTCGTGGAGGTTAATGAGGTCCTGGGTGGTTTCCGTCTTCTCGGCGAGCTTCTCGGCCGGGACGGTAGTCAGGGCGCGGTCGAGGTTGTCAACGCTGTCAACCAGGTCCTTGGCGAACTTCTGGATGGCAAAGTCGCGCGCAGTTTTGACTTCGCGCTGGGTGCGGTCCTGGAGGTTACGAAAGTCGGCGACGGTGCGAAGGCATTTGTCCTGGAGACGTCATGTTAGTTCAATTGCTCCAGTGAGAGACATAAGCTAATTGGCAGATGCTTACCTTCCACTCGCGAGCCTCAGCATCCTTTGCCTCGAGATCTTTCTTCAGTTGGGCAACCTCGTCGCCACCCTTCTCCTCCTTGGCCTCGGCCTTCTCACCCTCAGCGGGCGTCTCCTTGGCGTCGCTGTACCATCGAGAAGCAGATGGTTGAAAAGCCCTTGCTGGTGCAGCGAAAGGAGCTGTCCGGAACTGAGGGCGCAAAGCTTGCTGAGCTGCGAGTCTTGGTACAGAGCGTAGGGCTCGAGAAGAGGAAGAAACTGCTTGACGGAACATGATGCGAGCTGGGTATAAAGAAGAAAATACAAAATATCACCAGCAGAGAGAATCGAGATGCAATTGAGGTAGAAGAGAAGAATGGCCTTGAAGGAGAACAAGCTCGGGAGATGTCGTGTGCTCTAATAATTTGGTAGGCTTTAGAAATTTCTACAGCTAGTCATTTCTCATTACCTCCAGAATGCTTGGCGGGTTGCTCCGGTTTAGGGGAGCCTGTGGCGGATCAACGATGAGCCGACCGTGCCCCTTCCTTTGGCTGCTGTGGCTGGTGGCTAGTCATTGGGGCTGGGGCTGCACAGTGCAGTGGCCGCTCTAGCTGCTTCCATTTATTAGTGGCGGGTAGGCAGAGGCGGGCCTTACGTCGCGCCACGGCAACCTGGAGAGCTTGACTGTATGCTTGCTGCTTTGCCTCATCCAACCACCAAACCAATTCGACAACCAACGAAGTACCCCGAGATAAGGGCCACATCGCAGTAGTTGCATTTTCCAAAACAACTTGCAGTTAACTCTACCACCACAAAAACCCTTCGTCCCCCTCCGAAACCGACACAATGGCTGCCGGCGAATCCAGCCGGATCCAAGAAGCTGAGACGATCGCAAAGACGGATCCTCGAAAGGCCGAAGCTATCTACAAGGACATTGTATCAAAGGCGCCCGGTGCCACTTCAGATGCTGCGACTCGCGAATATGAGACGGCTTTGATCAAACTGGGCGAGCTGTACCGTGACGAGCGGTTAGTGCACACGATGGATAGCCCACCAAACGCATAATGCTGACAATTGCGCAATAGCAAAACACAAGAACTGGTCGAGCTCGTCCGCGAGAGCCGTGATGTTCTCTCATCCTTTGCCAAGGCCAAGTCGTCGAAGCTCGGTATGTCTGATCTCGGCCACGGAGGGTAATTTCGTTTCAAGTCCAACTAACTCCCCCACAGTGCGACAGCTTCTCGACCTCTTCAAGGAGATCCCCAACAGTACCGACATCGAAGTGGCCGTAACAAAGGACTGCATCGAATGGGCCACTGCCGAACGCCGAGCTTTCCAGCGCCAGGATCTTGAAGTCCGTCTCGTCGCCCTTTACATGACGAAACAATCTTACTATGACGCTCTCACACTCATCAACAGTCTGCTGCGAGAACTCAAGCGCCTCGACGACAAGCTTCGCCTCGTAGAGGTTCAACTTCTCGAATCAAGAGTCTACCATGCTTTGGGAAACATCCCCAAGGCTCGTGCAGCTCTGACCAGCGCGCGTACAAGCGCCGCCAGTGTCTATACTCCTCCATTGCTTCAGGCCAACCTCGATATGCAGAGTGGTATGCTCCACGCTGAAGATAAAGACTTTAACACTGCCTTTTCGTACTTTATTGAAGCTTTGGATGGCTATCACACCCAAGACGAGGGAGCCAAGGCTCAGGCTGCTTTGCAGTACATGTTGCTCTGCAAGATCATGCTCAACCTTGCCGACGATGTCAACCAGCTCATGACCTCCAAGCAAGCAGTCAAGTATGCCGGCCAAAATCTCGAGGCCATGAAAGCAATTGCTCGCGCACACTCTAACCGCTCTCTGGAAGAGTACGAGCGCGCCCTCTCCACCTACCGCTACGAACTCGGTAGCGATGCCTTCATTCGTAACCACCTTCGACGACTGTACGATGCCATGTTGGAGCAGAACCTCATCAAGGTAATTGAGCCCTTCTCCCGCGTGGAGATTGACCACATCGCCAAGATGGTTGGTCTCGACACGCAGCAAGTCGAGCGCAAGCTTTCACAGATGATTCTCGACAAGGCCATCATCGGAGTATTGGACCAGGGAGCCGGTTGCCTGATCATCTACGATGAGACACATCGCGATCAGTCTTATGATGCCGCTCTGTCCACGATTGACAAGTTGAGCAGCGTAGTGGATGTTCTCTACACTAACCAAGCTTCTCAGCTGGAGTAAAAAGAGAAACAAAGGAGGATTTATGCTTAATGTAAATTATATCAATGGTAGATTTGGCGTTCAAGAAGGACTCTATTCTTCCTCAATTTTTACTGGTCCCAAAATTATGCACTGTGATGTTCACCATGACTTGTACAAGCAGTGTTCATTGATACAAATACTGAAACTAAGTTGTTGCATACTCTTCATGCAAAGGCGATGTACATCCGAGCAAGTGTTTCCTTGTTATCCACAAATTGTCAGGATGGTATCTCGAGCAACGAAACATAAACAAAACTAAAGGGGGTAATTCAAACGCCTCTGCCGATGCAACGGAGTCATATCATCATTTCAATCCAAAAGGTATTATCCTCTTCCCTTTCCTATCCAACGCCAATAAAAGCAAAAAGAGCAAACGCTTGCAAGAAACAAAACGCATTAAAACAAACAAGGGGGTTGCAAAAAATCAGTGAAACATCACAGTCGGGTTCCCTTCTTCACCAGAGCCGTCGTGTCTTCTCTCCTCACCGAGAATCAGGGCAAATACTCGCTTGGCGAGCATACCTTCGTCCCAACCGCCAACTTCTGCCTTGAAGGCATCTACACAGTCGAGATGCCATCGCTCGAGCGTCATAGCCTCGCCGTGGCTTCTAACTGTCTTGCCGAGGTACTTTTCTGCGCAACGATCATATTCGACTTCGAATGGTCTGAGACGTCGCTGCTGAATCAGCCAATCGAGGAATAGCCAATGCTGGCGCGTCCAAGAGGTTTGAGAGACGGGAACGGGAACCGTCTTGGGTTGGGGGATGGGTGGTGCGTCAGACATGGACACGTCGGAAGAGTCTTGATTTTCTTTGTCCTCGAGGTCTTGGTCTGTTGGCTGTGGCTGGTGCTGCTGGATGAAGGAGTTGTATTGCAATGAGCTCGCGTTGGATGTGCGGCGCTCATGGCGGGCTCTGGCTTGCTCCATGGGCGAGAGGACGCTGCTCGTAAACTCGACGACTCGGCCGGGAGTGCGAGGCTTGAGGGGTGAGCGGATGATGGATTTGGAGGGTGAGGCGTTCTTGGGTGGTAAGGGGCGGAGTAAGGGGCGGACAAAGTCGGGTGAATCTTCGCTTGCGCTGGACATTTCCTGTTGCCAGCGGCGGATGTCTGCGTGCGAGAGCTGCATTCTAGGCGGCGTGGCAGCAGTGGACTGAGCGGCGGATGAAGCCTGGAAGAAGGTTTGGCTGGTCTGTCGTTGCCTGGGTGTGAAGTTTTGCTTCTGAGCCACGGTTGGAACCGTCAACTGCTCTGGTGTGTCGGGGGATGCTTCTCGTTGAGAGCCGAAAGCAACTTGCTTCGGACGCTGTGCTGCTGGAGGGTTGCGAGCAGCAGCTGGAGGAACTATTGGTTGCTGAGCAGATGGGAACAGACTGCTTGTTGGTAGGGCTGTAGATTGTTCGGTGGGCTTGGACTTCTCAGCTTGTGTCTTTCCAGCGAAGAACTTCCCTGCCAACATGCCGGGAAGCGCGGCGACTGGTGACGAGAAGAAGGCAGAAAGATCAAAGCGAGAATTCTTGACTGCAGAGCTGTCTCCCTTGGCAGCCTCTTCGGCTTTCCGCCGCTTCTCAAGCAGGGAGTACTCTTCCGTGTCTTCAAATTCAGGCTCGGGTAACTGTGGCAGTTTGGGATATTGCACAGTTGGCTCAGCTGCAGGTGTTGTTGATTCCTGCGGGACGGGCTTGGGTGTATCGGTCGTGGTGTTTTTGGTCCAAGCGCTAGGGATTGCCTTGCGTCGACGAACTGTACGCGGTGTTGTGCTGCTTCCAAATGGCTGCTGTCTGGCTGGTCTTGGAGTTCGCTGTGCTTCAAGCTCCCAAATGTCCGTTTCATCATCAGCCTGGGATTCAGAATCTGCAACCGCTTCCACAGCTTCTCGCACTTCGCTGTCTGACTCTGCTGAATTTACGGCCCGCTCTTCCACTGCAGCGGGTTGTGGTGTCAGTCCACGATTAGATCCCGCGGCCGTGTATGCCTCTCGCAGGGAGTTATCGCCTCTCAACTTAGGACTGATCGGTCCCTCGCGCATGATCCAGCTCATGACGCCGTCGCTAGGAGGTGACTGCCTGATAGAGCTTGTCGCTGATTGATGTGGTGACGTGACCTTCACAAGTGGCAATGCGGCGCTAGCTCTTGGCGTCGTTTTGCCCGCAACAGAAGTGGAACTGTTTCCAGGAGAGATTCTCGTAGGGCTCTCACGGTGAGAGAACAACTGTGTCTGGCCAAAGTTGGGTGGCCTCGTGGGACTCTTGCTCAGCCACCGGCTTCCTCGGGGCTCCCTAGATCCTCGTCCGGAGTCCTTACTTCCAGAGCTACGGAATGGACTACCAAGTTGCCTGTCACGGTCATCGGGAGAAGGGGGGTCAGATGTAACGCTCTGGAGCATACGACCAGCTCGAAGGATTGGTGACAGGAGGGGGCGCGAAGCCTTGTCTTGCCCATGCTCTTGCACCAAGGACTGTGGTTCATGAGCTGGCGACGAAATCTGGTTCGCGGGCGTAACAGATGAAGCGGTCCTCTCAACGCTCGGTGACTGCTGCTGCTGCTGAGTTATAGGAGATGGATCCGCCATTTCGTAGTCATTCACCGAGTTTGCAATGTTCATAGACTGAAGTGGCGACGTAACGTTAGATTGGAATCGGGGCCCCTGCAGCGAGTTGGGAGCCTGTGGGGATGGAGGCGCCGGGACTTGGTACGGCACATCGTCTGGAGGTGTTGGGAGTCTGCTTGCCTCCGAGCGGGCCACACTCGCATTGGATGTCAATTGGTCCTCCTCCTCCTCCTCCTCGCCTTCGCTGTTTTCAGCCTCATCTTCGACTTGCCCAAGCTCGTCAATTTCTTCAGCCAGTTCTTCCGCCTCATCAAAAGCTGCCTCGTCGTTGATCTCGTATTCTTGCTCTTCAACAGACTGATCATCAGCCTTTACCATCTCCTCTGCCTCATCAACCGCTCCTTCCTGGCCAGATTCTTCCTCTTCGCCTTGCTGTTCGTTGAAGTCCTCCTCGATCTGATAATCATCGTCTTCCGCTTGCTCAGCCAGCTGCTCGTCATCATTGTGAACTTCATCATACAATTCAGCTTCGATTTCTTGCTCAACTTGGTCGACTTCATCTTCAATCTCGTCTTGCAACTCAGTCATATCCACTTCCTCTTCGGGATCCAATGAGAAAGCAGTTCCAGCGCGTCTGGGGGTAGCTGCCGCAAGGACATCTTGTGGAATTTCCGAGAAGGAGTCTTCATAAGCCATGTAATCATCATTGGTATCCGTTTCAAGCAAACTCCTTCTGGTAGGAGCTCGCGGAGTCGATCCTGATGTCCTCCTATCGGGGCTCGCAATGGGTGAGTTTTCTGCTCGACTTTTCAACACACGATGTCGTAGTGGAGAGGAGCTTGCCGGTTTTCTAGGCGAATGCGGGAATTGAGTGGGTAACTGTCGCGATAGTTGCTGCGCTGGGCTGCCTCTGGCACTGCTATGTCTGCTTGGCTCTGGTCGCACGGGGTTGGGTCGTGCCAGCGACTCCCTCGCTGGGCTGGGACTGACATGTGCGGTTGAGGATGTCCTGAGCTGTTCCTTTTCCTGCGACGTGGGTGTTGGTAGGTCTGGGTTTTCCTCATCGGACTCTGGGTCCAGGTGGTCGATCATATCAGGATTATCATCTTCAGCCTCTTCTTCGACCTCCTCGTCGGCTTGTCTCAGAGATTCCAAAGTATTGTTAATAATCATGTTGGTCTCATCACCAAGCTCGCTGTAGGTGGCAGCCTGGCGGCTCATATTATGTTGCATAGAGGGTATTGAATCCATGAAGATCATACTGAAATCTTCGCCTTGAGCGATTGTGTCCATGTCTCGGCTGGCAACAGGCGCAGGACTTTCGTCTACGGACGAAACATCACTCTCAGCGGGAGCAAGATATCCGTACCCTCCATCGTACTCGGGTTCTTCGTCTTGTTGCACATCCTCTGCTTGTTCCTCCGCTGGCTCTTCCACTGTCACTTGCTCTACAGCTGGTTCTGATTCCTGCTGTGACTCAGATTCCGGCGTAGGCTCCATCTGGACGTCAGGTTGAGGTCGAGACTCCTGCTCTTGATCTGACTGTGGCTCTGGCTCTGGCTCAGGTTCGGCTTCCATGACAGGTTCTGGTAAAGGTTCCTTATAAGGCGATTTGGTAGCCCGAGTGCTACGACGTGGGGTCACGGAGCTACTCTGCATGCGATTTCGTGCCGATGATCTTGTAGATGGTCGTGGTGTGGCTTCGTTTGACATTGTAGTCATCCAAATATCAGAACCCGGCTCCGCGTCATTCTGGGCTATAGTGATGCTGCGCTGCTCTGCAGCAGATCTCTCAGATGGCGCCTGCACCAAGTCAAGACCGTCATCACTCGCGGGCGGGCCATCGGTAATTACAGCACTCTCTGCCACCTCGCCAGCCAGCTCAACCAAATCTTCTGGCGCAAGAGCTTGCCTCCTGTGGCGAGTTAGCCGTCTGCTAGACCCAATATCTCGTCCTGAGTCGAAACCCAATTCACTAGATGGTTCTGCGACTTGTTTCAGCGTACGGCGTGTCCTTCTCGGTGTGGGTGTGGGCTGCGAATCTGCTTCTGAGACAGAGTCCTCGCGCGCTTGGGTCTGCGGTGCTGGTTGCGGTTCTGGAGTTGGAGTCGGTGTGGCCTGCACTTCCCTCGGCGTTCTAGCACGTCGTTTCGGTGTTGGAGTAGCTTGCGAGCCAGCTTCCGATGGGTCTTCTGAAGGAGTGTCTCGCGCCCGCCTCGGCGTCCTTCGAATAGGAGTTCCTGCTCTGCGCTTGGTACCTGGAATCGGTGTGCCATTGGAGGACCGAAGACGCCCTCTGCGACGCGGGGTAGTCGGCGCATTGGTAGGATCGCTATTCTCGTCTTCAAAAGAGTCATTTAATGGTACGACAGTGGTTGTGGCGCGAGTTTGGTGCCGTGATGGAGGTCTAGGACTGGATGTAGGGAATAGCTTTCGCCTTGTATCGCGGCTGCTGGGGCGGTCTCCATAGTCGACGATTGGTATTAGGTCTGGCTCGCTGCTATCCATTGGCAAACCCAGATCGAAGTTGTCGTCGTGGTTGAATTGTGGTTGTTTCTGCGGTGAGCCGCCCAGAGAGACAAATCGATTCGATCGTTGACTTCGAGTGACGCGACGTGTAACGGAGGAAGGAATATGTTCGGGGACTGTAGGTGTGGCGGGATCGTTTAAAGGGTCTGGTGAAGACATAATATCGACACTGGGAGTGGCGGGATTAGCGACACTGTGCCAGCGAAGATTGTAAGATTGAGGCTCATGGCCTGAATTCCACTGGGCGGACATTTGCGCAGCCAGATGTGGGATATTGGAGTCTGTAATACATGGATGCGCAAAGGAGCTTAGGGGAAAGAGTATGGAGAATGGGGGAGATATGAGCAACCAAAAATGTGTATGAAGCAAATCAAAAGTAAAAACAAGGTTTACATGGTTGCCCGCAAGCCTTGCCAGTCGTGCGCCAACGCGTTATTGGGGTTGACCGCCGGGGCTGTAGCTGACTTTTTGGGAGGCTTTTGGTGATGTGCTGTTGGGCAGCCCACTTTTGGAGGTTTGTTGTTATTTAGACGCCAAAATGGTTTTAGCGTGTCTTGGGCGACTGGGCGACAGCTTTGGGACGAAAGGCGGGTGGTGCCAGGTGGTGGTGGGGTGGAACATTTTTCCGACTGTTGGAAGAGACAAAATAAATGAGAACACCTTGTGACACAATGGTAGATCAGTGTAGCTACCCAAAAGTCACGACCTATTCAAATTGAACTGAATTTCTTTTTATTGTTGTGTTCCCTATGTGTGAATATGTGCAACCAATTTTTATAATTGATTTTGTTCAGGCCAGATTTAAGCTCAAATGGAGGACCATCAAGCAGCAACTCACCCACCAAACCTCCGCGTCTTTTATGTCTCCCCCCTCCCACCTCTGTACCCACAGACCGGTAGTGAGTCGACCAGTAAAAATACAGGGGGCTCCCTTGTCATTTCATGTTATTTCACACACCCACTGGAGGCTGCTTCAGTGTAGGTACCCGTCGCTTCGGGCTTTCAGAAGGGCTTTCAGAAGGGAAACGAAACGCCATCACATGCACTCCCCCGTCACCTATTGAACGCACCAACCCACTATAACCGTCCCCTTTCCTTCTGTCATTAGCGGCCCCAAGTGGGCTTCCTACAGGGGATAGCCCGGAGGTTATGGCGCCCAAACTACCCCAATGCCCTCCAAAGTGCCCCAGCCCAAACGGGAGTCGACGGAACCATGACTTCATCTCGGCCGTCCGGTTACCAGACCTGTCCCCACGGGACCTCGGCTCGTCACACATTCGCAAACCACCGTCACATTTTCGAAACGGAACCAGCTTCTGCATGTACTGCCTTCATTTAAATGATCCCTTGAATATCTAACGTACCTTATTCCTCACTTTCCGGTCTCGTCCTTTTCTCGTCTTCGCCGCCCAATCCATCTACACCAACCATTGCTCCCTG
The DNA here is from genome assembly GCA_028455935.1 of Simplicillium aogashimaense. NCBI lineage: Eukaryota > Fungi > Ascomycota > Sordariomycetes > Hypocreales > Cordycipitaceae > Simplicillium > Simplicillium aogashimaense. The sequence continues at coordinate 1,112,379 of CM052010.1, read as the reverse complement.
CTAAACCCCAGATCTCGCTAGATCTCTCGTCTACATCTTCGATCATAATTACTTCACCATGGCCGCCAAAGCCCCCATCCCACAAAACGACAATGTCGCCCACGCTCTTGCCGGAGCCGGTGGTGGTATCCTGTCCATGGTCCTGACGTACGTCTAGCCGCCCCATTGCAAGTGCTGTCATGAAGACATGCGCTAACCTCTCCCTCTTTAGCTACCCTCTCATCACTCTCTCTACCCGCGCCCAGGTCGAATCCAAAAAGGCCGAGAGCAAATTCATCGATGCCGTCCAAAGGATCATTGCCCGCGAAGGCATTCCCGGTCTCTACTCCGGAATCAACTCCGCGCTCTTCGGCATTAGCGTCACCAACTTCGTCTACTACTACTGGTACGAGTGGACCAAGGAGTTTTTCGAGAAGGCCGCCACCACCGCGGGCCGCGCCAACAAGAAGCTCACTACCGTCGAGTCAATGATTGCCGGTGCCATTGCCGGTTCCGCGACCGTCATCATCACCAACCCCATCTGGGTTGTCAACACCCGCGTCACCACCCGCAAGCGCGACGAGGAGGGCGACCTTGAGAAGGGAGTCAAGAAGCAGGCCACTCCTTCCACCATTGGCACGCTGATGGCCCTCCTCAAGAACGAGGGGCCCCAAGCCCTCTTCGCTGGTGTTATGCCAGCTTTGGTGCTTGTCATCAACCCCATTCTGCAGTATACCCTGTTCGAGCAGATGAAGAACTACGTCGAGAAGCGTAGGAAGATGACTCCTACCATTGCCTTCTTCCTCGGCGCCCTAGGCAAGCTCTTTGCCACCTCGGTGACTTACCCCTACATCACCGTCAAGAGTCAAATGCACGTTGCTGCTCACGGCTCCAAGAAGGAGGGCGTCACTGAGGCTCTCAAGCGCGTTGTCCGCGAGGAGGGCTACGCCGGTCTCTACAAGGGTAAGCCCACGTGCAAATTTCCAATGCATAATCAAAATACAGAAGCTAACAATCATAATAGGCATTGCCCCTAAGGTCACCCAGAGTGTCCTGACTGCCGCTCTTCTCTTCGCCTTCAAGGATGTTCTGTATGAGCAGACCGTCCGTTTCCGCAGCCGCCGTGCCATCAAGGCATAAATTGGCTCTCTGCTTCAGTCCAGACCATAACCAAGAAGCGGGCCAAAACGATAGGTGAAATGAGTGTAAGATGGCGAGCACACTACGTGCTGATCGACTACAAACCATACAGAAACAATAGAAGGAAATGTGATTTGAGACTGTGCCGGGATACCCAAGCTACCGCCCTGTTTTGAAATGAAGACGGGCAGCAAAACTGTCAACCAAGAAAATGACAATGTATTAGAAATCTTTTGTTAAAGAAAAAAATTCAACTATCAATCTATAGACGGGACTCATCACATGCTGATGCTGAATGCCATGCCTACCCCAAGATTTACTTCGGTAACACCTTGGGTACAATCCACCATTCATGATAAGCCTTCTCTGGAGAAGGAACTTCGACCTTGACCGTCAAATCAACTCCTTCTTCTGCTCGAGGCAACTCTTTGCGAATCGTTGAAATCGCCAAACCAGTCGCAATGCACGACTTGAGACTGTTCTTTGCAGTCGTCGTCCAGCGCTCATGCGAACCCACAGAGAATGACTCCTCTGCCGACAATTTGCTTAACGTCTCGAAGCCCTTTCTAGCACCTGTGACAGCCCTCTCCGCATACTCGAGCAACTCATCAGATGGCGTGTCTGGCTGCGTTGTACCGACAGTAAATTCCTCAAATGTGGGCATCATCGGCAAGCTAATGGGCATAAACGGCTTCATGCGCAGTTCGTATCGGAGCTCGTCGGTGCTGTACGGACGATTGGGGCGTTTGATTAGCTCCAGGCGATGCAACACCGTGTACAGGCAGGACAGTGCGTCGGCAAGTTCCCATGTGACAGCCGCGTCCAGCATGGACAGTCGAACGTGGAATAGCGCTCTCTGCAATTGCTTCTCTGTTGCAGGATCCAGCCTTCGTGATTGCTTTCGACATTCTTCTGCTTTCTTAACAACAAAAGTTTTGATCCTTTCTGTGTGTTGAAGGCGGGATTTGGCAAGATACGTCAAGTACCAGTACATGCCAGCTAGTTCGTCTGTTTGGTAGACTTCCAGCTCGAAACCGAACTGTACGATTTCTTCCATGAGGCGCACCTTGTATAGGAATGCCCAAGAGGAGAGCGACAGTGAAAAGGTTTCCATAGGAGTCCCTCGAGTCATAGACGACTTGTGCATCAATGGCTTTTCACATGTCTTCACTTGTAGGATCTGGTCGATTTCCTCGGCGTCAAACTGCAAGTTCTCCCAATCCCTAATCAGGTGAGTGAGAGTTCTTCGTACGCGGCATCGATTTTGGCACATTGTCTTCAAAATGTCCAAAAATGGCTGTGCTGCGCGTTGTCTGAACAGCTCCATCTGCTGTGACATTACGAATCTTGGATCGTGTACTACCTCTATTTCGTCATTATTGCGATCTAAAAGCGCGCTGGCGGGTAATGTAATGATGGATAGATCGTCATCTATAAGTTGTCGAATGCTCATCGAACCCAGTACCTCCATAGAGTCAAAGAGATACGTCTGCAGGAGGGTTCGAATGTATACAAGCGGCTGAGGTTTCTTGGCTTGGAATGTACGCACAAATGTCTATATGAGGTCAGAGAGTCGACAGTGTTTATCGCGAGACGTAGACTCACCAACAAACTTTGCGAATCGGAGAACTTGAGCACATCGGCCAGTTCCAATCCGTCGTGGAATAAGCAGGACAGATGTTCGAAAGCGTCTTGAAACTCTATCTTGGCAATGGCTCGTGGTGGCATAGTGCTGGCAAGTTTTCTCTGTAGCTTGACGCTGAAAGCTGCTTCCACCGGTTCCCCGAGTGAATGTGTCTTTTCGATGTTTGGTAGCACCTGTAGTGCTTCTTGCCAGGGTTGTCGCAACCTCTCGTGGTCTTTGAGGTGCTGAGGCGATTGGACAGCCTCAAGCAGTTTAATTCGTATATCAATTCGATTCAAGATAGCCTCCAGCACCTCAGGATTTTGTCTTGCAATGCCAAGGGAAGCCACCATGTCGTGTCCTTGGGCGAGCATCTCCTGGACATCTGTTGTCGGTATTCGACTTAACAAAGTGCGTTTATATGTGTTTGCTACAAAATCTTCCTCCTATGCAGCCATCAGCAATTGTTGCCTACGCCGGTTTCCATTCTTGACGTACCTCATAGTAGTGCTCGGACTTGATTCGCTCATTGATATAGCCACACGCCTTGAGAGTGGCTAAACAGTACGCACGGAGAGCCTGCATCAACGGGTTTCTGTTACATGTCTTGCCTGGAGGCCCAAACTGAGCTTCTTCAATGTGAGCTGGATCAGGCATAGATAGTGCCTCGATGTAGACGCTTGTGAAGAGAGTTTGCGACAACGGGTATCCCATATGCCATGACATCTAGGCAGAGTTAGCAAAGACCATGTCTCGAGTACTTTTTATGAAATGTTTGATTCACCTCTAGACAAAGTAGCTGGTCCATGATTCCTAGGACTTGCTCTGCAGTGAGTAACTTTGTCACATCGTATAGCTCCTCGAAATCATCGCCCTCCGCTACTCGGCCACTATCCATCTTGGGATCCATGATCTGTCCATGTTAGCAGCTGCTTTTAACAAGGTAATGCGAATGATATACCTCCAGAGCAGCAACAGACTCGAATAGCGTAAAGTATCCATCCTTGACCAGCTCGCCCGGTTTCAGGGCTAGTTTATGTCAGTACAAGGTGTTCATTAAGAGGCACAGTATCAGCAAACCTTTGGCAGAATCAATGAAACTTTGCGTAATGTCTTCCGTAATAACTCCAACTCGGTTCAGTTTCGGCGCCTCAGGCTCTTGAGGCTCATTCCCTTGCCCGAGAGAGAGCCGAGCAATCTCTATCAACAAACACGGATCAGGGGATCTTCCTCAGAACTGGTTGCTATTTTGTAGACTTTTAAGCTTACCGTCGGGCACTCCAACGCCAAAATCAGTCATACCGGATCATGAAATAATAGACTTGTGTTGCTGATGCATTTCACTTTGCGGGAGGTTGCGTGTGCCAGGTCTTACGGTTGTTGCCGGAGGTTCACAGGTTTTAAGAGGGGCTGTTGGGGATTGTTCCATTACGTGTAGCGGGTGCTCCAACGCAACCGAGATGGATGACATCCGTCGTCCTGCATTCAATGCATTACGCCAATAATCATGCGGTAATCGTCTTGCGACGTGATCGTCACTTTACTTTATTGCTAATAATTAATTCTCCTACACATGCAGACTAATCGAGGCTAAGCATCCTGACACCGTATCATCACTTCACGTCTCTCAGCAGGTTCTTGTATTTGGTTGGTGACAAATAAAATGCGGTAGCCTCTAGATATCTTCATCTCGAGGTTCCCATTGGTATTGATGTATTGTTGCAACTGTTTATGATACAATGGCAGTGCTTTGCAAGGCACCCGGTCTAAAGGGAACAAAGTCGCTCGTGCGCATCTTTCTCGTCGTCGAACAAAATTCCCCCACAAACCACTTCGAAATAATTATCCATCGATTTAAGAGGAAGCGTGCTCGGCCATAGCAGCACTGTTGGCCTTTGCCAGGTCCTTGGCATCTCCGGGCTTACCGGCCTGCATTGCGGTATTAACATTAGCTTCTCATGGAGTCGTCCCCCCAGTCTCCAGGTTTCTCAACGTACCTGCCACCTGACAAAACGCAGGTCCATCTCTCCACGGCGCTCGGCAGCGATTCTCTTGTCTTCCTTGAGGCTGCGGCGAACAGCACGGGCCGCGATGGCCAAGTAGCGGTTGTAACTGTTGATCGGAAATCACTGGTTAGCTCCTGAACCTCAGCGGGAAATAGGGAAAACTCGGTCGCGCGTCGGTGGGGGGGTTCAATTGTTGAGCACAAGCCGAGTAGAGTCAATTCACATACGTCAATCCAGCGGCCTTCCACGCAGCAGTCATTTTGGCGGATTTATTGGTTTGGAGGTGGTGATGGGTGTAGCGCTCTTCCGATGAATCTTCGCCAGAAATGAGCCATTGCGCTAGAGTTATCCTGAGGCATCAAATATCACGTGACGCTTTTGTATGAGCTACCCGGGAGGCGATTTGCAACTGCGTGTAGACCGACGTTGGATGTGTTATTGTATCATTCAATTTATTTAATCGATATTTAAGTTTAATTTTGAGCTTTTCGGTTTTTAAACATAATTCGATACCTTCCTGTGGAGTGTCAATAACCGAACGCAACATTGGTTGGTGTAAACTATACATCCACGAGACTAGCAACTCAGCTATGCCTTGAATTTGTATGTTTTCACCTTCTACAAACAAATAAAACGAGGGATAAGAAACTCTAAATTACGATTCGCGCTATTCTATTATCAAACGAAACAACATTAACAAAGGGGAAAATTCCAATCAAGGACCGCCAGACGCGCTCATCAACACGATGGCTTGATGCATTCTCCTGCGATCAACCTCCTTCTTCAACATAACAATACAAGTCGCTACAGTCAGAACCTCCATCTGCTCCTGCTCGCCCTTGGTATCCGCCCAATCTCTCAAATCCATCATGAGTCTTCCACCATTTCCTGCCGTGCTTCCCTTTGAGCCGGCTGTGCGGTACTCTTCATTTCGCACAAACTGTGCGACCTTGTGGCGACGCTCCTGCTCCTTGCCGGCAACAGACACGGTACTGACTAAATCTAGGATGAGCAGCGAGTTCGCGTCCTCAGACTTTCGCTCTTGACGAGTAGCGTAGCGCCACTCAAATGTGCCGAGATGCGTTCGGATGCTTTGCGCACGCGTGGTGCAGCCTTTGTTGACGACCTCGTACTCTTCTTCTGTCTCACGCAGGCCGTGTAGACGCAGACGCGGTGGGCGGCCGGGTCCAAAGCGATAAACCGTTGAGCAGACGGGTGCGTCAGAGTCACCACCAGCGCGGATAAGTACAGAATTGCCAGAGTTCTTCTTTATGCGCAGCGACTCGTAGGCCAGCTCGCCGATTTCTCCAGAGGGCGTGACGCTGTACACTGGAGTTGGTACAGGCTTGAGGCAGATGGGAAGCGCAATCAGAGGATGTCCTGCTGATTCGATTTGTAGTGACTTTGTTGCGCAGAATGTAGTTTGTGATGGCGAGCTCAGGCTTTGGCTAATATTGTCGTAGGCTGGAAGAGACTCATTCGAAATGGAAGTTGTAGGTGTGAGAACACCCATTTCATATGCTGGAGGCACGCATGAAGAGCATTCCGAAGAGCGTCTATGTCTGATAAGGGATGTGTCGGACACGAAGCCCGTCTTGCACTGGGTAGTAGTAGCAGACATGATGAATCTGTAATTGACAAATGTGAGTTGATTTCAAGAGATCAAAATAATAATTCTTCTGATTGATTTGTATGTGAGGCTTCTCCTCCATACCGTCGAAGAAATGCCGTCAATATATAATCTTCGAAGTCATCATCAGACGTCACTTTTGGTTTTCTCTGGAAACCCCAGATCAGACATTCTAAAAGTCAAACCGAAATACGCTGGCTGACCCAAGCCACGCCAGGCATCGAATATGCGCGAACCCGAAATACGGCTTCGCCATCAGCCCTGCGGTGCATCTCTGGCTGCGACACGCCATTGGCCAGCGTCTTGGTTTCGATGGGTCGCGAATTGATACGATGAATGCGAATTGTTAGACTGGCGGCGCTAGTTCAGCACGTTACCCACAAAGCTGTCAGGTTTCGGTTTTGGCGTCCTATTACTACTATTGGTGGGTAGCGCTGCGCCTCAATTGCACCGAGTGCTTGACGCCCGTGTTGGCCTGGGTTTCAAGCTTCGGGCGTCCTGTCTTGAACATGTAGTGAAATTGCGATTATGGCTGATTGAGGATTCAGACCGAAAATTACGTTGATGGGCCATCCCAGATCATTATCCACAGTAGAGCTCGGATTGAAAGGTCCATGACTGCTCGGCAATAAGTGTGTGAGACCGGAAATACGGAAGCCATGAGATCTCTTGGATTGCTTGAATTGCCTAGTAGATAATAGCACTACCATTATAACCTAGCAACATAACAAACTTGGAGAGCATTGGTAAAGAGAAAAGCAAAGTGCAAGTGAAGCATTTGTGTCTGTAGCCTAGGTACCTAGGTGGTGTATAACTTCATTGAGCGGTCAGGCCTAACGAAGCATTTGTGTTCTGACCCTTGGACTTGTATCACCGAGTGTGTCTTTGCCTCCAATTCACAACAACTCACATTGATGTCCTGTGACTGAAGTAAGAGTTCATTACTATCTGGGAGCCTATTTAGTTCTTCATTTCCTGGGCAACCCAATCACCCATGTCGTTGTCAAGTCGGCCATAGATGCTGTACCAGTTCCAGGTGCTCTTGCTCCAGGAGCAAACGCCGACAACCTTGCCGTCAACGACCAGAGGACCTCCAGAGTCACCGGGCAGAATAGTGACGGGTCGACCAGTGGAATAACCGCTACAGATCATAGTTGCTGGTTGGACGTGCAGTCCCTGTCCAGTCTGATCGCAGGTCGAAGGGGCGACGAGAGGAAGGTCACCACGGTGCAGCTCCACATTGCGCGAATCATCGTTAACGTCCTTCTTACCGTAGCCGAGAGCGAAGGCCTGCTTGCCTGGTGCAGCGATGCCCTTGTCGGCCGAGGTCGCGAATTTGGCGAATTGACCGTTAGGAACTGGAATGTCCTCCGTGGTAGTGACAACCGCGACGTCATAACCTTGGTCGAAGTTGACGTATTTCGGGTGTTGCTTGTAGCTGAGTACTGGGATCTTCTTGATGGTACCATTGTTGAGGTCATCGTATCCGTAGGCAAAGGTCTTGGTACCGTCTGCGTCGTGACAGTGGGCAGCGAGCAAGATCTTACGGGGTGCGATCACAGCTCCGGTGCAGGTTTGTCCCTGGGGGCGTGGTCCGCCGGAACGCAGCGCAGCGATGACATATGGATAGTCTTTGACAGAAACTGGCTTGCCACCAATGAAGTCGGCTGACCTCTCATTCCTGGGGAGGGTGAATTCGGCCTCGTCGGTGGGAGCGATGGCATACACCTCACGAGAGAGCTCAGGAGAGATGGCAGCACCAGAAACGGTGGTAGCCAGGGCAGCGATGAGGAAAGAAGCGCCGACCATGTTGAGGGCTAGGTTTTCAGAACACAGAAGACGTTGTACTTGGGATGGATGATTATCATTAAAGACTAGGTCGAATGGGTTTGTGACATCCTTTATATAGACAAATTACAGAGGTAGAGGATTCATCACCAGAACTCGATGGATGCTGTTCCGTCCAAGCTTTACACTTATCCAACCGCACCATAACGTAAAATGGTACCGAGTACTCTTCGCTAAATACCTTACCTGTCACATCATAACGTAAAATAGAACCAAACGCTCTGAGCCAAGCCTTAGCCTTATCGGAGGATACACGACGTTGATCAAGTTTAGCGCCATTGTAGCGAGCACCAAAGACACAAATACCTTCCCCATCCGTCTAGCACTTGAGGCGAGTATTTGGTAATGATTTATAAGATATGTAACTGTATTCTAAACTCTCGTTAGTGACTGTCGTTGCTTCATGGTCACAAGCGGAGTTTAGTTTAGTAATGTAATACTACGGTTACCTTTGAGGACGAACAAGGTTAAGCTACAAGCTAAAGTAGGAAGTCTTGCTCAAACGCGGGGAAATACGCCCCATCTCAGAGAGTGGTTGCTGCGAATAGTCGAATCAATTGAGGGGCTTGAGAATAAAAAGGTTTCATCAAGAATTATCGGGTGCGGATAATTGTCGAAGAAAGTGGCATCTCTAGTACCAAGCTAGAGATGATATATGAGGTTGGCGCAACGAAGCTTTCGCAAAGGTATCACGAACAACACAGTAATAAAATAAACAAATAAGAAGTAGATAGATTAATTGAAAAGGAAAACAGGCTGATTGATTGGCCAAGTTCTCCGTCTGAACTGACGACTATTAATTGAATGGGTTGCCGTTCAACAAGATTGCAGACTTGTATATTGAAAAGAATTGATGGACTCCTATTATCTTTTGGGGAGATACGCTACCCCTACATCCTCGGCCGAGCTTGTTCATCAGTTCAGTAACTTCTTGATGACGATGTAATCTCCTCGTCGAACCCATGTCCCCTGTAACATCGCCTTGTTGACTGCCTGTATGCCCCCACAACCATGTGCCTCAATTCTTGGAAGAACTGCTCCTCTCATTTAAACCCAGTGGAAGAAAAGGAGCCAACAACACAGCAATGATCACAAGAAAGGTCTCGTTTTCCATGGACCTTCTAGCGCTTCTGGGGCGGCGTGGCTGTGCAGCGATCAGAGCGACTAGTGGCGAGAACCTGAGATCATGCGCGCTGTGCCTTGTCAGGTTGAATCGGCATTTCCGCGGCATACTTGGCGGTACCTTTGGTGGTTCGTTCAATTGTGGCTATTATTTTGTAGAGAGTTCATTTGCCGTGATCAAGTTGTTTGGATGCCGGACTGATGGTTACGAGGCACACCGAGGAAGCAACGATGGGAATATTATCATTAATAGTCCTGTTATAAACTGATTAACATTCTGTCTAATTATATTAAATTCGCGCACACGCGACTCGGAACCAACCCGTGACCGGTACGCGCCCGCATCGCCTCTAAAATCCAATTGGATACCAGATCCAAGGAAATTACCCCAACTTACCATACCTTCAATGTCGGAACGGCCCCAACCCGCCTCCGTGGCGGCAGAGGAGGTGTTTCCGATGGAAGTGTGTAGAGGAAGGGGCGGAATCGAACAAAGTAGCTGGCACCCGAATGCTGGTTGGGCTAGCCACGGACTCAATACGCCCTCGACAGGCCAAGGCAACCGGCTAGAATGGATACCAAACAAACCAATTATCGAAAACGCAATAAACTGGATTATAGCCCTTATACCGGATAAGGAGAGGCCAACAGCAGCCTCTTACCTTCAATGCCTCCTGGCATGGCGAACCCATAACGAACCCAGCCCGGAACCGAACCTTAGCCAACAAGCCATCGACCAAATCTCTACCAAGATTACTGAGGGTATTCTTAAGCCACTGATCGACGCAGTCTATACCATCCCAACGCCACCAACCTCACCTCCTCCAACATAGGCTTATATTGCTGCCGGAGCAATCCCATCCCAACCCCGAGCCAAACCCATACCCAACCGCAATACCCGAGAACTTATAGTCTCCAATAAGAATACCCCTCCTTACATCACCAACAGATCTAGCCGTGACACGGTCCAAGCACTTAATAATATCCTGACCGACAATAAGGCAATCGCTATACGCCGTCTCTCTAGTGGTAATACTAAGATCACATTCATAGACCCTTACCCTAACCCCGACTCGAACTAGGCATAGGTCCGGCAAGTCTTCGGGGAGGAAGCAATAATCCAGCGGACTCTATACTATATAATAGCAAAAGGCTTCCCTATCACAGAAATCCCCCAAGATCTCAACACCCTATGCAACTACCTAGCAAAAGCAAACCACCGCCAGATCCTATCAATTAAACCCATATAATACCATAACAATACTGCTATAAAGACATCCCTAATCCTTGGCCTCTCCTCTCTGAAAGAGGTAAATGCTATTATTGATATTGGCCTAGTATATAAGGCATAGCTCTTCTTTATAGAACTATTTAAAGGAGTAATCTAACGCCAACAATGCTACCAATACTACCAATATAGATACATAGCCTGGGTTTACAAAGCAACAGCCCACTACGGCCACTACGCTACAATAGCCCACCCCCAAGGAGACCAGGAATGCCCAGTAATACAGCAGCAGAAGCCAACCCAATACCTACTCTGCCAAGGACCGTACCCGGCATGGGACCGCAACTGCCCCGCAGCGAAAGCAGAACACCAGAGAAGCCAGGAAGCATACCTTTACCGACCCCAAAGATACGATACCCCCAACCCTATACCATCAGCACAAACCACATCAGAATGGACCACAGTGACGCCTCCAGCCCAGCGCCGACCCAGCCGCCCACCGAAAAACGGAGGACTTCACTCCGCGACCAGCGCAAACCAAAGACACCTCCAGTTTACACGAGGCAGCGGAGCAAACCTGACCCCCATCATAGAAGAGAGACTCAGCCAACTTAGCCAAGAATAATACAGATCCTCTTCTAGAATACTAATAATATCTCTACTAATATATCGCTTACACTCTTCTCCCAAGACCAATACAATATTATCCTAATCCAAGAACCCAGCCACTCAGGCTGCCCATCCTGTCCATCAAGATATAAATACCAGATAGTATATACAGGGAACCGGATAGCTACCTATATACACAAAGACCGGTTCCCATCCAATACCTGGACGGCCCAGGTATTCACCGACCTTACGATTATCTATCTATATATATATAATATCCGTATAGCCCAAATATACCATCAACCAGCGAATACCAATCCAGGCACAGCCCTCCAAACCCTACTCTCCCTAGACCCAGACCCACGAATAATACTTATAGGGGACTTTAACCTACACTATCTATCCTAGGATTATCATAGAAGAATATCCAAAGGCGCCGACCTCCTATTGGACACAGCAGCCCACCACCAGCTTTACCTACTAACCCCCTTCAGAACCTATACAAGAACTAGACGAAGCCGTAACGACGGCGTAGAACGCAACAGCACCATCGACCTAATATGGATACCCCCCCATATCCACTATACCTATATCCCAGACACAGGATCACTTATAGGCTCCGACTACATCCCCCAACGAATCCGAGTAGAAACAGACACGGATACCCAACGAGCCCCCAGACCAGTCCGCCAATAGAAAGAGGCCAACCCTATACTAGTAAGGGCCAAAGCATTACCCCTCCAACATACTATACAAAGCCCCTAAACCCCAGAGGAACTCGAAGCTGCCTACAACTGCCTAGCCGCGACACTGGGTGAGATCGCTAACCGCACGGTCCCAATACGCCCCCAATACGGTTACAAGCAGGCCGAGTGGTGGAACCCCGCAGTCGACCGAGCGGACAAAGCTTCTAAGCGAGCATTTAGAACAATGCGTCGCAGCGGCAATCCAGTTGACAATAGAATATATATAGAAATGGTAGCCTACCGCAACTATATAATATACCAAGCCAAGCAAGTACACTGGAGAAGGATAATGGATATAGCAAGCTCCGAACCCTTCCAAATGTGGCGACTAGCACGATGGGCCAGGAATCGCCACGAGAATAACCCGGGCCAACAACTACCCCCCTTCGATACCCCCCAGGGCCCAACAACTAACCCAACAGTACAAGCTAAGATCCTAGCTGCCAAATTCTTCCCCCCCCAAGCCTTTAGACCCAAACCCAAAACCCTCCAGGGCCCCTATAACCCGATAGTAGAAACCCTCCTCAACGAAATCAAAGAAGAAGAGGTAGCAGCCCGGCTCAGCCAAGCCCGGCCATGGAACGCCCCAGGCCCGGACAATATCCCATACAGGTTCCTCCGTATATATAGTACCCCCTTAATAACCAACCTAACCAACCTCTTCAACGCCTCACTACGACTGGGCTACTTCCCAGATACCTACAAGGCTGGCTATATAATTGTCCTACCAAAACCCAATAAGACCCCAGCCCAACGCCGTACGGCAGCAGGGTATAGACCTATTACATTGCTCAACACCACAGAGAAGCTATTCGAAAGCCTTCTTGCCGCCCGGCTTGGACACATAGCGGAAGAGGCATGGATACTCCCTGTAGGCTAGATAGGCAACAGGGCCCACAGGTCTATAGAGGGAGCAATAGCAGCAGTCATTGAGACAGTTCAAGCGGCATAGACCCGGAAAGGGATCGTAGCAATGCTGCAACTAGACCTAACGGAAGCATTTGACCGCGTACACCACAAGGCTATGCTTAATAAACTCAAGACCATTGGATATCCTCCCCGGTTTGTCCGACTTATCCAAAGCTTCCTTCACAACCGCACCACGAAACTGGTCCTACACGGGGACACCACGGAACCTATTAGCCTTAGCACCAGAGTCCCCCAGGGTTCGCCACTCTCCCCAATTCTCTTCCTCCACTATATCATTGACCTCTACTACAAAGCCAACAATATATATGGAATCCTCCTAATAGGCTTTATAGACGATACTAACCTGCTTAGCATTGCATACACCCCTAGACAAGCCGCTACCCAACTCCAGGCAGCATGGCAAACATGCTAAGATTAGGCGATAAATAACCATATAGCCTTTGCCCCAGAGAAAAGCAAACTTATCTACTTCTCCCGCGCTAGATAGCCGGCCCAACCACAAATCCGCCTAGGATCCCAAACAGTATAAGCATCGGACCAGACACGTTTCCTAGAAGTTATCCTCCACCGAAAACTACAGTAGCAAGCCCATATAGCATATACTAAGAGCCGGATAAAGACCCAAATGCTTAGTCTAACCGGGACCATGGGTATAATATGGGGTATCCGGATAAAGCAAGCAAAATAACTATACAAAGCAGTTATCCGACCATATATTAGCTACGGGTGCAGCGTATAGCACTCACCAACCCCCCTTAACAATACCGCCAAGGGACCAGCCCGCCTTCTCCAAGGCACCCAACGGGAATGCCTCCGAATCATTAGCGGAGCCTACCGGGCCACGCCACTCCATCAGCTTAAAGCAGAAATGCAAATCCTCCCAATTAACCTATACCTCACCCAACTGTTTATCCAATCACGAGCCCGGATGGATCGCGAGGCGGTATACTAACTATGCCGACAAGCCTCTGCCAAGGTTATAGATCTACTCCCTAGACCTAGGGGCCCCTTTTAACCCCCTTTAAAAGAAATCTTCAAACAGATACAGAGAATCTCTAATAATAGGGATCAAATAAGCACACCGAGCAAACAGGCAATAGAAGAAGCGTGGCTTCAACGCTGGGAGCACTACAAAACGAAGCACCAACGATCAGACAGAACCCCAGCCTACCCCACACAGCTTCCACCACGCCTCCGGATTAAAAAAGGCCCTGATATATACAGCAATCTACCCCGCTACATAAGCTCCATACTAATCCAACTACAAACAGGATAAATAGGCCTAAACGCTTTCCTATTCCAACAGAGAGTCCCCTATATTACATCACCACTCTGCCGCTGTGGAATAGGCACTGAAACGATCTACCATGTTATCCTAAGATGCCTATACTGGAACCTTGAAAGACAGCTCTTATATCCCCGAGTCTTCTCCACCACGGAAACTATACAGGTCCTGCAGGATCCCACCACAGCCTATACCCTAGCTCGCTGGTTTGCAAACCTTGGCAGATTGGAGCAATTTAACCTAGCCCTGCAAATCGAGAATGCCGATATATACACGGGGCCCTCGTCGGCCCCTCCAAATATATAAGACATATACAAGCACAACATAGACACGGCGCCAATACATAACCGACACGCCTACATACAGGCATAGGCACACGACCACAGCATACAAGCCAATCTTAAGACAGCACTCGACATTTCACATAACATCCTACACCAGACAGAACACGGGAACAACACGGAACAAACACGGAAATTATACAAAGCAAAAACGGAATCAATTATAAATAGTACCGGACAAAATACATAACTGCCACGGCTTTCCCCTTATAACGCCACGGAACCGCATCGGAACCATCATGATATCACGCCGGCTACGGACCTAAGCCGCACCGGCACCCTCCCCACCCTCCCCCCCTTCCTTGGGAGCCTTTGCAGCCTTCGAAGACGAAGGCGCATCGGACCCGGCACGCTTCCAAGTCGAACGAGTACCGCCAGCGGTAGCGGAGCTACCTGCGGACTTGTTGAACTTCACAGCCAACAAGCCAGACAAGCCAGACAAGCCAGACGAGGCCGGCGCGGGATCAGCACAGACCCTGGTCGACTTCGACTCGAGGGCGACCAGCTGCGACTCGACACGAGCGAGATGAGCTTCCAGATAACCCAAACGGGCATCCGTCACGGAACCGAGCAGGAACCGGATCGAATCCACTTCGGAGACAGTAAACTGCCCGGGGGCAGGCGCCTAGACGGGGCTCGACGCGGGAGCCGCCTGGGAGCTGGTCGGGACCGACCCGGCAGCGACACGAGCGCCACGAGCCTCGGCCCTGGTCGGGACGCGGCCCTTCCAGTCCTTGGCGGCGGCGGACACGTCGGCCACGCGAACCCTGAACTACACGGAGTCAGCCCGGAACCGACTCGGAACCACACCAAACTTACCTCGGACCAATCCAGGTCCCCAACCTCTCCGGCAATAGTAGCACAGAGCACATCCACAAGAAATTCGCAGACATTAAACACCTCCTCCTATAATCCATCAGGAATCTACACAGGATCAGTATAGAACCGGAGCAAACCAACGAAGAGAACCTACTGGGCGACAGGCGATGGCGATGCCGGCACAACGATGGCAGGCACTTCCAGTGGGAGAATCTACACGCAGTTAGCAAGGACCCGACCCGGAACCGCACCGGCACCTACCCTCTTGCATAAGGCAATATGAAATTTTCCCCGACAGGGAGACGCTAATACAGTCGTAACACATCCGGGCATTGATCCGGGTGGGATCCATATTGGCTCCGGGGCGGTATCGAGACATAATGGGGAACGAACGAGGCAATAATAGTATACAAAAGCGGGTCGGAAACGGGTCGGGACCGGTTCGGAAACTGAAAACGCGAAAGGAACTACAAAACCATTAGCAGACACCCGGAAAACAGCGATCCGGGTCAACACCGACCTGGACCCTCCGCGCCTACACGCGGAGAGCCTAGGCAAGCGCAGGCAATAGGGGCAATCTACCTACATTAATAATATTAAAAAAAAAAAAAAAAAAAAAAACCAACAAACAGACAAATAGAAAAGAACTATAACACATAATTCCTTTATAGCCAGCCAGCAACAAAGAGATTTCGCTACAGCAGCTATAAACGGCCAGCAGCAGCCAGCAATAGATCGGCCTTTATTCAAATCTAAAGGGAAAGTAAACTGAATCTCAGACCAAGGTAACCACACGAGTCCGTATCGGGTCCGTACAGAACACAACGCCCCCACATACCTCATACCCCTTTAGATAATAGTCAACACAACCACCACTAACCCACACGGGTTCCTCTCCTTATCCGGCACGGGACCGTACTCCCGCTCAGCACCTTACCACCCACATCGATCCCTACACGGAACCTTATCGAGAAAGGTTTTCCCCCGGGCTCTCCGGTTTTTCCTTTCTAAATTATTACATAGAAGTACTAGAACTACATAAGTAGAAATTAGAGTAATTTAATAATAATATATTAAATTCGCCTTCCGAACACTGTAATGTCCTTTTCCAGTTGGTCGTCAACCCACATAGGCCACTGGTTGTATGCCTGATGCTCGTAGTCAATCCGCGCATTCAAGTACTTGAGCCACCTGATGAAGCCCGGGTCCGTCCTGTTCTCCTTTTGCGAAGGATGCTTCTCCCTCACTGAAGCCTCTTGCTCATTGATAAAAGCCATGATTTGCGAGAGGCCGATCCAGTGTGCGTGCAGCAGCAGAATGACTTGGTTGTCCATGTCGATGAGTTCTTGGAACGTGCCATGGGGCATCATCATCCACCAGCCATATTGCTTGGAGTTTCTTTTATATGCTTTGAGGGTCAATTAGTTTCGTTGCATATCTTACTAGATGGGAACAGTAGCAAACTTACCATCAAATGAATTGACATAAAGCGTCTCAGCGATGGCTTGCAATTCTTGCTGATACTCAATTTCCACCTGCAGGCTGCAAAGCGGTCGCAAGTTGCGTATAGCCTCGACCGCCGCATCAGCCTGGCCTTTCTGAATAAGCGGGAGGTCTTCCATGAAGGGAGCGAGGATGGCGTTTTGTTCGCTTTCGAATAATGTCGGGAAGACAGGTTTGATTCCGCGGAAGGCCATTTGCATGGCAACGATAAGAATGCCACGGATGAAGGTCATATACTCGGCTAGTCCATCGTCAAGCAACACAGACTGGAAGGTGAGAGCGAAACATGTCGCGACAAGTGCATTAGCCTCTTCGTAGTTGGTGTCCGTCTTCGACGCCTCTGAAAGTCGCTTCTTGATTGCTCTGATGGCTTTGATGCGGTGGTTCATTGCTGCAGTGACTAGGCTGGGGTCGGTGTGAATAAGTTCAGATGCGGAATACCCAAGGATGGCGTGCATCAGGAACTCATGCTAAAGAAACATGTTGTCAACAAATTGGAAACGCGTTGTTTACTGAGCGCAGACGACTTACATTATGTGCAATGCAGGGAATATCATGCGTCCAAACTTCTTCCTGCTTCAGCGGATGATGCGGGTAGCATTGCGTTAGGAAATATTGAAAAAATCTCATGTCCTGCAGGCTAAAGAGTGGAATCTGATGGTGAGGCTATGATGAACATTATTGTTAGCATTAGCCGAGATTAAATCAATCCAGTTTGTCATACCTGATGCGTAATTGAAGGCTCTGTAGGATATTCGCAGTTCAAGCCCGTCTTAATGCAATGCCCGCAAGCCGGCCGTGTTTCTTGACACTGGCTGCCACGTTAGTCCCTACATAACTGCATTATAGTGTTCGCCATCGAAAGCCATTACCTTGATGCGCCGTCTTTTGCAGTTGTAGCACCCCCGTCGACTCTTGGTGTGGCCGCGTCTCTCAAGCCTTTGCTTCTGCGCGGGCGACCGGCGCGAAGCTATCGTCGAGCCGCCCGATGCGGTCGGGCTCCTGCTATCCGAGCTAGGCGGCGTCGCTTGGCCAGGAGACGAATCAGAGGCCGGCAGTTGTCCAATCTGAGGTGATTGAAACGGCGCATTGCCGTTCTCCCCAAGGAATGCACCATAGTCGAATTGTGGCTCACTGTATGGAAGCATCTGTTGATTCGGCGGAAACTGCGACATGTCCATAAGATCGCTGTCGATGGAGCTTCAAGATGAATTTCGATGTGAAGCGGGGGCGAATGCGACTGATGCGCCCGTCGTTAAATGACTTATAAAGCCACAAGATACGTGATGATGTTGAAGCAAAGTTTGACAGAACCGGTCTTCCTGGAGTTGCTGTCACTTGATGCTTGACAACCCCCCGGTAAGGCTCAAGACGTCCCCCGGCACTCGGGCTTAGCTATTGTAGCAATGGCACGCATCCCCATCAATGCCCGCGGATTAATGGTAGCTGAGGCCGTTGGCTTTGCAGTCTGTGACAGTTAGCGTGGTGCGGCTGAACGTGTTCATTTCCATCGTCAGTGGCTGTTCACCGATGACGTTTCAAAAAGCTGTTTTGTTTCTCAAATAAATAGCATGTAAATTCCTAGATAAATTTACAGCTTCTAAAGGGATAGCTCAAGGTTGATTACTTGGGCAAAAAGTACCATGGCTATGAGGCTAAAAGTCAAACCAGATGCCATCTTCTGATCAAAATGGTGAAACGCTCGCATTCATCGCGAAGCAGGGCACAGCTTCGAATTCGACTGCCTAGCGCCACTTTTTACAGCGGTTAGTATGGCTCAACCTGGTTCAACCACGGCTCCCCTTGATGCAACTTAATCGGTAGCTGAACTGCTTCACTTGCCAATGATTGGACTTGGACTGGGACTGGTGCGCTCAGCTTTCCGCATTCGTCTCCCAATGGTCGTATTTTCGCGACCTGATGGAGAGCAACACCAATTCCATGCCGTAAAACACCGTACAGCTGAATCAAAAATTTCTCCCGATGTGATGCCAAAGCCCTTAGTCAGAATGCGCTTCGACTAAGACCCTGTCGACTGAACTGGCCCAGATCTGAATCCGATTGTATTTTCTATTTCGCTTACTGGATCCGTACATTTCTCTGTGCACCCTGGTGATGCCACGTTGAAGGTCGATGAGCATGGCTGGGTACCAAGCACAACGCTGGGCAATGCTAGCGCATCGTTGGCAAGGCCATGGCCACGGCCACATAATACCTTGGAATCGTTGGCATTGACATGCCAGTCTTGAAATCCTCGACAACCCAGGTTTTGACGACTATTGCATCGACAATGTACCAAGTCTGCCACCAGAACGCTACCGAATGGGCTCGGTGATACCGCTGCACCGTATTCAGTAGCTGCATTTGGGACCAGTTGAGTGGTTTCTGGATCGTTCCGTTGTATTCCCTACACCTTGTTGGTACTATTGACGTGTTTAACGTCACCTGTGGCGTCCTGTGTGCCGCCCAGTTCGTGTTGGCCATCATGACAACCCTGGAGCTGTTGGCACACTGTTGGAGCACCGCTCACCGTATAGACTATGGCACATCAACGCAACAATATCTAACGTGTATATCCATGTCATTTATGCTATGGAACAAGCTATACTGGCCGAGAAACGTATGTTTTTAACAACTCAAAGTATTGGTCAAGCTGGGGCACTGCGGAGGCTCAGAACGCAGTGACGTCGTGTCTCAATGACGCGAAGAGAGGCCCATCACCAGGTGGGCTCTGGTACATCTTGTGACTGGCGACACAAACTAGAATATAGCATACAGCAGAGGCAGTAGACCCAAAACACACCTGTGGTGCAACTTGAACAGACCACTGACTACGTCACCCAGGAAGCAGTTCTATTTTTCCGTCCACAACACAAGCTGAAAGCGTTTGCCAAGTGCAAATTTGGTAATAAATCATCAAACCATCATTGACAAGAAACAAGTCCCCGTGCAATCATATCCATAGAACAACTTTCCCTTTCAGAGGAATGAGGGGTTACGTGGCCCGACTGCCAAGAGCAAATCGCAATTCCGGCTCGAAGCTCAATCGGCTACCTCTTGCCGAGTGCCAAGACTGAAGAGAATGATAGCTGCCGGATAAATAAGAGGAAATGAAGACAATAATAATGATATAACAACAACACAGCATTAAGTCAACTCTGTAGCAACGGCCAGCGCTAGCGGCAGACCTCCTCGCCGCGAAGAGATCTTGGCTCAGGACAATCTGTATGGAGTGTTCATTTTCAATTTATTGGGCAACACAACCTTCCACGCAGTTACTAATAACTGCCGCTTGCGTGATGGGCACCAAGAGGTAATGAAGCCCATTTTCCCACTCTAGGGGGATTCGTAATCGTGCAATTTGGTGGCAGGAACAAGCTTCGCGCCGGAAAAAGCAAAAGACCGGGATGTTTGTGTGAGGACCAGGGCAAACGATCAATCAGACGCTGCGATCGCGTCCTAACGATGAGCTAGGAGCGGGAGTAATTTCGCTTGTGGTGTCACGGTGAAACGGGAGACTAGGTTCATTTCGACCTCTGTGGAGCTTCAACCGGCTAATCGGGACTGCCAGAAGAGCCTTTAAGTCGAGGATCTTCAGAGGTCAATTTCATTCCAGTCAATGTGAAGGGTACGCTGTCTTTCCAGTTGACTCGGAAAATAACAAAGGGCGGGAAGATGTCTCAACAAACAATAGGGTCAGCGGAGCATGGTAGCATGGTATAGGCGCTAGTGAGTTCCTGTGGATGGATGTGGCAGCATAATTGCAATAGGCCAACCTGGAATCGCAGTGCGCCTTGGGTTGTGTGCACAGCCGAAAGTTAGCTCATTGGCAACTTCATAATAGAAAATCACTGACAGTTTCATGGAACAGTCTGACGCGACATGTCGCCAATCATGTAAGCAGCACTGCTGCTGCCAACTCGGTGCACTTCCAAGATACTCAGACTCGGCTGTTGATTGTGTTATTGCTCAAGACGAGAGAAACATATTTAGCTTGACAGTGATGTGTTAGCATTGTCCCCCATGGTGAGTGATACAAGACTGGACGAAAGACAGCAATGCGTCTCTGCAGATTGGGATCGCATGAATCCAATTAGACGTCTCTCCCTTGACTAATAGCGCAAGGCTCATGGCCATCCTGGTCTATGCATGTGGATAATATTCAATTGTCGCAAAACTATAATTCCTCAATGTGTGTGGCCCTGGGGTTGCTCACTTGGTTCTGTGGGAATAAAGCATAACGCCCCTTTTGTGGGATACCGAAGAGACTATGGCCAACTTTAATTGTAGACCGAGGTATTTTTTTGGGTTGATGTTTGTGAGGAGGCGACGTATGCAAGAACAAGCATGTTCGTTCAGGTACGAGTCAATCAGGCTACACTTAGGATGCGTTAGTACGAAGCCTAGTTTGGGAGCCACCACCATCCTGTCCCCAAAAGCCTCATACTGAACGGATCCCATAATGTAGTGCAGTCTACATGACGAAAGAATCTAATTATAATTTCATGGTTCTCGAACGGCCGCGAAGCCCATTCCAATGCAGTCAATTGAGCCTTCGTATTTGTCAATCCCTGTACCTGCATCTCGACCAGGAACAGTACGAAAATTCGAACTCGCATTGCACAGTGCTTCCTGTCAGGACAAGGGCCTGGTGGACAGGCCCTAAGGAGGTGCATGTCATGGTGTTTCAATGGTGGCCCTGGAAGGGTTGATTGCGACATCCATTGGACGATATCTGGGCACTAGCGTCTGGGAGGCGGGCCCCCTGTGCATCCTTACCCACGTTTGCCCTCGGAGGAGGCCAGTTTTTGACTCCTGTACCTGAGCCATCTGCCCAATCAGGACCTGTTTTTTGCGCCGTCTACCCACCCACGGTACACTGGTTCCTGGTTCCTGGCCGCCGGCCGAGCTATCCAGAACCCTTGCGTTGGGTACTTGATGGCCTTTTGATCGGTGCGAGAGGATTTCTGTCAATCGATTGCGTACGTAACCATCCCTCCTGTCTTTGTCTGTACAGAAGTAAAGGCCCGTGTGGGCTCCCTGTCCACTGAGGCTTCTGGGTCGCCCAGACGGTCTGGACGCTGGCCTGTGGACCATGAGGCGATACGCCGTCTCTGTGAGATGTTGTGTTTGCGGGTCATTCACAGCCAGCCAAGTGGTGACAGGAACGTACGAGCCACGATGCCAAGTAAGATATGGCATGCTGAGAAGAGCGAACGAGAATGCAATGTATTTTTCCCGTGCGTGTTTGAGTACATGGCCACAGACTATTATCGCAACTGTAATACCAATTGATGACTACATGTAGTGTGCCTGCATGAAACTGGTGGAAGCGCCCGTGAAAAATCAAGACGACAAACGGACCGGGGGGAGGAGTCGTGTCCCCTGTAAAGGAAGAAATACCTTTAGTACATGGTAAGCCGCTAGCCGGTACTTGTCATCCTGCAAACCAATCCGGCGGTATCTTGCGCTATAATGGTGCCATTGTGCACTGTTCCTGCACTGCTAGTGCCTGTGCTCACGCAGCTGCGCGCATGTACCTGTCCATGTACCTCTCTGTGGACAGCTGCGCGCGGGTGGTGTGAGCCGGTGCCCACCACTCCGATCAGCGTTTCGTTGCCGCCCACACACCCCAGAGACGCTACAGTGGCCAGGCACAGGCACAGGCCCGCCCTCACCCACATGGTCTCTCACAGCACACACTATTATTTCCCTCTCCTCCCTCCTCTTCATCTTGTTCCTTTTCTTTTCTTCTTTTCTCCTTCACTTGTTCCACGTTTTGTTTCTCATCAACACCCCTTTCCACCCCGTTGTCTTTCCTTTCTAAAGGTCGCCAGTTTCGACCAATACAAAGCTAACAGCTACGCTGTCAGCTTGTCCTTTCCTTTGCGTCTTTGACAGACTGCTCACCAAATCTTCGTCGGCCGTGCCGGATCATTTGCAAACTTTTTGTCCAGTGTAAACCGGATAAACAATCACATTCCTTTCGATTCAGCATCAAGTCTTGGAGATTTCGCACGATCCTTTGGGTGGAACCACGATCAAGACGATAAACGTCCACTACAACACTAGATCATCTCTGCACTTACACAGTTCAATCATCAACCGCTCACGACAACATGCACGCTAAAACTGCTGCCGCCCTCGTGGCCATTGCTGGCCAGGCCCAGGCTTTCAACTCTCACCGCCATCTTCATCAAGTTGACCGCCGTGATGTTGACATCAAATGGGAGGTCGTCTGGAAGACCGTCTACGTTACCGAAGGAGAGCAGGCCCCTCCCGCCGAGACTCATTTCGTCGCCAACAAGGCCCCAGTAGTCCACTCCACTACTGCCATTGTTGTGCCTTCGTCCTCTGCGCCTCCCCCTCCCCCTCCTGCGCCTACCACCACTCAGACTCCCACCAGCCAGGCTGCCCCCCCTCCTCCACCACCCCAGACCACTTTGGCTACTCAGGTCAAGCCTCTTCCCGTCTCCATCAGTCTGCCCATCATCGGTGGCCAACCTTCTTCGACTCCCGAACCCACTGGCACCGATGGTGGTAATGGTGGAAGTGGTGGTTACACTGGCTCTAAGCGTGGTATTGCTTACAACGATGGCATCCTGGCTGACCTTCTTGGTGGATCTTGCGGAGATAAATGCAGTTGGGCTTACAACTGGAATTCCAACCCTAACGGTCTTAGCTCCAAGCTCAACTACATTCCCATGCTCTGGGGTGATATTCCCGTGCACACCACCAACTGGCACTCCGATGCCCAGAAGGCTATCAACAATGGCGCCAAGGCCATTTTCAGCTTCAACGAACCCGACAACGCCGGCCAAGCCAACATGTCTCCTCAAGCTGCCGCTACTGCACATGCTAAGTACATGAACCAGTACGCTGGTAAGGTTCTGATTGGTGCTCCTTCCATCACCAACAGCGGCAACCCCGGTGAGGGTATCTCTTGGTTGAAGAGCTTCATGAGCGCTTGCAACGGCAACTGCCAAGTCGACTTCTGCAACGTTCACTGGTACTCCGAGTCTCAGTATGCCGACACTCTGTTCAGCCACCTCAAGGACGCCCACGATGCCTGCCAGGGCAAGCCTATCTGGCTCACTGAGTTTGCTCCTCTTGATAAGCAGAACGCCAACAGCTTCCTCAAGGAGGTCATTCCCAAGCTTGAGAGTCTCGACTACCTCCACGGTTATTCCTACTTCATGGCCGCCACCGGTGACCTGCTGAGCTCCAACAGCCTCCTCAGCGCCGTCGGCAACATCTACGCCTCATTGTAAGGCGTTCTTTCTACCAACTTGTAGACTACTGTCTGCTATACACACTCGTTTTTCCATTTATAAACATTTTTTACTTCTTGTACACTCGCTAGGGGATACCCACACACTTTTTCTTCTTTCTTTTTCACAGCTTTCGGTATAAAAGGATGGTTACGGAACACAGATGATTGTTTTTTTTTTTGGGATTTGCTAGGGCATTTATGCAGGTGCTGAGAGTTCAGTCGATGAACTCTCCTTCATTGGACGGCGCCTGAAATACAAAAGAAAATGCTTTTTTTTTTCCTCTTCTACCTTTCTCACTGTATATATACTTTGGTCTAGACTTTTTCCCGCCTCTTCTCTTGGCAAAGGGATATGCCTACATGGCTGCGAAAGATGCAAACTATTTCAATTGGATCTTATAGGCTTTAGCTACCCCAGCAGCAAAATTTTAAATGAGATTTGGCGTCCTATGCATTACTCGGTAACTAAAACTGCGGCACTGTGAACCTACTTGTCTAGCAATCCAAGAACTGCCGACACTTTTCATGGCCTCCGTTCGCTTTCTTAGGATTTTGCTCGCCCATCAGAATAATCGCGGCAGACATGTGGACTCGTAGGAAATGACGCTGTTCCTACCGCGACCGTTGTTTTTGGCCCAAAAATAGCCTCTGGCCAAACCGACGCACCACTTGCTCGGTGGTTACTTACGCCAATTGACTTCGCCTCTACATCGTCTGTGGATGTATCAACTGATCGTTCAAGCCTCTGTATATCATTGTCGGATGCCAACACACTTTCTCGTCTAATTGTGGTGGTCACAATTACTGCTCGGGAGTCATTCGCGTCGTATTTGATGGAATGGTCAGTCGAATCATCCCGACCGACCACGTCGCTGCGGGAACCAGACCGGCTTGGGTTCAGGAAAAAGTCCCCTGGGGTTACTGGGGCTGAATGGTAAGTCTGCCTCAGAGGAAAGCTATGAATGGCTGACACTCCGCTATCTCGGTTATGGTCTGGTGGAACGACTCTACCAGCTCTGCCAGCTCCGCCAGATGAAGTTGCGCTGGAGGTCCCTACGTTGTCCTTGGAAGTAACCCACTGGATCACCAGCGCGGAGAAGAGAACTTGACCACATGTCAGTTCGTGTGCTTAGAAATGCAAAAGTAGCAAAGAACCCACTGTCGCAGTTACAGCACATGAGGCAAACCCATCCTGGTTCTCCGTCCAGAGCCATCAACACTGAGAGGTTTCTGTAAAGTTAGTTCGATGTCTCGAATTCGCATAAAGGCTATTTTTACATAATGCTGCTCAGTAATGTGCAGAGCGCTCCAACAAATGTTCTAAATGCCACAGTCCGCAGCCGGATGTTGGCTTGAGTTCGTGGCATGTTCTTGAAAGAGTAGAGATCTGTCGCTGCTGTCAGTACCTAACAATGCGAGGTATGTGTGGATTTGTGTATACTTCTTAATGGGATTAGAAACATAATAGTAAGATAGACGTTCACCACAGCATCGAAAGATATCAGGGGAATCATTGCGATGCTTTTCATGCCGATAATGCACTGGCCATTCTCCATCCTCGTGATGCGACTAGAATGGTTAGCTGCGAGCGAGAAAGGCTTCGATCGAAATCATACAAGATGAAATTGAGGATCACAACGACAATATAAACTCCAAGCATTCCAAAAGAATTAAAGATATATAGCTTGGATTGTAGCCGGCGCTTTGGCGTCCCTCGTATTATGTGCTGTGACTTTGTAAGCGATGAACGCTGAATAGGGGTGGTTGGCATACTGCTTTTTCAACCAAGAAAAGGTAAATGAACTAGACGCCTATTAGATTGATGATTGTAAAACCATGTTCCATTCACCCACAATCTAGAAGTTCCGTCAGCGTCATAGGCCGGTGCCGTAGCGACATGCTGCTGACCTTAGTAGAGACATAACAGACGAGGCAGAGGAGAATTGCTCCCCTACAAACAGACAAAGCCGAGTTGACTCCAAAGGTATGCTGTAGAATGGTCGTGGCAAAGACAAATAGATAGGAATCGGTATAGATAGCAAATACCACTTTCATGGCCATGTTAGCGGACGAGCTACGCGAGAGTCGTATATTGTCAACCTACGCCACACTACGAGCGGCAGCCGCTTCCATACTTTGATAGCCAGAGCCCTCTGCGCTTAAATCTCGTATTAGAACTTTGTACATCAAGCCAAAATGACTACTTCTACCTACTGAGGAAGTTGGACAGAACGGTTGTGGCCGCGAGCGACAAAGCCACGCTCACAGCTTTGCCGGGTAGGGGCACAGGTACGTCGCGAGACTCCAGTGGCAAGACGGCCATGTGAGGCGGACAAGTGAAGCCAATAGAAGATACACAGATAGGAGAGATAGACGATAATAGTGCTGATGGCAAGACAGCTAGGCAAAAAGCGGCGGGAGATTGCGCAGGATAGCCCAGGCTATTTTGCTCCAAAGGCATGTATTTGGACGCAATTAACCGTGATTTTTGTAGGCTGTCAAGAAACTAGATTAGTGAAACGGATCCAAAGCGTTGTGGACATTTGTATTGTGCCAACGGGTGTGAGGCAAGTTGATCTTAGGCGATGCGATATGGTGCGGTTTCTGAGGGGTACTGTGGCAGAAATTGAATGCGATGGCAGTATTGCAACGAAGTAGATAGGAACGGAGTAGAGTCAGTCAGAGGAAAGGCGAGGTCGAGGCCAAGCAGCGAATGAGGTCGAAGTGTAAAAACGACAAGTAGGGAAAAGGAAACCACGAGTGTGGGCGAGTTGGACGGACACCTGCTTCTTTACATATCCTCTCGTCTCCGCCACAAAACTTCATCGACTCCTTGGAGATGGCAAAGCGAAGAAAGCCTGGAACGTCTAACTACAATGGCAGCTGCTAAGCCTACACGAAGTCTGCACTGAAGTAAATGAACGCATCCAATAAACCACAAGCCATAATTGGCTGCGGTGCAACCCACCATCACGGGCCCCCAGCCACGGGTGTAGCTATTTCACCGCAGCCTCACCAGCGAATTAGTGATCTGTACTGGGCTTGAGTGGCTGAAATGGGCGAACCAGTTGGATGGAGTTAGGCGAAGAGTAGATTGGAGATGGATGTATGTAGCCGTGTCGACCTCAGGTAGCGTCACACCTTGCTGGGAAGTCTTCGGCGTTGGTGCTTGGATATGTCGTGCTTCGAGAGTGCTGCCAGTGCATTCGCTATTTATAAAACAGGCCTTAGCTAGTCAATGATGGTGGTGCAAGTGCCTTAATTCGTATTGTATTCATAATCGTCCTACTTTGCTTCATTCAACTTGGAGCCACTATCAGTCTAATCGAACCAAATAACGCCGTATAATGCAATCAAAATGCCTCCTCATATCCATACATAAAAATGTCTCCAACGCCGGTTTATTGCCACAGGAGCCCTTCACATTGCAAATCTGTTGCTGATTACTTTCGGATAATTGTACAGCAAGACATAGAGTGTAGCAGTCATTATTCATGGTCTGCTGGGGCAGATGACTGCGCTCTTGTTCGGATGCGGAACTTCTCTTTTAGTTTCGCGGCGAGTGACGCATTGCGACGACCTTCATCTTCGCCGTCGTCATTGCCAGCCTCGTTCGAGTCCATTGTAGCTCTCATTTCTCTCAGCGCTGCAAGGCGTTCCTCTCTGGAAGCCATCCTCAGCCTGTTGGTATCGAAGAAATGAGATAGCCGCTGAGTGCCAGTTCTGTTTATCCTTGAATCTCCAAGATCCAAGTTCAGTGGTGGGGGTAAAGCGTCGCTGATCTCCGAGGTTGAGGCTGAAGCTCTTCTATCATCTGTCTTCTTCTTGTCGGGTTGTAGATCGAGTCGGCTGAATGTAGTTATTAGCAAGTTGCCAAAAGGAACCCTTGAGTGTCAGAATTAGCTTACCATAGAGGGCATGTGCCAGATACATTTATCAACCACGGATCAACGCAGCCAGGATGGAACTGATGGCTGCAAGGCAACACTCGGACATCCTCTCCAACTCGGAAATCCTCAGTACAAATTGAACATCCAACACTGTTATCTTCGACCCCAGTATCTCCCGACACGGGACCGACAGTGGAAGAGCGCTTATTCGAAGTAGTGACCTCTTCGCCAGTAGCGCCGGTAACAACAACAGCTTGAGATGAGCTCGCATGGGAATTCCGTCTGTCTGAGGCATTTGCCTCTTGAGGAACGGTTGAGGCTGAATCGAGTTCCACTTCAGGATCGGGCTTTGTTGGTTCTTGATTGCCAAACTTGACGATGGGAATCGTGTCTAAAACAGCTCGAGCAATACCCTTAGCGCGGCTCTGTCGAGGTCGACCACCAAAGGCACCACGAGGGCCGTATCTTTCTGGATGTCGATGGGCTCGGACTGTGCCGGTAACAATAATGATGAGGAAGAGAAGCGTAATGAGGCCAGTAATACTATACAACACGCTCATAGCGACTGCGGAATTACCAGAAGATCCGCTCTTCTTGGAGGAGCTACCTGACCCGCCCGTGCCAGTAATTACAGCGGGCAAGTTCCCATCGGGTGCCGTTAGGTACTTTGCAACCTGAGCCGCATCGCCAGAGTCAGCCATGGACAAAATGCTACTATAATCGCTAGGTCCATCGTTGTAGAATGAACACCAATTCATTGATGTGGAATATAGAACGATGGCGGACAAGTCAGCGTTCATGAGGGTATTGAGCATTTTGTCCGGTGATATGAAGGAATCTTTGTCGTTGTTGTCGCACGAGAGGTAAGCGATGTAACTACGCCCTCTAACATCGTTATAATTGCCAGTATCAATCGCAACCATGCTACCGGACACAGTGATGGACTATTATAGGTTAGTACAAGACTTCCTATGCAGCGCCTTGAAGTACAAGTGTCCATCGTGATCACTTCAGGCGTATGCATACCTTGAGCGTATTCGACGACTGATTCAGGCCGATATGTGTCGTTGACGGCACAACAGCAAATTGTGCCGACGGCTTGGACGAATGAAGCGTGAGCTGCAACTGCATGGTAGATGCGGCAGCCCATTCTGGCGGATCGGTCACGGCCGATGTTGTAGCACCAGCATCATCCGCCACGGCAGCAGCCGCAGCATAGAAGAGGGCCAGGCCAAGCTTGAACAGCATGGCGAGCAAGTCTGTGCTCGATATCGAATTGAATCGAGAGCCTCTGTGGGTGGCGAGGGTTTTATTTAAGGGCGTTGGGGAACTGGCGGAGCATCGAGGATAGATTCGGATGGGATGGAAGCATCGGCCGGAGCTCGTATCTTGCCCGTAGCTGGCGGGTAAATTGAATCGGCGCAGTGGTCGTCGTCGTCGTATTCACCGTCGCTTTGTACCTGGAGTTGTGCGAGGGGAAATATCGCTAGATCAATTATTCGACTCAATTATTCGACTCATCAGGAAGACAACGGCGTTGGATCGAGGATGGCGAGTCTGAAAGATGGGGAGGACGGAGAGAGGGGAGATTTGCCACACGTAGTATAGTTGTAGGACTGGGCCGACCACCGATCTCTGAGCAAAGTGGCGCTGTCTCCTCCCTTGTCGAGCTGTCAAGACAGGAAGCCAGCGTAGTAGTGAATTAATTAGACCAGAGCCGGAAAAAGCCAACCAGTCCATTCGTGCTACCAAGTCTGGGTTAATTGACGGAGTCGTCCTTGGTTCCTGTTGCCCATTAAACAGAGACCGAAGTAGAGTCTTAGCGCCTGTTCCCAACCATTGTGGTGGTGGGCAACACTCGATGTTACCGTGCACTTTCCATCAGCCGATTCTGTGCCAATTGCTGTCAATCGATGCTGCGCCTTGTGGAATGTATTTATTTTTACAACCCCCCCGCACCCGGTAATATTCACCTATCCCGTCATAATTACAACCTTTTCTTAATCTGTTTTGTGACCTCAAAGAGTACCATCACCTCGTATGAATTGTCGTGTCGCTGGCGTGATAATGGGCTTGGCGGCGGCCGTTCAAGACTTTGCCAACCAGCAGCCTGGCATTGGCATTCTAGCATTATTATCTTGGCTACCGTCGGTGAATCACTCCACACTCAGTGATAAGTGAAACCAGACGAAAATGTCGATGAAGAATATGAAAGTAGTCCCTAAGCACCAATATAATCTCGGAGAATAGGCATGCATCTAGAAGAAGGGAGCAGTTTGGCTTTTGTAAACCGGATTCCAGTAGTAGGCAGTGTCATCCCTCTCGTCCCATCTAGTGAAGCGAACACCCTTCATGTACAAGTCTATGGCCAAAAAGGCCCCCAGGAATTCAACCTCACTGTATCCTGCTTCCCGACGAATGACCACTTTCTCGTGTTCAAGAAGGCAGTTGACAGCCCCTTGTCGGCCTGCCCTGTTCAAGCGCGCCACCACTTCTCGACAGATAGCTGATGCCTCCTCGGCTGTCATACAAATCAAGTTGATAGTAGACTTGCTTCTGAGCCTGTCACGGAGATGTTTGTTGAAAGCTTCAGATCCGGATGACATCGTATATAGTAGTCCAGAGAGCAGCCAGTGGTTATGGTTGAGTGCTTGGGAACCTGGCTTGATGTGTAGTCTTGATAAGAGAAGTAACTGGATTACAGTTTGAGTGGATTGAACTAGCCGAAAGATCTTGACTAGGACTCTATGTTGAGATATATTCACATTCACGGGGTAATTGTATATCAAGGTAGGCAGGTCACACAGAGCAGAGTGCGTGTGGTTCTGGCAAATCAGAGCTCAACATTTCACGCCGAGTTGAGAATAAGCTCTCACGAGAACTAGGAATAGATGCCGGCAAGGAATGAGGGTGCATCTGTATGATCAAAAATCCCAGAGGAATGAGTAACCGCTGAGGATGTCACCGGCCTAGCAATACAAGCACTGTTGCACAAGAAATATTTCAACGCGATGATGTCGAATCAAAACAGTTGGCGCGAAAGGATTGGAAAGACAAGCCTATTTTTATCAGCGTTAATGCTCCTGTGACTAAATCTCCTCCATGTCCTCGAGGTCATTTATGGACGGGTAGTCGCCAACCTCTATCCTCTCAGGTCGCGAGAAGACGCCATGTTTCATCGATGACTCTTCGCCCCAATATCTCTTGCCAGCAATGCTTCCGTCATTCTTGCCAACAGGCTCATCCAGGTGTACACCAACCCAAGCGCCAGCTCCGTTGGGAATCTCTGGAATCTCACCGACGTACTTGACAACGCCACGGCGGGTATCATCACCACCAACGCGACAGCGTTTGCCAACCTCAATGCCACGTTGGCGAACCTCGTCATGAGTAGCAGTTACCCTCGCACGCTCATGGTCTGGGGCGTTGGGGTCGAAGCGGCCCAGCCTTTGAGCCTTCTTCCAGGCCAACACGGAGTCTGCCTTCTTTTCGTATTCACTCTCAGGCATAACATACTTGTCTACATCCGAAGTGTCTGTGTAGTTAGGACGAGCTCCAGGAGGGCGGGTATCTCCGACCTATGCATCATGAACGTTAGCCAGACTGCTGCCTCATATGTAGTGCAAAACACAATAGCATTGATATGATGGCGGTTCTTACATGTAGCTCTCCATAAGGAGTCAGATTGAAACCGGCAAGCTGCGTGGTTTCTTCGTCGGCAGCTTCGAGGGGCACGCCTGGCGAAGCCGTGGTTGCCTTGAGACTGAGACGCTGACACCCAGGTGGAATTCCAGTGATGGGCTCGAGCTTCGTCTTGAGTTGACTAATGGTCCATGCTGGAGTGATACGACGTTCAGAGGAAGCGTTTTCTGAAACAACGTACAACGAGACGTCAGGCAGAGTCGCCATGCTATTTCCCTTGGCCTTGCGTAGGCAGCGTTCGAGAGACAGATATAAGCGAGAGCGTCCAACGGAGAAT
Source organism: Simplicillium aogashimaense (assembly GCA_028455935.1). NCBI lineage: Eukaryota > Fungi > Ascomycota > Sordariomycetes > Hypocreales > Cordycipitaceae > Simplicillium > Simplicillium aogashimaense. The sequence goes on along the minus strand of CM052010.1, from coordinate 1,080,427 downwards.
TCTGATTGGAGGCGAAATTTAAGAAGTGTTTCACCGGCAGATATCGGCCCTTTGATCGGATCGTAAAGAACCAACTGTCTGAGGCTTGCAACACGCTAGGGGAGGGCGTTTCCAGTAGTTTGGTTCCGGGTGATCCAAGCAGGTCTGCGAGTCTCAAGTAACGCAGAAATGTAAATCAGGGGCAAATTAACAGCCTCGCTAGCACGCCGGAGATGCAGCTTGATGCAGATGCGGTTGGTTCCCGAATCGAGTTGAGAGGGGGACAAACAGAGATGTGGTTCACGTCAGGGACCCTTTGGTTCACAAGCGAGAAACCCCTCTATCCATCACGGCATGCCATCCCAGCCCACGTCGAATTAAAGCGGGGGTTTAATTAGGCACAACAGTTTAATAATTCAGTCCCAACTGAGCACCAGGCAATTACAGCGCGAAGCTAGGCCAGAGCTGGCAAACAGCAAATATTCAAAGACAATTGCCTATATTAGGGTCCGTGATTTCGATGATTGACTTACATTGCCTAGTAAGAGAGGCAACGCAGTGGTCGCATTACGCAATGGTCGGCTAATACCTTGTCCTTTTAATACGGGGGTGTGTAAGTCCTAGACAGAAAACACGGACACAAATTTTGATACAAACATAGTTGCAATTACTAAGTTATAGTTATTTTCTAATTTTAATTTCGTCGCCAATTTCATGTGTCTTCTGCCAGTGCTCTTTGTCAAGTCAAGTCAAGTCAAGTCAAGTCAAGTCAAGTCAAGTCAAGTCAAGTCAAGTCAAGTCAAGTCAAGTCAAGTCAAGTCAAGTCAATCCAAATCAAATCAAATCAAATCAAATCAAATCGACTCAACCTCTCATCTGCAAATACTCATGTAGTTGTCATAAAAGTGCCCTCTTTACAACACAGCTTTGGCTGACTGTATGACTTGGTGCTTAAAACAATCGTATTACTGTAGTCTTGACGTCTTTGACAGTCACATGTGAAGATCACGAAATCTTTGTTTCGGAAATTTAATGTCTTTGTCTCATGACCCCAGAAACCTTTTTGATTGATACCGGTGTCTTTCGGTAAGTTCGGGTGGTGGACGCGCCAGACATGATCAAACAAGCAGGTCTAGCAATGTATGCTAAAATTACTAAAACGAGACGGCTCTTCCGAAGAAGGGCAAATTACCTCGTATACCATCTCCAAATCTGCTCTGGTGGCTTGAACAACATTGTCCATTGTTGGCTAAATTTTAAGGTCTCATCCAGCATTTCCAAGGCAGCAGTTATCATCGCAATCAGCGACGCCAGTCTGTTCACGACTGAGACAGACATGGGATCATGGCGCATATCTTTCTCAAAACAGAGAGGTATGCTTGGGTCGGATTTCGGGCCGTGGGGGAGTGAGTCAGTCGCATTTAGAATACTGTACTGCGCCTATTAACAAGTGCTTGTCGAGGGCGACACCTTCATACTACGGTCCCAATACCGCAGCGGAAAGTTTCCATGGTGGCCAGCGTGAGCCATTCATCATCCATCATGGCATTGAGACAAACAGCCTAATAAGGACAGAGGTAGGCGGAGGCTACAGCTGCCAGACCCTCCCGGCCTCCCAAACACCCCTGCCTTATCAACCAATCTTTGCTTTTTCGGGACTGTCCAGCATCATCTATCCAACGTACGACTGAGACAAGTTCTCTCAGAATGCGCAAAGGTGAGACAGGACGAAGACTCTTTCCGGAAGAACTGTAGGGATCCAGGAAATCACCTCACCGCCACAGGCAATGCTCTTTGACCGGTTTTTACTTGCGCTTTTCTTTGGGTCGGTCAATGCCATCATTGACTCTCGGCCAGGGCACCAATGCTCGAAAACGGTAGTGACATGGTTTTGCATACGGTAGATCAACTCAGGTTGTTATCCGTCCAACATAGGGTTTCTGTGACGCGTCGGAATTCGCGGGATCTATGTTGTGCATCCAGGCTGGCTGAAGATGCTTGCTGGCTTGCATGGAGTGCGTTCAGGTTAACAGGGGAGGGGTCCTTTGCGCCACGCTTTGCGCCGAAATGGATTGACAGACAGGCTTGCTTGACAAGGGCAGAGTTTTTGAGCCATGATTTAACATTTGTTGCCTGTGCGTATGCGGTGCTGACCCCTCCTTGTATGTACGGAATATAGCACAAGACATGGAGGCGGGCAGGTTGATGATCACCCCAGCTAAAGGATACGTACAGCCGGCCACGATACGCATAGCCGGTGGCCGGCTGTGCTGTATAAACGAAACTTCCAAGGTGAGCGGGCAGCTTACAGGGGGTGGCACGGTACATGTGGGGAGCTCCCCTAACTGCAGCTGCTGGACGGCTGCACCGCAGGTACTGTGTTCGGTAGGGCACTTCGGTGCAAGCGCTGCGACATGCAGCTTTGGGCGGGGTGTGTGCTTAAAGCCACCGCACCTGTTGGCGTAGAGTAGCACGCTTCCTGCACAACAGACACTCACTCATACACCCACCCACCCACCCACCTTTCATTGAATCCAAACACCTAGCAAAGAGACAAACCAATCTCCACGTCGTTCAGGAAAATTATAATCCAGGAATCGATGCAGTTGTCTTTTCAACAGCTACGTCAACAACTACATCTACGCCGCAATATCATCATCCTGCGACAGCACTGCCATTCGCCGTGATAGGCGGGAAATACAAGGCTCTGCCTGCTACAAACGGATCCTCTCGACTACCACAAGGTTGGGTTGCAGTCGGTGTCCAGTGGCTTGAAACAAGGCCCTTCAGCCAAATGCCACCAGTTGCAGCGATGCATTCGCCACAGTCCTGGTCTGCCTTCTCCATGGACCATGACCGATGAACGACTAATGTGCTAATTGTGCTTTTGACATAAACCGATAATCTCAAGAGGTTGAGACGCAAAATCTAGCTATTTGCCAACCGTTACTAAATAGCACAAGATGTCTCTCGGATCATTTGGCACCCCAGTCTTGTCTTTCGAATTTCGGGCAGCAACAGATGCACATCGGTGCGTTGGTGGTTACAGGGTCCTTTCTCGAGCAACACGACAGCTGTCACAGCCCAAGAGAAATGTATTACTCTGTGTGTCTCCTCTTCAATGGCGTTTTGGAGGCGGGCGGCGGTTGGTGCCTTGACAACGGATGCTTCTCCCGCACAGCGCGTCATCTGTAAACGGGTGGTGACAGTCGTCTTGTTGCTGTCACATATGCTGTGCAGTAAATACATCAACCTGATAAATTCAACCATTTACTGTAGATAAAGAAACAACAACGACAACTCCTACCCCGTCTTGGAACAGCCGAGAGACGACAGACCGCCAAATGTAGTGGTTGCTGTTTTGTGGCATGGACCAACGCATCACTATAAGCCGCCCAAGCGTTCGACGTGGTTTGCGTCTCTTGAACCTGAACTGTATGATCAACTCGATCAGTGGTTCATGCCAGAGACAAGGCGTTACGACCCTAGTCTGGGCTTGGGCTTTGGAAACCCCCCTTTGCCACCCACTTTGGCACCAATCACCACACCACCTGGACACCAGCCACTAAAGGCTTGCCCTTTCGCCGAAGCAGCCTGCCACGACGAACCCAAGTTCCACTGAAACAGCCTGTACAGTTGACCGCTTGTTCGCCACAAGATATGGTCTTTGTCGTGTTATGGAAGAATCAGCGACAGGCACGGGAACTATATGTCAATTGGGACATGACACGCAATTATGATGGCTACACCAATGGACCGAACCCAGCGGCTGTGTACGGTGCTTTCTCGGGATCGGTGACTGTGCTCTACTCATCGACCGACTAGGGCATTATTAGCTGACGGCAACTTGTGCCCAAGTTCTCAGTGGCCTCACCGAGAGACAACTCAATTTCCCACGCATGCTACCGAATGCTCCCATCACTGTACCAACTAGCAACTTCATTTGTCACAAGAGCTCAACGCCCATGGGTCAAAGCTGCAATTTTGAATTGATACTCTTGACATGGATGGCCAGCTGTCAACGGGTCATCTATCCGGCATTACAATAAGGATTTTTACAAATAATAATGACTTACATGCCATTACATGCTCGCAAGATTTCAGCGACCCAGTTTCTGTCCATTAGAGTCAAGATCTCGCTCTATCTTTGCTCAGTGGATCACCTAGCGCCAAGTCGGGCAAGGCTCAGAGCCAGCCGTCACAGCCATGATCGCGTGTAGAATAGGCATGTATTACTGCCATCGAAGCAAATCCATCGTGGCTTGCAGTATGTCGACCCACAAACCCAACATGTCGGTCAAGAAAGGTGCGCTGGATGGAATAGATTAAGCTGAGTGTGGCACCTACCCCGAATTCTCAACGTAATGCCGCAACCTCAACAATACCCTCCACGGCGTGAATCTCAGAGCTCATGACGGCTTCCTCAGTGACTGGGGAACAACACAAATCTTAGCAGGAAGGAGTGGAAATCAGGGTGCATGTCGAGACTTTGACAGTCACTGACCCCCCTGACTAACGCAAACGCCTAGCCCTGTCCGTTCCAAAAGCGACCCTTTTCTGCCGTGGGTTACTGCAGTTGTCTTTCGATTGCTTGATTGCTTGACAGACAGGTTGTGTGTACTAAGCTAGCGGGCTGGAAGACCAGAACATTGCAACACGCCGCCTCCCAAAGCCATCCTGCAGATAGTTAATTACTTACCAATTTGTACACACCACACTAAATCCCAGGCAGTAGTGCGTTGCTGCTGCTTTGATGTGGCACTCTGCTACTAAGAGTCCCGCTCCGCTCCATTCATCAAGACGGGGCCTTCATGCTTCAAAAGGAGAGAAGCAACAGCGAACTGCCGCCCCTACAGTGAGGACCCAAGTCGCACGCAGGACGAGTGGTTGGTGCAAGATTAACTTTGGGTTGGTGGCCCATGCCTCACTATGCATTTGGTGGCTTCAAACTTTGGCCCGTTCCAGCACCAATTTGAGCCCAGAAGTCCAGTAGCAGCGACGCCTGCGCCGCCCAAGTTGAGACGGTCGGAAGGGGGTACTCCGAAAAAAATCTGGCAAGGCCGTCATAGAAACAGATGACCTGAACTGAGGCTCCTCCCACTCTGGAGTGACGCCTGAACAAGTAAGTAAGATTTTATTAGTGAAATAAAGAAGAGGCAAGACACGAAGGCCCTTTCTTCGGTCCACGACCCAAGTCAAGCCTTCGCATGATGTTCTACCATTACCACTGCCACACTCAAAAAAGAACACATACACATGCATCTCATCGGCATCTCCATCAAGAAACTCGTTACGTACACACCCTCCTGGACGCGCCATCTCAGTCGCTTCTGCGAGCCAGGGATGAATATTGTTCATGTAAGGCCCTCCTCGTGGTGCCTAATGCTGGCACAGGCATCGGACACACTGGCCGCTATTATGCCCAATCTGCATAGGCAATGTTCCAATTTTTGGCCGGCGCTGCACCGGGCGATAATATCCAATCGCATCGTCAAAAAGCCAGCTCCGGAACATGGCCTGTGAACTGGCCGCAGCAGGTCCCCCATGAAACAAAAGTTCGTTCGTTGCTTAAAATACACAACGGAGAGAAGTGCCTAGGTCACTGACCTGACCTGTGCTGTGCTTCATAATTGTAGAAACATAAGCACTGCCAATGCTCTGTGGGGATGCAGTCTACGTGAGATGTCTTATTCGACGTCGCGCGCTTTGTGTGAGTGTGTGAGTGCGTTTCTATTGTGCGTTGTGGTGTATGCTTCGGTGAGACCTGGCCGGCACATTGAAGCCTTAATTGCCCCTATTCTGCGCTCAACAGCCGCGCGCCGAAAGTACGCATTTGATTTGCTGAATGGCATTTTGGTTTATCTATTTTAGTTTTCTTTCGAAGCGCAACGCATTACTGTTATTTCTCGAGGGGGCTTTGCTTGTGTGCGAATCTGTGCGTGGCTGGAGCACGCACAACAAAGCAAGCCACCTGGCTAACCATGCAAGCAAGTAACTAGGCAGGCAGGCAGGGACTTGAGCCCAGCTGGAGATTGGCGTGGCTGCAGACACCCAGAGCAAATAAGGATTCGACGTTCCTTGTTCCTCAGGTGGTGGATCAACGGCGGCTTTTGTTCTGTCGACTTGCCTGTACGGTAGTAATGGCACACTGACCCGACATCGATCCTACGCACTCCCCTTCCTGGTACGGCAGTGCCCCGGGGTTTGTGCTTTCAATGAAGCTATGTGCTTGTTTTCTACTTTGCGCAGGTTGGATGTACGGTACTGCACTGGGCACGAACAATACGCTTGGCCTTGGCACCCGGTAGTCTTGTCTTCCACTGGAGCAAGATGGCTCACACAGTCTACACTGGGCTGTACAACAATGAGTACGCTAACCAGAACCCTGAGCACATCTTTTTTAGGGCCCGTCTGGCGTTCATAATTTAGTGGCTCGATGAAAGGGGGTGTGCACTGTAAGCGGACGCGGTCCACGTTCCGTCGTTCCGTTTAGCACTTTGTTCTTGTTGTCTCCGCCCACTACTGTAGCCAATGCCCAAAGGCTGTCTTGTCTGTCTTTCTGGTGCCCTGGTCTTATTATTTTAAACTCGCCTATGCAACTTCGTGGTTTGGTTCACCCCAGGCCCATACCTCTGGCTCTTGTCGGGCCCTCCCTGCCTGCCATCTGTTACTTTCTTATTCCTGGCATTTCAGCCCTTTCTGCTTTGGATACCCCTGCCCGGCTTTACTTTGCACCACTTGCCAATTGAAGTAGTGTTCCGGTTCGTGGGTCTGGTGCCAAGGTTCACCGGGGGTTATTAGACATACTTCTCTTTTAAAATCTTACCCATACACCCATGGCACGCTGCGCCGGGGGGGTGTGTGTGTCAGGCTTGTCTTTTCTTTCAACACACGCCATTCAACGTTGCCGTCCATCCATCCCCCATGAAAGCGGAGGTGACGGTTGCTTTTGACGCTTGCATCAACCCTATTACTTTCTTTTGCTTAGCTGTGACCAGATCGAAAAAGGTGGTAGTAGCAAAGGTAGATGAGACTGGGCCTTGGATCCCTGACGAGTCCCTCCTCGCCAGTAGCGTTACCTTGTCATGGTATACTCTAATCAACCACCAGCGACCCTTCATCTCCCGCTCATTGGTGGGATGCACCCCTGGATGGCACCAATCATGCAGCTGTCTCTCTGCCTTCTTTCAATACATCTCCAAAACAAACCTTAGCTTCTTCCTCAAATAGCAAGGCTGTCCCGCTTACCCACTTGGTCATCTTTTACATCAAATCTTCCTTGAAGGGTCTTACTCCCAACCCAGTCTTTGCCTACACACACAGACACACATCACTTCTTTTACCTTTTTCAATTCAACGTTGGTACTCTGCGAAAAGCTTAAGAATTCTTCTTTATTTTGTTTTCCATAGATATCCATTCAGTCATCTACCCTCCTCATCGATATTAGTCGCTTGAGGAAATTCGTACAAGGACTGCACGCGAGTCGACCACCCACACAATCCAACAACACTGTTCTTGTGCCTGTGGCAGATCTCGAATTCGTTATTCGCCACACTGGCAACGCTGAGTTGTTTTGACCATTACAGCAACTTTTCGCCCAAGCCGTCACCCTGGCTCAAGTACAGTCTCAGACCCTGCTCTGCTATCCGCAGGCAGAGTCTCTTCCCCTCTCCGCCAGGCCAAGCCACGCCGACCTACGAACTGGCACCTCCCGGTCCCATATCTCGCCCAACACAGAGAGAAACGCTGGGCACCCTTTCACCGTGGATATTTCATATATCCTGAAGGACCGTGGCTCAAATGAGTCGTCGTTGCCTTCATCTACACAAACTCGACCTGCTTCCGTGTCACTGCATACAGCGGACACATACCACAGCAGGCAAGCGCCTCCATCATCGCATGTAGCACCGCCTGTGCAGCAAAGTCAGATGCCTGCTGCTGTGGAAAACATGTCGCCTGGCAGCTCCATGCGGCCAGCCAAGAAGCAGAGCAAGTGGTCACCAGAAGAAGATGCTCTAATTATTGAACTGCGAGGTGGAGGTATGAAGTGGGAGGATATATCGACTCGACTACCAGGACGAAGCGCTATCAGCTGCAGACTACACTATCAGAACTACCTGGAGAAGAGAATATCCTGGGATGACGAGCGCAAGACGAAGCTGGCATTGGTGTACGAGAGGTAAGAAAGCAGAAACGAGCTTATGAGTGATGCAACTGTGCTTACAAACTATACAGACTCAAACCGCAAATGTGGGCAAAGGTTGCAGAAGAGCTACAAGTCCCATGGCGTGCCGCAGAGGCAATGCACTGGAAGCTCGGAGAATCTGAGATTGCTCGCAGAACTGGTGCAACACCATTTTCACTTACTGCGAGTGGACAGGCCGAGACACTAAACAAGACTGCGATGACACGAGCTCCAGTACACCAACAACCACATCCTCATCCTCAACCACATCCACATTCACAGGAAGGAATGGGTCGCGAACGTTACAGATCCCCGCAATCTGCCTACGATCAGATACCACCTGGTGTGCCGATTACAGTCATTCCTCGCCGCGAGTCTCTGCCACCTCCCCCCCAATCTGGGCCATCGCGGCCACAATCGACAAGAAGCGTCCAGACAATGTCCATATCCGCACCACCAACAGCAAGCGCAACTCCTCCTCCTCTGGCCCCCTTGGGAACTTTACAGCCAGAAGTTAACTATGAGCTTGGTAGAGGCCTGGCGCCAATCCACTCTCAACCACCACCTCGAATTCCCGGCCCATTGCCTAGCATTTCAGAGCTGACGACAGGACTAAAACTACGCAGGGATATGGAGGCATCTGGGAGACCAGAAGTACTCTATTCTTCGGTGAAGTGGACGGATCCGGTAGGACCTTCAAGCCACATGGATTATCAGCACCATCAGCAGCAACAGCATCTACAGCACCAACAATACGACAGCCCACGTTCGAAGCGAAGAGCTAGCCCGGAGGGCATGACTCGAGAATCATTACAGAGAAGACGGGTAACCTGATTGGGCTGAGCCTCAAGACGAACAGAGCGAGAAAAGAGGGTCTATTGTGCCCAATCGGAGGTTTGTCTCTGCCCGAAAGAAGACCGGCATGAATTTGTTATCCTTTCTTTTTTTAGCAGTTTTGTTTCCTCTGAATTGGTACAGAGAAGTGGGAACTTGCGAAGGTATAGGGAAGGTAAGGGTATAATAATGGGCTATAGAAACGGTAATGATGTAATGAGGGAGGGCTTTTGTTTGTGTTTTACGAGATGGGACGGAGTGGCCTACATGTTAGTGGGCCAAATTTCTGTTCAGGGTTGGTTATATTGATTTGCAAATATTATGCAACAGGACACTAGCAAGCAAGGCGTGATGGGAAAAGTTTGATCAAGGACAGGGAAAGCATGTGAACATAGAATGCAATGGGCGAAGTAGCAGGGATGGTGGGCTTCTGGAATTAGACATAGAATTCTTATACCACGCACACATGGGTTCGCTTAAGACGGCCTAGGCAAATTTTTGATATTTGGGACTGTTGCCATATTTACTATTAAATTATGATGAATTTGTCTTGATGTTCATGATGATCTCGTACAGATAACCCACCAATTGTCCCTCTCATACCCAGACTCCACGACAACGCCGCCCGCAGCTCGCACATCTTCCTCCAGCTCTCCTTCCTTGAACAAGTGATAATATCTCTGAAAGGTTTCATTGGGTTTCCCTTTGGAGCGCATAACCCACGGCACGAGGGTATCCTGCGCGGAGTCCTCGTCCCACCCTCTTCTACTGCTCTTCTGCTCCAGAGCCCACACATAGACGAGAACATGGGCATCCGGCCCGTCTCTCAAGTGATCCAACAGGGCACTTATGGCATGCTGCCGACGCTCCCTGGTAGAGAAATGGTGAATTACAGCAATGCAAATGGCAAAGTCGAATCTCCGCGTGGGGTAGGGCAGGTCCAAGCCATCAGCGACAGCTACCTCGCCATTATTGACTGTGTGAGCGAGCTTGACCAGCTCATGGCTTCGGTCCGAGCCCAGGATGTGTAGCTTGGGGTTTACGGGCAGGTACTTGCCGTTGCCGCAGCCGACGTCGAGACCGACGGAGCCAGCGGGTCTAGAGAGCAAGAAGGTAGAGACAAAGGGCCAGGGTTTGTGGCGAGTGGAGGAAAAGTGAGGCGCTATGGCGTCGTAGACTGCATGGACGTGGGTTGACTCGTAGGAGTGTGCCGAGGAGGAGGGGACGGATGACAGGGCGGTGGAGGGTTCCGGGGACATTGTCTCAATTGGGGATTGCGGTTTGGTACAGTGGAAATCCGGGGGTGGGATGTGGCGACCGGTGGTTTGCAGGATGGTGAAAAGGTTTGTTGTATCAAAGGATGGGGGAGGAATTTTGGGGAGTGGGCCGTGGTGTTGTTGGCGCATCGGAGTTGGCGAGTGCTGAGAAAAAGCCCGACATGACCGATGCAAGATTAAAATTGGTTCGAGGGTATTTTTCAGATTGGGAAATGAGATTGGATTGATTGGTTGGTATGTTTTTGAATTTAGGCAGCGGTGTAAGAGTCAAAGGCAGTGGTGGAAGAATGATCTGCTTCAGTGTGAATCACTCATGCCATTTCCGGTTTGCAACATTCATCTAAATCAATCCTTTCGGCATTGGAACACTGTTTGGAAAGATCTGCTTGCAGCTGTAGATGGTACACAGACGCTGAAAAGGGAGTGGAAATAGAGAGGGTTCAAAGGATCTGCTAGATTGGGTATTCCTGGCCGTTGGATTCAATGCAAGGGCTGTTCGTTAGATACACGCCCTTTCTAGACTAGAGTCTTCTTTTTCAGCTTCCATGATAAGGGTTACCACTCTGTGTCGTCGATGGGACGTATAATATGATGCACGGCTATAATTCATGCGTGCTCGTTGTCCCATTACACGTGGTGGACGGTAACATGTGATGTAACAATGGAGCAGAGCACAAAGGGACGGTTACAGAATGAAGTGAGGGCAAACTGTGAAAGGGCAGGAAACAGATGAAATTGATTTATTTTATTTTATTTTTAAAACTTGGCTTGATGTATTTGCCGTCATTCGTCCGTTATGCACAGTTCGCGCATGGCCGTGTTTCAGGTTGATCTTCGCCACCAGTTCAAACAACATGGGGTGGCGGGCTGTGCAATGATGCAGCTGATTTTTGATATATTGATTTGTAAAAGTCACTGCTGAACATTATTGATCGAAACATTTCTGCCTATTCCGGTGACGTAAAACATCGTTCCAATCATTGGTTGCCGACGTTCAGAGGGCTCTTGGCGTCGTACAGGTCCGTCGTGATAAGCTCAGGGTACTTGACGCCGCCATCCTTCAATACCTTCTCCATTACTTCCATGATTACGATGCTCTCAGTCCAAGGGATAGAGTCGCTCTGCTTCTTGCCGTCGCGCAGGCAGCGAGCACATTCATCCGCTTCCCAGAACATACCGTGGCCGAAGTCGCGCTTGGGGTCCTTGGGGATGGGGCAATCGACTACTTCGACCTTATCGGAGCCTGCGAGGATGACCTTGTATTGAAGAGGGCGGAAAGCAGGACCCATGACTTGGATCTCGCCCTTTGTGCCTTGAATTCGGATGGCGGGGCCAGCGGAGTTCTTGCCATCGGGATCGGTGGCTACTTGGATGGAGGTCGTTGCGATGCCCATGCTGCGGTGCTTGGGGAAGTGGCAGATGATGCTAGTAGACTCGTCTGCTCCAGTGTGGTATTGGTTAATAGCAGAGACAACTGTAGGTGCCTCCTTGTCGGCCTCGGGCTGAACGTGGTACAGAGACTGGAACACCCAAGTCAAGGCGTAGATGCCCAGGTCCAACAAGGCACCACCGGCCAAGTCGAGGTTGACCATGCGGTTAGAATCAGGGAATCCGACGGTGCCATCATCCTTGCCCTCACCAAAGGAGAGGTCAGCTGTAATGTGTGTTAGTTAGGTGACATGACTCGATTAGCTGTCGCACTTACAGATTGTGCGGTGGACTCTTCCAATGGCACCGGAGGAGATCAATTCCCGAATCTTGATGCTAATGGGGAAATAACGAGTCCAGACAGCTTCCATAAGGAACAAGTTCTTTTCCTTTGCCTTGTCGATCAGCTTCTTGGTTTGTGACGCAGTGACAGTAAACGCCTTTTCGCACAGCACATTCTTGCCAGCCTCGAGGGCAAGCATAGCGTTCTGGAAGTGATGGCTGTGGGGAGTAGCAACATAAATGATGTCGACATTAGGGTCAGCGACGAGATCGGCGTATGATCCGTAGAGCTTGGCAGTGGAAGGGCCGTCAATCTTCTTGATGAATTCGCCAGCGCGCTCGGCGGAGCTGGAGGAGGAAACGGCAACGATTTCGTGACGAACGTCATGAACTTCACGGACGGCGGGATCGGTGAGAAGGTCCTTGCAGAAGGCTGTGAATATGGTTATTAGTTATCGGCCGGTGTAGTCTTGGTGCTGCTGATGTGCATACTCTGCGCGATGCCTCCAGTGGCCATGATTCCCCATTTGAGGGTGAAGGGAGTTGAAGAAGCCATTGTGAAGATGATGGATGTAGTATTTCGGCGAGTGGGTTGTGAATAATTGACGATACACAATTGAAGTAAATTGTTTGTTTTATAAGCGTCGAGGGTACCTGGAGTGCTGTCTGGAGACAAGCAACCACAACGTTAGCTTCATGCTGTCCAACGATAGGTCTCCATTGAGACTATGATTTGTAATATGCACGGCATGTGACTCACCTCAGTCAGGACACAGATTCGAAATGGAAGACAAACGTGTAGAAAGGAGATAGGAGGGGAAAAGAAGAGTGCAAAAGAAGAGTGCGGAGTATCCAAGTCTGTTATAGCGGATCGTCAGTTGTAGCTCCAGCTGGATGACCTCAAGGTGCACAGCACCGCTGCCCACTGTAAGACAAACATCGAGGGGCGCTGAGGGGCTTGACGGGAAGCTACCCCGCGGCAGGTCGCTGAAAAAACCAGCGACTTAACAGTGGGATAGCGGGCAGTCTAGTGGTGGGGCTTAGCGCTCTCAGCGGACAGCCACTGGACTGTTAGTGGACAGTGGGTGGTCGACAGTGGACAGCGCCCAGTCAACGTCACTGAACAAATTCCCCATCTTGGCTTCAACGTTACTTCAAAATTGGGCCGATGGATATTTGTTGCTTTCGCGCGCCAATCACTAGCCAGCAATATTTAGAAGCAGTCTAGCTTTGGAGAAATATTAATAACAGATTGATGGCCAGGTGTACCGACTTTGCCGTGAGTGTTGATCTCATGTTGCCTTCAGCAGTCGGTGCAAATTATTCGAAAGACTGATCTTAATTTTGAACAAGGCTATAGCTAGGATGCTTTATGGAGAACGGTTTTGCTTTATGAAATAGAAAAGGCAATTTAACATATGGAATGGAGTATGGCTTTCGACATGGTGCTCTGGAGCAACGTCAGCCTTACGCTAACATTACTGGCAACTCGCGCCGGCCATTACCTTTAGCGTAACAACATCCCCCTTTCACCTTGAACCTCCCGTCGCAACATCCGGCGCATGCATCTCCAATTCATCGCTTACCCCCCTAGTTTAACTGCTTCCATCGATCTACCCCAGTCACAATGTCCACCCCCGCCATTGGAGCCCAGGCATCCAGGCTCGCCAAGGATTTCACCCTTGCCGGTGTCCATGCCACCAAGATGCCCAAGCTAGTATACGGTACTGCCTGGAAGAAAGAGAGATCTGCCGATCTTGTCTACATGGCTCTCAAAAGTGGTTTTCGGGGTATTGATACTGCTGCTCAGCCAAAGCACTACAATGAGGCAGGCGTTGCTGCAGGCTTCCGAAGAGCCGTTTCGGAAGGCTTGGTGAAGCGTGAAGAAATCTTTGTGAGTTGATGAGTATGCATGATCTTTTAATAAAATGTACATGCTGACCGGAAAGATTCAAACAAAATTCACTCATCTTTCTGGACAATCTCATGATATCCCATACGATGTCAACGCACCGCTCTCCCAGCGCGTCCAACAGTCCATCCAGTCGTCTCTAAAGAACTTCACCATCGACGGCCAGGAGCCATACTTGGACAGCATCGTGCTTCACAGTCCTCTGGAAACGCTGGAGGATACATTTACTGTGTGGAAAGTCTTTGAATCATACCATCCCCACACTATCCGCAATATTGGCATTTCAAACACGACGCCAGACATTGTCGCTGCACTCGTCGACGAGATGAAGATCAAGCCTGCTGTTGTTCAAAATCGATTCTTCTACCGAGAAGGCTTCGCAGTGCCTATTAGAAAATTGTGCCGTGAGCATGGCATTCTATTCCAGTCATTCTGGACGCTCTCAGCAAACCCGAATCTGGTGCAAAGCCCGCCAGTATTGGAAGTTGCAGAGAAGGCTGGCGTCGACATACCTGCCGCATACTACTCTCTGGTAATAGGCCTTGAGGGAGTCACTATATTAGACGGCACTACTGACGGGGAGCACATGAAGGAGGATCTGGCGGGCCTTGAAAAGGTTGGCGTTTGGGCAGAAGGTCATGGTGCTGCCGATTGGGAGGCTGCGCTGAAGAGCTTCAAAGCATTCATCAAGGAACCAGAATCATAGGCCACGACTATGAGCAAAATTAAAAACGAATCATGAATGAATTTTTTTTTCTTTAGATTCGTTAACAATGTTATATGTCCTTGGCAAATGTGTTTGCGACAATAAATGGAAAACAGGCCGTTGCCTCCATGTAAACCTTTACGTTATCTGCACCAATCTTGATCTTGCCCCAAGAAATAGCCTCATCTGGTCTAGCTCCTGCATCACTACCGTCGAATTCTTGTGCAGTATTGATGTAGACAGCGGACTCGGCGCCGTTGCGCATTAGACAAGCATTGGCAATGTGGTGCTTGACAACGCCGCCCCCGAGGATAATCATGCCAGCTCTCTTGGCCCGTACTGAGATTGTGTTGATGCGACGGATATCCTCGACAATATCAATCTTTAATTGTTGGGGGGAAGCTTTGAATGTATGGAAGTAGAGCATGTCTCCCAAGCTTCCGTCCGTTAGCGCCGGACAGAAGACAGGGATGTTGTTCTTGTATGCCCAATAATACACCGATCGCTCGTCGTTAATCTCCTTGCCCAGTCGATGGATAACCTTGGATGGGGTCCAGTTGATTTCTTCTTCTGTTCCCTTGCTAGCCTCTTGCTCTTCGAGCATCTTATCGAGGATGGGTACTACCCAGTCTTCGAAAGCGCAGTAGTTGGCGTTGGGTACAACAAGGTTTCCGATACGGTTCAAGCCTTTCTTTCGTAGCTCGGCTCCATTGGCGCTGAATGAACTCATATATGTTTCTCCAAGGCATTTGATAAAGTCCTCCTCGATTCCCCCGGCTGTCGTAACAATGGCAGAAACATGGTTGTGTTCAACTAGCCAGCGGAGGACACCTCTCAAGCCAGAGGAGATAAGATTTGAGGTGTATCCGAGGAATATCGTTGTTTTTTCTCCAGTTTCGGGATCTTTCCATGCTCTCTTATTAAAAGTTAGTTTTTGTTCAATTTGTTCAATTTAACTTTGTAACTAATTCAAACGGGAGTATCAGGTCTTTCAGGTCTTTCAGGACGTACCATGTCGTTTATAATGCGCACTGCTTCGCTCATGGCTGATGCTTGGAATCCCATATGACGCATGCCCAGGAATAAATCTTCAGCAGTAATAGGACCCTTGAGCTTATTAAAATCTAACTCTTCGACTTTTTGCGCATCCTTGGGCATGTCCTCAGACTTCATAAGAACTGCATCAGTTGCACCAGTGGGTGGCGCATCGTTGGGTGAGGTATTTGCCATGACGGTTTTTTCTGAAGAGGAAAAAATTATAGCACGGCTGAAATGGGAATCAATCCAGCTTGGAAATTAACAATCAAACGAAAAATTACAAAACAAAATGCAATGCAGAGTGCGGACGTTGGTTGTACAAGATGTTTTCCTACATTAAATTGAAAAATGACTTGCTGTGCCTCAGAAAATAAAAGTGGAGTCCTGGGTCGACCGAATGTGGTTAGACCGCCTGCCGAACAAGCGGGTACGCGCCTTTGGGGCCATTTTCGAGATTGTGGCTCTGGCCTGTCCGTATCTTGAATCCTGCAAACTCCAGACGACAACCACGGATTTGGTCCGTATTGCCATACTCTGCCGCGGTACATCGCTTGAAATCGGCAGAATTGTATTCTTCACGCATTTTGCTCTATCTTACGTGTTCCATGCCGCCCCGCGACGACTATCTCCTATTGTTACCCAACGCTTTCTAGAAATACCATTCCATCTCCTGGACGCTGCTCCCGAGGTTGTACAGGTTGACAACTACTACACCACATCGCGCGCGGCGCAAAACACTCTGCTTCTGAATGGGAGCCGCATTATTCAACTAGTCAACAGCGAGCCTTTCGCCCGCTTGCGAGCATGTACGTGCTGATTGCGCTATTGATGATTGGGCTTTAACTCAATCCCTTTTGCTGCGACGCCTTGCAGTATACATACGTCTCTGTTTCTTTTCTCTTAGTTCAGAGGATAGAAGCAGAGACCTAACAAGAAGAAAAAGAAAAGAATTATAACATTAAACAAGGCTGTCGCAATATTATTTGTGCCTTATTGTTTAGATACTTACAATGCGCGGCAATAGGGCGTCAAGGTACCGCTACGACTCAGACCGGCGTTCCAGGTCGCCGCGCGACAGATCACCAGATCGCTTTGGACCTTACGATGCAGATCGTCGCCGCTCATCTGCTGAGAACCGACAAAACCAGGGCCCTTTTCCACCAGGCCGCGATGGATTCGGCGACTCAATGAGGCGAGACCCTCCTCGTGGCCCCAAGGCGCTTATCGATGCACCCAGTGGACCCCGAGGTGGTGGTTTTGGTGGTGAGTTTCGAGGCAGAGGTCGGGGCAGAGGTCGCGGATGGGATGATGGCAGAGATCGTGGCAGAGATCGTGACATCGACTTTCGAGACAGATATAGAGATGACCGAAGCCGAGAGCGTGATCGTGATGGTCATCGCGACAGAGACTGGCGAGACTCGAGAGATTTCAGACCTCGTCGGTCGCCCATCCCCAGACAACGGTCTCCGCCTCCACCAAGGGACTTTCGAGATCGTGATCGGGATGGCCCCCCGCCTGTAGACATCGACAGACCAAGACGAGGTTCTCGCGACGGGCCTTTATCGGCCGGGTCTTCCAATTCTGACCCACCATTCGGTATGCCTCCCTTTGGACGAGGAGGATTTGGTCGGGGGCGTGGCCGAGGAAGAGGTGATTGGGGGCCAGACCGCGGCAGAGGTCGTGTGCCGTATGACGACCGTGGAGACCGTTATCCAAGGAGCCGTTCTCAAGAAGGACGCTGGGGACGTGATCGTGATGACCGTGGACCCAATGATAGGTATCCTGAGCCTGATATTCGTCGAGAGAGTCGTGATATCCGTGATGATAGAGACAGGATCGACCGCGATGTGTTCCGCCCCAAGTTGGATGCACGCATGTCTAACATATCAGAGCCTGCCCCCCAGTCGAGAGAAGTATCGCCGCCTCCAGTTGCACCATCTGCCCCGGCTTTTGGTTCTATTCCAAACCGACCATCCTTTTCAACCGAAGAGAAACCACAGAGGCCATTTGGAGAACGTCCAACTTCTTCCAGCAACTCTGCCAACAGAGCGCCGTCACCAAGCGGCTCTTCCGGTATTCCATCAGGACCTCGCGCTCACCAGCAAGCATCGAGCAAGCAATGGATCAACCCCAATATCAAGAGAGGTCCGGAATCACCGACTTCTGCAAAGTCGCAACTCCCGGAATCGTCTGACCGACCCCGTAGCAGCGGCGCAAAGTCGGATTCAAAGGATACGATAACAAATAAAAGGGCTCGATCCTACAGCGCAGAACCCGGTGAAATCACTGTTAAGGGCGAAGAGGAAGCGTCTAATGAACGCCTAGACCGAGCTAAATCCGAGGAACCTGTTAAGTCTGGGAAACCTGAAAAGCCCGAGAAGCCATCAAGATCTGGCAAACTAAAATCCGGCGAAAAGCGCAAGGGAAAGCCCATGAGAGTTCGCGGTGTTAGGTTTTCGTTACCAGAGAAGGAAGCAATCCCCGTCGAGCCACCGTCCGAGTCGGATGATGACGAGGACATGGCAGACTACTTTGACATGGAAATCCGCAAAACAGAGGGCGAGCTCTCCAAACTGGAGAGACCAAAGCTACCGATGAGGGTTTTGGCCAGGTTTGCTACCATAACTCACGGTGCAATGGTCAAGGTTCTGGAAGAGAAGGAAGGCTTGTCGGACATGATTGGAAGTGTGCCCGAAGGGGTGGCCGTGCCTACCTCCGATGACGATAGGAAATCAGCAATGGATATTGACGAGAGATCTTCGATTGAGCGTAAGATTCAAGAGGCTTCAGAGACATTGAAGCTGCCCCTGAGTGCTGCTAAGGGAGAGGTACTGGACATCGCTGCTGTCAGCGCCGACGAGGATAAGACAATGACAGATGGGCCGCCAGCTGGTGGCCTAAAGGCCAATACCCTCATGGATGAGAAGTTGGCCAAGGTTGACCACACGGAAGATGAGCGAATGTCTACTCCTCTTCCCGAGAAGTCTGAACCTGAATCAAAGCCACCAAGTACACCATCACAAGTTGCGGATGAAGATGATACGGAGTCTGAAGACGACGCTTATATGGACATTGAGGCTGTCAGACAATATATGTCAACGCCGAAAATTGAAACACTGCCGGACTTGGCCGAGGATCCCTGGGAAAATGATGCTGATTTCCTGACGACATTGCAATCTGATCCGCTTGTTGATGATTTTGTTGCGAAACATCTCGAAAAGGTTCACCTTGACAAAACCACAGAAGAAGACAGTGAGAGAAATATCTACGCAGACAAGTATCTTGATTATCTCGACTTCACGAAATCTAACGACCCCGCCGCGATCAGGGCCAGAGAAAGATACCCTACCTCTGTTCCTCCCCAAGAGGATGTGACTACAGTCGTCCCCGAACAACCAAAGGAAGGCCGGACGTCTGGCCGTCGCTTCGCCTCTGAACGAGATCTTGAACGTGTATTGCAAGCTTCAATGCGTGAAGATGAGGAGCGTAAGGAGCGTGAGTTACGTATTCAAAAGGAGAAGTATCGTAGCGAAAAGGAGGCTGTGATTCCCGACATGTACTGGAATGCTGAGGATAAAGAGGAAGTTCAGTTTATTGATCGCACAGGTTTTGTTCCACAGGACAGGCTAGTAGCCGCATGGCAGGTCCTTTCTCCTCTGGACAACTTTACATCTGAAGAGACTGCACTGTTTGAGAAGCGCTATCTCGAAAATCCAAAGCAGTGGGGCAGAATCGCCGACGCTGTCCCAGAGCGAGACTTTGGAACTTGCATCCAGTACTACTACTTGATGAAGAAGGATCTCAATCTCAAAGACAAGCTCAGAAAACAGCCTAAGAGGCGCAAGAAGGGCGGACGAGGCAAGCAGAGATCCAGTGCCCTCATGTCTGAGCTTGGAAATCCAGACGCCGAAGAGGAGAACCAGGAGACTGGAGAGAACGGAGAGCGACGACGACCTCGCCGTGCCGCAGCTCCTACATGGGGCTTCGAACAACCATCCACCGACAACGACGCCACCCCGGCTTCTACTCCAGGTCGCCGTGGTCAATCTGATAAACCAGACGGAAGAAGAGGCCGAAAGAGGCAACCAAAGGACAAGGATGCCAAGGGTGCCAAGGCCAAAGATACTCTCGCTCCTCCTGCAGGTCAGAAGGGCAGGCCCAAGTCGAACTCACGGATGCAGTCTGCTGAATTCCAGCCACCTCCAACAGGAGGAGAAGGGGGACTTCAAGCACCCTTCGAGCAGCCTGGCCCACCAGGTATTCAACCGCCATTTTCAGTGCAGCCTCATCCTATGCATGGCATGGACCGGCAAAAGGGCATGCAACCCTCTTCTATATCAGATGTAATGGCCGCACCTTCATTGCGGCCTGACCCTCCCCCACCTCCTCAGTCAACAGTGTCCAGTTTCAATCTCTCCCAAGACCGAAAAGGACCAACTGCGGCATCTAGCTATTGGAGTGTATCAGAGTCTAATGATTTCCCTGGATTATTGAGAGCATTTGGTTCCGACTGGACGGCCATTGCCAACCACATGGGATCCAAAACAGCTGTCATGGTCAAGAATTATTTCGTGCGCCAAAAGGACCAGGGCAAAGCTGAATGGGATGCCTTTGTACAGGAAGCAGACTCGAAGCGCATGCGAGGTGAGAAGCGACCAGATCCTCCTCAGCCCACCACTGGTGGCGGCCGTGTCAGACGTTATGACACCACGCCCGTTCCTACCGGCCCACGGCCACTGGCATCAGCTGGCGGCTTGGAAGCACCTGCTGGCGACCCCGGGGCGGTCAATGTCGACCAAGGACGTGGCCAGCAATTCACTGGGTATGGAGTTCCGATTGCCAAAGCGCCACCACAACAGCAACCTCTCGGACCTGGGCAGCAACCAATTGGCATGCAGCATCCTGGGCAGCAGCCTCCGCCTCAGCAACCTGTGTCACCCCATATCCGACCAGTGAGGACTCCACTTCAACCATACGGGTTTGATCCCGAGCGTGAAATGGGCCAACGTGTACCGCTTCCTCCCAAGTCTGGTATGGTCCCTGAACTTCGAGAGCAGCCGCCCCAGATGCCTCGCGCTGAGCCTATGATGGATAGACAGCGCGCAGAGATGGAGAGAGAGAGGTCTATCAGAGCCAAACAGGAGGCAGAGATGGCAGCTCAGCGAGGATATGAGCCCTATGGTCACCGTCAACAACCCAGCATGGGCCAAGGACGACCCGATCCAATGGCGATGGGTCGTCAGCCAGGACCAGAGCCCGGTCGAGGTTATCCTCAAGGACCTCCTCCAGGGGGGCCACCTGGTCGTGGGCTGCTTGGCGATCCTGGTCGTGCACAATCACCCGGGATGGGCCATCGACCGGTGTCGGCAGTGCCTCCTCCAAGACCTGGCCCCGGAGAGCCGTATGGCCCGCCTCTGTCACAAGCAGGCACACCGGCTCCCATGGGTGGCCCATCTCGACCACCTGAGCCACGTAAGACGTCTAACATTATGTCTCTGTTGAACGATGACTCTCCTCCCGCACCTAAGAGAGGTCCGGAGGTGTCAGCCACTCCTCCACCACAGGGCCTTGGTCGACCAGCTCCTCCACCGCCGCCTGGGCAGCAACAAGTGCGTCGTGAACCTGAACCTCACTACTCCCCATACGGCCGAACACAGTCCGGGGGTGCATCTGTCATGCCTTCGCTCAAGCCCACATTTGCTGGATCGCCACGACAGCAGCCCATGGGAACCCCACGAATGGGTGGCGAGCCTCCTCTCGCCGAGCGAGACTACTATCGCCAGCATGCCTATCCTCAACAAGGTAGTAACACGAACTCGCCGCAGTCAGCTCAGAGATACCCTCCTCCCGGTCAATCTCCTTACCAACAAGCGCCAGCTTACCCCGCGCCGTATGGTGGTTCTCAACCCCCCCCTCAAATGGCAGGTTCGCCCCCTCCGCAATACGGCAACCCTCGTGGTAGAGATGCGGACCAAGGTCGCCGTGACACTGCATGGCCGCCTCCACCGGGTGCTAAGCACTCCCCGTCTGCGCCCCCTCCTCAATCGTGGTCCCCAGCGCCTCCATCACAATTAGGCATGCGTGATGACCGTGGTTACGGCAGTAGATATGCGCCACCTCCATCGTCTCGGGGGCCGGAGGTGCCTCCTCCCCAGGCACATGCATACAACAGATATTCATCTACGCCAGTGCAGCCACGCGATCCCAGAGAGCCTCCAGGTCGAAGCTACACGCCAGTAGGGTATGATGCGCGAGCGCCGCCGCCACATGCTCCTCCTCCGGCGGGACAAGGCTATCCGGTTGACCCGCGTGATCCTCGAGATCCGCGTGATCCCATGAATAGAGGAATGAGACCACAGGGATATGACAGGCCACCAGACCGATATGGAAGATAGTATTTCGATGGATAGAATCTGTGGCTTTGGTGAACAGGTGTTGGTATAGTTTGGCGTAGCGGGTTCCTTTTCTTCTTCTTCTTCTTCTTCTTCTTCTTCTTCGATTTCGTTTTCTTTTCTCTGCACTTTTATTGGTTCTTTGACTTCTTACGTATTATGTTTATGTCTTTTTCGGAAAGGGTTTATTAAAAGCCAGGCGTGTACAACTAGCTACGAAAGTCGTTTTTGTAAAAGATAGCGTTGATAATTCACAAGTCTCCAAATATTGCCCTTTTATGTCGTCTACAAGTGCTAAAGCCTTGCAAGCATTTCGCAGTTTGTGATTCCTCGTAATATCACTGTCTATCTTGCTGGACTTCAGACACAATAGCCTTGGGTTTCGATTTCATTTCCATGGTTACGCAAGCACTTGATGTAATATATGCTACGCCATGGAAGCTCATAGACCCGAGAGTGTGGAAATTCTAGTAGAGTTATTGCTAGTGAGAGAAAAGACAAGTAAAGTCAGAATGATTGCGTCTAACCGTTCTTGGTTTAAAGCCATCAAAGTGATACGCACAAGACACTGACGGCGGTATAAATACAGTAAGGTTGTGCATCCACACATGACTGACAATTACAGCGTTCTCGTTGGTCGTTCCGAGTCTCAAGAGTGGTCCCCTCTGGCAAGCTTTCCCCAATTCCCCGCCAAAGGCGCGACGCGACTTCCAACCCACCTCTTCCATCAACCATGGCGAACCGACAACCCAGCGAGGCGCCTCGCGAAAAGACGTATTTCGAACAACAGCGCGAAGTCATGCTCGGCGACATTGCCATGGTGCGTTTTCACACAGTGGTGCAGGAAAGCACATACTAACGGTCGCAGAGCTTTGAGCAAGTCCTGGGCAACATCAACAAGCTGAATCGATCCCTCGAAGCCATTATCACTGTGCGTTTGACAAATTTCGGAATGGCTATAGACACTAATAGTGCAGGTCGGCAATGAATTCGCGTCGGTAGAAACGCTGTGGTCGCAGTTTGAAAATGTCATGGCAAAAGAGGCGACAAAGCAGGAGACCAACGAGGACGAGGTTAAAGAGGAAGACGAATGATCAACGATACCCATTACGATGCGATACGATACGATATATATAATGCAGGACAATATTTACCAAACTCAACACTGAAGTGCACGACGGCAGGTCCAAACAGTCACAGGCATGAGAAGATGATAAACGGAAAAATAATGCATGTCCTAAACACAAAACCCCTAAAATACGGACAATACCATGTTTTACAAAAGAAATGAAGTTACAAACAATAGACGTGAAGAGACGAGTCGTCTTCCGCAGCCACGCACAATTCAACAACTCCCTTCTTTGTTATATATCGCCAAAGAACAGGAACAATTTTCATCGCCGCAGCCATGTTCCACCACGGCTCGTCTAATATGTACCAATATTCCTTTTGTTGCCATCCAAATGTCCTCCTATGCGCGCGCCCAACGTATTCCCATGGTTCCCTGCCACCGCTCCTCCCGTCGTGATAAAAAGCAGCTTTGCAAAGACAAAAAAGATTCGTAAAAATATGATGGAAAAAAGAGTCCAAAACAAGGACTGGAAAAGATGTCATGCCATGGTCGTTTCATTACAATGTCTGTATCACACGTCCCAAAAGTTGGTGGTGGTGTTGTCGTGACAACTTTGTCGCCGCTTTACAGAACTTGACATCTTCTCTTCTTCTTCTTGGGGACTCGCATTATCGGCGTCTTGCCGTCTCCGACAGTGTTGTCGTTGGCGTGACTTGTAGACTCTTGGTTTCTGCGGTCGTTAGCTACAACGGTGAGAATAGCGCGCTCAAAAATCTCGTCCACGCCGCGCATCTCTTTGCTGCTGCATTCCATGTACTGAGCGCCCATCTTCTGTGCGACGGCCATTCCCTGGTCGGTGGTGACGGGTGTGAGACCTTGCGTCTTGAGCATGTCGATGCATGTCCTCTTGTAGCGCAGATCTGATTTGAGACCAACGAGGATGAGGGGGGTGTAGGGGCAGAAATGGAGGACTTCGGGGTACCACTGTTTACGTAGTTGGTTAACTAGCTGTGTGCGACAGCAACGAGGTCTCAGGCTGAGACTTACCTTGTCCAGAACGTTGTCTAGGGAATTGGGGCAGTCGATAGCAAAGCACACAAACAATAGATCCGTCTCAGGATACGACAGTGGGCGGAGGCGGTCGTACTCCTCCTGTCCGGCGGTATCCCAGAGAGCGAGTTCCACGGTCTTGCCACTGGGAGGGTGCGTAGGATAGGTAATGTAGTTTTCGAAAACAGTCGGGACGTATTTCTGTTAATGGACGTCAGTAATTGGCTCTGCCGTGTGTAAAAAGGTTTGCGCAGAGCCTCCTTACCTCTGGGAAGTAGCCTTGGCTGTAGCTGATAAGCAGACAAGTCTTGCCGCAGCCACCATCTCCTACTACAACAATCTTTTTCGAGTATGTCGGGGCATCAGTGACGTGCGTGGCAGCGGACTCGCGACCAGATGACGAGCTCATAGTTGTGCTGACGGTGCCGTCGCTTGATCGCGTGCGCTGTGTCTGTCGGGGCTGGTCGTAGTTTGCTTGTGCGTAGTATGAATTGCGATACTGAGATGCCATGATGTGGAATTGATGTCTGAACGATACGTCCTGATGCTGGGAGAAGAAAAGCGAGGAACCGCTTGGAGATGAAGCGGACTGGCAAATATGCCGTGGATTGAGATATCTGCGTAGATACTCTGTCCCCAAATCAAACAAAATAAGATGCTCTGCCTGTAAGATGCTTTGCGTTTGTAGCTATTGCTAAGATTTGCTTCGGAATGTGGTTGAGGGAAAGAAAGCCTGCGAGAGGGAAGAGAAGGGAGGGGAAAGAGTTTCAAGGGCTAAGACTTGGGGTTGTCCAGGCTCAACGTCAACAGCAACGGGTGGGACAGAGCGGGAGACGAGGAGACGAGGAGTCGATGGTGGGCGGTTTGGGCCATGTCATGCGGGAGTAAACATGTTGGCGGGGCAACGCAGGCGCATCGCACCACCATTTTGCGACAACGATAAAGCACGTCCAGGCTAGAAATAAGCGATTGGACAATATTGATTATTGTGGGAATCATGTTCCAAAATTAGACGATTTTTGCTCTCAATCTTGTTTTAACGGCCGTTGCTAGCCAATGAAGGTGCTTCCGCTAATGCACAACATGCACAACATCACGTTGACGTGCACATTATCGCTGGTACATCGCATGTACTTAGTTGTAGAATTATTCACTTATTTCTCACCCAAGATAAAGACATTAATACATGTACAATCTGGTTGAACGGCAGCCATGTAGTACTTATCCTCGTTCCAGTGGTGCCGTTCCCGGGTAAGTGTCCTTTGCCCAACTACACTGTAGATAAAACAATTAAATTCGCTTGAATTAAATCAAATTGAATTGGCAATCCTATGGTACAAAGCCAAATCTAAAATACCATTTTCCATTAGATTAACGAAAATAGAAATCAATGGCGTACAGATTATCACGAATTGACACCATGCTGTCAAACTGACGACACCAGGCACCGTGTGAGCTGCGAGTCGAAGATGAGCTAGACTCAGTTACTAAACCGAATAGATGTAAAGGGAAGAAAAAAAAACCCCCCCTATAAAGAGGAAATTAAGGCTTTTAATTGTTCAAGTAGTCAAATTTATCGGTATCTAACATTACGTATCTCAGAATATTTAAAATCACATTTATTACCAGGCTGAGTGCCCACCATCCAAGACAATGTTGGATCCTGTCATGAAACTGCTCGCCTTACTGAGTAAGAACAATGCAGCTCCTTTGAACTCGCTCGTCGTCGCTAACCTCCCCATCATGTTTTCTCTCGTCCACTCCTCTCTCATTCCTGGCTTCTCCTCAAACAGCTTTTGCACCATTGGCGTCTCGATATGACCCGGGCTAATACAGTTGACGCGCAAGTTTCCACTGCCATCTTTGCGCGGCGGGCTCCATTCCATGGCGAGATTTCTGGCAAGTTGAATGAGTGCCGCTTTCGAAGAGTTGTAGACTGGTGAGTACATGCCCTTATTGGCTACAAACCCGGACATGCTCGCGATTAAGCAAATGCTTCCTTTGCACTTGTACTTGAACATGGCCCTGGCCGAAGCTTGCGCCGTCACGAACACTGCAGTATAGTTTGTTGCCAGCATATCGGTTATGTCATTGACTTCGTAGTCGAGAGCGGGAGTCTGTTGAACGATTCCAGCCGCAGCAACAACGCCGTCAAGCTGTCCGTTGTCGTCCGCGATCTGCTCAATGAGTTCTTCCAGGTGTTGGCTGTTACGGACATCTTGTTGAAGATAATGAAGAGATCCTCCCCATTCTGGAACTACGCGTTCCATAGCTTCATCCCACTCTTCATCAGGTTTCTCGGCCATATCGAAACAGTAAACTGGGTTCGGTCCATTAGCACTTGAGTTGTTGCTTCGAAGCATTCTCAACGTACCTTTGCCGCCGGCTTCGACGAGAGCCTCGGCGACGGCGAGGCCCAATCCTCGGGCGCCACCAGTGACGATAAAGACCTTTCCAGCCAGTTCAAAGTCGGCAAAGCGCTTGCTTCCAATATTCTCCTCTCTGGGCAACTTGGTAGCCATTTTGAAGCTGTTTTATGGGATGCAGGCAAAATGTTAAAAAACTAGAAACTAAACTTGGATGAGGGCTTGCGGGACTGTCTGCGGCAAACTAATATCTGTATTGAGCTATATGCAAGCTCTACTGTAGAGGATTTCAAGATGAACTTGCGTGATTTTATATTGAATTTAAGAGTGACGTAAAATGCCCATCACGATAAAATTGGATGTTAATGAAACGTCATCGTCGGAGCACTCGCTCCAGGGTCCAGAAGAATCAGGGGTCTATTACTACATAAAGCGAACGTATTTTCTCCATAAACACAGTTACTAACGCTGCAGGTAACCTCTTCTGTTGGTGATCGACCGTTGCGAGCCCACTATCTCCAAGGCTGTGCATGAGGGAGCGACGCGCTACTTGACGCAATGCTAATGCAACTACATAGCAAAAGAGAGTACAGGCCAGGGCGCCACTGAACACCACTGGCTGCAGATATAGTTGAATAGCGATAAGACCTTGAAGAGTCCCAAGTCGCATTGTTTCCAACAAGGGTGTAGCGGGACGAGTACCTCATGTTTGCGCCAACATGACATCACTCATCCAAGTGGCCGGTAAAGCCTTGAGAATGCTGTGACGAAGCCTGTATTTGTGAAATTCAATACTTCATTTTACTCTGTATAACCTATTGTTTCCAGTGATGATCTAGGCAGACAGCGCCTCTTTAGAACCCAAAGATGTTATCGTCCTCGTCGTATCCGAGTTCTGCTGAGGAGTTAGCCCATGCACTAGTTTTACATTTACAAGTGGAATGACATACCTTTTAGTGCTGGTAAAACCGCCTTTTTAATCATTGGTGGCGGGCCACAGACAAAGACTACACTGTCGTCGCTTGCAGGGCACAAATATTTCTTCATCATGTCCTTATTCACCAGTCCCTCCAGGCCTTCCCAGCCATCAGGTGGATTCTCAAGAACATGAGTAATGGCCATGCGATCATTGCTACTTTCAACAAAGCTTTGAAACTCTTCTTCCAAAAGAATATCTTGCCGACTCTTGTTGCAGTCCAATATCCTTAGCTCTGTCTTGTCATCTGGTGACAAAGCGATACGTCCAGCTATAGAGTAGCCCGGGGTGATGCCTGTACCACCGAGTACCATTGAAACTCGTCGGAAAACCCGTTTTTTGCCGTCAATAGTAAAACTACTATTTCCATTGTAGATGATTTCTCCCTTAGGGCCTCGAATGTCTACATCCCCACCAACGGGCATTGTATCCAAGACGTTGGACATGGCACCTCCAGGTTGATCAGCGTTTGGAAAGTACGTTTTTACCGTCAGGTCAAAAGTGTGCCGCCCATCATGCAGATCGTTCTCATCGTCATCGTCATTTGCGTCGCTACCGTTTGACATTCGCTTCCTTTCCTCCTCTGGAAGTATCGGGCGAGTCGGTGTGTATGGCCGAATAAGCATCTTGTCCCTCATATGCACAGCAACCTCGATGTGTTGGCCGTTCCCTAGGCCCAGACATCTGGCATTCAATGGCAACTGAAATGTGTAGCGCCGTGTGTCATGGCTGAGTTCCTTGCGCCTGATCAACTTCACATTCGTCCATCGGTGTTTCTCGAGTGCTTGGTCGCCCTTGTCTTTGCTAGAGGACTGATTCTCCTTTTGAAGTTGTTCGGCTGATCGCTGTAGATATTTGGCAACCTTCTCTGTTACCGATCCGATGAGGCAACCTGAATTAGTGTTAGAATCAAATGAAGATAGAAGGATGGTATGATAAACTTGCTTTGTAGTTTTTCTCTAGCATATGAATCGTGAATACTGTCAAATTCTGTCGTTGTTTGCGGATGAACACAGCCAGCGTGACCCATGATCACCTCTCCTCCTCCTGGATGCCACGACAGGACTGAAGTTGCATCATAAACTTTTTCATTCACAACAATCCAGCAGTCATCTTCTTTATCGTGTTTCTCAATTTCCTCGCGAGTGAAGTGTTTGGATGAGCCACCTGCATTGAGCTTAGCAAACTCCAGCTGGTTTTCATAACTCGGCTTCATCCACCCTTCTTTACCAGGACCCGGCTCTACTGGATGGCGACAAAGAAGCTTAGCAATATCACTCTTGTCATTCCCTTTCTTCATTTCTAATTTAATCATGTACCATGAATTGTTCATCATGCCTGTCATATTCCAAACCGGCTTCTCCGGCTGGGTGTTGGAGACGTCAAAGCATCGAACCACCATCTCTCTGCAGTCTAAAAGATCAATCATGGAAACATCTGCATGCCAATGCAGCCAGGTCCAGAATTTATGATTGTGTCGGACAGGGGTTTTGGGAAACTTTCTCACGCAGTATCGCCAGGTGCGTCCTCCATCGAGCGAAATCTCCACGCGCTGTATCATTCGTCCACTGCCGTTATATGCAAAACCTTGAATGCGATACTTGTTGGATGCGTCACATGAAAGAGAAAATGTTTCTCCTTGAGCAGGACGAGTTATTGCAGAGTTGAGTGTCTGTTCGTATAATGCTGTACTGGGATGGTGGAACATGATGTCGGCAAGTTCTCCCTCTGTACCAGTAACAAAACCGGGCGGAATACGGTTGTCCCAGATGTGATAGAATGAGTCGTTTTCTTCACGGCTGGTCCATATTTTGCGAAGCCACTTCACGCAACGCCCTCCAACAAATCCGGGCACTACCAGACGGATTGGATATCCATGGTCTGGCGGTATTGGCTGATCGTTCATTTGGAACGCAACCATCACATCATTTGTCGGATCCATGGCATGCTCAAGAGAAATGCAGGTCGCATAATTTCCTTCTGGCAATTCATCGGAGCCCTCGAAATTTATCCATCGATCTGTGCACTTGGATCGTTCCCCAACCGGTCCAAATGGGTCAGGAACGCCAGCAGCTAGCAATAGGTCTCGCAGCAGCGGCCCTTTCCAGTACGAGCAACCACCAGCTCCGACTCCAAAAGGAGCACCTTTGCTCGTTTTCACCATATTTAGCTCCTTACGTCTATTTCCGTCACAAGAAATAAAAACTGGCAGATTAACGGGTTTGAATCGTGTCTCCAAATCTCGCATCGAATGAATGGTTCTTTTGCCGTGATGCACGATCTCCAACTTGTGAAATTCCCATTGCAGTCTTGGAACACGGCCATGATTTCGAACATAGTGCAATGCGTTGGGGGTAATGAAACCAGCGTCGAAGAGCTTTTGAAGGCCGGGCTCAGCATTCACCGGGTGAGCTCCTGTGGTGCGAACTAGATCTCGAGATCTGGGGAACCAATTGTCGGGTGTGAATTGATCCTGTTCATCGATGGTAAGATCTTTGATCTCATTGGCTTGTGGGCTGATGCCTTGACCGTTATTGTTCTCCAGTGACTGTATATATTCCTTCTCATCGCGGAGCAGCTGGACGAGTGATTCAAGTTTCCGACTACTATCGCTATCGGACTCCTCCTGCTCCTCAGACTCGCCATTCTTGTTGCTAGGGCCATTCTCCTCTTCTGTTTCAGACATTTCACTTTCGTTGTTGCTACCTTGTTGTTTTTGTTTCTCTTGCTCGGCCTTCTGTCGACGCCTCAAATTGGCCGGCCAGTCTTGATCGAATTTGATCCAGTCTTCGGTGCATTGCAGCACAAATCTCCAGCCTTCTGGTCTGGGGTCGCTATCTTCACGATGCAAGTCTTTCAGACCCTGGACAGCATCTCGGAAATTGATGAGATTACTTTGCTTTGCTTTGTCTTGCAAAACCTCAAACTGCTTTCTGGCTTCGCCCACCACCTCTTCTTCCTCTTCTTCGGCTTCATCGAATTCTCCGCCAGAAAACCCTGGTCTGCGATTATGTCGATTTTTGAAACCGACTCGATGGTTACGGCCAGCTTCCCAACGTGGCTCCCCTTGTATATCTTCAAGAGAAGCTCCTGGGTGGCTAGATAATTGGGCAATCCAGTTGTCACCCATGATTTCTGTAGGGGTGTCTTAATTTGGATCTGCTGAGGAAAGTTTAAGATTCATTCTCGAATTCTACATAGATATTGACATGATACAGAGCATGACATCATGATAGTTGGTGACAGACTAGTAACCACTTCATGGAGGGTTGTTGTAATGGCACTAAATATCACGAGCGTCACTTCGACGTCATCTGTGTCGCAGACATAAGCAGGCCGCTGAATACCATGATGTTAGCACGACGCAGCTATTGGTAGTACGCTCGATGACAAATAGTTAGAATAAAGAAATGGCACTAGAATAGATGTACGATTAAATCTGATGGTTCTTCAGATTCAGCATCTTGCATGATGGGAGGATAGAGAGTGGCTTGCTTAGACTCTGCTTCCATTAATCATGTCCACAGATTCGAATAGATCCAAAATTTCAGACCGTACTCCAAAAGCTACCGTCAACAGCCCACTACCCAATTTCAATTTAATGCTTTCCGTCAATTAACAGTTCTTTGTGCTGGTCGCGTACTTGATCTTTCTGGTGCCGTCCCAAAAGGGAAGTTGAGTAATTAGTCCAGCTGGTCCGTGCGTAATTTTCTGGATTCACGCACTTGAAAAAAGAAACGAGCTTTTCCGCCATCCACCAAACCCTTTCTTCTTTTTCTCTCGTCAACAAAGCTTTCCACCGCCAGCTCTCAGCAGCAATCTACCATGGCGACACAACAGCCTCCCAGCAGATATGTCACGCTAGTGTCGGGTGACGGCTTCGAGTTTGTTGTGCTTCGGGAAGCAGCAATGGTCAGCCCCATCATCAAGGGCATGCTTGACCCAAGAAGTGCGTGAAGACGGCGACTACTGTGCCAATTGCGTGTCTTGTCCCTTGTTGCTTACAGTTCGCTCTCCGCAGGCCAGTTTGCTGAAGCCAGAGAAGCGAGATGTGTATTCCAAGAAATGAGGTGAGTCGAATCGAGCGAGTCGAGTCAAACACCAATCGTTCAGACGCGTTGTTGCCTTTTATTGCGGCGTGACGAAAAGGCGGCCAAGCATTTGCCGTCTTATCGCTCTGTCTTGACAGAACAGCCTGCTACGAGCTTCGTAGCCTGCTGGGCTGGTTGATAACCGACTACACTTGAACTGACCACCGTCATTCAACCACGCGGCTTTGAACATGACGACTTTCATCTTGCAATGGCACCAAGCCGAGACTGACATGATGTCATTGCATAGTGCCGTTGTGCTGGACAAGGTGGTTGAATACTTTCACTATTGGTACCAGTATCGCAACAGTGAAGATGTTCCCGACATGGATATCCCTGTGGAGATCTGTCTGGAGCTACTTGCGGCTGCGGATTACCTTGGTCTCGATCAGTAAGCATTTGGATGCTTCTGACGCACCAAATTCCAGTCTAACCGAAAACCTCTAGAGCGAACATGAACATGAAATGACGATGGAAACGAACACGACACGACCACAGGGTGACCTACCCCTAGCATCAAGCATATGACTTCAGTATTAGACCTGCGACTTCGGATTATCACAAGGCGTTTTGGCGTTCCAGGATAGACACAACACATGATGTAACAACAATTTTACTCGATTTCACACGTGGCTGCGTTATGGCGGCCTGAGTGCTTCTAGCTTCGGACTCGTTCTCGTTCCTCGGTGACTTGTTTTCGCGTGTTACGCTTACTTTTGGCACCCATTTCAGCATATGCGTTCTTCTCTTTACCTCCTCCGTGGGTCGAACGTCTATAAGAGATGGAAGATTGAAACTTGTTCCTCTCACTCTGCGTAGCTCAGTTGACGCATTGGGTGTTCGCTTTTTCTGCAGGGACACATTTTTTATTACATTAAACTCATTTCGTATGGCTGCAATGTGCGGGGCATGGTGATTCCCTAGGTGGTCAACATGATTGGGGGTGGCTTGTGACTGCTGCAGATTTTCGTACCCTGCATACCCCATGGGTCACTAGATTTGCAGCCCCGAGTTAGCTGACTGTACTCCGTAGCTTCGCAGACTTTGAATGTTTCCGGTGCGACCCTCGTTAATCTGACGAATAGATGACTGCCAATTGGGCTCCCACCTTCCAATAGAGAAAAGGTTTACTCGGCCGGAACATAACACGGCGATGCCTATGTAAACGATGCGCATAGCAAGACACGTCAAATCATACTACACCTCCAAGTCGGGAATTCACTACATGTCCAAGTCGGGAACATCCTTGAAATGTTGTGCAACCCATAATAACGAGACACAGCATCATCTAGTGTTGCTGACCCCCACTGGCGGCGGGGTTGATGAGACGCTATGCGGCCTCGCCATTAGTGAGTCCGCCTACCACTCAAAGCTGAGCAAGTAGTTGCGAGCAAGGGCTGGCCAACGCTTCAAGGGGTGTAGCCCAAAGTAGTATTAACGGAAGCTTTTCTGTACATAAAGATCCGTCGTTTCCGCAATAGAGGGTTAACTGCTAAAGCGGATCGTGCCACCGTTTTTTATTGCAATTATATATAAGTCAAGTCTTTGCTCCCCTCATAAGTCGAGCAACTACTTTGCCATATATACATAACAATTGACATCCTGTCTGAACAGAAGAGAAAAGTGCAAAGGACATTTAGTCTCACTTCAAAACGCAAAACAACCATGGCTCAAAGCGGCCATATCAAATTAGAGACCGAATCTTCCAAGGCTGGTGGCTACTCGCTTGCCCATTTGGCAGTCGATCCGCTGTGGGCACAAAACTCACGCAAAGATGAGGAGTTGTCCCGGTATGACTGAATTGCTACTGGTGCTTGTGGCGTCTTCTGGCTAATGCAGGGCCTGTGCAGAGACGCTTCTAGTGTTGAAGACAAGGATACAGTGAAAGCGGCGAATGGCAGAACATATCACTCTTTAAGTGCAGGCAGTAAGTGCAGTTCACCGATGCGTACATGGCGATGATTTGTATGGCTGATGTAATGCTGCATAGCATACTGGCTTCCAAATGACATTGTAAGTTGACAAGATGACGTCGTGGATTTCGATCTATGAATTGACTAGTACAAGGACGAGCAGTCTCGACTAAGTGAGTTTTCGTGCCTGCAACTATGAAAAATGACAAGTGTTCCAGGGCTAACAGGACTAGACCTCCAGCACAACCTATGCTCACTGCTTTTGGCTGGCAAGTCGCATCTAGCTCCAATTGACCAGCCGAGACAAGTGCTGGATGTTGGCACGGGTACTGGAATCTGGGCCCTGGAGTTTGGTAGGTAATTTCGCAACAAAAGCATGCACCACTAACACACTTGCGCAGCCCAACATCACCCCGAAACGACTGTCTACGGCAGCGACCTCAGCGAGATCCAGCCTCATACTAATACGCCTAATTGCATTTTTATTAAAAGTGATGTCGAAAAGGACGAGTGGAAATTTTCTCACCCTCTAGATTTCATCCATCTGCGATTCATGGTAACATGCTTTGATGAACCTCGCAAGGTTATCGCAAAGGCATATGACAGCATGGCTGCGGGAGGCTACATTGAATTTCTTGATGCTTACCCAAGATATATACCAATCAATGGCACAACTGAAGGAACGGTTTTCGATGAATGGAGGATTGCCATGTACGCTGCGGCTAACAAACTCAACCGCGATATGTCGAAGCCGCTCAAGTATAAGCAGTGGCTTGAGGAGGCAGGTTTTGTGGACGTGGTACAGGAAATTATGCCTGTGCCAATAGGGGAGTGGCCCAAGGACTCAATTCAGAAGGAAATTGGACGCCTTTGCTTGATTAATATGCTTCGTGTCATGGACATTCTTAAGCACATGTTGGTTGCTTCTGGCGTGTCGCAGGACCAAGTGGACGATTTGACAGCTAGGGTAAAGGCAGGGATGCGCAGCCCCAGTACTATCGGTTATCATGAGATGTAAGTCATATCTATCGCACACCGGACATTACCTGGCTGAGAATGCAGGGCTGACTTGCTTCGTAGCTTGGTG
The DNA here is from genome assembly GCA_028455935.1 of Simplicillium aogashimaense. Taxonomy (NCBI): domain Eukaryota; kingdom Fungi; phylum Ascomycota; class Sordariomycetes; order Hypocreales; family Cordycipitaceae; genus Simplicillium; species Simplicillium aogashimaense. The sequence goes on along the minus strand of CM052010.1, from coordinate 1,045,838 downwards.
GTGTATGGCAAAAAGCCTTGAATAGCTTGGGAATCACAAGATACGAGTCGTACAGTCTCTTCTGGATTTGCGTGCATTTCTTTAATTGTTTGTAGATAGCAATGAACACAACAATTTGTTTGCAAGAAAATGCCATCGTCCGGTTGGGAACAGCCATGCTGTAATCATCCAGACTGCGCCCAACCAAGACCAGATCGCGGCGGCGCCGCAATCGATCGCGGTATCGTGCCGCTGACGCCATTGTGGAGTTGGCGTTGCACCCGGTCTCGCGCTTTCAGTCAACCGAGATGTACGCCCCTAGCCACGATGTGAGCGCTCTTTTGTAAGTTTTAGATGGTAGTTAGGCTAGCAATCAGCCGGGCTGAAACTGGCACTTATGCAAGGCCGCCCACCTGACCAAGTGTATGACTAAAATCTACTAGCTGTGATATTAGTAGTGCAGCCTGCTTCTAACGGGTCCAGGCCAGGCATTCCCTCACTTTCCTCTACAGCTCATAGAACAGGGCCATTTGAATCACGGGAAATAACAATGACGCAGGCTGCGAGCGATACCACCTTGCTGAAGCGAACTTATAACGTGGACCATCTGCAGATTGATCCGGGTTGGAAACCAACTTGGAGCCCGGCCGATGGCAGTGCCAGAAGGTATGAATTGTTGTGGAAGTTGAAAGCCAAGAGTACTCTAATTGGATAATTGGTAGCGACAAGATTGCTATTGAAGATAAGAATACTGTGAAGCATGAAAACGGACGGACATACCATGCGTTGAGTGAAGGAAGTAAGCTGACGCAAATATGCATGGGATCGATCATGGACTAAATTGGTGCGCTTCTAGCATACTTTCTCCCCAACGATGTGGTAAGTCAAACTGCGCTCTCCATGATGGGTCGACCAGCTAAATAAAGTACACAGGATGAACAAACAAGATTGAGTGAGTCGCACAGCGATTTGGAGGATAACAGTAGAAGAGTTTACTGACAGAATCAGACTGGCAGCATGAAATGGTTGGGCTCATTTTAGACGGCAAGTTGGGCCTTGCACCAGCTGAAACCCCCAAAAATGTTCTAGATGTGGCAACTGGCACAGGAATCTGGGCGATTGAATACGGTGAGTCTCCAACAGACGAGCGTTAGTTGCGTAATTCCCTTTGACAATGCCTAGCCCAGAAGCATCCGGAGGCAATCGTTTATGGCAGCGACTTGAGCGAGATCCAACCCACTGACAAGGCGAAAAATTGCAAATTCGTAACGACTGATGTTGAAAAGGAGGAATGGAACTTTCCTGAGCCATTTGACTACGTCCATTTGCGCTATACATTGACCTGCTTCGATCAGCCTAAGAAAGTCATCCAGAACGCCTACAATAGCATGGCTTCTGGTGGATACATTGAATTCTTCGATCCAGTCGCCGTGTTTGAGTCTATCAAAGAGGGAGCATCGAAAGGATCCGTTCACGAGGAGTGGATCGACGCAGTCAATAGCGCATCGGCTAAGTTGGGAAGAGACATGCTTAAGCCACTACGCTACAAGACTTGGCTGGAAGAAGTTGGGTTCGTGGACGTAGTCGAAAAGGTGTTTCCACTGGCATTGGGTGATTGGCCCAGAGATCCTCATCAAAAGACATTGGGTCGTCACTTGCGACTAGACATGCTACTTTTATCGGAAATGATGAAGAAGTTGCTGCTAGCTGCTGGATGGGAACAGGCCAAGGTGGACGATTTGGTGGCTAGGTACCAAGACGAGTTGAGAAGTCCAACCGTCTTCATGTACCATCCACTGTAAGTGTATTTCAAAAACATAGCTTAGAGAATATGCTAACAAAGGCGACAGTATGGCTGTTTACGGCAAAAAACCGTAGACTGAAAAAGCATGCGAGAGGAGAAAACTGTTGACAGAGGCTTTTATTCTGTAAATGCCGGTTATTCTAGAATCTCGGTAGTGAAGGTTTGCAAATCTCTAGGTTGATCAAAGAGTGCCCATGTCTTGTCTGCGATGTTCTTGGGATTCAATAGTTTGTTTTCGTGAGCGACGACGCCGCCGACCACGACGAGAGCAGTGTGAATGCCTTCCTTTCCGTACTTTAGTGCGAAAGACTGAGCCAGGTTGGCCTGTGCGGCTTTGACCAGAGATAGTGAGATACAGTCGAGATTAGGCTGTTGGGGGAGTAAAGAGTTGGTGATGAGGAAAGATGGCTTTGCATCTGGGTTCTTGGCCAGACTGAGGAGTTGGGGAATAGCCCACTTAGCCGTGTTGTGAAGTGCTACAATTTGAATCTAGAATCGGTATGGTCACCGGCTGTCATCTTCCATGTGAGTATAATGAGAACGTACCTTGTAGTCATAAATCAAATCCTCGTCACTGACATCCAAAAGTTTCGATGCTCGAACAAGAGCCGCGTTGAAAAAGACACATTCTGGCGCACCTAGATCAGCAGTGATTTGGCTCAGGATGGCAGTATATGTTTCCGTGTCGGTGATGTCGGCACTATAGGTCTTCACAGTGGTATTTTCGGCGCCAGGCGAGGATAATACGAGTTGTTTGTCCTTTTCGAGCTGCTCAAGACGCCGGGCAATGAGGGCGATCTTGGTGAAGCCTTTGGAGGCGAATTGGGCGGCGACATGGCTGCCTATTAGGGGGCCAGAGCCAATAATGACCAGAGAGCCGGGGCGTTTCATTTTGTAAAATATTTCTGATATGTTTTATCGAAAAGGGTAGACAAGGAGAGAGGCTGAGGGGCTGGTTAGAGTTGTGCATGTACCGTTTATAAGCGATGACAGAATGACGTCTTTGTAATGAGCATATGCAAGTCGCCTATTTGGTTCCGCGAATCCCGTGCGATGCCGTGCAGATTAATAATTGTCTATTCATAATTTCCAAAATTATTATAACGGGGTTCCTTTTATTGGACTGTGTTTCGTAGTTGTTTTGCTAGATTCTAGGTATGCAGACGTGACAGCACATTTAGCTGGAAGCTTGCAGGGCCTCGGACACCTCAGCATAGAGCTGCTCAACCTTCTTTTCGACACCAGCATCGTTCCAAGTGGAAATATCGCTCTCGGGGAATTGGTGGCTCTCCAATTGATCCGTTAGAGTGTTTCTCGATGTCTTGAATTCGGCATTGGTGGGGACAGTCTTGATTCTCAACACCTTGAGGATGTCGCGCAAGTGAGCAGTAGCCTTGTCACCACCGTGGCCGCCGTAGGACACAATGCCGGCAGGCTTGCCGCCCCATTCGTGACCGAGAAGGTCAAGAGCATTCTTCAAGCCGGCGGGGACGCTGCCGTTGTACTCTGGAGTAACGAAGATGAAGCCGCTGTATTGCTTGATAAGAGTAGACCAATTCTTAGTGGTGTCATGGTCGTAGTGCGGCGTGGGATCCTCCTTGGGGCGGGAGAAGGGGCTCTTGGACTCGTTGAAGATGGGGAGGTTCTGGTCGGCGAGATCGATGACGTCGACAGGAGGGCCAGAGAGAGGCTTCAGAAGCGAAGCGACGTAGTTGGCCATGAAGACACCGACGCGGGGCTGTCTGGTGCTACCGATGATGAGGGCGATTTTGGAGGCCATGGTGAGTGGTGTGTGTGTGTGTGTGTGTGGCTGATGAGGTATTGGAAAGGATTGGGTATATAGGGGGGAATTGAGTATTCAATTAACTGGGTGGATTTGTCGGTGGTGTTGGACTGAGGAGGAAAAGGTTGGAGGGGAGGCCAGAAATGTTGATGCTACGATGAGGGGCACGACGCGGTTTATTTATTGTCTGCTCCGTTGTAGCTGTAGCTGGCTAGGGAAAGCCACGGAAGTTGCTACCTTTGTGGATAACTGTATGGCTTAATGCGGAGAATGGTCCCATGGAAAGCCTTGGTGTCAACGCTGCCAAAACTAGGGTCCAAGGTGGAAGCTTCTGTAGCTTATTATGTAGATTATACAAATTATACTACGGCGATCACAGATGGTGGGTGGCTCGGTTAGCGGTTGGAGGCGGTGGCTTCGGGTGTAGATTGCCCAGAGGATAGTGCTTACTGCATCATCTACAGCGCATTATTCATCAACTACAGCGCCATCGGTCAGCGGCTGACAACTGAAGCCACGCAGTGTACTGTTTGGATGTGACATGGCTTACAGTAGCCAACTAGCTTGGAACGAAACATTAAAAATATATTAGGAAAAGAAAATAGAAAAATAAAAGAAACACCTGGATCATTATATGATAATTTCTTTTTAATTCTAGGAACTGGAATTCAATCAATAGCTGCTTTGCAATTGCCATGCTGCAATTTACTCCATGTCGAGAAACAGTGGCACTAACGGCAGGTATGCCAGGCGCCTACGTCTGCCTTCAAAGATGAAAGCTCCCACGCGAAAAAAGCACTTTCTCCCTTGCACCATGACCTCAATCACAACACAACATGGCCACAGAGACGTTTGAAGCCGGTGGTGTCCGAGTAGCCGTCGAAGGATGCGTAAGCATGTAATCAAAATGACCACCGTCTCTGTTCTACTCTACTAACCAAGCTCTGTAGGGCCACGGTACCCTTGACGCCATTTACGCTGCCGTCCAAGAGTCGTGCAAGAAGCGAGATTGGGATGGTGTCGACCTTCTCATCATCGGTGGCGATTTCCAGGTATTCACTATCCGCTTCAACATTCACCTTACGTAGACCCCACAGACTAACCAGTTTGCAGGCCGTTCGCAATGCCCAGGATCTGGCCATCATGTCGTGTCCCGTCAAATACCGTCATCTAGGAGACTTCCCAGATTACTATTCTGGTAAAACAAAGGCGCCGTTTCTGACCATTTTCATTGCTGGAAACCACGAGGCTAGCTCTCACCTTTGGGAATTGTACTATGGTGGCTGGGTTGCTCCCAACATCTACTACATGGGCGCTGCCAATGTTCTTCGCCTAGGCCCAATCCGAATCGCTGGCATGTCTGGTATCTGGAAAGGTTTCGACTATCGTAAACCTCACCATGAACGTCTTCCGTTCAATGAAAGCGATGTTCGTTCCTTCTATCATGTGAGAGAATGGGATATTCGCAAGCTGCTTCTCTTGCGGACTCAAGTCGATGTTGGCTTGAGCCACGACTGGCCGAGGGGCATTGAGAAGCTGGGCAACTCCGAACAATTATTCAGGAAGAAGAGAGACTTCCGCCAAGAATCTGCCGATGGAACGCTTGGAAACATTGCAGCAGAATATGTCCTGGATCGACTTCGCCCACCTTACTGGTTTTCTGCACATTTGCACGTCAAATATGCTGCATTGAAAACTTTTAGTGACACTGAGCCAAGCCACAAAGACAAGGAAAATGAGCCTGCCAATGTTGAGGCACCAACCCCTAAAGAGTCAAACCCAGACGAGATAGACTTAGATGACGACGAAGACGAAGGTGATGAGCAGAATGAAAATCAAAACAAGCCGCAAATCCAGTCCCAGCCGGACCAACCAACCGATGAGTCCGCAGAACCTAATAATGAAGTCTCGGAAGATCTCAAGGCGCAGCTGCCAGCCTCATTCTTCCAAACCTCCAAACCCAAGAAGACACCTGGTCAACCAGTGCCGCCAACTATTACGAACAAAGAAGTGCGGTTCTTGGCGCTTGACAAGTGCCTTCCAGGCAGACATTTTCTGCAGCTTTGCGACATTCAGCCACACGATCTCTCACAGTTATCTTCCCACACCGCAAATGATACTGGCCGACGTTTCCGTCTTCAATATGACCCAGAATGGCTTGCAATCACCAGAGTTTTCCACAAGGAACTCGTCATTGGCAACCGAGATGCAACAGTTCCTCCTGACCTGGGTGAAGACCATTACTACCCTTTAATCGATACAGAGAGGGAGTGGGTTGAGCATAATTTGGTTCAAACGCAGATGCTAACTGTTCCGGAGAACTTTGAACAAACGGCACCACCCTATGTGCCTGGCACACCTGAGATTGTACACGATCAGCCAGAGGAGTATACAAGCCCCCAGACTGCGGCGTATTGCCGGCTGTTGGACGTCGAGAATATCTGGGACGCATCTCCAGAAGAGCGGCTTGCTAGAAAACAGCAGGGTCCAGCGCCAATGCCGGAGCGTGAGTTTGGCGGTGGACGAGGAAGAGGTAGAGGAGGCTATGGTGGTGGCCATAGAGGACGCGGCGGAGGCAGAAGCAGGGGACGGGGACGAGGTGGCCGAGGAAGATGGTAGATGGCTGAATGTTATGACTCTCAAACCATGTATACTATTATGCGCAAGCTAATCACGTATATAACACCAATGCAACGAATTTGCTGACAGATGTTTGGGCATTCGCAACGCCCACTGTCGCAATGACTCATTAAATTACCTGGATCAAATAAGGCATCCAAAATATACTTCTTGTTAGTCTGGTTTGGTCTGGAAGGTCTGCATAGGTGCAGTAGGATGTCTCTGTTCCGGTCACGGTGCTGAGTGCATCACGGCCCATGTACATATCTGTGGATGTCAGCCGCGCCACTAATAATTTGGTTGTCATCTTCAACATCCCACACCATTCTTCATGCAACGGGAGAATGACTGAACACGACGTTCCTCAATTTTCTCACCATCCCCTCCAAAATAACAATACAATCAGGCTACTGAGAAGGGAACGCTCCAACTTTGATGGCCTACCCTCATTCTCTTTACACACACGCAATCTCGAGGAGCCGAGTCCAGCATACCACTGCCTTTCCTATACCTGGGGCAATCCATTTGCTCACGGCGTCCCGTTTCGCGGAGAGTTCTTATTGAAAGATCCTGAGTATGGGCTGGAGAGCCTAGCCCCCATTCTGGTAGATGGGAAGATCCTACACGTTCATAAAAATCTCTATGATGCGCTCACCGTAGTGCCCAGGACTGCATATGTGGATGACTTGAATCGGCCGACTGCGGATAGAGGACAGTCCTATCTTCATTATGTCGCTAGTCAGGGATGGAAGGAAAGCCTGGAGATGTATATCGGACGAGGAGCGAATGTCAATACAGTCGATGATGAAGGTAGGACCCCGCTGCATTGTGCTGCGGAGGCGGGGCATATGGATTGCGTGAAGGTGCTGTGCGAGGCTGGAGCGGTAAGGAGGTTGAAAGATGAAAAGAACATGACATCGAGGGATTCGGCTGCAGAGACAGGACGGAATGACGTAGTGCAATATTTGGATCGGTTGGAGGCTGAGTTGGATCCGATGCCTTGTCAAGTGAAGGATTTCGATGATCACGGTGCAGATTTCATATGGGCAGATGCCATATGTATCAATCAAACAGATTTGGATGAGAAGAGTGTGCAAGTCAGTATGATGGATAAGATATATTCAATGGCTACGCATGTGATTGCATGGCTTGGTCCTGAAGATAAATACAGCGAGGATGGCATCAGGACGATGAAGCTGTTGACCAAACACCTGAGGCAGTTTGAAGAGAGCCAGATCGCCCCGTATGCGGCATACAATAAGCAATTCTATGCGGAAAGCGGCATGCCAGAAGTATCAGACAAGAGTTGGGAAGCCTTGGCAAGCATCTTCCAGAGGCAGTGGTTTCGAAGGGTTTGGATTGTCCAAGAAGCCGTTCTGTCAGGAACATTGATCATGTATTTGGGAAATCAGCTCGTGCCGTGGTATGATCTGGGTAAGCTTGCTGAGGCTATTCGACGACAAGAAGCCAAGCTAGGGAGTACGCGATCTACCAGCTTCGAGCCGGTCGATGGAGTAGGTGTTCCTGTGGAATGGAACATGGCGGAGATGTTCAAATGGCGATCGAATATTACAATGACAGGGCGAGCCGATGAAGCCACTGCTCAAGCCTATAGGGATCTGTTTGTATTGGATCACTTGGTGGGCTGCTTCTGGACCTTCAAAGCTTCGGATCCACGCGACAAGATCTTCTCTCTATACGGGTTGCTGAACCGATTTGCGAATGTGAGATATGATTCGGATTACAGGAGATCAGTGCCCACTGTGTATACCAAAGCGACGAGACAGATTATAGCTGAGGCAGGCAATTTGGAAATCCTGTCCCGATGTGTGTCGTCGGTGGATAAAATGTACGGCTTACCCAGTTGGGTACCGGATTATAGCCTGGGTGCTTCAAATGCGATACCCGATTTCTTTGCTGCAGATAAAGGTCTAGAAGACGAGTGTCTGTGGAAGCATGCTCCCGTGGATGAGAATCCGCGACTGATGGTGAGAGGTCTACATCTAGGTAAGATAGGCAGGGCGAACGGGAGAATAGCAACTGGACCATTTGCCAAATTCTTGTTCGATCCTGGTTGGTTGAAGCTTTTGCTGTCATTGAAGACCGAGAGCAATCAGAAATTGTCGGAGACATTGTGGAGAACACTTTGTATGGATTTGACGTATGGAAGCTTCTTTGATGATAAGAAGTACGGCGATAGAGCTCCAGACGAGTTTGGGCAGCAATTCATGATGTTCATGATGCTTATGATGCTGTCTGGAGCCGATCGAAAGGTGTTGGAGAAGAACAACTTGGATCCTGCTACAATGCCGCATGTTTCTATTCTGGATGCGGCTTATGATCCATTTGAAGAGGATATGTTGGATGTATTGGATGATTTGGATGCTATCGCAGCACACGATGGTTTACGGAATGTGCTACCACTGCGAACAGAAGTGGTATCGTACTGGAATAATCTCACTTGTTCGCTGGTAAGGTCTACGCTGGAAGACGAAAACGGGGGACCGTATGAGTTTAATGTACCTCCTGATGTCACGGAAGGGAAGTCACGATGCGTTGGAAATGGACATGTGCTGACCGGTTCACGGATGTTCCAGCGGTGTCTCGGGTTTGCGACGGCATATCAGATTGCGTATGGGTGGAGGCAGTTATTCACATTGGAAGATGTACACCTTGGATTGGCACCAGTGTCTGCGAAGCAGGGAGATGAGGTCTGGATTTTGGCTGGCTTGAATGCTCCAGCTATTTTGAGGAGGGTGGATGGTGATGGGTTTGAATACATGGGGTCATGCTATGTTCATGGACTAATGAGAGGCGAAGCGGTTGGCGTGGCGAAAGCAAGAGGATCTCAAGTACAAAGCATAGAATTGATATAATGTGAGAAAAAGTTCAACTACTGGCAAATGTCGAACCCCGTAACAGTTATTCCACCCGTTCAATGCGCACAGCAAAGCACCCTGGTGCAGCGTAGTGCAAATGGATGTAAGACACCTTGTCATCCTTCATCTTTTCCGATACCAGATTAATAGCGTTCTTTCCTGGAGTGATCTCAACCCCAGTCATGAAATGCTCGGCATCGAAAGAACGTACGGACACGGTTCTTTTGTAGATTTGATCCGGAAGCTTGCCGCTGTGCTCATATAGGCTGCATTCGGGGCTGCTGTGGACGAAAACTGGTCCTTGCTGTCTGTAGGGACTGTCTCCAAGAAATGGGTCATATGGTAGGAGAATCACACTCTCTCCGGGGACGGCATCTTGAAGACACCGTCGGCAGGGGTATGTAGTTCCTTCGGGGACGGTGCTTGACTTGACAAGGGTTTTGGTCTGGTTGACGTTGAGTGTGGCTGGGAGAGCCACCAAGCGGAGATTTTCAGGGACGGACACTTCGGATAACTTGATATTTTTGTTAGTAGTGGTGTGCAAATGAGAGGGATATGCAGTTGACTGACGGTGGTTGGAGTGGCGGAAGGCATTGTGTAAGAGACTAGGGGAGTAGAATGAGTTTGATGATGGTTTGATGATGGTTTGATGATGGATTGATTTGGGAAGATTTCAGACGGATAGAACGTGTTTATTTATACAAATTTATAATTATATTTCTTTCCATGCACTACGTGTTGCGTTTGAACTCTTGCTGGAGCTCTGGGGTATATGTTGCTCTGGATGTGTTGCTCTGGATGTGCTGAGCAGAGCTGAACGAGTCAGCGTAATCGAACCTGGCATATTTTGAGCATTGCTTTCGAATTTATGAGTGTCACAGACGATGCTTTATTGAAAAAAAAAAAAAAAAGAAAAAAAATCTCCTTCAATCGCAACACATAATTTGGTCGTGATTAGTCGTGTAGACGTGAGTGCCTACCAGTGACAGCGCAACGTGGGGGAGTCGACTTGGAGCAGCGGGGCAGCAATTCGCCCGGCAACCACGTCCTCGAGAGTAAACACGGCCCAGTGCAGACCCTCCAACGACCAAACGTCACCAATCCATCGCAGCATCATCACCGACACATCGCACCCTTTAGCACCATTTATAGCTGTAGGATATCATCCATCAGCGAAGCTATTCTTTTGGCCCCCGAAGTATTCGCTAGTGCCGTCGCGCCACCGTCGAAACAAACGGCACGTCTGCCGCCCGCCTCATGCTCACCATTGCCCTGCTAACAGCTGGAATGCAGTCTCTCGACGTCCCTATATGCTCCCCACGAAGCAATCATCACAATGTCACAATTCCTCACCACAGTGTTAGTCTACCGCCTCGACTTCCCTTGTTCTCCTTCCCTGTCTTCCAATGTCAACGTTCCGATACCTAAGTCCTGGCACCAAAGTCACCATGGGCAAGATCGATAACACAATCATTACTGTCCACGAGGACAGCCCGCCTGAAGCTGGACTGTTGCATATTCCTCATGGTACCGTTACTAACCTGAATCCTGTCACGGATAGTAACCAGCGAACGAGAAACCAGTTCCGACCCCGCGTGGGCAAGGGCGGTGCTACGAGCTACCAGCTTCGACAGTATGCCGAGGTAACACTAGGTGGCGGAAGCTTGAGAAAGGTCGTCAAGCTCCCAGAGGGAGAGGACGAGAACGAATGGCTTGCGGTCAACAGTATGTTACCTGGGTTTCTTTACATGAATGCATCCTAACGCCTGGTAGTGGTCGACTTTTACAACCAGATCAATCTGCTCTACGGAGCTATTACCGAGTTCTGCTCGCCTCAGTCGTGTCCCGAGATGAAGGCTACCGATGAGTACGGCATTACAATTCGGCGCATAGAAAGGATCATCGCTAACAAGGAACAGGTTCGAATACCTTTGGCAGGATAGCGAGAACTACAAGCGTCCAACCAAGATGGCTGCCCCAGCATACATTGAGCAGCTTATGACTTGGGTCCAGTCCAACATTGACAACGAATCTGTACTTCCCAGCAAAATTGGTAAGCTTTTTGTCTTGGTCGATTGAATAATACCATGCTGACTGCTTCAGGTGTCCCATTCCCCAAGTCATTCCCATCCCTTGCTCGCCAAATCTTCAAGCGCATGTACAGAGTCTACGCCCATATCTACTGCCACCACTACCCAGTGATCCGTGAGCTAGGGCTTGAGCCTCACTTGAACACCAGCTTCAAGCAATATGTTCTGTTTATCGATGAGCACAGCTTGGCCAGTGGCCGTGACTACTGGGGTCCCTTGGGCGATCTGGTTGACAGCATGCTCAAGAGCGACTAAATTCTCTTGACTTGAGCCAACTGATGTGTCTGTGAGCTGAAATGAATGGAATTAGCATGAAGACTTGGGATGTTGGCAGGAACATATGGGCGTTTGGATGTCATCGGATGACGAGGCTGTATCTCTGGTTGTTTTTCTTGTTGTGTTGTGCATTGGGAGATTTTAAAAAAAATTCCCACAAAACGGATTAATTCTTTTTGGCAGGCAACTATAGCATGCATTGTATCATTATAATTTTTAGAATTTGAGTTTTGTTCCCAAACACTATTTGAATTTTTATGAGTGAAATGTTCGCATTGTTGAGCGCAGTACAGTACTGATACGTAAACAAAACAAGAAAAATGCATTATGTAATCACGGAACAGAGCGGGTGAAAGTTGGTGCCTTATGGCTCCCCAGGCATCCAACCGAAATTGCCGACCGTGAGAACCTCAAACCACAAGCTCCACGAACAAACTCCCTCTCCTCTGCCAATCCGTCAATTCCCCCCCAACACACACCTCGCCCACGTCAGTTCGCGATGTTCTCCCGCCAAGTCATCCGCTCCGTCCGAGCCGCTGCTCCTCAGCGCGCCATCGCCATCCGAACGACTCCTGTGCGAAGCTACGCCGCCGCCGCCGCTGCCGCCAACGAGGGCCAGCCCCCCGTCGCCGTCTTTGGCGTTGACGGCACCTACGCCTCTGCCCTGGTAAATTTAATAGTCCTCGCCTCGCTGAACGGCGATTGAAGAGGCGTCAATGGGCGTTTTTTACGTCTCGATGCGTGGCCAATTGACGTCCTCCTTTAATTGTCGCAGCTTGGGTAAATTTGATGATGATGACGGTACTGACTGCGTCAATTTTTTTAGTACACCGCCGCCGCCAAGTCTTCTTCCCTCGACCCTACCGCAAAGGCCATTGCTACCCTCGGCAACATTATCCAGAAGGATCCCAAGCTCACCACCATCCTTCGGGCTCCTACCCTCAGCGTCGAGGATAAGCAGCAGATTGTTGTCGAGCTCGTCAAGCAGGTAGGCTCCGGCTCTGGCGCCACCGTCAAGAACTTCCTCGAGACCCTCGCCGCCAACAACAGACTCGGTCTCCTTGGCGGCATTTGCGAAAAGTTCAACATCATCATCTCCGCTGCCCGTGGTGAGGTTGAGTTGACCGTCACCAGCGCCCAGGTTCGTAACTAATTCCCTTTGTTTTTGTCTTTTGGGATTCTCGTCACGCAACAACAAAGCTAACCTAATGCCACATAGCCCCTCGACAACAAGACCCTCTCCAGACTCGAGACCGCCGTCACCAAGTCCTCCTACGTCGGCCAGGGCAAGAAGCTCAAGGTTACCAACACCGTCAACCCGGACATTGTCGGCGGACTCATCGTCGAGGTCGGCGAACGCACCATCGATCTTTCCGTCGCTGCTCGCATCGCCAAGATGAACAAGCTCCTCAACGACACTCTGTAAAATTACTCTCCCACCAATCAACCACACAACTATATCTTTTTTATTATCCTGCGATACTTTATTACTTGTCCAAAGATGGGATGCATGGAGGAACAGAGAGGGAGAGAGAGAGAGAGAGCCCTGGCATAAATTACAGCTTGATACACCGAGGCCGACCGTTACCTGCTGTGGAAACAACATATACAACACGCCCTCGAAGACGATGATTTGAAGAGCACATTACCTGTGTTTTTGAGTCTTCTTAAAACCAAAGTTGGTAGTGTAAGAGATGTTTGTAAAGGGGAGGGAACAGGGTTCGCTGCATGTGAAATAGAAAGCAAATATATTTCATTTGTCCTATTGACCTACTGCCCATCCTTGTCATTTAAATGTGATGTCGAATGCTTTTGCATTCACTGTAGCGCCAGGGGTGTAATAAACAATATCGTGTATAATAAAGAAACATCTAACTATGCATGGTCTCGTTCTATATCTATATCTTTTCTAATGGTCTGCTTTAGGTTCAAATTCATCGGCATGCTCAAAGCGCTCCGACTGCTGTCCGTCCTTGAATCTGTTGAGTTGGTCCGATACATAACGATGCATGTGTTGATTGGCCTCTTCCTTTTCACGATTCTTCTCCTCGTCTTCGGCTTCATGGAACACGGACGCGGAGTCATCATCATCTGCACCATTGGTGGACGCATCAAAGTCACTTCTCGCACCAATGGATCTGGCCGTTGACGACCGTCTTACTCGAGTCATTGTAGGAGAAGCTGGTACGCCAGCATCAATGCTGCGCTGGAACATGTCGTCAAAGTAATGGGACATAGCGACAGAAGGCGTGCGTGGTGTCTGTGGCAATCGGCATGTTACACTGTTCATAGTAGTTAGCAAAGAATTTCCTGAAATGGTGCCTGTAAGATTTGGGCAACTTACCCTGTGTCGTGGATCAGACGAGCAATTAAGCCAGTCCAACCACACTGGTGGGATGCACCAAGACCACGGCCTGAGTCTCCGTCAAAGAACTCATAGAACCACAAGTAGTCCTTCCAATACTCATCAAAGTCCAGAAGATCGTTTCCAGCATTAACGCTGCGTCTTCCGTCGTCGGTTCTCGCAAACAGGTGCTGCATTCGGTGTTGTATCTCTTCAGAAACCTTGCCCAAGTGCATGTAATCACCACTGCCAGTGGGACACTCAACTTGAAACTCTGGTCCGTAAAACAGGTAATATCTCTGGAGTGACTCTACCAGAAGGAAGTTCACGCACATCCAGATAGGACCTCGCCAGTTACTGTTGCCTCCAAACAAGCCACTATCGGAATCACCAGGGATATAACCGACCTTGAAGGTTTGTCCGTTCACGTCCATGGAGAATGGATTCTCTTTGTGGAACTTGGATAGCGATCTAATACCGTGATCGCTGAAAAATTCGTCTTCATCCAGCATACGGGTAAGGATCTTCTCAAGTCTGTCTTTGCTGACAATGGAGAGCAAGATTCGGTTACCCTTACCTCGCTTTCTGATACTGGCCATGTTTCTCTCAGCAAGATCTTCACGGTTGTGAACGAACCACTCCACGCGCTTTCGGAATGATGGCAACTTGTTCATGAGCTCCGGTTCGAGGGTGGCTGTTGCATACAGAGGAATCAAACCAACCAAGGATCGTACTGGCAGCTGCTGAACCCAAGGGCCACCCCAAGAAATGGCATCATAGTAGAAGCCATCTTTTTCATTCCAGAGAGATGTCTCGTCCTTGTCTCCAGTTCGGAAGGTCATGGCATCGCTGATAAAGATGAAATGTTCAAAGAACTTGGAGGCAATATCCTCGTAAATGCGACGATGCTTTGCCAGCTCCAGGGCAATGTTCAGCATCGACAAGCAGAAGAATGCCATCCATCCAGTACTGTCTGCCTGCTCAAGGACACCACCAGTTGGCAGCGGTTCCGAACGGTTGAATAAACCAATATTATCCAATCCCAAGAAACCGCCTTCAAAAACATTTTTGCCGTCGGCATCCTTGCGGTTTACCCACCATGTGAAGTTAAGAAGAAGCTTTTGGAAGACGCGCTCCAGGAAATCAAGGTCCTGACGACCATACATCTTGCGTTCAATCTTGAAGGTTCTGAACGTAGCCCATGCATGAACCGGAGGGTTTACATCGCCAAAGTTCCATTCATATCTATGAGTTGTCAGAACATGCAGAACGGTTTAAGTATTTGGGCCATCACTTACGCAGGAAGTTGTCCATTTGGATGGCAGTACCATTCGCGAGTAAAGAGATCCAACTGCTTCTTTGCAAAGTCGGGGTCAATCATGGCTAAGGGAATGCAATGGAATGCACTATCCCACGCGGCAAAGAATGGATATTCCCAAGAGTCAGGCATCGACAAAATATCATCGCAGTGCATGTGTCGCCATTGCGAGTTCCGAACACTCTTACGATCAGGTGGTGGCGGAGGCATTGAAGGATCACCATTTGCCCACTGATCCCAAATAAAGTGGTAATGTTGCTTACACCACATCATACCTGAGAAGGCTTGTCTTTGAATGTTTCTGAGGTCATCGGTCATAGGCAGAGGGCTTATTCTGTAATAGAATTCATCTGCTTCTTCTCGGCGCTTTTCGATGATATCGTCAAACTCCTCCTCATCAAGATAGGATTGGTCTCGCTTAGTAAATCGAAATCGCACAACTGCCTGTGGTTAGTTTGATTCCTTGACAGGCTTGTTCCAAACTCACCTGCGCATTCACCTGGGTTTACGCCACCATCTTCGTTGAAACTGAACCAAGCTCCACATTTCGTGCCAGTGTCGGCAGGATTTATGGCATCTTTCTCACCGTCTACGATGTATCGATGGAAAGCATCCTTGACATAAGGTTGCTCGTTCTTCTGGTCATAGAGGGTTTTGAAGTTGGTGTCATTTTCCGTGTAGATGAGTTCGGGCAGAACATCCTCACCACCGGCATTCACACCAGGTGAAGGGGACAACAAAAAGTAACGCTGTCCTAAACTCCAGTGCCGCGATCTAGCTGTAAGATCGGAGTGGTTAGATATCGACGGCTTCTTGTCTGCACTCTCTCGACCCCAGCTCCACGTATTGCGGAACCAAACTTGTGGAATGATGTGGAGCGGCGCGGGGTCAGGGCCTCTATTCCATGCCGTGACTCGAAATAGTATCTCATCGGGATCGTCGGATTCTTTGGCCGTTTCGATGAAGATGTCCCAGTATCTATCTTCATCGAATATGCCGCTGTCAAGGATGTTGTATTCTTTGTCCTCCTTCGATCGGCCGGCGTTCTCTTTGATCAAATCTTCGTAAGGGAATTTCTTTTGCGGATATTTGTACAAGAATTTCATATAGGAATGCTAATGGCAAAATTAGCGTTTGTTAGTTGGTAAGGAGAATAGATTTCAAATCGCAGGCTGCTCGTTTACGTACAGTCTGTTGTCAATTGATATTAGCATATTTCAGATTAAGGTTCTTTAATTGGCAGGTGAGCTCACAGGTGTGTTGTCGACATGGAAATGTGCTTCCTTGATACTCTCACCATGGTTTCCTTGAGGGTTGGAGAGACCAAACAGTCGTTCTTTCAAGAAATCACTGCCACCAGTTAGTGGAACTGCTGACACAAGATCAAAAAGTGAGAAAACTTACTCTTTCTCGTTCCAAAAGCTGAAGGCAATATTCTGCCACCCATGAGTGTCCGAAACACCAGCAATACCATCTTCTCCCCATCGGAAGGCCCGAGATCGTGCGTGGTCGTGAGGAAAGTCTAGGCAATAAGGTCAGCTAGCCTTTATCTTTGCGAAATTCGTAAGAAATCGGGTTGATACATACGGCTCCAAGCATCTCCATCAGGACTGTAATCTTCTCTGACTGCAGAAATGTCGTTAGTATAGCAATTCAGAAGCTTGGGGAAGCCAGTGATGACGTACCAGTTGCCCATTGTCTTTCAGCGACATAAGGGCCCCATTTCTTCCAGTACTTCTTACGATCTCTGTCTTCTTTGAGGCGTTTCTCCTCTTCCGTCAGATACTCATGTCCATCGAAAACAACCATGGTAGGCAACCTTTGGCGGCGGGAAGACGGCAAGGAGGGGCAAGGATGAGAGGTTTGCTTCCGGCCAAAGTCGAGCTTATCGTCGCAATTGAAGGAGCAGTAGAAAACGAATGGCACGAGTTTGATAAATTTTGCAAAAGAAACAGGGCAAAAAGTAGATTGTACACCGCCAGATTCAAAGTCTGTCAATGCAGGAGGCAAAGTTTTCCAAGCTGGCCAGACCTTGGGATGCGAGAAAGCATCACGACAGGCGGCGTGGGGCAGCCTTCTGATAGTAGCCCACTTGGATAGCGCTATCCTCATACAGTAGCGGGCCAAAGTTTGATGCTCAACCAGCTAGTCAATCGTCTCGATGACCCCACTAGTTTACCGCCACGGACGAATTCATCGCGCCTGCATGGCGACATACAGAGTCTGTACAAAACCAGCACAGGGGGCAAAGATAGCAGGCGATCCACTAAGTTGTAGCTGTTCTGAGGCGGTTACACGAGCCGCTAAAGGATGTTCCATTAACTCTGATTCTAGCAACAACGCATTCTCTTAATTTATTATTCATCAGCAGACAAGACAGCCTGTGACTAAATTTTAGAAGGACGGCTATATCTTCATGCTTTTTTTTTTTTTTTTTTTTAAATTTAGTCTCATATTCTTTTACACCCATCTCAGCTGGAGAAAAGCATCCGGAGGTTTGTCAATTGCCTACACCATGCTGAGCAATGGCAGTAATTTGTATGCGAAGAGTATCCTTTCAATGAGCTATTGAAAAACCAATCCAGCATTCCTTTTTCCTTCTTCGAAGTGCAGTCTTCTCGCTGTTATTTTTCTAGTCCACTTTTGACACTTCATTTTCCCATCAATCCAGAATCGGTTGGGCTGAAGGCTTGCATGTGCTTCGGTCCGGCCGTCCCCTCTAGGCTAAGATTAGCACATGCACCCCCTACAGTGTTCGGATGTTGAGGTTCTATTGGGTGTGTCCACTTTGGCCAAGCTGAGCACTGGGCTTGGCTGGCAGGTCGGGTTGAGAGCCTGGCTGTCACCTGCAAAAAAAAATACACGCCTTCAGGCTTCGCCACTGGTTGTCGTGGCTTCATCGCTGCATCGCCTCAATTCGTCGTCATAATCCCGTTTCATTCGCTCTGCATCTCTTCATGCGTTGATTCGTAGCCCGTTGGCATTCTTCACTCTTTTGTCCTTATTTTCTTTTGCTCGTTTAATTTATTCTTTTATTAATTATTCCTCTTTCCGATCGATCCTTCCCAACCACGTTGTTCTTGATCAACCAGCGCCGATCGTCAGTATGGCCAGCACTGTCGCCTTGCTTCGCAAACTCATCTTGGAGTCCCCTCCAGGAGAGTGGGCTGCGAACCAACTTCGAGAGCTCCTGATCGGAGCATTGAAGCAGGGCCAGGTTCCTCAACATGTGGCCTTTGAGATGGATGGCAATCGTAGATATGCCAGAAGCCATCGCATGGAGACTGTAGAGGGCCACCACCGCGGCTTCGAGGCGCTCGCAAGAGTATGGATTTCCCAGGCTTGTATCTGTAGATTCAACTGCTTACTAGTCACCAGATTATGGAAATATGCTACAAATGCGGCGTAAAGGTCGTGACGGTATACGCGTTTAGCATCGAAAACTTCAACCGTCCCAAATACGAAGTCGAGGGTCTTATGCAGCTGGCCAAGGTCAAGCTGGAGCAGCTGACAACATACGGCGACATCTTGGACCGATATGGAGCTTGCGTCCGAGTGATTGGCCAGCGAGACATGATTCGCGAAGACGTCTTGCAGGTCGTGGACAAGGCCGTTGCCAGGACCAAGCACAACAACCAGTATGTGAAGCAGAGTCAAAGAAATGCTTCCACGAGGCGGAAACGACTAACTCATTAACAGAGCTGTTCTCAACATTTGCTTCCCGTACACGTCGCGAGCTGAAATCACTACTGCGATTCAAAACACAGTTGACGACTTCCTGGCACCTCCGCCACCAAAGAATACTCCATTTTCCCCATCGCGCATTCGTCAAAAGGTGCTTTCGAGCCAATTTGACGGTAGCGAGCCACTTCCGACTATCAGAGACGAATCTCCAGAAGAATCATCAAACACCAATAACGAGCACGATAAAGATCTGGACGGAGATGGAGGCGATTCATCTTCTACCACCCTGCTCCCCGATTCGCCGCAGCCACGTTATAAAGACACGTCTGAGTCGATTAAGGCGTCAAAACTGCCCAGCCCAGAGATGATTACAGCCGATACGTTGGATAGCCACATGTACACGGCTGCTGACCCTCCTCTAGACATTTTTGTTCGCACTAGCAATGTAGAGCGACTTAGCGATTTCATGCTCTGGCAGTGTCACCAAGATACGCACATCTTTTTCCTCGAATGTTTCTGGCCAGACTTTGACCTGAAGCACTTTGTATGGGTTTTGTTGGAGTGGCAGTGGAGGGGGAAGCAAAAGGCAAGAGACGGTTCTGCTGTGAGAGCAAACAACAAGGTGCAGAGAATGATTGACTAAGAGCGGAGGCGATACCCTGATCTGTTGTTGTTTGTATCGGCTCTCAATTGAGTTCAATGAGCCATATTGTGTTTGACATAGCGTCGTAGGTTACAATTTACATTTATTTTGCTGGTACCTGGGCTGTTGTTGGTGGCTGTAGGAGTTTTTTCATGGCAGAGCTTAATTGTACTTTTGAAGTATAGACATTAAATTGATCTTCTTTAATTGTGTTCTCAACGTTGTAAAGCATCAATTGGTGTAATCTTGTATGACTTGTAATGATTCACTAATGGCACAATAGTTGTTATTGCAGTGCCTGGCAGCACCCACCGAGGCAGCGCAAGTAGCCATGACGAAATGTTGCAGTGGTGTTATCAGTTCCTTATCGGACGGCAAGCATCGCTCTAACCGGACCCGGAATCTTTGTTTTCCCAGACGCCGGCCAATCACACGCCGTGCTTGGCCTGCATTTTGGCAGCAGACGCCTGCCAGCACCAGTACAGCACAGCACAGCACAGCACAGCACAGCGCCCGAAATCCCGCCCGTTCGCACCCACCCAAGCCACCCAAGGTCCCCCAGCGCGGAAGATCAGCGTTCTGGCTCACTGAACAGCGCAACCACTGACTCTGACTGTTGCCCCAAATTCGAAAAAGGCACAGCAGCGCCGATTCGCTCCAATCTCGTCACCTGCTTCCTCCATCCCCCCCTCGCAGCTCACCTCGACCCTCATTCGACCGGTCAAGAGCCGATTTATTGCGCCATGACCTAGGGTATCTTCAATCCAAAGTTGATTTTGCTATATTCTAGGTCCTGTTTCCGTTTTTTTCTTACTACTTTCAACCACCTCACACGCTTCCCTTCTGGCGCTGCGTCGCGCCGTCACGACTCCAACCACGAAACTCTTTTTCTCTACCACTCCCCCAATTCTCCCTCTCGGTCGCTCACCTCAAACACCACAATGAAGTCCGCTAAGCCCGCTGTGGCAGACGCCTCTTCAAATAGGAGGTCACAGCCCGTTCGAAATACAAGGGTGAATCCTCCTAGAAGCTCGATCCACGCCGGCCGCCCAGGAGCCGTTACCCAACCGACGCTTTCCAGACCTGCCGGCAATCAACCAATCGACATCTTCCCAGCGATCACTCATTTCGCAGACTCAATAACTGCTCTGCCAAAGGAGCTCGTCCGACATTTCACACTGCTCAAAGAAGTTGACGCCAAGATCTTCACCCCCCAAGATCAATTGTTCAAGCTCGTCTCCGCTGCTACCAATTCCTCACTCCCCGACTCGCGACTCAACAATGATGCTTCAAGCACGATAGCTCCAACCTCGGCGCCCATGAGCACGCAAGGTAGCTCGACGGGCTACGCCGGGGACCAAAGCATCCAACCCCCCTCGGTCGCTGACCTGACCACCTCGTCTTCGACAGTCTTTGACCCGTCCAATATTCCGCGACGTCAGCTTTTCCGACAGACAGCTTTCAAAATTCAGGAGCTCCTGACGTCGCTCGAGGAGAAGAACCACGTCATCTCGACCGCGAACGAGGCATTGCAACGACAGCTCGCGCGAATCGAGGACGTGTGGCCTCATTTGGAAAATGAGTTCAGCGACGAGGCGAAATGGGGCAGCACTACACATTGGGCTTATCCCGAAAATCGTCATGGCCAATCTCACCCCGAGAAGTTGCGACGAGATGGCGCCGCTGCGATATCTGCGGCTGCCCGTGCACTCGCTGATGAAGCTGCCGCTCGTAGTGACGCGCGGAAACAAGCAGTTCAGGCGAAAAGAAACATGAAAAATGGGCACCAGGACTCCGATATGGATGACATTGACAGTCGTGCAACGAAAAAGCCACAGAAGGGTAGAAGGGGCGCCGACGCTGACAGTGTCGGGCTCGGCATCTCAAGCTCCGCCAATCCACAAAAGCGACGAAAGACGGAGAAGGCTGTCAATGGAGGAACTGCTATGGAACGCTCCGTCAGTGCAGCCACGTCCAAGGCTAAGATGGGCAGCCCACGCGGAACGCCAGGCCCGGAGCCAAAGAAACGCAAGGCATTGCCAAACGCCAGTGGGCAGAGCAGAAAGAAGTATGTACCCAATTCTAACTATCTTCCTGAAAGATGTAACGTGACTAATCTCAATGCATCACCAGAAACGGACTGCATGCGAAGACGCCATCAGTTACCTCATCACCAGTACTTGGTGTTTATCCCGAGCCAAAGGGCCGTGCTTCGCCGGTTCCTACAAGCGCACCACGACCGGCCTCCTCCCGAGCTCGACAGAACTCTATTCAATCTAATAACGATATTACCAAAACAAAAGTCACTGCAGCCGTATCCAATAAAGTCAATGGCAATGGCAATGGCACTACGACACCGGATGAAGCACAGTCTGTCAACGGCATCAGCAACGATATCAAGGCCAAAGATAGCAGTGCTTCGATAAAGACAGAAAACGCCAAGAAAGAAAATGACAAACCTGAGTTTTCTGCTTCGAAACCGGCTGGCAGACGAGAAAGTCGTACCGAGGAAATGGACAAGCAGGATACGGCAGAACTGGCTTCTGTGCCCATGGTGACAACCAAGAGCGGCAGAGCTAGCAAGCCATCTACCCCTGCATTGGCCACATTCCAAGAGGCAGCCCTGTCACGAGCATCGAGAAACCGAGATGGCGCTGGTACTAGGAAAACGCAGAAGAAAACGGCAGCTGCCGTGCAGGCGCTGGCACAAGTCGCTACCGATGACGACGCCACCAGCAGCATGCAGGGTGATGACGATGACGGGGATATTGATGCGGATGAGCCCCGATATTGTTACTGCAACGGCGTCAGCTACGGCGAAATGGTTGCTTGTGATTCAGACGACTGTGAGCGAGAATGGTTCCATCTGGCATGCGTGGGACTCAGGGTTGCACCGGGTTCAAAGAGTAAGTGGCTCAGCTACATGCAACTGATAATGCGAACTTGCTAACAATATTCCCACAGCGAAATGGTACTGCGAAGACTGTCAAAAGCGTCTCAAACTGGGAAAGAAGTCTGGTGGTCGATAGAAGATGCGCCGCCAGCCAGTACAAGCCCAGAAGAGGAGAAAGGGTTTTCGAAAAGTCGTTTATTCCTGAATGTCGGCAACAGGCGTATGGCAGCAACATTTGTCGAGTATATTTTTGATGTTATAATAAAACGATACGGGGCGATGGTAAATGAGTATACAGGCAACAGACCTGCGTTATGAAGGATTTGGAACTGGGAGGGAGAAGCTGCATTTACTTTCATGGTCTGCAAACATGGTCATGCTGGGTTTTCTTTATGGCGTTATATCATGCTGTAGTGATTAGGATTCTTTTTTCTTTTTTTTTTTTGGGCGGATATCATATTGATAGATCAATATACTGAGCACTGAGATTTGGAAGCATGTATTTTGGACTATATTCCCTTAAACAATTTCGTGTGTCGTTCATACCTCACACGGCGGCACTGCTGATAATATTTATGCGACAATTTATGTGATTTCTTCAGAAGCATCACGTTACAAAGTCCCAACAGTTCGTTGGAGTGATAATTAAATAGTGGGGGAGGGGTGGGAGGGTCTGCGCCAAAAGAGAGGCGGTCAAGGCGATGACTAAGGCGGCAGAAAAAAAAGTGGCAGACTACTGCAGACGATATCTTCCTTATCGGGAAACATCTTTGAAAAAAAGTTTGGAAGCAGAACAACCAGTCAAAGCAAGTCAAGATGAGGTATGAATGCCCTTTGAAAAATCGAATGGGTTGATAAATTTGTTACGGAGACTAATCTATGTTTTTTATACAGAGTCGAAGACTGCTCGTTTTGCGGACGCCCGTCGTACCCATCCAAGGGTATAACGTTTGTGCGAAACGATGGTATGCACATTCCCAGAGACGACAGAAGTATTTCAAAAAGCCCCTAGACTAACAATTGGAAACTACAGGCAAATCATTCCGTTTCTGCCGTTCAAAATGCCACAAGGCATTCAAGATGAAGCGTAACCCCCGCAAGCTCAAGTGGACCAAGGCCTACCGCCGCAACGCTGGCAAGGAAATGGTGGTGGACAGCACGCTGCTGTTCGGCGCTCGCCGCAACGAACCCGTCCGCTACGACCGCGACCTCGTCAACAAGACCCTGTCCGCCATGAAGCGTGTTAGCGAGATCCGTGCCCGCCGCGAGCGTGTCTTCTACAAGAAGCGCATGGCTGGCAAGAAGGAGAGAGAGCTGGCCCTTGCCAAGAAGCTTGTCGCCGAGAACGAGCACCTGCTGCCCAGGATGCGCGGAAGCGAGAAGAAGAGACTCGAGGAACTCGCCAGAGAAGGAGAGGACATCGACCTCGAGGCCGAGGAGGAGGCCGCGACGAGGAGAGTGGCCAAGGCGAAGGCCTTCGGTGGCGAGAAGAAGAGAGTGCGTGTGCGTGTGGATGGAGAGACGGAGGAGGATGGTATGGATATGGATTGAGGGAGTTCATGCATTTGGTCTTTGGGAGTCATTTGTTTAAACGAATTTGGTTTTTGTCGGTTTTGGTATCATGGTTTGCAAAAACGCTTATTGTCTGTTATAGAAGCGAGACGATCTTGATGAATAAAAGCTCTTCTTTAGATGTATACGCTCGCTGTGTACCACGCGCTTACGCTCCCTGCAATTCGGCTGCCTTCTTTGCATTCGCAGCGTCTCTTAATTCCTGTCTTCTCAGGCTCAATTCCGTCGCTTTGAAACCAATTAATCCCAGACCCTGTATCTTACCCACGTTATACTCTCCCAACAGTTTCTCATTCTTCCAGGCATAGAGACGAATCTCAGCATCCCCAGACGTTCCTTCATCAACCTTTCCTCGCGGGACCTTATTGGGCGGTATCTCAATAGTGAAGACCTTGGACTCTGGGTCGTCGCTCTGGTTCTCAGACTTAGTTAGGTCTTTGGAGGTGATTTGGTCTGGGAGGTATGTTGCGCCAGAGTTGTCCCAGTACACGGAGAGGACGAGATGTGTTGCTGGCCATAAAGGGTCTTTTTCCCGTCCCGATGGCAGAGAGACTGTGATTAAGAGAGGGGAGGTGGCGGATGCGGCGTTGGGAATCAGAGGTGAGACAAGCGTCTTGTGCGTGGCATCAGGTGGTGGTGCTGGGAGGTCTGGAGGGGTGAGGGAGACGATTGAGAGGTTGAATTTGGACATGTCTCTGCAATTAATATAAGTTTGTTGAGAAATGATTTGGTGTTTTGTCACTGGAGTGCGTTCATTGCTATTCATGTGATGTAGATTACCGAGTGTGAAGTCGTGGAAACGAGTACGTTGAACTGATAATGCTGTTACGCCTAGCCGCTGTGGGCATAGCTTGGGAGTAAGGGCCCGAAAAGTCGCCGCTTGCCTAAATCCAAGCACGCACAAGCAGGTACAGGATGAAACCGTGTCGGGATATGTTTACATGGTTCGTTAATAACACGGGAGGAACGGAGAGATGGTATTGATAGACTAGGGTGCAAGAGAGATGTGATGGCTGAAATAACCGCTGCGTGTGAGTTGAATTTGGCTGTAAGTGGCATGCCACACGGCGCATCATGTTGAGGTTTAGATGATGTCAAACATTTTCTCCGGATATGCATCACCCAATCCCTCTCCATCCATGTGTTGGTCAAAGTAGCAGTCTCCCACAATCCTATACTGCCCATTTTCATCCTCTCGAAGGACGAACGGATAGTCAGCGCCATAAAACAAAGCAATTACATCGCCGACCTGTGTCCCATTAACAGCCCACCCCAAGTTACCACCCTCTGCTCTGAAAAAACGTCGATGATAGCACCACCTAAAGTGCGGGCCAACAAATGCTTGGTACGCCTTCATAGCTCGCTGCTTATACGCGGCTCCTTCTTCTGTGAACTCATCCCCGCCAGTGGCCTCATTGACAATCCATCGGAAAACTCCCTCAACCGTCTCATCGGCGCAGGTTATCATGGTATGAACGTTCAAGCCCAGTAAGGAATCATCGTCGAGCTTGGAGCCGTCTCTGGATCTGTTGCATGCGAATGTTCTCGCCATAGCGGTTCGAATTTCTTGGGTCGGCGTACCTGAAGGCGATGCAACGCTGTGGATATCATATAGCGTGTTGCGCGCCTCCTCTCGTCCATGATTAAAGAGACTGGCATTTCTTTCCTCGGCGTTGGCAGTTTGGAGTGACGGGTTTTCTAGGTCGCCAGCCGTGTCCATGGGCATTTTGTTGATGCCATATGGTGGTTTTGGCAAGTCTGTCTGCCGACCTGGCGATACTGAGATGGTCTTTGTGCTTTCAAGCGCTTCAATTTTCCCAAGTACTTTGCCCCAGATACTTAGTTTGCGGTTGTTTTCGTCAATGCTAAGACGGATTTGTGAGTCGCCCGCTGCTTTTGTGTTCAGCTTGCGGGATCTGAACGGTTCGACCCAGCCCTGCACTGTCCAATCTGGAACCCATGACGGCAGGTTCAGCTTGGATGGCGATGCGTGCAGCATGCAGTGACAGAGGATGTCTAGGGATTGTTTCTTGTTGAGCAATTCGACTGCCAGGTGCGTAAAGACTTGCTCTGGTTCTAGCGAGTAGTCAACAACCACGCCGTCTGACTCCAGAGCAAGTGGCAGCATTGCATAGATCTTGTCGCTAGCCAAGGTGCTCTCAAATAGCCTAGTCTCTTCCAGAATGTCGAGGAGCGACATTGCTTCTTGGCTGTCGGCTGTCGGCTTATTTCCACGCAAGTAGCGCATTACCAGGATGGGCTTCAATGCGGCCTTCTGTATCGGGGCTCGAGACTTGATTTGAAAGGCAAAGCTCAAAATGGATGTAAGCCATTCCCATCCTATCTCCATATCCCCAATGTGTACCGTGGCATCTTTGCTATTTGCGACTTCTTGAACAACCCATATACGACGAAACTGAGAGTGTCAGTATCATTTGCGCAGCAGGCATGGGCTTTATAGCAGAAACAGTTGATAGACTTACCCATGCACGGCGGAACAACATCTCAAGCGCCTCCCACTCGATTTCACTCGATTTAGGGTGCGTGACGAAACGCTTCTGGATTTCCATTTGCGATAATTGTCCAAACTCGCCGTCGGCAAAAGCTTCTTGGCCTATCTCCGATAGGTCGGATAGCACTCCTAGAGCGAGCTGCTCCAGACCTGTGTCCTCGCCCAGCCATATTTTTACGCTAGACGCACCAGCGAATATGTCACCCATTATAAGGACATGCTTGTTCCGTTCATCTATATTGTTCTGGTCGATACAAAGAGCATCTATCCAAATGCGAAGGCTAGCACCATTGGATCGTATACGCTTAATAGCCCGGTGAAGCTCACCACCGATCGTAACCTCAACACCGTCGCAGGTAATGGTACCAGAAGGCAAAAGGCCACCAAAATTTATGTATTGTCGATGTAGCACTGGGTGGTCGAGCATATCTCGCAAAAGCATCTGACCACTCTCACCATCTCCTGAGCCGTACATGTATTGAATTACGGCGTCGTCAGGCGGAGTAACTTCAACATTGATGCTTTTTGCCCAGCAATAGCTCAATGCTTCATATGATTGTGCCTTCTGGCTGCCCAGTGGCATGTGGGTGAGTGAGCACACGATTTCATCCTCAAAGTTGCCAGGTTGTATCGTGAGAATGCGAGTCTCGTTGGGCAGATTTAATTGTTTGTACGGGTACGGTGACATGTTGTTCAACTTAAAGAAAGAAGAATAATAATTCAGCTTTTGCTTTTAAAAAAAAAATCAGAGATATCGTCATGATAGCCAAAACTGTTGTGAATATAAGAGCTGTTGTAGTCGAGAGGCAGCTTGTCGGTGAGGCGCAGTATCTCGAGGGATAGGCAGCAAGGCAGCCTCGTATGACTCAGCCATTTGGATCATGATAAGTGGAATGAAAGGGCTTAGGCATATATATGGCATGGGTGTTGCGAAAAGAGATAAAATCGACATCTATCATAACCACATATCGACGGCGGATTGTTATGTATGGCGTGTGGAAAGGCTGTGTTGGGAGCCATCAGCTAGTCTGAGCATCTGGACATGTATTGTCGTATCCGACTGTGGTATTACCAGTACTTCAGCATGTACGGGGCAGGGGGGAGCCTGTCATAGAAAAGCCTGCCCTCTGGGAATGGAGATAGGGGGGAGAAAGCATTGCTCCAGAGCTGTGAGATTGGTGGCGTGGGGTTGGGGGAGAAGAAGAAATAGACGGCAGAGCGGCTGTCGGGGGAAGACAGTGTTGAGTTGTAGCGACAGGCGCTGGAGTTTGCGGGGTAATGGCAGTGCTAGTGTCATTGCGGCGGGAAGAGTTAGGTAATGGGATGGGGAGAACGATTTACACCAAAGACGGCGTATGTACATGGTAAGTATGATTTGGGCCATTAGATTAATTTACCAGGGCCAATTTTGGTGATTAATTCCATACTTACGAGAGGAATATACCTGCTACCGAACTACTAAAAACTAGTGGTGATACAGCTGATGGGAGCATCTGACAGTGCGATGCAAGGCTCCGCGGAGGTGCATAGCAAACAGTTCAGAGACAGCACGGAACAGCACAGCAGCACCTGGACATCACAGATTTTCTAGTGGCCGATCACAGAGCGGCTGGCAACGGTTCACTGAAAACGAGGACCAGCGGGTGGGCCTGCGTCTCCAGTCCGTTTCCACTCTTTGCTTCTGTGCTGGAGTAGGCACTACATGTATTATTACGCCTGTACTAATAGCGTGTGTGGACTGTGGTGGACAGAGCAACATAGCACCAATGGGGCTAACACTAATTACGGCGGCTGCCGACAGACCAGACCATCGTGTCTTTTTTGTGTCAAGGTGGGCGACGAAGGAAAGGGTCTTGTGACGTGAAAAAGACGAGCCCCCCCGACTCGACTCTGCTCGACTCGGAATGGATGGAACAATTGGGTCAATTACCGAGACCGGTGCGTCGGACGCCGTCTCGTATCATGAGGTGGAATTTACTAGTATTACTATCGTCAGTATGGTCATCGCTGCCAATTGTTTATCTCCAGCACTGGACAGCGGTGAATAAATCCAGGGCTTCGGGTCCTCGCTGACCTGAGACCTGCAGCCATTCATGGTGAAAATCCCATTCTTAATTTCTTAGCCTGCGTAAATTCGACCGTACGGTTGCATCGGGACTAGAAATCTCGGCTGTTTTGGGCGTGTTTGTGTTAGCACTGTAGAGCCTACGCCTTGGGGCTGCGCTGGGGAGGTGTACTGTAGGCTTAGGCAGGCCCGAGCTTGTGTGGCAGTTGGTCACGCGGCAGCTTTTAGGTTGGTTTGCCCTCCAGGAACTAAGGTAACGTTAAAACACTCCACTGCGTTCTGCCTGCGCAGCTCTGCGAACCGGAAGCGACGCGGCGCTACAGGGCAGCGTGAACTGGGTGGGCTGGCCTGGAACGCCTGGAACACACAGCCCCCAGCTACGCTAAAGCGAAACCCTCAGGCCATGAGAATCCGGGGTTGGAGATGCATGACAAGCCATGACGATGATGGAGATGTAATAAACGAACTGTTGTAAACATCATATCTGGATCAGGTTGGTGCAGATTTTTTAAAAATGAAATAATTCTATCCCTACAAAAATTGCTGGGCTGCAGGGCTGGGCATCCAATTGCACCATGGGCCAGACATATTACTTCATTTGCATATACTTGTACAACTGTCCACAAAGTGTAATTCCCTACAATTCGTGATGCGAAACACGCCTGGAGTAATAATTACACAGACCTACAACTCGTCATTGCATTACTCTTGCCCGCCTGACCGATCTTTGATCCTGCCAAGTGTATACCATGTATTCCATTACACCACCCCTTGTACTGTCTAAGCTCATGGCGCTGCCGGATCTGACCCTAAAATGCCCCCCGGATTACAAATAAAGTAATAAAATAAATGAAAGTGGAAAGGTGTGGTTGGATGCAGTTGAGGGAACACCAAGGTACAGTAGAAGTTTCCCCTTGTCTCGGCGGCTGCTGTACGTAGGTACCTCGCTGACCGCCAGCAATGCAGTGGTACCTCTCGCCCTCCAACTTCAGCGCAGAGGTGGCGCTTTGCCCCGGAATTTCCACCGTGGGACAGTCCTAAGGCACTTAAAAACGACGCTAACAAGGTTCATGCTTCCCCTACAGCGAACAGACAGTGGCCCATCCAGTGGCTACAGTGGTCAGGGTGGCCCCGGAAAAAAAATAAAGTAAAAAAATAAAAATCCTTCCATGGTGTTTTCTTTCGTCACTGAAAAGGAAAAGCCTGCCGCCACCAGCCGACGCCGCCGCCAACAACCACCCACCACACCACACGAATAAGTCGTCCTCCTCTTCCTCCTCTTCACACCACCACATCTTCTCCTCTTTTCATTTCTTACACAACTTTTCTTCCTTTGTGTAACATTAATATTGAAATACACAACTGTTTTATAAACTATCCGCTGCACCTCTCCGACGGTCGTACGCTGTAGCTGAAAAGCAGTCCTATTACACGCCGCATCCGCCGTCGCTGCTCGACTTCGCACAAAGACGACAGACCTTTTCTTACCAAACCCTCGAGTCTTCTCACCCATCTTTTCCTAGGACGACGACAGGCTTCTAATACGATCGAATCCTTCTCTGCCGGATCGCTCCGGTTCAGCATCTTCATCTAGCAGAGGCTTCTTCCCTATTCCCCAACTCAAGCGTTTATATGGCCGTGCCAACTGGGGCCGGGCACCGCAAGGTGCTCGACTTCGACACGTCCATGTGGATTAAAGGCACCAGCATGGCCCGCGCAATGTCTCCTGGTTCAGAGGCTACCGCCACTTCGCGTTCTTCCTTTTCTTCAGTTCGAGAGAATGACGACGGCATCGCCCAGACCTTCACCCGATCCAAGATCTCCTCTTACATCGAGGCTCCAGAGGAAGTCTTTGACGAGTCGCCCTCTTCCGAAATCTCCCAGCCTACCTACCACGCTCCCCTAACCCAGCCTTATAGCAAGCTTCATGGCTTCGTCTATCCCGCGGAGGGCTTCAAAGGTTGGAAGGAGATTTCTCTTAGCGGAAAGAAGGCTAGCCGAAGCTGTGAAGACCTCCACAAGCTGCACATGACATGGGACACTCCAGCTCCTGCACCCAAGAAGAAGTTGCTAGATGTTTACCCACGCGCTACTGCTCCGTTAGAGAGACTTCCCAGCGAAGTTTTAGGCTCCATTATTGATCTGCTAGTTGTAGAGATCCCCCCAAATGGACTGACTACGCGAAATACTGACCTGATGGCTCTCCTGCGCACCTCTCGAGCCATTCACGCTGCTACCCTCAATACCTTGTATCGTCATATTACTATCCCTCACTCTCGCATCTTCCGCAAGTTCCTCAACACCATCACCCAATACCCCGCTCTTGCTACTATTGTTCGCCGTATTGACTTCAGCCACTTCAACCCCTCCTTCCACTTCTCCACTGCCACCGAGAGAGCAAAGACTCAGAACCTTACGGCCGACACCCTGGCACAATGCTTGGAATTGACTCCTTTTCTCCAAGAGTTTTTGGCCCAAGAATATGTTGAGGACGACCTTGGTCCAGCAGCCCTTCGAAAGTTGTTCTTTGACATGCCCCAGTTGTATGCTCTCGACTTCACAGGTTGCTCGTCCATGTTTTTCAAGAAGTCTTTCATGAGCATCATGGACGACCCATGGCCGGAGACACTGAATGTCACCCGATTGTCATTCCACAAGTGCTTGTCTCTACCGTCTGGCCTCTTTGAGATCATTCTTCCCAGACTGCCTAAGCTCACGAGACTCGATGTCGCCGGAACTCGCATCACTGACAAGGCTCTCCTCTCCATTCCCGAGACTGCTAGACTTACGCACTTAAACCTTACCAAGTGCAAGGAACTTTCTTCCGATGTAGTGGTCAAATTTGTCACATCTCACCCCGCAGTCGTTGGATCCTTGGTCTACCTGAGTTTAGCCACAGACCCCGTTACTCACCTACTTTTGGGCAAGGCTGATGTCGATGCTCTTTTGCCAAATCTACCCTCAACACTGAAGTCGCTGAATCTAAGAGGAAGCAGAATGGACTCTTCGCACATTCCTCATCTTGCAAGGCTTGCTGAGAGCCTTGAAGAGTTGGCGGTTGGCCGTGGTTTGACCATGAATGACATTCACAGCATCTTCCAGAAAGATGGCCAATGGTTACCGCATAACTTGAGATACATTGACCTCTGCGATATTGAGACAATCATTGGAAGTGCCAGCTCTCTGCTGGTAGCCGGATCCGCACCACTTCATGTTGTGGAGATTTCTGAGAGGACCTATGAGCGTGCGGCCAAAGGAAACAATAGCCTTCGAAGGATAGGTTGGACTGCTAAGGAATTCGAAGCCCGCTACTGGCTTGTACGAATGAACTCCGACGGCACCACCCGCGACAACGGTGCCCGGTGGTGGAAATTTGGCGCAGAGAGCTGGGGCATGAGGAAGATCCCAGTTGTTGTCGCAGAGGTTGGTGGCATGTACGGATTACACATGTTTGGCAAGCGCATTTAATTTTCTACTTTTTTCTCTCTTTTTTTCAACGTAGGCATAGGAGCAGGCATGTTTGGAACAAAACACAACTCCGGAAAATTGCGACAAAAAGCGACAAAAGCGACAAAAAGGCGTCAAATTCTTCAGTACGGTGGCTTGCATGGCAGGCTGATTTGAGACAGTGGGAAGCGTCGGCACCAAAATGGCTGCATCTTTTGTTGAGATTTTGACTTTGGTTGAAATTCTAGCGTTACACATGAGCCTTGAAAGAATGACTTGATACGAATACCATTATGTTTAATGAATGAATAAGAAATAACTGAAATCTACTTTTCTCCTCCTGGCTCTTGTTGCAGTTGACTGTCCTGAAATGACTCGAACGAGGCTTTGCTGTGTCGTCTGTGATGGCTTTGACTCTAGCTTCTCGTATTTGAAGGTAGCTTTAATATTTAGGCTGAAGCCTGGTGGTTTTGCGTGCAGCCATCCCGTTGATTTGTTTCTAACCATCGTCATGATGTACCTGGGGTTATGTATCCCGCCGGTAGTGACGTGCATGCTTTTTTGTTGGTGGCACAGCAGTAAGGCTGAGGTGTACATAGACCTCGTGATGAGTGGCTACACGCGAAAGTTGTTGTCGCTTTTGTCTCTGTTTACGTCACGTTGGACGAAAATATCTTTGACCAGGGTGTCGATGGGCTGTTGAGATATTTGGTGGTGTGGTGATGGGTCATCGGGTGCATGTCTGAGTCGAGGTGAAGGTGGCCGAGAGGCCCGGCAGATGAGTATAAAAGGGAAGACATTTCTTCAAGTTCTTTGAAGATATTCAAAACAGAGTTCCAAACTACCTCTCGATTTATCAAACAAACTTCAGCTTATTCTTCACAATGTTCTCTACGCTTGTCACAGCCCTGGGAGTTGTTGGTGTAGCTGCTGCAGGGATCCTTCCCCGCGACACCTGCACGCAATACTACACTGCCGTCTCTGGAGACACTTGCAACAGTGTCGCCCAAAAGTTTGGCAATAGATTCACCGCACAGGATTTCATCAAGTGGAATCCCTCTGTGGGCGCGGACTGCAGGACCATGTATGCCGGTACGCCGTACTGCGTCGGTAGGTGAACTTGCACCGCATAATGTTGTATAAATACTGATAGTTATAGCTGTTGCGCCAACACAATGCTCGAGTAACATTCCTCAGCCCACTCAGCCTGGATCGACGTGCCAGTGTAAGCGATGGTATTACATCAACAGTGGTGATACGTGCATTGCGATTGAGCAAAGGGAGGGGGTTTCGGCGGCAGACCTGTATAGACTGAATCCGGGTGTGCATCAGAATTGTGATAACTTGACCGCGGGAGATTATCTGTGTGTTGCTTAGATGTTTACTAAGAGCTGCTTGGTCTTCACCGGCCAATTTCGATAACTTGGAAGGCTTTCCTCAATAGACATACTCTATGCCATATCAAGTATCTACTTAGGCTGTTCAGTACATTGAAATCTAATGATTTCCTTTCTTTATTCATAAAACGTAGCACTCGGGTAGGCACTACCTAGACAGCGTCAAGAAAAGCTACCTATCAGCCATCCTTACAATGTCTGGTACACAAGTTGTTGTGAGAGCTGCTAGTAAATACATAGTTTAGCTGTATCTCACATATCATTTTTGTTTATAGCATGATATTTGCCATGTATTTTTGAAATATTTCGGTCTTCTGTTTTGTACAATTGTTGGGCAGCTTCAAATAATTTTGTCATGTGGGCATTTGTATAAGACCTTAGTGTAAGTCACACCCCATTGTTAGAGTAACATCAGAACGCACAGCCACGCAACGAATAAAATTAAACAAAACCCTAAAATATGATAATTAATTGCTACAAATTAATTTCTAGATAAGAGAAATATTTTTGCTCATTTTTCTTACTCCCTGTTTCTACCCATCCTCATCAAGGTTGAGCACAGGGTAAGACCTGAAACAGGCACAGTGTGACGTCACGTGAACACCCCGTGTCGGAACAACAACGGGCCAAGGCCCAGCGTTCCACCTAAGCAGGACGACGTAACAGCTCAAGGCTTCCCTTGGACAAAGCTCCAAACCACGACATCAACCATTACCACACCCATCCTCAAGTCGAGTCACTGGCGTCACCGCAACCGTCGTCGCCATGGCTCCTCAAAAGGATACGCCGTTTCGCTCGGCCCAGATGAGCATGGTGCAGCTCTACGTCTCCAACGAAATCGGTCGGGAGGTTGTAACTGCCCTTGGAGAGCTCGGACTGTGCCAGTTTCGCGATGTACGCCTCTCATCCCATCCCATCTCCTGCCGACAACAGCTCATCGAATGAATCACTAACGTGCCCCATTTTGCAGCTCAACGAAGATGTCTCGGCCTTTCAACGCACTTTCACTCAAGAAATCCGTCGACTAGACAATGTCGAACGTCAGCTCCGTACGCTGCCCCCCACTACCAGGCAAGCCCTTCGAACTAGGACACGTAAAATCTAACTATTCATACAGGCTACTTCAATGCACAGATGGAAAAGGCCGGAATCCCTCTTCGAAAGCTCGACCTCGACACTGAACGTCTCGCTTCCCCATCCACTTCGGAAATCGAGGAACTCGCCGAGAGATGCCAGAAGCTGGAGCAACGAGTCTCGGCTTTGAACGACAGCTACGAGACCTTGAAGAAGCGTGAGGGCGATCTCACTGAGTGGCGATGGGTCCTTCGTGAGGCTGGCAGCTTCTTTGACCGCGCCCACGGCAATGTCGAGGAAATTCGCGCCTCTACTGACAACGACGACGCTCCTCTGCTTTCTGACGTGGAACATCAGGGGGGTACTCAGGACGGGGAACGCTCTTTCTCGGGAATGAACATTGGCTTTGTCGCTGGCGTCATCTCCCGTGATCGTGTTGCTACCTTTGAGCGCATCTTGTGGCGTACTCTTCGCGGAAACTTGTACATGAACCAGTCTGAGATTCCCGAGCCTTTGATCGACCCAACCAACAACGAGGCTGTTAACAAGAACGTCTTCGTCATCTTTGCTCACGGAAAGGAGATTTTGGCCAAGATTCGCAAGATTTCAGAGTCCATGAGCGCCGAGGTTTACAGCGTCGACGAGAACAGCGATCTTCGACGCGATCAAATCCATGAGGTCAACAGCCGACTGCAGGATGTTCAGAACGTCTTGTCCAACACTCAGACCACCCTCGAAGCCGAGCTTAACCAGATTTCTCAGTCTCTGTCTGCTTGGATGGTTTTGATTGCCAAAGAGAAGGCTGTTTACACCGCCCTCAACAACTTTTCCTACGACAGCGCTCGACGCACTCTCATTGCTGAAGGATGGTGCCCAACCAACGACTTGCCTCTTATTCGTTCGACTTTGCAAGACGTCACAAACAGAGCCGGCCTCTCTGTGCCTTCTATCATTAATGAGATTCGCACGAACAAGACCCCGCCAACATATCTCAAGACCAACAAGTTTACGGAAGGCTTCCAGACCATCGTCAATGCCTACGGTACCGCCACTTACCAGGAAGTCAACCCCAACGTTCCTGTCCTTGTAACATTTCCTTTCCTGTTCGCCGTCATGTTTGGTGATCTTGGCCACGCCATCATCATGCTTGCAGCGGCCCTTGCTATGATCTACTGGGAGAAGCCCTTGAAGAAGGTCTCCTTCGAACTCTTCGCCATGATTTTCTACGGACGTTATATTGCCCTAGTCATGGCTGTCTTCTCCATTTTTACCGGTTTCATCTACAACGATATCTTCTCCAAGTCCATGACTATCTTCCCAAGTGCCTGGTCATTTGAGAAGTATGATGGCTGGAAGGAAGGCGATACTCTTGAAGCTAAACTCAACGACAGCGGTTACCGCTACCCATTTGGTCTGGATTGGGCGTGGCACGGCTCGGACAATGATCTCCTTTTCAGCAACAGTTTCAAGATGAAGATGAGTATCATTCTCGGATGGTGCCACATGACCTATTCCCTCTGCTTCGCATACATCAATGCCAGACATTTCAAGAAACCCATCGATATTTGGGGCAACTTTGTTCCGGGAATGATCTTCTTCCAATCCATCTTCGGCTACCTTGTTTTTTGTATCATTTTCAAATGGGCCAATAACTGGGAACACGTCGACAACCACGCTCCAGGTCTGCTGAACATGTTGATTTACATGTTCTTGCAGCCTGGCACTCTTGACGGCAGACTGTACAAAGGACAAGAGTATGTCCAGGTCTTCCTTCTTCTGCTTGCGTTTATTCAGGTTCCCATCCTTCTCTTCCTCAAGCCCTTCTACCTGCGCTGGGAGCACAACCGCGCCCGCGCTCAAGGTTATCGTGGCATTGGAGAGACTTCTCGAGTCAGTGCTCTGGATGAGGATGAGGGTCAAGGGTTGATCAACGGACACGGCAACAGCTTTGATGAAGATGGCGAAGGAGTAGCTATGATCTCCCAAAACATCGAAGATGAGCATGAAGAGTTTGAGTTTAGTGAAGTGATGATCCACCAGGTTATTCACACCATTGGTAAGTTTTGGTCACTAACATTTTCGATTATAGTAGCTAACATCGTTCAGAATTCTGTCTTAACTGTGTCTCCCACACTGCCTCATATCTCCGTCTCTGGGCTTTGTCCCTTGCGCATCAACAGCTCAGTGTCGTTCTATGGAGCATGACTCTCGAGATTGCGCTCACTACCACTGGTATTAGCGGTGTAATCATGATTGTCATTGCTTTCTATCTATGGTTCTTCCTGAGTAAGTCTAAATAAACCCATATCTATCCTAATCCCAGTACTAATTATGCCCCAGCAATCGCCATTTTGGTAGCCATGGAAGGCACCAGTGCCATGTTGCACTCCTTGCGTCTTGCGTGGGTTGAATCCTTCTCCAAGTTTGCGGAGTTTGCCGGTTGGGCTTTCGAACCCTTCTCCTTCACCACATTGTTAGAAGAGTCGGAAGACCTGAAAGAGTATCTGGGGTAGACGGGGCTGTTGCATGAGTATTTGTTTTTTTTTGTCTTTTTTTTTGTAGCACCTGTTCAAATAAGGGTCCTATAATCATTTCTTTCCATTGCTTTTTCCTTGTTGTCTGTAGAACCTACGTACGACTAACGTTTGTATGGTAGAAATCACCAAATGTAACTTTAGAACATAAACTATCCTCGCGATGTTGCAACATTATGGTTTCAAGTGAAGTTAACGTGATGTCATCGTTTAAATATTACAATTCATTGATCTAAATAGTACATGATGCTTTTAAGATATTATCCCCATAATGGAGCTGTGACTTCCACAGCTCGTTCAACGACAGCCCTTACTCTATCGGCAAACATGGGCTTGTTGGATTCCACCTCCAAATCTTCCAACCATATCGTAGCCGTCATGGCATCCACTTTGACAGATATGCCTGGCACGGGGATACCAATCCTGTGCAGTCGTTCAATTTCTTTGCGTTTTCTCTCTTCTACTTCTTCTTCGCCGTCTTGTTCCATGGCATCGTCACCTCCGTCGCTGGGGGCTGGTGTAGCCAGCGGTGGTAGTTTGGGGTCAGCGATAGGAGCGACGTTGTCAGCGCCAAATTGGGCCTCAAGGAACCATAAGAAGCGCTCAAGACGGTCTTGGGATGAGAGGCGAGAATGAGGGTTTCCGTCGGGAAGGGCGGGAGAATGTGAGTGGGAGTGGCCGTTGGCGGCGCCAGAGCGTTTCACGGCTGCGGGTGAGCTTTCGACGGAGAAGAGGACAGCCATGACGGAGTCGGCAATGCCGTCGTTAAGCATATTGCCTTCCCATTCAAGCTCTACTTCGCCGTTGGTGCGGTAACGGACGGTGACACAGCCCATGACCAGGTAAGCGGCGACCAGATTGGCGACTTCTTCGTCGGCGGCTTCCTCATCTTCCGTGTCTTCTTCTTTAATACGGTTTGTGCGGTTCTCCTGCGCTTCTTTGGCGCGGCGCATTTCGGGCAGCTCTTCAATGGTGCCAAATGTGCCTTCGAGAGCCCATTTGATGAGATCGATGCCAGCGGCGGAGAGGGTAAGGCGTTGTTTGCAGGTGATGGTGGTGGTGTTGAGGCCGGCGTATTCGCGTAGGTCTTCAGGTGCCATGAGCGAGAGCTTGAAGTCGTTTTGGACAAGGACGCCAGTGACGAGCGGGTTGTTGGAGGTGTCGATGGTGTCAGGGTCAGTGTCGGGGGATTCTTGGGGAGGAGTGATGGAGGCGAGT
The DNA here is from genome assembly GCA_028455935.1 of Simplicillium aogashimaense. Classification (NCBI taxonomy): domain Eukaryota; kingdom Fungi; phylum Ascomycota; class Sordariomycetes; order Hypocreales; family Cordycipitaceae; genus Simplicillium; species Simplicillium aogashimaense. The sequence continues at coordinate 1,007,707 of CM052010.1, read as the reverse complement.
TTGCCGACGACCTTGGCGGTTTTGTCGGTCTTGAATGGAATAAGAAGTTCTTCGCAGTTGCGTGGGGAGAAGACCTGGGTGCCGTTGCCTCTTTTCTTGGTGGCGGCCATGAGTTTGGATTTGAGTCTCATCATATTGTTATGTTCGCCGTGAACAAGGATCTGGCAATTAGTTTAGTGAATAAAGGGCGAGGCTGTCAGTGATGGAAATGGACTTACTACGACGGGCGCGTCTACTTCTTCGATGAATTCTTGGTTCTCGACGCCGTCAACGTGGGCAGCGAAGGAGAATTCTTGAACACTGCATCGAAGAGGAATCATTACCTTCTCCGACTCTGCCCCCGGTGCCCTTCTCGCTCCGGCTGTGCCTCGTGACATGACGGCTTGAATTTCACTGGGGCCTTTCATAATCTGTCGGGCCATTGTGCCTTCCACACTGTAACCAGTAATAACAACACCGTTCTTCTCGCTAGGTGCCCATCTTTCGAAGAGTTCTCGGCTAACACCACTTTGAAGCATACCAGGACTGGCCATCATGACACAGCCGCCAAGATCATCAAAACGATCCAGTGTCTTGAGTGCACGAATATGCTTGAAATCCCAGGGTCCGCTCGTTGCGCTCTTGTCGCCAGAGGCCTCGGCTTCGGCCATTCGCTCGCGGAATAGTCGCTTGATGTTATCGTTCATGGCTCCAATGTACGTCTGGTATACCACCATACATTTTCTGGCGAGATGACTGGCATAGTAGATGGGATATTTTTGATATTCAGGATGCTTCTCCCAATATTCGTCGAGAATCAAGAGCACTTCCTGAGCTCGTCCAAGGGCGAAGACTGGTAACAAGGCACGGCCACCTCGGTTGAGAATGCCTGTGATGGACTTCATCAGTGAGTTCTCACGTTCCACACGCGGTACGTGAGATGCGATGCCATATGTGGACTCTGTGATAAGAACATCGATCTTAATCCCTCTGGGTACTTCTGCAGACACCAAATGTCTATCTTGCTCTCGAGAGTAGTCGCCTGTGAAGAAGATTTTGAGGCCAGCGATTTCGACAAGGAACATGGCAGCGCCGAGAACATGGCCAGCAGGGTATGGCGTAATTCGGATGGAGGAAATGGTATGGGTGGTGTAGTAGTCGATAGCTTCGATTTGAGGGAAAGTATTGAGGTGATCTTGTTCGGTGTACAGGGGCTGTGATCTCGAATCTGAGGAAGAGTTTCCTACTCTTACGCTGTCTTGGATTAACCATTTATATATAGCTTTCGTTGCATGTGTCATGAAAACTCGGCCTTTGAAATTGGTCTTTGCGAGGACGTAAGGTAGCGATGCGGCATGGTCGATGTGGAAACTAGACACTGTTAGCATTAGGCGCAAAGGTGCTGAGCGACTGCGCTCAAGTTGGGTTGGAAATATGTGCAAGAACTAGGTTTTGCGACACGTTTGCTCGCACGTACTGGCTAATAAGTAATACATCGATGGTGCTAAGGTCGAAATCATCGTAAAAGGGTAGAGCTGCGAGGCCATCATATCCAGGATGTTGACCGGCGTCAAGCTACGTCGATATTAGAGAATGTCTCTTGTTCATATGCCATATGCGACTTACCATTACTGTCTTGCCCTTGTATTGAATGATATGGCATGATCGTCCGACTTCGTTACCACCTCCTAGACAAAGAAACAAAAGCTTATCAGAAGGGTCGACTGGTTCTTCTGTCGGTGTCGCGTTCATGGCTGCTGCTTTTCGTTTTGAAGCCATGGTGATGGATCCGGCGAGTAGCCGAGCTCAAAGCAGCCTGATGGCTCTATTTAAGGAATTCTTCCTTTTTTTTCCCCGAATGGCAAAAGAGCTGTACGCTTGCCTAGGAATAAGTCTGCCTGAAGCCAGTGTCGGCGCGCATGAAGCTCGTAGTGGGCCTGTTGACGCCGGAGCGGCTATCCGACCAACCACGTGACTTTAAATGTTCGCGCATTTCCCAAGCACCGACGTAGCTCTCCCTCCTCGACACGCTCCCAAGCAGACCATTTGCAACATTGTCCTCGCCACGCCACGACCTTGCCATCTGTTGGTATCGCTGTCTCTCGCTTTGGACAAAATTGGCATCGAATCGAGCAAGTGGAACGAACCGAATCAATATAATCCGCGCAGTATCGCCAAAGAAGCGCGTCGAATGGGAGCTACGGCATCCATCGTGACAGGCTTCGCTGCCTGCTGATCGCATCATCGACAGAAGGTTGGCTAAACTTTGAAACACGGCTGATTCTTCCTGGCGGACCTATCTGCTGCCTTGGAGATGGCTCAGCATCAACCCCCAATGCCGCAGCAGGCGTACTCGCCTCCCCAGCATAGTCCATCGCCAACGGGCTCCCAGTCAGGTTATCCACTGCCAGCGGCTCCTGCACCAGAGAGGCGAACGCCAACATACAGCAAGTCGCCAGCGCCTTTACCACCACACATATTATCGCCGCATGCGCAGTCACCACGCCAGCAGTATGCCTCGATCCCAAGTCCGAACGCAGGGGGTACACCACCTCTCGGTGCAGGATCTCCAACTTATGTCCAGACACCACCAGCGCCCGGCGCATACGCCACGCCATACACAAACGGGCATAACACTCCCACATTAAATCTGCCTGATGGACGATCTGCGCCTTCTCCTACTTATAATAATAACCAACCTATTCCGCTTCCCTCGCCGCAGTATACAAATACAACCCTTCAACCTCACGGAGTTATGGGTCCCCCTCAGAGACCAGCCGAACGGCCGACGAAGGACTACGAATACGATGTCACCGATTCATTAGCCGGTACGGGCATTGACCTTCGCGCTGAAGAGCAATACATGTCAGAACTGTATGCTGGTGCGTTGGAGGCTAACGGCGAAGCCAGAACTGGATTCGCAGTGCATCCCGCGGGCGATAAATCGTCATTTTATGGCGCAGGTCAAGCAAATCAGCCTGGAGAAGACGCACAGGACCAGTCTCAGAAAGAATATGCTGCCAAAGCTGCCGAGCGCGCTTGGCAAGAGTCGTCAATGCGGCTCGCGGCACAGAGGACTCAGGAGATTGCAAACCCGTTCCTTCTCGTGGCAATTATGCATCGACGAGCAGACAGAATTGCCCGAGAGCACCATATTGGCCTCAACTTGGAACTGAAAAACAATTCCATGATTGTTGGGCGATTGCGCACACCAGATCAGTTTCCCAAACCCACAGTAAATGTCAGGACGAGCACATCAGAGGATTCAACGATCGTCGAGACATCTGGTTCATTCATTCCCCACGATGCCTATCTCGTGGATCAGTTTGCCTTGCTGTCTATTGCAACCAAGCAACGCGTCCGAGAATTGATCGAGGATGCGAATGCTGTTGCCGTGAACAGACAGCAAACATCTCATGGTGAGGTTCCCGAAGACTGGAGCCCTGCTGCTGCGCCAATGAATATTGAGCCGCTGGAGCCACCTACGGAGGAGGGCCAAGAGGCTGCCACAGGCAATTCCTTGAAGCGTAAGCCAATTGCTACTTCTTTGCTATTGTTATGAGACTAACATGATTAACTACAGGACCTTCTTCTGCTGTGAATGGGTACAGTACGGCACCGTCCAAGATGCCTAAGATTGCATCGTATCTTACTGTGACAATGCGAGAAGCAGCACGGCAAGAACGAGAATGGGAGGAAGCACGGCTACGAAGACGACAAAAGCGCAGGGACGGCATTGTGGATACAGGCACACCATCTACGCCGGGTACGCCAGGCTCCGTCGCTCCTGATGGAGAGAAGGCGATGACGAAGAAGGAGCTGAAGAAGAGCCAGGCGCTCAAGGCAGCAGAGGCAAACAGCCATGCAAACCAAAATATGACGAGTAGCATGTTTGCCGGACTGGGTGGGCGAAGCGGTCTATTTGGCAAGAAGAAGAGCAAGTCGTATTCTTGGATGAGTGCTGGACAAGGCAGCGGCACGAGCACACCCACCAAGGGAGGAGGAGGCGGCGGTGGCGGAGGTGCTCCGGGAGCTACACCAGTAGCTGTCTTGACATCGGAGGGGCGTAACCGACTCGGAACGTGGCGAGAAGACAAGGAGAGAGGCAGGGACATCCAGTTGAGAGACTGGGTGAATGTATTGGAAAGAGACGGGCGAGAGCACAAGGCACTGCAGCATGCGTATATGCACCTGGACTCGTCGAAGTAAAACAGCGATGAGATGGAGACGATGTTGTGGAAACAGAATTGGTTTCTTGTTTTCAATACCCGTTCAGGCCCCCCTTTTTTTTGTATTTTTGTGCATACACATTTTATTATCCGTCTGTTTTACAGCCCGGCGTTTTTTATATCAAGGTATTATTTTCTTTGGGAGGCATGGGTGGAAACAACAGGGCAGTTGAAGACTCAGCTGGTAGTTTTATTGAGGGGAAGGATACGGATGCTAGAAATGAGTAGCAACAGAAGAAGTAAAAAATACATGACATTTTAAACCAAAGAAGCATGAATGAAACATAGTCTATAGCGAAGACGTGCGAGAATGAGGCTGCATGAGAAATATTCAAAACCGGTTCCTGACGTATAAAAGTGGGACACAGACTACGAGTGCTGTGTAATACGTGATGAATAACCTCATCGCACCCCTCTCAACGTGATTTCATTCACTCGCTCACAGCCAACTTTAAATTTGTTTTTTTTTTATATTAATCTACACACTCGTTCTTCATAATGGCTATTGCTGTAAGTACAAAGAGATTGTCAAATTTCACACGGACTACATCAAAGGCTAATGAAAACATAGGCAATTGGCCAGATCTGCTCGACGGCATCCATCAGGGCTAACATCGACCAATGTATTACTCTCGTCGCCAAAGCAGCAGCCGGAGGAGCCAAGGTATTTTATGTCCGACTTCAATCTCTTTACGCGACCATCTTACAACGTACTAGATTCTCTTTCTTCCTGAAGCGTCAGATTACATTGCACCAGACGCTCAAACGTCTCTCGCACTGGCCACTCCCCAAAACTCATCAGCATTTGTATCGGCTCTACGAGATGCCGCTGAGCAACACTCTGTAGCTATCCATGTTGGAATTCACTCCATCACTCCTCCTTCACACCGCATGCAGAACAGAGCCTTGTACATTTCCCCGTCAGGCATCATTGATAACTTGCACGCCTACGATAAGCTCCACGTCTTTGACTACGGAAACCTGAAGGAAAGCAATACAGTGCAGTCTGGGACGAGATTGACGCCGCCCTTTGCTTCGCCCGTGGGTCGCATAGGAAGTCTGATATGCTTTGACTTGAGATTTCCAGAGACGAGTATTGCGTTGGCACAACCATCAGCTAAGTGTTCGTGGTTTACGTCTTCAGCGGAAATCATTACGTACCCGAGTGCTTTCACTATCAGAACAGGCGAAGCGCACTGGGAGACTTTGCTGAGGGCACGAGCGATCGAGACGCAGAGCTGGATTGTGGCAGCCGCACAGGTGGGGAAACATAATGAGAAGAGGGCTTCCTATGGTAAAAGTTTGGTAGTAGACCCTTGGGGCGAGGTCAAGTTGAGGTTGAAGGGAGTCAGGAACCCAGAGGGCGATCCTGAGGATGGTGCGGTGGGAGAGATTGGCTTTGTGGATTTGGATTTGAGCCAAGTCGCGAGAGTGAGGAAGGAAATGCCATTAACGCGACGCATGTAAGTTCTATTGGTTGGTTGGTTGGTCATGTGCCGTTTAACAAAAGCACCAGCTAACTAATTCGCTAGGGAAACTAATGAAAACTGCAAGCCTTTAGAAGCGGAAAACTAACCATATCAATATCATAGCATACACGACGCATAATCAGGAAACGAATAAAAAGTTTTTGTTTGTCCATCATTTGCATTCATTATCTATTTGAAGCTCATAAACATTTTGGACAACTAGAGCCCTTTATAAACAGAGGGCGGGCTCCGCTGAACGTTATTATTAATAATTGCAACAGGAGCACGTCTATGCAAGCGCTTAGGCGCGAACGCAGACGTAGTAGCCGACCCAGAGACCCTTGCAGTCGCTGCCAACAGCGGGGTTCCAAGAGACGAACTGCTGGAGGCTGAAGCGCTTGTTGTACTTGTCGATGATCTTGTCGCAATAGTCACCGGACTGGACCTTGTAGAACTCCTGGCAGTTCTTGGCGACGCCAGACTGGGTGGGGGAAGGACCAGAAGGCTGAGTGGTGGTTGGCTTGTCAGGAGTTCCGGGAACACCAACGCAGTAGTAGTAACCAGCGAAGAGACCAGAGCAATCAGACTTGACGGCAGGGTTCCAGGAGACGAACTGGCTCATGGAGAAGGTGCCGTACTTGTTGACGATCTTGTCGCAGTAGTCGCCAGTCTGAGCCTGGTAGAACTTCTTGCAGTCCTTGGTGATGCCGCTCTGGGTGGGGGAGGGGCCTGAAGGAGGAGCACTGGTGGTGGTAGGACGGGTGGTAGGAGTGCCGGGAACACCAACGCAGTAGTAGTAGTCGGCGAAGAGACCAGAGCAGTCAGACTTGACGGCAGGGTTCCACTTGACGAAGTCGTCGATGGTGAAGGTGCCGTACTGGTCAACAATAGCCTGGCAGTAGTCACCGGTCTTGGTCTTGTAGAAGGTGGTGCAAGTATCGATCAAGCCGGGCTGGGTGGGAGAAGGCTTGCCATTGCCAGGAGCGGTGGTGGTGGTGGTAGGGCGAGAGGTGGGAGTGCCGGGAACACCAACGCAGTAGTAGTAGTCGGCGAAGAGACCAGAGCAGTCAGACTTGACGGCAGGGTTCCACTTGACGAAGTCGTCGATGGTGAAGGTGCCGTACTGGTCAACAATAGCCTGGCAGTAGTCACCAGTCTTGGTCTTGTAGAAGGTGGTGCAAGTGTCGATCAGACCGGGCTGAGTGGGAGAGGGCTTGCCACTGTCGGGAGGAGTGGTGGTGGGAGTGGACGGGGTGGTGGTGGTAGGGTCACCGCCAGGCTCGCCGGAGTACTCGACGCAGTACTCGTTACCGACAGTGAGGCCGTCCTTGCAACCAGCACCGACAGAAGGGTTCCACTTGATGAAGTCGTCGACACTGACGCCCCAGTCAGAGGACATGGAGGCGCAGGTATCGCCAGCAGCGGCCTTCCAAGAGAAAGTGCAGCCAGCCTGGGCCATACCGGCACCAGCAAGGGCAACGACCACAGTAGCAAGACGAGTCATTGTTAAGTTAATATGGTAAGACTTGCGGATTGAGGATGAATCAGTTAAAATCTCCTTGGCTCTTCCTTGTAGAAAAACCGCGGGAGGGAGGGAGATGGCCTCGACTATTTATCACTTTGTCTACAAGGAATATCTCCCCGGCAGTAATCCACTTGCCAAGACAGAAAAATGAGGCGAGACTTCGCTTTCCGCAACAACGTGCGCTGCCCAAGGACTTATTCGCCGCGGCGCCAGTGAGACCGATATGGCCACTAACACAAAGTAGCCAGGCTGACGGCGGGTCCGGGTTAAGTCCCTCTCTCACTGGGCAACATAGCCGAGAAGATGTCTGGACCAGGTAGACCAGGTACAGCTTTCTTTAGCGTCCGGTAAAGTTTTCAAAAAGACCCGCAAAGGGTTCTTCGAATGGGCTGTCGTACAGCACGACGCTGGCTGCGAGCAAGGTAATTTCACTCGCACTCGGAGACTACTGCTTTTTGACTAGGTGCCAATACATTTCGATGGGAAGCTTCCCAGTTTCCATGCATACAAACTGGTGCAGAGTTATGTCACATATTGAGTGTTACTGAAAAGCTCTCCAATTACAGTTGTGAAAGTATTCAAACGCATGCAAAGATCTTGTTCTATGCTTCACGCGGGAAATCGACAATCAACCCCAATTCAGTGATGATGGGGGTCGATCCGGCATGTGGCCAGCAGAGACAGACCAGAAAGGAAAGCAAACACTGCGCCATCAGCCCTGGATTGACTTCCATTTTGCCTTCCAAGGTAACATCCCAAGGGAACTAACCCGAATTGAGGGACCCCCAACTGCCCTGCGCTATCCACCACAACAGCCGCCATCATAGCTCTTGGGGGCTGAGGGGGCGAAAGAGACCACATTTGCTGACAGGAAATGCCATATCTGACAAGGAAAATAGCCCATGACCCCTGTGGCAAATTTCAAATTTGAGCAGTGGTTCCGCTGCAGAAAGAGACCGGCCGGGCTGGGTCATTTAACCATTCTACTCGTATGAGCTGTGAATTAGCCGGCAACGCCAGTATGTAGATGGGCAGGAATCGAAGCAAATGTGCCTGTATTGGGCCTTGTCTCTATAAGAGATTACTTGCAAGCAAGATTCACTTAAACCAGTTACTGGATGAAAGGCAGGCAGCTGTTTTGTATTCAACATGAGAAAGTCAATGGCTTCACTTGGCCCATTGATTTCTTCAGTCCGTTGCGCACTTGATTCCCCTTTCCAGCTTCGTAGTCGTCTAATGCATATAGAGTGTATTCAGCAACTCAATTCAAGCGTACTCCCGGCTTCCCCTTTGGGCTTGGTGTGACCGCCTCATGGCACCAGATTCAGACACAAGCAGCGACGCGTCCCATCGCTAGTCTGAGGTGTTGACACGACCTTTAACACCAATGTGCAGACGCTCTTTACAGGGCTGTCCTGGAATTGAAGCAGTCTGGTTAAACTAGCAATCAATTGCCGTACTGGACGTAGACAACACGCAATACGCTGTGAGTCGTAGATTCAACAAACTCGACAAGCCTTGCTAACTACGCACTAAATGGGTGTAACATTGCCGTCGGTGACTTTTGAACGGCGCCGTTGTTTTTCTGCAAATTAAATACAGTTTGCATGCTGACTGTTACATCAATTAGCCTGTGGCGCACAAGCTCGCACGATCTGGATCGGTCCTATCAGCAAGAGATCAAATTGGATTGTGCCTGAGCCTGAGCCTGTGCCTGTACAGAATATTAGTTAATATTTCCATGCATAATAAGCTCGGCTAACTACAGTACGCATCCTTCCTAGCTACGGTGCAGGGCGCAGGACAGGCAAGGTAAAGAAAGGCTATATACACAAGCGCTGACCAGACCATCAGCAGTCAGCAGCACACCAAACTAATCAGCGAAATTAATATGACCAATGACTAACAATCTAGCAGGTGCAACAAAACAAAACAAAAAAAAAGAAGAAAAAAAAACTATCCGAGGCTTTCGGCCGGTTGCTACCAAGGGTCCATTTAGCCACAATCTCACTTTCTGACGGTGGCTCAATACCAAGGCTATTTACCCAATTGTGCCTTGGAACTGAAGTTGGCTGTCGGACTGTCTTGGACTTTTGACTTACAGTACCAGGACGCAATCGATGGATCTGATGATAACCCATTGGGGGATGGAGATTTGCCCCCCGTTATCAACAGGCGGGTCGAGAAGACACAGCGGGTTAAATTACAACATCGCTTATGTTTAGCAAGGCTAGATGCAAGCATTCAACGCTGCACAAGTTAAAATTTTCTCTCTCATTTATTACTGTACTCTAGCCTGATTGTCGATATCGGTGGATGCCCATCCGCCGTCAGCAAGAGCCACAATTATGGTCCGTTATAGACGAAGCTGCAGCACAAGAAACGGGACCGGTCAACAGGATTCTGTTTAGCGAGGCCAAGGTCCCCGGTGAATGACGATCCGTCCATGAATGTTTCTTGTCTTGCGCACAAGGGACAAAGTTGGTTCCTTTCGGAGGATGTCCATGCAGATATCGCTAATTACCCAGTCTTTGCGCGGGGGTTGTGCTCTACTACATGTATACTTGGTGTCGTCTCAACACTGAGCAACGGATTACCGGATTGATTCGGTAGTCCCTACATTGCAACGCCCGTGGCTGTGCCTCGCAAAGAAAAATAACAGTCTGACCATAGCAAAAATCATCCTCAGCGCACCGGTTTTCCTCTCTTGGATAGCTCTCACTCTCACCTTCTGGGCTCGGCAGAGGCGCGCTACGCACTTTTTTAGACTTGAACGTTTTCGTCCATGCCCATGGGAAATGTTTGCCGGCCCAGATTAGATATGAAAAGAAGAGAAAAAGTCTCCGGGTTTTGCCACTTGGGGATATATACATCCGAGTAGGAAGCCTGCTTTACATTTCCGAGGACTTGGGAGATTTGGTAGTTACAGTTGGCTACCGTCCGAAGAGTTTGCTAACATCAAAGACTTTGCGCTGATACGCCGCATCGCATGCTGCCAATACGGTCTCTGATGTAGTGATATTCAAGCGGCGATGGCCGCCGCATGAGCTAATCACGAATTTGTGCCAGTTTGAGTCGAGTCCATCTACGCCATTCGCTTTCACACAATCACAATCACACACATGACGCTCAGCCAGCCACGACTCCCAAAAGAAAATCCTCATAATATATGCAAATCTCCCCAATGTGCACATTCAATTCCCCATCGCACGGCTTCTCTTGCATGCCTGCCGCATCCCCTTGCATAAGAAGCAATTCCCCAACCGCGCAAACGACACCCAGCCGACCCAACCCATCGACTGTACCTACAGCAGTTGGAGCAAAGGATTTCTTCCTGTTCCTGACCTGTCTAGTGCCCGTCTGTCTAGTCTGGGTCGGACCGTTCTTCTCCACTTCCCTGTTTCGTGGATGCAACTACTTAAACTTCACCACGCTGCTCGCTCACCATGAGTTGTCATGTATCAAAGTGCACGACGTCCAACGCATCTATTGCACGTAGCTTTCACACTGTCAATCACACTGTCAGCCAACCATGTAAACAATCTCACTCAAGCACACCACCAAACACCATGCACCAAAAACGACGCATCACTTACACGCGTCTCTTCTCGCACACCCCTCACACCCTCTCAGCCGTCCCAGCAATTCGGATTCCCCAATGCCCGGAATGGCGATCCTTGTCACTATAGAACAAAATTACCCCCAAATTGTCACATTTGCCGACTCATACTTTTCAAAAAGCCCAGCTCCAGTTGACCCCGCCGTCGTCTCGGCCTTGTTCTGCTTCGGTGGTGGCAATTCCTGAGACATGGTCACATCATAACCTTCTCAGCCCTCCCTCTCGTCACTCTTGTGAACCCAATGATAACTAATCCAGTTTCACACTAGTTGGGCTTCCCCAGAACTGGTGTTTCGATGCTACCGATCTACCGATACAAAACTTCCCCAGTCTGCATCATTTGCCCTTTCATCCCAAACTCTCCAAGTAACTCGATATCACCAGATTCAGCTCGTCCTGAGCCATCAGTCATTATTCACCAAAAGGAAATGCACAATGGTTGTAGAAAAGTCAAAGTAAAATTCCTATCTAAAAAATCCATTCTATCAGACAATTCGAGCCCTTCGAAGCATGTCCAAAGCAACAAAAAAAAACAATAAACCAAAGAAATTATCTCTCTTCTTTTTGCTTCACACAAAAAACACATCTCCTTCCTCTGTTCTGTAAGCCTCGAGGGGTGGGAAACTAAAACGATGAAAAAACAACGCAGGGGAATATTACAAAATCCAATAGTAAAAGAAATTGCTCTTCTTCCTTCCTCTGTCAATGTGGTTGACAATAGTGTACAGTGAAAAATCAAGGGGTATCTTCCATCCAAGAAAAGATGGGAAAACATTGTACAGGGCAGTTGTACAAGAGGCTCAAGCTGGAGCTCTATAAGAGGAAAGAAAAGGAAACAAACAGGAAAAAGAGCAAGTAGGAAAAAAAAAAAAAAAAAAAAAAAGGAAAAAGGCCCAAAAATCATGAACCTCCCAAAAAAGTCTATAACCCAAGAAATCTTACATCCAACCAAAATCAAAACGAGCTCGCGTTGTCTCTTTCCCCATCATCGTTGCCAACTTTTTGTAATGCCAAGGAAATGTAACAGGAAACTTGTTCACACAATTGTCGCCTTTTGTCTCTGCGCCTTCTTCTCTCATCGGGCATTTGGCCGGCGACAATAAGATCTGATAGGCCATGTTGCCATTCGATCCAAGACATGGCACGAAATGCAATTGGGATCCGCATTCCGTGGCTGCCCGCGAGCCACATCCTCTGATTGGGCATCTGGAGTCGCCAGGGGGGTGCGCCCAAGCCGCAAAGGTGAAATGTGACGAGAAAAGATGTCCGTCAAAATGAGGGACGGATTGAAGGGCAGCAGCGAGAGCGAAAAGCAAAAAAGAGGGGACAGTGAACAAGGGGGAGAAAAAGGAAATATCGAAATCCAAGTGCTGAAAAAATACCCAGGTCCGTCTATGGTCAAACGCCACAATAGCAATTCCGTGCGCCAGGTTCCCAAAAAAGCAAAAAACGGAAGAAATGAAAATGTCCAAAGCGAATGTGGACAGGGTAAAGGAAATCTGATCTTGATGAGGTCAAGCCATCACCAAGATCCTTGCCGCTGAATCAGCAAGTTTTTGGCACCGAGCCGTATGTGTATTCTTCGACAAAGAGAGAGAGATGGAAAAAAAATTAAGAATCATAATGGGTAAAAAAAAGAAACCAGGCGTGTGCGCGCATAAATGACCATGCATCTTGCGGTGTCGCCGATGGTGAAAAGAAGTGAACAGATGGTGCCACGCCCATGATCAATGAGGCAGCATCGCTCATCGAGGTTGAGGTCGGGGAGGAGGAGGCTTCTGAATGCCCGTGGTATCGTAGGCTCCACGGCCGGAATTAATAGGTTGTGAATCGTTTTGTATCATCTTGACTGGATGTGTGTGATTTTGTGTTTTTGAGAGTGCTGAGAGAGAAACAAGATATGTTAGCGGCAAGCTTAGCCAAAGAGATGAGTGTGTGATATTCTGGAACAAGTGAGACCATCACAAGGGAATAGATGTCATAAATATATATATGCGCGAGCACATGTAGATATAGATGCATGTAAACCGAGGATGGGCCACCCAAAAGGTTTCATTTTGTTTCGCGCGGACAGTCCGAACGGACAAAAATGATTGGCAAGGCAAACAGGCTAAGACTTACCAGCTCAGGCTATAATAGTGTTACAAACGTAGTAAAAAAGAGCGTGCTTTGGAACAAGCGGAGAGCGGATAAGAAACGGGAGGCTATAATGGGGGAAGCCTTAGAGACTGCCGAATGGCGGCAAGAGAGAGCGAGCTGTCGCCAACAAAGCGGATTATACTATCGGGTGTCGCGGCTTAGACGAAGCTGGAGAAGTATACGAGGCGAAGTTGTATCGGCACCGAAGCGTTTTGTAAACGGGGTACGTTGCGGTTCGGAAACAGTTCGCTTGCTATTGTGAATAGAAAACGGGCTGAAAGCGTGCTGTTCTAAATCTGAGATCAAAGAGCGATCTTTGCGACGGGCGAAAAGTGCGAGACTAGGCGTTGCACTGTTTACAGCAAATAATGCGGTTGGGTAGCTATTGAGCTAATGCGTGATAGTCGGGCGGCGACAGCAAAAGAGCCTAAAGCTGCTACGTGGTTGGTGTAAGAAAGGATTCCGGGCGTTGGGGTCCTGTGTTGGTTGGTCTGGTTCGGCAAGCCCGAGTTTGGAGCGGGAGCGCAAACAAGTGCTGGGGTTGATATCGGGAGCGAGATCTAATTGTAGAAGCAAGTTATATGCTTGCTTTCGACAGGTGTGTATTGGGCGAATCTAATACAGCAAAACCGCGCGAGGTAATGGAGAGCGGAAGCGTGCGTTTGCGCGAAAGCGTGAATGTCGCGAGGATTAAAGGGGATGCTAGTGTAAGGTGTGAGTAAAGCGACGGCTCGGAACAAAAAAGGGCGGATGATTGAATGCAAGCAGCAAACGGAAGAGAAACGTACTAGAGAGACAGACGCAAAGAACAAAGAATGTAAAAAAAGACAAGACACGCTGAATAATTGGGGAAGGGGTAGAAATTCGACACAGGAAAAGTATGGGAAGGGAGGGAGCGTGAGCTTTTGTAAAGAATGACGAGAAGCGCTCGAGAGCAGAGGAAAAGGGAAAAAAAGAAAATAGGACAGGGTTCTTTTGGAGAGGAAAAATGCAAGGTACCTTGGGGGGATAAAAAAAATAATTAAATAAAATAAAAAGAGGATGGAAGGATGGTATGCCTTGCAATGACAGTCAGGACAGGCACCAGACCAGGTACAGTACATTAAACATTACATTGACCACCACCACTAGCTAAATTGATTTGGGCTCTGGCTGGTGCAGCGCAGTACATTACATCCCATTAAGCTAGGGGCGTGTTCCAGCAAGAGTCATCCCAGCACCGGTACCCATTACAGTGGTTGCGTGCAGGCTAGGCTTGGACAGGCTAGGCAGGGGTAATGACAATTCGGGGGGAGACGTTCATGACGACAGAGAGAAGAGAACAAAAAGGTACCTGGACCCAAAAGCAATGACCATCATCTTACCATGTACTAGCCAGGAAAAGGAAAGGGCCTGGAAGAGAAAAGGAAAAACGAAGAGAGCAGGGGGTCAAAGAGTGAGAGAAAGGGGTACTGTACAATCCAAGTTGCACAACACTCCCAGGGGGTATCAGAGGGGGCGTGCGCTGAGTGTGGACAGCTGGGGGGCGGCTGGATGGTCCGTTCCTTCTTTCCTTCTCGTAAACAACAGCGCCAGTCCAGTGAATGAAATTGTACCATGTAATTGGAATTGGAGAACAAAGGCGCTACAATCCAGACCGAGTACAGGTACTTGCTCCGTTCGTTCTTATTCCCTTTTTGTGCTGCAGGCAGCAGCAATTGTTCATTCTACCCTGCTCTGCTCTGCTCTGCTCTGTTCTACTCTTCCCTCCTGCGCTTCAGGGCTTGACATGCAGGTACGGTACTCGTCAAAACGGCACTAATGCAAGTCAAGACAAAGAAACTTCTGGGGGAGGAAACAACCCCAAGCAGAGAAATAAAAGCAAATACACTCAATTAAACTCAAATCAAATTTTTCTTTTCCATGTAAAGCCACCACACGGCTGCAAGCGCCCGCTGAGGAAACTATCAATTTTTTCAAAGTATTGTATCCTGTCAGTACAGTACTGTAATTTCAACTGGTGCAAGATGCAACAGACATGCCACTGCGTTCTCTAGAAGGGGGCATGCACCCCAGACTCCAACCCAATTCACTCTTCAAAGGAAAGTACTGGTACCTTGTACTGTACTTGGCCAGGAACGTGGCTGGCACCCTCACTCTTCTCACTCTGAGCACTAAAACGCGGCACTAAACCACTGTAGGCAGTCGTAGTGTCTCCCCGGTGGATTACTTTCCATGTCTGTTAGCGCCCAAACCACCCCAGAGACCCAAACGGAGCCACACGGCCAGGGGTTGGGCTCCGCTCTGTCCGCTGCGCCGGGTGCACCCAATTTCGGATCCCCTAAGCGTCTTCCTTTCTTCGTTCAGTACACAGTGCATCTTTTGCTCTGATACTTTCACTGCTGAGACTCTGCTGTAGCCTGTCAAATCGTCATCACGTCAGTCGCTGTCGTAGGCCGGCTAGAGTTAATTACATTGCCTGCATTCATTGCCGTTCCCACCACTCTTCCGTCCAAAATGTCTCTCTCCGTCCGTCTGCTACTGTACCTTGTCCACCGTTATCTTTAATTAATATTAACAGCGTTTTTCCGATATACAATACAAACAACCAAGTCACTGTAATCAAAATCATCCAAACCAACTCTTGTCATGCATGCCATTCGTCCTGTTTCTGCTCTGTCAGACTGTCCCAGCATCCGGTGTCATGACACCCTCTCCCCTCCAGCGCTGTCATCCTACTGCCCAATGCCCTCTTACAAAACCACTATTTGGCTTCCAACCAACTCCATTGTCCAACGCCAAGCTCCGCCACATCATGGCTGGCACTTTGTACAATATTTACAATTTACATGATTCTCTTGATTACGGCAATGCCAGCTTGTTTTGCCAGCCTGGCCAGAACCCATCTGACACGGTGTTGCAACCGCCACGAGCATGTAATGCAGCCCAACCAACGCACATGCACACTACAAACTCCAGACATGCTTGGCTTGCCGTGTAAACCGCTTACGGGTTCTGCCGTCATGGCCTGCGACTTCCGCTTCCCGAGGCATCCAATCACCTGCCCCCAATTTCTACCCAACCTGATATTTTACACGTCTAGTGCTCTAATATGTGCAACCCGGCAAAAGCCTCAACGTGTCGCTCAATCGGCGTCCTGTTCAATACAGTAATCCGCCCGAAAGCTTTCCGGTTTACGAGGCAACAGCCACCAATCCCATAGTCCGTTCGCTTTTCTCTCTATGTCATTCGCCTCGCTGTATGCAGGGCCATCTTGTATCTATGCCGCCGAGCTGACCACCGAAGGGAGAAATGCGCCGCAGCAACAGCGAAAGCACGACCCTTCTCCGTTGTGGCCAAGTGAGGTATTTTCTTTCGTTTCCCTAAAAAAAACAGGTAGGGCATTGTTGCGACCTCTTCAAAACAAGGCGCCAGCCCTGCGACATATATTGCACCGCCTGTGACATCAGTGTGCATGCACATACCTATGCACCCTTGAATAATACCAAGCCCAAGGAATTCGTCATGACCAACAGAGCACAGGTCGGTTGCCTGGGACGGTTCGTCAGTTATCCAACTCCCGGGACTCCGGACTCTCTAGCCAAGCAATCTTGGTGAGTGAATCGCTCCCGTTCCATCCATTACTCATGTTAGACAATCCTGTCGAATTTTCACAGATGCCGTGCTACGTGTTTCAGGAATCTCAATTCAATTACCTAGTTTCTGGTACCCCACGATAGACGAGTCGGGCTCCTACTGCCCAGCTGTGTCCGTGGATTGATTTCAATGCACGACTTTTGTCAGACAATTTTTGGTTACCCTCTAATGGGCTGGGATCAATGTTTCAGTCCCGACACTTCGTCACCAAAACGGTTGTCATATGGAAGATACTTCGCGGGGTAAAGTACCTGCATGCAATTATGCACCAAGAGCCGCGGCGGGGCGTGTCTCGTTTTCTTTTTAGATTGGTGAAGCTGTCACCTTTCTAGCGACGGCCGTTTTAGCAAAACTAAACGATGGACGCATGTGCCTAAGAGGGTAATGTCATGTAATCTCGACGGTCACCCTTCAAATCGCTGTGTTATCGGCAAGGGAACTTCTGGCCGGGACCAGCGACATCTTGCATATAGGCCGTGTTACTGCAAATATCAACCCGTCAGTATTGTACAGGCCTGCCACGAGATGCCTCATTTCCGCTGCATTGCACCGCATAAACATCGTAACGTTGCCATGCAGCCACAAACGTGGCGCCCATGTGTAGCCATATCGGGTCGTGCGAGTTGACATCCTATTGCGATTCTACTGTGTATGGGTTGATACGTTGCTGGCGTCATTTGTAAGACTCGAGTGATACATTGCCCGGTCCTTTTTCTTCTCACCATTATTGAGAACAGTGGCAGTGCAGCATCGTGCCGTTCGGATCTCCTTTGATCGTACGACGTCCACGTGTTGAATTCTCATGTGATGCAATGTCTTGAGCCGTATATTGATTCGGATGCGTATCCTTGTATTAATTATGGCTATGGTTGTATCACCATAGGTTACAGATTGGCCGTCGCTTGTTTTATTACTCGACGGTATACTACTCCAGAGCAATGAGCCTTTCAGCTGTCAAATGCCTCGGAGTGGATCGCGTGCCCCCAAAATCACATTGATTTAATCGAGTGGAAGGATTCTAGAAAACTGCCTCGGGAAGGACAGAAACGGAACGTTCCTTTGTGGGCTTGGAGCAGGGAACTCGGGAACAGACACCCGAGAGTAAGTGGACTGTGATGAGTGTAGCGTCACAGTCAATACTAGAGGCTGTACAGTATGTACCGGCGGCAAATCGCACTGTTAGTGAACGTTCATTTCCCAGTCGCTTACTATTTTGTCCGTGCTGGGCCAGGGTTTGTTAGTGATCCAACACTTCGGCAAGTCTGAGGACCAGGTATCTGTTTTTTTTTTTCGCCACTGTGATTATCCTTTTTTTTTTTTTACTTGGACCTCTTGAATGGGTGTTTTGTTTGATGCTTGTGTCTCTCGGTTACTGCGCTCTGGTGAGACTGGTCAGCGTTGAATTGGGAATGAATATGAGAGACAAAGACAGAGTCAGTGTCGGTGCCAACGTTACAGCGCTTATACCCGCCACTGTTGGTGCGCCGTCATCCACTGTAATTGACGGTACAGTCAGTCATGGCACAGAAGCCTCAGCACTGGATGTATGTACCTGTGAGGAGAGTCCTTGACAGTGCTGTCCAGGGACCTTTGGCGCTGAGTGGGCCGGCAAAAAAGGGTTTGTTCCCATTTTCCAGTTTGGTGGCGCCTCTGGTACCTGAGTTAGGCCGCTTTAGGCAAGCACTTCTGGTCCTTCCTTCGTTTCCCCAGCTTAAAGGAGACTTGAAACAGGGGCAATTTCTTTTCTTGTGCTGCTGTTGCTTTGCCATTACAGAAGGTGCTGTCACTGCACAGTAATACTGGTACTTTAGCCCTTTTTCTCTTAGTGAACCCACGCCTGATGCCACAAGCCAGGGACACGTCCTGAGTTCACTGCTCTACCGAAGTCATGGCCAGGTTGTCACGAACCATCCAAGCCATGCCATTTGTTTCCTGCCTCTCCCCGGCCTTCATCCTAGTACAAAATTTTACACACCAGAAAAATTTGTTCCATGCAACGGCTTCTGGAAAAACGACACTCTTCTTCTCCACACTCTACCCAGGACAGGGGGACCAGCGACCCTTTTCGCCTCTCCACTGTTCTGACCACCGGAGAGCCATGGATCCAGGCGGATTCTACAACTACTATCCTCGTCCCCCTTGCCCATGCAGTACTGGCTAGGCAGCACATCCAGCCCTTGCACTGCTGGGGGGAAACAACATTCTGCACCTAGCAGCCATGTTTGTCATGTCCCGTAGCCGCCATGCCGGTACTCAACTCTAATGGTGGGTGCATGCAACACTCTGTTGGCCTGTCAGATCTCTCTTCTGCCTCGGATGGCTCTCTTCTCAAGCCACCGATGTATATGGCTTATTTGCTTTTTTTTTGCAGCGTCTCCTGTCATACGAACCTCGGTCACAAACCTGGCCAGCTCTGTCTCCTCTTATCTTGTCGGTACAGTCGCAGCTCTTGATGCATGTTACATAATATTGCAAATCATGCAACTTCGAAACTCTGTGTCATCTACCATGATGATGTGGCGCTTCAAGCACTGTCCTGCGCGCCGCAAGGCACGGCTCAGGCTTTGAACTTGAGCGCTCCCATTGTGGGCAATACATGACATCCTCGCTAATTCCAATTACTTGGTACGCAACCCACCAGAGGGCCTGGTCTAGGCTACCGTAACGTGCCGTATCGTAGCAGTTCTCTCTGCAAGGACTTTGCCAGGCTAGATACCTTCACCCCCTACCAATGGCGGAAAAGTTTTCTCTCTCTTCAGGGTCCAGCGAGGCTGGTAGGCTGTCTGCCCCTGTCACGGACCAGTCCCCGGGACGGCAACCCAGCCCACTCGTTTGCCCGATGCCGTACTTTCCTCGACGTGTCTCACCCGTTCCCTCGGGATCAATTTAAAATCAAGAATCAACCTTTGGCGTCAAAGTCTGGACATCGCGGGTCACCCTCGCAGAGGTACTGCCGTACGTTACCCTGACCGTGTTGGGCCAAGTACCGTGCACCATCTTGTTTCATTTGTGAGTTGTCACCATGAGCCGGACGCTAAATAGGCTTCCGTTCATCACTAGTTGACACAATTGCGGTGGCAAAATGCACTGCATCGTATTACAAGCTTTCCAGGGCCTAGGTGCGAGAATTAACGTCTACTGTAAATGTGAAAACAAACCAGAGTTGGCACATGCTCTCCATTGATCACCGGGGAACCAAAAACCAACTACTACGCCTTGGCTCAGTCTCCAGCTTACATGAGCTTGACCGCGCATCAGTTGCCAATACAGCAAATTAGCGTTGGCCATCTTTGGCGACCACCTGCCGCATTTGCAAAGACACTGTGTAAATGTTCCCTGCTCCCGTTTTTTATGACGCCTTCAATATGTATCAAGAACGGATCCAGACAAGCATCGATATTAGAGAGCCTTGCACGGATTGCACTGTCCACATTGCGCGACTCGTCTCTCAAACCGAGTCAGCAGGCTAAGGGACTCAGTAGAATCAAGAAATAACGTCTGTCTCAGGTTCTGCTGCGCCGTTCCAACAGTCTGGTAGCACATCATTGGACTAATTGCTTTCCGTGGTGAAAAATTTCCCAGCCGCCCTGATCCTGGGCAATCGCCGACTCACTGCCTCCACAGCCGGCCAACCAAGCTGTTTGGCCAACGGCATCTGTACAGGTAGTGATTACCCAGAGCGCAGTACAAGGCCAGGGCCAGGATTCTTTAGCCCAGGCCAGGGATCGCAAGGTTGTTTGGGTGCCACCGGGAACGCCTTCCGCGCCCCATCGCAGCCCCCCATTTCCCAGGCGTCCGGTCTTTTGGTAATTTTAAAATGAAAATTCTGAAATTAATGTGGCCTGACAATCCAGAGGCCTCAACATCTGAAATAGGCTTTTCCGGTTTATCCAGTGGTTTTCCCCGGCGCGTAGAGGCAATTCCAGTAGACGTCCCGAGGGTCTTCTGGAAGTATGGCCCTTGGTGTCTAGTTGCATTCTAGCTCCCGTGCCAAAGGCTGGAGCACAGTAAAGCTGGCTCCTCGGAAGGTGTTTGGCAAGGCAACCGCATGAATCCATTGTCACTGGGGTAGCACTGGTATGGAAATTTCACGGACACGAACTGTGAATCTCTGTAATGTATAAAAGTCTGTCGCGTGAGGTTGTTGCTGTGGCCCGCGTTGCATCATAGGGCCAATCTGGTCCCTTTACAGAATGATACATGTTAATGGATTGAACATGATGCTGTGGCTATATCGATGCCGATATATACCTGATTAGTGTATTATCGGGGTGGAAGTGTCCGGTGCGGCACCAGATGCCGCGATTGTGAGGTTGATGGTGTAGGGTAGTGAATTAACTTGGAAGAACAGTCTTGGAAGTCTGCCGACTTTACCCATTTTATCATTTATAATCTACTGAGTGAGTAGGTTGAACAATGACAGGCTAATTCTAGTTCAAAGTATATTTTATTTTTTAATTAGTATTCATTAGCTGCCCGGTGTTGGTGATGCATGACGTTGTTTTGCACAAGTTATGTTGATAAACCTGGATGAAGGCTGGCAATATGGCACGAATAGCCACAATAGCCGTTGGAAACGGTGAAATTTCGAGTCACTACATACTAGACATAATTGATTACCAAAAAAGGTATAACGAGAAGCAAATCGTGTCGAAAGCGCTAACAATGATCAAATTTGTCAAACAAGTTAGTAATATACTCATATTTACTATGATAACACCACCTAATCCAATGTATCCCTCTATCGCCCCACGACCACAGCCTCCTCAACCTCACCCCACCATCGGTGACGCAGCTCCAGCAAGCTTCAATCAACAGGCACCAACTCCTACCAACCACACTTCCCTCCTCGACACTCTACTCTGGCCGCTGCGGCAGACACCAGCACAGCAGCAGAGACACCACACCTGCCACTATGTCCATCATCCAACAACACACCAGCTCGTCGCTCAGCGACGCCTGGCGCACAATCAACATCGACGCCCTGACCGAAGACTCGTCCGTCAACTTCGACACCTCGACGCTGCACCCCGCCCAACCCGAAATCAGCGAGGCAGAGGTCCGCCAGATCTCGCAGCAGGTACGACAACTGCTGCGCGGCGGCGACGCCGAGGGCGCTCTGAGGGGATGTCTGGAGACGCCTGTGTATAACGGTACCGACGGAGCAAAGGTACGTATGCTACACAATGAAGAGAAAACCATGGCTAATTCTGATTAGGACGCGCATCTGCAGACAATTATTGAGGTATTGCAGTCGATTAAGGCGAGCGATATGAACCCGCTGCTGAAGCGGATTTATGAATCAGAGGGAGGAAACGAATGCCTTGACGTTTTGATGAAGTACATGTGAGTAGATACAACATAAGATGTGTGATGGGTGCTAATTGGAATAGTTACAAGGGAATGGCTGGACATACTGGACCAGGCGTTCGTTCGCCTGCAAAGGTCACGCCGCAGTCCACGGGAGGATTCAGCCAGATTGGTTCTCGACCCGGCGTTGCGAACGAGTCTGGCTCTTCGGCCATGAGTGTTTTGCTGAGCTGGCATGAGAAGTTGGTCGAGGTTGCGGGATTGGGATGCATTGGTCGCACGATGACGGATTGGCGTAGGGTGTAAAAAGAATCACAAGCAGGTAGATGAATTGCATTTGAGTTTTATGCGCAGGCAGTTGTGGTACTTTACATTGTTTTATACATTGTTAATAGTTACAGTTATTTTTGTTCCAATAGATCCTTGAGGTTCACCTCGCCTGTTCCTCTGGGTAGTGGCTTGGGTTGGTTCTCTCCTTCTTTCCAGCCAATCATGTAGATGATTCTGAAAGTGGCGGGAATGGAACCGTCTTCGTTTCCGTGAAGTTCGCGGTAGATGCCTTCGTTGGCGAGCAATATGTCTCGGCGGATGGGTCCCATTTCACGACCGAGGATAGCGTTGTTTTCGGCCATGGATTGCAAATCCTCCATCAAGGCAAATGTATCGGGGTAGTCGACAACGATGTCGTCCACATCTACCGTCAGCATCTTGAAGCCGGCCTTTTGTAGCAAGCCGCCCACGTCTCGGACGTCCGCAAGCGGGGATACATGCGGTGAGATACCGCCACGGCGCTCCATGTCTGCGAGCTGTAGTGAGGTGCGTAGCTCGAATAGCGTATCGCCTCCGAGCATGGCGCCAATAAACGGTGAATCAGGCTTCAGAACGTTGTTGATCTGCGACAGAATACCAGGCAAGTCGTTGATCCAATGCATACTCAGCGAGCTTAATACCATGTCAAAGGTTCCTGATTCGTATGGGATAGTCTCCTCATCCGCTAATACTTGGCGTGTGATATTTAATTGCTTGTTGAAATCGAGATCAGCATCGCGATATAGTAGAGCCTCTGAAGAGTCAATGGCGATGAGTTCGGATATCTTGTTCGACAGCGGTGGTGATTCTGGCTTGGAAGGGTCAGGGTCTGGATTTGGTCTGGCTAGAGCTCGCGCGATATTGCAAGAATTTGCTCCGACATCGAGGACTTTGGGAAAATGGCGGTTGACGTCCTGCATTGGTTAGCGAATTGCCAGGTTTGGGGTTGGAGCTGCTTACGAGCAATCGCTCTGTCAATCTGTTGGCTACCTCATCCTTGAGGTAGTCAGCCTGTCGGCTGAGCTCAGTATGTGACGCGGCACGCTGCTTCTGAAGCCATTTCGTCCTTTGGTTGAAGACTTGAAATCGAGGCGCTGCTGACGATGTAGCGGCGTAGAATCGGCGCGAGATGTGGTGTATCGGTGTGGATTGGGGGAGCTTGGAGATTGTCTTCGCAAGAGATTGGGTATGTCGCATGGATCCTGCCATGATGGGACGTTCCTCAAGGCCGGGAACTGCGTGGATGCTCGAATTGATTAGATTTCGAGCAAAGGTAGCGCAATTGTGTAATGTACTGTAATTGAATGGTCGAAAGTGAAGATCGTCTCAAGAAGAAATCCGTGCACGGGCCAGGGAGCACAGCTGCCCGAGTCGCGCGTTACAGCGTCTGAGTGTGTGTCTGTAGCGTTGCGGGTACAGTACGTACCGTCTGCCATCCCGCGCCCACACCACAGCTGGGACGAGGGCCAATTGTCGCCGCCACCACCCTGACCGTCTGGCCATCCATACCTGTGCTGCTTTCTTTCCCCTCTCCTTTCTCACCGTTGCGCCGGATCTCATCGAACTCTACTGTCTAGCAGCGAGCTTCATCTCTTTTTCACCCTTCGCTTTCCCTGACCTCTCTGCTGCTGTGCCGTCTCTTCCCGTCGCTGCCGCCGAACCATACGCCCCTCCTGACCTACCGCTATACGAAACGGAATCTTCAAGGTCACATCCAACCGCTCCTCCGGGTCGGCCAGCTTGCGCCGATCTCGAATTCGTCGTCGACTATGCAATCTTCGTCATAAACATTACAGCTGAAAGGGTGGACTTATCTGTTTGGAACAAATTCTCAACGTCAAAAACCGACCACGCAATACATAACATCTATCGACATTTATTAGTGCTTGCTTCGCGCTGCCGGGAGGATTTCTTGGTTTCTATTTTTTATTATTATACAAAACCTCTTGAACGACCATGTCTTCATCAGGAGGCGGCTTCCTGGGCCGCTCCAGCAATAACAATGCCAACATGCGAGGCTTGGTCCAGTTCATCGCCGACTTGAGAAATGCTCGTGCCCGCGAACTCGAGGAGAAGCGAATCAATAAGGAGCTTGCCAATGTCCGACAAAAGTTCAAGGATGGCAACCTGAGCGGCTACCACAAGAAGAAATACGTCTGCAAGCTGCTTTATATCTACATCCTGGGCTGGAATGTCGATTTCGGTCATCTGGAAGCTGTCAACCTCATTTCGGCCAACAAATATTCAGAAAAGCAGATTGGTTACCTCGCTGTGACACTTTTCTTGCACGAGAAGCACGAGCTGCTACATTTGGTTGTCAACAGTATTCGCAAAGATCTCCTCGATAGCAACGAGCTGAACAACTGTCTTGCGCTGCACGCCATTGCCAATGTCGGAGGCAAGGAAATGGGAGAGGCACTGAGCCCTGATGTCCACCGTCTATTGATTGGACCAACCTCAAAATCATTTGTAAAGAAGAAGGCTGCTTTGACTTTGCTTCGACTGTATCGCAAACACCCAAGCATTGTTTCTCCGCAATGGGCAGATCGCATTATTCATCTGATGGATGACATGGATGTGGGCGTGGCTCTCTCTGTTACATCCCTTGTCATGACGCTGGCTCAGGATGACTTGGTGCTGTACCAAGGAGCATACGCCAAGGCAGCTGCTCGTCTCAAGCGCATTATCATTGATGCTGAGTATACGGCAGATTACCTTTATTACAAAGTACCATGCCCTTGGCTGCAAATCAAGCTTCTCAAGCTTCTGCAATACTTTCCCCCATCCCGTATGTTCTCATAACTTTTGTTTAATTAATCTAGCTATGCTAACAAGTCTTGCAGAAGATACACACGTTAGAAGCATGCTTCGTGAATCTTTGCAAAGGATCCTGAACCAAGCTATGGAATCGACTAAGAATGTGCAACAAAATAATGCTCAAAATGCCGTTCTCTTCGAAGCCATCAACCTTATTATCCATCTCGACACAGAGCACGACCTGATGGACACGATATCTTCACGTCTGGGCCGATTCATTCAAAGCCGCGAAACGAATGTACGTTATCTCGGACTGGAAGCCATGACTCATTTGGCTGCTCGAACTCAGACCCTTGCGCCTATTAAGCAACATCAGGATATCATCCTGGGATCGCTTAAAGACCGCGATATCAGCGTTCGCCGCAAGGGCCTGGATTTGCTATACAGTATGTGTGATGCCACGAATGCTCGCATCATTGTAGCAGAATTGTTGCACCATCTTCAGAACGCCGACTTTGCCATTCGAGAAGAAATGGTCTTGAAGATTGCGATTCTGACTGAGAAGTATGCCACCGATGTTCAGTGGTATGTCGATATCTCAATGCGCCTCATTGCGATGGCTGGCGACCATGTTAGTGACGAAGTTTGGCAACGTGTCATTCAAATCGTTACAAACAACGAAGAACTACAGGTGTATGCTGCCCAAAATGCGCTCAAGCATATCAGGTCAGAACACTGCCACGAGACGCTAGTCAAGATTGGTGCTTATATCTTGGGTGAGTTCGGCCATTTGGTAGCGGATCAACCAAGCTGTAGCCCCATCGAACAGTTTATGGCTTTGCAAAACAAGCTGGCAGGATGCTCACCGAGCACGAGAGCCATGATTATGTCCTGCTTTATTAAATTCGTCAACTTGTTTCCAGAAATCAAGCCGCAGCTGACGCGGATGTTTGAGGTGTACAGCCACACTCTGGACTCAGAAATGCAGCAGAGGGCTTGCGAATACCTGGCTTTGGCTAGTATGCCCACTGACGATCTCTTGCGAACCATCTGCGATGAGATGCCACCTTTCCCTGAAAGAGAGTCTGCTTTGCTGTCTCGACTCCACCAAAAGCACGCGAATACTAGCGATAAGCGAACTTGGGTGGTTGGAGGTAGAGGAGCCAATACAGATGGAAGTGAGCTGAGCATGGCAAAGACAACGCTCAAGCGAACCTTCAGCTCTGGAAAAGCACTCAACGGACACAATACCAATGGTCAGGCAAACGGGGCTTCAGACCTGGCTGGACTAGAACTGAGCGGACCCGGAACTGCCAAGGCTGTGAACTTGGCAAGCGCGGCGCATTTGTCGCCAGGATGGGAGAAGGGATACAACCGCTTGTTGGTACGATCTGAAGGTGTCCTGTATGAGGACTCGCAGGTGCAAATCGGCGTTCGATCAGAATACCGTGGCCAGATGGCTTGTTTGATTGCCTACTTCAGAAACAAGAATCCAGGACCCATTGCTTCATTCACAACGACATTAGACTTGGATGAGAGCGAGAAGGAGAACTTGACATGGGATGCCAAAGGTTTGCCAGACAGCAACCTGATCCCTGGGTCACAAACACAGCAAGTTTTCATGTTCGAGGCCAAGAAGGTCTTCGAAAAGAGTCCAACAATGCGTGTCAGTTACCTGGCCGGTGCTTTGCAAGCCGTCACACTAAAACTTCCCGTTACTATTCACAAGTTTATGGACCCTGCCGAGCTCACAGCAGAAGACTTCTTCAAGCGTTGGAAACAGATTGGTGCTGGTACAAGGGAGGCACAAGGCATCTTCGGATTGGCTAACAAGTCCAATGGCACAAGGTTGGTGGAAGACTTTGTCACCAAGACTGTTCGAGGCTTCCGATGGGGCATCTTGGATATGGTTGATCCCAACCCAAAGAACTACGTGGGAGCAAGCGTGCTTCACACTTCAGAGGGCGGCAAGTTTGGATGTCTGATGCGACTTGAGCCAAACTATGAGAACCAGGTAAGAGAAAGCGCCGTGAAGAGAAAGGAAGGGTCAGAAAGCTAACATAACAATAGATGCTGCGATTGACGATACGTGCAACTGATGAATCAGTGCCAGCAGTCATGCTGAAGCTGATGCAGGACCGGTTGGCTGCTGGAGAGCCCATGATATCGGAGAGACATGAACCTTTACATCGGGAAGATATCTCGAATGCATTCGGCCATGTGATGGTAACATGAGAAATTGGGTTACTTGGGTGTTTATCTTCACGAGTACCACGGCGTTTGTGTGCCGATTTGAACGAAGCTGAATTAAGCCAACATGGAGTGACGGAGGCCAACAGCGAGAAATGCGTGGGTGGATTGGTGCGTGTTGATACCACAATGTTACGTAAAATAACTTGAAATGAAATGCGAGATATAAGCATCGTCAATCGCTGAAATAGAGCCGATACAAGAACAGACTGTGTATCCTTGAATCCTTGCAAAGGTTCCATTCTTGATTGGCAAGGCTTCAGAACCAACCAAGTCGAGTTAGTTAGCCGACTTCACCAGGCACCGATGGTGACTAGCATGCTTCAGTCGTTTAATTAGCACGGCTGCGACTTGTTGGAGTGCGTGACTTTTCCTGTTTGCTTCATGCTTCACCACCCAACACATTGTTCAACATCACTCAGCTGTGCCAATTTGCCGAGAACTGTTCCTCGCCCTTTCGCTATGGTTGCCCCCAAAAGGCCCGCGAACCCGCTCAGAGTATGGTGTCTACAGACCAGAAACGAACGATTTGGTACCAAGAAGTTGCGCTGCCTGATGTGCCGTACCAGGGATATGGCACGGGCTTGTCATGGATAAATAAAGTAGCTGCATACAATAGTTGAGCGTTTAAATATAATATTGCAAAATTCATCCTTGGGGAGCTGATAGGGTCCAATGAGCAATGGGTTGGACGTGATGTAACAAATGAGGGCTATGAAGAGCTGGTGGAAACTTTGGAAGCGGAAACCCTGGACTTTTACCTATTCAGCACTGGAGTTGGGATGGTAAGAAACAGAAAATCCTCTATTAAGCAAAGAAGAATGATTGGACTGCGCCATATGGACATTGAGATGGATGACGAGGTTGGATATGAGCTGGGGACGTGTACCCGTTTACGTTGCGGCGGCGTGTAAGCGAGGAGCAGAACGGGAGAGGGAGCGTGATGCAGTGCGAGCGTAATTTGGTTGAATAATGTTATGTACAAGGTATTATGTACTGGGGGGCATTTGAAGACGGATTTGTTAAAGACTCGAAACATGTTCGAATCTATTAGATGTATTTGTCCTAGGTATTTCTTAGACTGTCATCATGAGAGGACACACCTGTAAAGACTATACAGAAAGTAGGTTTATTTTAGCGTTTCGCCTAATTTATTCTTTAATTTTAGCATCTGCTTTGGCCGGTCTTTGGCCAAAGATTGTACTTCCGACTCTAACTTCACCACTACCCAGAGCTATCGCCCCTTCAAAGTCATCACTCATACCCATGCTCAACTCGAGTTTATCCTGATCAATGCCCAGCTCCTTGGCCACCAAATCTCGTTGCTCTTTTAGCGTGACAAAATCCTCATTCTCATTCTCCGGTGTCGTCGCCTTACTGCGAGCAATGGCCCCGATAGTCATGAGACCCAACAGCTGTAGACTGGGACACTTCTCCACGATTTCCCTGCACAGCGCCACCGTCTCGTCACCAGGCGCACATCCAGATTTACTCTCCTCACCAGAGGTATTTACCTGAACATGAACCGAGATCTTGGGAACGGAAGGATCAGATTCAAGAAGGGCAGCGCGTGTGTTGTTGAGCAGGTTCGCCTTTTTGGAGGTATCTACGCTTGAGACGCAGAACAGGTTAGGGATCTTGGCAAGGGTCTTGCAGTGGCCCGACTGCAGGCCCCCGATGAAGTGCCATTGGACGGATGTGGGGAGGATTTGGGCCTTTTGGGTGAGTTCCTGGGCGTAGTTTTCGCCAAAGTGGGAGTGGTTGGTGGGGGATTGGTGCAGGGCAAGGATATCGTTTGCAGGTTTGAGTTTTGAGACTGCTACGAGGCGGATCTGGATATAGTGAGCATGTGAACAGAGATATACAGTAGATGAGAATATAGGCATCACATGTGTAACGTGAGATGAAGCGAGCTGAGGTTACATACATTTCGGGAGCCACCGACAGCAGTGATGCGTTCTCGTACGGCGGCAAGCTGGGCAGCCAGAGCTTGGGCTCTTGAAGGATCGATGCGCATGTCTGTTGCTGAGGCCTGGTCGGTCATGACTTATTTTTTCATAATTTTATTTGTTGGTTGTTTGGGATGCAGGATGATGATGTGATGGATTTTTCTGATGGGTTGTGAGTCTGCAGGCGTTGCTTAGCGTACTGACACTGACACTTTTGGCCGGGTTTTCGTCGGAGCGCTCCAACAACGAATTACAGCGGCTTCGTCAATCGCAAAGTGGCATGAGGCTCAATTCATCACCCCTCCACAGTACTGGCCACATCACGGCGACATGAAGGAATAAAAATACAGGCGCAAACAATTTAACCCATACAAAAATTTGGCAAAAATTACAACCACAACATCATGGCTTCAGGCTCTACGCTGGGCCGTCGAAGAGCACCCAGCACGTCTCTCGCTGCCCGCAACGGCCACGCCCGCTCACCATCCAAAGTCCCAGTCCAACCCAACAGCTCCCACACCTCTGACGAATTCCTCAGAGACTTTCTGAATCCATCATTTGACCCTGCCGCATTTCTCAACGCCAAGCTACCACCCCTTGCAGCCAAAGGCGCCCAAAGCCAAGCCTCAGGGGCTGTCCCGTTATCAGAGCTGTCCAAGCAGGCAAACACATTGCTGTCGCAGGTGAATGCACAGACGGCCCGGCTATCTACGACGCTGACGCAATTGACGGATGATATTTTACGGAGCGGCAGCAGATTGGCGTATGAAGTGGAACTGCTACGCGGAGAGACGCTCAGCCTTTCAGAGACACTGAATGAAAGCTTGAAGGATGATATCGAGCTGTTTATCCCCGGAGGACTGGAAGCGGCTAAACAAGCAAAGAGTGCACCAACTGAGAAGGATGACGAAGAGGGGCAAGAGACGACCGTGTCTAGCAAGACGCAAGGGACAGACGAAAGCAATCCTCAGCATATCGAGCAGCTCAAGACGCTGACATTGGTGCGCTCTCGCATCGACACTGTGGTTAAAACCTTTGGCGACGCCATGGACTTTGTATTCCCACCTTCAGAAGTGTCTGTTAGCTCTGGCTTCTTATCTGTATCAGCGCCAGAGCCGGGCTCAGAACAACAAAGCTCCGAAGAAAAGGGTCAACAGGTCCTCAAGAAGCTCCGCGAGGAGATGTCTGATCTTCTAAACAAGAGCAAAGACCCCCTGGAGGGAATTGAAGCTGCCGCAAATAGAGTTGAGCAATTGAAAGAACTGAATACAGTGTGGAAGGGCACGGCTGAGGAAAAGGGACGCAATAAGTTCTTGGAGAGCTTGGCGAAGATGGTGGAGGACAAGCATCGAGAGCTGATGAAGGAGAAGGATGCTGCGAGATCAACAAAAGCTGGCAGTGGTACAGGAGCGGGTTCAGAAGAAGGCAAGGTACCTCCTGGAGGATTTGGATTAATCAGTCAACTGCAGAAGCTTCGTAGTGGGCTGTAAGTTGCTTGGGCAGGGCATTTTATGTGAACATGAGATACGGAGACACAGAGCCATGGAGGGGACCATGGATGGGTACAGGCATAGACAAAATTAAGAACATAAAGATGGTTGCCGCAATTTTCAGAGACACAGTCCTGGGCATCGAATGTATTGTTTCGTCGTATTTCATTGTCAATTGAATAGACTACAATACAAGCGAACGGGAAGTTGGCGCACAGTACAAAATACAGTGCATAGTCATCTCGCACAGTATGGCAGCTCGATCGCATTTGGTGGTATGCGCGCAGAGCCTCCAGCCAATCAGAAGCGCCCGTTGCGCGGCCCGCTTTGCAACGCGGGCGGTGAGATGACCCAGGGCCAGCGATTGGACAGGCCGAGCAGCCCAGTCCGGGGCAGAAAGGCTGACGTCCAGAACCAGGTTGAGTCGAGTTGCTGTGCAAGCAAAGACTAGAGCCTCAGGGTGTTGGATTGCCATTGCCGCCAGCCAGTACAGCCATACCATACGTCTGAATATTTTCTGGTCAGCGGCTTGATCTCACATCTGCAATTCTGCGACTGCGTTTTTTTCTTTTTCTTTTGCTGCGTCTCGCCTATTGGCAGTGTACAAGAAAGGCTCTGTGTTTGTGTGCAAAAGACACAACAGTCCAGCCACAGCCGTCTGCCCACCGACAAACCTCTTCACCCACCCTTGTTCAGCTCTCTCGATATTATTCCTTTGCCTCTATTCGACCGCCCAAGACACCCGATTATAATATTTTACCATGGCAGCGAGTGGTGCTGCCGTGCCATCAGCCGTTGGCGGCGCTGCCGACCGACGATCTCCTCCTCCTGCGTCCCAGTCCAAACGAGACCGCAAGCGCCAGGCCCTCATGGACCGACTGACCGCCATGAACGAGAAGTTTCAGCGCGAGCAAGATCTGACTTACCGCGACCAGCTGCAAAAAGTCCAATTCGAAATCAACCTCGTGCAGCGCTTCGACCCTTACGACAAGGATGCCCTCGACACCGCCAACGAGTTGCGCAATGAGCACCAGAGGGTTCTGGGACCCATGGTCAATGCCGATGGCGCTCGCAGCATGGTAGATATGGCTGGAATTAGGTTTCCAGAGTTCATCGACGACTTGGAAGACTTGGTTGAGCTTCGCGATTTTCAGCTAGCACAGTCCAAGGTGAGATCTGGCCGATGCGGTGCAACGCCATCGCTGCATTTTCAATGCTTGCATTTCTGCGGGAAACTGAATGCTAACAATCGCAACAGAATGAATATGAGCGAAAAGTACAAGAGTACAAAAACACACACGCATACAAGGTCGAGACGGCAAGGCGCGAACACCGAGCCCTCACAAGTACTTTGCGCGACCGACTTGTCAATACCCTGACACACAAGAAGAACCGATTGAACCGCGAAAAGGAAGTGCTGGAAATCAACGATTCCAATGCTCTACTGTTAAACCCCAACCAGTTCAGCTTGACGAATCCGGGCAGTCCTGGTGGTGCACCTGGCAAGCGAGCCACACGCCTTCGCAAAGATGCCGACGAACTCGCCCTGTTTCCCGATGGCAAGAAACGCAAGCGCAATGGCGCTGACGAAGAGCCTGGACAGGCACGCCGCACGTTAGATCCTAACAGCACTACGCCTCTGTGGCAGTCTGAGAAGGCTCGCGCTGCCGCCAAGCAAAACGGACCTATCTACAGCCTTGACAAGCTCTTCACTGACAAGGAGTTATCAATGCACTACAATGCTGCCGCGGTAGCAGCCCACCAATACATTCTACGCAACAAAGCCAACGGCAACGCCTCCCTGCCTGATGATAGCGACTCTGGCAATGGCGAGGAAAACGACATTGACTCAGTTCCGTCCGGCGCAGCCATGGAGCGTCAAACTTCGCACGCTACGAGGAGCACCCGTGGTGGCGCTAACAACGCCGGCATCAACCAAAACTTCCTCGATGACAAGATCCTCGGCATTGAAGGCATTGCCAATTTTGAGCTTCCCGCCAACTTGGATCTCGTCCACGCCCAAGAGCCACCCAAGATGCCACCTCCCGTACCTCAACAATATCTCAAGCCATATCCTAGAACGGCCGACCAGAACTTCCCTGTGCCTCTATCGCAAGATGACATCATCTCCGACTTGTCCGTCATGGGCTTCTTCAAGCAGTACGACCAGTCGCACAAGCCAGGAGCTCACCTCGACAAACCTAGTGGGTTGCGCAAGGTGCTCGAGGCTGTCGCTGTACCATACCACCAAGGCAAATATGTCGCCTTCACCGGTGCCCCACGAGATGACCCTGAAGACGTGCGTGATTCTCTAGGCATTCCCAACACGAGCAGTCTCCGTGATGAGCCCCCTGCTGGAGCAACGCTTTCGGCAGCGGCGGTGACTATGAGTCGACAGAGCAGTGCTGGTGGCGTGGCTATGAGCCGCCAAGGCACCACCGGTAGTGGACGAGGTAAAGGACGAAGGGGTTAAGACTGAAGCTTTTATGACTAAATTGCGTTGTTTCTGAATTTATGGGCGACTTTGCTGAATATTGGGAATTGCTGCATTTGGGAACCTGGTGTCTTGTTTCTGCGTGTGTTTCTTACTATTTCGTTTTTTATTTTATGTCCTTGTGCAGTTCATGTTTTACACTGGATGGTTTCACTTTTTAAAACATTGTGAGACTGACATGTAATGGGTGAACGGGACTCGAATTTCTTTTGGTGTTTTTTTTTTCTTCCCCATCCGTGTCTTATATGCAGTTTATTATAGACAGAAAAATGAATGTTGATCAATACGAATTCCATTATACAAAACTAAAATTACTCGTTACAAAAAAGAAAGAAAAAATCCCTTGATATCATTATAAACTAATATCAGTCGTTATGTTGCTCCATGTAAATGCCATTAAATCATACCACGTTTCGTTCAAGGGCCAAACACCAAAGCGCGGACTTCGATGCTCTCGCGACCTTCGGCATCAGGACGACTGCGAGGATCAACGAATGCAGAGTGAGGCACACGGCCACCAATCTTAGATCCAGGCTTGAGCGACTCGCTATCGAAACACTCAAGCAACAGGCGCTCATTGCCCGTCATGCCAGAGAGATAATACCACTTCTGGTCGGCATTGTATCTAATAGCGGCCGTCTCACCAACGTAGCCCGTCTTGATATATCGATGCTCAATGGGGATGACATCCTCACTCTTCAGAGATGACGTCGACGCAAAACCCAGTGGGAAACTCTCAACGGGGTTCTTGTTCAAAGGTCGCCACACATTAACGATGCGATATCGACCCTGCAGAAGCTTCTCAGCTTCATCCGGGTAGTAGCGCTCAATACGCTTAGCAACCGACTTGGCAGTCTGGTCGACGTGGACGCGGGTGACGGGCTGACGGTTCTCGTTGGGACCCGTGCGACGAATGGTGTGGTCGAATAGGTAGACACGGTTGGAGCCGGGGATGGTGTCGAGGAGCAGCTTCTCGACTTCTGGATAGTATTTGGCCTTGATGGACTCGTCGTCGCGGAATTCAGTCTCTGCGGAGTCGGGCACGTCGAGGAGGACCTGGAAGGCGTCTTTGTCGAGGTT
The DNA here is from genome assembly GCA_028455935.1 of Simplicillium aogashimaense. NCBI lineage: Eukaryota > Fungi > Ascomycota > Sordariomycetes > Hypocreales > Cordycipitaceae > Simplicillium > Simplicillium aogashimaense. The sequence goes on along the minus strand of CM052010.1, from coordinate 973,472 downwards.
GTAGTCAGACTCGGAACCGCGAATGTCCGTGAGGGGGGTTTCGAAGGTGATGTCTGAGTAGTTGCGCAGAGGCTGGTTGGGCTCCGGGTCGATGTTGTTATAGGGCACGGAGTTGTCCTCGGGCGGCTTGTAGAAGTGGAGGGAGGCGGTAACGGGACCGCGGGGAACGGCGACGGTAACGGCCATTGTATAAGTGGTGGTGATGGTGGTGATGTAAGTGGTGGTGGGATTGAGTAAAAAGGGAGCTGTTGACGGTGTGTGGAGAGTGGATTGTTGATGAGGAATAAATGTATTGGTTAGAGTGGGATTGTGACTTATATAGTGCCGGGAATAGAGGCAGTTGCTGGTGTCGATTTGAAATCAAAGCTGAGTTTTAAGGTAACGTCAGGACGGTTTGTCTGAATTGCTGCAAGACGATTGGAGGGGGTTTCAGTGCATTGCGTGTGCGCTTAAAGGTGGGCGAGCACGCCATCCGTCGATGCCCGTTGGAGAGAAGTCTTGGGACGATGGTATATTTGTAATTGAACAACGGTTGGAAAGCGAGGGAAATTTGGATTGATTTTTTTATTTAGGGTTTTTTTTTTTGAGTGCAATGGATTGTGAAGTGTTGGAATAGAACTGTTATCTGCTAGAGTGCAATAAACAGTCAAACTGGTCACAACATTACTGTAGTTGTAAACGTTCTAACAAGCAGCAACCATGTAAAACATCTTAACATCGGTTACAAATCTGCATGTCCCTTCAACCCGGCCCAGCCCCGGCACCAAATAGCAGGCCGCATTTGTAAGGATGCGGGTGCTGATTGGATTACTAACGAAGCGGCTTGCCGTCGTGCAGGATGGACAATGACGCAGTGGATTGGCTGAGAGTGGGAGGATATATTGATGGCGCAATCATTACGCTCTGCGCCTTTTTGGATGCTTCGATTTCCCGTTTGGGTTGATTGAGATTAATTTGACATTTTGACCTTTTTCATATGGGCGATGCTTATTACGGGGAGAGTACATGGGTAGTGACGCAGTCAGTAAAGCAGTCAGTAAAGCAGTCAGTAAAGCAGTCAGTAAAGCAGTCAGTAAACCAGTGGGGGTTCACAGAGTTTACAGTGGACACCCCGCATTTGGGGCTCCTGCCTCAATGGGCTTGCAGCATTTACTGTACACGGCTTTGCAGGAAGGTGCGATCGACTTGGGCCGCGCCTGCCTATCGTACTTCTGGCGGGCCACTTTTCACACTGCAATTCCATGCAAGCCAACATTCCCTCGACTTCTAATCCATTTCTGTAAAAGACTCATTATAAATCTGCAAATCAACTTCATGTCCGTGGTCAGGTCAATGCTCAGCTGCAGCTACAGCTACGGCGCCTTCTAACTAGCCATGGCACTACGGCAGCGTCGCGTCTGCTGGTCGTGTGCACACCATGTCCAGTGATGGATACGGAATTCTGTGAAACATGGTTTATTCGCTGAAAAAGTTCAACTCTACTTTGGCCGGTTTAGTTTCTTAACCTCCTATTTGTCAAATACGCCATGCAATCAGCGGCATCGGATCGCATCTACCAGCTGCAGAAACGATGCACCACGCCACTGCTACTGAGCCACTGCTACTGAGCCACTGCCTAGAAAACTTGGTGGCTGGTGTTCTATTTTTGCCGGGATTATCAGCCACACCAACTTTAAACCCGCCCAGCGTAGCTCTCTCAACCTCGCGACACTTTCAGTTCATCATGTTCATCGCTCATCCTCATCCATCAATCCGCTGACCCAATCAAATCGCTGCAGCCACATCGCATCTCACTGCTTCCACACGGACACCTCCTGCAACTATCCACCTCCGCCATACGATCCCTTTCAAAGGTCCCAGCTGCCAACACACTGCTCCGTATGTCGCGCCCTGTGGCTCATCTCACCATTAAGAGCCAAAGGCTCCCCTGATAACTACCGAAACGCTGCCCGTCCAGCTTAAATCTTAAGCCATGGCCAATGCAGACGACAACATTGCGCCGGGCCGCAATCCACTGCCAGATCGCAGTGTTACCGAAGAGACTCTGGAGGATGCGTACATTGACTTCATTTGGCATTGCAACCCGGCCTTACCTCCAGAAAGTGACAAGAACAGCTTGCGAGAAGCCTTTAGGAATCCTCCTCGAAGCGGAGGTCAGGTTTTCAGCACCTGGACTATTCTAGAGCTGGTGCGTAAATTCTACGGCAAGGAGATCAAGACCTGGACAGAACTTACCGTCAAGCTTGGTGTCCAACCGCCAGTCCCTGGTAAGGAAGAGAGCGCTCAGAAAATCGCACAGTATGGCGTTCGTCTAAAGAAATGGATGCATTCTATGCATGTCAAGGCTTTTTTTGAGTACCTCATGGGCATCGAAAATGAGTACTGGATGGACATTCCTACAGAGCCCAATATTCTGAGGCAACCCCTGCGTGAAGGCGTGGCGATGGAGGACGACATGGCGCTACGTGCTCTGATGCCACATATTCGGCCCAAACGTGGGAGAAAGAGGCCGGAGGCTGTGGATGAGAATGCAAACTCACCGGCGCAACGCCAGCGTCTATCGCCAGGCTCTGCCATTGATGACATGCATGCCCCAGCAAGCGCATGGCCGCATACTGACGTAGCGCAAACACCACTGGTGCGATGGCCACAATCGGCTGCTACGCCTACTATGCGAAACGGATTCTGGGGAGACGACTCGCTGGAACCGAAATCTGCAATCACACCGTCACGACCCAATCAACGACGAGGCGCAAAGAATGTTTCTTCTGCGTGGAAGCTAGGTGGGCAGGATTCTGGAGGCAAGACTCGAGGTCGTCCTCCTATCAACCGAACTCCTATTGATACCCCTACTGTGGCCATGTTTCCCTTCATGATGACCAAGGACACCAGCAGCCTACCTCAAGCATCTCCCATGTCGCAATTTCCCAACATGTCGATGAGCGCTACAAGCCAGCGGGATGCTTCCAACCCTTTCGCGTCCATCCCAGATGCCACGATGACTCCGCAACAACCACGCTCCGCTCAGCCGGGCAGTGCCAAAAGTGCTCGGCCTAGTATTTCTCTTCAGGTTCCTGAGCGAACCGGTGCGACTGTTCGACTTGCAACTCCGCCACCACCAGCTCAATCATCAGCAAACGGTAGTGGCAAACAAGGCCACCAAATCAATGGCAACACCGCTACAAACGTTCGTCAGGAAGAGCGCACCGAGTTTCAAGGCGTCCCGGGCACACTGGCTCCTCCCAACTCCAGGACCAGATACATCCCGGATTATTACTTTGAGAACATGACGGATCGCGCCAACGTTGACGACGTCATGGCATACTTCACACGGGTCACTCACGAATCTAAATGGTTGAACCCCGATGGCAGCCCTGGAGAGCCAGCATCTATTCCCGAAGCCTCAGCCGTTATCAACTCGACTCTGCAGAACATGTACCAAAGCGCGTCAACCACACAAGCTTTCCTAATCAATCTGGCCGCACTGGCGGGGGCTCGCATGCTCATGACTGGCACGTCTAGTTGCACCCGTCTAGGCGAAAGGGAAGATCATACAGCATACCGCTGCGATTGGGAGTATCGATTCGGCAACCTGACGGGATTCTTTACAATGACGGCCAAAGTACCCTTTAGCATGTGGAGGGAGCCAAAACCTGAGAGCCAGGAGGACAACAGTCAGGCAGGCTCAGATAGAGATGCGGAGGGCGAAGAGAGTTCAGGCGAGATGCTCGATGCGCAGCATTGGCAGAAGAAGTATCAGCAGTTACTGGGAGAGATTGATAGGAAAGATAAGGAGCTGTTCGCCCTGAGGAATAGGGTCATGGATTCGTTAAAGGAAGGCGATTAAGGAGTCATGTTTGTCTATATCAGCGATATCTTGTATGTACATTTTTGCATGGTATATATGGTGTTCATGGAGGATATGTATGATTGAAGCGCATTGCACTGTATTTGCTATTTGTTTCAAACACGAGTACAACTTTGACGAGAATATATATACTCGTATTTTTATCATTAAAATATTGCCGAAACCAGTATTTGGCCAAGTGAACCAAGTGACTCTTTTGGTTCCCTCAACCGTGTGATTAAACTGCCTCGCCAGGGCTACTCAAACCGGCCATTAAACAATGGGATAATTTCAAAAGGGGCTTCATTCGTTTCCAGCCACCTTTGGCTCATGTTAAACTGATTTACACACAACCGTCTCCAAGACCTAAGGCACTACGGTGAGTCGGAAGCACACTAGATGGTAGTGAAACTGACCTCAGCCGCCTCGCCGGCAGAATGTGGCAAGCTAAGCGGACGCCATGCATGAAGGTGTGTGGTGGTAGGCAGCAGGATTCCGAAGATTTCTACTGGCTGGAAGGTCACCAACGCAGATTAGCGTTGAAGAACACTACATGCATGCAAGATGGCTTAGCGGCGGTCTGAAGCTCTCTACCGGAGAAGGCTGGTCACGGAGGTTAGTTTTGCCTTGCGGCTGGTGTTTGTCCCCCAGCCGTGCTCAACATGGTGGGGAGGTTTCATCTTCGCTGAAGGTCGGGAACGTATTAGGAAATACGCACGTACGGGAAAGTCAAGTAGCAGAGGTGCTCTTTGTGAGGACATGGCCAGCAGTAACCCGAGCTTTTAAGCATGGACTTGAAGGTATCGTGAGAAAACATTGAATGTCCAGTTGCGTAGCATCGTCAACTGGAAGTAGTGGAGAATTACTCAATGTGACCTGTTATGCAGGGGCAGAGGTTCAAAGGACAAATTACAAGGGTGTAATGAAGGAACCAACCTGCATATGTTGCTGTGATGAAGTTCACAAATTACTAGCCTTGATTCCTGGTTGATAATGGCGAACCAGTTGGAGAGTTAATTCCAATATAAAGCCTTGGAACTGTTCACAAGGCTTGTTAGATGGTGAGCATGGCTGAGGGATGACAAGGGCAAGCCTCGACAGCGATTCGACGGATCAGCCTTGCCACCATGCGTTATGGATAGAAGCATGAAATAGTAGAGTACCTGGACGTCTTGGTGGCTGGACCAGAAGGGCGTTAACCAGTGATTGCGACGATCATGGTAATAAGCGTGCCCTCCATGGACGAGTGAGGGCGGGCGTGGCGATCATTGCAGGGCCCAATCCTCCAGGTTCGTTCATGCAGCATGGAATAGGAAGCGCTACAACGGCTTAATTTTGTCTGCTTGAAGGAGCAGCCAGGAAGAGAAAGGTACATTGACTTGGAAGCAAATCAAGCAGTTAAGATACCGGCTAGCGCCAGTCTTCATCTCGAGAAGTTGTTGAATTCCGAGGCTGGTCGGGAGTAAGCGGACAAGCATCATGTCCTTGATGGCAATGCAGCCACGTAAAATGTGTTTGCCGTGTGGCCGGTGTCAGGTGCGGCAAGTGCTAAATAGGTCTCAAGCAAGAATGAAGAAGGGAAACCGGCGCATGTAAACGCCCTACGGTTGCAGCGCAGCACATTGCACTGCATCATCTCGTCCACCGAAATGGGACAAGGCTAGTGGTGGTTCTCTGGGCGCAATGCAGCGCAGTAGCGTAGCATTGCAGCAACTGCAATGTGCTGTGTAGCGTGTTGCAGTAGGGCCAAACGAATGCACCCCACACTACACCCAGCAGCGCACGCGTGAGTCCTTTTTCAGTGTCTCAAAGCACGGACATGGACAGGTGCCTTGTGGGAGTATTTTGTTTCTCCGGGGTGTGACATCGTAGAAATGATTTACGTTCTGGAATCCGGCGGACGAGAGTTGATGAGATGACGAAGCAGAGAGGATGTCAGGCTGGTTCGGCGCACGGCAGGATACAATAATTCGCATAGAGTTGACGTCTGAGACACGCGCCAATTGCCTTCCCCTTGCTGCGAACACTCACTTGCCAGGTGGTTGCAGCTGTTGTGGATGTTGTGAATGTTCTAGACTCCGACAGGCTTGGTGGAGGAGGAAGGAACACTGCCTGCACAAGGTTGTGCCTTCTCCAACAGAGCAGTCATAGCACATTCATTCAATAAAGACACTTTGGCTTTCGACTAACATAGAGACGAGACAAAGGGCAAGGACGGGTTTGCGTTTCGTGGTGACATCGACACCTCCATCACAACAACACTTCCCACCACTAAGATCGATTTGCGATCGCACTATGCCAGTCCAGAGACTTGAAGAGAGGCGGTAGGATATGACAAATATGGTACCCGTGCTGAAATAATGAAAGAAATTACGTGTAATTTTTCGTGAAGCCGTTACTCGATGGAAACGCCGTTGCGCGATGCCCTTAATTACAACCAAATACTTCGCACCGGTAGCCGACAACATAATAAGCAGCTCGATCTCGGTTAATTTGCCATTAATTTTAGTACAGTGATATTTCTTAGTGCCATTGCAGTGTTGAAGCATAAAAGTGGCCAGGGTTAAATTATAGCGGATTCTTTGAAGCGTTAGTGCCCATCTTCACCCGTTGCCGTATTGGCGACACAGTAAGCAAGGAAGAACGAACCAAAGGTTCATTAAAATGAAGGCGTACTGAAAATTTGTAGCTGCAGACATGTCGAATTGCCTCAGAGAGGAGACAAGTCAGACAAAAGATGTCTCCCCACCACACCAGGTTCCGCGTTTCTTGTGCTGCTATTCATGTCCATGTTAGCACGACTCGGGCCCTCCCACCTTCCTCGCCCCTCCATTTTCCTTCGTTGCCACCCTCCATTAGCGCTTGTTACCAAGGCTTGCTTTGGTCAGGGCATGGGCAGGTTCTTGGGGAAGCACCCCTGAAGCTGCGCATGTTGGTGGCGCACTTTGCTGCACCTTGTGTACTTGTTTGGCCCATTAGCGGCTTTGAGGTTGGGAGGGCTGGTACAATCTCTAGCATCATGTTTTGCTGACAGGATGATGCATATCAATGGCAAGACTAAAGTTGAGTTGTTCGATTCAAAACCAAACACGCCTGGCGTCTTGCGTTTTATATCGGCGTTTTCTGATGTAACTGACCATGTATTACCCCATACACAGGCACTACTGTAGGTGATCGCTCACACTCTCACACACCTGCCTCAGATGCTGCGCTCTAAAACGGCGCTATACCGGAGGTAGTAACCATAGAATGTGCCCTGTAATTTTGCTACAGTGCTTCAGAGCACCACAGTGACTGGACCGACCGTGGCACGGCCATTGAGGCTGCTGATGCTTGGCTTTCTGCACAGTCAACATTGACTATTTTATCATACAATGTTGCTATCAGCAGTATGCTATGCTGCATAGGCAAAGTTGATTGACTAAAAATAGTGAAATATCGTAGACAATGTACCTGCGTAAATAGACATTTGTCCCAATTTCTTTTTCTCGTTTGGCTTGTTCCATTCTTATTCACTCAACGCCCGACGTCTCGACTTGGGGCAATGCATCGCCCGCAACAGCTTAGCCTCGTCTCGTCCACCCACACCAGCCTCCCCACACCCCCAAAAGACGCCAAAGACGCCCAAAGACGCCCCAAGGAACCCCCAGAACCCCCAGAACCCCCCAGTAGCTGCAGCCCCAGGCTAAAGGACTCCAGTCTTCTCACCCCCAGTTCAGTCTCCAGGTCAGTCCAGGTCAGGTTGGGTCTCATTCAAGCCATGTCAGCAACGGCTGGAAAATCTGGCGATTCATTTTCTCTCAGTCATCCTCTTACCTTCTCATCCCCAAAAATACCCCATCCTCCTCTTTGCATCCTCGTCTGGGTTGTCGCTCTTCTATCGCTGCCTCATTCCGGTTCCTTGGCCATCGCTTTTCGTCGTCGCTGCAAACCCATCCCAACTCGCACTCGACTGCAGATTAACGTTGCGCTCTATTGTCTTCAGTGCTCAAGTGTCCGACCGCCCAACCTTCCATTGTTACTCCACCTCCCACGCGACGCTCCCCCGGATGGGATGATCGGTCCTTGCGACCAGTCGCTGCCGCAATGGCATCCTCGAGAGGCCAGACCGATGAGGTCACTTTGTACGTTCTATCCTGTTATTGTTGCGTCGGTTATTCCATTCTTCTATTTGGTTTCTAATGTGGGAACAATGTCTTGCGGTTCCAGTGTTGCCCGGCTGGAATTCTGCGACCTTTGTTCCCACTGCTTTAGACTTCCCACGCTGCGCAACGGTTGGCCCGCTTCATAACTAACTTTCAAACCTTGTCTCAGAATCACAAATGACTGCCATGCCTCCGCCTCATCCTCAGCAGAAGCTGGATATCAAAAAGAAGCCACCCCAGTTAATTTGAACGCCAATATTGAAGCCAAGTATGTCATGTTAATCTTGCCGTCTGTCTCCGAAATGTGACGGACTGCGTGCTGCGCCCTGAAACCCTCCCCGATGATTACTGACCGGTTTCGCCTCGTAGAATCAAGAATCCTCTCGTCGGCGTTTCTCGAAGAACTCTCCTACGCGATGTCGACGAATTTTGTCGCATCAAAGATTTAGAACATCACCAAGCTATTATTCGCAAAGGCGCACTAGTTGCGCAGGACCAAACAGGCTACGAAGATATCACCGGGGACGAAGCTCTCACTCAAGACGAAATTGACGCCTTGCGTGATGAAGTATTGCACAAATGGCGATGCCCTAAAGTTCTTCTTCTCACTATTATAACCTGCTCGATCGGAGCTGCCGTCCAGGGTTGGGATCAAACCGGATCCAACGGCGCCAATCTCGATTTTCCCAAGGCTTTCGGTATCGACGAAAAAACCACACGCAATAGCCTCATCATCGGCCTCGTCAATGCAGCCCCATATCTCGGCACAGCATTTGTTGGATGCTGGCTCTCCGATCCCCTCAACAATCATTGGGGCCGTCGGGGCACCATATTCGTGGCCGCCAATTTCTGTTTGTGGCCGGTACTTGGAAGCGCATTCTGTCAAACGTGGCAACAGTTGTTAGCATGTCGTTTGCTAATGGGAGTTGGAATGGGCGCAAAGGCATCAACAAGTAAGTTTGATTGGCAGAGATTGGAACTGCGTTTCTGTAAAAGACGGGTACATACTAACGATATGATGTGATAGTTCCCATCTTTGCTGCAGAGAATTCTCCTGCGCCGATTCGAGGAGCCTTGGTTATGAGCTGGCAGCTTTGGACTGCCTTCGGCATCTTTCTTGGCACCTGCGCAAACCTGATCGGACTGAAAATTGGTGGCTCAACATGGCGATATCAGCTCGGCGCAGCTTTCATTCCCGCTATTCCGCTCATAGCTCTCGTATATCTCTGTCCCGAATCTCCGCGTTGGTACATTAAGAAAAACAGATATAAGGATGCCTTTCATTCGCTCCTACGCCTTCGAAACAATCCTATTCAAGCTGGTCGAGATCTGTACTATATCCATGTACAGCTTCAAGTGGAGGAGGAGTTTATTGGCCATGGCCACTACCTGAAGCGTTTCATCGAGCTCTTTACCGTCCCTCGAATCCGACGAGCTACACTGGCCGCATCGGTGGTCATGACTGCACAGCAAATGTGCGGAATCAACATCATGGCGTTCTACTCAGCGAGCGTATTTAAGAAGGCTGGTGCTTCGGATATGGAAGCTTTACTTACTACATGGGGATTTGGCCTCATCAACTTTTTATTCGCCTTCCCAGCAATCTGGACCATCGATACATTTGGTCGTAGATCGCTACTGCTATTCACCTTTCCTCAAATGATATGGACTTTGCTGGGAGCTGCATTTAGCAAGTATATTCCTGGCAAAGGTGCTCACCTGGGAATGGTGGCCTTTTTCGTTTATTTATTTGCTGCGTTCTACTCTCCCGGAGAAGGCCCAGTACCATTCACCTACGCCGCCGAGGTATTCCCTCTGTCACATCGCGAGGTCGGAATGGCCTTTTCCGTCGCCACCTGTCTTTTCTGGGCAGCGGTTCTTGGCATTACGTTCCCCTGGATGCTCGATCGATTCGAAGTGATTGGCTGCTTCGCATTTTACGCGGCGCTTAACGTTGTGGCACTGATTATGATCTTCCTGTGGCTCCCCGAGACGAAGCAGCGAACGCTAGAGGAACTGGACTACATCTTTGCGGTTCCAACACGAGTGTTTATGAAATACCAAATCACCAAGACGTTACCGTGGTGGTTCAGGCGATGGATATTGATGGACAAGAATGCGGCGCTTGAACCGCTTTATCAGCTCGACTTGGCGGACCATCATGATGACACAGAAAGCATTAACGAAGTGTATGATAATGACAAGGCGCGAGTTGAGCTCAAGGACGAGATTGGATTTGGTCCACGCACACCACCGGCAAGCCAAGGGCGTACCACCCCTTGAGATTGGGTGATGCGACTTGGTCTGTTCACCTTGAGCACTAACTAGCATGTTTGGATTTGATTGCTGCTATTTGTACTAGTTTGGGACTGTTGTTAGCGGTCATCGGTACTATTCGCGAGTTCAGCTGAGTTGGAGCGGCTGCTGACAGCGTTGGATAGTAACGGAGTTTGGATTGTGGGATTGGCGCAAGTGATGGATTGATAGATACCCTTTTTACATAATTTGTATAGCCGTTTTATATACTGACTGAAGAATTTGAATAAAGCAACTACATGAAAACACACGAAGCATATATTGATCTAGTGTGAGGGGAGCATGACGACGGGGATGATCATTATCAATTTATTGGATGGACATGTCGAAGCGAGGGGGACTGTTGATGGCAGGGTAGGGTGGTTGTGGGGAAGAAACGAGACGATATGAGCTGTCGTTGATGTGGTCGACTGGTCATGTTGAACTAGCAGAGCAAGGAGGGACTTGTGATGCGGGGATTTCTTGGCAACGAGATGAATCTTTACAGGGAAAATTGAATAATGATACTTGGATGTGTTGTAACAGTTGGGAAGCTCAATTTTAGCCGGAGCTCATGTGGACTGTAGCACAGTGCATTGCGGGCGCATTCGCAAGAGTGCAGAGTACGGTGCGGTACAAGTGTTAGAGTGAAACGAAGCGCGGGAAGGACAGTAGCGGTGCTGTCACTCTCCACTTTTGGATCTTCTCTGGGGCTCCAGCGGGCTGCTGTTCGATTTGTAGGGACGAGGGTGTTTGCAGTCATCGGTGCTGATGGCCAGATTGTGATGGCCGAAGTTGGATGTTTTCTTGCCTCAATTTTTTTTTTGTCAAGACAGCAAGTATTCACCAGTGAAACGGAGATGAACGATTGAAACGGTGATGAAAAGTTTGATGCGCCAAAACGGTGGTTGAATAAGGTTTTACGCCAGGGGGGGGCTTTGACAGTGGCGTGGTTAAGTCAGAGTCACTAGAAGCCCTGGGACTTGACGCTGCGTGCCTTGGTTTTGACAGTGGGTTGTCCTTGGTTTCTGGTCTCTTTTCTAGGGTCATGGATCTAAAAATACCATACATACATGGTATGGCCTCGGGTGCACTAGCGGGCGACTGCCATCCAATTGGATGGTGAATATCTCGATTTACAGGTAATAAAATTGGTCAAAGGAGTGAACGGACATGATGATGGTCCAAGTTGGTGTAAGGATTTGGGCATGGATGAATCTAGACCATTATTATTCTGACCACATTATTCATGCTGCTAAGTATGGAGAGTACATGTATTTTTCCCCTTTGGCTTTATGGCTGAAGTGGCGGGCTGGATCAACAATGGGCGCCTTTATTGAGCAGAGGGACAATTCTCAACCCGCTCATCGCTTGGCTGCCAGTGGACGGTTTGCGCTGGACCCCTGGAGGAAGCCCAACCTCACCCACTATTTTGACTCCACTGAACGCGAGTCCTGGAATCTGTACGGCCACTCAATACCAGCGTGACGCTGGGTGGATGCAACATGAAAAGTTTATTAGCACTGTATTCCGGGCCGTTGTACAGGTGCCGGCACACGACAGCTTGAGTATGCCACATGTTATATATTTCTGGTGAGCCCGGAACGAGGTTTAACCTTTAACAGAAGAATTGCGCATGGTCGTTTTTAATATCTAATTTCAAAACATCTTTCTAAACATCAGTAATATGTCCAACTGGCGCGGAGAAATTACACCACTGCTTCAAGGCCCCATCCCTTCGTCCTGCTTGCGGCCCTTGGCGCACAGTCGCTGACCTATCCCGTTGACACTGTACCTGCAGCCACGAGGGGCACTGGACTCCACCACTGACGGCATTGAACAGGCCTGTGAAATTTTCTCGAACGGCGCTGCTGCAGCAGTTGCAGGCGCTACAAGCACCAGGACCGACACTGCAATGGCACTGGACGGACCACTGATCCTGATCCGTCTTTTGTGAGTGACGCAACATGCTGTTCGGCCAGGATCTGCGTTTCATATGCATCTACTCCACTGCTTCTCGAGTTGGATGGATCAAACACATTCTCTTGCATTTTCTTTTTCATTCTCTTTCGTCCCTCTCCTTTCTCGTATTTCTCCCTTCTTCTCCTCTCTTCATCTTTCCTCCCACCACATTCGCTTAATCGTACAATCATTGTTACGATTTTCCCCTTGTATTTCTTTTTGTTATTCTTTTTTAAACCAACTCGTTGTTTTTTCACCTGTGTGTCACTTTTTCCTTTGGTAGTGGCTTTGACGACATCCCGACGAGACATCCCTTCGCTTACATCTTGTTTTGATTGCGTGACTCAGGAAACCCCGATTCACACAGACATCTTTCCTCGATTCACTGTCTTTGTGTAATTTGACTCGTTTTTCCTAACCTGCGCAATTGAAGCAGGTCTTTGATCAGGTTTAACGCCCTCCATCGATCCTTGTATAACAACCCCTCGAACCGACTCAAACAAGTGGTTTCACCCGCCAACAAACAGCTGGTAGCTCGCTTAATAAGGGGGCACGGCATATTCGGGGGACGAATTGAAGCTGTTCGATGGATAGAAATACCTCCCGAGCTTCCAGACACTCTGGTTTCATGCCGCTGGACGGTGGTTCACGAGACGGCATGGCTGAAAGCGACATCCCCCTCACCAACATTAGGAGCAACGTCTCCACAGGTGCCAGGAAGCCCAATGCTGGCATCTCTTCTAGCCACGAGCCGGGAGAAAATGAGAAGCATGGACTGCATCATCGTCACCATGGACGTCGCAGGAAGCTTGGCCCCGATGGCCTTAAGCGTCACGGCACTGGTGATGAGGTCCAAATGAACGCCATGGGACGAATTTACGAAAAAATTGTTGGTTTCTCTGTCGTTACTCGGTACATGGTCTACGTTATCCCTGTCGCTATTATTCTGGCGGTTCCTCTTGTCCTGCTCCTGGTTCTCAGAGATGCCGATGGCAACCGACTCGAGGTTCATCTTGGTAAGGGCTCCGATTCGACAAAGAGTCCCGGCCCAGAGCTTTGGAAGCTGTTCCTCTGGATTGAAATCTCTTGGGTTACTCTGTGGGCTGGTAAAATCGTTGCCTGGGTTCTACCCAAGATTTTCATGTTCTTTTGCGGCATCGTCAGCGCCGGCGTTCGCAAGTACGCCACCTTACTTCAGAACCTCAACATCCCCCTGTCTCTCTTCTTCTGGGCGCTTGCTACCTTCATCTCTTTCAAGCTGATTTTCCTCAAGGCCAATACGCACAATGTTGAGTGGGTCACTATTGTTGGACAAGTCTTTGGTGCTCTCTTTGCGTCTTCGGCTGTTTTGCTTGTTGAGAAGGCTATTGTGCAGCTCATTGGTGTGACATATCACCAGCGTTCATTCGCCAACCGAATCAGAGAATCCAAGCGTGAGATTCGTCTGCTTGGAATGCTCTATGAAGCCTCCAGAACCTTGTTTCCCATGTACTGCGAGGAGTTTGCCGAAGAGGATTACGTCATTGACGATAGTCTCGAGATGATGCTGAACAAGCGAGCTGGCCGTAAAAGGGCTGGTTCTGCCACCCCCATGCGAATCATTGGAGGCGTCGGCCGTGTTGGTGATAAGGTGACTTCTGTTTTTGGTAACCTTGCTTCCGAAATCACTGGCAAGCAAGTTTTCAACCCCAACTCATCGCATTCCGTGGTCATTGAAGCTCTCGAAAAGAGACTGCCTTCCGAGGCTCTGGCTCGTCGCATCTGGATGTCGTTCGTGTGTGAGGGCCGCGAGGCTCTGTACCTCGAGGATTTCTATGAAGTTTTGGGTCCTGCTTACACTACTGAGGCCGAGGAGGCTTTTGGAATCATTGATGCCGACTTGAACGGTGACATCAGCCTCGACGAAATGGTCCGCAAGGTTGTTGAAGTTGGCCAGGAACGCAAGGCTATCACAGAGGGCATGAAGGATATTGGTCAGGCCCTCCAGGCTTTCGACAAAGTTCTGCTATTCGTTGTCCTTCTTATCACGATCTTCATCTTCCTGGCTTTCTTCCGCAGCAGCTTTGTAAAGGTTATTGCCTCTGCCGGTACCGCACTGCTCTCTCTGTCCTTTGTCTTCGCTGTCACCACTCAAGAATTCCTCGGCTCTTGCATTTTCTTGTTCGTCAAGCATCCTTATGATGTGGGAGATCGGGTGGACATCAACGACATCCAAATGGTTGTTGACAGAATCTCTCTTTTGTACACCATCTTCACTCGTATCGACAGAATGCAAGTTGTGCAGATCCCCAACATTCAACTCAACAACCTTTGGATCGACAACACTTCTCGAAGCAAAGCTATGCTCGAATCTATTGCCCTTGATGTTTCGTACGACACTAGCTTCGAAGACATTGAGCTGCTCCGTACCGAAATGGAGAACTTTGTACGCCACCCCGACAACTCTCGCGACTTCCAGCCCGACTTTTCTATCGGTGTTGGCGGCGTTGGCAACCTTGACAAGATGACCCTCCAAATTACCATCAAGCACAAGTCTAACTGGCACAATGATAGCGTCCGCGCTACTCGTCGCTCCAAGTTCATTTGTGCTCTGGCTGTTGCTCTCAAGAAGGTGCCCATTTATGGTCCTGGAGGAGGTGGTGATGCTCTTGGAGGCCCTAGCAACCCCACTTACTCTGTTTCTGTCACTGATGCCTTTGCCGCCAAGAGTCGCGAGGACTCTGCCAAGGCTAAGAACGACTCTCGCATGGTACCAGCCGACACTAGCCAATCTGAGAAGGAGCAGCAGCAAGCAGAGATGCAGGCCATCTCAGAACTGACTACACGCCCTCTGGAGATTGAAACGACCACTGGTGTATGGGATGCCAAGGACGACGCGGCGACCATTCGCTCAATGGATGCAGAAGATGACCCGATTAGACAGCGTGAAATCGAATCCATGCGAAACTCGCTCAAGAAGAAGGAAAGCCAGCGAGGCCGTCGTAAGGCTGGTGAAGGTCTCAGCCACACAACGTCCAGCAATCTGCACGATACCCCCCGACTAGAGACTTTCGATGAGGAGGCACGAACCGACATGCCTTCATCCTTCTATGAGAGAAACCACGGTGAGGGTACGTCTTACAGAGGAGCATCAGGAGTTCGGCCTAGCTTTGATGCTGGAGGCGAAGGCGGTGATGAGTCTCAGCTCCGCCCTTCAATGTCCCATTCCCAGCGTGGATTATACCGCGGACCAAGTTCTGGCAAGCGACAGCCCCCCGGTCCTCCACAAGGAGGATACCAGTAATGTTTTGAATGACACGAAAATTGGATTGATAAAGGAGGATAATTGAAACTATTTGACCAGCTGCGGTACAAGCAGTTCATTTTGATTTGTTGCGTTTTAGAACATGTTCACGGAATAGTGAACACCTGAGCATTTGCTTTGATAGCACTGATTTGAATTACAAGGCATTTGGCCGCTTTCTGCTCCAATACACCTACATACCAGTGACACAGCTGTGAGATTAACAATCATGTTCGGGTTCAGGGACCGTACCATCCCGAGGACCCAAATCGGTTTTGAGCACTCTATTGAACAGTTCCAACAACACCTCAAAGCACACCTTTGTAATGGCCGGGTCATAACGGCCCTTGCTCAGCTCATCACGGATGAAAGCGTGCTGAGCCCAGGCGAACTCATGGAAGCTGAAGGTGACGCCTGCCTCGCGCAGCTTAGAGCGGATGAGGTCTCGTCCAGCGTCCGGGACGTGGGTGTCCTTGATGCCGAAGATCATGGCAACTTCACCCTTTAGTTTGGTGAAGTGGTCGAGGGTGTGGGTTGAGTTGGGGGGAGGAGTGGAAGACGTGTTGGCGCCGGGAGAAGGGCCAAGGGTACGGGAGTGGATATCGGTTGCGAAGTAGGAGACGCAGGCGGTGATGCGGGGGTCGAGCTATTTTGTTAGCTGGGCTTAAATGAGGTGAATGAAAGTAGGGTGTTTTGATGTGAACATGCAGTGGGATGAGTCAATCAATGGTGGGGGACGTACGGAAGCGCGGACGGCGAGATGGCCGCCGAGACACATGCCTGTAGAGCCGATGAGGCCAGTGCATGTTGGAAGAGAGAGGATATAGTCCACTGTAGCGTAGGAGTCTGCGTCATAAGATTCGAGAGTCTGAGAGGTTAGATGAGGTGAATGGGGTGGATGTGGGGAGAAAGAGTTGGTACCTTGTCGATTTTGTATTGGTTGCCCTTGTCGGTATCAGCGGCATCGTACTTCAATGGCTCAGGGCCAGTGAAGTCGTGATAGGATGATGGAGCGGCAACGATATAACCATGGCCGGCGATTTGACGGGCGAATCTGGCAACGGGGCCAGTGACTGCCCCAATGTGAGCAAGAGTCAATGGCAGGTAGGGGAGGCGTACCTTGGTAAATCTCGGAGAAGAGACAGACACCGGGGAAACGACTGGTATTGTTAGTTAGGATGCTGGAGGGAGATGAGGGATATATACGCTTTGGAGTGGCCGGGTATGGTTGGGTGGAAAACAAAGATCCCTGGAGGGGTTAGTTGAGAAGAGAGACGAGGGGGGAGGGACTTGCTCATGGTGCTGGATTTGCCATTGGCGGTGGTGGGTACGTCGACGTGGGATTCTGTAATTAACATTTTGATGGACTGATTGGATTAATTTGGAATTGGTTGATAGGGACTGGGTTGAGAGATGAGTATGGATGAGGTAGAATGGGGAAGAGTTGAAGTTGGAGTTGGGGATGGTGGGATGCCCCCGCTTTGGAGGGGCAGTGTATATGAGGGGTGTCGAGTCCAACCCGTGGTGGTCAATTGTGTATAGAGTGTATCGAATTTGAATCAGGGAATACATATTGTGTAGCTAGTTGTAATTCGAATGGAGAACAGAACAGTTAATGAAGAGGTGTAGCCGTGGCAAGCAGCATAAGGGTGTTAGTGACCATAAGTAAGTTACCGTGGGAGCTCCGATAGGGGAGATACAGGTGGCATCGGCAATAGGATCCCCTCATATTAAGTGTCTATGTTTACAAGAAGAATGCGGGACATGCTGAGGCCAGCTTTGGCGGCAACAGAGCCACAGGTGATGCTCAATCCAGTCATGGAGGCATTGCAGGCTACAAGTGTTAGCGAGATTACGATATGCCACGGATTCAGACGTACCGGGCCAGTCGCAGCCCTGTGCTTCGGCAGAGGACTTCCATTAATAGCTCGGCGTGAACCTCAACGGTGTCGGCAATGATGGGGTTGCCGTCGGGTGCTGCGGATACTGCGGTGGTGAGGGTGATGATGGGCAGGGACTTCTTGAATGCGGTATGTGCAAAGTGATGCTATATGATTTGATGCTGTTGATGATTGGATTTATTGGCTTTGGATAAAATTAACACAATAGTTACACATTTCTTTTCCCTTGGCACTTTGACATTAATTTGAAGACATCATGGGGGGGCTTAGTCTTGAAATCACACACAAATTCGAAGGATAAAATCGAGACGGACATGACGACAATGCGGCTTACGTTGTAGTTTGGGTAGAACAAAACTTAACTGCTGGATTCTGTAATGGAAGGGCTGGCGTAGCTGAACATTTGGCGGTAATAAGCAGTCCTTACAGGGCGCCATGCAAGGCAATGCATGGCCTGATATCTGTCTCGTAACCACCATCGCCGAGACAGACCCGGACTCGATATGGCTGAACGACCACGGACGAAACTGGCTGTCAGATTGACAGACCATGCACAAGAAAAGCGGAAACAAGGTCCGCAAAGCCAAAAAAAAGAAAAAAAAAAAGAAAAGGGAACATCCGCATTTACACACTCCGCGGTATGTGGGAGAGCCACACCACGCATCATCCGTATAACGATGACGCAGGATCGTCGCCAACAAACGACCCTACGAGGCTGAGTTGTTACATTGCATAGACGAGCGTGTTGAGCCTCAGGCTAGAAGCTGAGTATGTGGGAGGTGAACGAAAAAAAAAGTGCGTTCAAGTCGCCGATCAGGCTGCGAGACCTGGATGCATTGGGCTAGGCTGATTGCTACAGCAGGGGAAACAGCGGTACAGGAGTAATGCTCGGAAATGCGCCATGCGTGTAGGGCTGAACTGCAATAGAAGGAGATACGAGGGCAAGAGGGGACAGGGCTGTTTTGGTGGTTGTCTACAACTTCCAAAGGGGGTTTGATGGCCGGGGCTATTTTGGGGAGATGGGCCCCGATTGAGTTATGGGGAGTAGACGAGGAACGAGGTTAGCCGAGGCGAGACTAGGTGAGGTTGGGTGCGGGAGCGACATGTTGATATTGCTGTCTGATGTAGGTTTGTGTTAATTTATTGTTGTACTTTTTAAGTTGCAGAGTAGATGGTGGTGATGATGTGGGCTTGGGTTTGGTGTTGGTCTTGTTGTGGTTGTTGTTGACTGTAATAGGTGTTTGATTTAATTTTGGTAGGTATGCTTTGATGGATTTAATGTTTAGATTGATTAAACGAGAGACAACTCTGACACAATAAAAGCCAACTTAAAATATACACTTAAAAATAAAAGTTTGGGCAGCATCGGTATTGTCGTCCGCGGTTCAAGTCCGCCTCCGGAATTGCAAAGGAGGGCATCCAAGGCCGCACAGGCTTATTAGCGAGTCTAGCGCATCGCTGTAGGGGCCGGCCCACTGCGAAAAATGACCACCGATGCCGATGTCCTGCAGGGCAGGGCGCCGTATCTGTGCCCTTAGCGCTGTAGCGGCCCCTATTGCCTTTTTCGACTTTGGCAGCATTTGACTCCGATTCCGAATTCCTGGTTAAGACGAGCCCGTAGTATATTTTTTTTTTTGGCTTATTCTTTGTAGGGCTTTTTTATTTTTCGTTTTGCACTGCAGCTGCAAGTAAATAACGTGCATTACGAGATGTGCATGCGGATGGATGTAAGCGCATGCAAAGGCGGGTTACCCGTTGTAGGCAATGCCGCCCAGCATCGTCACTGGTGAACCCCACGACCGTTCGTCTTGCATTGGCTGTTAGGGCTCTGAGAAGCACTGGTGATCTGCCCCGGCATCCGCCTTACCACGTATTTGGGGGCCAAGGTAATCACTGGGCAACGTGCATGCTCCCAACCCCAAACTCCCATCTGATCACCACTAGATAGATTCGCTGTTACATGGGCCACGCGGCACCGAACATGGCTGCGCCGCAGTCGCCCAGCACGTAACGACCTGCAGCGCTGTTAGGTTGCTGCAAGGTACTGTACTGCACCGAACGGCGTGTAATACACTACAGTCCACTGTAATGCGCTGCAATACTTACCTACCATGGCATGCCGCAACTCGCTCTGGCTTGGATGGAGTCGCTTTTGTCAGCGCTAAACCACAACAAACCCCTCTTCATCAACCACAAACTGTTAAAAAAAAAAAAGAAAGAAAAAAAAAGAGGAAGAAACCTAAAAATCATTGCACAGCGGTTCAGTTACAACCCTGCAACCCTTGACAACAGTTCTCTACAACAGGAAGGACCCCGGGCGTGTCCGCTCTCGTGTTGCCTCTATTTCCCGCCCCCCCCTGCCCTCCTCTACATCTGCGCCGCGCATTGCTTCGTGCATTAGACTCGGCCTTTACCCTTTTGGATGCGACGGCGCTTCGAATGTGGCGCAATCCAGTTTACCATCCATCTAGTCAGTCATCCATTAGTTACCAGTGTGCAATATCATCAACATTGTCTGCTCTTCTGGCAGAAATAAAACAAAACGCTCAATCTCGACCCAAGACATACTCCAAAACGTCACAAACAGACGGCAAACAACCGCCGTCCCTCCACCAATCTGCCCCTGATGCATCACTGCTTGGCATCTTGAAAACTTTCTCGCCATCATCAATCGCCTCTTACTCTTGTCACCGTCGTCTCAAGTTTTGCCTCTCGTCTTCATCACCAGCTTCTTGTAGTGCTGCAAGCCACCACGTATCGGGCGTTCTACATGGGCCAGTCCACCGTCCTCACGCTCTCTCCAGCTCGTTTATCGCCTCGGCTCACACCCGAACGATCACCATCACCATGACTGACTCACATTCAAATCCCGCTTCTGACTCCAATCCAAGTCCTACCTCCAGCGTCCCTGTGGCATCTGCAGGTAACGAGGATGATCCTCCAACTCGCAAAGGAGCCAGCAAGAAGTTTCACAAAAGATCGCGCACTGGCTGTCAGAAGTGCCGAGCCCGACGGATCAAGGTGCGTAGGGCTGCATGCTACCATTCCTTCCACCGGACTTCCAAGTGACGCCGCTTTCTTCATGATTTTAGTGTCCTTGCGCTAACCAGGAGCGACGCTGTTTGCCCTAACAATAGTGCGATGAAACTAAACCAGTCTGTCGCAATTGTCAGCGACACGATGCCCTCGCTTGTGTCTATGATCGTCGAAATGAAGACTCTTCGCCCAAGGAAAATTCAGCCGCAGCATCCACTCCCAACTTCAACGTGATACCAACTATGCCGGCCGAGCCTGGCGAGTCCAGAAGTCGGCGGAAATTGGAACTGGACCTTTTGCATTTTTACATCACAGAGACTGGCCCCAATACCTCATTCGATCCGCTACCCTCCACAAACGGCGAGCACACTTCTTACGACCTCTGGGTCAGGGCAATGCCACGGATGGCCTTCAAGTCCGAGGCCATGCTCTACAGCCTGCATGCTGTAACTTGTCTTCACAAGACTCGGACTACTGGTGGCGAACACCCGGGGATTCCTGCCCCAAGTGTCGTGGCCGCGTTCAAAGAACATCATCAATACTACTTGGAAAGAGCACTCAACTTCCACCGCAAAGACCTCACTACTCTCACCAATGGCGGTGACAAGAACGGAGAGAGCGCAGACATTCTGCTTCTAACAGCCAGCCTGCTACGCGTCATCGTCCTAGTCACCTTTTCGAAACGTAGCCTATCGCCGTACACACCACCAATCGAGTGGATGCGCCTGACGAGCAGTTATCGCCAAGTATGGGCCATTGCATGGAACTTGAACGGCGATGATGATAGTTCGCAGGTGACGCAGCTCGCGCTCACCACATCTAGATTTCCACCATACGACGAGTTGGACGATTCGGATGACATGCGTCGGCTATGGGACATCCTGCACATACCGGGGAGTCGAGACGGCTTCCTTGACGAAGCAGGAGACCCAAGTGAGTGGTGGCCGAATGTAAGGAGTGGCTACGAGGCCACGATACGACATGTTTGCGGAATATTGCAGTCAATGAAGCGAAGAGAGCCGCTTCGAATTGTCGGGAGACACCTGGTGCGCTACCCCATGTACGCAGACTCCAACTTTATCAACATGGTCGGCGATGGGCGTCCGCGGGCATTGGTACTGGTAGCGCACCTGTTTGCTTTATTCGAGCAGCTGAAGCAGTTCTGGTACATTGAGACTCTTGCACAAAGAGAAGTCCGGGCCATAGCTGCGATTCTTCCAGATCATTGGCAGCCCTACATGCAGTGGCCGCTGCAGATTGTAAACTACGGCTTTCCGCAAGAGTACACGCCAACCCCATAATGGACCAACGTAATGAATAACGACTAGACACATCGATAATGACCTATACATATATATACATACATATAATCCTATATAATAAACAGATAGTTGCCACAATCTAATGCTCAGTTAAACGTCACCTTGATGACCTGGATATGGTTGTTGTTTGTGAATGCAACAGTCAGCGTCTTGGACGAAATGTCAAGGTATGGATACACGACTGCAGCGTAGATGTAACCACCATCAATCGGCGTGCCCTTGTAGATTTCCTTGTCAGCACTCCACGGTCCCTCAGGACTAGGTGCCGTCCTCATCGTGACAGTGTTACCACCTAATCTCATTAGCTTTTAGTTCCCTCTCTCTCGACCATGCAACTTACTCAGATGAACGTAAATGTAGCAATTATACAAATTGCTATAAACCATTGAACCTTGCCCAACTCCCCACATGACAGCCGTCTCAGGCGTAAACGTAGTCAACAAGTTGCTCTTCCAGCCCTGCTGCCGTCCCCACCAGTATTCATACTTGGACAGGTCGAATGCATCGGGAGCCTTGACGCGAGCTTGGTATACGTACTCGGATTCCGGCCATTGGCGACCTTGCGGTGGGTGGCCCAGGATGTAGATGTACGGACTGCGCTCGTCGCGGTAGGCGGAGATGTCGCCGTACTTGGCCGACTTGTTGGTGTCCCATACCCAGCCTTGGTCGCCGAGGCGCTGGATCATGCGTGGTGAGCCGTTTTGGATCTGGATCTTGCCGATTCCAGCGTGGGAGTAGTCTTCGTTTTTGTTCTGCATGTCATTAGTATAAGTTGCTGTGAGGTGTTGGCGGACTTTACAATGAGGTAGTACAATGCTCCAGTGGCGGTGTCCCAATCTGTTTCGACTATGCTGGTTCCTCCAAAGCCTGTAGATTGATCCTCTCCCCACCACGAAATCCATGGTGTGAATTGCTGAGGGTGCGCCACGGGCGAATCATTGTTGAGGTTCAAATCGTGCACCAACAGCGGATTATTACCGAGTGCAGCGACGGAATCGCGCACCATGCCATGGAAGCCCGACGGGTCTTGGTCAGGGTCTTTCACGCCAGCCGCACACCACAAGTTATCCCCATACACGGCGTACCATTTTCCTTGGATGTGGCCTGCAAAGCCCAGGTCGCGGTGGTTGCAGCTGTTGTCAGACTTCTGGTTGCCGAGGAATTGGACAGAGAAGCCACGGATGAGGTTGTCGCCTACAGGCTGGGTGTTGTCGATGTCGCGCGCAGAAGGGGCTGCTGCGACGGCCAAGGCCAGAGCAAGGAGTTTTAACGCCATGGTTGAGGGTTACATGCTTGAGAGAATTCGGTGATGAAGTTGTAGTTAAGGCTGTGTGACCGGAGACTTTTGGGACTTGTAGTCAGCAGCAGCTAGTGTTGATTGTGCTGATATTGCAAGGCAGACTCGACTATATTACTGGCATTAAGGTGCAGCAAGGCGCCACAATGGGAGTCATCTTGAACTAGATGCAAAAGTCGTGCTTTGAAGGTATCGCCGGGTTGAGTGTTGTGAGCGGCCCAATTGACCGGGTGCGGATATAACAATGCAACCCCAGGATCCATCGCCGGAGATACAGGAACATGCGGATGAGCCCTCAATCCTAGCCCACAGCCAGCACAATGCGACCCGTGATCCCGCTTACATGACCCGTTGTACCATGTGCAGGATTCTTGACGGAGAGAGCCGTCGATGGTTAAGCGGGGAAATTCACTCCGTTTCTCAAGTCTTCGGCTGTTGCAAGTCGGCGATCGCTGCAACGCTGCGGATAAGCTTGTTGAGGAAGGTCGTCGTACGATTGATAATGCCAAGTGCACTAGCGTCTCATTTACACCGAGTACCTAACTTCAAGGATATACATGTATTGTTAGGCATATTCATATTATGTCTTTCGGGGGTTACCTTCGATTCCCGCTCGTCTGAGCCAGGTACCCAACCGACTTCAGAAATAAGCATGGTCTCTCCATGGTGTAGATTGTTTTGTTAATCTGAGGTAGAAATGCAAGGATGTCTTAGACCTCCTGATATCCTTCGAACTGAGGCAATGGCATCGGAGATTTAGGTATTGAGGTCGCTTGTGACGGCAGGGCCACAGCAGTAAGATATCCCATACATTGCTTGTGTGAATTTAGACACCGTGGATAGACCGGCTTGAACTCGTCGCACTTGACTCTTCTCTTTCTGGTGTTGATTTGACTACGTATGCAAATTTCACAAGCGGCATACAGCCTCACCTGCAAGTCAAACAACCAGTTCTGACTCAACATTACCTCTTGCGTTGCAACTCAGCTCGGCCTGATTGTAATAGCGCTTTTCAGCCTATTAAGCAGTACATATTAGTCTGGCACTAGACATATTTGAAGTCTTGTTGCTTGCGACTATTTCAGGGCAGGTTTATATGAAGATCTACTCAGTCACGGTTACAAGGGCCGTTATCGTGGAAGAATTGAATCTTGACTTTCTGGAGAAGTACTTCCTCTTTGGAATACACAATCTTGTAGTATTGACAGCAATGGAAAGCCAAGTATTTTTATTATTAAACGATTGAGCCTACTTAATATGATAACTAACAATGTTCTTGTACGCTAGCTAGTCCAATGCCTGTCCTATCGAGCAAATATCAGAACTCGGCGTCGATTCAACGACAAGTCACAATCGCGCCCCTCAACAGGGTCAGTTCGTCCCCCACATACACTATCTACAAGCTAATGGACTAGTCAACTGTAATCAAAGCTCAGGGCACGCCGGGCCGGCACTTGTCCTGTGCAGTAGCCAAATGTGGAAGCTACAGGCACCGAGCGCGAATAGAGCTCAAGCTAACGATATTTCTATTACCTACTTTATTACTTAGCTTGCAGAGCAAATGATCAAAGATGGCGGGGTACACCAAGCGAAACTGGTGTAAAAATCGGTTGCGTAATAATTTGCAAACTTCAAAAAGGCTAATTGAACAACGGAATTGTTGAAGAGGCTTTGTTGTTGTCGTCGTCGTTGCTGTAATCCCGTTTCGCATAGAGCAGCGGGAGAGCGCAGCCCGAAATACCTGAGACGAGGCTGTGCCTGTAGGGATACTAGCACCGGAGATTTAAAGATCTCCACTGCATGTAGAAATAGGGGAAGCAGAGCCCTTAGCGTGGCATTGGATGGCAGCTAATCCTTTCCCAGTTCCCGCGAAAAGAAAAGGAACGGTATCAGATCAATACCGAGGTAACGGAACAAAGTGACCGCTTTGTCAGCCTATTTCGAAAATACTACCTTACCTATTGGTGTCTAGCCTGGCCCATTGTCTGTCTGCCCTTGAATTGGCAGCAGGTAACGGGCTGTGGCTAGTCATGTAAGCCATCTCAGCACTAATAGGCCCTGGACCCCAGATGCCCTGTTAGGAAGGTCATGTACGCCTTGGCGCGCGACGCATGAAACATGGACCTAGATGGGTTATGCGGCCTGGCCATTATTAGACCAGCCGTGCAATGCAATAGGAGATGCGATCCATGCGCCGCCGTCGGTCACTACTAAGAACAAAGCAGCTGGGACATGCACGGATATATAAGTCGCTTACCTTTCCCACCTTTCAAGGTGTGAAGTTTGGATAGCCAGACATTGCTCGTAGCTTCTTCCTAGACTAGGTCATCATGCGCTTCTCTACTCTTCTCGCCATCCTGCCTCTGGCTGTTGCTAGCCCTGTTGCTCAGCGCTCCGAGCCTGCTCCTCTCATCACCCGTTCTACGGTTGAGCCTCACAATGCCAATAGGTACATTGTCAAGTTCAAGGAGGGCAGCGCCATGTCCATTGTCCAGAATGCCCTGAAGCACGTCTCTGTCGAGGCCACCCACCACTTCGAGCACATCTTCCAGGGTTTTGCTGCCAAGCTCGACGGCAAGTCCGTTGAGCTGCTCCGTCTCCTCCCTGATGTAAGTGTGACTCCAAACAAAAGTTAAGCCAAAGTCTATTGTTAACTGGTTAATAGGTCGAGTACATTGAGCAGGACCGCTCCGGTTCTTCGACTGGATACGTTACCCAGAGCGGCTCTACCTGGGGTCTCTCCCGTATCTCTCACCGTCAAAACGGCGGCAGCAGCTACACCTACGACTCCTCCGCTGGACAGGGTGTCTGCGCCTACGTTACCGATTCCGGTGTCGATGACAGCCACCCCGAATTCGAGGGCCGTGCCCACCAGATCAAGTCCTTCATCTCGGGTTCCAACATCGACGACCTCGGTCACGGCACTCACTGCGCCGGCACCATCGGCTCCAAGACTTACGGTGTGGCCAAGAAGATCCAAATATACGGTGTCAAGGTCCTCAATGCCAACGACAGCTTCCAGTACTCCGACCTCATTGCCGCCTGGGACTTCATCACCAGGGATGCTCCCTCCCGCAGCTGCCCCAACGGCATTGTCATCAGCGTCTCGCTCGGCGGTGGCTTCAGCCAGTCTCTCAACGACGCTGCCAACGGCATGATTGACAAGGGCTACTTCATGGCCATTGCTGCTGGAAACAACAACGACGACACCAATAACCACTCTCCCGGTTCCGCCAGCAAGGTCTGCACTGTCGGTGGCTCCGACTCCAGCGACCGCCGCTACAGCGACTCCAACTACGGCCCTGCAGTCGACATTGTTGGCCCTGCCGTCAGCGTTCTGTCCACCCTCCCCGGCGGCCGTACCGCCTACTACACCGGTACCTCCATGGCTACCCCCCACATTGCCGGTCTCGCTGCCTACATTGCTTCTCGCGATGGTGTCAGGGCTAGCCCTTCCCTGTGTGGCAAGATTGCCAGCACTGCTACCAAGAACGCAATCACCAACCAGTCTGCCAACACTGTCAACCTGATTGCCTTCAACGGCAACCCCTCTGGTTAAATGACGTGGAGTGACTAGTATGTCGTGTAAATAAGTAAAATCACATAAATGTATATGGAGCATAGCGTATGGAACATAGTATATAATACAAAAGCACATTCCAAAACGTCATTGGTACACATTGCATAAAAGTGATGTGTGAAATGGTGGGAATATTGCAGGATGCATTAGTAATATTTCTATTGCTTCAATGTCTTTGCAAAGTCTTCCACAGCAACATGGAATCCCGGATCAGGAACAAATCCAATGTTAAGCGCTCTTGACACATCAAACTGGTAAGGCCAAGAGTCCAACAGTGCCTTGGTTTCTGGAGTAGGATCCTCCCGCTTCACATATTGCATGACTTCCTCTCCCCCCACTGCCTTGAGCGCATCCATCATCTGCCCAACAGTCGCTACCACACCAGGTAAGAGAACCTGTCTAATATGTGGCTCCATGCAATCTCTTGGAAGAGTCAGACAAAGCGTCAAGTTCTTGACCAATGTGCGGGGAGAGCAGAGCCAGCACTTGAAGTCATCCGGACAAGGCAGCAGAGCCTCTTTCTTCTGCAACGGCAGAGAGATAACGCTGCTCATCCACGCACTCGCTGCTTGCGTTGGTTTGCCCCCGCGTACAGAAATGGATGGCAAGCGTACAGTGAAAGCCGTCAAGAAGCCCTTTCGGTTATAATCGTTGAGAATCAGCTCAATCATGCACTTCTGGATGCCATAACTTCCCTGCGGGGTAGGCAAAGTAGCCTCCGTTGGCATTTCCGGCAATGGCTGGCCATAAGTAGCGCACGACGACGCATAAATGACGCGAATATCGTTACGGCAAGTCTTGCGCACAGCTTCCAGCAGGTTGAGCGTGCTGTGCAAATTGACACGATACCCCAAATCAAAGTCGGCTTCGCTCCCGGACGACATGATGCCGTGAAGGACATAAATTGCATCTAGGTCGCGAGACAGCACAGACTCAGGCTTCTCATACAAATCGGCCTGGATAGTGGTTCCATTTTCCTTGTTGATTGCATTTGGTGGGATCGAAGGCGGCACAATATCTGTGAGGATGACTTTGTTTCCCGCCGCGAGGAGGGATTCACTCAGAATCTGGCCAACGAAGCCGCTTGCGCCCGTGATGAGAACCTTCATTGTGACGTGATGATGAATTTGGCTTCAACCGAGTCAGTAGTGTGTAAAGAGCTTCGATTAACCGTTTATGAGCTGCGACGCAACGCCCAGGCACCAACCCCAGACTGCGGTGTTCCCTCCGCGCGCGGACCTGGCTGAAGGAAGCTTGGAGTCCACTAATTGGCCAGGGATCGGAAGCCCCCAAAGCTTCCAGAACAGACAGTTCAAGCCTGCGGATGGATGCCCGCCCTTTAGTGGTCGCAGTGACGCGAAGGCGTGTTAGTGAAGACACAAAGGATGAAGATCTCAATCGACAATGGAATATTTAGCCACAGCCATTCATCCAAAGTCAATTAAATTGACGCACTTCGTTCCGTCTACCCCGATACAGGCTAAGATAGTCTTGCCTCTTAGCTTCCGCCACTGCGGGGGAACGATGGCGGATAATCTGGGGAAACGCATTCAGCTTTCTGGTGCTATGTCGAGGATATAAACGAGCAGCCATTGCATCATGTGCACAACCATTCAACAAACTGCACAATCAGACAGTTGAGTGAACATGTCAAATGAAAAGGACTCAGAGCCCCATGCCGACCATGCAGACGCCATTGTAGGTGCTGATGCTGCCAAGAGAGCGCTGTATCTCCAATTTGCTGAGCGGCCGGAGGAGTGGCGGCGCCAGCAGGACGCCAGGATCTTGCGCAAAATTGACTGGCACTTGTTCCCCTTCTTGGTGATTATGTACTTGCTCAATTTCTTGGATAGGAGTAATCTAGCCCAGGGCCGACAGGTGAGCATCACTTGATTGAGGCTAGACGCGTCGCGCTGACCGCCGATTGTAGGGAACGCTGGAGAAGGACCTGGGTATGTCGGGTACGGACTTTAACTTGGCGACGAGTATTTTCTTTGTGGGCTATTTGCTCATGCAGCTGCCGTCGAATATACTCATGACCAGGGTGCGGCCGTCGCTGTATCTTGCGGCGTGCGTTTGTATTTGGGGAGTTGTGTCGACGTGCAATGCTGCCGCGACCAACTTTACGCATCTAGTCGTTATTCGATTCTTCCTAGGTAAGGTTATCTGACGACGCGAGGGAGCAGAGGATGCTGACAATTGCAGGCTTTGCGGAGGCACCATTCTTCCCGGGTGCCGTCTTCCTCATGTCTTCGTGGTATACCCGCGCCGAGCTCACGCGCAGACTCGCCTGGTTCTACACGGGCACATCGCTTGCCAATATGTTTGGCGGTTTGATTGGCTACGCTGTACTTAGAGATCTTAGCGGTGCGCATGGCATTGCTGGCTGGGTATGAACGCTGTAAAGTCTCATCGAAAGCGTTAAGCTAACTTGTGCAGCGCTGGCTCTTCATCGTTGAAGGCGTCGTCACTATAGGCTTTGCCTTCATCGCCGCATATTTCTTGCCAGATTATCCAGCCACCACACGCTGGCTCACCGACGAAGAAAAGTCATTCGCTCAATGGAGATTACTCGAGGATATCAATGAAACCGACGATCTCAAGTCCGCAGGCGTCTGGGCCGGAGTGAAGCTAGCATTCACTGATTACCGAGTATATCTATTCGTGCTGCTGCAGCATCTTGGCGTTCTCGCCATGACATTTCAATATTTCTTCCCAAGCATTATAGAGACTCTGCATGTATCCAAACTTGAATCTTTGCTGCTCACCGTTCCACGTAAGTGCCAGTCACATTTTACGGAAACCACAATTGACAGCTTAATAGCCTGGTTCGCAACATTTGTCGTTTCCGTTGCGGTAAACTGGACAGCAGCCAAAACCAAAGACCGCTGCTACCATGTCCTCATCCTACTGGTCCTGTCTGCCATCGGGAACATCGTCGCCACCGCTACCACGTCCTTCGGACCGCGCTACTTCGCCATGTTCCTCATGCCCATTGGTGCCATCAGCGCCTACACCATTATCGTGTCATGGGTATCAATTTCCTTCCCTCGCCCACTCGTTAAGCGCTCCGCAGTCATCGCCATCTGCAACATGGTGGGCAATACGTCGTCCATCTACGGGTCGTACATGTATGCCAAGAAGACGGCGCCGCAATACGTTCCTGGTTTCAGTGCCAATGCTGCAATTTGTATCTTGACGGGTATTGTGGCCATGTCGTTGAAGTATGTGCATATTCATGAGAATCAGAAGTTAGAGAAGAAGGAGCAGGATGCTGTTGAGGAAGGTGGACAGCCTGTGGCAGCGGGATTTCGATATATTTATTAGGATAGCTCTGATACGGCATTTATGTTTGCCTTTAATAATAAGATCGGTAACAATGACATTAAAGATGGACGTCGCCGTGCTAGAGCTGGGGATACACATACGCTTCTCCAGTTAACGGATCTTTGCTTGGGGCTAGTCGAGGTTGAATCTTCCAAAACAATCTCATAATCATGCAAACCAACATTGTCATCAAGATGCTACTTAGTTTCACCAGTATACAGTTATCGCCTCTTCTGTCCATGGTAATCGAAACAGCTTAAATAGTACGTGTGCAATTTTTTTTTTTTAACAATTCAATGTTTATTCACTACTGTGATTTATCTTGAGTGACAAAAAAGATTGCTCTGTGGACAATCACGGTTCTCGAGCAGAGACCATCCATCGCCAAAACCCCTTTGTGACTGATTGGCAGTTGAATTAACCAAGGGACACAGCGGTCCCAGAGTTGCATTTGCCTACAAGGAAAACTGTGTTAGGTCAGATATGCTGTAAAGTACATTATACAATGTAACCATGACATCTCCGAGCGCCAGAGTACAGTTGCTCTTTCCTTCCAACATTTCTATGGTATTCCACAAAGGCTGTATCATAGACGCCCGTCTAAACCAATACAGGTAATTGCAGGAAAAAGAAAAAGAATACCTGTCCTCCATATACCAGCTTACTTTGTATTGTGGTTGTGATTCTAGATACCTAGGAAACCTTGTATATCTTGTAGAAGACTTGATTGCAGAGGTAACTGGCTCCAAGGATCCATGTTAATTAAATGCGTTGCCTAGTTCCTACTCTCATGAGGCGCTCGTGGTAATGGCCAATCCTATTATATGCTTGAATATTAGCTGCTAGCTGGAATCTACGCATTCATGTGATCAAAGGGCATTCCGAGTTGTTAAACCGAAGCAATACCCGCCTTTATCATAGCCCCTCCCCCTTTGCCCTTTTCAGTACAAATGTAAACCATGAATATGCTACTATTTGGATTTTAAAAAAAACCATTCTTTCAGAATTATATGCATATGCCTATTCATTGGTGTCTCTTTGCGATGTAATCTAGAAACAACCCAGTCTAGATTTACGTGGTGGGGTATACTTGGGCCTCCGGTGATTTCTCTTACAAGAGGAAGCGATGCTAGTTCTCTTGGTAGAAGGTGTAGGGATTGAAGCAATTGGTACTGAACGGCGACGACGAGGTTAGTACGGGCTTTATCTGGGACTAAAGCCGCCAATCGCAGCCGTTGACACTCGTTTTTGTTCATGGCACGTTGCAGACTGTTTTTCCAACCATGGGCTAGTGGTTACCATGTTTCGGCGGTCGTCACCCGAACGAGGCCAGTTGCTGAGTGGCAGGTGCGGCTGAGCCAGCCTACAGCTGCACCTGGGAGGTCGTGGGGCTACGGGTACCCGAGGTCTAGCTCCCGGGTATCCGGGTATCCATCTAGCTGGCGCCGGGTACACTGCACGGGGACTCATCAGCTCTGTATTATTAGTTGATGTGTCTTTGTCGGCCTTAGATTAACTCAATCAGCTATATCCCCCTTATTGCCGCTCTTCTCTCTCCTATTGTCTATCTTCTCTTAGTTTTATATTCCTCTATTTGGCTATAAGGCTTCCTTTGTATGCTTTAAGATGACGTTTTGGTCGTCAGTTAGAGAAACACCAGGGCTCGCAAAGCACTCGATTGTGTTTACTGAAGGGGTAACATTCACCGTGAACAAGTCGTCTGATCAAGTTTTTCGCGCAATCACCGATTTCTCAAATTATGGACAATGGAACACTTGGTCTCCAAGCTTTACATTTGAGGGCGAAGACAACCCTGGCATTGGCTCCCGAGGCATTCTGTCCGCCAAGGCACTGAAAAGAGACTATAAACTTCCCGTAATGGTACTGAAATTGACCGTCTTCGTTTGTTGATTACTTTGGCTAATATCGATCTATCAAGATCATAGAACTCAAGTCGTCAGCAAATTTGGGCGTCTTGGCTTTCAGAGGACTTTTAATTCCATCCTGGATAGCAGTGGTCGAGAGAGTACACACTGTAGTTCCGAGTGAAGACGGACAGTCCTGCGAAGTATCTAGTTGGGAATCTATGGGAGGCTGGGGAGCATATATTTTGAAGTATTTTTTCAGCGCTGCCCTTCAAGTCCACGATGCCAATCAAAAGTTCGCCTCCGATCTGACGTCGTTTCTAGAATAGTTATGATTTTATATAGTATTAATAATATGCAGAGGGGGGGTGGGGGGGGGGGGGGGGGTTTAGCTAGTCTTATAATGAGCCATCCGCGATATAGTTAGTCCAACCAATAGAGTCTACAAAGCAATATAACCAATCACTATTGGCCAGTTTATACTTTATATTGCAACATATCTAGAATACTTACTTTCCCAGTCTCACGGCGCTATATAAGTCGCGGTTAAGGCTCGAATCGATTATATTAGTCTTAAATTTCTAACTATAGGCTGATAATACAACCTACTGAGACCCGGGAATAGGGTAAGAATAGAAAACTATGACTTGGAGTTGCAAGGATTAAGATATATAGATGCTACAAGGGGTACGAAACAGAGTTTTACTATTTATCTAAGATACAAGCCCACGCAGAATAGCAGACACAGTTTTTAATTTCATCAATTGTTTCGTGCTGTTGCACTTCTTCGGTACATGAGAAAGCTTCGTATTGATATTTTACAATGTTGTAAGAGAGAAGAGATTTAATTACAATAATCCAACCCTACAAGGGCACTTCTTGCGATGAACAATGTATCACACCCCCCACCAGCCCCAGCACCTCAATTCTCACTGGCACAATCTCCCTCTCACCAGCAAACAACTCCCCAAACGCCTTCACAGCCTGCGCATCTGTTTCAGCATCTCCAAACTGCGGTACAAGCACTCCCCCATTTACCAACAGAAAGTTGGCATAATTGAGCGCCGGCACGTATCCGTCCTCCTCAGCGAGAATCCCATCCACATCCTCCTTTGGCAGTCTCAGATTCGTGACATGCGCATCCTGGACTTCGGTGACTTTGAGAGCTCTGCCTTGGGCATCTGTTTGCTTGGCCAAGATGTCTTTCGTTTCATTGTAGACGTCCTCCCAGGGCGAGTCTTTGGTCGGTCTAGCTAGCAGGACATGTCCAGGCCGGACGAAACGCGCGAGAGCATCAACATGGCAATCCGTGACGTCGACATTCTTCCGCCCAGGAATCCAGATGAATTTTGACAGACCTAATAACTTTGACAGCTCCAATTCAATGTGCTGTTTTGTTTTTCCCGGATTGCGGTTGTCGTTGATAATTGAACTTTCTGTGGCCAGCAGCGTCCCCTCGCCATCAACATCCAAGGCACCGCCCTCCGTAACAACGGAGGACTTAATCTCTTGAATGTTCAACAGCGCCAGAATCTTACTAGACAGTCCAATTGACGTCTTTGTTAGATGTTTATTGCCCCAACCATTAAAGTTAAAATTGATTCCGTAGACTTGAGACCCCTTCCGCACAAATGTCGGTCCAATATCTCTCATCCAGAGATCCAGGTCTCCTCCCGCAATAGGCTGCACATCTATCTGCGGAGCATGTTTAAAACGCTGTCGCGCCTCGGTGGCACGCTCCGTACCGGCAAGGAGTGTAACGGGCTGGAAACGTGACACTGCGTCGGCTATGGAGAAGATGTCTCGCGTGACGAGGTCGGAATACTGGTGATAGACTTTCTTGTCGGGCAGAGAGAGGATGGTGCGGGCTTGTTTGGCCCATTCGGCAGGGCGGAGGGCCATGGCGTCATTTGAAAGCCCTTGTATTGAGTTTGCTTGCTCTTATGTTTAATTAAGAAATGAATTGATTGATGCAGATGAAAATTGAAACTGCGGATGTTGATGTAAAAGGACTTGGCCAAGATTTGCGACTGAGGCTGAGCCTGGCCCGCGGGGCCCGACCAACATTGTCACGATACCGAGGATTGCTATGTATTCTCACAAATTACATCAATGCTCTATTATTCTGGAACGTCTACGCTTTCCCCGAACTCCCAATGATGTCCATCCACTCCTCAATCTTGATTCTAATCAACCCTGTCCCCTCATCCACCGTCTTAGTCAACGGGCCATCCGCACCCTTGACATAGTCTAAATAATCATCCATCACCAACCTATTGACGTTAATCCTCGTCACACCGCCTCTTATGCACTTCTTCATGATATGCTCTGGGAATCCATTCGTCCCATGCAAGACCACCTGCACTCGTCCCCTACACTTCTCCCTAATGCCCTCCAACCGTTCATAATCCAACTTAATATTCTCCTCACCACCATACTCCCCGTGGACATTCCCAAATGCCGGTGCTAGAAAGTCTATCCCTGTAGCAATGAATTCCTCCACCTCTTCCGGCGTGGTCATCATACCCTCCAGCTCCGCCGTGTCCTTGACACCGTCTTCGCCACCTTCGATCCTCCCCGGTTCCGCCTCGGTGGCAATGCCCCTTCCACGACAGAGTTGGACCAGTTCCCGCGTCCGAGAGAGGTTCTCTTCCTTCTCAAAGTGGCTCATGTCGACCATGATGGAGTCGAACACCGGCGTGCCGTCAATATCCATGGCTGCAACCTCCCGAATGACTTCTGGGTCCTGTGCGTGGTCCATATGTAGTGCTGCGGGGATGGATGCCTCACGACATGCTCGAGCTACCAGTTTGACAAACAGGGGTGAGTAATGATATGCCCATGGGAACAGCAGAATTTGGATTGGAGACTTCTTTGCCTCGGCAGCTTGTAGAGCCGCCACAACGGTCTCCATGTTGTATGTCACCACGCCGAGGACGCCATAGCCGCCTTCGGCAGCTGCGTCTAGCATGCGAACCGCTTTGTTGTTTTTGAGAGACGACATGACGGTGTGGTATGCTTGTTACTGCGACGAGAAGATTGCCAGCTGATGTAGGCGTTGGGTTGGATATTTAACCTGAAGTCGAGTTACAGCCAACGGTGTTCCCTCCGAATGCGATCCACCCGATGCATAATGTCGATCCACTGGGGAAGACCTCCGCTTGGATGATTGCCGTCATCGGGTGCCATCAAACAGTAACCCAGCGTAAAGCAGCTCGAGATTTAGTGACATGGTCTCAAACAATAACGGCAAAGTGGCTGCTCCAAGTTGAAAAGAGAATATAAAAAACGGTCGATTCTAAATGTACCAAAATAACAACTCCCCATAAACCAAGCAGGGTAATTGAAGCAAATCAAGACAGGGGGGGGGGAAACGCCGATTATCCTTTTCATAAGTTCCATGAATGCTCCCAAAAATCATAACAAATGCCGCCTTTTTGTATTCCATTATGACTTGCCGTCATCGGCCTCATCGTTGTCGCCAGCTTCCAGAGAGTACCCAGGTGTTCGCTCTACCAAACCTCTATAATATGCTACCAGCACTTCGGGATTTGGTACAATCTTCCAATCCACGCGGTATAAAAACTCGAGCTCCAGCAACTTGAGCTCCGCTACTCGAACTCCACCGACTCGGGCATATGTGGTGTTGTTCCAAAATGAATCCGACAGGCCCTTTGCCGCAACGGTGGCGGCCGTAATTAAGAATCGGTGTACAGTCAGCGTATTAATGGTAAATTCGGGATACATGGCGCATAGTCGGTCAATGTAGTAAACCATGACAAGAAGTAATGGTGGTGTTAGTGTTGCGTGTTTCGCCAGTCTGTGCAAATAATCTCGAACGGAGATACCCGGTGCTGTTCTACGGGGACATGTTAGTGTGCAAATCCTGCAAGTTGCAATCGAAGGTTCAGCTCTCGACGTACCTAGAGTGAAATCGTGTAAGACCGCTGCTAGAGGTTCGAATCGCATCATTCGTGTTTATTAACTCGGAAAGCATGTTGGCGATCAGTTCTACCATGTCTTCTACCGGACAGAGCTCATATTTCTGCGGCAAGATTTTGGGCGGCTGTTCGTCAGCTCTTTGTCTTTTCGTCGGTTGAGCCGTTTCCTCATTCGGCTGTGACGCTTCCGCGAGTTGCGCATCAGACTTTTCGGTAGCTGGCGAGGAGCCTCTTCGCTTTGTGGGTGACGTAGTTACGTCAGATTGGGTGAGTTGGGTGACGATATCTTTGCTAGATGCCGCCGTAGGAGCGTTGGGTTGCTCAGAAGATTGCGTAGTAGAAGAGGGAAAAGATGAAGCGGAAGATTGAGCGGAAGATTGAGCGATCGCCGGCGCCGCCAAAGCACCGGCATCAACACCAGCAACAGAGGCCATTGTTGAGCGCATTGGGTCCCGCGTTGCGGGCGACACAAGGGAGGGAGATGGCCGCGCAGATCGGGAAGAGGAACGTCGTAGTCGAGCGGCTAATTCATGGGGGGAGGGTTTCGGAGACGACGCGGGCGCATACCGAAAGGTGGTGGGTGAAGTATTTGCAGAGGGTGATAATACGGGCGACGTCTTCAACATGGCTTGCGGCGCATTGTCACCAGGCTAGACAGCGTGGTTGACTCGAGGAAATAGGTATATGAGGATAGAATTTATCAATGGGTTGTTCAATGACGATCACGGGCTGTCGAGAGATGAAGAATCCATGCGAAAAGGATGCGTCGAAGATTGCGACCGGACGAGGCGATTTGGTGCTGGTCGACTTCGGCAGTTGTAAATGCAGGTTAGAGGGGCCGATCGTGAGTATTGCGTGTGTGGGCACAGTATAAAGACTGCTAGACGGGCAGCGAGAGATGGGGCGGGATGTTCTGGATGAATTGACGAAAAGTCGTGATAGTGTATTTGTGCAAAGAAGCAACTTGGCGAGATGACAAAATATTTCAAAACTCTGTGTCGGTTGGCATCCACCAGGAAAAGCGCGGCAGTTGCGCAGTCACTATGGCCGCAGTACCCGCTGTGTTTGCTACTGTAGGAGGAGCAGACCGCGCTGTGGGAGGTTCTACCCCGCCTGTCAGTCCCTGTCAGTCCCTGTGTAACTCCGTCTGTTCCGCCCGTTCGTCCACTGTACGGAGCCGAAAGGGACCTGCCAACGCTCACTGACAGTGGCCTTTACAGCGCTATTTTCCTTCAGCGGCTAGCGTGGACAGCGCTGTCGTCCTATTGGTTTGGCGTCTCGGATGCCGCCGGAGATGATGGTCCTGCCAGTGTCAGTGGTAGACCACAGGAAATAAAAGACGAGATGAAATACCAGATGTGAAAGAAAGGGGAAGGGATGGGAAAATCTAGGTAAAAATAAAAATAAAAATGGCGGCAATCTAATTACCCCTCTTGGAGTGCAGCATCATCCCTGCAACCCCAGACCAAACCGCCCTTAACTGCTTGCTTGTCTTGGGGCATCAGACATTCTCGTCGACCATTCAAATCGCTTCCATTGCCCACGTTTTACCAATGCTCGCCCACCGTGCTTTTCACGGCCTGCTACCCTGCACCTTCAGCAAAGCACATTTGGCGCCGCAAACATGCCAATTCCCATGGGAATAACAATGTGCAAAAGTGGAAAATTCCATATTGTTTTTACACAGAACAATCATTACGCGGGGCCCTGGAAAGAGGCAACTCACAAATGGCATAAATTACTGCAAACATGCCAATACCCCCTCGCCATCGCCTCAGTTTACGCTCGTCGTCTAGTACAGACCTCGCAATGTCGCCGCTGATCTAGGCGGTGATGGGGAATCGCGAGGCAGATATGTAACTGAAGAAAATACGGGAGCGGGTTGAAGTGATGTCGCCCGCAATAACTTCCACTAGTAAATGATCATCGCGTAATCTAATAGATGACGCTACCACCAGCGAATGTTTTAACATTGGATGCCGTTGCCTGGATGATGGTTCCGACTGTGTAGAACACAACTGATGCTCAACGCGGCCGAAAATGTCAGCTGCCTTAGCTACTGCTAGTTGCGTAGCCGTCGCACTAACAGATTGAATAACGCTGACCGTTGCTTGTGAGGAGTGAGCCCCGAGGTTGGCGGTAGCAGCGGGCTGGTAGGAAGCTCGGAGGGTCAAATCCAGCAGGTACGCAAAGGCAATGATGAAGACGCCTGAAAGGATGAACGGACAATCTCGCGTAGTGTTACATGACGAAATAGCCTGAACGCGAGCCACACCAGGTGACGTGAAATCTTGGATGGTTGCCTTGAAGGTCATGATGATTTGACATGGATTGGTTTTGTGACACTTGCCGCAGTAAAGCCTTAGAATAACGTGTGCATTTGCAACAAGTACAGCACACTGTTTTTCATTAGTCAAACAATGTATTTAAGTCAAGGATAACTAGCAAACACTTGAAGCTATACAGCTTTCAGCTGCTGGTTGGCCGATAACATGCTCATACTAAAGGGAGTACCATGAAAAGAGATCGCCTCCGTCTACAACAGCTGGTTTACCAATGACTCTTCTTGCTCAATATAGTGGCCATCAACAAAATTTGTATAAATGAAGCATTGATGCACTGTATTAAATACAACAATAATCACCGCAAACATGACTACGAACGTTGACGAGATTGCCGCTGGCGCCAAAGGGTTCAACGACACCGCTGACTCCTATGAGGAAGGCAATGGCGGATGTACCACTGCTATTGCCTCGCAACTAGCTCAGCTATGCAGCCCAATCACCAGCGATTCATACATCTTGGACTGTGCGGCCGGACCTGGAATCGTCATTGACGCGCTGTTGGATCATAACGGCCCCGATGCAACTGGGGCAAGATATGCCGTCCTCGAACCGGCGCCAAAAATGATGGAAGTCCATCACAAAATTGCCACAAAATGGGGCATTCCCGCGCATAATATTACAACCTTTATCAAACCGGCTGAAGACCTAGGCTCTCTCGGCATATCACCGAACCAATTCTCCCATGTCTTTTCGAACTGCGGAATCATGCTCTTTTCCGACCCCAGGGCGGCTGCCCTTAACATGTACCAACTGCTAATGCCCAATGGAGTGGCCCTAATCACTACATTTGCTCACATTGGGTACATTCCCCCTGTGGCCAAAGTTTGCGAGCAAATCCGACCTGGAGAAGACCCCTTTCACCTGTTTGATTCAGAGTCATGGTATGAAGCATCTCACCTGGAGAAGCTTTTGCGGAATGCGGGTTTCAGGGATGTCGAAATGCAGACCATGGAAGCTCCGTTGACACGTTCGTCTCTTGGGGTGTTGGCTGAGTCTGTTGTCGAGAACTTTGTCGGTATGTGGCAAGAGAAAGGCTGGACTGAAGAAGAGTTTAAAACTTTTACCAAGGCGTTGGAGCCAGCTTTGTTACAGGACAAGGAGAATGTTAGTAT
This sequence comes from Simplicillium aogashimaense, assembly GCA_028455935.1. Taxonomy (NCBI): domain Eukaryota; kingdom Fungi; phylum Ascomycota; class Sordariomycetes; order Hypocreales; family Cordycipitaceae; genus Simplicillium; species Simplicillium aogashimaense. Next base: position 934,214 of record CM052010.1, on the reverse strand, counting down.
CGATGAGGCTGGCGTTCATGCCAGAATGACTGCCCATATTGCAATTTGTAAGAGGTAGGCGTCGTTGTTTTAGATAGTATTGTTTTTAAGATGGGTGTATCGACAGTATTCAATGTAATTGTCGTTATTCGCACGTTGTTGCTATCAACTGTCGCTGTAATGATTCCGCGGTTTGGTTTGATTTGCGTTGAAGTTGCCATCTTCCGCCGCTGCTACAGTCCTGCCTAATGCCAGCATTCATCTCGCAAGCCTTTGTCTCCTGAGCGTGATGTATGATATCTTCAATCCATGGTTGGATTTGGTATTGTTGCAAGCTGTTTCAACAAGCCTGCTAGGCTCTAACTGCTTACTTTCTTGATTTTGGTGTATCTTTCTTAGTAGTTTGGCGCTTTATCCAGGGCCAACATGGCTCAATTGGATTGAGATCTGGTGAGTTGCCACACCAAGCAGTCGCTGAACTTCATAGAAGTTATATATTCATTATTGGATAGTGTAGGTGTATAAAGATGCTGCATCGTCTAAAACAACTATATTTGGCCCATTAATTGCACACTCTTTTACAAATACAAATAGCTTTAAGATCGATACTGTTAACTAATAATAAACCCAATCAATAGCACCTCTTCCGCTTTATAATAACTTGCCTATGTCTTTATTAAATCACCATTAAGACTTTGCACCTGGAAGTTGCCAAAGATTTAATCACAAAAATACCATCATCAAGCTCCCACTCTTTATAAAGAATTGGTTTTAATATAGTATTTAATTATTGAATTGCTTTATTAGCTGCTTTTTGCTCTTGAGTAGTCTTTTAGGCTTCCAGTATGATGCAACGGGCCATTTTTTTTTTTTTTTTGGAACCATTGCCAAGCTGGAACAGCTCGTGTAATAATAAGACAAGGAGCTACCAGCCCTGTCAAGTGTTCTCGTGGCTAGCTTCGTCGCTTTGTGGGTGTCAGATAATAAGCAGTCCACTGTTGACGGCAAGAGTTCACGGCTAGACAGGGTAGATGACAGAGAGAGGGTTGAACTTTCAATAATGAGCTTAACAAGGTAGCAGTTTGACGCTTGGAAAGAGGCTTGATTACTTTCATGCACCCATATGCTAGCCCAACCAACACCACAAACGTTGACAAATACCGACAAACAAGGCTTTAGTTGGGTTGCGTCGGGTATCTTCGTTCTCCTAACTAAACGAGACATAGTCGAAGTGCATCTGCTGATGGCAAAAGGACATAGTGAGAGAGGGAGTGTAATAATCAGCTTCCAGTAGGCGCATACCAGTACTGTATCTGCTCCGAGCCTCGAATGAAAGGGTGTCGTCCCCAAAACGTGTTTCTTCGGCCGAAAATACATCATGCGTCCCTGCTACTGGTGGATTCATTGCATAATGAAAATCGCCAAGGCGGGCCCTTCGGCAACGGCGGCGCGCTTCAAGACCAAGGTCCAGGTAGGTCCGCCCACTTGTGCCGTGATGACACCACGGAATAGGGCAGACTAGACGACTCAAGCACGCCCAAGAACGTCCAAGCTAGTGATGATTGAGCTGGGGAAATGCGTGCAATCTCGTTGTTACCCCGAAAAAGGAAAAGGCGAAAAGCATGCGGTGCAGACCAAAAATAACTTGCGGTAACATCGTGAATATAATGGTGATGGCGATGCCGCACTCTTGAGTTGATCTCGATGACAATTAAACCCAAAAGTTCTAGTTCATCACGTCGGACCTTCTGCGGCCGTTGGGACAGCAATACCAGCGACGCTTTCAGGCTCACCCCGAGTCGACAGAGGTTCCTTTGCCAATTGTGGCCTAGCCTGTGCATCTCATTGGCCGGAGGCGCAAAAGTTCTCGCTGAAAGGGGAATTCCATGCACACCGGCGCCGCGTCGAGCCTCGTCGATTTGACAGATTTTGCTACCACACAACGCCGTGCTGACAGCCTGTGCCGTCGCCTCTGCCGGCTTGGCCGGTCTTAGCTAGTCTTGGCTAAAGCTATCGGTGCACGATTTGTGTGTGATGGGCTGAATGGGATGCGGCGCGACAGAAAAAAGAGGCTTGAAAGGGCTGGGTGCTGTACCCAACGACGTCGCGGGTTATTACTCCTTTCACCTGTAACTCTCTTTATCACTGAATCGTCAACTTTGGCGTCCGTCTTACTACATTTTTGTTTTTGGCTAAGCGTCGACCGCTGCTGTCCCCAACGTTATCAAGTGGAGTGGGAACAGAGCATCTTTCATTTGCTGTGGCTCCTGTGATAAGTTAGTGCGAGCCTTGAATCTTGTTCTAGGGGTGTGCGTCGGCACATCGTGTAAATTGAGTAATTGATGGCCGAGTCGGTCGTATTCTGGACAAGTGTTTTCTGGTTGAGCTGCTTAGCCCTCGTATCGTTGCATTCATACATACATGTGCCATCGCATGCTTTTCCCTTGATTAGTTATGCCGCCAACATTGCTTCTCTGCCATGCATAAAGATTGGTCAACAACAGATGGTTTCGCCCGTGCCCAAAGCTCGCTGTCCCCGAAAGCAGGAACAAAGGCGGACCGTCACGCAGCGTAGCATGCGCTTGTACGAAGCCCACGCGACCAATTAGCAATTGTACTAGAAGAGTAGAACGCATGTAACCATCCCTGCTGGAACAAAGAAGCTGAGGGGTGTGCTGGGTGCATCCTTGCTAAGTGGACGAACCAGTTTTGATGCACAACCAAGGCAAAGGCTATTTCAAACTCAACTGTGTAGCCCAACTTAGAGCAGTTCACTCAAAAGCTGGCTCAACTCTTGCAGCCAGACGTCTCAGTAATCTCGGCAGGCGCCTTTTCCATTAATAATTCCAGTGATGGCGGCGTCGCTAGGCTCCGAACAAAAGATCCAATGCCAACACCCCCAATCCACTAGATTTGAGAGTCTATTGTTCCTGATGCCAAACGCTGATCATGCTGCAATTCGCAGAATGCCTTTTTGACCGGGGATCCTAGCTAAGCTGGGCTAGCGTCACATCTGAGTAGAGACGCAAGGTTTTGCACCACCCCCCATTGTCTTCACTCCATACCTCGCCGACTGTGGCGAGTGAGAATAAAACCTAGATCCAGAAGTGGTAGGTCCTACGGCGTGGGGATCAACAAAAGAACCCTCCAGGCTAGAAGGACCGTTCTATCTGTGGGCCAGGATGCATATGCTCCTTGTCCCCATGGGGGGTTCCCGTGGTTAGTAAATAAAAGATGAAGACTCTCCCGTCCCGTCGTTCCAAACCGTTTCCATTGTAACCCTATCTCGCTCTGTTCCTTGTTTAGATTTGTATCTCTCCCCATTGTGCATACAAATTCAAAGCAATCATGGGTCTCAAGGACAGAATCCTTACCCGAACGCGGTCTGTCAATGACACCGCCGAGTCCACCAGTGTTGACCATGAGGGCGAACTCCGTGCATTTCGAAAGCAGCACAAGTGGGATCCCTGGCTGGATACCGACAAGCTTGACCATATCGACAGCGCCCTGGACTCTGGCAATGTCGAGAAGCAGGCTGCCATTGATGAGTCTCTAATCCAAGAGGATTCTCCCTACCCCGAAGTTCGCGCTTCAGTCCCTCCTATCGACATCGAAATGCCTGTTAACACCATCCGGGCTTGGGTTATTGGTGCTTTTATGTGCACCGTCGTCGCTGCTTGTAATATTCTTCTCACTCTCCGCACCACTCCCATCGCCATTACTTCCACCGTTGTCCAGTTGATTTCTTACCCGTAAGTTCTCGACTGACATTATCTCGTCTGTGGCCTTGCAACTGACAGGACTTTTCTAGTGTTGGATGTGCCTGGGCCAATTTCATGCCCAACCACACATTCCGCATTTTTGGTCACGAACTCGAGCTCAACCCCGGTCCTTTCAACGTTAAGGAGCATACCATCATCACCATGATGACTGCTGCCGGTTCCGCCTACAGTTACGCTGTCGATATTCTCCTTGCTCAGGAAATCTTTTACCAGCAAAAGTTCAAGTGGGGATTCCAGATTCTCCTGTTCATTTCGACTCAGGCCATGGGTTTCGGTGTTGCCGGTGTTGCCAGACGTTTCCTTGTGTGGCCCTCATCCATGGTTTGGCCCGCGACTCTTATCACCACCACTGTCATGTACTCGCTACACGACCACACCCCTTCCGACCCCGCCAACACCAACGGCTGGAAAATTGGACGTTATAAGCTCTTCCTCATTGTTGCTGCTGGATGCTTCGTCTGGGAATGGATTCCCCAAGTGTTTGCTCCCTTCCTTGCCTACTTCGCCTTTGCTTGTTACGCTGCGCCAAACAACGTTATTGTCAACCAGCTCTTCGGTAGTTCCAGCGGTCTCGGTCTCATCCCAATCACCTTTGATTGGTCTGTTATCACTGCTTTCCTTAGTAGCCCTCTGCAGACTCCCGGTTTCGCTTTGGCCAACATTGCCTTTGGATTGTTGATCTTGACTCTTGGTGCCGTGGGACTTGCCTTCGGTGGACCCGAATTCTACAGATACCTTCCAATCAGCGCCAACAAGAACTTTGACAACCACGCTGAAGTTTACAATGTCACCCGCATCCTCACTCCCGACTTCACGTTTAACGAGACTGCTTTCAAAGAGTACTCCCCACTTCTGCTTGGCCCTACTTTCTCTCTTTCCTACGGCATGTCTTTTGCCGCTTTGATCGCCACTATTACCCACGTCGCTCTCTTCTACGGCCCTGATGTCTGGCGCCGTGCTGTTGATGCCCGATCCGAGGAGCCAGATATTCACTTGAAGCTCATGCGCAAGTACAAAGAGGCTCCTGAGTGGTGGTTCATGGCCATCTTCGCTGTCAGCTTTGCCTTCGGTATGATTGCTTCTCAGGTTTGGGCCACTCACCTGCCCTGGTGGGGTTATATTGTCTGCATTCTCATCGGTGTCTTTTTCTACGTCCCCATTGGCATGGTCCAGGCTATTACCAACCAGCAAACGGGCCTTAATGTCATTACCGAGATGATTGTCGGTTACATGATCCCCGGAAAGCCCGTTGCCATGATGCTGTTCAAGTCTTACGGATACATGGTTTCCTATAACGGCCTCAACTATATCTCCGACATGAAGGTTGGCCATTATATGAAGATCCCTCCACGCAGCATGTTTGCCGCTCAGTCTTTCGCTGTCATCTGGCTGTCCATTGTCCAAATTGCCACCTACAACTTCCTCCTTGGCAACATTGACGGAATCTGCACTGAGCAGCAACCGCAGGGATTGACTTGCCCTAATGCCCGCACTTTCTTCAACGCCAGTGTTATTTGGGGTGTTATTGGACCTGGTAGGGTTTTCGGTGCTGGCAAGCTATTCTCCTGGATCAACTACTTCTGGCTCATTGGATTTGCCATGCCTGTTATCCAGTACTTCATTGCACGCCGCTATCCTCGCAGCTCTATCCGCTACATGGTCTGGCCTGTCATCTTTGGTGCTGCTGCCATGATTCCTCCTGCCACACTCTACTACCTCTGGACCTACGTCGTGGTTGGTGTTATCTTCAACGTTATTCTCCGCAGGTACTTCCCTGGATGGTGGACTCGTTACAACTACCTCGTCTCTGGAGCCCTGGATATCGGCAACGCGCTCTGTGTCGTCGTTATTGGCTTGGGGCTTGGTCTCAGTGGCAAGGAATTCCCCAACTGGTGGGGTGTTACCGTGGTTGACAGCACTCTTGACGCCAACCGCAAGGCTCTCACAAAGGTTTTCCAGCCTGGACAGCAGCCTCTGGGACCTACCAGCTGGTAACTTCTACTTTTGCAGCGCAAAAGCGTTCCTGCATCTTGTCTCCATTAGTTTAATAGTGCATTTTGAATTTAGCAAAACGGTTTCCGCCCAACGTGTATCATGTCGTTACTTTTGCACCTAGTGATGATCCATGCTAATGCATGCAGCTCCGAACTCGCAAATGGATGAAGGACCACAAGATGCTGAGCAGTATATTGCTTTTTCTTAAGGACCATTGCCAGTTCAATCCACCCGGACACAGCAAACAAGGTGTGCGTGGAAGCTAAGAAAAAGCAAGGTTTTCCGACAGCCCATTGGCCCAAGACTGGTCTCGTTGAATTGCCAGCGTGGTTCTCGAACTAATGCCCTGTCTCAGTAGCACAACGTGGCCATCGCGTTTCTTGCCCTCCACACCTTGGCGCTCTTATTTGTATCTGAGAATTGCTTCTTTGTCCATGTTCTCCTGGGGCCATGCCCATGTGCCACACTGCTCGAGGAGATCTGGCCTACCATCAATAACCGAGCAATAATTTCTTTTTTCTTTCTTGCCATTCGAGGCCCTACCACACTTGCGTAGCGGTCAGACCTAGTGCGAACCAAACGGATGAAATCGATAACGCCTTGACAAGATGCAAAATGAATGAACTATGGGTCCCCAATTGCCGAAACATTACCAGCGTTGCACAGAGCAGCCAGGCGGCCCCCTGGAGCTTTTAGTGGCTGTTAGTGGATCAGGTCCCTGATTGTGCTGGAGCTAGAGGGATCGACCAGCTGTGTGCTACTGGTGCTGTGTGCTTTCTTTTGATAGATCATCTTAAAAGCTGGCGCCGAGCGCGTTCTTTTATTAATTTAATTCTGTTTCTTCCGTAGCTATTTTTCTCTAATAATAATTTTTAACAGCAAAATACAGCATCTTTTCTTCTCCCTATCTTACTTCACGTGAGCTCCTCTCGGCTGGCATGCATCCGTCCAACAGCTGTCATTTATTACAACTGCACGACGCCATCAACGTACAGCCAGAGCTACAGACTAGCAACAGACCAGCTACAGCGACAGCTCCAGCATAGTCATAGCCCCTCCTTCGCCCATCGCCGAAGCCCGACTGCTGCGTACCCCAAACTTCGTGTCAAGCGGACCGATCGAAGCTAGTTAGGCAGCTCGAACCTTGATTGGGCCCAATTGACCACCCAAAACAGCAAATTAATTGATCCCGTGCTACAGCTCCGCAGCCATGGGCTTCTTCACTAGGAAGAACAAGGCTTCCAGAGGGAACTCGATTCTTACAACTTCACAATCCTCCACTTCCTCAACAGCTTCCAAGCCCAAAACCAAGCGGACATCAAGCGGAAGTATCGTATCAGCTGGTCCTCTATCTCCGACATTCTCTACAAAGCTCCCCAAGATGGACATGCCTCGACCCCCAGACCCTACCCTTGATGCTGCGGGGTACTTGCGCAGTCTTGGAGCTGTGCGGGAGAGATCCAAGATCGTCATGGACAAGGCCCTGCAAAACCAGCTTACACATTTCGATGTGGATATGGCCAAGATGGAAGAAATTGTGTCATTTGTTTCAAGCCTCATCAAGGTTCGTGGTTCTATTGCCAAGCTTTTCGAGATTTTCAAGTATGTGTACTAACATGGGCTGTTTTCACCCCGCAGCGAGACTACGAAGCTCCATTTACATCCATTCCTGGTCACGGTCGATACCAGCACTTTGGAATAGGCGGAAAAGATCGTATTGCAGAATTATTAGCCAGCTGGCCTGCCACAATTGACAACAAGGAGCGATGCCGCAGAATGATTGATCTGTTTTTGGTGAGCGTGCTATTGGACGCGGGAGCTGGAACCGAGTGGGGTTACACCAGCCAGGACAACGGCAAAGTGTATCGAAGATCCGAAGGTCTCGCAGTTGCAAGCTTGGACATGTTCAAAGAGGTATGGTATACATGAGGATGTGATATTCCGAATACGGTCTAATATTCCACAGGGACTCTTTTCTGGCGATCCTTCCAACAAACTCCAGGTTGACGCTGCTGGCTTGAAAGCTTTAACTCCAGAGAAGCTAGCTGATGGCTTGCAGTCACGCTCTGGAAACGAACTAGCAGGAATCGAAGGCAGAACAGATCTTCTGATTAGACTTTCTGGGGCACTTAAAGAAAAAGCAGAATTCTTCGGTCCCAGTGCACGCCCCGGTGGCATGGTTGGTGAGTGAAGGACCCTAGTACACACACTGCAATGCGCATCTAACCTCGTTGGCAGATTATCTTTTATCTCACCCTTCTACCCATCAATCACCAATCACAGTTGCTCTACCGGTGCTGTGGAATGTTCTCATGAATGGTCTCGCGCCGATCTGGCCCCCATCACGTACATCCCTGGACGGTGTTTCGCTTGGTGATGCTTGGCCATGCACCACAATGCCCCAATCCGCGAAATGGGAGTCGATTTTACCTTTCCACAAACTGACGCAATGGCTTACATACTCCCTTATGCAGCCTATGGAATCGCTACTGAATATCCACTTTGCTGGCACGGAATTGCTCACTGGTTTGCCCGAGTACCGCAACGGAGGTCTTTTTGTCGATTTTGGTCTTCTATCGCTCAAGAGAGATGACGCGGAGCGTGGAATGGAGAACTATTCAGATTGGTGCCGCCGTAAGGGTATCAAGGGTGTTGAAGTAGCCCCAATGTTTGAGCCATCCGACGACGTGATTGTGGAATGGCGAGGAGCAACTGTTGGCCTGCTGGATCTCCTATGCGCGGAGGTGAACAAGGCTCTCAAGCGTGAGCTTGCTGGTCATGACTTGTCTCTTCCCCAACTGCTTGAAGCTGGAAGCTGGAAGGTATTGTGATCCGATTTCCGTTAAGCATACTCCGTACTGACTGATTCTTCACTTAGGGCGGCCGCGAGATTGCCGAGATAAATCGGCCCAACACTAAGGAGCCACCGATTTTGATCGAAAGTGACGGCACTGTGTTTTAAGCGTCGTATGAAATGCCTCGTATGGTCTTCTGTTGTGCAAGTCGAATGTATGATATCAACTACAATATAACTTATCAAAACATCATGTATTGGCATTAATATACTATCCATAGCACAAGCTGTCACCATGAATTAAATATGTACTTGTAGAGTTGACTGTTTTTCTATACATTGATCTACACGCCCACCCAATAGTATTTATCAAAAAATAAAATAATGCGAGGTCTGCCCTCAGACCAACCCCCGGATACTATGATACAAAGTTGTTGCCTTGGTCCGCCCACAAATTTTCAAACACAGAGTATTTATACAAGATGGAGAATTCAAACCGGGGTTGAGAAGCTAGCACTCACTTGCGGCCCTTGTACTTCTTCTCAAATTCTTCGCGCTCCTGCTCCTTTCTCGTGGTCTCGAGCTTGCGCAATAGCTCCTTGCGCTTCTTCTCAGCCCTCTCGGTTTCTGTGCCAGAATAGGTTCCGGTGAAGTTGGTGACTTGGTCAGAGACTCCCTTCTTCATGTCGTTCAGGTTCGCGGTCAGTCGCTCTCGCATGTTGCCCTCGGTAGCGGGGCGGGGGGCTTCGTATTTGATAGCCTTGGGTGCGTCGTCGCCAGGAATCTCGGTAGGGAGTCCAATCATCTTTCGTACGGTGTGATTGTTAAGGATGAGTGCTGTGACTAACGTGGAAGCACCGAAAGACAAAGCCATCAGGTTGACCGCGGCGGACAAGAAGATTGTTACAAAGAAACCGAGCGGGCCAACGACCCACATCATGGGCTTCATCATCTTCTTTTGCGATTCGGCAGTATATTTTGAGTTGAGCTTATAGCCAGTTAGTCAAATACATTCAAAAAGTCTAAATCATCCAGAGCGCCTTACATGAACAGAGAGAGTCATGAGACCAGCACCGAGAGCGGGGAGAATGAGATACGGGTCTCTGGCTGTCAAGTCGGTGAACCAGAAGAATCCCGCGCTCTCCAAAGAAGGAAGGGGTATGTTGGCCATGGCGCTTGTTACTCGGAACAAACCAAATGTGAAGGGAATTTGCACGAAAGCCCAAAACATGCCCCAGTTGGAGACTCCATATTCCTTCTTCAGCATCTTGTTGAGATATATGGATCGCTGGCGGAGCTCCATGTCACCACCCTTCTGGAAGGCGTCCTTAATTAGTTGCTGCGCTTCTTTACCGCGCGGGTCTGCTCTGAGTTTCTGCATAACAGAGTTGAACTTGAGACTGCGAACTTGGGGGTAGAACATGACTACACGCAAAGCGAACGCAGTCAAAATAATGGACATGCCCCATCCAAAGCCAGTGTAAACGTGAATATGTTCAAGTAGCCATGACATGATAGACGAGGGGCCAGTGCCAAAGTCAATTCCCATGGCCTTCAAGTATCCGATCTGTTCGGGCAATTTGAGAAGGTCTTCGCCGCTGACAATCTTGTCGATCGCAGACAGGTCGAGTTCGCTTGTAGTAACAGCTGCAGGATCCGTAGGCGGTGAAACAACAGGCTCTGGTACAGCTGCAGCAGTTTCAGTAGCAACAGCCTCTTCCGTGGGCTTCTTGCTTCCGGATCCCCAGCCCCAGAGGGAGAGATTGCGACTTGAGGCTACTGTTCCGAGCGAAATAGGAGCTGCATATTGTCGAGGTCGCAACGACGAACCTGATTGGAGAATTCCGCCGGTTTTTTTTAGTGACGTTCCGAACTGGCGCCCAGTCGCAGGTCGTAAGGGGAGGGTCCGGCTCTACAATGAGAGTTAGATTGCAGTAAATGCGCGTATTTCGTTCGATCTTACCATCAATCGGCTTGATAATATCCTCTGCGGCCGCATGGGCTGCAGAGTTTGTGAAATCCCCCTACTGTGCAACATTGCGACGGCTGTTTGGTGGACGTTGAAGAGTGTCAAGAGTTCTATCTTGAGTTGCTGGAACTTTTTTGGGCGTCGGGCGGATAAACATCGGCACCGGCATCGGTCACGACCTCAACGCGATTTACTATTCTTTACGATATTTAACAAACATTGCGGCGTAATTGGTAGTGAAAATTAAATTATCTTGACAACTTGGCTGATGTTGATTTTAGACAGGCATGAATATCTCTGCCTTGTAATGCTGTCTTGGCGTGGTATAACTCCAAATAGGTAGCAGTAATGAAAGAATCCTCACAACTCCAGCAGGACCTTTGAAAATCGCGTCCATGCTTCCATGCAGTGAAACAAACAGTGTACTTTATATCCCTTTCAATTATGTATTTCTCATCCTCTAATATCCTTACTCGAGACTGGCAATGTCCTCAAGAGATGGGCGGGGTTCTCGACGTTCGCGCATTTCGATACCGGGGCCAATGGCATGTGCTCCGCGTCTTGTGTGAGGGAAAACCTGAGGCAGTTAATATTTGGAACGAACAGAAATTTATATGCGTTTGATGCATGGCGAAATATAGTGTAATCTTACCTTTGTTCCGCCCCAGCCTAATCTAAAGGCAGCTTCATGTGCAAACAACTCTCCAAAGCCCAGCATCATGCCATTGATAAAAGGTAACAGCAGGTTAATAGCAGCACCTCTGACTAGTGACCATATCGTAGGTGGCTTGTACAGAATGACTGGAGATCCGGAAGATGTTGGGGATGTCGTGATGTCTTCGCCAGGGGAGTACTGTTCGCTGTCGGAGTGCATTGTGACGCCGGATTCGGCAAGGGGGTTTGGTACGTCATCCATTGTTGCTGATGGTATCTGAAGTATCGAGTCAAATCGTGCTAATAATTGATCACTCGAAGTGACGCGAAACAAAACCGTGGTTTAGCACACTTGTAGTTATGCGCTGGAGATGCTACTGGGCCGTTTCCCACCGACCTTGAGTTACGTAAGGAAGTTCATCCCCAATCGGCGTCGGTCGATCGCTGTTCCGGTGGGGTTCGAGTCCCCGCCACAGCCATAGCTTACAGGAAGCTTCCAATGACGAAGTGCCAGCGCTGCCTGCTTTTTGTGCTTAGCGGCAACAGATCCACGAAACTTTTTCTTTACCTTGCTTTCGAATCACTACACTTCCACCAAACGCATATACCTCTCCTCCGATTGCATATCAACACAAATAACATACTACATAACAAGGCTTCTTCGCTCTGTTCAACATGGCTGACGGTCCGGATCACGATGCCCTGATCCGCGAGTTCTGCAGCATGAGCGGTGCATCTGTTGCACAGGTTCGTTGTCTAAATCCTACGTCTAAATCTCCATACTAATGAGTGACCCAGGCTACAGAGTACCTCAATGCAAACGGATGGGACATGGTCGCCGCCTCGAATTCATATTTCCAAGACGAAGACGAACGAGCGCAAGCTGGAGGAGCCTCTAGCAGCCAACAACCAGCATACAGTGGCCCCAGAACTCTGGATGGGCGCCCGGCTCCCACAGCTGGAGGCTCCTCTTCACGGAGCTCTGCCGCGCAGCCAAAGAGACGGGGTGTTGCTACTCTAGGATCTTTGGGAGGTGGCCAGTCCAGCCAAGATCATGGTCCCGATGACGATTCATCGGATGAGGATGACCGTGGCCGAGGCAACCTGTTTGCAGGAGGAGAGAAATCTGGACTGGCTGTCCAAGACCCATCCCAAGAAGGCGGAGCTAAGAAGCTGATCAGTGACATTATAGCGAAAGCACGAGCGTAAGTTCTTATTTATATGATCGTTAGCCTATATGCTAAGCTATTCAACAGCAACAGCGAACGCCCTGAAGGCGAGGAAGAGGAGGTTACAGCCCCCAGACCAAGCCGCTTCCGCGGAGCCGGTATGACACTAGGTGGTGATGGAGTTGAGAGCCGCACAATTCCTGATCCGCAAGGACCTGCTGCCCCTCAAGGCGGCGAACCGCAAGAACGTATTTTGCATTTGTGGGAGGATGGCTTCAGCATCGATGATGGAGAACTCAAGCGATTTGATGATCCCGCCAACCAAGCTGATCTGGAAATGATTCGCATGGGTCGCGCACCGTTGCACCTCATGAACGTTCAGCAGGGTCAACCTGTGGATGTCAAGGTCCAACAGCATGCCGAAAAGTACACCCCTCCGCCCAAGAAGTACAAGCCATTTTCTGGCTCTGGAAACCGTCTTGGAAGTCCTGTACCTGGTGCTTCCGGCTCCTCTGCACCGCCGCCATCTTCCTCTTCAGCGTCGGCCCCAAGTAACGCTGCGCCTGCCAACGTTGACTCTTCCCAACCCACGATTATGATCCGCATCCAACTCCCTGACGGAACCAGGCTCCCTGCTAGATTCAACACCACCAATACTGTTGGTGACATTTACAGCTTCGTAAGAAGTGCATCTGCAGAGACTGCCAGCCGACCCTGGGTACTGGCAACTACGTTCCCGAACAAAGACCACATTGACGAGAACTTGGTACTAGGAGAGATGCAAGAATTCAAGAAGGGTGGCACGGCTGTTGTGAAATGGGTATAAAAGTGGAAAGCCAGGTTGAAGATAAAGAGTGGGCGAGATATTGACGTTATGACGACATGAAGACATTTCTTTACTCTAGATGGACAGTTGGCAGAGGCGATGCCAATGTAGACTTACTTCTTTAGGGCAAAAACAACGATACGGGGAAATAAATTAAAGATGCAACATTCACACCTGCAGACATGTATACTGCTATGGGAACAAACAGAATTTGAATAGTCATGAATCGTAACGTGTGATTGATATGTACTGAGAGCTACCAAAATCGCGAATGGTATATCGTAATTCCCTCCGAAAACGCCAGCATTTGCATCGTCGTAATCCCCTAATAATCTCACGAAGTTGAAGTTGAAGCTGAAGTTGCGGGCTGAGAAGCACCTGGAGCATCAAGGAACTTGAAGTGCTCAATAGCAATCTGGCAATTCAGCATCGCAGCATTAAATCTAGCCTCTCCTGGCGGCAAAACAACCATCAGATATGTATTTGTGGTAAATTTGAGAATGAAGAGGCTGAAACGCATGCCTGCTTTATGCTCCATGCGAATGAACTGTTCAGCGTTTCGTGGAGTTCCAGTGAACCGTGAAATACTCTGCTTGAAGTGCTTCATGATATTAGACATGCGTTCCAGGCGGTCTTCTGTGGGGTTTCGCAGCCCTTCCTGCGATGTCCACGACGAGACTGCCAGGAAAGAGGTTCGTTCGAAAAGCAGGAGCTCTTCTGCCTCGATTGCTACTCCTAAGTTGGCGAGGTTGGTTTCTATGACTGACAAATTGGGAACGAGGTCGTGAATAATGGATGCCCAGGCTTTGTAGAGACTCTGGTCCCAAATGGAGGTCGCAAATGGCGTGAGCTCGGTGCCGTCGACATCACCATTGACAGAGTTGATATATTCAGTGGTCTTTTGTCGCACCAAGCGCACTCGGTCGTCATATACAGATTCTCGTGACGCAGGGACGACGAGATCCATTTTGTGAATGAGGATGTAGATCTTGGCAGAGGGCGAGTATTGTAGCAGGGCGGAGAGAATGGAAACATATGTGGCTAGGTCGCGATCGACGTCGCGGGATTCGATATCGAAGACGTAAATGAGGACTCCAACGTTGGAAAAGACGTGTACGCGCTGTTGGGAGAGGTAGTTTTCCATAAAGGCTTCCTGGCCACCGCAATCCCAGAGGTTGAGAGTAAGGTTGCCTAGGAACTTCACGTGCGAGAGATCGATGTCAATGGTTGCGCCTCTACGGAGAGATGGTGGTTAGAAGCGGTTTTCCATGTGTTATAGTTCTGAGGGAGAGGCATGTACAATCTGCGAGTATCTCGTGCAATATAGTTGCTGAAAATGATGCTCCTCATACTTGACTTTCCCGAGCCAGATTTGCCCATGAGCAAGACCTTTTTCTTCTTGGGTTTCTTGACTTCGTTGCTGCGCGCCTCTGCAGGCGGCGCATCGAGGGGGCCTTCTGCGTGAGAAGCCATGGTTAGAGAGGAAGTTGTGGTTAGGTTGTAGCTGGACGATGGGACGTCGGTGGGAAGGCTGAGGTGATAGAGAAGGTTGGAGATGGTAGTAATGGTTGAAGCGTCGGCGGACGTGGGGTAGCTTTTGCAGTAGCTTGACTCGGTGTGGATCAAGCTGCGTCCGGACGGAGCTAGGCTTGTACTACCCCAGTGATGCGCTGGCGTCATGCCATGTATGATTTGGTGTGTATTTGCATTTAATTGACTCTTTATTCGAAAAGAAAAGCCTTAAAAATTGGCAGGGTAATAAATACATTAATCATAAACACGAGTATGAGCATGAGCATGATTGGACCTTATTGGAGACTCCGCCATGAGCTACTCTCACTTACACGGCTAAATGTGGTTTAGAAAAAGTCAAGTCGTATGGTTAAAGTTTGAAAGGATAAATGACATTATCAGAAGAGAAATTAAAAAAAAAATCAAAAAATCAAAAAAATCAAGGTCACTTTCTCTTTGTCACGCCATCGGTGAGCTGGTTTAGCTCTGTGCCTCACCTTCATTTGAAGACCGTCCATCACTTGTGCAGCTCCCTGGACGAAACAAAATTTGAGAACATTACGATTTTGCAGAACAGAATATCATAATCCCCCCCGCAGGACTGTCAGAAATGTCGAAATGAAGAGCACACAGTGTGTCTGCATCTGTGACAGCAAGTCAGCACCGAGCCCCGACCTGGAGTTGCTCTTCAACGAAAATCTCGACATGTCAGCGGCCACATAGAAGAGACGACAGTTGGAGAGGTCTCGGACATCACGAGCTTAAATCTAAAAGGTAACATGCATATCGAAAGAGTAGAATTCGTCATTGCAAGTGCCCTAATCGCCGTGCACATCAACGTAAAACGCAGATGGTCATGCTTGTGAAAGTCGCGGACGCTATCTTCAAAGTCAAGAACCCAACACAGGTATGTGCACTCATCAAAGAATTTTACAGAACGCAGATTTTACATAAATCTTTTGAAGCATCACGGCAGCAACACTTTGGCTGGGTGCTGACTAGTGGTGTACGTGGAGGCGAGGTTTAAAAGAGCCGTCACCACGAAAGGCGGAGACAACGGAAGATGCTGCTAGTGTGTAATATGGCAGAATTGTTGTTGATTGCGTTAAATATGAGTGTGAGAAGACCTGAGAGCAAATGAGGGCTAGCTGAATAGCTAGAGATTGGCGTTTGGGCTTGGAACATATACAGACGCAGGTCTAACAGAGCGGGCGCCAACGCCAACACTAGACATTGCACCACCCACACCAATTGGGCTGCTAATTGAATTACATTATATTAAATTCATTTCAATCATTTCAATGACACTGTGAGAGCAGCTTTGGCATGAGAAAGTAGTTTCGCGTCCACCGCGTCCACCGCGTTCTCGCCACCATGCCACCTGCGCGCACCTGTCAACAGCAGCTGGCAACCGCTGACTTGGAACTGAAGCACTCATGTATGAAATAAATGATAACGAATTGAGTGATTTTGAGTAACCCAATAGTGATTCAAGGTGATCAGCTGATTTTCCACACACCTATAAATAGCCCCTTCCTCCTGTGAAGTTTTTTGCTTTCTTCATCAACACCACCACATCAGAGATCGTCAACATCAGCTTGTTCATCAGCTGCCACTGACTCTCATAACTCTCACGGTCCCAGGGCTTCGTCTCAGGTAAGGAAAACCCTTAGTTCCTGCTCAACAGAACAGGCTCTTCTGACATTTCTTCCCAAATAGACAAAACGCAGCGATTTCTTCATCCACGATGTTGAATTACTACTACAACTACCGACCAGCTCAGGCCTCTCGCCTTTCCCAAACTTGGAACCAGTCTCAAGTCCCCCCATCCGAGACTCCAACGTATTATGCGATGCCTCAGCGGAACACTCCTGCGATGCCTGTATCTGACCCCATGGCGACTCCTCGAGCGACGTTCTCAGCATACCAGCAAGAGACTGCTCAACTCGACCCTTCCATGAACACTCCGGCGAACTCACCAGTCAGGCGGTCTGCCAAATATGTGGACGACTACCAGACGGCTCCTCGAACCAAGCGTTCTGTCAGTCCTGTCGGCTACCCTCGGGCAACAGGCTACACCCAGGCAACTCAACACCCCAATCCACACGGTCTGCCAGCCGCACTGCTGGAGTTCCCTGAAGAAATCAACCCAGACAAACTTGCTTCCTATCTTCCATCTGACCTTTCGGCGTGCCTTTATGCCCATGAGCCTGTGTACAATACCGAAAAAGTCACACTCAAAGCTTCAGCCTATGGTACTTCTGCCTATGATCTTTCAGCCTTCTATCCTGAGGCCTATGGCTATGCAGTCTATTGGACGCCTCAATTTGATCAGTATCCTGACAACGTCGCTGCCACACGAAACACACTGTGCCAAATTTGGGCTCACATTCAGAATGCTCAGAACAATCCACGAGTGAGCAACGAACTGCGTCAAGGCTTGGAGACGATGGCAGTCAATATGCTTGTTCGTGCGAGAGTAGACGCAGAACGGCAAGTGAGCCGGGCGAGAGATATAGTGAGGTGCCGAGCAGCTCACCAATACCCCTGGTACATTGCTGCGGCCACCAAAAGATTCGTCGAAGGTGTTGCCATGATGAGTACGTTTGATGTCGCTAAAATGCGTGCCCACATGCGAGACTGGAGCTGGCGACCTCGCAGCTAGGCCCCTATCCCTGCCATCTGCAAAGCCCAACACCTTTTTTTGCTCACTAGAGTATGCATTGGGAAACAGTTGCTTGGTTAATGTTTTTGGAACACAAACGAACACATGGGATGATTGCAATAGAGAGGATCTGATTTTGGATGGAGGAATCTTTAGTTGTCATGTGGGGATAAGGGTAGGATGCATATGACTGGTGACCTAAAGGCTATAAATTTGACATGCTGGCGACTGTTGCCCATGCATGGTATCATGGACTAATTTTTTTTTTGGTAAATATTATGATGTAAAGAGCTGATGGCAATCGGGTAAAAATCCCTTCATGTAAATAGTCTCTGCACAATTGTGCACAAGAGAAAATCAAATAAACCATGTTGTTGTAGATGCCGAATGAAAGAACTAAGTGGCCTACACTATCCGAACCGAGGCGTTGAGCCTAGCATAAATCTACCCTCCCTTGACAAAGCACATCCATACCATTCCCCTGCATGTAGTATTTTTTATTATGGTTGTAAACCGTTGTTGAAGATTCGGTCCCCATCGCTATCGTAAAAACCAGTCCGTAAAACGCCGCTCAAATGCACATGTTGAAGCTGAGTATTTCATGACAAATAAATGTTGAAGTGAGAAGTTGAAAAGAAAAGAAAAGACATAATGGCCATTGACATAAACATGTGTTTTATTTGGTCAGACCAACGAGGTTAAGGAACTCGTTGCGAGTCTTGGACTTTCGCTCAAAGCAGCCCAGGACGCAACTGGTGATTGTTGAGCTGCTCGTCTGCTGGACGCCGCGCATGACCATGCAGAGGTGACTAGACTCCATGACAACGGCGACGCCCTGAGGCTTGAGGATTTCCATAATGGCATTGGCGACTTCTTTGGTGAGGCGTTCCTGGATCTGCAGGCGGCGAGCGTACATTTCGGCAATGCGAGGCAGCTTCGACAGACCAATGACGGTGTTGCGTGGGATGTAGCCAATATGCATCTGCAGGTCTCAGCGTTAGCGCCGTTTTTGGCGACGTGCATGCAGGAAGTAATGCAGAATTTTGAATGGCTTACCTTGCCGTTGAATGGTACGAGATGGTGCTCGCACAGGCTGTGAATTTCAATGTCCTTGACTACGATCATCTCGTTGTGGCCTTCGGAGAACAAGGCGTTGTTCACGATGCTATCGACATTGGTCTGGTAGCCCTTGGTCAGGAACATGAGGGCTTTGGCATATCGGGATGGTGTATCCAAGAGACCCTCGCGGTCCGGGTCTTCACCGACGCATTCGAGAAGGGTTCGGACGGCGCCGCGCATCTTTTCCATGCGCACTTCAGCTTCTTCGGGGGTCTCGTCCAGTCGCTTTCTAGTTCCCTTGGCTAAGCTCGGAATTAGCATATGACCTTCGGTATACGCCATTCATGATCAAGGCAGCTCTATTGCGAAGGTGTTGCAAAGCCATTGCAGAGAATACTCCACCTTGGAAAAAAACTCACAAGCTCGGCTCAATCCATCGGCTGCAATAACCGGCGAAGGTTGACGGACAAGCTGGCCCTGCCCATCACCTATAACTCTCTTCTTGAACGAGGGCTGATCTCTGGGGTCGCGAGCGGCCTTGCTCAAGCTGTGTCTGCGGTTCGAGAAGGAGTCGGAAATTCCGTTAACATCTACATGAGGCGCCGAGCGCTTCCTGCCATTGCTCTTGCTAGTTGAGCGCTTTCGTCGGGTGTCCGTGGAGTCGCCGTCGCTGGAGGATGAAGACCCCGCGATGGCGCCATTATCGAAGGAAACTTCGGTTCTGTTGGCGCACATGATGATATGTTAGTGGTCGAGATAAAGCGGGAAGGGTAAGAAAGAGGATGGAATTGTGCTGATTCCCAAAGATGATGAAAAGAAGAAAAGACTCGGAGCAAGAAAGGAAAAAATGTCAATCCCGCCGGTCCTCCACTAACTAGCGACGCCGGAGCGAGCTTTAGAGAAAAAGTGTGTCATTCAATTCGCGGGGACCAAATGCAGCCTCCGGCTGCCGAACAAGGCAAGACGCGGGTTTTAGTGGCTTTGCCAATCGCTGTGGCTCCAGCTTATGCTTTGCAAGTACTTGGTACAGCGCTCTTCAGTGGCTCCAGAGCGTCTGCAGCTAGGCCATTAGCAGTGGTTCAGCGCTAAAGTATTTTGCTCTTAGGAGGCTTGACGTCAAAACGGACCATCGGGTGGAGCACTTCCAGGGTCTCCCACTCACTGCGTTTCTCTGCCCTTTAGCTACTACAGCACCACAACTACGCTTTTACGGTCATGTGATCGGTGCTGCGTCCCGGTCTCCTGTTCCAAGTGGAAGCTCTGCGACCAGCCAAAACGCCATCTCCAACTGACGACTGCACGCCGCATCGCATTAAAGTGGTTGTTTTCTCTGGGTTTATTTTTAGTGGCTATCATATCGCCATCCAGGGGAGACTCTCCGTTATTCAAATCCCTCGAAACTACACCCAAACCGCACTCGCCATTACTCCTTCCCTTGTGTCGCAACATGGCGTCTCCGCCCTACGCCGCGTCGCCAACCGCGATGTCTCCTCCTTATCCTTCTCCGGCACAGCTTCCCAATAATAAGAAGCGTTCTTCGACATTCGACACGGCTAATCCTCCCGTAAAACGCCGAAAACCTTCCCTCGCATCACAAACATCCGCATCTGCACACCCTCTTCGTCAAACATCCTTTCCTCCCGAAGCACAATCACCACACGTTCGATCGCCATCCGTTGACGCCATGTCCCATGTTAGTGGTAGTGCTGTCAGTGGCACGACGAATGGCAAAAAGACAAAAGGCAAACGTCCGCGAAAGTCGAAAAAGGGAAAGGGTGGCGATGATGAAGACGGTGATAAAGCCTCCAGCGTGGGTGGAA
Organism: Simplicillium aogashimaense; assembly: GCA_028455935.1. NCBI lineage: Eukaryota > Fungi > Ascomycota > Sordariomycetes > Hypocreales > Cordycipitaceae > Simplicillium > Simplicillium aogashimaense. The sequence goes on along the minus strand of CM052010.1, from coordinate 913,990 downwards.
AGGGTGGCACAAGCGCCGTACAAGGAGACAAGGATGCAGAGGATGACGAAGATGAGGAGAGCGGAGAAATGGCACTTGAGGACGTTGTTGCACGAACACAGGAACAAAAGCAAGAGGAAATTCGTCTGCGAGCTATGCTGGTAGAGGCTTTCGACAGCGAACAATACAACCGTTACGAACTATGGCGTGCTGCCAAGCTGTCAGACGCTGTGGTCAAAAGAGTAAGTTTTTGCAGTTTACGCAAGACGAAGGACGCAGCCAACGCTAACAAAACGAAAGGTGGTTAACGCAACGGTGTCGCAATCTGTCCCCCAAATGGTCAGTACTGCTGTCAAGGCCGTTGCCAAACTGTTTGCTGGTGAAATTATCGAGTCCGCGAGAACTGTGCAGGCGGAATGGATTCACTCCGGCGAGAAGCAATCCGACCTCCCTACGCCGCCCCCATCAACGGCACAGGACGAGAACGAAGAGGGACCCGACCTGAAGCGAGGCCCTCTGCGACCGGACCACTTACGAGAGGCATGGCGGCGATACAAGATATCTGGAGAAAGCCACGGCGTTGGCATCCAGCAGCTATGGCATGCACAGCAAAGTAGTGGCGTAGAGAGATTCTCATCGCGGACAGGGCAGAGGATATTCAGATAGGACAGGACGGCAAACACATTAATGATACCCAAATATTGCATGGTGCATATAAAGATGCACAAAACACATCTCTTGTCGCTTCAAAGTTCGCGTGTTTAGATGCTGTGAACGACTGGCCGTCTGACCTCGGAAGCTGTTTTACAATCTCATCCAAAATCCAGGTAACCTCCCTGCCTACAAAATTTCTTCAGGTTTGACAAACAACCAATTCTTGTCAGCCGTGATTGGCAAACCCTCCGCCTCTTGCTTTCTGACAGTTTCTTTGATCAACTTGCCAATCTTTTGTCGATGCGTATCATCACGAGAAATCCATAATCGCATGCCGCCCTTCTCAACGTTGGCACCATGAAACAACATTGGAGCATCGCTCAGCGGCGAATCGCCAGCCACAAGAATGGGCTTCTTCCATTCATCAATGTATGACAGAATGGCCGCCCATTTGCCAATCATCCATGTTGCAGGAGCCCATACAAACGGCGTCATTACCAGGTCTGCTGCAGCGTTTTGGGTGGCCTTTTCACTGTAAGTCCCATCTGCGATTTGTTTTCGTGCTGTTGTCATGTGGCCGGATTTGACGTTCCTCAGGAGGAGTGTAGTGCCGATGACGTTTTCAGGCTTTACATTGTAGCCGTATTTTGGATCGGATGCTACCATGCGGACAAGCTCTTCTGATGATGCGGTAATAACGTAGACGTCTATTCCGTTGGCAGTTAATTTGTTGTACAGTTCCACTTGTCCTCTGAAGATCTTGGGTGGATGGATCTCAATCGTGGTCAGAGTGTCGCCTTGGTAGCAATTTGTTGATATAGGCTCGGTCGAGCCCATGAGTTCATCCACGTACGTCTTCAAATCACGGAGTGAGATACCGCTGAAGATTTGTGTGCAAAACGAATAGTGTATGGAATCGCCCAAGTCGTATAGACGCTGACTGTAGCCGAAAAGACTCTCTTGTTGGTCTGGTGAATCTTTGAAGGGAATGAGCTTTAATGAAGGATCCATTGTGTCTCGCGTCAAGATGCCCTTGCTTTCGAGGAATGGGAGCAAGGATGATTCCAGGTCGAACTGCCAACTTGTGTCGTCCATGTCGAAGCATGCGAATTGGCCTTTGTGGGCATTGGCTGCTATCAGGTCGTCGAGCTGCTTTGTGACTGACTCGGGCCAGTGCCGCAGCTCATCTGTAGGGTCTACTTTGGAAGGCATTGTTATTGATAGACTTGGAGGCTTTGCGTATGAGAGGGTAACAAGACGACTGTAGCATGTAGCCTCGAGAAATGACGGGGTCAATCGGCATTCTTAACTACAATTAGAACCCCCGAACCTAGTCATGGAGGCGATGGGCCTGTAAATTGGAGCGCTCAGAAATCGCCGCTTTTTGCTTCATTGGCTTCAGCAACAATTGGAGCCGCATTGCCTAGAATGGAAGTTATTTAGCGCGTGCTGCATGCCGCTAGCTCATTCGTCAATTGTTCCCAGCTCGATTTGCAATCCATTGTTATAGTTACGCCAATTAAGTATGACGAATTCCCGCGCTTAACAACAATGGCTAGTCATGAAATGTAGCAACCATACTCGGAAAAAGCCGGTAGGCTAACAATTCAGCCATTTGACGGGTATGCACAGCACGACTAACTCCACTGCGGCTCGTATGGGCCTCGTACGGGCATCGGACATTGATTTGCATGATGGGACAGTAAACGGTCGCTTATTTCGTGTTCTTTAAGAACATCCATATGCCTTCACAGTGACGAGCTGAGCATCGGTGAGACAACTAAAGGACGGCTACACCATATGGGGTCAAACGCTGTCAAAATTTAACGCATTTCCTGTCTCAGATGCTACATCTGGTCAGTTGTAAGATCGGTAGGGGCGATTCAGGTTGCAAATATACAAGATTGGTCAGTTTCTTGCCCTATATTTAAAGTCTTGGGGTGGTATAATGAGTATTCTACTGATTTCATGGTTCCGCCATTCTACCTCGCACTGTTGAGAACTTCCATAATGTCCTCAAACTCCATTTGTCTCTTCTGTCCTCCCCATATGTCCGTCATTGCTCGATCGGCCACTTTTCTTATCTGCTCCTCCGAGGTGACATTTACATCCTTCAACTTGGTAGGAAGGCCGATACTGCCTACAAACTTCTCGATTGCGTCTGCGGCGCTCTCCTCACTCCATCCAAGCGTCTTGTTGAACAGGTCTAGGATTTTTGCTTGGGCTTGTTTGTAATGCGGATCGGGTAAGTGTGCAGCTTGCCAACGCAGAACGGGTGCAAGTAAGATGCAACTTGTGATCTAAACGTCGTTAGTATAGCTTGTGCTAGAGATTGCAGCTGAAAAACTTACACCGTGCATAACGTCCGCGACGGATCCTAGCTGGGCAAATTGTTAGCAGCTTCGACATAGCTTAGGTGGTGGTGCCAGAAGAACCTACCTGGTGCCCAATGGCATGGCTTGGACCCATGGGAACTTTCCATATCAACAGAGGAGTCAAGGCCTCTCTGGAGCCATACTGACACTCTGAAATGCCTTTCTTCAGCGCCTCTCTCGCCGCAGCTGAAGAGTCGTTCAGGTCCTTCGCCTTCTTGTAATCAGTCAATCCCGTGATCATGCACTCCAATCCCTTCATGGCATGTGTATTGACACCCTCCAAGCCCTTCTCACCAGCTTTGGGGTTGCACATGGTCTCGACGCAGTGGTCTACGCAGCGAACACCACTACTCAGCCATAGCACCTCTGGACTGGTAATGGCCAGCTCTGGGTCCAGAACCACCAAGTCCGCCATTCCCTCGTCCCAAGATCCAAAGTGTTGTTTCTTTCCTTGGCTGTTTGTAGCTGAGCTGACAGCGTTCCATTCCGAAGCGGAAAGACTAGTCGGCACGAGAATTAGCTTACAATAACGTGGTTTCCACGCCGTGTCTGCAAAGCCTCTCTCCTTGTCCACCAAGGCTTCCATGTCTTCGATTTCAAAATCAGCTTTGAGGTTGCTGGCTAGTAGACACGCAATTTTAGTGGCATCGCTGTATGAGCAGCTGCCAACGCTGATAACACAGTCCGCTTGGTGGTGTTGAATTTGTTTGGCAATGTCGCGCACATCTCTGTAAGGCGAGTGCGTTCCCACGCCCAGGTGTGTGTGCACTAGTTTCGATCCAAGAGCTTCTTGAAGTTTTGAAATATTATCAGTTTGTGCCGCTAATGTTTTGCTCGCGACTAGCAGCACCTTGGAGCTTCCCCATTTGTTGACGGCTTCAGGTATGTCATCAAGAAAGCTGGCTTGAAAGATGGCATCGAAGCCGTCACGGCTAGGCGTATCAATTTGTTGGACTCTTTCTTTCTGCAACATGTTCATATACAGTCGATTGGAGCAGACAAAGGGGTGAATCAGGATGTGCGGGTGTTTATGTGAGAATCAAGAAGCGGACGACGACGCCGTGCAACTTGACGTCAGGGCAGTTCCACTGTCGCTACATCGGAACATTTTCAGACCTGGATCGTCGCCACCATCTTTACCCGGCCGGGTTTCGGAAACATACAGCGTTGTTTGGTATGAAAGCCATTGGGTTGGTTGTTATGGCGGTTGCGGCACAAAACATACACCAAGGTTATGAGTACAGAGCCCCCCCATTCAGTATATAGCGATGAGCCATTCGGGCAAAGTCAAAATGCACATTGTTTCTGCGGCGCATTTGTTAATTAAAATGCTGAGGTGTAAGTGGTGCTCGAGTCAATTGCCTGTTTGGGACAAGACCCATGAGAGCTTAGACGACGAAGCGTGGGCGCGCGTCCATGTTACGCGCAGCTACTTGCAACACCACAAGACGCGCAACTCCGTGGGCAATATATGCTTCAAAGTATCATCGCACGGGTAACCAGAAAATTGGCAGGAAAATAATCATATATGCACGCTATTGGCTGAATAAACGGCACATCATGGCGACTTCCCACGCGTATACACTCTCTCACAACGCGCAACTACCAGAGGTCAATGCCGCCCAATCACCACATATAGAGCTCTTTGGAAGCTCAAGAGCACGACAACGGAGCTCCTATCCCCCAATGTCAACCCTAAAACCGACGCTTGGATCTCACCACGAAAATATCTCACACCGAAGTACCTCTGCCAGCAACTGCGCTCAACCACGCCTCAACCCTACGCCTTTCCCTACAGGACATTCTCCTGGCCACCAACCGAATAGCCACCCGTCCTCAGGAGCACTTAGCCTGGATGACATCATTTGGACCTTTGTCTGGCAAATCATCTACTCCAAAATCGACTTGGTAAACGGAAATCCAGGACCATCAGAACCAACCACCGATATGCAGATAGCCATGGCCATAAAGAAGGATCTCCATCTCTACCGACCATGGGAGAGCATGATCCTCCAAAAAGCTATTGATGTTATGCTCACGCCGGTAGAGGAGGGAGAGGAAGAAGAGAGCGACGCAACAAGCCCCTCCATAGAGGGATTTGCACGCGATAGTGACGCGACAAGGGACACAAGCCCTGATCCCATTCTGGAGCATATGCATCGGGTCAACATGCGCAAGCGCAAAGAGCACCCCAATCACGAGGCTGAGGATCGTTGCCGTCACCGCCCTCGGCGTCGTAAGGGCAGTCCGTCTTCTGCTGCGTTTGAAAATCCGGATATCCAATCTTATTTTATGAAGGAGAGGGATAGGCGCGAGGGCATGGAATACTTTATGTTCTTCGGAGATCTAAAAGACCCCGCGAAGCTGCAGGAAGTTCTTTGCACACAACAAAAGCCTGTCCTGTATCCCGTCAGCGCGTCAAATTTCAGAGTTGAGGTCCAAAATGGGATTCATCAGCTGATACACACCCCAAATAAGACGGATGTAGTGGATTTGATGATTTGTGAAGTGACTGGCTGGGAGGCAAAAACCAGACTCGGGGATTATACGCAGAGCAAGGAGATGGGCGAACTGGGTGTCATAGACACGGCGTATGCACTCAGACTGCTACGCGGAGAGAAGTGTTAAAATGACGCATAGAAGCCATCTAGTTATAAACGAAGAAAAGCAATACTTATTATGAACAACAATGATGCTCCATCTCAGCCACTATTCGCCAGCTGCGTCGCCAAGGTCAAAAAGTCAGGGTCGCGAAGTAGCTTTTGCACGGTTACGGAAGCACCAGTGTGCATAGTTCCCACGTTCTCCAACATGGCAAAAGCACAGTCACCGTCCTCTTTCCACCAGAGACCAGCAGAAAACCCCAACACACCGCCGCTGTGACCAAGCCAGGTGCCGCCGCCATCAGGTTTGATTCTGAACAAGCCATGTCCCATCTCCGAATTCTTTAGTGCTGGATGCCACTCTTTTAGGATGGCAGTTGAAGGTGGCGAAAGGAGCTTACCATCACGAAGACCGAACGCGAACTTGAGCAAATCGGTCGCCGACGACATCATGCAACCTGCAGCCCACTCGCATGACAAGTTGGATCCCGTAGCATCAATCAGATCGTCTTGTATCTTGGGAAAAGATGGGCAGATTCCTGCGTTCTCGTTAAACGTTTCAGTTGCCAAGTGGTAACGATGTGGTGCTGTTAGTGCTGGCTCTTCGAAGCCCTCAAAGTAAGTTTCCTTCATGTCTAGTACTTCTGTAATGCGACGGCGGACTCCTTCTTCCATGGTGGTTCCAGTTACGCGCTCAACAATAAGCCCGAGAAGAGTGTAATTGGTATTTGCATAGTACCACTCGCCAGGGTTTGGCGCGAACACTCTTGGGCGACGTATGTAGTCCAGCGTCTCAGTCTTGCTCCAAATGTGTTCCGGCTTCAGATCCTTTCCCCGTCCGTTTCTAATCCAGTTCGGCTCATCTTCCCAACTGTCTATACCTGCTCTATGGCTCAATAGGTATTCAATAGTCGCTGTCTGTGCATTATCAATGTCTCGGTAGATGTCAGGAGACAGGTGCCTATCGACAGTATCTGATAACTGAAGCTTCCCTTCTTCGATTAGCTGCAAGACAACAACGGCGACGAAGACCTTGGTAATACTGCCAATGCCAAAGACATGACCTTTGCTGAGTGGCTTATTGTTGACAATGTCTGCATCGCCTGTAAAAAATTGAAATGGTTTGCCACCGCTGGAAGCGATGCCAACTGATATGCCTCCCTGGTCTAGACACCGGCGCAGCACCTCATCGATCTTTTTAATGAGCTCGACAGATTTGACAGGAATTTCGTCCATCTTATTGTATGATTATTCCCAGAAAAGGTGCAATATCATAATACGCAATTGGAGAGCGATTTAAAGGGTTTGGATTGAGAAGCAGCGGTGATGATGCGGGATGAGCAGACTGGCATACTCTTGGGAGCAGAAAAAGGGTATGGCGAATCAATTATAAGCGCCACGTTTCTCAGGGTACAGTAGCAGTCAAAAGTCGCTGCCGATGGGCAGCTTTAGGCTCCCCTGTCAAACAAGGCTACTAATAAGCGCCAGGCTGTCTGCAGAGGGATCCGCATCGGTGCTTCACTCATGATTGCATGGTGGTTTCTCCTCTAGTCTTATTTAATGAGCCCATGTCCTGCTGTCTGGGCTGAACTTACGAGGTGGGTGGGTCAACTAAGAAAGACAGATTGTAGGCGTACGAATCGAATAGGTACAAAACCGCAGCCGTGCATCATCAATACAAAGGATGGCAAGACATGACGCGGCCAGACTTTCCTGTGGGATGGTGATCTCATAGAGCTGAAGGAGGGAACGTTTGATCTGAAGGATTGGCAGCACAAACATGTATTAGACAATTGAAACTAGACAGAAGCAAAATGTATGTACAAAGTTTCATTTTTATATATGTACGAAATGCAGTATGTAAAAAGTATATACAATATGTACCGTGATGTATGTTCGTATGTTCGTATGTGCGTATAGTATGTGCGTGTGTGTATGTACGGGTGCCAATATATATACAGAAAATGGCGATTCAACGTGTCCAGCGGTAGTAACTTATCAATCCTCATCAATCTTCCATGGTATGCAAAATCATAAACGCAAGCAAAACTTCGCTTGGATGCATCATCATCATCATCATCATCATCATCATCATCATCATCAACCCCAGTGTCGTTGATTCATCCTCTAGGCGTTATAGTTCTGATCCTTCTGACTCCAGTTGTTGAGACGTTCCTTGAGCTCTTCATCAGTGGGGTTGGAATCACCATCGGCACGCTTCCACTTGGGTGGGAAGGGAGCACAGCCAGAAGTCTGTCCCATGTAGTGAAGGTGAGCAATAATGTCGAGGCCGAAAGTGCCAGCATTGCAGAGAGTGTTTGCAATGCCAGAGCAAACCTTCAAGTCGCTTAGACTATAGTTGACGTTGGAGGAGGACCCAGTAGACAGCCAGATCTCAGGTGAAGTGTGGCGGTAACCGAAGAAGATAGGAGGGAGGCGGGGCACGGGGTCATCGGTGTGGGTGATACGGAACTGTGTGCCCGTGGTGCCGCTCATGTAGTTGGCGAAAACGTCGTTTCCTACGCGGGGGGATCCAAAGCTGTACAGGTCGCAAGGGTAGCCATCGCGGCGGAGGTTGGCAGCAGCGATGATGGCAACGGCACCACCGAGAGAGTGACCGGTGACTACCAGGCGGTAGCCCTTGTTCTCGTTGAGACCAGTGCGGACGAGGCTGTAAACGGAGCTGGAGACCTCATCCCAAGCATCGGAGAAACCAGTGTGCAACTTGCAGCCAGAGACGAAGTTGCAGCCCTTCCAAGCAAAGATGACGTCGGTAATGAAGTTGCGGATGTTGTTGCTGCCGCGCACGGAAAGGACAACCTCACGGCGGGCATTGTCGACAGCGACGTAGGCAGCAATACCGGTGCGGATGCCTGAAGCGCTACCAACAGCGTAGACAGCATTGCGCTCAACATCGGCACAGGGCCCGTTGCAGCGGATGGAATCGCCACGTTTGACACTGGGGTTGCAGTATGCTGCGGCGGCGTGCTGGACGTAGAACTTGAAGCTATTGAAATTGGCTGAGCTGACACCGTCTTTGATCATATTAGTGGATTGAAGCGATTGCCAAGCGAGTCAAGACGCTTACCTCTAGCCTCAAGAGCAGTAGAGTACTTCTCGAGGACTTCAATAGGACTGGCTACCGCCAGGGAAGCGAGAGAAAGAGCTTTCCATAACAACATGATGGAAGAGATGAGAGGAGCTAAAGACTAGAGGAGTTGGCGTTGATGGTGATGGGGATATCACCAACTTTCCTGGGGAAAGTCTCAAGTTTATATATTCAAGGACATATCAGACGAGTGCCAAGGGTGGCAATGAGGCTATATGCGCCATGTCTGTATGGTGTTTGCGTGGTGACCATGGTCCGAGAATACCCTGTGCCGTGTTCCATCGGTGTACCCTTGTCATCTAAGGCGGCATAGCGCTGATGGAGCAGCGGCACCTCGCAAAGGCCTAGCAGACAAGGGAGAGGACAAGGAAAACAGGCCACCCCAGAGTACAGAAAAGCTGGGCAAGTATTCCCCGCGTTTTGCAAGGATTCGACAGAGCGCATAACAAGCCACGCCGTGCGGTGGGAAAGGTCTGCTGGGTGGACATGCTGGGTCCCAGTGGGAGCATCGGACAGCATTTCCCAGGACGGACTAGGCGAGTCTTGGGGGCGAGTAAGAAGCCATGGAGACCAGGGGCTGAGGCCTAATCTGGCAAGTCGGCGCTTCTTGGCCAAGTGTCTCGCCGACGATCGTTGCATCGCAGCAGGCTACATGTATGGTATTGCCAATAAGTTTCGTCGACTCATAGGGTTTTGCTCTGTCCACTTGGTCATTGCATTTCCCGGACACATGGATGAGTAGGGGCGCGTTCATGCAAGGGAGCTATGTTGGAAGCGAAAGACACGGGAGGATGCACGAAACAATTTTTGGAGACTTGATACCTTTGGCGGCGAAAGTGGAAGAAGTCACAGAAAGCTTTTGCCCGTCCTCGCCCGTCTCGTACTTGTCGGGCTGAGCGAGCTGACAGGCAAAGCAGCCAGCCTTACTACGACTTGACGAAAGATGTTGAGCCAATCGCTTTCGTGTCGTATAATATGGTCCAATTGAGCACCGGGCGAATGTTATTTTTGTCTCGCGAATGCTGCCTGGGCCGTCCTTTGCGAAGAGTCTTTGGTCACAATACCCGTCTAAGCCCCATGGAGATCTGGCATGCTATGAAGCACTTCTCCACGTAAAATATTAGAAATGCCCTGCTGAGTACATTTGGCATTGGCATCTACACTAGCCAGACACAAATTGCAATAGTAGAAATCAGTAGCGCATTTCTCTTCTCCCCACCAAACTCCATGCATTGACATGAGGACATGCGCGTGGGTCGACAGCGTGGTATCGCAGTGACTCTGTGACAAAGGCCAGACGGGGCCAGGCACAAGCCGAACGCATGCGACCAGAAAAACATAACCATCATCAGCTTGTTCCTACTGCAGTTCATTAGCCAGGTTTTGGTCGACGATGCAACTCGGCTACTGTAATGGCGACTAGTCTCCTGCGCGTAACACGGCCATTTGACATGGAATTAGGTATCGAGGCTAAGCATAGAAATGAGAGCAAGACTTAGAAAAACGAGGCTAGTAAAGGCAACCAACGGCCCGTCGTTGTATGGTGTGAGCCCGAGCCATGTCGCAGCGCGGCCTCATCGAGAAGTAACTCCGCGAAGTAGGATGGAGCCAAGCCCAATTCACTCCTGGGCTAATGGTCAGAGACACCGTAGTGAATGTGGCCATCTTTTTTTTTATTAGTCGACGCATCGTACTGGTTCTAGGCCACAAATGCGAAAACGAAAGATCCATGAAGAAACCATGGAATGTTTTTTCGGGCCTTGCGCCACTAGTTTGGGGGTGATTAGAACCAAAATGGCTTCGGATCCGACCATGAATCTTGACTCCTCACCGCCACGCCATTGACTTGCTCAGTTCAGTTACCTGACGCGATGGGGTACCAAGTCTTAGAGCCATATTTGTGCGGGGGAAGATGGCTAGTTTGCTCACTAGAAGAACTGGTAGCGGACCTAGAACATTGCGCCTTTTTGGTGATACTTACCTGCCTCTTGGGTCTACTGGTACACCAGAATTTTCTTTGGTATCGCGGGGTGGGTTAGGTAGGTGTCGTCAACCCTGTCAACATGCCACACCACTCCCATGTAGCTCTGACCTAGCGCCTCGCAGCACACAATTGGTGTGGCTATCGGTAAGAATGGCTGCCGCAAAGCAGAATCCTTCCAGAAGTGCCTTTCGTAAGTTTGTGCGGCTGAAGCCTTTGAACTTTAGACTTTTTACCTTGGCAGCCGAAACTCGTTGCGTGAGTTCTTTGGCATATGATAATGCCTTGTGTATGTAAATGCATTATTCTTATTTGCCTGCATTTACTAGAATTCTGCAGTATTCTAGTACGACATGGTAATTTCTTGTACAGCAAGCATTCTGGCCACTACTCTCCTTGGAGTCGACAGCTCAGATACTTGCTGTACAAGCAGACATACATGTATAGAACTCCAATTAAGTGATTACCAGACGAGCTACTCACTTATTGGCCGCTTGGGCCTACCGCGTGGCCTGCGTTACCATTTGCTACCCATGGCTATAACACACCGTATGCTAAGATTTCATGCCACATGATGCCCACTGGGACAAGGGTTACCCTAGCCCAGCCCCCAGCACTACACTGTTATTCGTCCCATTATCTGATCCCAAGAAGCAATTGGTCGCACCGCTGGTCGAAACAAATGACTTCGTTTGCATGGCCGCCCTTCCCCGCATAAGAAAACGAAGCGGCATATCAGAGTCACTATAGCGGATGCGACCGACGACAGCGGCGTTCACTCACAATTTATTAGCTATTTGTACTCTTTGTCTAAGTGACGTTGATCAATTATATTCTCTCTAATTATTTACATAAACTGATAATTGGTTGATTGATGTTGTTATCGCATTTCAGTCTGTTGTAGGTCTACTGTGTAAATTGAAGCCAATCGTCAAACCGAACCGGCCTCAAACATGGCTCAGTGGCTTACAAATAAAACCACAAAGTTCTTTCAGGTCAAATGACATTACAAACGAGACAGAGAATGCAAGTAAATCAAATCAGGCATCTGCCGTTGTAGTACTCAGTCGCAGTTTCGGGTTCTGCACACCGAATCCGCTCAGCTTGACGAAGCAATCAGCCCAGCAATGAAACCATCGTCAAAGACAACAGCTATCACAAGCCAAAAAGGAACCCCCAAAAACAACGAGTAATTTGCAGTATGCAAGTCTGAGATCCCTCGGTTGATTGTTCCTGGCTTAGTGTGCAGTAATAAGGCGCAAGCCATCTAGACCCAAGCCAGACCTAACCCAGTTTCGTGCAGATGAATGGTTCCCGACGCCATTCAGGTCCGGCGCTGCTCCCAAAGAAGCTAGGTAAGCGACCTTTTAGCAATTCGGAATCCGAGAACGCCACATGGGTATTTGAATGATACATCACTCATTTACCCTACTGTAACACGTCAGTAGTTCGGGGTGTGTAAGGCGTCGCTGGCTGAATTGGCAAGTTGGGCCTGACGGCTCCGAGTATGGCAGCCGAGTCAGAAGAGCTGTAATATGTTCTAATTTGTTCATATCTCCGTCTTTCTCTGCCATTAATAACCTTCGGTTTCACATGCTTGTATTGATTAACTAGGATAACATCGTTTTCAATACAGTGTATATTGGCAAGGTCTTCGTCAGCCTGAGACGCCAGCTCTTACATTGGTCCATCCAGCCGAGGAGAGTGAGAAGGCGAGGGCCGCGGTGGAATCCCGGGCTTGGAGGAACTGAAAGAATTCGAGAAGGTAGGATTTGGATTGAGATAATGAAAGCCGCTCACCCATATTGCGTGCTTGCAGCACCATCATCCAACTGCTCGCCCGCGGCCACTGCTGTACAATTTCCTGGAAGCAATGGTGTCAACTTGCTCTGACAAACAAGGCTCTGACAACCCAAGCATTCAAAGTGCCCAAACAGCAATATCTGGACTCATTTACTCCGCGTTGGCGCCTACTAAGTGAATAGGCATAACCCTGGCCTGCATCTTCTCGATGGTGGGACAAAATGACACACCACCAGCTCATTGAGAGCGAGAATATAGCCGTACTTGTCATCCAATTGCTGACAGTTAATAGTAGGCGTATGCACAGCAGGGTTCATGCCCAAAGTATGACTTAATCCGTCGCTGTTCTTTTGTTCTTCTTAGCCCAACGAAGGCCGCATCTGTTGCAAAGGTCCCTTTGCCCGCTAGGACCTCTTCTCCATTCCGGACTTGTCTTTGTGTGACAATTGACACAGCCTTCAGCCCTAGTTTTTCTTCTTTCATTGTTTGACATGGCCTCCAACTCAGCGGCTAAGACTTCGTTGTTCCTCTCCAGTTCTCGCACCATGAACTGCCAATTTGTGTTTTCCGCCGCAGTCAAATCGTCGAAAAGGTCCACTTCCAAGTTTCTGGTGTTGTTATTAATGCTTCCCTGACGAATTGAGCCGGATACGGAAGCATTTGATGGCGCAACTGTTGATGCAATGCTTCGTGTTGAGGCAGTTATGATCCTGGCCTGTGCCAGCAAGAATGATGATTTGGCTCCAGGCAGACTATCGCCGGGATAGAATATTGTCTGCACATGCACAGCACTGCCGACTTCATTTCCGTAGCGAACATAATGGCTAGACATGCTGATATCACCTCGCTTCGCCGTTTCAAGTGCTACCTCGAGGAAAGGGAGCGATTCATCTTGAACCAGCTCTTGGATTCTCGTACCAACCAATGATTCTGCCGGTAGATCAAGAACCGCATTGCTTCGTTTTGAAACAAAAAGAAAAATACCAGAGACAGAAATCTTGCTCCAAAACTCATCATCACTGATACCTCCATTTGCGTCCAAGTCGCTGGTTTTCAATGAGAATGCTGCCCTCTGTCGTCCAGCAAGGATGACGAAGCCTCGAGCGCCGGTCTTCTGACGATAAAGCGAGCCACAGCTCTCAAACCAAATATAATGCCAATCTTTACTTCGGATTCTAAAAAGAAGACTTATAGGATAATTGATTTTGGCCTCTCGCAGAGTGCGCATTACCAGAACCTGGTCCGATGGATGGCATAGAGCAGATAGGGATTGTCCACGCAGTTCAGTCGGGTCGTAACCTAAGATGGGCTTGCAGGAGGGAGAAATATAAAAGAAAACACCCTTCAAGGACAAGACTTGTATAATGTCGTCCGAGTTGTTGATAAGCATTTCGTAGATTCGGCTGTCGTCCAAATTCGCCTTGCTGTTATCAAGATTTAGCAAGTGTTGTTGTAATAGCATAGACACGCCATCATTGGTGAGCGTCTCGCGCTCGGCTTCCATTGGTGCTCCCTGGGTGGGATAGATATGGTCAGCTTGATTGGCTTGGGTTATAAGCTCCGCGGATGGGTTAACCAAGGCACCTCCAAAGGCACCGTCTGCATCGGTTTGAAATCCAATAATATAGCGGCCTTCGATTCCTTCCCACGGGATAGGCACCAGGGTTACCACGTTGACAAATGGCTGTCCAGTCTTGCGATAGTTCAGCAGATGCTGCCGAACTTCTTTCCTCTCGTCTATCATCCTCTTCATTGTACATACTGCTTCGTTATCGGTATATTCACGCACAGAACCTGCATCGACTCGACCGTCTGGAGCTTGTAGAAAGCGGCAGTTTCGACCGATAATCTCGTCCGTCTTGTAGCCTGTCAAGTATCGAAATGCATCTGAGGCGTACACGACTGGACAGTCCGTGATATTGGCATCGCAAACGACGAAGGCACAAGACAGGTCCACGATTCCAAGGTCAACAACTGCATTACTCCGGTTGACAACAAGCTGGAAAGCCTTGACGACGTCGAATCCACTCTGCGAATAAATACTCATGCTGTTTCAAGAAATGTTGAGTTAATAGTTGAGTTGATAGTCCGGTAATGCTCGCTGAACACATCGCAGCCGCGAATATAGCTCTTTGTTCTTTTTCTTTTTCTTTCTTCGTCCTATCGTGTATCAGGAGAAGGAGGAGTTAATTTGGATGTATTAGAGTGGTGTTAACCGCTAAATCGTCGAAATCAAGGAAATGCAATCATTCCATCGCCACTATTCTCTCATTCGTTCAAACGTGTCGTTTCCAAGAGTGTCTATTCTCTCTATTCAACAGTACAGCAAAAATGGTCTCAGGTTGTAGTAGACTAGCTACGTCATAAGTTGGCATCGAGATGGCATTGTGGCTATGGACAAAATGAGAAATCCATCACCCACCAATCGCATTTGCTGCTGCGAATTTGTATGGCATTTGTGCAAGGATGCTTCACCGTTATGGAAATCTTGGACGTATCCAGAAGCAATTATGGGTGGCTATACGTCATCCCTGTGCCATGGCGTGCATTTTCATGCCGGCAGAACGATATTCCAAAATCAGAATCAGAGGATTCCCATTAAACAATTGCAAAAGACCATGCACAGGGTCTCGTTCAGGAAGTATGTGGATCCGAGGCAACGCAGCTTTTATGTTTCTGCTTTCAAATGAGGGGAGCATAGCTATTGCAATTAGTGATGACGGGGAGAGAAGATGGCATATTCTACGCTCTTTTCAGGGGTTTTGCTTCCTATCGTCTCCAAGCATACAGTTAATCGGCTCTCTAAATTGAATTACTTGACCCTAGCCAGTCGCCGCCTACCTACATCGACGCAGCCATGCACCAGTACCTATTGTGGCCAGCGCTGTACTGACAAGGCCGCAATAGTGAAAGCGCTTGCTTTCCAGAGCACCTTACTCAGCACCGTGATAAGATAACTGTAGGTATAACAAGTGCAATATTGATCCGACTCGGCTGCGTAGTTGTACCACGATTCCGTCGCTTGGCACCAGCTTCGTATGGGCACAGAGTTGCATCCGCTAGTCACAGCTGAATCGGTGACCAATAGCCATCAACACAGCACTAAATGCTACCCTTTGGCGGGGTCATGCACTGGACGGAAAGCTCGTTTCTGGTACTGGCGCACTAAGAATTGTGTTTCCTGCACGATGCTCACAAGATCACCGACAAATGTTCCATGCTGTGTAACGTAGTGACCGGCGACGATACACGGGCCCTTACGTGTGTGCATCTCATCTGATGATTCCTCTATAAACCCCCCAAACGTCCCCTTTATTTCTCGAGGCTCGCATCAACCTGTGAATGCTCGCTCGCGCCAATTATTAGTGTCTACAAGCACTGCAGTGCTTACGGCTTACTCCACAGCAAGACCGAGACACGGACAGAGCTTTCCGCCTAATCGGGATCATCGCCCGTCCAATCTCATTTTCATCCCTTTAGCTCAGCGACACGGTGAGATATTCTTCACTTGTCTTCATCACAAAAACTTCAGGTCGACTCCGGGAATTATGGCATGGGCGAAACTGGCTACGATAGCGTGCGTCGCTTCGACTCTGGCTGCTCCAAGCCAAGCCGGGCCGACCCCAGACGCCACAAGCTCCAGTAAGAGGGAATCGGCACCTGATGGATATTATGTGCCAGCGTATTATCCAGCGCCGTATGGCGGATGGGTCGACGAGTGGAAAGAGAGTTATGCCAAAGCCAAAAAGGTCGTGGACTCGATGACCTTGGCGGAAAAGGCTAATATCACCAGCGGGACGGGAATCTTTATGGGTAAGTTTCATTCGCCCATTTATTTGCACTCGCCGGATATGCAGTCGCGTGGAGTCGTGGTTATATACGCGGTGATGCAGTCTAGCTAACTCGAGGCAATAGGGTGAGTTTTCTTCTGCTGCAGATCCGAGCTTTCATACCAAACTGTTCCACTGCTTTTATTGCAGTCAATGCAATAAAAGGTAGCACGAATGGTATTCGGCTACAAAGGATATTGAAACTAACTAGCGCTGCCCCTGCATAGGCGATGTAATGGAAACACCGGCTCGGCTCTTCGTGTCGGTTTCCCCCAGCTGTGCCTGGCTGATGCCGCAAATGGAGTTCGTCAAGCCGATCATGTTACTGTATTCCCTGATGGTATTACTGCAGGTGCTACTTTCGACAAGGATCTGTTGTACCAGCGAGGCGTGGCCATTGGCAAAGAAGCACGAGGGAAGGGTGTTAATATCTGGCTGGGGCCTACTGTCGGCCCTATTGGGCGAAAGCCCAAGGGTGGTCGCAATTGGGAAGGCTTTGGAGCTGATCCTGTGCTGCAAGGTATTGGTGCCCGGCAGACCATCAAGGGTGTGCAAGAACAAGGTGTAATTGCCACCATGAAGCATCTCATCGGAAACGAGCAGGAACAGCACCGCATGTTCAATCCCCTTGAGCAAGGCTATAGCTCCAATATCGGTAAGAGTTTTCCGGAAAGCCTCTTGCTTGCAATACACCTAATCCAATTTCTCAGATGACCGTACACTTCACGAGCTTTACCTCTGGCCATTTGCTGAAGGTGTCCGAGCTGGCGTTGGCTCAGTTATGACAGCATACAACGCTGTAAGTTGGATCTCGTAGCAATTCATTGATTACATAGCCATACTGACAATCCAGGTAAACGGCTCTGCATGCAGCCAGAATCCTTACCTCATCAACGGCATTCTAAAGGACGAACTCGGCTTCCAGGGCTTTGTCATGACTGATTGGCTATCTCACATGTCTGGCGTTGCCTCTGCCTTCTCTGGTTTGGATTTGAACATGCCCGGTGACACGCCAATTCCATTATTTGGCTTCTCACTTTGGATGTACGAAATGTCTCGCGCGGTGCTGAATGGAACTGTGCCTATGGACCGACTTAACGACATGACCACGCGTATCCTGGCGACGTGGTACAAGATGGGACAAGACACGGGCTATCCACCAACCAACTATCACATCAGTTCCAAGAACAGGGAGGACGCCCTATATCCTGCTGCATTCCCCGACTCCCCGAGAGGGGTTGTAAATGAGTTCGTCGAGGTCCAGGCTGACCACGATGTCATTGCTCGGCAAATCGCTCAAGATGCCATCACGTTGCTAAAGAACGACGACGGTTTCCTGCCTCTGTCAACGTCCCAGACCTTGAAGGTATTTGGAACCGACGCTCAAAAGAACCCAGACGGCCCCAATGCATGCAACGACCGATCCTGTGACAAGGGTACTCTTGGACAGGGCTGGGGCTCCGGTACTGTTGATTACACATACCTCGATGACCCCATTGGCGCCATCAAGGAGCGTGCCAAGGACGTCACCTTGTATGCCACTGACTCCTTCCCATGGTTCCATCCCACTCCCAAGGATGACGATGTCGCGATTGTTTTCATCAGCTCGGACTCCGGTGAGAATGGCTACATTGTTGAGGGTAACAATGGCGACAGGGAGAGTTCCAAGCTATTTGCTTGGCACAACGGCGACAAGCTCATCCAGGATGTGGCTGACAAATACAAGAATGTCGTCGTGGTTGCACACACTGTTGGACCGCTTGTTTTAGAGAAGTGGATTGACCTCCCTTCCGTCAAGTCCGTTCTTATTGCCCACCTCCCCGGTCAAGAGGCCGGTAAGTCACTTACCAACGTCCTGTTCGGCGACGTCTCCCCGAGTGGACATTTACCTTATAGCATCACGCACGCGGAGGAAGATTTACCAGACAGTGTGACCAAACTGGTTGGTGGCGCACTATTTGCCGAACCCCAAGATACATTCAGTGAGGGTCTCTACATTGATTACCGCTACCTCAACAAGCAGGGTACCAAGCCTCGATATGCTTTTGGCCACGGACTGAGCTACACCGAGTTTGACTACAACAATGCAACTATCAAGAAGGTCACACAGCTCAGCTCCGAACCACCTTCTCGATCACCCAAAGACGGCATTCTCACGTACGACCAGCCTATCCCAGAGCCTCAAGAGGCAGTCAGCCCCAAGGGATTCAAGAAGGTTTGGCGTTATCTCTACTCGTGGTTGAGTGAGCATGATGCCGAGGCAGCTGCCAAGGATGCCACGAAT
The DNA here is from genome assembly GCA_028455935.1 of Simplicillium aogashimaense. NCBI lineage: Eukaryota > Fungi > Ascomycota > Sordariomycetes > Hypocreales > Cordycipitaceae > Simplicillium > Simplicillium aogashimaense. The sequence goes on along the minus strand of CM052010.1, from coordinate 895,372 downwards.
GACAAGAAGCGATATCCCTACCCAGACGGCTACTCTACTACTCAAAAGCCCGGTCCTCGCGCGGGAGGTGGCCAAGGTGGAAATCCAGCGCTTTGGGACGTTGCCTACACCGTCTCAGTCAAGGTCACCAATACGGGCAAGAAGCATTCTGGTAAAGCGTCTGCACAGGCCTACGTACAGTTCCCAACGGGCACTTCCTACGATACGCCTGTTATTCAACTCCGCGACTTTGAAAAGACAAAGGAGTTGGCGCCTGGCGAGAGCCAGACTGTGCAGTTGCAATTGACACGCAAAGACCTTAGTGTCTGGGATGTCACCGTGCAAGATTGGGTTATTCCCAAGGTAGATGGTGCATACAAGATCTGGGTTGGTGCAGCAAGTGATGATCTGGGCACTGTGTGCCATGTAGATAGCATGAAGTGCGAGTACGGCGCCAAGAGCCCTGTTTAACGTACATGGCATAATTGTGTGGTAATGACGACATGGACAATATGCGATCCTGATGAATATACAATTCTGGATTTATTCTCATACAAATACAATGCATGTCTATCCTTCCTCTCTATCGTACATGTAAAAACATCGCATCGAGCGTGGTATGTTGGTGTCGGTCATTTTGCCCGTACGGAGCTTCCTTTTTTTTTGTCGCTAGTTTTCGAATTCCCTTAGGCAGCAACACTTCGTCGTCCCTTGAGCTTTCTCCTTCTCAAAATCGCCCGTCCCGTCCTACTGCGCATGCGATACAACCACCCATGACGACGCTTCTGTACCAGGCGCGTATGGCCCTGCATTGTGTTTCTAGGACCGAAGCGCAGCTGCTGCATAGCGAGTGAGGGGTGGGAGGAAAGAGATTCCTTGGCAATGAGGTCGCATTCTGGCGTTAGGGAGAGGGCTGGTGTCGTGGTAGGGGGAGAGATGCGTAGAGGAGTCAGGGACGGTCGGTGGGGGGCGAGAGAGGTGAATGACCTAGGAGGTTAGTGGCAATGGTGATTAGAAGGGCGCATAGGGGCTTTACCGTGTGGATTGGCGCAGGAAGGGGCGCGCGAGGCGGCTGAGGGCGAACATTGTGATGGTGATGATGGAGAGTTTGGAGTTGAAAGATTTGGGGAGAATTTCGAAGGTTGTGATTGGGCGCTTGGGTGGAGCTACCCGGGACACCACGAACGGAACTTGGCAGGGTAATTATGACCAGAAATAAATTTGTAAAATGGTAGAAGAATTACAATTGGATATAAATATTGTTTCTGTGCAATGTTGTATTTTATTGAGAAATTTCTCACAGGTTGTAGTGCGCCTCGTCTCGGCCATACCGAGTCGCTCACCGGTGCTGGTTCAGTTTTCTTACAAACTTTCCGTTTACAAAGTAGTAGCCATCCTTCAAGATGAGGGTAAATCAGAAAACAGGTATGTTCTACAACGTACATTGCGAAATTCACTAACAAATCTTACAGCAATTTCTACGAGCAAAGTACTCCTCGTACCTTACGAAGCACACCACGTCCTCAGATATCACGGTTGGATGCAGGATCCCGTATGTTTCACTCACCTCACCTCATCTCATCGCTAACCTCCCCAGGACATCCAAGAAGCCACTGCCTCTGATCCGCTCACGTTGGAAGAAGAATACGAAAACCAGCAATCATGGCGAACCTCCAACGACAAACTCACCTTCATCATCTGCCAGCCCTTAGCCCTCACGTTGCCCTCAATCACAGCTTCCCACCAAGATGCCAACGACAATATGCGCGGCGACGTCAACTTCTTCCTCTACCCCAGTGAAGAAGACGGCGAAGAAGACCAACTTGTGGGTGAAGTAGACGTTATGGTGGCGGATAAACAACACAGGGGAATGGGGTTTGGCGAAGGCGCTGTGAGGGGATTGCTGTGGTACGTAAAGACGCACCTCGACTCCGTTTTGGCAGAACACGGTGGCTCGGCAAAGTTGACGCGGCTCATGGTCAAAATTAAGCAGACTAACGAGGGCAGCCGGAAGTTATTTGGCAAATTGGGCTTCCAACAGACGGGGGAAGTGAATTATTTTGGCGAAGTCACGCTGGTGCTGGATTGGGCAGCGTACGTTGATGCCGAGGACGAAATGTATCATGAATTGCCGTATCTGTCGCTGCAGGAAGAATTGGCGCATTGATTTGAAAGAATTCGGTGGCATTTTTCATGGCCATTGTGTGGCACATGCCGCAGTCGTTGCCTTGTTGGTGCAGTTCAGCTGAAGAGTCATCGACTCGGCCAGCCCAAAGAGGAAGTTGCACTAGCCAGCCGGAAACTAAATCTTGATGCTGTCGTGCCCGAACATGAAAGAGGATGGGCGCGCCTCTTTATAGTTTTTGAAGACCCGGGACCGGTGACTCATTCTGAATGCATTAGTTTGAAGCTAGGCGTAAGCCACATCTAAGGAGTTGTCGAGCGACACGAAGTACAAAAGCAGCGTGCAACTCCAGGCTAGTTGACCTCTAGCCTTTCTGGATATTCAAAGAAAATAATCTCAGGAAACAATGGCCTATTCAAAATTCACTCCCGAGCAAATTGGCGGCATCCTCGAACACTCCAATTTTGACCCGGAGCGCCTAGAACGAGTCTCGTTCCGTAAAGTTCGCTACCCTCTTGCCATTCACGAACCAGACCCGACTTGGCCAGCTCGCTTCCAGTTACTCAAGAAGCGTCTCGAAGCTGCGCTCGGTGACAGAGCCCTTGAGATCACGCATGTTGGATCAACCAGCGTGCCTGGCTTGCCTGCCAAAGACGTCGTAGACATTGACCTCACGGTGCCAGATTGCACCGACGAAGACAGCTATGTCCCGGCTTTGGAGGCAGCTGGATTCCAATTTGTGTCGAGAGAGCGTCATTGGCATCAGCACCGCTTCTTTGTGACGTACAAGCCAGAGGAGTGCAACTTGCACGTCTGGAGTCCTGGTTCTCCTGAGGCGATTAGACACAAATTGTTTAGGGATTGGCTGATGGAGAATGAGGAGGATAGAAAACTGTATTACGAGACCAAGAGGGCATGTGCTGCTATTGCGAATGAGAAGGGAGAGAATATCATGGCTTATAATTTTAGGAAGGAAAATACAATCCGGGAGATTTTGGAAAGGGCGTTTAAGGCAAATGGGATCATTGAGTAATTTATATCACAACTGGGATGGGACAAGCTATAAGAATGGGACAAGCTGCAAGAATGGGACAAGCTACAAGAATGAGACAAGCTACAAGAATGGGACAAGCTACAAGAATGAGACAAGTTACATGAATGAGACGAAATCACAAAATAAACATGAGATTGATCAAATTGGCATTGAAGGAATTTGCTTGACATGCTTTACTATACATTTATCTTACATTCTGTTTACAATTATACAATATACAGTTATAGTTACAGTTATGCCTGCTTGCTTCTAGCCTCATGTGCTGCCTCTCTCTTCTTAATCTCTTCTTGCTTTGCTGCATCGGCTTCCTTCTTCGCTTCAGCAATCAGTCGCTTAACCTCCTCTTCACCCATGCGAGCTTCCATCGCCAACAACTCGGACATTTGGTTCAGCCTGTTTCCGCTCTTGTTCAGCAATGACGCCTTGAATTCCTCAAGAACCTCTTGGTCTGACATCTCGCCGTTGGCAGTAGGTGGGAACAAGGTATCAAACTTGTTCATCCTAGCCACGCTATCTGCGCTACCTGTTTCGGTGCCATAGTCTGCGTCCTTGCCCTTGTATGCGTGGGCGACTGTTCGACATTCGGGACTAACATGCATCTCATTCAGCAGACGGTTCGTCTTGCTTGGCATGATTGGCTGCAGGAGAATACCGGCGATACGGAGAGCTTCGGCACAGTTGAAGATTACCCAGTTCAGCAGTAACCTCGAACGATCGTCTTCCATCTTGGCGAGATTCCACGGCTCAGTGTCCGTCACATAGCGATTTGTCTGCTTCTGTTAGTGCTGTCTTTCTTTGCGGGACTGAAAGTGGCTTACCTCTCTAAGAAGATTGAAAATCTCGCGGATTGCACCGCCTGTGTTATAGTCTGCCATTTCCTCGCTGAAGGCTTCTGTGGCTTTAGCTAGATATGGCTCGAGGCTGAAATATTTCTGTTCTTCTTCTGATTGAGCACCTTTGTTTGATAGTTGCTCAAAGTCACCATTCTTGTAAGCGGCAACTGCCGCCTTGGTCGACCACCTGGTATTTGCCTTGGGTCTCGCTATACGGTAAAACAGGTTGCCGATATTTGCTTGCAATTCCTTAACGTAAATGGAACCAATGACATCGTTGGAATAGCCCATATCCTTGCTGAAGCTACCGTTTCGCATGAGGAAGTATCTCAATGGGTCGACATCCCAGCGCTGAATGGCAAACACAGGGTTGACCACGTTACCCAGTGACTTGGACATTTTTCGATTCGACATAGTCCAATGGTTGTGGCAGAGAACCTTCTTAGCTGGGGGTAGACGTAATGCCATAAGAAGTGCAGGCCAATAAATAGCGTGGAAACGAAGAATATCCTTTCCGACAATCTGCACATCGGCAGGCCAGATGCCCATGTCGTCGCTTCCGACACCCCATTTGCTTCCGTAGCCAGCCTTGGTAATGTAGTTAATAAGGGCATCCACCCAAACATATATCGTTTGTGTACCATCTTCAGGATCTTGAATGCCCCAGTTGAGTCGTGCGTATGGTCGCGTGATGGAGAGATCTTCAAGATGGTTCTCTACCCAATTTCTGACTTCGTTCATTCGATGCGCTGGCTTTACCCAGTCGGGGTTCTCGTCGTAAAACTTCAACAAGGCATCCTTGTATTTGGACAAGGGGAAGAACCATGTCTCTTCTTTGACCCATTCGACTTCATTGTCCGATTCGACGCTGACCATGATCTTCTTGCCAGTCTGGGGAACAATGCTAGGTTGGACCAAGTCCTCAGGGTAGAAGCACTCGTCGCTAACGCAGTACCAGCCTTCATGCGTTCCCTTGTACAGACCTAATTGTTCTGGAAGCGCATGCTTCAGCTGTAGCCAAAACTGAGCAACAGCATCCTTGTGTTCTTGGTCGGTCGTTCGGATGAAGAAGTCGTTGGAAATGTTGGCCGAGGCAGCGAGGTCGCGAAACTTGGCAGAGTTATTGTCGCAGAATTCTTTGGTGTCGACGCCTTCCTTGGCAGCAGCGCGCTGGATCTTCATGCCGTGCTCGTCGGTGCCGGTGCAGAGGTAGGTTTCCTTGCCGTTGATTTGTTGCCATCGCTTGATCACATCGGCGAGGACCATGCAGTATAAATGGCCAATATGCGGTGCTATATTTGTCAGATGCTTGTTGTATTAACCAGCTATCTAGATTCTTACCAGCATTGACGTAGAAGATGGGCGTGGTAATGTAGAATGGCTTTGTCGCAGGCGTCTTGGAGCTATTCCATTGTCGTTGACGGGCAGGAATTGGATGGCAGCTGGGGCATATCCATCCAGAGCGCGATGCAAGATGCGATTGAGCTTGTCGCAGCCCTCGGAGGGACTGTGGCCGCAAGAATGTCATTGCGCGATTGGCGAGAGTAGTAAATTGAAGCTTGTGTCGCCGATCAAGTCGAGGTCCTGTTGAAGTTGAGGACCCTGGCCTTGCTTGGCTGCGCGAGCTGCGATAAATGTGGGTCAACAACTTCACTCAAATCTTTGACTGAAGCCTGCATGTTTGCCTAGTAGATACACCGTCCATATACCTTGCGAATCCCTCATTCTTCTGAAAAATTACGATCCAAACATTTTCAGCAAAAATACACGCAACAGGAATACATCGTTGAGAATGGTTCTCCCCAACGCAGACACCCAAGTCCGCGCTTCTAGCGAAGGTACGTTCGCCTGATCCTCATCATCCCAAGGGCAGCTCACTCACAACGTCTCGTAGCCGCTGAGACTTTCGTCGGCAACTATTATCAAGCCGTAAACAACCAAGCAAAGTTAGATAACTTCTACATCAACTCTTCATCACGCTACGCCATCCCCGCAGACATCTCCATCAATGGCTCCGTCGTCCCAACGCCAGAGGACTACTCCAAGCTGCTGGCGTCGCAAGGGCAAAACGTCCGCTACGAAATTGAATCCATCGATACTCACGTTATGAACCCTTCTTTCCAGTATGGCGCGCCGGAAAACATCCACAACCAGGCAAAGGTGGAGAAGGACGGTGCCCGTATGAGCATTGTCGTCACTACCATTGGTAAAGTACAGTTTGGAAAGGGCAGAGACGCGCCGCAGAAGATGTTCAACGAGACGTTTGTGCTGGTGCCCAACTGGGATTCCATGGCGAGAAATCCTCCTCGTGGACTGAAGAAGTGGTTGGTCATGTCGCAAAACTTTCGCGCCCTGTGATTGCACTTGGCGTGTAGTCAACAACACTTTCACAGCAGCGCCCAAAGTCAGGCGCAAAAGCCACAATTGCAGCTTCGGGGTGGTCAGACCTATAAATACATATGTACGATATACACCGCAAAGTGGACTCTGCATCAGCAGCTTGTCCAGCAGACGCCCCGAAACCAACTTGCGTCCGATGTGCAACAGAGCGGCTATACGACGCCCCTGGGCATGAGCAAGATACTACCTCATATTGGCGGAGACAAAATACACCATGGCGTGGAATTCCACTTATCTCTATGGCTCACATGTTACCAACAAAGTACTAGATGCTCGCCCAGTCGGATACTCGATGCTAGACGACCCTGGTCCTCGGCATGTTTTGCCATTTTAGATAGCCTCACTACCATTACTTCATTTTGAATATTCATATACTATCAATCGTAACTCGTAAAAATATGCGTTCCGTTGATTCGTTCCTTTTAGACGCATGGGAACTACTGTGATGGTGTTCTTGTGATGAGCTGGACCCTCCGTCGCCCACCAAGCTTCTACTGCGGGCGTATTGACTTTGGCGGGGCACCAAACATTTCAACTGAGCTTCAAACAACGCCCGCCCTGCACTGCACCCCTCCATTTCATCCCCAGTGCCAGTCATGCCGCCCAAGCCCAAGGGCAGCACAAAGCCCGAGCAATCCCGTATTTAGACTCTAAGCCACCCCAGCAATGCACGCAAACTAACGCCATCCAGCAACAGCACCACAGCAGGCACCATCCAACATCGCCCAGCGGTCCGAAGCTCGCTACTACGAGACGAACCCTCTCCAGTCCAAAGTCGATTCCCAAGGCATCACCTCTCTCACCCCGGCCGAGAAGAAGACATACACATACACCAACCTCATAGTCCCCGTCATCCAATCCAAAGTCACGTTCTCCAACAAAACAGAGCGCGAGTACTGGAAGCAAGTGTCCAAAGAGAGCCTGCCCATCCGTCGACTAGACAAAGACCACGACTGGGGCAAAGACAAGTCCGGCCGTGATATTTCCACCTACACGATTGACGAATTCGAAGCGCGCAAGCTAAAGCAAGCCCAGCTTGCAGCTTTGACACTCCTGCACAGACGGTTTCTCGCCAACCGAGCCAGAAACGCCGCTGCTGCCTCAGCCGACGACGTCCAACAAGAAAAGTTACGAAGAAAAGAAATGGCTACCCTCAAGAAGGATCTTTACGGCGAAATCACCGGCTCTCTCGCCAGTGACCCCGAATGGGACGATGTTATTCCCATCCCACACGACGAGCCAGAAGATGCGCTCGCTAGAATCGCCTATCCCGATGAGTACGCAGAGGGTAGGGTTCCTCCTTCCAAACTCTCCAATTAGGCTGACTGTCTAATTTTATTCTCTCAGCGATATCCTACCTCCGTGCTGTCATGGCGTCTGAAGAGCTGTCCCCACGAAGCTTACGCCTGACTGAACATGTCATTTCCATGAACCCAGCGCATTACACCGTGTGGCTGTTCAGGTTCAAGATCATCAAGACGCTGCAGCTATTTGTTCCCGACGAAATTACATGGCTTAACTCGGTTGCATTGGATAATCTGAAGAACTACCAAATCTGGCATCATCGCTCCCTTCTTCTCGACTACTACGCCCCAGTTATCCTCTCTGACGCCAACGCAGTCAAGTCCTTTGCTCGCTCCGAGATCAGCTTCATCAACACAATGCTCGACGACGACGCCAAGAACTACCACGTCTGGTCTTACCGACAATATCTCGTCCGTGCCCTGAACCTCTTCAACATGGCCGAACTACTAGCCACCCAAAACCTCATTGAAACCGATGTGCGCAACAACTCCGCCTGGTCGCACCGTTTCTTCCTCAACTTCTCGGACCCAGCTCACTCCACACCAGAATCTCTCGCCATAGAGCAGGACCCCAAGATCCCCGCCTCAATCATCGACCGCGAAGTCAGCTACGCCATAGAAAAGATCCCGCTCGCGCCCCAAAACCAATCACCGTGGAATTACCTCCGCGGCGTTCTCGTCAAGGCCGGCCGCCCCCTCAGCTCGGTAACCGACACCGCCCAAAGCTACGTCTCTTCTCTCGGCGAAGCAGATGAGAACGTCACCAGCTCGCATGCTCTAGACCTCTTAGCGGACATTCACCAAGAAAAGGGCAACAATCCCCAAGCCAAGTTGTGCCTTGAGAGACTAGCCGACAAGTGGGATCCCGTGAGAGAAGGATACTGGAGATATCGCATTCAGCAACTCAAATAGTAAATACTAAACTACTCATCTCAATTCATCAACCCTCTAAGTAAACCCTGATTCATCCTCGCCCAAGTCACCCACCCTCTCGCCCTGAACGTCAACCTAATATCACCCAAAGGCTTAAAATGCCACTCCATCGTACTCTGCGCCAACAACCCAGCAATATCCCCCACTATCTCATCCACGTCCCTCTCCAGTACCACATCATCCTCCAAGTCCACCGTCTCCTCCTGCCTCGCCATCCCATGCACCACGTACCCATTCACTTGCACGCACGCATACACATCGCCCCCAAACGGCGCCAGCCTCACCTCACTCTTAACCCTTTCCGACAACGTCTGCAGAAACCTCACCAGCTGACACTTCTGACATGTCCGTCCCACCTTCTGTCCAGGTAAAGGTAGCATATCCTCTGGCCAGAGTCGATCATTTGCGGTTCGTAAATCTACAGGACGGAATTCCATAAATGCCACGCCGTGAGGGCAGGCGGGCGTGCGTGGACGGGCAAGGATGTCGCCGCAAGCGCAGATGGAGAAACTGCCCCGTGACGCTATATATTGGATATCGGAGAAACATGGTTGGCAATATGTATGTTGACAAGCAAAGATGTAGCGTGGTCGATTGGGGAAGGGGAGTGAACACCCCGTACAGAGAGCAAATCGAGCTGCCATGTTGATATGTTGATATGTTCAACGAAAATTAAGAATTAAAATCAAAAATCATGAAAATCGGTCACAACACATCACCTCATCTGTGTAACACACCATACTACAGCACTCTAAAGAACCCCTCCAACTCCATCTCATCATACAAAAACACCCTATCCGATATCCCCCTCAACGAAGTAGATGTATCACTCCCCTTCTTTGCAATCATGACAACCCTTATTCCCCGCGCGAGCGCATAACCCTCTTCGATACCCAGTCCGACTCCCTTCTCCGTCAACTCCACCACTACAAGCTGATAAGCATCAATCATCTCAAACGTCAGCTTCATCAATTCGGCAGGCGGTGGAGTGGCTGCTTCGCCAAGTTTCGCAACGTCTCGCTGCATGGACACGGTTTTGTATCCTGCTGCTGTCGGGGCGCATGAGATATTGTGCATGACATTTCGGTTGGAGTGGTTGGAATGAAATTTGATAGCAATGTAGGCTTTCATTTTGCTTAGTTGGTAGTATAGGATGACACTGTTGGAAGTTGAATTCTGCAAACAATTCGGTCAATGTTAAATATGTCCAATATGAGACCAAGACTGCTTCCACAGCGTGAACATTTGGTGTGGTATTCAAAGCACACAATCACAGTTGAGTTACTAGGGCTAAATTATTGAAATAAAATTAGCTTCAAATTATATTCGTAGTTGTAAATACCGCAAGGTCCATAGTCTAAAAATAGTTGGAGAGCACCAAAAAGAAGCCCAATCTCCGTCGAATCGAAGTCATGTCATAATAAAAAAAAGCCTGGTGTCCAAAAAGTGAATATCGCCCAAGTCTGCCCAGCAGTTGCGCAAGGATCTCTTATTGCCGTCATGTATCTCTTTCAACAGCTCTCGACTCTCCAAAACTTCCATCCTTCTCTTTCTCCTCCGTCACCGTGCACACCAACAAGCTTCTCTACGCCTTCGTTGCCCTCGGCGTTGAGGAACTTCTCAAGATCAATCTCCATACCACCTTCTTCGTCTTCATCCGTGCCGTTCTTCAACACAGCTGGCCAAAGAACACCCACTCCATCACCTCCTAGAGTTGTCTCATACATCGCATAGTTCTCGGATTCAAGTTGACGGTCGACCTTGCGTCTCTTCTCCTTGGCGATGCCCGGTCTCAATAGAGTAATGGAGCAACCGCCACCTCCAGCCCCTGTAAGTTTGGTCCAACCAACGCCTTGGTGATCAACTAGCTCTCTTACGCGCTCTAGGCGGGGGTGTGACACGCCGAGCGAGTTGAGTAAACCATGGTTGATTGTCATTAATTCTCCGACTCGTCGTAGGCAATCTTCATCATCGTCCTCAAAATCATCCTCGTCCATTACGCTGCCAGCACTGAGAGTGACCTTATCCATGGCGTTCAAAATAGCCTCGACCAGTTCGGGGTGTGTGTTGCGCAGCTTGGCAACCTTGGCGACTTCTGCTGCCGTTGACTTTGCTTGTTTTGTATCAATCAAAAGCAAAGGTAGCTCGGGGAAATCCCAGAGAGGGCGAACGGCAGGTGGCTTCGAGTAGTCGGTACGCTGGAACACGACTGCCTTACCCTGGGTGGCAACGGTGTTATCAACACCCGATGGGTTACCGTGAATGCACATTTCAGAGACAAAAGCCCATCGGTTGATTCGCTCCACCTGGAGACGAGCTTCGTCTGAAGGCTGATCAGGGTGGGGTCCTGACAGAGTTCGCAGCTGAATGAGAAGAGCAGACGCAAGGCAAACGGATACTGATGCGCTACTGCCCAATCCAGCGCCGATTGGAATAGTTGATCGCAGGGTATAGAGACATCCAGGGAATTTCGGGTTTCCTAAAGAAAGGAAGAGGTAGAGGAAGGCAGAAACAGATGCTTTGTGAACTCTACGAGTCTCTTCTGGTTGGTTAGGGGAGATAGCATCGATGTGTGGCTGTAGAGCCTCGACCAAGTCCGGGTCAAGGACTGTAACAAGATCGTAATATGACTTCTTTTTGTCTGGGTGGTGGAAGATGTCCCAGGGAAGTTCGTCAATGTTCCATGTATGGACGAGATCAATGTCGGGGAATCTGAGAGAGACGGTTCGCTTCGATTTCGACAGAGTCGTGACATGCAGATAGGACCGTAATGAAATTGCGGCAGCAATAGCAGCCTGTGAAGATTATTGGTTAGTGAGTGGTAAACTTCAGGGGGGGGGACAGGGCTTGATTCGCATACTTTGCCGTAGACAACAGAATGTTCGCCAAACACAATGACCTTTCCGGGGGCAGAAACCATGAACGGAGGCGCTAGAGGACTGGACTGCTTGCGATCCTTGAGGCGTTCAACGAGGCCTGCACTGCCATTGGCATAGGAGACGGTCTTATGGGCGTGGCCATTCATAATTTCAGGGTCGCGGACAGCCATTGGACGATTATAAAGGTGATGGAATATTGATAGCGACTTGACCCAGCAGATGCAAAAAGTCCCAGTCGATCAAGTTGTGGCGGTTGGCTGTATTTAATTCCCCTGAGCGACGATCTTTTTTTAGCGAGTCGAATTGCCTTGCATGAAACCCTCTTGCGTCTTTACGTCGTAGTGCAGACTGCAGGTTGCCTTGAAGACGTTGAAGCTCACAATGCAAAACGCAGTTTGTGCGACAGGGTTGGATAAAGGAAAAGCAAGGCGGCTATGCTGGACTTGACCGAAGGAGTGACTGGTGAAAGAATTGCGCACCAAAGAGGCGAGCTAATGTAGGAGGTTACGTCGTTGATGCAGCGTGGGGTGGGATCCGATGCGGCCGCGGGACCGGAATCAGGCCACTTTTCTGGGTGACCAACGGCTCGGGTCTGCAGCTACGGCTTTTTGTTGAGAATGGTGGCTGACTGTCTTGGGCGTCGAATGGCGAGAGACAGCGTAGAGGCAAAAGGAACGAAAGGAATGGAGGAAAAAGAAACGACGGATGAGCAGTCGAGACGAGAAGGGTAAAAGAGGGTAAGAAAAAAAGGAGCCAGAAGCGTGGAGGAGCCAATTGGGGAAGAGTCAAGAGTAATGAATTTGGTGGCAATGAGAGTGGGCTGTTTATTGCGGCTAGGATGGGAGATTTGACGAGGTTGTACAACAGGAGATAGATGGAGAATTGGAAGTATTAGGGCATCGAGAAGCAAATGAAGAAGAGGAGAAGAGCCCAAGAAGAAAGTCAAACCGTTTGTTGAGTTGAATAAGGAGTGAGTTGAGTGTCTGGGCGATGACGAGGAACAGTAATGACGGGCTTTCGATTGGACGGAGCGATCAAAGGCTTCTTGTCAAGGCGTGGGTGGGCTGGTCCTTCCTTCCAGACTGGTGTTGCTCTTGCCCTGTCCGAATTCGCAATGGGAGAAGTTTAGCGTCGGTGGCGTCCTTTCTCCAACTCTGGGCTTGGGCAGGAGCAAGTTGGAGACAGGCTAGGAAAGAGCAACAGCAACTCATGTAACGACGGGCAACGGGACAAATCAGCAGAAATAGCAGCTCTGAGTGTTGAATAAAAATCAATAAATAAATAGAGATGAGAGAAGATAGCGCAGAAAAGAAAGAACCCCTCTGGTCTAAAACTGCAGCCATACTGCCCCCATTGATTTCTTAGCTCATGGAAGCTTCAAAAGAACAAACAACGAAACGTCACCTTACCCTCCTACAAGGGCTTACGGGGGCTTAGAGGGAGGGGTCATTGCTCCCGCTGGCGACAACAGAGTGCCATAGGCTGTCAAGTGGTGTGTGTCGCAAGGGCTTCACAGGGCTTAAGTAGGTGGCCATGGTGCTTATGCCCCCCATGCGCTCGTCCGTTCTTCTGGTTACTGTAGTAAAAGAGACGCTAGTACAACCTGACAATGATCGGGCACATTTCAGCTCCTGGCTAGCTGTCCCAGGCACCTGGATTGAGACACAGAGTACAAGTTGTGCATGGATTGAATAGTGTCACATCCAATTGGTTTTAGCGCCTGATGCACAGTCACAGCACTGTGCCTCCATCTACAGCATATCACATCCCATACAATTGCGCCTTGAGTGGCGTCATGTGCCAGCTACTTTCTCCGATGCATTCTGTTTTCATCAATGGTCAAAACTCCAATGCAACAGAAACGCAAAATTGGCTGGCTGAACTTCCCAAAGAGTGTGTCTGTTCTCCGTCTGCGTCAAAGCCGCCGGTTAAAGGGATATCCCCGCTCCAAGCTGTCCAGGGTTAATGATCACGACGATTGATTCTCTCACTCTGTGTTCACATATTCATGCTCAATGTCGAGGCATGCCGTTTTCTGCCCAGTGCTACGCAGTGTGATGCCGTCATGTTTCATCGCCATCATGCTGTGGTTTGGCACCAACACAAACAACCTTGATTGGTGGCTTTGTCTGGCTCCTCGGCACGGGGCCTGCGCCTCCATCGTCTCTGGTCAGTTATCTACTCACTGCTGCATGTAAGCAGTGGTAATGCAATTGCACAGCACACGCGATTGCTTCAGTCCAATTCCCAAGGCAGCAATTGACGCATCAACGTCGGCTATCCGGACTCAACGTAATACAAATAGACCCTACGCATTCTTGGTCCTCCCCTTGCTCGCTTACCGTTCGGCTAGCCAAAAGTGGAAGTCATCGACGGGAGACAGCGGATAGCATCTCCATATATGCCCTAAATAGGTTGTCAAATGCTTCGTGTTCTAGGTAGCAGCGATGATGTTTGTCTTTTTGTTGCCTTGAGTTTCTACCCCGCCAAAGTGGGTGGGCAGCAAACTACGTTCAAGGGCCCTCGACTGCCAGCAGCCCTGGCGTCTCTGTTGCATACAATTCAACCAAACTCACCTTGCCCATTCATTGGACAATTGTAAACTATTTCTAATTTCCTGTCCCGTATCTTGCATTTAACTTTTCACCCCACTGCCGTTTCCCTCTCCATTGTATATTCCCGTTTTTCTTGAAGCTCTCGTCCTTTTTCCTGTCCTTACCTATAGGCTGTATAGGACTACCCTATAATGTCCAAAGTAACAGAGTTTGCGTGCATCCAGTTGAAGCCGGGCTATGATTTGGAAAAACTACGCAACTCTCTGCTGGGCATACTTGACATCCAAGACAATTGGGTTGCTGCAAATCAACCTCAAAATTCCCACCCCAACGCCCATGTGAGCACATTCTACATCGACACCAGCCGCGAGAAGCGGCCCCTCATCATCACAGCATGCTGGGACAGCCGACAGGACCATCATGATTGGATTGCTTCTCCAGACAACCACACCTGCAACACTGTCGTGGGCGAGTTTCAGTCCACCGATGCCTCTGATAGCGTGTTACTCTTCCACATGAAAGCAGCTGGCGCTAGAGCACCACAGCTCGCAGATGCCAACTTGCAAGGCCTGATAACGCTCTATCGCATCACTACCCCCGACAACCAAAAGGAGAGGCTGGCAATCGAGTACAGGAAGATGGAGGATAAATGGACCAACCCAAGAGAGCACTCCATCTGGGCTGGTTGGAAGCTTGAGCGCACTGAATTCACCGGCCAGCTGTACGTCTTTACTACAGATGCTGTTGCTGAGACAGATCTGAAGCCGCTTCTTGACATGGCGACCGAGGTTCAGGTTCACCAGCTCGAGCGAATCACATAGCAGGCGTGACGAGAGTAGAGGAAGCAAGAAAGCAAGGCATCAACGACACATACGTCTGAAATAACCAAAAGCAGACAGAAATCAATAATACATCAAATTGCATCACAACACAATCTTTTTGAACCAGTCCAGCCCGTACTGTACGGGGACATCAAAATTGAGTGACAACGTTGCTGTGTCTCAAATAGTCGATTTGAATTCTATCAGACCATCTAATTCTGAGCACGTCAAATGCAAGGATATCCCGAGACGCCTATACATAGTGCATGATGAAGAAATCCCTCCTTCCAGCCCACCGGTCCGCCCGATTCGTCGCTTTTGCTTTTTTGCTTTAAAACATTTTCTATTATCGCATCATGGCCAAGCTTAGTTCTTCTTGGAGACGTCGGTGATGGTCAGGTCTAAGCGAATTTGTTAGCAAAAGATTTTTCTCTCATCTCGAAAATCTCCAATTCCTCTGCGCTGCACGTCCAGTCGAATCAATCGTCCCAAACAAACAGAACACCTAGGAATCGAGGGCGAATAGCATACTGGGAGGAAGGCTCTGCTTCAACTTGGAGGCCTTGTCGGCGTCCTTGAGGACCAGAGTGTAGAGGTACTTCTGGCAGCGGACCTTGAACTTGACGCTGTTGGTCTTCTTGCTCTTCTTGATGCGCGCAGCTGTAAAACAAATTCGGTTAGATTGCAATTCTTTCTCATTTCGTTGATTTGCAAAGTGTTCGTCTCGAGGAATCGGGTTGTGTGGTTTCTTGATAATTTCGAGGATTCAAATACGTACAGGAAGCGTCCTTGCGGCGGCAGATCTCGATGAACTATGCTGCGTTAGAAAAAATGTTCTGGGAAAATAAATCTAGCAGTCCCAAGGTTTCTAATCTCATACCTTCTTGATATCAGCGACTTCTTGAGGCATCTTGGCGGTGTTGTGATAGACTCTGAACTGGGGAGACTTGCAGCAACGAAATTTGAATGATTTTGCAGTAAATCAATTTTTGTGCGCTGTCCCTCGCGGGGTGGAGCCACAGGTCTGTGGCTGTGCGGGACAACACTAGCCACATATGTGGCTTGGCAGTCCCTCGCGTGGCTGAACAGGGAGTACGTGTGATGTGGCGTAAGCTTTCTGTCCATGACATTGAACATCTGTCCTATCGTTGTCTAATAAATTGCTTGACTTCTGCTTCTTGCTTGTTTCATTTTTCACAGTTTCTTATTTTTCCTTTTATTTATCAACCAATACTCAGTCAGTCGTGTCAAGCCATTGAGTCAACCGCAACAATGCCTACAGTACTCGATAACGCATTAAAGTCCAAGGCAAGTTCTTCATATGTCCATCTACACGCATGGTCTAGCTAACATTTGCTCACAGAACATGGTGCTCGGTAAGATACAAACGGTATTGAACATCGGCATTCAGGTAAATTAACAAACTGCTAGCTTTCGGTGGAGTCGTCGCCGCGGCTGCCGCATGGTCAATATTCGGCACGGACATGTTTCCCGCTGAGCCAGACCCGAAAGGCGACCCGGAATCATGGACGAAAGAGGAGATGAGAAGATGGCTTGCAGCTGTAAGTACGAATGGCTAATACTGGTATATGAACATCCTGACGTTGTACAGAGAAACCTCTTTCCCAAGGAGAGCGACACGAGGGAGCAGCTCTTGGAAAGAATTCGAGCCAACCTGAGAACACCGCGCAAGTAGAGCACTCATAGCCCTACCAATCGAATATCATTGAGAGACTGCAGATGTTAAGAGAATTCATGTCCAGGAACTCATGGATTCCCTGTTCCGGCTGAACCTCACCTCGCTTACAAAGAGCACTGTGTTCTGCGAGCCCATGCACAATGGCACCAACGTATTCCCAAATCAGAAATATCGGCGTACTATCGCCCCCAATTGTCCATCAATTATTGAAACGAAACGTTGCCCTGGCCCATATCCGCAGCTACATTCGGCTCCTTCCGAAAGTAGTACGTGCCGGCCCTTTAATATCGATCCCCATATTCAGCCTGCCAAGGCCGTACTTCAAGGCAAGGGAAATAAAGAATTGGAAAAAAGACAGAGTCAGGAACCTCGCCGAACAATAGTCGCCTGACAATTAAACTACAAGGAAATTTTCATCTCACGCGGGCGGAAATTGGCCTAGAGTGGGAACAAGCTCGTTCCTCAATAGGCAATGCCCGTTCCAGCACGGCTTAAATGAACAGACCACGCGAATCAGCGACAGACGAGTGAACGAGCTTGAAGGTCAGGGTCCTATTGCCTGATGTGGAAAGGTTGATGATATTTAGAAAAATTGAAGAACACGGCCAAAAATTTAACATGTATTTAAAATGACACATCTGCCCAGCTCGAAATAAACCTGGCTGGAGCAATCTTGCATATTCATCTGTGAGCCTCGCCATGTATTCAGCTATCCTTGTCGGAGGGCTTTTGCTCGCCTCATCTGCAGCCGCATCTCCTCAAGTCAAGAGAGCCGATGGACCTACTGATCCTGGAATTGCTTCAGACTGCACCTTTCTCTGGACGTCTGAGACAGGAGACAACTGTGCCAAGCTGGAGAGTGACTGGGCCGTCACCCACTCTGACTTCGTGGAATGGGTAAGTAGTACCAGGATACGCAAACTGTTGCATCCAATTGCTGATGGCAATAGAACCCGGCTGTCAAGAATGATTGCAGTGGCTTCATCGCAGGCCACGCATACTGCGTAGAAGTTAGCAGCACCCATCAAAAGCCCACAACGACCTCCTCGACGCCAATCATTACGACACCTACCACCACTGGCACTCCTCTTCCTAGTCCTACCCAAGATGGTCTGACCAAGGATTGCACCAAATTCTACAAGGCTCAATCTGGCGATACTTGCGATAAAGTCATTTCCAAGTATGGAACTTTTACGTTTAACGACTTCTACAAGTGGAATCCAGCCGTCAAGCAGGATTGCTCCAACCTCCAGGCCAACGTCTACTACTGCGTTGGCGTTCCTGGAACTCCTGACCACCCTACCACGACGACATCGGCTGGCCCATCTGGTCCATCTCCTACGCAAGACGGAATCGCCAAGTCTTGCAACCAGTATTACAAGGCTCAGAGCGGCGATGGTTGCCAGGTGATTGTGGACAAGTATCCTGGCATCACACTCGATGACTTGTAAGTGCCTATCATTGGAGAAAAAAGAGAACATGTCTAACAACATACACAGCTACAAGTGGAATCCTGCCGTAGGCAATGGTAAGATATGCCCTCTGCCAAACGAGAACTCACAAGCTAACTCTTCATAGACTGCAGCAAGCTCTTCAAAGATTACTATTACTGCGTCGGCGTGCCCTTCAACTTCCGCCTCAAGACCCGATACCACAATGACTGCACCGGCGATGTCTACAAAGACGTCATCATCGCCACTGACAACGACGGCATCTGCGTCAACACCGACTGTCAGGCTGCTTCTCTGGAGATTTCGCCAGAGGGTCTCTGCCCCGGCGGCCAGGTCCAGATCAGCTACTGGGAACAGCCCGGGTGCCAGGGTAAATGGTTTGGCTACGGCTACAACAGCAGAGGAACTTGCCATAGACTATGGGATGATGGCTGGAAGTTTAAGGCTCTGCACTTCCGTTGCGCCAAGCGCGAGGATGACTGTGTCAGTCAGCAACAGTGCACTTATGAGCCTGAGCCTGAAAACAACACGTGCTAAGGATAGGACTCATAAAATAAAAATCAAGTATCAAGCATTTGTTGCCCAGAGGCGCTATGATGTGGATAATTCAGATGGCCGTCGGTTGTACGTTGTGCTTTGGAAAACCCGTTGCTGGATTTAGGCTGTGATTGTGAAGTTGCCGAGTCTAGAACTGTTGTGGTGTAAATGATCAGGCTATGGCGTTGGTGTTGGCGTTGGCCTAGGCTCAAGGTAGCAGAATACGGGGGTCGTCTATTGGCTGAGTATAAAAAACAACAGCCTTTCCGTTGTAGGCTTCAACATGACGGCTTACCTTTGTTCAACGGCGCTACCAAATCCACGGCCATATTTCCCCTCAGCTGGGTGTATAAAACAAGCTGGTAGGATCGACATGCTGACATCACGCTGCACGACCAAGTTTCTACATCTACACTCGGCGTCATTTCGAGGCACGCGACCTATCATTTCGCACATTTTCAACAACTTCAGAACCATGACAACCACGTCAGCCATCCCGGTTGTGGTGTGCGGTTTGCGCGAGGAGATTGGCCGGTCTGTTGGAGAGGCACTTCGCCCAGAATACGAGCGTAAGTGTGCATAAGAGTCGAGTTACACAGCACAATGTGTGGTTGCTACTTTACTAACGCTGCTTCTTGGCTCTGCGATGCAGTCGTGCACTTTATCAGCTCTACCGAGTCGGGCGTCCAGGAGCTACCGCTGGTCCTGCAGGGCATCATCCCCGAGAAAGTCGCTAGCAACGTCGGCAGTGGCAATTTGGCGGGATTGGCAAAGGCTGTGATTTTGGGAGGGGGGTACGAAGAGGAGGATTATAAGACGATGAAAGCGGCGGTGGACAAGGCAGCGCTACAGCATCGACCGTTGTGGTTGAGGAAGGATAATGATAAATGGTCACCGCCGCCAGGCCCTGCGTATGGAGCGCATATCGCAGAGAGGGTGAGGGAGCTGCTGGCCAAGTTGAATGAGGAGGGCAAGTTGGACGGGAGCGATGGAAATTTGCACTGGTACTGATTGTGTATCGGTCGGCTTCGTTATCGTAAAGGGTGTGATTGATAGGAAGTGAGAATTAGAATTGGAATTAAATCAAAGACATCGGAGAGCATGACGGATAATGCAGGCGGTAAAGATGTGGTATGAGTCAAATCGCGGCAGCCAGAGCAGCGATCCGGAGCCCCGCACCTGTGTATCATTGGGGGGAAGTGTACCTGAAGGGTTCCCATAGGGTCCTTGAGGAGCACTGTAATGGTGGTGCAAGGCCTGTAACCTGTGTAATAGGAAGAAACAAATAGTGGATTGTGCGCCAAGGTGAGGCAGTGTTAGTGGTTTGTAGCGCAGTGCAGCTGCCCCTCCCGCCAAACCTTAGTTGAGTCTCTACAGGTTAATTGCGTGCTGTATGGGCTGTATGCAGGTTGTGGTACAGCAATGCCCGCCCGACAATCTGAGCAGCATAATTATGTCTGCTGCTCTGAATTAAAACATCACTCTGCACAAGCATTTAACTCTACAACGGCATTTAATTCCTTATTCTAATTGTTATCTTAGCATCTTCTCCGATTCACATCGCTGCCAGTCATTCTTCCGATACCGGATTCAGCTAGTGGGCCGCCGCTGTGTCACTGTCACCGTCTCTTCCTTTTCGCTGCTGCCTCAACCTAGCTCCACTAAAAATTCAACAAGATCAACCGAGTACTTGAACTAGCTTCCCGAAGCCTTCAACTTTTCTCTTTTTTATATTTCTCAATTCAATCTCGATAACAGTTCCATTCCCCAATTGATTCGCCAAATCTATACCCGTTGAATTTTTTTTATCATCACATCACACTCTCAATCCATCACAATGTCAAAAGGACGTGTCTGTCTGTGAGTGCTTCCCCCACGTTGTCACACACTTAGCATCATCCTCGCTAACACATTACCAGCGCCTACTCTGGAGGTACGGATTGACTTCAATTTTGCGCAATGCGTCTCCGAATCGACCAATTAACCGAACCACAGGTCTCGATACCTCTACCATTCTCAAGTGGTTGATCAATGATGGCTACACCGTCGTTGTACGTACCCTGTCTTATCTCGGCCGCTCGCAGCACATCCGTTTGCTGACCGCTACTATCTAGGCTTTCCTCGCAAATATCGGCCAGGAAGAGGACTGGAAGGAGGTTGAGGAAAAGGTGCGCCACATCGATAATCCTTGCAATGTCTCTCAACCGCATGCTAACTGTCACCCCATAGGCTCTGAAGCTGGGAGCCGAGAAGATGGTCATCCGCGACCTCCAAAAAGAATTCGTCACTGAGATCGTCTGGCGAGCCACTCAGTGCAATGCTATCTACGAGGATCGATACTTGTTGGGAACTAGCTTGGCCCGTCCCATCATCGCCCGAGAGTAAATACTCCCGTTTGCACACACGCGCAACGCCCGCTGTTCAACATGACTAACGCACAACTTCAGACAGGTCCGAGTCGCTCAAGAGTTCAACTGCGAGTTCCTCAGCCACGGCTGCACCGGCAAGGGCAACGATCAAGTTAGATTGTAAGTTATTCAACAGTCTCAATACCTCGAAAGGGTTGCTAACATTCCTCAGCGAGCTTGCTTGGCAAGGTAAATAATCTGTCGTGACGCCGATAGTCTCACCACCTACTAACATGCACAGCTCTCGCTCCTTCAATCAAGATCATCGCTCCTTGGCGAGACCCCGTCTTCATTGAGAAGTTCAAGGGCCGAAATGACCTCCTCGAGTACGCTCGTATCAACAACATCCCCGTCTCCTCTACCCCCAAGGCTCCTTGGAGCATGGACGAAAACCTGGTCCACTGCAGTTACGAAGCTGGTATCCTTGAGAACCCCGACCAGGAGCCTCCCAAGCACCTGTGGAAGATGACTGTCGACCCTACCGATGCTCCCGACAAGCCATACAAGTTCGACATTACCTTCGAAAAGGGTATTCCCGTCAAAGTGACTACTGAGGACGGCAAGAGCGTCACCGAGCCTGTCGAGCTGTTCAAGCTCCTCAACCTCATTGGCCACGACAACGGTGTTGGCCGAGTAGACATTGTCGAGAACCGATTCATTGGTAAGTTTGCGGCAAAAGTAGCCCGGTATGCTCAATTTGTAGCTAACAGGTTGAATAGGTCTCAAGAGCCGAGGCTGCTACGATACCCCTGGCTTGACCATCCTCCGCCTTGCCCACGTTGACCTTGAGGGTCTTGTGCTGGACGGCCGAGTCCGAGAGCTTCGTGACCAGTTCGTCACCATCTCATGGAGCCGACAGCTGTACAACGGCATGTACTTCAGTCCTGAGCGCGAGTTCACCGAGAATTCCATCATCTTTTCGCAGGAGAATGTCAACGGAACTGTCCGTATGATGGCTTACAGTACGTTTTACTCTTTTCACGATTGATTGACAAATACTGACACTGTCTGCAGAGGGCAACGCCTACACACTCGGCCGATCCAGCGAGAGCAGCAACCTGTACAGCGAGGAAGATGCCTCTATGGACTCACTCGACACCTTCTCTCCCCTGGACACGACTGGCTTCATTGCCATTCAGGCCATCCGACTCAAGAAGTATGGTGAGGCTAAGATTGCTTCTGGCAAGCCTCTTACTGAGCACTAGATGCTTTTTACTGTAAAATGTTTAATGAACGGGTGGATAAAAATAGGGGCGATAGATGGCTTTTAAAGGGTCAGCCATCTCTGGTTAGGGCGTATTAAAATAGTAAAATGTAATGATGTATTATTCTTCATCTGCTTCGGCTCTGGTGATATCTGTTCTGGGTGGCAATTGTTGTGAGAGACAAGCAAGGAAGCCTTGATGGAACCTAAATTGCGCCCTGGAATAAATGTATTTCGGGCTTCAAAACAACTCAGTCTCTAATTCTCTGTACTACGACTCCATTACAGACTCTTAAGGTACCTTTTTCTTAAATTTCCTTCTTCTTTCCCTTCGCTCCCACAAATAATGAATTGTTGAATCCTTGCCTTGTTGAACCCAGCCACCGCTATAGCGCTGTAAGTGCTGTAAATGCAGAGTAGTGATTGTGGTGGTCTAGCGCACGTGCCACTAAAGCAGCCGCTGACGGTGGAGATTCCGCCCGTTCCCGTCGCATTCGTCGACGCCAAGTGCCCCCCCAAAGCCAAACCCGCCATCTGAGACAAGACAGAGGGAGCGACAAGACACTTTGCATACATAGATGCACTCCTTGGTCGCGCGCAGTCAATTCATCCATCGTCAAGAACCCGTTTCCCCCACTATGCATGTGTGACCGGGCGCATTACGATCCTTTGCCCTTTTTTCATGCTTCAACCTCACTGCGACAGCTGCATATATGCGCAGCACACGGTCATCGCATAACGCTCACCCACCCAACAATTCCCATCCCATGAATACCGAATAAATCCTCACACCTTCGCCATGGCCTTCCTGGAAGACCCGCGCTTGCGACAGCGCTGGAACCAAATTACCCACGAAGCGGAAAACGTCACCGAAAACGCCGCCGCCGGCATCTGGTCCTTCAAGGAGTTCTACCTCAATCCTTGTCTGGGTTATGCTACCGATTCCCTTGAGCAGTGCACCACCGTGTGTCTGGGCGACCCCGAGGAACGCTTGCGACGACGTAGAGAGCGCGATCGCGCACGAGCCGAATACAGCTTTGATTTCTATGACGACTGGTACGATGAGGAACACGATGGATCAGGTAATTTCTTTGGTGGCTGGGGTGGCGATGACTGGGATAGATTGCTCGCTGGTACGGGGAGTCACCGAAAGCGGCCGGGCGCTGAGACGACAGAACAGCCGCGGCGGAAACGAGGCATGAGCTACGGTACGAGAGGGAGCAGGAGGAAGGCAAGCGAGAACGATCCAACAGTTATTCCTAGTACCCAGCCTATTGGCTTTTTGACGAAGCTGCCGTGGAAGATGGGCGGTACGTTACGATATAAGCCCAGTGCGGCTGATTTACAGGATCATCCTGGAAAGGCGGATAATCCGGAGACGGAGCCATTACTGGTATCAGATGATGAGTCTGATTATGGAGAGATTATAATGCCGAGAAAGCGAAGCGGGACGACGGGTTCAGGAGATACGTCAGACTCATACCGATCGAGAGGAGATTTATTCTCGAGCGATGTCGAGGGCGAAGAAGACGCTGTACCGCTTGACGACGAAATAACATATGATATGATTCGCAAGGGCTCAAGAAGCAGAGCACGAAGCGACCTGACGAGGAGCAGCAATCAAACGAGAAGCAGCAAGGGCAAACGACCAGCGAATGAATTTTCCGGGTCGCGGACGGTCTCCAAGACGACGTTGAACTCGACATCGTCCCACGAATCACTAGACTTGCGCCAGGTTTCGTCCTCGTCACAGGCCGTTGCGCCGTCTTTGGAAGATGTACCATCGTTAAAGGAGCTCGAGCTGGAAGAGCAGCGATTACAAAGAGAAGAAGAAGAAGAAGTTGCAAGAAAGAAAGAAGCAGCGGCTCAACTTGCAACAGAGAGGGGTCTAGAGCTGAGACACAATAGTTTTGAGCGAAGGCCTGTGGTTACAGAGGATGAACAATTTCCACTCCTCAAAATGCCAGAAGACGATGAGAATATCGATGTCAAGAAGGGCAGAGATAAGAACCCCAACAGAGCTGGAGGAGACTTTGTGCCAGCGAGATTACCTCACTTTAGTTGAGGAACTGGGCGGTAAGAGCGATGCTCCGTACCATGATAGACATGAAAGCGATTGTATTTCTGCGGGGTGGCTGCATATTTTACATTTTACATTCGGACTGGAACGGACAGCCGTAGTGTAACAACACAATACAAGACCTATTGAAGGGCGTATATTTTTAACGTATTATTTTGTGTCAACTTACATGTGAATACAGCAGGTGAGATGAAGAGGCATGCTGCCAATGGATCGGATCTAACGGCGGCGCATCATGTAGCCGACATGGCGGGACGACAAGCCAGCCGAGACCGAGGGAGCGGATGTAAATATGGGTGTTAATTGGTGGCAAAGGCAAGGGGAATACACCTAACCCTCTCCACAGAACGATGGGCATTTATTGTGCTGAACATTGGCGGATATACGACCGCCAACCAGTAATGGGAAATGAATTGCTAGTGGGTTAGGCGAACAGCCTCGGCTCGACTTGAACGAAAGGTTAGTTAGCCTTTCCCCGCGACTGCAGCGAAAGCCATAATAGCCGGCAGTCTCCGCTTTAATTCATGATGGGTGGTCGGGTTGATCGTCCAGGACATGACATGAAACTCTTTTCTTGTCTCTTTCAATCCATTTTAATTCTGTAACCGCGGCTAGCACTCCCTCTTACACCCTTATTCTTTTATACATATTAGTTCTACAGTCGCAATGGACGAGAGACGCAAGGCCCTCATCGCAAAGCGGAAAGCAGCCAAAGCCAACAGCAGCAACAACAAGAACATGGCCGGACCAATCACCACCCCCCTCACCCAGCTCCTGGGCATCAAGCACCCCGTCATTCTTGCCGGCATGGCCCACGTCTCTGGAGGCCCTCTCGCTGCCGCCGTGTCCAATGCTGGCGGTCTCGGTGTCATCGGAGGCTTCATGTACTCGCCCCAGCAGCTCCGCGACATCATCACCGAGATGAAGGAGAACTTTGACCGTCCCGATCGACCATTCGGTATTGACTTGGCGTTGCCCCAGGTCGGTGGAAACGCTCGCAAGACCAACCATGACTACACGAATGGCAAGCTGGATGAGCTTGTTGACTTGATCATCGAGAGTGGCGCGAAGCTGTTCGTCTGCGCTGTCGGCGTGCCACCCAAGTATGTCATTGAGAAGATGCACGCCAAGGGCATTCTGATCATGAACATGGTCGGCCACCCCAAACATGCTAAGAAGGCGCTCGACTTGGGAGTCGACATGATCTGCCCCCAGGGTACTGAAGGTGGTGGCCACACGGGAAACATCGCCAACTCCATTCTCATCCCCGCCGTCGTCGACGTCGCCAAAAACTACCGCCCACCCATGCTCAAGGGCGCGCAGGCCATCGTAGTCGCAGCAGGTGGTATTCATAACGGCCGTGGTCTCGCCAGTTCATTGATGCAAGGCGCTGCAGGTGTATGGGTTGGAACGAGATTTGTCGCCTGCACCGAGGCATCCAGCAGTGAAGAGCATAAGAAGTCTGTTGTGGAATGCACATATGACGAGACAGACCGAACACTGGTCCTGTCCGGACGACCATTGAGAATGCGCGTCAACGAGTATATTCAGAAATGGCACGACCGCCCCAACGAGATCAAGGAGCTTTGCGACAAGGGTGTTGTGCCCATTGAGCACGATTTGGATGAGGGCAACGATATTGACCTACCCCACCTTATGGGACAGGTTGCTGGATCGATTAAGAAGATTGAGCCGGCGAAGGATATCGTGGAGAACATGGTCAAGGAGGCTGCTGAGCAGTTGAAGCTTGGAAATACGTATTTGGCTGGTGGAAGCAAGTTGTAAATTAAAAGAGAAATGCAATTTCTAAGAACACTGTATTAGATATACCAACCATGGCAATCAAACATTATGACTGAATTTAACCAAATAAAATCCAATGCAAGCAGAATAAAATCACGGCGGATATGACACGATGAATGAGAAATTAATTCTGTTGGAAAATCCTCCCAGAAATACCTTTGGGGACATTTTAAAGTGGGTCGCAATGGCGGGCGACGAACTTTTTTCTCGTCTTATCGATTATCGCCGCCAAAATTATTTTTGCTGCTCAAAACACCAGCCTTCAATCTACCACTTCTTGCCCAATCCTTTTTTTTTTTTCTGATCTAATTATAGGGTGGTCGAAAAAGAAACACAGTCACAATGGGCAACGACATCACAAACAAGCGCAAGCGCAAGAGCACTGCCGACGTTGCTAGTGCTCTGGCTGCTCTGAAAAATTCAAAGAAGTCCAAGTCGCAAGATCCCCCACCCAAGAAGGCTCGCAAGGAAGAGTCTAGCGAAGACGAGGACGAAGAGGAAGAGAAGGATGCTGAAGAGGACGAGGAAGACGAGGAAGACGAGGACGACGTTGAACAGACTAATGGACATGACGATGAAGACGACGAAGAGGAGGAAGCCAATGGCGAAGATCTCCCCACCGACTCGGCTCCCGTCCTGCCTCTTGGATCTAACGCCGAATCCTTTGAGGAATTGAAACTCTCTGAAAAGACCATGGAGGCTATTAAGGAAATGGGCTTCACGAAAATGACGGCCATTCAAAAGACTGTACGTAGTGACCGCCAGCCAACCATGCGCCGCTGCTAACTTGACTCTCACAGGCCATCCCTCCTCTGCTCGCTGGCAAGGACGTCCTCGGTGCCGCAAAGACCGGTTCAGGAAAGACTCTTGCTTTCTTGATTCCTGCTATCGAAATCCTCTACTCGCTCCGCTTCAAGCCCCGTAACGGAACCGGTGTCATTGTCGTTTCGCCCACGAGAGAACTTGCGCTGCAGATTTTTGGTGTCGCCCGCGAACTGATGAAGACACATTCGCAAACATATGGTATTGTAATGGGTGGTGCGAACCGCAGAGCCGAGGCCGAGAAGCTGTCCAAGGGTGTGAACTTGCTGATTGCCACTCCTGGTCGTTTGCTGGATCACTTGCTCAACACTCCGTTTGTGTTCAAGAACTTGAAGTCGCTTATTATTGACGAGGCCGATCGTATCCTGGAAGTCGGTTTCGAAGATGAAATCAGACAGATTGTTAACATCCTCAAGAACATTGAGGACCGTCAGACTATGTTGTTCTCTGCTACGCAAACGACAAAAGTTGAGGATCTGGCTAGAATCTCGCTGCGACCTGGTCCCTTGTATCTGAATGTGGATGAGGAGAAGCAATACAGTACGGTGGATGGACTGGAACAGGGATACGTGCTTTGCGATGCGGATAAGCGATTCACACTACTCTACTCCTTCTTGATGAGAATGCAGGAGAAGAAGAAGAAGGTCATTGTCTTCTTCAGCAGCTGTAACTCTGTCAAGTACTACGCTGAATTGCTCAACTATGTCGACTGCCCTGTGTTAGATCTCCACGGAAAGCAAAAGCAGCAGAAGCGAACCAACACATTCTTTGAATTTAGCAATGCCAAGCATGGTATCCTCATCTGCACAGATGTTGCTGCTCGAGGATTGGATGTAAGTTCTCCTTCACACATATCGCAACTAATTCCTTACTAATGACTTAGATCCCCGCTGTCGATTTCATCGTTCAGTTCGACCCTCCTGACAACACCCGCGACTACATCCACCGTGTCGGTCGTACCGCCCGTGGCTCCGGCAAGAAGGGTTCATCCCTCCTCTTCCTACAGCCCAACGAAGTCGGCTTTCTGTCGCACCTGCGCAACGCCCGTGTCCCCGTCGTCGAGTTCGAATTCCCTCCCAAGAAGCTCAAGAACGTTCAATCGCAGCTAGAGAAGCTCATCACCCAAAACTACTACCTGCAGCAAAGCGCCAAGGACGCCTTCAAGTCATATCTGCACGCATACGCCAGTCACAGTCTGCGTTCCGTGTACGATGTGCACAAGCTGGATCTGGCCAAGGTTGCGAAGAGCTTTGGCTTCACGACGCCGCCAAGAGTAGACATTACGCTGGGTGGATCGATGAGCAGGGAGAGAGTACAGGGTCGCAGGGCGTATGGCAGCCAGCCGCGCCAGAAGTTTAATGGTGGCCGAAAGTAGAGAAATAGAACGGAAGTATTTATCATGTATTTAAATGGCGCATGGCAGGTAACTTGTTTCTGTTTATATAAATCAAAAGTATTGAAGATATTTCCTCGAAAAGCATCAAGACATTTGGTGTTTCATTTGATGGTGTTGTGATGAATAAATTGGGACTGCACAGTAATACGTCATCAGCCGCAGCGCCAGGAGAGCTTACACAGCCTTTCACACATTTTCTCTGTCCCCTAATTCATGCAGATATACAACAGACTTGCCGATGCTCATCAATTGAACATTTATTTACATCGACAAGATGGATGCTCACAACTCTGCTGTGGCCATAATCGCCCAGCAAGTCAAGCAATTCCACACTCTCCAGAAACCTTTCCGCATCTACCATGGCTCTACAAACAGCACCCGTCGTTCATCCCGTCGCGCGGACAATACTATCGACACTAGCGGCCTCACAAATATCCTTTCCGTGAATTCCGAGTCCCGTACCGCCATCGTGGAACCCAACGTCCCCATGGACGCCTTGCTCGCAGCAACGCTGAAACATGACCTGCTGCCACACGTTGTCATGGAATTCCCGGGAATCACTGTTGGGGGAGCATTTAGCGGGACATCTGGGGAGAGTAGTTCCTTCCGCTACGGAGCGTTTGATGCGACTGTCAAATCGGTTGAGATAGTGTTACCGACAGGGACGGTTGAGATGGCATCCAAGACGGCGAATAAGCCGTTGTTCTGGGGCGCCGCGTCGGCGTTTGGAACTCTTGGAGTGGTAACAATGCTGGAGGTAGAGCTAAAAGAAGCGAAGAAGTTTGTGCAGATGACATATTCGGTGGTCGGGAGTGCTGCTGCAGGATTGCAGGTTATGGAGGAAGCTAAAGGTGCGGATTACCTTGACGGGATTACGTTTACGAGGGGCGAGACGGTGGTGTGTGTGGGACGATTGGCGGATTTACCAAAGGGTGAGAAGGAAGTTAGAGTTCTGAGGAGGGGGGATCCGTGGTATTATCTCCATGTGAAGGGGGTGTTGAACAAGTTGAAGAAGCAAAAGGGGGGCACGGTCGTGGATTACATGCCGGTTGAGGATTATCTATTCCGATATGACCGGGGAGGATTCTGGGTTGCACGATACGCATACAGGTACTTCCTCACACCATTTAATCGAATAACGCGATATATCCTCGACACATACATGCACGCCAGGGTCATGTATCGCGCCGTGCACAAGAGCGGCCTTGCAGACACACAAATGGTCCAAGACGTAGGTGTGCCCTACGACAAAATCGATGAGTTCCAATCTTGGCTCGACAAGGAATTCAACATCTATCCGCTGTGGCTGTGTCCTTTGCGTGTGCAGCGCGATGATCCTGATTCCTGTTATGGGCTACATTCGCAATTTGGCAAGCCGGGGACACCGAATCTGATGAATTTCGGCGTTTGGGGTCCCATGAAATATAATAGACGACAGGCTGTTGAGAAGAATCGGGCACTAGAGCGAAAAGTGGCGGAGCTGGGTGGTAAGAAGTGGTTGTATGCGCATGCGTATTACACGGAAGAGGAGTTTTGGGCGCATTATGATAAGGAGAGCTATGATGAGCTGAGGGAAAAGTATGGAGCGGGGTATTTGCCGAGTGTGTATGATAAGGTGAGGGTGGATGTTGATGAGGAGGAGAGGAGGGTGAAGGCGAATTGGAGGAGTAGAGTCAGGCATGCGGCTGGGAGCGTGTGGCCTATGAGGGGCGCGTATGGGTTTTATAAGGCTGTGAGGGGCGGTGATTATTTGCTGCAGAAGAAGAACTAATCTGACAAAATTAATTGATATAACTTCTGGTACCTGCTATGTTTTTGTTTTTATTTGTACACAATTACATGATGATGATGCTACTCGGATCTAAACGAGCCCATGTCGCCCTTTCTGCCACTCATGTTGCTAGCAGCCTTTTGTGCCGCATCTGTAGCCTCTTCCTTGGCCTGCTGTTGGATAGATTTACTTGGACGGGTGAAGTATGAGTAGCCAGCCAAGGCAGCGAGAGCAGCGCCAACCATGGGGATCCTGTGATGTTGTTAGTGATGATTTGATGATTCCAGACGCGAGGAACAAGTTCGAACCAATTTCTTTGAATAGCTTCAGGCCCACCAGGGTTAGGAGGAGGAGGTTGCTGTCCACCAGGGCCACCTAAGTCATCCTTGTCGGAGCGTCGATGGGTAGCTGAAAAGTTGCGAATAGGTGGTGTTGAGCAAGTCCTCACTGGGCGGCTGATGTGGTTGCGCAGGAGACCTGCTGAAGCTCGTGGAACCGTCATTATATTTTCAAACGTGGTACTGTATTGAAATGTGTCAAATGAGAATTGTTTGTGCGATTATTTTGCAGCAGTGGTGGTTGGTGGGCACGTCAGTCTTATATACAACGTATGACTTCATCTTGATGAAGCAATGACGACTTGGAGTCTAGTGCCACATCGGGATGGATCAGAGAGCTACAAGGCCCCGGGAACCGTTATTTGACCCTGAAAAGGTCCCATAATTCTTTTCTTAGTTGGGGTTTTTGTTTTATCTGATTGAATGGTGCCTAGTTTCAGCTGATTAGCTGAGCGTTATGGCTACGCGTTATGGTAGAGTATAAGTAGAGACGCCTTGCGACTGAGAAATCATAGTAAAATGGAACAAAATGGAAAGCCATAACGAAGCTGATATTGAGAATCAAGACATCTCTGAAACGACTCCCCTGTTAAGATCTACAGCCATGGCATCTACGGCGATTCAAACTCTCGCATGGATGAAGATGGGCCTCGGCGCCGCGAGCATCATCGCACCGCAGCTGGTGCTGAAGCTATTCCTGCTGGATTTACCAGCAGACACGAATGTCATGAGTCGTTTGTTTGGTTCGAGTTGCGCGGGAATGGGAGGGGTATTGTGGATTGTACATAGGGCATTTGTGAAGGGGAAGCTTGATGTGGGTGTTTTGAGAACGGTGGTCTGGATGAATGTGTTGGCGGATGGGGTGGATGTAATGAGTTGTTTGGGAGGGTATTTGGGAGGGAGATATGGGTTGGATGCAGCTGGGATGATGGGAGGAGGGTGTCTGGTGTTGGCTGTGATGGGGGTGATGGGATTGGCCTGATGGTTGTGAATGTATGTCACTGTCAAGAATGGCTGTGTTGGTATTGTGTTGGTTGGTGTAGTTGAAAGTTGTACGTATAATTCCAGCCAGCCCTGGATGCAGCTAGTCTCGAAGGCTAGCGTCTTCTGAATCTGCTGTCGCTCAATAGGGAATACACCATACACATTAATATTTACATGTTAAGTGACGAAAGTAATGGTATGGTCACATCGCGGCCGATC
Organism: Simplicillium aogashimaense; assembly: GCA_028455935.1. Taxonomy (NCBI): domain Eukaryota; kingdom Fungi; phylum Ascomycota; class Sordariomycetes; order Hypocreales; family Cordycipitaceae; genus Simplicillium; species Simplicillium aogashimaense. Next base: position 863,777 of record CM052010.1, on the reverse strand, counting down.
GGTATGTTTTCAGCGTAAGCCACAGCCGGATATAACCGACGGACGGCATGGGGTGGCACAGAGCAGAGATTTGTTCGACAAACTAATGCAAAGCGACAGAAGAGTTTTTCAGCTGGGACTTTTAGTGTGAAGCGGGAAAGAGGAAGAGAGAGGTAGAATTAGACTATTGCTAGGCTGGAGAAAAGTATGCTTATGTTCAGTTTGGTGCTTATGTCTGAGCACTGCAGGAGGATGCAACATCGGCCCAGTTAGACGTCATTAGACATGATGGCAGCAGCCGTTCGGCTACAATGATGGTGCATGGAGTTCAACACCATGACAGTGCTGTACAATGCCTCGCGAAACGAAATAATTTTGGTGTATTCATGCAAGGACAGCGCCAGGGGAAATGCGCCCGCATTGGTGGCGTCGTTTCGTCCCTCTTCGTTTAGGGTAACAACTGACATCCAGTGCGGGCAGTTGTGCGCAGCAGGCAGGCAGCAGCTCGGGTCGTCGGGGTCGGTGGCAGCATTGCGCTCTTTCCTTGGTTCCTTGTCCCACAGACCGGCCCCTCGCTCTTTCCTCTTTCTGCTGTATTTCCACCCACACCCCACTTGCCACCACCCATTACCACGCTGTACGGAGCACCCTCCAGATACATCACGGCGCAGTACAACACACACTGTAATCACAAGTACTCAACCTTACTGGTCACTGTCCACTGGCGACGTCGGCAGTCTTGGCAGGACGCAAAAGCCTTTGGGCGCGCCTCTCCCACCTCTGCTCCCACTCGCACCTCTCGCTCTGGCAAACTTTGGCTTGGCTGCTCAAATGACCCAGACCATTTTTCACCTCTCTTCCCTCGTCTCGCTCTCTGGCCATTCTCTCCATGTAATAATTTCTCCATTGTTCCCTTCCTCTCTCGTCCTCTTCAACAACTCCAACTCTGATTCGTCTCTTACGTCTTTCCCCTCCACACCTTTTTTCTCTAAGCCCTTGCTTTAAAACGACCCCCGATTATTACATCAACTACGACCCCATACCATTCCCCATTCATTCACAACGGGTTAAACCTTCTTTCCAACAAGGCCTACTCCGACCACAGCAATCACTTCGTCACTTCGTCAGCTTTCGCTTTCCACTGCCATCCCGGCAAGGCACTGCATCACCTGTCATGAGCCAACAATGATGGACATGGATGCCGTCTCTCCAAGAAGACGCTCTTTCAATGCCAAATCACACACCAGGACAATGTCCATCGACTCCAATGACCACCGTCCAAAGAAGTCGCCATTGACTTGCTCCACCTGTCGAATGCGCAAAGTGCGTTGCAATGGCGCCCGTCCATTGTGCTCCAACTGCCAACGTCTGGGATTTCCTTGCTCCTACAACGACAATGAACCTGAGGCATGGGCCATGGCTGTACCAAGACGAAGAGTCAAGCAAGCCTGCCTCACTTGCCACAGTCGCAAAGCCCGCTGCTCTGGTCATGTCCCAACCTGCGACCGTTGTCGTCAGCAAGGAATCGAATGCGTCTACAAACCAAACAAGCGCACACACGACCACCGCCTATCAGTCGATAGAAAGAGCAGCGAGCTGGACCACCATGATTTCGACGACAGCGACACAGCCTTGACTGATCACGCGAGCTCTGGCACCCCGACTAAATATACCCACGACGGGTAAGTCTAACCTTTGCGCGCGTCGTTATTGCATTGAACTCCATGTAGCAGACAAACTTCATCCAAGCATTTCGAAATAAAACTAACGTGCGGCAGTCTACCTTTTGACGAGCCATTTGACAATGTGGTAAAAAAGGTATTTGACCAGTTCTTCCGCCAAGTCCATCACGTTCCCATGTACTCGTTTCTTCACCGTGCTTCGCTCATGGAACAGTACTTTGCTGGAAAAGTAGACAAGGCTCTCCTTCTATCCCTTGTAGGCATTACGTCCTGTCTAACAGATATGGGATCTGACATTCGTGAATATGGCAACCGCTGCATAGATGAAGCTGAAGCCCGGATCCTAGCCGAGTACACTGTTCCCTCCACCATCAAGGTACAGGCTCTCGTCCTCATCATCAAACATCGTATTCTGTGTAATAGGTTTCCGAGTGCGTTCATGCTGTTTAGCATTGCCTCGCGTTTTGCTGCTGCCCTTAAGCTCAACCACGAAATGCCCAATCTTTGCTTTCTTGCTCAAGAATCTCGTCGACGGCTAATGTGGTCCTTATACTGCACCGACATTAGCATCTCAGGAGGCTTTGAGGAATTCAGCCTTTGGAGAGCCGACCGTATTCACGTCGGACTACCATGCAACGAGCGAAACTTTGAGTTTGACTTATGCCAGCCGACAGAGACCCTTATTCTTACCAGCGACCAAGAAGCTCAACAGCCCCATGGTGACGACGTAGCTAGCCTAGCACTATACGTCCGCATCCTCCACATAAGACAGAAAATTATGGAATTCACAAAGACTGCTCTTGTGAGTCGCAATGCTGGCGCCGTTGACCTACAAACAGGCGTCCTATCCCTCCAAAGCGACCTCGAAGAGTTCGCCAACCGCCTTCCCGCATCTTTTCAATTCTCTGAAAGCTCAATGCGGCTCCGAGCATATTCTCCACGAATTTGCGTCTTCATCATGATCCATGTGTGGTGGCGTCAGTGTCACTGCGACCTTTATCGCCTTGCCTTTACCGATTTCCGCGACGCCCTACCACCATCTGCCTTTGAGGCCTTTGACAGCGCATTTCTCGATTACTGCCAACGGCAATGTGTCGAACACGCACTAGCCATGTCGGAGATATTCAACTCCATGCAGAGACTCGGGGCCTCCATGGCTGCCGACTTGGAGTTTGCCACGTGCGCTTCCCAGTGTGCTCGCATGTTACTCTCTGCTTTGCGACTGGATTCCCAACGACTCAGTCTGGATAAGGACAATGTTACCAAGCATACCCAAACTTGTCTAAGTGCCATTCAGAGATATTGCCGCGGAGCTGCCGCTGAAGCCATTGCCGCTGATTTGCACAGACTACTCAACCAGGGCATCATCTCGGAGCCAACGCAGACAAGCGACAAACCACTACCAGTGCAAGCTATGCACCCTATCCTCAGGGATCTTCAAGTCGGCGAAGAGCCTTCGGTAATAAACTCACCAATTACCATTGGCACTTCTTCTCCAAGACGTATGAGCAGCGCATGGGCCATACCCTCTCGAGGCAGCCCCTGTGGCGCCACACAAGCAACAACCTTGGCATCACAGACACAGCTCAGTCCAGGCTTTGACCTGGAGCCATCGGCTCTCAACAATGCCTACGAAGGCGCCATGGAAGGACTTGGCCTAGATAATGGCCTGGACCATGCCATGGGCATCGTGGATGTAAGTGGCACGTGGGCGCCAAACACTGACTGGATGACAGAATTTTCGGGCGTCTAGCAATCAAGGTATTCCTACTATACACATCTCTGGGAGATGCAAAATGATACACCAAACGATGTAATGAATCATGAAATTAACCATAGCAATAATAAAACAAGATAAGCAAATATAGTTCTGAAATGCAAAAGAACACCTGACCAACTCCGTGCTATCGTTACATGCGTTACTGATACCGCTAACTTGGCCGAGTGTTCTACATTTTGACACGGAAGAGATATCGAAGCTGCACTTGATCAATGTCATAGCAAATGTACTCGTTGTAGTACAAGGAGCAGCCATTTTGGGCAGTGTTTTCAGGTGGCTTGGACGGATCGGGCTACTCTTCATCAGCGACTGACCTGAAAACTCAAGCTGTATATATGGACTCACCATTTGTACCCCCTTAAGGTCCTTATGCACCGCACCTGCATCCATCCACTTCATGGGAGCCATGGATCCCAGGCCCTTGGTACTGTGCATGCCGCCCGCCTTGGCCGTGTCTCCTGCATGGTAACTTGCTTGCGTGAGCTCCTGGAGGGGATCGCCCAGTTCGGCCTCGCACAGCAACAGCAATCCTTCCCCATTCGATGAATATGAGCAACAGTAGCCGGCTGACTTGGAGGAGATATCTGCAAGGTAAATGCCCTTGCCAAACATGTATCCAGACACAGGAGCCTCGGGGGGAGCAATACGCAGACCTTGGCTGAGAATACCACCAAAGTTTGTAGCGCGAGAACCGTGCCATAGCAGTCGTCTATTGGAGGGTACATTCGCAAACTTGGATTCCTTGAAACGGACCTTCTCGCCTTGGCGTTCAATGCGGAAGATATCGATGACTTCGTAGTTCATGTTGTGAGTTGAGCCCTTGGTGCCGGTGAGGTAGTTGGCCAGAAGTTTGTATTCCTTACTAGACGACTTCAAGGGCGTCATCTCCTCGAGACCAAGACCCTTGAAGCGGCGATCAGCGACGTGCATGTCAGAAGCAGACTTCTTGTCTGCCTTCATGAGGTCGGCGGCAATCTTCATGTCGGACAAACTTTCCAGCATTTCGACCTCTTTCTTGAGAGTGCCTTGGTCACGGATGATGGGCGGGTGATTACGGCCAAATGCGTGGGGGATGAGAGAGTAATATGCGTTGGAGAGCTGCTCGGTGATGCTTGCGAGTGTGGTGTTATACTGTGTGGAAGCCAGGTCAGGGTCGTTGATGACGGCTGCAAGATCCTTGAGCTGGGCGTAGCCGCGAAGGATGGTAGCCTTGCTGAGCTTGCCGAGCGGGAGCTTGTTGGCGTTGTAATTGAATGAGGACATTGTGGCTTGGAAGAGCTTGGTGTCAAAGATCATGTTGATGAGGTCCTCGACTGGCTTTTCCAATGTGCATTGGGGTGCCTGGGCATCTTCGTCCTCCTCTTCTTTGACGTCTCCGTTGGCGCCATTGGCGTCTGCCATTTCCACATCTTGGTCGTCTGAATCTTCATCAGAGTCTGACTCGTAACTACGCTCAATAAAGGCATATTTGCCTGGCTTGGGGTTTTCTGTGCGGTCTTTCCATGGCAAGCCGGACTTGTCTTTGAATTTCTTTTCAAAGTTCTTGAGAGCGTCGGCAAAAGTGCCGTCACCGAGGAGCGCCTTCTGGCCACTTTCACCAACACGGCCCCAGCGAGTCCACGTCTTGAAGCTGTCGGTTGTAGGGTTGTGAAGCAGCTGGACAATGTAGAATTTGTTATTGTTGTTGGAGGCATTGGTCTGATTGAGGGAAGCGTCGTAAATCATGCCAGAGTCGGGATCAATATAGACGACATGGTCGACTTGGTCGCAGAACTGATCAATTGGGATGACAGCATCCTTTTTCTTGACGAATTGACCCTCTGCAACGGTTTCCTTTTCCTCCTTGACGCCATTTTCGGCCTTGGGCTTCTTCACTTTGGGCTTGGTAGGCATGGGAGAAGAGGTGTTTGCCAGTCTCTTGGTGCCTCTCTGCGTGCCAATTGTGGGCGCCTGGGCTGTTCCATTGGCAATGGCCTTCTTCTCCTCGTCAAAGATGTAGCTCCAGAGGTACTTGTCCTCGTCGGGCTTGGAATTGTCGTCTCGACATTCAGACAGCCACTTCTCGTTGACAATGTGGATTTTCCTTCTCTTTGCATCTTGCACCTTGCCATAGCTTCCACGCTCGGCAGTGGCGCGGTCAGCAATGAGATGTGTGCAGTTCTTGGTGATGGACTTTACGGAGATGCCGCCGAGGGTGACGACGAGCTGTTCGGCGTTGGCCTGTTTCATCTCCATGCGGCCAACAATGCAGATCTCGCAGCCCTGGAGGGGGAGAGAGGAAGACGAGGTGGTCTTTTTCTTGGGAGGCATTGTATATGGTGGTGTGGGACAGACGAAGGGAAGAAGTAGAGGGGGAGAGAGGGAGATGATGATGATGGTGGCGAGAGAGTCAAGAGGAGATTGAGGAATGGGGAATCGGGGAAATTGGAGAAGGAAGCGAGGCTGAGAGAGAAGAGGACGAAGAAGAAGAAGAAGAAGAAGAAGAAGAAATCACGGCCTTTTAAGCAGCCTCGCATTGCAGACCCGGACGGGGGGACAGGCACAAACAGCCAGCTGGTGTCAGCGAGAAGCGAGTGCTGCCTTGTGTTGCCTCGTTGGGGCATTGGCGGCAAAGCAGCCGGTGGGCCAATGAATCATGGAGCTCGTTCTGTGTAAACTAATTATTATTTGTTCAAGTCTGGTCTCCAATTAATTTGCTGCAGTCTGATTTGCCAATGGATTTTTTTTTTTTTTCTCTGTCCTGGTGCCAAATTGATTCGCTTGAAGCTTGTGCTTGGGGGGCGCAGTGGCTGAGGCTGAAGCTGTTGGAATAGCGCTATGGGGACTGTAGCCTCGGCCCCCCCCTCCCCTGGAAATGCCGTCGAGCCCTGTAGACTTTTGCGTGGATCCCCTGGAAACCTCGTACTCAATGGGGCTCGTTAGCGGCTGCTTGGTTGGCCCAGCAGGCCTCTGTTGCCTGCCTGGTGCCTGTTTCAGTGGGGACTGGCCACTCCAGCTCTCGTCTCCCTCCGCATCCACGCCAACCTCACACCCTCATCCCCCTTCACGTCCATCTAGGCAGCAACGCGTCTCTTTTCTGCTGTGCTTCAACATCATCATCGGCTTCATGCACGAAACTTACACCAAGTCATGTGATTTGGTCTGATGTCTAAAGCCTTCGTGAAGAACTGCCTAGCCATCAACGGCAACGCCAGGCGAGAGATACAGTAGTCAGCAGTCATATTGGTACTCTCGATACTACACCATGCAGCGTCAGGACATGCAAGTAACTTGAATCACTCAATAGGCTTTCCATTACGTGATGATGCGAATCTGACAGCCATGAAGGAAGTAATTCACTGTATGATAGGATTCCTTACTGTTTGTTTAACTTGTTTATGAGTTAAATAGGCTAAATGTGAAGAATTGTGGTGGCTAATAATAATGGTTCATGTGTGCCAAAAGACAGACACCAACTTCTGCAATATCTACACCAAGATGATGACTCCATATGACATTTCAGAATATATATCAGTTCTTTAGCAGATATCCAAATCTTCAATACTCAATCATCATTCATATCCTCGTCTTCATCTTCATCTTCATCTTCTTCGTCCTCCAACCCGTCGTCTTCATCTTCGGATTCATTCGCCTCCCCATCACTATCAATCTGAGGATATAACAGATGTGAAATCGATCCCCAATTTGCATCACACTTGCCCGCCATATCCTCCAGGAACTTGCCACATTCGTCTGGAGTATCGCAGACAATAGTCCTCTGCTGCTTGTCAAGCTCGACTTGAAAGTGAACAGCCAGATCTCTGTCATACTGACCGATGGCAAGCCCCAGCTCTCCCATCTTGATGTGTCGAAGGTTTAAGCTTGGCATCTGTGCGAATCTCCTCATGATGGCCGGCCACACGTTGTCTTTTCTTCTGGCTTGGTCCGGCGTTGAAGTCATACTGACTCTCCAGATATCCAGCCATCGCAGCGTTGGAGCGAATTTTGTAATGAGCTTGATTAGTGTGCTGGGATCACACTGCAGAAACCCTATGCTGAGCTCTTCTAAATTTTCCCATCGTGGTGGTGATGGGTCGATTGCAAATGTCGTCTCCCATGTCCCCGGCACACCGTCTGGATTGGCATGGGCAACATGAGGGTCGATGTCGCCTGGTTGGGATGGATCGTCCCCCAGCCAGCCCAGTAATCGCCTCATACCCGAATGATGGCCGCGTCCAAGCATGCTCCTGTTTATTCTCAGGCATTTCAGGTCGCGAGCGTAGCTGATGAACTTCTTGACAGCGATGTCCTCAGGTCCAGTTGGCCCTATGTTGAAGTGGCCCTGGTGCTGGACATATATGTAGAGCTTCTCTAGGCCCTCCAGCACTGACACCATAGAAGGCCGAACATGTTCAGGAATATAATAGCATCGGTCGTCGATGGACATGCTCCCTCTGAGAATCATCTCAAAGCTCTTTGGTCTGGCCTGGGCACGTCCAAGTGCTGTGAATATCCCCGTCATAGTCATAGCCATGACATCTGGGTTCTCGGACGGAATAAACAGAGACTGTATTTCCATATCCCAGAACTTTTTCATGCCGTGCACGGGGTGTCTGTCGTGGCGGAATCCTCTGGCTCCAAGAATGGGGTTATCTTTAATAATAATGTCCTCCAAATTAGAAAGGGCCTGGAAGGCCTCTGTGAGTAGCTGTACGTGCTGGCCCGTCGCCCACATGCCCGAGACTTCAGCGCGCGTCTGCGCCAGGAAAGCTTGGTGAGACGACACTGCCAGCATGCCCTTGGGCTCAATGAGGGAGAATAAAACAATCTTCATATGTGGACCAAAGCGACTGTTGGCCATGTCCACGAGTCCCTGGAGGCTGTCTGGCGTCATCATGAAGTGTCTCTTGACGAAGAAACTCCGAGCAAAGTTGAGGAAGAGCTGGTTCTCCAACGTCTTGCACGTTTGGCGCAGATTTATGAATTCTCGCATTCTCAGGCAGTCTGAGATGCGGAGAACAACCTCTAGCGGCATCTTAAACAGCAAACATTGCTGGGGAGGCGTTGAAGCCATGATGGATGATATGAGGAAGAGGAGTGATGGGGTTGATAGGGTGGGTGCAGTGATGAAAGGTGAGAAATGCAACTGAGTAGCAAGAGTAAAGAGGCTGGTTTCTTGTGAAAAAGAAAAAAAAAAACAAATTAAATTTATGGGATGCAAATAATCCAAAGGAAAACCATGCGAAGCTATGAGCGGCAAAGCGCGCGATGCGAAGTAGAAGGTAGGATTTTGGCTGGCACGAGGCACAGCTCGGAAAGGCTGTGGTGGATATTAATAGTTGGCTCGATCTGGTGGTGGTGGAAATGGCTCTGCTGGCTGAAACCGCCCCCGCCCGTGTCTGCCTAACATGGCCTATATAGCGGCCCCCCTGTAGTGCACCTACAGCACACCTGTAGTTCACCTGTAGTTCACATGTAGCCCACCGTAGCCCCCCTGTAGTTCGCCTGTAGCGCAACTGTAGCGCACCTGTAGCGCACCTGTAGTCCAGGCAGCTCTGGTGGGTGTGCACTGCACGCAAGGAAATTGGTGCAACCACTAACAAATCAAAGTTGAAACTTAATCACTTCAAAAGCTTCAAACTTACAAAAGCAAAACGCCGCCAAGTTGTAAACAGAATTTAAATTAAAATATTCAAATCATGTATGTCTTAAACAAAAACGCCTCTATGTACTGTATTTGATGTAAATAAATGGCCAGCATCTTATACTATCTCTCTCCGTCCTCTTCTCATCACAGCAAAATACACACACAGATTGCCTTTGTCTGTTTCCAAAGCCATCACAAAGGAAAATCCAAAAAAGAAAATCCAAAAATAACTTCTCCCAAACAAAGAAAAAAAGACAAAAAAAGAGACATGAAAAAAAGCATCGCTGGCCAGCAAGTCTATATATCTTCGCAAATCTCATCATCCTGTTGCTGTTGCTGATACTGCCCATCAAGTACATGATGAATACAATTTTCAAGCCAAAAATAACATTCGCCGTGCCAAAGCTCTCTTTTTCTCGTAAATTCATTATTTCGTATCCGTCATTACCCATTGGGCCCGTCCTAGTCACGTCCTACCCATGAATTCATTTTGCCTCAAGAAGCTAATCGCCAGTTCATCGCCTCCGCGCTCTGCCGCCTCCATCCAGTGCACCGCGACGCACATCAGTCCAGGATCATTTCTCACGTCTTTCGGCTTGTTTGCGCATTCTGCTCCTGCCGACGAGTCGTTACCCCCTGCCTTGCTGGTGTTGTTTCCTGCCCCGGGAACCCCATTGCCCCCCGTGCCTCCAGTAGGTTGTGCCCTGCCGAATTTATCCATGACAGTCTGCTTGAACACCTCCTTTGGTTTGGAAAGCGGAAGAACCACTCGCTCCGCTGACTCTGGGTTAGACAAATAAAACAATGCCAACTCTCTCTGTGCTGTTGGATAGCCCTCTTTAGCAGTGATGGTCCACATTCGCCCAACATCCTGTAGCTTATACTTTGTTGAAGGAGGCGGTGGCGTGCCAGTCGACGATGGTATGTGAGCTTCTTGTGTATCTTCCGCATACGTAGAGTTGCGCGCATGAGTGTGGGCAGCAAACACTTCGTCTGCCATTTCTATCATAGTGCGACAAACCTCAGATTTCAGCTTCATAGCCGCCACTCCAGCATTCCAAAATGCCCTTCCGGTTTCCTGTCTGTCTAGGATATAAGCAGGGACATGGGCCGCAATGAGCTGCAAGTCACGGAAAATTGACTTTGGTCGTAGAGAACAGTCACGGAATATCTTGACAAGCTCCTCTATGACGGCATCGGAAACGGCAGATGGGTTCGAACTAAGAGTCTTGGACTCGCCACTAGTCGCCGTCACTGAATGACCTGTCCGCCTTGATTTTCTCCTGTAAGATGATGTCGCAGCAATAATCAATTGTTCTAGCTCGCGTAGAACATGAAGCTTATGATATGGGTTAGGGTGGACAGAGAGCATACTTAGAAGTCGCTGATAGGCCTTTTTGTAAGGGAACTCTGCTGAAAATCCACGCCCGTTCATCGACTGTCTTCCGGAATGTTGTGAGTCTCTTGAACTCCTTGATAGCTTACTTGTGTTGCTGCAAGTATCTTCCGCATTGTCGCCGGCGCTTCGCAGATTATCAAAGCTCTTCTTTTTGCCAAGCGTTCTGGGTTTCGTAGAAGCAGGAGTGGGAATATTGTCTTTGAGCGCCGACTTGCGCAGCGCATGTTGATCCAGTGCATCCTTTCTGGCAATGCATTCTTGACCCAGCCCTTGGAACCACGTGTCTGTCTCAGAACCTCTGGCGATAACGAGGCTTCCAAGGTCAGAGAGCAAAAGTCCAGTAAGCGACTGCTTCAGCTCAGAGAGAAATCTCGTCTTGTCGTCGTCAGTATAGTGAGGGTTCAGAGTCTCATTCGAGGATGCAGACGTCCCCGGTCGGCCAGTCGAGGTACTAGAGTAGCCGTCTCGGGATAGCTGGCGAGCGAGTCCCGACATGGGCGTTGAGAGATTCGTCATGCTCGAAGTCGGTGAATACGAGCGGGAAGCTGGAGAGGTGGTGGCTTGGAAAGGCGACCAAAATGCGCTGATTGATTCAACAGCGTGGACGGGGGAAGTTCTGTCAAATGAGCTACGTCCACTGAGGACACTAGAAAGTGGAACAGCGCCACGAATGTACAGACTACGCGCGGTGTCTGGCGAATGGTGCCCATTTCCATTTGTGTTGGCGCTTCTGAGGTCGCGGGATCCTGGTCGCTGATGTCTTAGACCAGAGTTATATAAGCTCTCGCTCTCGCTAATGATGCTCGATGCATCATCTGCTGCCCAACCCTTCTCTCGGTCGCGGGACTTGAGTCGATCGTAGAGAGCTTTGTCTCTTTTGTAAAGATCACTCGACCAAAGGACAGGTGCCTCGCGGATGCTCTCACCAACGAGTTTGTTGATGCATTTGTCAATCTCGCAACAGAATCGATGAATTCTTTCCTCTCCTTGGCAAAAGTTCTCGATACCACATTGCTGTAGCCACGCTTTTGTCATAGCAGATTGTTCGTCGGTAAGCTTATTAGGGCCACCAAGTCTCTCAGATGCAGCTACAACATCGATGACCTGGGATTCGGCAGAGAACATGTAAGAAGGACCAGCGGCCCGTTTCTTGTTAGGGCCCCATCTGTGAGGCATGCCCATATACTTGAGCGCCTGACAGACGTCTCTACTCCAAACATACTCTGTGGAGTTTCGAACATCCGCAATGTACCACATTTTGTCTCGCGTAGATCGAATTCGTTTCATGAGATGGTTGATGGAGCTCTCAAGCCGCTGCTGACTCTGCTTTAACCAGATCAACCAAGCGTCATACTCGTCAATGGCTGCGGCGGAAGTCTCGATGCAGTCCCGTGGCTCACTTGACAGATCATTAATTAAAGTGGAATACGCGTCTCGGCGGTGAGCCAGATATCTTTGGAGTTGCTTCAGCGTGTTCCAGTACAAGTGGGAGGAAATGAAGTCAGACTGTGCCTCAGCTTGTGCGCTGGCAGCTCGCAACATCGCGATAAGCACAGGCTCGACTTGTCTGTACTCGCTGTCAAGAGTGTTGGATGGCTCTTTCAACAAGCCACCTGCAGAGCTCTGTGTCCTGCTATATGATTCTCTCGAGGCGTACTTTCTCAAACGCGAGGCGCGATATGTCAACTGGTCTGGCTCTATCTCCATCTCCAAAGCTTGCGGAATCTCAAAATCCTCCAGCAGCCTCAAAACAGCTTCCCGGATTTGGTGTTCATCGTAGCCCATATCCTCAACATTGTCGGCAGCAGTTTCGCTTTCCGAATCCCATGAAGGCTTTTGATCCAGTACATCAAAGTCAGTGTCGCATGTCATCTTCGACGTAATCTTCTTGCCATCATCTGAAATGAACAGGACATTCCATCGATCTGCACACGGATGGCAAGAGCCGCGAACGGCTTCGGCACCAATGTTTCGAGTTAGTTCGTGTAGGGCCAGCCGAAGCTTGTATCCGTCATCTTCGTACTTGTTCATCTTTCTCTGGGCTTCAGAGTCTATCGAACCCGCGATGTAAGGGTCTGGGATAGTTTTGGAAGAGTGTTCGTGAGGCCCGTCGCTGAAGACAGATGACAAGCTTGTGCTCATAATAGAACCAGCATCGAGGCTGTTGCGTGTATTTACCATAGATATGGGCTGCGAAAGTGTCGAAACGCCAGATATAGATGGCGCCACAGATCTCCAGCCGCTGGAGTTTGCCGACAAGGGCCGCCTTTCAGGGAATAGTGAGTTGACCAATGTCGAGATATCCGATGGGCATATGACTAAAAACGGCTGTACTTCGGTGTTCTCTTTGAGAGAAGTGGCCGATCGGGCAGGAAGGAGACGCGTCAGCTTGACAGAGTTATTCGTGTAGCTAAACCTAGACAAGATGCGCTCAATATGGGACTTGACATGATCAGGAACTGCAACTTGGACCGCTGTGGAAAGAGGTTTTGAGCTCCACATGCTAGAAACGTATTCATACGCCTTCATGGCCACCTTCTTGAGGATCCTTTCCCGAGCATACGGAGTGATATAGTACTCTGGAAGCATTCCATGCGTTTCCGGATGAACGATGACTCCAAGGAAGAAAACAAAGAATAGGCATCTCCAGACTAGCCACTTAGAGGTATTTTCGACATACTTGCCTTCCAGTTTGTTCAAAACGGCGCCTCCTAACTCCAGGAGTCCGTCCGGGATTCCAGTGGCATCCTCGTCATCGATAAGCTCGAAGAGTTCAGAGACGGATCTGTCGTAGAACTCCTTGGCAGCAGCTTCATCAGTTTGGGTCCAATCAGCCATGTTAAAGCGGGTTCCATGCTGGTCTTCGGCGCGGTCTAAGAGGAATGCACCGTCTGCTAGAATTTTCATCAGGTACCACTCCAGGTTTGATTTTCCAGACCAGTCGCGCATCATAACCCAGTTGTTGAAGACGCAAACAAGGAACTGTTCACTGGTAGACTTGGGCTCTGAAATCAGTTTGGCCAGGGCAGATGCCCATATGTCTAATCTTCTCTGGTCCTCATTGCCATCCGGTCCAGCGGAATTAGCAAAGCAGGTATGGATTAATATGGACAAAGGATCATGACGTTGAAAGGAGAGCAGGCGCTCTACGTCGTTAATGCCATGGCGGGTAGACGCACTTGCGCTGCGTGTTGTTGGCCGACCTGCTGATGGAAGCACAGACTCAAATGGTTCGACACCCTTGTGCGCCTGTATGAAGATGTTGAGCTCTGAGCTGGAAAGTGCGCAGAGTCGAGTCCCTAGGTAGTCCGGATTGGTCCTGAGTTGGGTCAGCAGCTCCAAAAACGTCTCGGCAGACGAAGAGCTGATTTCGTTTAGGAAGGAAGAAGATGGCTGGGATGATGCAAGGTTCCCTGGAGTAAGCTTGGAAGTCTGTTCCAGATGTTCAGAAGATCCTAGAGTAAGTGAAGACTGAGCGACTAGATCTGGCTCAATGAGCGCGAAACGGCGCAACTCATCGCAGCTCTTGCGTACATCCTGGATTGCGTTGTATAGAGCGGAAAAGCTCTCTTTGTCGTCTCGACGAAAATTGTCCACTAAATTCCTGTGTGCCACCTCGCCGCACCTTGTGAGACGAGCGTTGAGGCCTGTAGAGATAAGTGTTCTTTCCAAGCGTGTCCTGATGTTGAGGCACTTGCGCTCTTGGTATTTTGAAAGCCGTACGAGATGGGCCAGCTCATGTAAAGTCATTGCATCAACATTTGATCTAGATGGTTTGGAATTTTGGGTTTGAGCGACGGCGCTCCAATCCTGGGCTGCTTTATCCCCGAGTTGATGACCATTTTGGCGTAAGTCAGTAGCTTGAGATGGGTTTGATAACTGGGATGCCTTTGGGGTCAATGGCAAAGGCTGTGAATCCGACTGAGGTATGCCGCGTTCCTTGTTTCGTATAGGGAAGTGCTCTATGGCTCGTCTTCCACGCACAGGGCTACGAGACGGGCGACGATGACTGCGTGGTGTATCATCGCCTGGCTTGGACGGGCCGGTGTTGCGATATAGGGTAGCGGAAGGAGCTAGATTAGAAGTAAGTAATGAGGCACTGGATTGGGAAGACCAAACACTTCGCTGTTGGCACTGCTTATGAGTAGCTATATTATTGCAAGAGGACATACGTGGTGAAGAGCGAGAGCGGACGGGTGTGGAAAGGGATCGTTGCATCGACATCATAAACAGACCATGAGCTCACAGAGCTTCGCAGCTCAATCAACAGCTTCGAGGAAGCTGCTAACAGGCTTGCACTGTTACCGAGGTGATGGGATTAGGGTCGGACGGAACGAGCTTCCAAACCTCCGACTGTCTAGAAGTTGACGAGTGAGCCGAGCCAAGTTGAAAAGGTTGGTCGATATCGTTCACGGTCAGCGGCGGTGGGTAGTTGGACCGGAATTGGAGACGGCGGTTTAGTTTAGTGGGGGGAAGTTCACAGCGCGGGGACAACCTCCAATTTTTGGCCCAAGCTGAATTTAGAGCAAGATGTCGGCGAGCAGCTCCATGCTAGTGCCAGGAATGAAGCGAAGCAAAGCGATGAGCAAAGGTCAGAAAAGAAAAGGCAGAGAAGGAGAGATGCGGCGGAGTATGAGGGAGAGAGAGGGAATAAGGGGGGAGAAGAGAGGAGGAGGATGGGGAGAGGTGAGGTGGCAGAGGATCGTGAAGGAGGACTCAGAAGTGGCAGAAGAGAACAGGCGTGGATGGGGATGTTATGAGATGTCGATGTCCTGCCACGATCAAAGGGGGCCCCAGAAAAGAAGACTAAAATATTGTAATACGCAGAGGATGAATAGAATAATCGAGAATAAAATATAATAAAAGAAATAAAAGAGGGTGGAGGACATGGGCTGGGCTGGGCTTGTTCAGGGACTAAGCAACCTCAATGCATGGGCACTAATTGAGAAATGATAGTACTGTACTGTAAGTACTTTTTATTTTATTTTATTTTATTTTATTTTATTTTATTTTATTTTATTTTAAGGCTAGTGTACCGGCACCGGCGCATTGATTATTTATTTTTATTTTTATTCCAAGGTGTAGGCAGGGCGGGCGCTGCACGTCTGATGAACCACACTGAAATCTGAACTCCTGTGCTGAGCTGTGCTGTGCTGTACATGACAATACAGGTGCTCTGATGCGTTGTCCAGGGCCTGGTCTGGCCTGGCGTGCTGTGGATACAGTGGACATGCTGGACATGCGCCCGCCAAAAAGGCTAAAGGAGTACCGGCCAAGGTAACCTTGCAGGGGGTACAGACAGCCACCTGCTAGCCACTTGTTATGGAGCCGCCAATCAGCCTCCTCTAGCATACAGCTCCAGGTACCTTGTAGGGCATGCAATGAGAACAGTGGCCTCGACAATGTCCATAAATAATAATAACTGCAACAACTGCGCAAAAGAATAAATTGAATTGCAAAGAACAAACGCAATCACCATTATCACCAGAGTTGAAATTTTTCTTCTAATTTTCTGACCTCTGTCCACCGAAAGGAAGCTAGAGTAATACGCCATGCCAACAAAGAAAAGGTATTATCAATTTCAAATAAACAAAAAAAAAAAAAAGACAGCGCATAATGTACCTCGTCTCCCGCTCCTTCCCTTACAACGCACCACAGGTTCCTGGAAATGGAGGGCGTTTGGACGCCAGACAGTTGGCGCTAGTCTCTGTTTGGCGTTGCCAGCTCACGGCAAATCAGCCGCCAAGTGCCTGCCAACTGGCCATCACTGGCAGGACGGGGGCGAGGAAACGTCTGTTACAGGTTGTGCAGGTTACAGACTGCCAGCCAATCAACCCTCTCCCCAACCATCGCCCACAACTTGTTGTCTCTCGACTGATCACATCCCGTCCCATCCCTCTCACCATCGAACGAGCAAACAAAGAGATGCGCAACAAGACCAAAAAAACCGAAACAAAGTAAAGACACATCAACAAATTTGCCTCAAGTTTCCCACAGTCCTCTCAACAATGCAACCCTCTGGCTGCCCTTCCATCATCCTTCTTTCCCACCTGCGTACGTCGGGTGCTCTTTGTCATGGGACCATTCTAACTGGGCCAGCATCACACACACCAAGCTAAACCGCGCAAACTTCTGACAAGACAAGGCGCTCGATAAGCAGTAGCCTATCGGCCACGGCCACAAAACGAGAAAGATGTGCACCAACCTCCAATAATTCAAAAACGCAATATCGACTCGTGCTGGTGGGCCATGACCCGTCATCGTCCACAATATGCATGTCTATATGTAAGGTAAGGTAGGTATGAGTTGGCACTGCATCGTGCAGCCTGCAGCTTCGGCCAAGGACCCAGTCACTTCGTCAAAGTCCAAGGCGAAGTACCTGGAACCACCTCAACGACCGCCTACCGCCCCAAGCTAGCGTCGCTAGTACACCCTTACGCTCATCCGTGTATGCTGCACTGGCGCCTCGTCAGTCGTGCTACACGAGCTACTGCATCGCTTGTACGCTGCTGCTGCTCCAGCTCTTCTGTCCAGACGGTACAGAGTACTGTATACCCAGCCAAGTCACCTATCGCAACGCCCAGCCCGTTTATTTTTACGGCTCTGTGCGGTTTCACCACTAACCGCCCAGCCAATCCAATCGCTCCACGGCAGCGCCACTTCCCTTTCTCGCCCATGTCTTGCTGAAGCAGAGTCGTGTGTCGTGTGTGCCAACTCATTGATTTGCCTCCGTCCATTATCTACCAATCACAAACCAAGGGTCCATGGCCTTTGGTACATGCAATTGATCATTGTAGCTGTAGTTCAACATTTTTTTTTGTACATTCGTTCTCCTTACCCCTTTTTCTTATACTATTGTGCTTTTCTTTTCAATGATGAGCCCTGTTTTATGGCTAGATGGCTGACACAACTCACAATGAAAGAAGTCGACTTGCTGGCGATCAACACCGCTAATCCTATTGTCAGCTTTTGGCTACGTCCACTACTTGCCAACCACACTGGTTGCTTGCTTCACCAAGGTTCTGGGTCAAGCCTGAGCAACAACAAGCCATGCACCGCATATGCGTTTGGTTCAGGCGGTGTCACTCCCACCGCTGCAAACGCAGCACGACAATATCGCGATATTGCCCATCGTTCCGCCACGTTGTCTTGCACGGCACTGAACTTTCCCAATGCAGCCCATCACTCCGATTTGCTCCCGATGCGATGGACAAGTGACATCACACGTCGCGCAATGACCCAATTGAATGCAATATGCCTGCAAGTTCGCATTTCATTCGTCAATTGACGCCCCATTTGGCTATTCAGCATTGATTGCTGTAATTACGCTTTGATAGATGTTTCTGTGACTGCTTTTTCTACATTTGTCAAGTATCCTTCCTCCCGTATTTGTTACCATTATGGTAACTCTTGCGGCGGAGGACTGTATTGCTTCGCATGCTCACCATCAGCCTCTACAAGGTTGTCTTTCCTTCCATTGTGTTCCATTTCATGCCAATGGCCATCCCCAAGCTCAGCTGGTGTGGACTTTTCACGGTGCGCTGTATGTTTACGAGCAAGTCTCCGCCTCCAGAGGAAAACCGTCACCGCAACAAGGATAATCACAGCCACGCCGCCGACGACACCGCCAACGATGGCTCCGACTGGTGTAGATTTATGTCCACTTGACGGATCTGAATCGCCGGGTCCATCATTGTTCTCTTCTACCGATTGTCAGCAAATATTGACCAGTTCGCCCGATTTCTTGTATAAACTCACTGCTGAACCAATTCTTGACTGTATCGTCATTCCAATTGACCCTGTTTAACCCACTGCACTCAATTAGTACTGATCTGAATCGTAGCCTGCGAAATGCTCACCCATCACCGTACCACTCCTGCACCATGGTAGGCGACTCGTACTGCTTGGCGCTCGAATCAAAGAAATCCTTCCACTTGAGCTCTGTCATGTCAAAGACGCCCAAAGCGTGACGCCAAGGGTCGCTAGACTTCCAATCCCATACTTTGGGAACGCCGCCTGAAACAAGCATTTGCCTCTTTCCACCAACTGCACAAGCATGGTGTAGTCGTGGTGAAGATTGCACATCCGCTTTGAACCATACGAAACCAGGCAGCGATATGATATAAACGTCGCCAGAAGAATCGTCGCGGCTGTCACGTCCGCCATACATAAAGCTGTTCTTGGTTAGCACCGCCAATAGGGGATGCGGTCGTCCAACTTACATATCAAATGAATTCTTCGACTCCACGCCGACAGTGCAGAACGAATCACGAGCCTCGGGCACATATCCCGTAGCTTTTTGCCAATACCACTTCTTCCCAACAGGGTCATACAGATTGATAATACTCATATCTGCTAGTTGTCTCTGATGCAAATCTTCAGCATTGGGCCCCTTTGTCCTCCATCCTCCGAAGAACAGAGCCAACGGTCCCTTGGCCCAATTAGTAGTACACGCTGACCCTCCTCTAAACCGCGGACCAGCCAATGGGCCGTTCATGGGCTGCGTGTCATTCGTCCACTCTCTCGTCGTGCTATTATACACCAACACACCTGGCAAGGGATTCTCATCAGACTCCCCAGTACCGCTAAACCTCGGGTCACTGGACGCCATACCCTCACCCCCGGCGTAGATGCCCGTGCCGTCACAGAAGGTAGATAAACCGTTGAGGGTGAGGCCGAACTTGCTGAAGACGTCGGGGTTGGTGGGCGGCGACATGGCCCAGGTGCCGCCTCCGGCACCGTCAGGCACGAACTGCCATAGGTTGTGGTTGGATTGGTCTGTCTGTTTCTCGTTGTGGGATTTGGAGCCGGCGTAGCGGTAGAGGACGTTGGATTTAGGGTCGGACCAGAGGGCGAAGCGCTCAATGGGAGGTGGGATGTGGTGAATGATTTCGTGGTAGGTAACTTCAGAGATGGACCATGATTTGTTGAGGGGGACGGAGAATGTGTGGTTGACTGGGACTGAGTCTGGTTTGTTGGGCTGGCCGTTGTATATTTGGCCGCCTTCGAGATACAAATAGTCGCCTAGGACAGCAACTACGAAGCGAATTAGCATCACATCAAAGCTTTTGACGGTTTACCGAGTACAAACCATTGTGAAGCGCCCGTCTTGCGTACGGGCTCTGCACCAAATCAGAGTCACTCCGCTTGGAATTCGAATCGTCGCCAAGCGCCAACGGCAGCGCTGTCAGCGCGAACGACTTCCAGTACATGATGATGCAACGCTGTCCTGCAGCTTCATAAAAGCTACAAGCAAAGAACAATACAAGATAAAATAAATATAATAAAGAGCAAGTTGGCGAGAACAAGCTCGAACCGCCAGTGTCTACATTATGAGCGGCAAGCCATTCAGCCGGGTATTAGATTGTTCTCCACGGCTACGGGGCAGCATAAGAGCGCTTGGTTTTACCTAGTTGCAGGCATGATAAAAATATACCTCGCATTCGGCAGGGGTTTCACGACAGAAAAGCGTGGCAGTAAGCAGCGATCGTCATAGGCAGTGGGATGCGTGAGCGATTCTCATTGGCTTAGGGAAATTCGAGTGAGAATATATACGGGGAACAGAAGCCACAGGGCTGGAAGATGGCCGCCAATTTGGGAGGCCTGTTCAGGCGCATTTTCTTTCTACGGAGACTACATGTTGTTATGATGACATGGTGTATTGGCTGAAGCAGCAAGGGCTGGGATGTGAAACAATCGAGCTGGGCTTGCATTGTGTGTGCGTCAAGTGGGGATTGTCAGCCTTGTTTGGTGACCTGGGGCTGCTGGGACGGAAAGAATGAAGGATTCTTCTGCAAGGTTAGCACGGATACCTTTCCGCCATACTATAAAGGTAATGATGCAATTGATACTATGAGTTCGGTCGGTTTAGAGTTGGAAGATACGGTTCGTTCCGAAGTTCTAACGCTCGGGTATCGAAGTTGCCGAGATGCCTCCCACCTGACTCCAGCAGGTCAATAAAATAAAATAAAATATTTGCCAATTACGTAGGTAAATAAAGGAAGAAATAATTACTATTAAAATGACCAGACCAATCGCAATCTCAGGGAGTGGTCCTGGTGTGAGAGACGACACCCAGAGAAGCATCGATGACGGATGGTATGATGTATTCGGACGATGCGGCCAGGACTTTTGGTCAAACGGCTGGGAATGGTTTCCAGAAAAGAGAGAGAAACCAGACTTGTCCACAGCTTAGGCGAGCTGGTATGCCACTGCCGATTGAGGACAAAGTATGATATCCCAAAAAAAGGTCTTTGCGTGGACAATGAAGAGAGATGCTACTCAGACAAACGCTGCTCTTATAAATTTAATATTTCAAAGTCTAATATTTTCAGTGAAGTCATCAATTTTGAGCTCTCAACCGCCGTGGACCACCTCGCGAGTGCGTGTATCAGCACAGCTTTGCTTTTGATCGTGTTCAACCACCGCAAATGACCATCGAAGATATGACTATAAAAGATGGCTCTGTTCCGAGGTTCTGAACTTTTACATGTTATCAAACCCTTAGTTACACAAATTTTCTGCACAGCTGCAGCTTAAATCATCATTCAGCATTCTTGTCCTGCTCAAATTAGATACTTGGCAGTAGGTTTACCAGCCATACCCATTCGGTAAGATGCTCCAAGTACTTTCTAAACATGATTTGCACTCTGACACGACCAGTAAACGTTACCGCAATGGCAAGGCCAGTTACTTGTGGCGATGGCTCTCAGTATGAGAACTGGCTTGCACCCCGGGCCGACGCCGATGCAATCATCCGCAACCTCAATAAGCTGGAGGGGCTTATTGAAATTTTTGAGAAAACTCATGATTTGATTTCCAGGAAGCTGCTCCTTATGGAAGCTTGTCTTGAACACATCAGACGTGAAGCAGACTGCGGGAACACGGCTGGCCATACCAAAGCTGTGTCATCTGAAGTAGGAGATCTGAAGACGGCATTGCGCGGGGTTCCGAGCCAATTCACCTCAGCGCGGGACATTGTAGACAGTCTGACGTGTCAATTCCACGAGTTTAGAGTCCTCGAAGAGAAGAACGATCCCAAAGCTTGCGCATATTGCCTTTAGATTGTCGCCTAGATTTTGGCTTGTGGCTAATCCAAGTGGGCTCTGGGACTTGGGTTCCGGCAAGAAAATGGGCGTGCTAGCTATAAAACTAAAGAATAGGGCGAAAAGAAAATGAATCATGCTGCATTGGTTGTAATGTTTTGTTTGTGCCAGCAATGATGGTGATAAACTTGTCTTACATGCACAACGTCTTCATTTTTCTGTGTGATTGTTCAAAAACGGAAATGGCAGGCCAATCATGATCTTCCCTTTTAATCATGATGCATTATTTGAGTGTTTTACCCTATTGCCACAAACCGAACAAAGTGAATCGCCAATTTACTGTATGCACTTACGCACTGTAAAGCATCTTGAATTGTGTGCATCAGCGTATCTTGGCCCCCTGCGTATGTTATTCACAGCCTACTATACCCATAAATTCCATTATATATATATCTTGATTCTTCTCTCTTCAAAACCTGTCGGTTTCCTTATCAAAACTTCAGAATACCTTTTCAGCACATCTGCAGTCACAAATACCTCAACCCACTGTTGCTTCCCACACCAGACGTAACTTTATTTCAGTATGCAACACCATTGCTCCTAACACCATTCAAAGGCTAATGATATCCAGTAGAGCCACTATCATGGCAAATTATACTTCTTGGCTCAGCCCAATGGAAGGCTACGACGGCCCAAGCGTCTGGAAAACATCCAAACCGCAGCACAATGTTAGCAATGACCTCGCCGAGCTACAGTCATTGATTGCGGACCTCGCATCTGCACATACTGTTCTTGATAAACAAATTCGTCTCGTGGAGGGATGTCTGCGCTCTATCGAGTCGAGTCCACACCATCTGGACACGCGCGAGTTTGCGGCGGCTGGGACGTCTGAGCTCCGGGACGCAAGGGGTGAAATGTTTGCGAGTGGAAATAATTTGACTCTGGTGAAGGATATTGTGACTCGCCTTCATTCAGTCCTTGTAGAGGACAAGAGTGCGAAGAACAGTGGCAAGACTGATTTGTGGTAGCCGGGGGTTCGGAGCAAGGCTTTTCGAACGGTTATGAGCCAAGTCCTGATGAAACTATCTATCAAGGGAGGGTCCAGATTAGGATTGTGGAAGTAGAGCTAGATAAAAGAAAATCTGTGAGCTGTGATTGGTCTTGATCGTTTGAGATATTGACTGCGGGCTCGCTTTCGAGTTGCCAAATTTGACAGCTAGATGACTCCAAGTTGATGAACATCGAATGTACACGGGCGAAAGTCTATCCTAAATTTCCCGAGTTAAAGCATCGTGTGAATTCCATCATCCCTTTGCTACCGATTTGGAAACGACCAAAGTGGCCAGGTACTGACACACCCACACACGAAGACCTCACATCCTCTTATAGATTACCTGCATCAACATTTGATACGCGTCCTTCTCCTTTTTGTCACACTCCTCGTCCAAAGACGGCGGCAATGGCCCGTATTTCCCATAGCCTAGTCGATACATCGAGACATCCCACCAATGCCTATACATTTGCTGCCAAGTGTCCACACCAAACCTAGCATAGCGACTATAATAAAGCTGCCCTCGCAGATAGTCACGATTAGTAAATGGCTGTCACAAAATATTAGCAACTCTCTCCACAGCAGCCATATTAACTTACAATTGCCCACTCATCATTAAACATGACAAATTCCTTCAGCTCCGGCAGCTTTTCTCTGAACTCATCGAATACATGACACCACCTCAGAGAACTGACTAGATGGTTCAGTTCTTGGCGCCTCGCAAAAGTTCGAGTAGCTTCGGTAGGGGGGTGCGCGACTTGCAAAGAAGAGAAGTCGAGTCGCTCATCTTGATACTGCTGCACGGCGTAGTAATGTCCGATGGCAGCCTTGCTCAAAGATAAATGCGTTAGACCCTTGTGTTGGACAATCCAGTCAATCTGCCACTGCCACGAAAAGGTATAAAGTCCGAGAGATAACTTCTTCAAGCGTGGGAAGTGAAGGTCCCTGTTATCCCAGAGCGGCATTGTACCCCATTCGAAGGTGCTGTAGAGCGTGAGCGCCGTGATGTTGGTGACGTGTTTTAGCCAAGACGCATTGAAGTCAGACCAAAATTTCCATACGGCTGGTCGTCGGAATATTGCGTCTCCCG
Organism: Simplicillium aogashimaense; assembly: GCA_028455935.1. Lineage (NCBI taxonomy): Eukaryota > Fungi > Ascomycota > Sordariomycetes > Hypocreales > Cordycipitaceae > Simplicillium > Simplicillium aogashimaense. Next base: position 840,125 of record CM052010.1, on the reverse strand, counting down.
GTTCATGGTAATCGTCAGCGAGTGACACTTTGACATGCAACTCATCTAGTTTTGAGAGTACGTCCTCAAACTCCTTTGAGAGGATAACTTTTCCACCAATGGTATTCTGCAAGTTCTTTACTGTCAGCTTCTTGATACGCTGGTTCTCCAACCTATTGACACTAGCCATTGCCTCAAAGCAAAGCATCAAATTTGTCCTCCGACTGTCTTCATTCTCGTGTATCGACCCCCAAAAATATCCTCGTCCGCCATACAGAACGGCCCGAATCTCAACTGTACCGAGTCTAGATTAGTAAACTCATGCATGCGGTTCACCATATCCTTCCAGGCTTGAGGATGATGGAACGAGCAATCTTCCCTATGCCATGCAGGCAGCGTCTCCACGCGCAGCTCTCGCACCATTGGTCGAAGATACGTGCTTGAAAGAAGATCCGCGCATTTCCCAATAGAGATTTCAGTGGGATAAAGGGTAACTATGGAAAATAATTCTCGGGTGGCTAGTTCGTAAAGGTACTTGCAGCTTAGGCGGACGCTGGCGAGGTTGCTTCGCACGTGGTTCTCCTGATGGCCCCCTTCATCGCCGTGGTCTGAAGCGATTAAATAAACAACATGAGACCACACCTCTACTGGAAGATTCCCAATTGTCATAGCGAAGCATAACATTAGTTTAAGTAGATAGAGAAGATGGAGAAGTTGGACGGCATGAACGGTATTTAGCTGGCCTTGTGACTAGGCTGCCATCTCCACTGCTCTTATTACTTAGTCCAAGCATAAGGAATCACCAGGGCAGATCGACTCACGCCCAATGGAATAGTAGCGTAGCTTTATTCAGCACGAGTACATTGTACCGTGAATTGATATTGACAAACAGGCAGCCTTCCTTTGTCTGTTCTGATAACTCTATTATAGTACATCACTCAATAAACCACATACACATTTTCAATCATTAGCGTATTCCAGATCGCTGTGCGATCAGCATTCCCTCCCAAATCGGATATCAAACTCCTTCAAAACACTCATAATACTCGCTGCTTCTACCTCCACAGTCGCTCGGTTCCTTTGGGCCGTTTTAAGCTTGGGTAGCCATGAGCCAATGTCATCAGCAGCCTTGTCAAAGTTGCGATGACTGGATAGAGTTTGGTATGCCTCAGCATATGATAAACCAAGGCTGGGTAGGCTTGGAAGTGTAACCTTCTCTTCAGCGGCGGTGTTGGCTCCCTTGTTCTTCGACTTGCAGCAGCCACCGCTACCTCCCTTGCCTCCGCAGCAACCTCCGCCAGAAGAGCTCTTTTCGCCGTTGAACTTGGCTGCCATCAGTCGACAAAAAAGTCCAGCCTTAGGGTCAGCTTGACATTGAGCACATGAACCAGGTCCATTAGGTCCACAGCTGCCTGATGGCTTAGATGAGGACGGCAATGCGGGCTTGTGGTTCTTTCTAGCTGGTAGTTTCACGGCGCCATCAGCGGTCATCTCCATGATAAATGGCGGAGGCAGCGGGCCAACATCTGCTTCTGAGGGTGGTGGTGTCTGAACTTGTTGGAGAGTAGGAGGTGTGGTGTCGGTAGGTGTCATGGCGGGAGTAGCCATGGCTGCATCAGCGCAGACACAATAGGTGCCATCTTTGCAGAAACCACAGTCTTCCTTAAAGGGGTTGGCATCAAGGGAAGGCATATCGGTCATCAAGATGGATGGAGGTAGCTGTGAGGCGGAGGAAGATTTGTGGGATAAGCTGGCCGTGAAGTCAGTCTCGACCTCTCCAGCTCGAGTGCTGATCTTCAGCCGTTTGTCAGCCTGAAAGGGCCGCGATGGTGATGACGGGCGTTTGAGTTCATGCGATGCGGCAGCTCCCTTGGAAACTTGTTCCAGGCATTCGCAGGTAGAGCCGAAACTGCACTTGCCACAGCCATTGGCAGACTCTGCAAGGACCTGCTCAGCGCAGGCGCAATGTCCATTTGGCGAGCAAGAACCGCATGTAATATGTTCACCGGACGCTTGGTTGGATGACGTATCCATGGAATCGGGAGGGCTGATGATTTGCGAAATGGAAAAATCCTTGCTTGGTCGAGGGTGCGGTAAGCGGGTGTTGCCAATGCTGCCACGGTGAGAGGCCATGGAATTTTCGCGAGTGCGATGCTGTGATGTGGCTACACTCGTCCTGTGAAAAGCCCCAGAGTCTCTCTGTTGGCGTAAAGTCTCTGCCTCAGTCTCTGCGCGAATACGCTCCTGTCGTTCCCTGTCGAGCATGTTTTCCAGGAGCGAGCATCGGGATCTGAAGGACTGGAGATCCAGCTCGAGGCTATGGATCTTTTCTTTGAGGTCGGATTCCTTTTTGTCGGATTCATCCTTTTGCTGGTCCAGCAGTTCCTCCAATTCGCCAACACGGGCTGCACGGCGTTCACGGAAAGCCCGTTGAGCAGCACGGTTTTGGGCTTTGCGTTTAGTTGGTGGCGTATCCGTCGCGGGCTTCCTGCCGGGCTTGGGTCTGGGGGGGATAACCCATTCCTTGGAGGTCATGGAAATCTTGGGGCCCTCTGTAGGGGCTGGGGCGGGAGCCACGACGGCAGCCATGGTCATTTTGTCCTCTGGATGCAGAGACAGCTGAGGCAGAGGTCGTGGCGGGGCAGCATCAGCCTTTGCAGGCACCGGAGCTCGCTGTGGAGCAGCTGCAAGAGAAACGGCGGCAGGGCCAGTAGGTTTCTGCTTAATAGCAGCTGACCTGGAATTGGGCAGACGAGTGGACGAGGCCCTGACGGGGATGGTGGTTGTGTTTGAGGTGGTGATGTTTGATGGGGAAGATGGACGAGAGGAAGAGGGAGCGTCGGCCATGCTGGGCGGTCGCTGGAGCGGAGCGCTGTCCACTGCCAGTGAGTAGAGTGGGTGGTGCTGGGCCGGTTGACGAATGCGGGTCTTCGGGTTTTCTACGCTGCCTCGGAAATCCGAGGGGCGCCTGAAGACGTAGTTGTGCGAGGACGAATTGAAGACGAGGAATAAAGTCCGCCAACAAAATCTGAGGAGGTGTGAAGAATGCAAAGAAAATATAAAGAAGAGTACGGGGATTATTCCCGCGCAAAATCCAGAATTTTTCAAATGGTTGCTGGTGAGCTATTGGCTGTTGTGTGTTCCTGTAAGGTATGGGCTCCTCTGTTGTAGTGTGATACGGTGTGCGATGGTACCTGTGTCTAGAACAGAGCAGGCTTGTGGTTGCAATTTTAAAATAACTCGGCAAGGTCTTGTATCGATTGATGAGGAGGCGCAGTGGTTGGATTGATTGCAAAGATTGCAAATACTGTAAAAGAGTTGATGGTGAATCGTCGTATGCAAGTCCAACCTGTGGTTGTTTGCAAATAAAAATTGCGAATGGTGTGAGGGCTGCGTTCCGAGAGCGACCAGGTCCTTTTGAGAGAAATAGGTGCAGGCTCCGATACAGGCAGGCCAAGGGCAGTCTTGTCCTTGTTGAGGGTCTGGGGTGGTCACATTGGTGGACTGTATATACCACAGCAAAGGTGGGACTGATTGATTAGATGCTGTGAGATAATTTTTTTATCAATCAGTTGGTGCAGGGGACCCAGCAAAAGCCCACCACACCATACCGCGCCATTCCCCTCTTGCGCCCATCTTCTGGCCTGTCATGTTGCACCACTTTCTTTCTGGGCAATGTCGAGAGAGAAAACCTGCTCGCGTCGTCTTTGTTTCTCCACTCTCTCATTCGCTGGCTAATTTAAAGTCTGAATAGCGCGATTCCATCCTGCCACACCGACATTGACATGGTAACCGAGCAGCAGAAGTAGCTCAACCGTAGGGCTCTCTCTTTCTACCTGGATACCTTTAGTCTGATGTTTATTTAATGCCATGGGTAGTTTGTCATATCAAAAATCGGGTTCAATCTTCAAGTTCATTTTCTACTCCTTGTAGGCGAAGCAGTGTCTCCCAATCGCTGTCTTCCCTAGTCGCCATTACCTGTCTGTCTCTACTCGATGACGATGCGCTTCCCTTCCCACTTCTATTCCCAGTAACAAGTAGATCGCAGTACATATATACATGTATTGTCGGCTGTGGTTTTTTTCTGGAGAGATAACTTCTCACCCTTGCGCGGGTCTGCCAGTTCCGCATGTCCTGACTCTGATCCCAGTCCCATTGTACCGTACTTCTCTTGCAGCAGCTCACCACCACCAACCCGCCGCAGCCCCACCCCAAACTCAACCCCTCCGTGTCTGGCCGATGCCGCCCAGCATGTGGGATGCTTATTTTCATTGTTGTGTTTCTTCAATGAAAATAAAAAATGCATTCTCACTTCGAAATGTTGGTATATACAAGCGAATATTACTCTATCAATTTTCCAGTCTCTATTCTGCTGGCTCATGGCTCTATGTAAATATCGAGAATATGCACAAATCCCAAGTCTGTCAGCGGCCCACTGGCGTCTGCTCCAGTCGACTCTGTCCCACCACCACACACGCCGCTACTACTACAGCTACTGCTTCGCGCCTCGACCAATAAGCAAGTACCTAAAGTACCTCTTGCCAGTTCCAACAATCAGACAAACCTGATTTAAATTAATGCCAAATTGAACCACCACCAGCCTCGAAAATGGCTGCAAGCTTGCCACATCGCCAAGCCTCCGCAACCTTCAACCTCTCCCCTTCCACAGATTCCTCCGACAGCGAAGACGACACTCCTCTCCCCTTCCCAACAGCGCTCCCTCGCACCGACTTCTTAGCTCCAAACTTCGACCCTGCCGCCTACTTATCCGCCTTGCCGCATCGACATCAGACCCTCGAAGACTTGCGCTCAGATCTGAGAGAGAGAAGTGCCACTATCAGCGGCGAGCTTCTCGAACTAGTCAATTCGAACTATACCACATTCCTGTCGTTGGGGTCGGAACTCAATGGCGGAGATGAGAAAGTCCAGGATGTCAAGGTGGCATTAATGGGCTTCCGAAGAGCTGTGGATGAAGTCAAGACGAAAGTGGCTACGCGGCGGACCCAGACGGAAGACCTCACTACGGAGCTGCGAGATGTGCGATCTGACATTGAACAAGGGAGGCGGATGCTCGAAGCGGCAGAGCGGCTGTCTTCTCTAGAGCAGAGATTGACGCTGGACAGCTTGCCCAAGGGCGCTAATGACTTCAGTCTAGAGTCAGAAGACGATGAGGATGAGGACGAAGAGGAGGAAGAAGCTGGTGCAAACTTGCTGGCTAGCTCGCCGAAGAAACTTGCTGCCTGGGCTGATGAATACCGTCGCATTACGCTACTTGTGAAGCTTCTCGATGAGCGGCATACGTTTGTTCAGAAGCTAGAGGCACGGTTGACAAAGTGTCGAAATACACTACTCCTTGACTTAAACAATGCCATCAAGGAGTCGCGAAAGGCTGGCGCCAAAGGCCAAGATCGCGTGCTCAAATATTTAGGTGTCTATCGCGCGATAGACGCTCAAGCTGAAGCTGTCAAGGCCCTACGAACAAAATAATAACACATCCCATAGAACACATAGATAGACAAAAAGAGTAAAATTTAGTGATACCCCATGCAAAGTTTATAGCGCTATCTCTGCCATGACATCTCGCAAGTCTAATACACAAGTGACAAATATTGTTACAGAATGGTTCTCCTCCAATACCACAATTACATTTACATGACGCTCGTCAAGGCGTCGGCAGTGACCTTGTCCGCTGGGTCGCTCAGTCGTCCGTTGAGGCTGATACCGGGGCCATTGGTCGTGCTCAAAACAACCTCGTTGATTTCCTTGTGGCTCTCTTCGGAAATCTCAGCGCATTCAGCCTTGATTCTCTTCAACACGGACTGGACATTGGCCTTGAGCTGATCGGGCGTATAACCAAGCTGTCCAATGGCTATTCTGATAACACCTTGGCGCTCTCGGTAATCGGCGGCACCGGCCGATTCGCGCATCGTCTTGACGACATCTTCCACGATCGTCTTCATTCGTCGGTTGGGCATTAGGCCCTTGGGGCCAAGAATCTTGCCCAGACCAGCTTTGTTGAGTGCCTTTTCGCTAGCTTCGTGGCATAATAATCGGTCGAACACAAAGTTCTCCTGACGAATGGCTTCAAAAATAGTCTCCTCGCCTACAGCAACAGCGCCAGCGGCAGTGGCAGACTGCGCAATCTCGCTTCCTTCGGGGCAAATGACGGCAATTTTCCAGTCACTTTGTACGGGGTGAGGTAGGCGAACGCTGTTCTTGATAACGGGGCCGTTGCGCGCCGTCTTGAGGTTGACGGCTAATTCGTATTTGATGGAGGAAGGGGGTTGACCGACTTCGAAGGCTCGCAAGACTCTGCGCAGCATATTAGCGGTGCCACCAGAAATAATTCAGACAATTACAACATACCTCATGGCTTCGCACAGCGTGAATTTGGGGAATTGTCGCTTCTCGAGGTTATGGCGCTTAAAGTCCTTGGGGAGTGCTCGCTGCTTGGTCTTCTTGATGCGAATGACCGAAGCTTGACGGCTGTGTAATAATGTCGGGGCTAGATAGCGAGGAATTGATGACACCGATGGTCTAGAAGCTTGAGCGAGGCTTAGTCGAGCCATTGAGGCTAGACATTTATCAATGGGCGCCATGGCGGAATTGTCGTGTGATGCAAATCAACAGATCTCAAGCTTCTCCCGAAATGCTAAAATCACCTTTGCTCTAGACAGACCCCGGACAATTGTCATGCCTTGGAACTCAGGCCGTCATAAAAAATAAGTTCGGGCGCCTAATCGATAAGGCGCCGCCGTCCCGCTTTGGCTGTGTGCTGTGTTTAGCCCCTCCCCCACCAAGCAGCAAATTCAGTGACTCAAGGTATTGCAACGTCCAACTCATTCATTCCGATATTCAAACGGCGATTTTTGGCTTTGGAATAAATTTTGGAAAAATGAAGCACGACGAGCTTGAGGCCCTTGCTGGCAAACTCTCTGGAGATTTTCGCTCCATTGAGCCTCTCTTCCGCGACCTGGACAAGCATCTGACCTTGAGAACCTACCTCGAGGGCTATGCCTTGAGCGACGCCGACAAGAAGGCATGGCAGGCCATTCGTGCCAACAAGGCTGCCATGGGCTTTGTACGAAAGGGCAGCCTAGCCAACTTAACGCGTTGGTTCACATTCGTCGAGCAATCCCACCCCGAGATCCAGGCCGATACTACCACAAAGGGTGCTGAGGCCAAGAAGGCCGGAGGTGCCAACTACAACCTGGCTTTGCAGGATACCGAGAAGGGAGTCGTCACTCGTTTCCTTCCCGAGCCTTCGTAAGTATTATTGCTCCCGTACGGCGGATGCCGGCTTACATGTTTACAGAGGTTACCTTCACATCGGACACGCCAAGGCCGCGCTCCTCAGCGATTACTTTGGTCACGTTGCCTACAAGGGCAAGATGCGCCTTCGACTCGACGACACCAACCCTTCCAAGGAGAAGCAGGAGTTCCAAGATGCCATTGTTGAGGATCTTGCTCTCATGAACATCAAGCCCGACGTTCTCACCTATACCTCCGACTACTTCGACTACCTTTACGATATGTGCATTAAGCTGATCAAGATGGGCAAAGCGTATGCCGATGATACCGACCAGGAGACCATGCGTGAGGAGCGTAAGAACGGTACTGCCTCTAAGCGCCGTGAGCGCACCGTCGAAGAGAACTTGCGCATCTTTGAGGAGATGAAGAAGGGTTCTCCCGAGGGCATTGCCAACTGCATTCGTGCCAAGCTCTCTGTTGACAACCCCAACAAGGCCATGCGCGACCCCGTCATCTACCGCTGCAACGTTGCCGATAAGCACCACCGTACCGGCGACAAGTGGAAGATGTACCCCATGTACGACTTTGCTTGCCCTGTCGTCGACAGCCACGAGGGCATCACCCACGCTCTGCGCTCTACCGAATATACCGACCGTAACCCCCAGTATCAATGGTTCTTGGACACCCTTGGTCTCCGCCAGGTTCACATGTGGGATTTCTCTCGCTTGAACTTCATCAAGACCTTCCTTTCCAAGCGTAAACTGGCCAAACTTGTCGACAACGGCAACGTCTGGGGCTGGGATGATCCCCGTATGCCTACTATCCGAGGTGTTCGTCGCCGTGGTATGACTGTCGCTGCTCTCCGTGACTTCATCATCAAGCAGGGACCTAGCCGTAACATTGTTTCTATGGACTGGACTACTTTCTGGGCCTCCAACAAGAAGGAGATTGATCCTGTTGCCCCTCGCCACACTGCTCTACTGCAAAAGGATATTGTCAACACTGAGCTCACTGGCGCCGAGGCTCCTACCAGCGTCGTCATCGAGAAGCGCCCCAAACACCCTAAGAACCCCGAGGTCGGCGAGAAGGACGTTGTCTTCTCTTCCAAGATTTTGATGGACCAGGCTGATGCCAAGAGCTTCAAGGTTGATGAGGAGATTACGCTTATGGGCTGGGGCAACGCATTTGTGCGCGAGATTGGCACTTCTGATCCTATTAACTCGCTGAAGCTCGAGCTTAACCTCAAGGGTGACTTCAAGGCTACAGACAAGAAGGTCACTTGGTTATCATCCGAGGGCCCCAACAGTCTGGTTCCCGCCGAGTTGTGGGAGTTTGACTACCTCATCACCAAGGATAAGTTGGAGGACGACGACAATGTCGAGGACTTCCTGAACCCCAACACGTCGAGCGTTGAGGATGCTCTTTGCGATGCTGGTGTTGGTCTGCTGAAGAAGGATGATATTATTCAGCTTGAGCGTAGAGGCTTCTACCGCGTGGACAAGGGTCTTGAGGACTGGGCTCCCGGAGAGGCTGGCCTCAAGGGCAAGCGTGTCGTCTTGTTCGCCATTCCTACTGGTAAGGGCGGCCGATAAATCATGAAACAATTCAACATTATATAGTCAATTCAAAAGCAGAGCAAACGCAATAAACTAAAACCATCAAGCGAATAGGAAGGCGTATGTCTTGTTTTGTGTTAACGTGACAGATATCGCAATTGTTGCTAGCCTATCGAGTGACATGTCGTTGTCGACGTATACTACGCTTTTCCACTCGCAGTGTATCAAGTCATCTTTCACAGAAATCATTGGCCGTCACCGCTCATAACGGAGAACAGGAGCAGTATCAGCCAATTCAAGAAGTAAAGCGAACCAGAAGCAATGAAATAAAAGCAACGTAGTTGATATATACAAGGCATTTACATGCTATACGGTATACACTATGTACTTGTATGTAATTACGTCTATTTTTGCAGACAGCTAAGCATGGGCTTGAGCTTATCCAAAACCTGCTGCTGAACCTTCACATCATTGACAGTCGTCTTGTCACTCGCATCCACCATGCTAACAGGAATCTGGCACTTTCCAGAATTATACACATCCAACTCCGTAGGCAATCTATCCGAGCCGCACCACTGTACATCCTTGGCGGAGAAAATACCAGGGTTCACACGGCTAAGCACCCAGCTGAACTGACTGGGATCCGAGCACTCCGTATCCGTCACCTTGGGGAAGTTGACGTTGAGAAGCACATTGGATGGCAAATACGGCTTTGCGGTGCCCAAGACGTAATTTGTCAAATTCGTCGCCAATTGGGCATACACCTCGGCAGGTCTTGGTACAGGCGTCGTATCCCACGCATGTCGCTCGCCGTCGCCCCCTGAGAAGGCAATGGTCGGAATGCCGAAATCATGCGCGGCGACGCAGGCCGCCCCAATGGTTCCGGAGAAAGGGACCGCCAAGAACAGATTCGTGCCGACGTTGGGTCCCGACACGGCAAAATCAATTGGTTCATTGTTCCACAGGGCGGGAGCTACGCTTTCAATGCCGTATCGCATGGATGTAGCAGGGAAGGAGTTGACCCAGTGCAGGTCGGGCCGGGTGGCGTTCATGCCTGTAGGGCGGCCGGGTTCACAGCTGTTGTATTCGCATGGTGAGGTGCGTGGCTTGGGTTTCTCTTCACGCGAGCCGCTGCCGGACTTGTCGTCAGCGGGGCCGGAGAGGGCAACGAGGTGGCCGGAGGAGATGAGGTGCGTATTGAGAGCGCGGGTAGACAGTTCGGCCCAGCCGTCGTCGTTGGATTGGACGATGCGAGCGGCTTGGGTCAAGGGCACGAGAAATGGGAGGAGCTTCATTGTGAGAGGTGAAGGTGAGGATGGAGCAGAGGATGGACGAGGCAGAGTGAGGAGGGACGAGGAGGTTTATGAGTTATAGCTACATGTGATTGAGGTAAGCGTGCCAAGGGACGCTGATCAGGGCCTTTGCACGTGGCGTCAGCAGACGCGGCGGTGGTGTTTATTGCATGAATTTGAATGTCGAGCTAGTGGAATGGCCGATAGGCGCTTGAGTAGGCTCGGTAGATTTGCTTTGTGTGATCATCATTTTCAATTAATTTATATGTAACAGCACACTTTATGCTTGACGAGCTTAAATCGCCATCGTTAGCGTCAATGGGGGAGTTATGCGTTGCGTGTAGAAGCCTAGTCGAAGTCTGGTGTAAGTCGTTGGAGGCCTACAGTACTACCCTGCAGAATATCAGTGAACTGCCAGTCGCTTCAGACACGGCATGTAATGGGTTGTAACTTTAATTGGCAGTGTGTAAAATATTCACATGTTTCTATTTTAATTATCCACCGTCTGTAGTTTATCAATCCATATACGTATGCCAGTCTTCAGTGAGGCTGCAAGCATCTAATGTTGCCCTGGAAAGAGGCGTGCTTAGTAATTTTCAAGGGATATGGCTTGGGATGGCTTTCAAAAGCTGCTGAACCTGGTGATCAAACGGGTTGCCCGACGCTGATGCCCAAAATATCAACACCAGCGTGCGTTCAGCCGGCAGGATACACCGGTTCTCAAAGACAATGTCCGGCCTCGAGGTTGGTGCTAGCGTCATAGCAGTTCTACAGCTGTCGGGGAAAGTCGCCTCGTTATGCTTTGATTACTTGAACGAAGTGAGGCAGTCGGCGGGGGAGATCCGTAGACTACGCACAGAAGCCACTTGCCTAGGGAAACTATCAGAGAGCGTGAGTGCACTTATTAGCCGACCCGACAATGCAAAGCTGCAGACTCTCGCCGAGATTTCTGCTGCTCTGTACGACGGTGAAGCACAACTGCAGAGGTTGGTGCATAAGTTGCACCGCCACGATACCAGCCGGACGAGGATCCAAGCTTTGAAGTGGCCATTTCAAAAGGGTGAGGTGGATAAGATCATAAATGATCTCCGGCAATGTACGCAGATAATTTGTGCCGCTCTGGAAATTGACCAGACGTGAGTTTGTGATGTCCACTCTACCGTGGCTGCAAACTAACCGATTATATCCAGTTCTATCCTATTAAATATACAGCAAATGGAAGAAATGAGGCTGGAGGAGAGACAGTACAACCAACGCAAGAGCAAAGAAGAAGAATGTCTTCGGCTATTCCGTCTCACCACCAGCAGCAGAGACACAACTTACGAGTCGTATAGGGCGAGAGTCGACAGCCGAACCGAGGGAACGTGCCAGTGGTTTCTAACACACAAGCACTTCCAGACATGGCTAAAGAGCGACTTTGGTCCACTGCTCGTAACTGCAGATCCTGGATGCGGTAAATCCGTTTTGGCAAAGTACTTGACCGAACAGGGTCTGCCGAAATCAGCGACAATCTGTTACTTCTTCTTCAAAGAAAACGACCAAAACACCGTCAGGCAAGCGCTTTGCGCAATTCTGCATCAACTTTTTGATCAGAAGAGGTCCCTTATCCAACACGCCATGCCGTATTACTCCAAGGATGGACAAGGCTTGGCCCAAAATACAGAGTCGCTCTGGAGGATTCTGCACACTGCTGTAGATGACGGTTCGGCTGGACCTGTAATTATTGTGCTTGATGCCTTGGATGAATGTGCTGAAGACGAACTAGCAAATCTGATGAGCCATCTGGAAGACTATTTCCTTGATAACTCTTCACCCCAGGCACAGCTAAAGTACCTTCTCACTTGCCGCCCATACGAACAACTCATCTCCAGACTCCATGACCTAGGACGGATGTTTCAAAACATCCATATACCAGGCGCAGCTGTGTCGGACGAAATTAGTCTGGAAATTGGCCTTGTAATTAAGAAAAAAGTTGACAGACTTTCTCAGAAGTTGCGTCTTACAAAGCGCGTCTCAGATCATCTACATGATCGACTGCAAACAATCCACCATCGCACCTATCTTTGGGTATACCTTATATTCGCTTACTTGGAAGGTCCCAGCTTCAAGCGAACTCCCAAAGGCATTGATTCTGCAATTGATACACTCCCTGAAACCGTTAATGAGGCTTATGAACAAATTCTTAGTAAGGCTCAGAACAATAGCACCGTCCTGAGAGCTTTGAACGTCATCTTGGCCGCCAGCAGGCCATTAACGCTTGCGGAAATGAATATTGCTTTGAGTATAGATACTCTATCGACATCGTCCTTGCATGACCTAGATCTGGAAGAAGAGGAAGAATTCCAACGGCGGCTCCAGTCATGGTGCGGATTATTCGTCTCAGTCCATCGTGGCAAGGTGTATTTGCTCCATCAAACCGCCCGGGAATTTCTGCTTGCCGATTCAACATTAAGGGCAACGACTTTGCCAGGGACACGCTGGCACCGCTCCATCCATATAGACCACGCACACAAAGTGCTTGCGGAGCTTTGCATATTTTATCTCAATCTTTTCAATCCAACATCAAGATCCATGGTGATGAATGGCCATGAAACTCAAGAGCCTGCTGATCTTCGCGCTTTACTGGAGTACAGCGCAAAGAATTGGGGATCTCACTATCGCAAGGCTGGCGGAGACCCTAGCTTGGTTCCATCCGTTCTGAGAATTTGCGATCCTGAGTCAAAAAGCTTTGATACGTGGTTTGACATCTATTGGCAGACTACTGATTTGTGGGTGGCTGAGTTGACGCCTCTCATGATTGCGTCGCATTACGGCCATACTGCAGTTGTTGAACGGCTCCTGCAAGACGGCGCCGAAGTCGAAGCCAAAGATAGACAGTTTTTCAAAACTGCTCTAATGCGGGCGGCTGAGACTGGACAGGAGGAAGTTATTCGGCTATTACTGGAGAACGGAGGCAGTGTTAACGCGGAAGCCAACAGTGGCGTAAAGCCCTTATTGTTCGCAGCATGGGGGGGCCATTACAATGCGACAAAGCTTTTACTCGAGAATGGCAGCGACGTTGAATCTAGGGATGCATATGGACGGTCGGCGTTGTCAATGGCTGCTGAAGCTGGACACCACATGGTGGTCGCACTACTCGTAAACAACGGCGCTACGGTCGAGTCGAAAGACGATGCGGGCAAGACGCCATTGCTCTACGCAGCAGCCCAAGCTAGAAGCCAAACTATCCGTTGGCTCCTTTCGCACGGTGCCGACCCAAAATCCACTGACTGCCGCCGCAGAGGTCCACTACATCTTGCTATGACGAATTATAAGACGCGACTGGAAGATATCATGGCGCTTATATCACACGGAGCGCCTACAAAAACATGCGATGCTGAGAATATGACTCCCTTACATTACAGTATCCCGTTTTACCGAACAGATATCGCAGACCTTCTACTACAAACTGAGGTATGCGTCGATATCGCCGTGCATAGGACCTCTTGGTCCGGTAGTTATTCCCACGGGGAATATTCTTACAGCCCAGAGAGGTTGGAGAATTCATTTGAACCTGGGTTGGGTCTTACACCATTGCATTTTGCTGCATGGTCTGGATCTGACGATATGGTGTCTTACTTCTTGCAGCATGGAGCGAATCCAAATTCGCAATCAGATTTTGGGGAGAGCCCTCTTCACCTTGCTGTCTCTGCAACTATCAGGGGGCCAGATTACCATGATGGATGGTCATCGAAAGACTCAAGAGTGGAACATATGATAGATTACCTCGAAGATGATTACAATAAAGTAATGGCCAAGATTGTTGCCCACCGACTGAGAGTTACGGACGCCCTTTTGGCCAACTTGAAAACCGATATCAACATTTGCGATTTTGAAGGAGAATGTGTTTTGCATAAGATTCGATATGAGAAGAATGGAATCTGGGGTTCACCCCAGATGGTAGATAAATTGCTCCAGAGAAACGCGGCGACGCCGGGGCGAAATCGCGATGGCAGGACGCCCCTTCACATCGCGTGTCGACAAGGTGATTCCCAGTCGATACGCCTCTTGGCATCGGCTCAGCAGCTTACTCTTGTAGACAGTCAAGGGAAAAACGCTCTACATATTGCCAGTGAAAGCGGGCTTCCAAGTGCATTGGATGCAGTCATTCATGCCTGTGAAGAGCATGGTGTCAACTTGTCATCGACGACGGATAATCATGGGAGAAATGCACTACACTGTTACGCAAGCCGTCTTATTGTGGAATTGGAAGGGATTAGTTTGTTGGTAGACTATGGAGTCGATGCCACGGGGACCGACATCGACGGTATGACGGCCTCCTCAATTTATCGAGATGAGCATCCGCAGGATTCCTTGGGATTCTTCGACTCAGAAGTAAGCCAACTATTAGAATCATACACAGCTTCAGCTACCCTAGGTGGCTCCTGAGAAGTTGTCTTATCTAGTAGGCAATGGATCTTGATTTACAGGGTCGTTTTCTGTTGATTGAAGGTGTACCGACCCAGCAACAGCTCGATGATGACGATGTAGACATCGGTGCGAACGATAGTGGCTGTGATGTCGACAGCACCTTTGACAAAGATGGGAATGGGGACCTGTACGAAGAAGATGCGAACGAATGTCACAGTGGAGAATGTGATGAAGACTGCGACGTTGAGGAGGAGCCCAACGAGGGAATGGAGTGAATAAGTATAATATCACACCAATGCCCGGAACGACCACTTGATCGCGATCTGATCCGACGGAATCTCGTCAGAGGGACCATAGACCATAGAGCCAAGAAGTATGGTGTGAAGCGATCAGAAAGCCCAATATCATAGACAATGCAAGGATCGCATTGGCTTTGTGTGGCTTTGCCGCCATCGTGATGGAACAGTTATGCTCTGAGTAGACTAGTTGAGGACTCACTCAGGAGAAATGAAAAGCTAAAGCATATTTGTGGCTAGGAAAAAAAACCGATTCACTACTCTAAATTATCTAACGTGATCTTGAGCCCTATGCATGTCCTTCAATGCCCCTTGCGCAGTCTCTTGTACCTCAACAGACAATGTTTGGTCCTTGGCGATGGATTTCCATCTGTCATGCCAGAATATCCATCGCTGCAGTGAATAGCCCTTGGAACCATTCCACAATTCCCCGTTTCTGGTAAATGCCGTCTTCATTTCGTCTTTGCAGCGGCGGTATAGCTCCGGACTTGCATACTTGAAGAGCTGTGCTGCCGCATCCAAGCTCGGAGGCTCCTTGCCATTGGAGTCTGTTTCCAAGGCTTCTCTGATGGCAATTGTCGCCATGTTTAAACCCTCCCCGAGCAGCGCAAGTGGACCATCACTAATAATTGTGAGACGGGCAATGAAAGCACATGCATTTGTCCATTTGGCCTTTGCCGGTGCACGTGTATTGGAAGCAGGGCGCGTGCTTATTAGATACTGTGAAGCATAACCTGACGAAGCTCACAATCACTATTGCGTCCCAGAGCCAAAGATATCGGAAGGGTCACTAAAATGCTTACTATTGACATCGTCTGCCCAGAGCGATCCCCAACCCGTGAGTTCTCTCCAGTAAAAGCCATCATCCAGGTCAAAGTGATCCTTGCCTTCACCTTCTGGCTCTGGCCCTCGAGGTAGCTTCTGAATCTCTTGCATAAGAGAAATCATTTGAGTCTGCGCTTGCGGCATATGAGCTGCTGCATCGCTGAAGAGCGTCCACAGCCCGCCCAGTCGTTGGTTCATTTCAATGGGAGAAGATGCCATTTCAACATACCTTGTTATTTCCCAGGCGGCTTCTGCGGGCGGTTTCGTGCCATCCACACAAGCCTTCAGGATGGCGACCTGGCCCTCAGTGAAATCGAACGCGGGGAATGTTGAGGATACTTGGTCAAAGTATTGCTCTGTCATGGTGTAGCGTAGGTTTAATTCTGAATAAAATTTATGATATTGATATGCAGGTCACGTAAAAAGTAGAGTCAAGAGGAATATTGAATTCTTAGGTAATCTTTGGGGTTAACTCGAGGCGTTTCTTCCCCTCAATTCGGCAATCGCCATCTGTTAGGCTTAAAAGAAATACGTCAGGGCTGACTTCTAATTCAACCTTAATTAACCTTGGCATCTACAGTCGTCGCAAGCTCACAGATCAACTGAGCCTCGATAACTGGAAAGCCGACTATGCGTGTATGCCGTCCATTTTCTATGCTTTAGTTGTAATAGTGAATGGCAAGGTCCGTTCGACCGGGCATTACGTCGGATCTGAGCACCCTATCCTCACTGTAATCTCCACCGTCTTGATCTCGAAACGGGATTGGTTTCTCAGTAGGCAAGGCCAAGAGCCGCTGTTGCAGCGCAGCTAAGACTCCGGTATAATGCTCCTTGCTGACTCTATCAGCTGATGCTAGCACAAATGGCGGCACCACAGTCATGCCTGTGTAGAATAGAGTTCCATGCTGCAGTGTGTATAGCATGTCATTCATACCACCATCTATTCCCCGTGGCTCAATCTGGACCTCCGGCGCACCGACAGTCACCACGACCATGGCCCGTTTTCCGGCAATCCCGCCGTTACCGTAGCGCAGTGTCTTGCCAGTCTCTGGGTCAATAACACCGTATGCGAAACCTTTAACAAAGACTCGATCAAACCAACCTTTGAGTATGGCAGGCATGCCGAACCACCAGAAAGGAAACTGAACCACAACGGTATCGGCCCAGGTCAGTTTGGCTTGCTCTGAGCGGATATCGGCCGATAGCATGTCATTTCGGTATGCGTCTTGGGATGCGGCTGACACAATTAACCGGCCATCATTATGATTGGCAAAGTCTTTCTTGCTCAAAACAGGATTCCAGTTCATGGCATAGAGGTCTGATAGTTGGTATTCGTGGCCAGCTTCGGTGAGGGCACGTAGGCCATCATCGCGTAGCGAGGCATTGAGGGAGCGTTGCTCTGGGTGTGCAAATAGCCACAAAACTTTCATTCCGGCGAGCAGCTTACTGTGTTGTTCCTCTAATGAGTATGTTGGGTTTTGATCGTTGAATTATGGTATCTGTTAAAGATGTGTATAAGCGGAGGCCTGCTTTTATATTGGTAAGTTTTCAATGTTTTCGGAGTAACCTTGCAAGAGGATGCACTTGGTTACAAATCATTTGAAACGAATTTTGCATTATGAGCGCCGGAATGCCTCTGAATTGCAAGATTCATGAAGCCAAAGTCATCCATATTGCGTGCTTGAGCTCGGTGCTCGGTGCTCGGTTCTCTGGTCCATGAGCGACAACACTACGGCACAGCTGAAGAACGACCACCAACAAAGGCACGCTTAATAAATCTCGTCCATCATGAGTAGATACATAGCTAGTATTAGCCCCCTTTTTTCGCCAATGACTGTATCAGTTTGAAGAACTTGTTTGCTGCTTGTCTGATTAAAGTAACAGGAGCAAAGCATGCTTTTCATGCCACCAAACTACACTACCAGTATCTCACTTGTGTTAGCTGATGTATTTCAACAGTGGTTCAGTCGGATTTCCCCCACTGTTACCCGCTAATGCCCACCATCTTTGCCCAAAAAGGCACTGACAAGGATGTTCAGCATTAGCGAACAATTTGAATGCGCTGCAAGCAATTTAGCAACGGGGGCCAGGCTGTAGGTGGCTAACAGCTACAGAGTAACTCAGTTGCACTTATTGTAGTTTCACATTCAATAAAGATTACCAGCTTGTGACCCAAGACTTGGATTCTACCAATGGCCTCGGCGTTCAGTTTGGTCAAGAATAGCCTGCGGTTTGTCGAAACGACACCTTTATCATTGGCCCCTCTGCGTTATATGAAGGGGTTGGACCTATTACTATTGAGCTCCCTGACGAGACAAGATTTGAGATCCATGCGAATGCTGTGTTTTAGCCTAGAAAAGGTGCTAATAAAGAAATGGCGGTGATTCGTGTTAAGAAGTGCATTCTAAAAAGGAGAACTATATACACGTCTTCTGGAGCCCTTCGCCTTTGAAAGCACAATCATGAGCGAGCTTCATCCTCCTCCTCTTCAGTTGAGGTAGTATTGACACCTGTGAATAGATACCATAGTCCAAAATCATAAATAAGTCGCAAAACGCCGGCTGCCACATAGGCCACCCAAAATCTATTGCTGCTGGACAGAAATCCTGTGATGCTAGGGCCCAATGTGCCAGCTAAAGTTCGTAACATCGACGTGATGCCCATGACCGCCGTTCGTTCTTCTGGTTTTACAATGGCAGCGATGAGGGCAGCTCTAGGACCCTGGTCCATGTTGTTGAGACCGGTACGAATGAACAGCAATACAACTGTGAGTGGTAGACTCTGCGGTATGGGGAAAAGTAACACGGCGGCAGATGACGGAATGTGAGTGAAAACCATGGTGTTGACCAGTCCAAGGCGACGAGCGAGTGGGCTTGCGAATATAGTGGAAATGGCCATGAGAATGTAACATATCGACATGATGTCACCGAGGTAAGACTCGGATACGTCGAACTTGCGAGCAAGGTAGTAAACGGTAAGGCCGTACGACACCATGCCGTCAGCTAGCGAGTCGACTGTCAGTAGAACCCAGAGCTTGACTACCGCAGATCGTGACTCCGCTGACATGCCAGAAAGCTTTGCATTGTGGACCATTTGTGCGATCCATGACCTGGATTTGCTAGCTGTGTTGGGTTTCTGACGCTCGTTTGGTCGGGAATCCTCGTCATTTTCTTCGTCTTCTAACAGAGGCTCCGCCAATTCTATGGCGGTCTCAGCCTCAGCTTCAGTAGCTTTCTTTTGTTCCAATTCTGATTTGTTGCTAATTAGGGAGGAAGACGCCATAGATATAACGCCAGCTACAACATAAACCCAAAACATGGCATGGTAGACGTCCTTGGTCGACTTAGCATCTGTACCTTTGAGAGCCTTGACAATCCGGCCGGATATCTCGGTTCCTATGGCAGACCCTAGTGACGCCGAGGTGACATACCAAGACAGCACGTCGGCTCGGGTCGATGTTGTCGTTAGGTGTGAAAGGGTTGATTCCTCAATGGATCGGAATGGGCCGTAATCGCCTCCGGTAGCGCTAATCACACCAATGGTCGCTGCGAGAAGTAAAAGCCAGTAATTCTCAAATATAATAAAAATGAGGCCTGAAACCACCATGAGCGCCGCGCCACAGAAAAGTACTCTTCGCCGACCGACTTGATCCGCAACCAGGCTGATTCCCAGCGAGATGACCACTTCGCCAGCCATGGTAGCCGTCAAAAAGAAACCGATCCAGACATCTGGATATCCCAATGCCGACAGGAAAAGAGCAAAGACGAGCGACACGGCACCAAAAGCGAACATGCGACATGTCCGCATGAGGATGACGAGCCATGTATCACGGCCGGATGAGACGACTGATGAGACGCCGAATTCTTGATATAGCCATTTGGCCTTCTTTCCTAGAGCCATAGTATTTGATTACTGTTGTGTCAGTGATGGCCATCTGGGAAGTCTTATATGAAGCAACACAAGACTCGGGAAGAGGTGCGGGTTGGCCGCCGAAGATCGGTGAAGTCTACATGAATTTCGTCATTTGCAACTAACGGTTAGTTCGGCGCTCCACAGCGCAAAAATCTAGCCGTTAGTCATTCTGCATCTGTCACGTACTTCTGCGCGAGCTAATCGTGACATTACTGTGATTAATAATTGCTTCCTTTTCACATCTTGAGCCTTTGCTGTGCAATGCAACGCTTGTAAGTACGCTGGAAGTGGTCACAGCGACCAGATGGCACGCATTGGAACTCGCGACAGAATATTTGGAGGTATTAAGCCACAATCCCAGCGCTGATCCCAAAATGTACTTGTAAATTTGCAGATTTCGCTCTCTCAAAGCGACATGTGGTGAGCGCCTCCTACATGGATGCCCCAGAGATGGTCGCGCAACCCATCCCAACCACCACAATGCTGCATCCTGCAACCTCAATTTCACAAATAAGCTTGTGGGAATTTATTTATATCAAAAATTTAGGCAAAAATGGTATTAAATGACTATGTAGTATGTGATAGCTGGAAATACATCAACTACTAGTACAATATTGTGGTGAGAGAAGTTGTTCAAACCCAGCAGGTGGCCACTATGGGCGTCAGCAATGGATTAAGGCTCTCCAAAGCAAGCCAAAACATATGACCAAATAGTTATACCGATATTAATCGTGTGTAGATAAATATTGTGAGAGGAAATGGCACCTCCAACCAGAGTTGCTATGAACAAAGGTACAATAGTTTCAACATAGACAGTCTTAAAAGTAAACGAAAGGGGTTCGTTGATCCTCAGTTCTATAGGTGATTCTCAACTCTATCTAAACCCAGCAAGTAGGATACACTTTAGTCATGGCCAGTGGTTGGTTGGACTGAATTCAATGCTGAGAATCCTCAAAGCATTCATACTTCAAATCAGTAAGTGCAGCTCCAAAACGCTGTGGGCTCATTGCCTAATTTTGGCACTGCCCGTCCAGCAATCAGTATCCAGTCAGCAACCCCTACCACGGGACCTTTGTCACAACCTCTATCGACGAATGATTATACGCCGCGGGCTCGATGAGCAGATGCATAATCCGCCAGTACCATGCTATTGCGGGAGACTACATGACCGGCTTGATAATCTCAGAGGCCAGCCACTGCGGAAAAGGACATTGAAATCGCAACATCTTAATCTTATACTGTTATGCGGCCTTTGGACGATCCTTATCGATGCCTGAAGGTCACAAATCTACGGCCTCGCTGCTATGGATTTGCATTCAATCCATTGCTTCTTCCCAGGCTGCATTCTGCTTTCAAAGCCATTTTTGCTAGAATTGAGCATTATTAGAAGCATTTCAAGTTGAACACTATGGCAATGGAGACTAAGCAGCGACTTGAAAGAAGTACTCCCCATGAGCAATGTGGGTGCAGGAGAATTAGAGAAGCCGCCTCCGTATAGAATGTATTCCAATGCTCGTCGCAAACTGCGCATATATTACCGACTTCGTTGTACTGTTCCACGCCCTGTACATTGTAACAGGTATTACGACATGTATTACCGCTTGCGGAGAGGGTCTGTGTAAAGTAGCGACAAATTGCCAACCCGATTAGCCACTCACCAAACGATACACACTCGGTAAGGATTGGCTATAATCACTCAATCTTGAGTAATTATCCACAAGCCATCTTTCCACTGCTCAGCAAGTCGGAGGGTTCTCCGAAGCAAGGCTACCTCGGAAGCGGATCTGCCATCCAGTCTGCCGATCTAGCAGTGTCGCTTAGCAGGTACCCAAACATCATAGACCGTTGTAATAGCTATCTTGCGACGGTTCGTGTTTGACAATACTCTAAAGGAGCTCAGTTTTGTGCCCGCTTAGGTTGGGTAGCGCTCTTTTCGAATGTTTTGTGTGAACTAGGTGAAACGGGGCCAGGGACAAGTTCCTGGTCGAGATCTAGACCATATTTTATACCCACCCTGCTCGCCGCCAACTACGCTAACGGCGTGTTCAGCGTGTTGATCTATGCCGTGACGAATTGTACTGGGATCGGGACTTCGTTTGCCACAATTCAACTCCGCTGGACACCCCCCTTTTCGAGTTGTTATTGTGTATCAGAACTCGACGAAGGGTGCTAGGTCGCAAGGCTGCCCCAACAAATGTCTAGGTACTCGGTCAGCCACTGGTGTACATGCATACCATTAAACGCCAGAATCCAAGATGTTGAGAAGAAGTAATTCCAGATACGAGTGTTTGCACCACTGTTGACCGTCCATTGCTGAGTTGGTAGAAACCACACTATACAAATACTGTCTCCTCCCTCACATCGTCATTAGGCATCTTACTCTGTGAGTTGTCACGAATCTGCACACAATCTTTGCGTAGGCTTTTTCATTATCAAAAAAGGATATTCTCCCTGATCATACGATTTGTTATTGAAAATGCTCTTTACTATCTACTTAGCCCAAGGCAACAGGGCTATGTATCGTCCGTTAGACTTCCCGCAGCCACAGTTGACCCCGTTCCTACCCCCGGATGATATTAGCCAAACAGCACCCCATCTAATGGAAGCAAATGGGAAGTCTAAACCCGGGGTGCGTCTAATCGATTGATTTGTAATAGGGACCCATAATGTCAAAGAGATGCTGACAAGCGATGCAGACTCCAGGGACTAGATGTCCAAATTGCGCTTTAGATGGCAAAGAAGTCTGGGTCATCCCAGGTCGGAATTGTGGTTATTGCGGTACTCCATGTGACCAAGATGTTTACTGTGAGCTCGTTGAGTCATAGCCCATAATAGCATTTCATTACCTATCTGCATAGCTAATTAGTGCACTGTATGAAGACTCATACTCATGCCCACAACTACAGTAATCAGCAATTTAGAAGGCAAAAAGAACCAACCTAGCGTCAATGCTCAGCTTTTTGCTGTAACACTGATGCCCCTTCGCCATTATGATAAGCAGAACTCAATAGATGTCTTGCCTGATCGAGACATGGGGCGGGGGCTAGGAATGCACCACTATTAGTGCCCTTGGCGCCCAGCTAGTTGTCAAAGCTATAAGCGGTGAAATGTTTTTGAGCAGTTAGAAGCAAGCCCCCTTTCACGGCGGCAACAATTGCTCTTCGTCTAGCCGTAACCGTTCTCTGAACTGTGCACAGCATGTTTTCAAGCCAAGGGGGAAAGAAGAAACACCCCCCCCCCCCTGCTGATTTTATGTCGATCATGGTGCTACTGCACAGTTGTCGGTCAATATTCCTATTCTTGTTGTTTGATTTTGGCATCTAGACCTGCAAAAGTGGGTTCACGAACCAAAATGCTGGCCGTCAACAGGGAGTCTGGGCCGCCCCAAGCGGGTGTGACCGGGGGATCGGGCTATGACCGAGACGGGCAACAAGAATTCGCCGCCATCCAGTTGTAGCTGACATCCCGGGGCGCCTAGGACGAGAGTTGTCCGTAGCGGCGATCTTCAGTGGAAGCGACCCTACAATCTCGCTCAGCCGCTCAGGATTGTTCTTAATTGCTGCACTCCAGTCCCACACAGACCCTGTTTTCCTGCCTGACACCTCGCCGATGCCTCCGAGAATGCGGGGAGTGGCATCACGGCGTGCGCTAAAGCCATGTTCAGCGATTCATGCGGCATGCAAGCCCTATGGGTACGACTTGACGGAAAAGGTTGACCTGCCGATGCTTTTCACGATTCAGAACTTGATAATTGAGACCGGATGAAAATCATTCCATTCGTGCAACAGCCCCAACCGACAAGGGGCATTTCAAGCACCAATTGCCACTGTAAGTGCGCTCACCAACATTGAAACAAAAATTAAAGCAAAAATAGTCATAATAATAAGGTTACAATGGGATGCCCCCAATCGTTTTACCAATCGCCGTAAGGAAGGCTTGGGCCCAAGGTATCTTCCACAGATCATTTCCGATCAGCGCCCTTGTCAACAAAAGATTAGCCCCAAACAACGCGTCACAGGTTCTGCAAACTCAAAGGCAGCGTTTGATATCCACCGTCGTCAATGGCGCCATTCATAACATTTCTACTTTTCTTTTTACCCGTTGGGGCTCAGTATTATGGATAAGCCTGCCATAAGGCGGACACCCCAAGACACTATTACAGGTCAAAGAGGCATGTCAAGATACCGACATACATACATAATTCCCTGGTTCTAGTTGAGTTTGTCGAAGCTTTGACCATGAAGTATTGTTTTAGCGGTGCCAAGCATTCAATGTACACCGCAGGTACTTGGTGAGCATGTCATTGTTGCGTTGACGAGGGCTGCTGCAGCACTGAGGTTCCTCATTGACCCCATAGACGAACGCCCATTTATGTCAGGCTGCAGCACCAGAACTGTCGCTTCCTCTGCCTTTGATACGCGAAGCATCCTGATCCTGGGCGAAATTGTGTTCAATGACACACTGACCATCCTTGGTGCTCTAGAGCGAACCCTTGCATGGTAGAGCAATGCGAGCTAGGCAATTAGCTGCAAGACTGTGTCTTCCTTGGCTTTCTGTGTTGTTAAATCCTCCATGAATGAAAATCTGTATTCTCAGTTCTACATCTGTTAGCATTTGCAAGCTTTGACACCATACAGCAGTTGCCAGACGCGACATAAGCAACTCCCCCCATGTACGAAGAGTCAGGATTGGTGCGCACTACGCATGCCCACGCCTTTGTGTTTTGGTTGATGGCCAACTCGTCCCAAGTGCATAACTAGCAGACTCATTTTCTAGTCAATTGGGGAGAGGGGCTCCGGAATTAAAGGCCAACCTACAATGCATCAAAACCCCTTCATGATTTTTGACGAGCAGCCGCCGAAGCACGGCGACGCCGACGTTCTAGGTCCGACGTTAAAGTCCGAGTGGTGCCAAGACACAGCCGCAATATTTGCGGTACTACTGGCGGAGCTACTTCTTTAAAGAAATAATCGTGCCGCAAAAACGCCTGTTTAAATGTGCGATGGCAGACTAAAACGGCCCACCACTGTGGCGCCTGAATCTAACCAACCCGGGCTGCACATCAGTGCGCTAGCAATGGGGATTGAGTTAGTCCCCAAAGGCCTAGAAGTGCATGAGGAGATGTGAAATAAACTAAAACGAATCAAGGACCAGGTTCTACTATATCCACCCTTTCCATACAGCTGTCTTAAATACGCTGAACACGCTGACACAACCTTCACGCTAGGTGTGGCTTATTGCATGCATTTAGCTTATTGTGCTTCCTGTCGAAATGCCTTCGTCCTCGCAGCTTGCCGTCAAACGAAGAAAGGGGTCCAGGCATGACAAAAACGGTTGTCTGACATGCCGTTATAGGTTCGTTAACCGCTTGGGAAAGTCGCACTGGAAGACTGGGTCTAACTTTTATAGGCGAAAGAAGTGTGTAGACAACACCTTTCCGGTATGCGGGACATGCTTACGCCTGAACCTCGAGTGTTTACGGGATCCGGTCCGTACGTTCCCTTTGCCTAGCCAAATACATGCCAAACACCTGGGCGAGCCGCTTAACCTTCAACCATCATCGCCGCTATATATATCACCTTCTTTGCTGATACATGGACGGGCTGGGTCCTCCCAAAGAAGGCACCTTATACAGTACTATATGGACTTTTCTAAAAATCTCACTATTGGCAAAAAGGTCAACATATTTGTGTCAGGTTAGTTTTTGGAAGTTATAGGTGCCTCACTATACCCTGCTGAAATCGTTACACTTCAGCCCTTCTGCCAATGGCTATGGAGTCCCCTGCTCTATATAACGCTATATTGGCTTTGGCCGCAGGTCATCTTTCTCACGCGGATGCCGCATACAAAGTAATTGCACTAGAGGCTCAATCCGTCGCGATGAAATATCTTGTCCTGGCTATTTTAAGACCTCTGAGCTATGCGACACAACACGATATCAATGTTGCGGTTTGCCTTGTGTTACTCATAACCGAGGTCCGCGTAGGAGACTGCAGAAACTGGGACAGTTATTTAATGGCTGCTAAGCAGCTAATTTTATCTACCCCCGGGAAGCCAGCATGCGGAAGAGATGTTCGTGGACCACATGCTCTATTAGGTACTGCAGAAGGCCAATGGGCCCTCCGTGTTTTTATTCACTATGACATTATGGCAAGCGTAACACTCCGCAGGAAGCCTTTGCTGTACGAGTTTTATAGAGGTGATAGCACTAGCATTCTGCACAAGTGCTTTCCGATGACTGGAGAGACGCTTGTTTTTATTGCTGATATTGGTCGACTTGATGAGGAGACGACTCTCGGTGAGTTCGCCACTGTCGAAGAAACGGAAGACAAGATATCGCTCTTTTACACGAGATCCAGCAGTCTCGAGCGACGAATGGAGGCCTGGAGTTGTGGCACAGGCCTTCCTCTATTGGTTACCGCCGTGGCACATGCCTATCAAAGCGCGGCATTCATCCTCGTTTATAGGCTGATGAGAAACAGGCTCAGCACGAAACATCTATTCGGCCATGAAAACTTGGCTTCAATAACAAGCATGGCAGACCAGCTACAGATGAAGATTCGTTTTCACGTCCACAACATCCTAGGCCATGCAGGCAAGGTTCCTTTTGGTACGGCTATCGAATCCAATCTATTGTTTCCACTCTTCATCGCGGGAGGCGAAAGCACGGAGGACGACCAGATAGATATAATTCGCAATCGGTTGAAGAGCCTCGATGCAAGACTGCATTTTCAAAATTCATCCAGAGCCCTCGAGGTTCTTGAAGAGCTTTGGCGTCGGCAGCGAGCTCACGATGCACTAAATGCTGACTGGAGCCAGGTAATGACCGCGTTCGGCGGGGGTCTTATATTGGCTTAGTTCAGCAGACTCAATATATCCAGGCGTTTCGGTTGCAAATTCAGCAATTGTTTTCAATATACCATGCTATACTGCTAAGCTGTGTACACCTTCCAGTACTGTAGGACAAAAACCACTAACAACCGAACAAGATATGCGAGTCAGCTTCAATACGTGCTAAACTCATGCTGAAGAGCTAATCGGACATTGGATTGCTCCCAACCCACGGTTACAAGGGTCGTGGTGGCCGTGGTGGCCGGGTTGTGCTGGAAAGGCCTTCTCTCTTGGATTCATTGTTAGGGCTGGCAGCTGTGAGAGCAAAGCTTACTTGGGGATTGTTGCTGTATTCAGGTGTTAACAATTATCTTATCTGGTACAGTAAAATATCTTATAGAGAACAGTTTACAAGTAAACGTGTTTAAAGTATTGACCATGAGACTACTATTGAGCAAGTATTCAAGGAGCTTCTCCTCGTCAGAGTTGTCATCTGTAGAGCAAACTTCAAGCACAGAGGCCTCCCTATAATCAGACTCACAGTCAGACTCAGCTAAACCGTCACTCTTCAAGTAATCAGCTACAAATATTTCTGGTTAGCCACCCATACTATTAGTTAGTTGTCTGATGTTGCTGAGCTGCCACCCGCTGCAACATGGATTATATCAGCTATTTGAGCTCTGATATACATTTTGTCTCTACAGAGCTAGCCACCTAAGAACTCTTACGTGCAAGGAAACAAGGGACAATACTAGGATTAGGAGTAGACAGGCCCATAACAAGCACTGCTACCTTGACGTATAGGTAGGGAGCTTGCCGAGTTGCGGGCATCAGTCAGGTCGGTAAGTCTAGGCACGGACCTGCTGTCGATCTAAATCTCCCTCCTTGAAGAGCGATACGCATGTTATTAGACTAGCCACTTTCTGGCGCGAATTGTTCACCCAAGTCCCATGAGCTCCGCTTCGGCCGACCATAAAGTAATGTTGGCAACCCTGGAAGGGTTATTATTTCCCTCGAACGTAACGACGGTCTCGCGTAGCAAGCTGGATAAAATGGACGTCAAATAATACTTTGTAACTGTGCATTTATAGTGCCAAATATGTAATGACGCGAATTGGCTCGCACACGCCCAGACCTAGCCGCTGTAATCGCTTTCACTGGGTATGCTAATTTGATTGGAGACATGCAGCTAGTCTCCGCGTTACGGCCACCAGGTGAGCCTGATTTGGGATATTAATCACAGCCTTGTCTCTTTGTCAGCGTGTGATCACCGCGATTACCCCTCCCATGCCCATTGTTTTTCCATTGGCGATTAACACAACTGCAAACCAAGTGTGCCGTCGTCGTCAACATGGTCAACTCTCGATACCTGAGCTGTCTTTTCGCGATCAGCGCGAGTACCTCAGCACTGCGCGGCGCTGACGATGCCCAGATCCGCCTCTCTGCTCCAGCTACCCAGCATCGCGCTGACCCAGCAGTCATATCGGCCTTGGAGGCGCATTCCGACCCTGTCGACGCGTTTTTAGCAGTACATCCAGAGTCTGCAGATGAATTGGCGCAACCTAAGCTGCTGCGTGTCGCTGGCGAAGCGGAGGCACAATGGAGGACTGAAGGCGATAAGATGCGTCTCAGGCGCAACGGCAAGAAGTTCACCGATATCACTGATTACAATGACTTTTATAAATCGCATGCAAGTATTCCTAGAAATGATCCACGTAAGGCGACATGAAAACGAATTGTTGCTCGTTAGCTAATTTGACGCAAGATGTACCACCATTGCGTCACCAGTCGTCGCTCAAGCCACTGCTTAAACGCGTCAGCACCAAGCGAATCCACGACGACATTGAGCAGCTCAGCGGCCACTATAGTCGATACTACAACAACCATTACGGTGCTGAGAGCGCTAAATGGCTACACGGCCATCTCGCCGATGTAAGTTATTGCACATGTCCAACAGCAGCGCTCATCGCTCACAATACCAGATCATCAAGCGTGCGCCCTTTCAAACGCACATCTCGCTGGACTACTTTACCCATACATTCCCACAACCCTCGATTATCGCGCGCTTCGAACCAAAAGAATTAAACATTTCTGCACCCTTGACAGTCGTCGGGGCACATCAGGACTCCATCAACTGGAATTCCCCTCTGCTGCCAGCCCCCGGTGCAGATGACGATGGCTCCGGCACTGTGAGCATTCTCGAAGCATTCCGCGTTCTGGCAGAGAGTGGCTATGTCCCCCTCAACGGGCCTGTTGAATTTCACTGGTACGCTGCTGAAGAAGCAGGGCTGCTGGGCAGCCAGGCTGTTGCACGTTTCAAAGCTGAGTCTGGTGCTCGCATTAGTGCCTTGCTTGACTATGTAAGCTGCACACTATTCACAAACAGCTGGCATGTTATTCTAGCTAATCGGAAGTCAGGATATGACTGCATTCGTTGCCAAAAATACCACTGAGCATATTGCTCTTATGGAAACAGACACTGACCCACGGCTAACCCAATGGACCGCCGACCTCATCAAGGAATACCTCTCCATCCCGGCAAGACTCTACGCATTACCAGAGTTAGAAACCCCTTGAACGTTGTCTCCGAACACTGCTAACAATTTCCCTAGAGCTCTCGAAACGGATTACATGCCATTCGCACATCTCGGTTACCCCACAGTCGTGTGCTCTGAAGGCAACCCAGCAGTCCGAGGCAAGCCGCTTGGGGATCTCGACCCGTACATCCACACAACAAATGATACGATGGATGTTGACGATGACAATGGAAAGTATTCAATTGATGTAAGCACTGAGACGTTAAAAACTGGATCTGAATGTGCGAAAACTAACATGCTCAAGCACATGGCTCGGTTTTCTGAGCTTGCGGTTGCCTTTGTCGTTGAACAGGGTCGCTGGGATAATGCGTGGAGGTAGCGGAAAATCACGTTTGCATCATGGTTCCGGTACTAGTTCCCGATATTATTGTATATAGCTTCATGGCATGAGCGAATGTAACTAGGTGGAGTGGCGTGATCAATTATCGGTAATCACGACTCTATGCATCGTGCTGGTTTCGATTTTTTCGTTGACACGGAACAAGGCCCAAAGATTGTGTCATTTGACACCAGCCCTGTGCGCCCCAACCAGATCCTTAGCATAGTCATCTCCCACATACAGCTTCTGCCAATCTAGCTCACCCGGCACGATGCGCGACACCATGGACTCAGCAGCTCTGAATTTGCCCAAGAGAAGCAACGAAGCAGCTCGGTGGTCAATGGTATTTTCAATGCTGGCGCGGATCCCTGTAAAAGTCCATTCAGGACAAGTCAAATTTGGAGTTTCCTTCTTTTTCTGGTCAAGGCCAGCAAAGTTCTTACGAAAGAGTTGGCCAAATAGAAGACCAGCTCAACACAGAGGACCGACGGCAATGGAATGTTCCCCAGCGAGGCGAGTGTTGTCACTCCTTGTCGCTGATTGGCCAGAGAAATCTCCGCCTGAGCGCCCACTTGCCCCTTCAAGAACCCCCAAAATTCCTCGCCCAGTACAACTTACACCAACCAGTCTTCACCAATAACATTCTCTCAATCTCCAAAATGGCAACCGAAAAAGATGTCGAAACTGGTAAAGTCCCAGTGGAGGACTCAGCAAAATGCACTCCCTCGTCGGATCTTGACAAAACATCCGCATTCAAATCACTGGGATGGCTCGATCGGTTCCTGGCCGTCTGGATCTTCCTGTCCATGGTGATTGGTATCCTGCTTGGAAACTTTGTGCCCAACATCAGTCAATCGTTCGAGAAGGGCCAATTTGTCGGAGTATCTGTTCCTATTGGTAAGACGCCATCTCCTAGTGATCAGGGACCAATTGCTAATTTTTCAGCCGTCGGGCTGCTGGTTATGATGTACCCCATCCTCTGCAAGGTTCGGTACGAGACACTTCACGAAATTATGCGACAGAAGGAACTCTGGAGACAAATGGGGTTCAGCATCTTCATCAACTGGATTGTTGCCCCTTTCTTCATGGTACGCTTAAATTTTTAATCATCATTATTATTATTACATTACTGACGCCGTACAGCTTGCTCTCTCCTGGGCTTTCCTGCCTGACGAGCCAGAGCTGCGAAGTGGACTCATCCTCGTCGGCCTGGGACGTTGCATTGCCATGGTTCTCATCTGGAATGGTCTCGCCGGCGGTGACGCAGAGTACTGTGCGATCCTCGTGGCTGTCAACTCCATGCTGCAAATGGTTCTGTTTGCCCCTCTTGCCGTCTTCTTCATCAGCGTCATCAGTCATGACAACAGCGGCAACATTAAACATGTGTCGTATTCCACAGTGGCCACCAGCGTTGGCGTCTTTCTCGGCATTCCCCTTGGCGCTGCAATCGTTACGCGATTCCTGCTTCGCCGTATTGCAGGCGGGCAGTGGTATGACAAGACATTCATCAAGTTCCTCTCCCCTTGGTCACTGATTGGGTTGCTGTACACCATTATTGTGCTTTTTGCTTCTCAAGGCAAGCACGTGGTGCGACAGATTGTTTCTGTAGTACGCGTTGCTGCTCCGCTGGTTGTATACTTCATGGTCATCTTCTTCGTAACGTTGTGGCTGACAAGGCGATTGGGATTCGGGTATAAACTTGGCTGCACGCAGAGCTTTACTGCGGCGAGCAACAATTTCGAGCTGGCGATTGCGGTGGCAGTTGCAACATTTGGCGCTGATAGTCAGGAGGCACTGGCGGCGACGGTTGGCCCCTTGATTGAAGTGCCCGTCTTGATTGGGCTCGTGTACTTGATCAAGTGGCTGGCGAAGCGCTGGCACTGGCGGGAGTAAATACACTGGTGAGACAGTGTACGTAGATTCATGGCACATTGAGTGTAGTCATCAGTGCTCATGGTTATGGTCGAGTAGTTGAAATAACATTGTGTTCTTCACCATGCATTCACATTGATCCTTGCACCCCATGTCAGCTTTAGCCTGCGCCGTAGTAGTTGTGCCGTGCATGTCGGCGATGATTTGTGCAGCAGCGCTGCAAGACATGAGCATTGGCGAAGCTGTTTCGCTCTGCGAAGGTGTAGTGCTCGCCGTATCAACAAGACTAGGCGCTTTTGACTCCGAAGAAGACGTATTCCCATCTGAGCAGCTCGCATCCGCCAAGACAGCTAATCGATCAACGCTCTCTGAAGGGACATACTGCTGTCGTTCACACGAGACCAGAAAGTCTTGAATCTCGTACTCATTGACTCCCCTCTGCGTCAACATCAAGCGCAGTCGTGCATTTTCCAGCGCAACCTCGCGAGCAGCAGATTGCATCTCCTGTGTAGCCTCGACTCCTCGCTGTTCGTATTCTGCCAGACGCCGCTGGACATCTTCGAAGAACTCCTTGCGTCTGGCTCTAGAGCGGCGTTGGTTTTCGCGAATGCGAGCCGCGGTTGGATTTTCTGAGGGTGGAGGCATTGTGTATGTTTTCGTGTGCGTATTACTGTGGCTTTAATTGGCGTAGGCAGCGTTGTTGAGGCTCATCGCAGGCTGAGCTTGGTGAAGAGGAAAAGAGCAAACGGGTGAAAAAAAGTCAATCGAAGCTAGAGCGAGTGAAAGATTTGCGTGCGTCACTTTGCTGGGGGGAGATGTGGACCCTCTGGTTCGGTGTGTGCTTATTAATTTCGACTGCCGGGACTGAGAGGGCATGTTAGTCATTGGAGCAAAATAGCTGCTGGTATCAAAAGTGCAAAAATGAATCAAAATAATTTCAACATTTATCCATGTGCAAGTGACTTTCCTGTTTTATTTTCTGGCCTCGTTTGCGTCCGTTGATGTCTGGAGGTAGCTGATGCTAGGGTATATCCGAGGTCGATCTACAGGCACAAGGGCCCTGGAAATTCAGGGACCAGGAAGTTCTCGGGCAACTTCAGTGGGGAACATGGCCACCAACCAATTTCCCCCGTCACACGACACACGACACCATCAACGACTATTCGCGATACACAGAGCGCGTTTCCTCATCAACACTATCGGGGTATAATATCATTCAATATGCCATGTATCGTTCGTAGCCCTCTATCTTCTTTCCATGCAAGTCCTACTTGGTCCTACTTATTGCTTCTTAACATACTCTAGCTTTCTTGCCAACCAACATCCAATCGTCAAGCCAGTCACCTTGTCACCGTCGCGGCGCACAATTATCGTCCAGTCGCCAGGAGGAGAAGAGTCCATACCACGGGGGCAAGCCATGGCCCAGACATCGTCACCAATGGGTCGAGCAAAGTGCAGTGGACCCTTGCCGAAGAAACCCTCAAATCCAACGTAGATCATGCTCCCCGTGCCATACAGAGCCACGGTAGAGTCAATTTCCTCGTTATAGTACTCGCCAATGAGGTCAGCAGAGAAGTCGGGCTTAGCATCCTTGGTCTTGTCAGAAACTCGCTGCGCGACAATAGTGTTATTGTCGTCGAGGACGTGCAGACGGAGCGTATCTCCCTCCAGAGTAGCAGTCTTGGTGCCGTTTGTGGCCTTGGACTCATCAACCAGCTTATACGACATACCCTTGCGGTGGTACTTGACCTTGACGTTGCCAGGCTTAGTGTCCTTGGTGATAACGACGGAAAGCTGGCTCTCGGGGTCAATGTAGGTTCCATACCACTTCTCGCCGGGAGTGATGGGCTCCGACTTGGTCTCGGGGATGCCCAGAATCTCCTTCAAAATGTCGTCCGTGACATCTCCTGCCTTGGCATGCTCCTCGTTGAGCATGGCGACAACGGAAATGCGTGATTCGGGTGCGTAAATGCGGTTCAAGCGGTATCCGCGAAGAGCACCTCCGTGACCAATGGCCTTGACTCCGCCAATGATCTCGTGGCTAAGTCCGAAACCGTAGTTGGCTGGCTCGCCGTTCTTGTGCGTTTGCTGCACAGAGTTGTGGCTATACCACGACTCAGCGTTGTCGCGGTTGGCGTTTACGTACTTCTCAAAGTTAATCATGTCTTCCAGGGAGGCGGCGCTGCCTGCATCGCCAGCCCATTCAATTCTGTTAACTCCAGGCCAGTGACCAAACTTTTCGTCGCCCTCATAACCGACGCAAGGGCCAGGCAGTGTCGCCGTATCCACGTAGAGATAGGCAGTATTCATTCCAGCGGGACCAAAAACTCGCTCCTGAATAAGATCCTTAAGAGTCCGCCCGGTGACATTCTCAATGACAGTGCCGATAATGAAGAAGTTGGTGTTGGAGTAGGAATATTGCGTGCCGGTCTCGAACTGGAGCGACTTGATTCTCTCGAGCATCTTGGGACCATGCTCGGGGATGGAGAACTTGCCCTCGGGTTTGGCTCCCCAAAGAACAGTCAACGCCCAGTAGTCGCGAATACCAGACTGGTTGTTGGCGAGATGGTCGAGCGTAAGGCCCTGTGCCAGAACTTTGGGATCAATAATTCTAGCAAGCTCATCGGAGAGCTGCTTGTCGGCGTCGACGCCCCGGGCTCGCATCTCCTCGGTAGGGTTGCGTCGAAGGTCGGTCAACAGTCCACACAGCATCTGCTTGGTGATGGAGCAGATGGGCAAGACAGTCTCGGTGGTCATAGGAGTGCGCGCATGCAGGTCAGCGAAACCCCAAGCTTGCTTTCCAACGAGTTCGCCGTTCTTGAGAACTGCGACAGCACCTCCTGGGCCTCGATACTTGCTGGAAACCTTGGCCAGGATCTGGGAGACATTTTCAGTGATGTCGGACATTTTTGATACTGTAAAGGGCCAAGGAGTTCAATTCCAGGCTGCAAAGTAGAAGAAAGGAAGAAAACGAGGATGCACGTGGCAGGAGACGAGGGCCAAGTTTCAGTTACAATATTATAAAGACCAGATGATTGATTTTTGCCCCTCCTTCCTAAAAATCCAAAATACCCCACGTACCTGTAAGTCATAGTGCAATTACAGCACAATGCGAAGTCACCCAGCCTCTAGCTACAGCCCAGAATCAGTTACTGGGACTAAACTTTGACTAATGAATGGGGTCGCGACTCCACAAGGGCACCGCAGGGCACCAAATGGCCCGAGACCGCCCCTGTAGTTACCTCCCTCCGGGTACCTGTCCAGTTCCCGTTGTGGTTTTGCCCCGAAGGAAGGGTTCTGGACAAGTACTGGCGTTGCGTGGG
This sequence comes from Simplicillium aogashimaense, assembly GCA_028455935.1. Lineage (NCBI taxonomy): Eukaryota > Fungi > Ascomycota > Sordariomycetes > Hypocreales > Cordycipitaceae > Simplicillium > Simplicillium aogashimaense. The sequence continues at coordinate 805,662 of CM052010.1, read as the reverse complement.
GGCTTGCCGCTAAAAGCCGGTAGGCCCAAGAGAAGGCTGGCTGTTGTGAAGAGGCTATGCAACTGGCTGTGATGGTTACACCCATGTGGTAGAAACGGAATTGTCTTGAATGAGTAGTGAGATGATTATTACAGCTGTCACTACAGAGTAATTAGAGAAATACTCAGACACAAAGTCGCATGGTCGACGATAAGGTTGGATTCTAGCCTCTAACAGCTCAGTCGCAATTGAGATTGACTCCTTCAACGCCGTTTCTTCATAATTTACCCTGTTGCATTCACTCTATCGGTGCAGGTAGAGCTATTTTTGGTTTGCTCTTGTATGGGTGTCACCAAGACACTGACTATTGTAACTGGGGGTGGCCTGCATATGCTACCCTATGCCTGGTAACATTTTGTCGCAGAGCTCGTTATCAAGAGCTGCTCGATGAGATTCTCGGCACATTCTCCAGTGCCGACGAAATTGTTCACGGCACCAAACTCTCCAACTACGTCTACTACGAGCTTGTATTAATGTAGCCATGCGCATTACACCAACTGTCCCGTCCGAGCCTCCACGTGAAGTGCTCGACGGTGGCATCACCATCTTTGGAGACTACTACCCACCTGGTACAATTGTTGGAAACTCTCCTGGCTCTACGATGGGTGGTGGATGGCCTAAAATGGGCTGGGGAGCCAGAGACCCTAGGCAAATGCAGCTGGGCGACGCATATCTTGCTACCAAGCAGGGCCCTGAAGTGCAGTTTCGAAAAGCGATTTCCTGGCAAAAAGGTTGAAGCAAATGTCAAGGTTGTTACTCATTTTATCACAACAAAACTTTTAGTCTTCATGTTGCAGATATTTGCTAGACCTGGGAAGGAATTCTAAATCGACTCTATTGTTCATTTCCAAGACTAAGTAGCCACTGTCTGTCCCTTTGTCCCCTCTTCGGGTCGCACAGCGGCTCTCTTAAATATTAGAGGGCTGTCATCGTTTATGTTTTTGTATACATGAGCATCCAAGCAAGCTTGTCTACTATTCATGACAGCTGGTGCAGTTCTTTCCACCATGCGCTCTGTGTATTTGTCGCATGCTTGCTTCAATTCTGCCTCACCCGCACTGCTGCCCGAAGCCAAGACTGGTAATACTTCCGAGAGCAACACATGCACATCAGTGATACCATGATTGGCTGCTTCTCCTCTATACATTGTCATAGCGTGCGCCGAATCTCCAACAAGAATAACGCGGTCTGAGCCAGGCACATCGTTCCAATGCTTGCGGGGAGGTACCCAGTCTTCTAAAGATATGGGCTTGACTTCAGCATCTTCTGGGATGGCTTGCACAATGGAGCGAAATGGATCTGCCCAATTGCTTGAAATCGACTTCATCAACGCAACACATTCGCGGTCGTTGGCTGGTACTTCCAACGGCTGCTCGTTGCCCATGAAGCCGGGTCTGTATGGCCAAGACACAAGGATCTGGCACTCGCGGCTATCATCACCGCGACCGCTCGTATTGGGGCTATCCAGGAACGAGAACCAGTGAGCGGCATCTGTCTCTGGATGTCCTCCTTGGAAGAAGAACGGATCCAGAGATCTGACTGTGGATGTGAAACTCCCAGAGTAGATTGTGCTGACTCCTAGGAGCCGAATCGGCAGATTGTAGTTAGCGTGCAGTGAAGGGTCCGGGAACAATGTTCTTCGGACTCTTGAGCGGGATCCATCACACCCAACGACCATGCAGCCTTCAATAAGTCGAGAAGATCCGTCAGGTCCAGTGAAGGTGGCCGTGACCGGACCGCTGCTGGAAGCTTCAAATGACTTGAAAGAGTACCCCCACTGGCCGCAAGGCAAAGAGTTAGTGAGGCTCAGAGCAAAATGCCTTGCGCATCGGCGACAGCGGCGTGCGACGTTGGTGATATTTACTCACCTCAATAGGGATTCCATCCATCAAAAGTCGGCGAAATTTCTCTCGTCCCATTCGAATTCGCTTGGCCGGGGGAACTTGCCAAAGCGCCTCACCAGTTTTCAAGTTGAAAAATAAGAAGTTACCATTCTCTCCATTTTTAGTAGCCTCGCCGTCAACATAAGCCTCTGGAAGACGGTCAATGATAGCTTGAGGTAATAATTCGAGCAGAGCATTCAGCGCCCAGTGGATTGTGATGCCCCAGCCCTTACCACGGTACAGAGGATCAGGGTCACGCTCGAGAATGACAAATGGTATGTCATGCTTCTTCAATGCTTGGGCCAAGACAAGCCCAGTGATGCCAGCACCTGCGATGATGACGGGAAGTTGAGCCATGGTTTGCCAGTAGTGCTTTGACAGATATGAGTATAACAAAGACAGATAAGCTCAACGGTGCACTGGACGTCCACGCAATTTAAGGGTCCAAGACTGGAGACCCACGCAGAGCTTATGCGGAAAATTCTTTGCTTGTAACTCTGTCTTTGTGAGCGTAGACAAGGCTGTGGCGTCGTTACGAGTTATTTCGGGACATATTACGACAGGCTTTGACTTAGTCCTGTTGGGGAACGAGCAGCAGCCGAGCGAGGCCAGCCGATGAATGCTGCGTATCTTCTGAAGCCTGCCCGATGGCATCCCTCGTCCTCTGAGAACAGCCCAAGTCTCCGACATTGGCAGTGGAGCCAGGCAGCCATTTTCTGTTTGCTAATAACTATGCCCATGGGGGCCACCGTCTTTGCGACGGTGTTGCTTGCGACGGCATAGTGATCCACAGGGCTACTCATGTCGGCAGATCATTTAAGACGTGCATCTCAAATGCACTAGGCTCGCTACTCCGCACTCGGATCCGTGGAGCGAAGGATGATGTGCGCCTCCATGCATGATGGCAAGCAAGCATGACATGACCAGAAGTACGGTAAGACGCACATCTGCTCAAGTTGACAACCAATGCATGTTTGGCAGTTTTCATGATTTCCTTAACAGAACGTTTGTATGAAAAACATCCAAAATGTATCTCACCAAAACCGTCAACGGCGTCGAAATATGTTACCACCAGGCTGGGTTCGCCTGCATGCCGCCCATCGTGCTTGTATCCGGCTGGGCTCACGACATGCGCCTCTATGACCGGATGGTCCCCTTATTGGCTGTCAGACACACCTTATTGCCTCACCTTACTCGTCTTACAACTTTGATAACATGCGCCTGACACCCTGCACCACATATAGTAAGTCTTCTCGATATTATCTACGAGGTATAGACTACACGGACTAGCCACATGGATGGCATTGTCTACCTGCTAAATGCAAGCGCGGAGCAAGAATGAAAGGATGAGTTAGCAGGAGGTCTGCGACTGAATATGCTCTACGCCGCTGTAAGTAACGTCTCGTCCCGGCTTTACGCTCAACTGACAGCTACTACAGGCCTTTGAAGCAATCACAATTAACTATATTAAATTTCTAAATTTAGAATATATGGGCATAGGCCCACAGGCGCGCTAAAGCTACAGACAGCGAGCATTAGGTTGTTGGCTTGCCAGGCGGGTGTGCCCTAGCGACATTGCACTGTTTCTGTATATACAGTTAGGCAAAGCATCATTGTGACAACGCTAGTTCTAGCAGCCTGAGTAAGATTGTTCGGGAAGTTTCTGGTAATTTTGCGAATAATGGAATTTGATTTTTAGATATTTGCATTGGTTTGCGGAGGATGAGGCTGGGACCTTGCCTTCAGTTAATGAAGCATCAATCATGCTACGTGCGAGCGGTTTTGACTGATTGGACCAGCAATTTTCATTACTAGCAACTACTCGTTTGTATGTATATTTTATTTACCTTATCGCGTCCAAACAAAATCCCTATCAATGATGTATCTCTTGTCGCCAACGTCCTCGCCTTTTGCAAATGCAACCCAGAGGTTCCTCACAGAATCCCCAAGGCTCTTCACATCTTCTTCAGCACCTTCACCAGCCAGCATGGGTGCATCTTTCCATGCATCCCAGTCTCCTAATAGGAGTGACAGCTCGAGACAATGAGTAGCTTTAAGGTTCTCACACCCCTTTGGATACCAGGTAACTTCATAGCTTACAGGTGGCTTACCAAGTTCTTTGCCCATGTTCTCAATCATTTCTTCTGAAGAGCCTTGGAACAGATGATACAAGTACTCAGGGGCGCCCTCACGAGAATATATATGCGCAAAAGCAGTTTCCTCCTGCGCGGTGTAACCAATCATGAGCACTTTGTGCTTGGCGGTTGCAATGAAGCGATCGTTGATCTCGCTCTCTGGTGGTAAAGGATATTCGCCAAAAACAGGACCATAAGGGAGAAGGGAATTTGATGTGTTTCTTGCGATTCCCATTAATTCTTTAGTGAGCTCCAGCAGCCGTGGTACGGGGACAGCTGCAGGGTCCTCGGCCAGCAATGTCTTGCTTGCGTGCTCAGACATTTGTCGAAGCATCTCAGCGCGATTCGAATCCTGATATTTTGCAAATGGCATGCTTTGCATAATTCCACGCTGGAACAGATGATCCGCGATACCAGCAGCGCAAAGACAGTAGATGGCATCTGCTCCTGCTGACTGACCATACAGCGTCACATTCTTGGGATCTCCTCCAAATGCATGAATGTTGCTCTGCACCCATTCCAATGCCGCAATTTGATCTAAAATGCTCAGATTTGGCGGAGCAACGCCTGGAATAGGCAGATATCCAAGTATCCCCAGCCTGTGCGTAACATTTACAGCCACGACTCCTTTCCTAGCCAGTCCATGAGGGCTGTAGGCATCAGCGTCACCGCCGCCGGAGACATAGGCACCACCATGGAAAAACACCATGACAGGTGCGTTGGATGCAGACTTTGGGGCTGCAACTGTGATATGCTGGCATTCTTCGCTCTGCGGATTGCTTTTCCCAATCTCGCCAGTAACGGGCCACAGGCGAGAGGGACTCTGATGGCACACTGAAGCTGGTTTTGTGCAGTCTTGAATTCCGTCCCAAGGGCTGACAACCTCTGGCTTCTGAAAGCGTTTTGCATGTGCATATGGGATGCCGCGCGCCCTGATAATCTCGCCATCAGACAAGGCGAGAATGGAGCCTCCTGGCAATGAAACAGTAACTTCTTCAAACACGGGCATTTTGAAGTGAGTTATAGGAGGTATTTATGTGTAAATCGATATGTTGCAGTTTGAGAAATATCCTGCTTTGTGTGCGAGCAATTGTAACTCCGGAGTGTCGCCCGTCCGTCCCTAACAACAAGGGCGGTTGCCGATATGTCCCCGAATGTCACGAATGCTCCTATGAGGGGTGCAATCAGTTCCTCAAATGACTTCGGGGAGCTGTCAATAAATAAATGCCGTCCGTAAAAAAGGCTTCCTTGTTATCCTCTTGCTCTCTAAGCCACACGCCTCGTCTTCGGATAGCTGTGTCGGAAGAAGAGTTCGGAGACAAAACCCCCCCTCCACCCCTTCGGTATATACCCCCGCATGTTGCCCCAGTATCTGGCTTATATTGAAGTTACTGATTTGGGGCCAGTCCTGCCAGAGCCTACCAAAACGCAATGATTTGGTCTTCATGGAAAGTCGCCGATGCATTAAGATACAGAGCATGCCAATTAGTGATCCCAGAAGCAGACGGTAATCTATATTTAGAAGATTTATAGAGCAATTTCAAAGATTTAAAGTAGCATAATAGAGTAACTATTGATATAGCAGAAGTGATAAAATTGAACGATATTCCTGAAGCCGCTGGGTGGCACCGATAACTATACTCGTACAACTGAGCACGACATTAGGTTATTAACGCAAGACGGCAAGCTATGCTGCGGTTATGGGTGGTAATTCTTGTGTGTTTGAAGCAGAGTTTGTATTTATTGTCCAGTTATCAAGTTGTTGAGCGATCTATCACGGAATTTCGTCGGCCGTTTTTCTGGGATGTGCTCATGCGCCGCATCGTCGCAGTTGGAAGCTGATCTTTAGCAATCAAGGTAGCTGGTGAATCAGACCATACAACTACCCCGCTGTGAAGGACCTTTCCGTTCATTGTAATGCGAGGAAAGAGTGTCGCCACAATACTGTGACCCGAGTTTCCATTTGTTCCAGCATCTCGGCTACCAAACTCTTTGTATGTCTTTAGCTGCCCGTCTGCCTCTGTAGGATGTCCGACTTCAACCAAGTATTTTGATCTTTGAGCTTCGGCAGCCCAAATCTCTACGGCTTTGCGTGAGAATTCATTAATCTTCATGCGAAACTCTTCCACGTGCCCGGGCAGTACTAGCCGATCAAGCCAGCTACAAATTGCTTCGTCAGCTTCGCTTGCTGCCTCGCTGCTGGAACCGATTTCTGCGTCGTTTAACGCTTTGAAGACTTGGCAGCGATATATATTCTGCTGGTCCATCCCGTCGTCAAAAAACGCCAGCATTTTTTCCGCTTCCAGTCTAAAGTCACTAGCAATGTAGAACGGACGAAACACATGCTGAATGAGCACATCACTGATTATAGCCTGGCAAGCCGCATGACGCATCAAAAGCGCCTCTCGAGAAGATTCATTTGGAAGAGGAAGATCAGGAAATCGGCTTTGCAGACTCTGCCAACGGCCGGCAGCCTATGATTCTATCAGAAGACCGCTTCTGCTTCTCTGTGATGAGCAAGCTTACCGGAATGACTTCAGACTTGGCGATGAATTCTCGTACAATGGCATAAGAAAAGTCTGATAAAGACTTCAAAGCGTCACAACTTTTCAGGCGTTAGCTCACATCTGTCTGGAAGCACTCAGTGTTTTCTTACAATCTCTTTTCTCGTAGCGCATCACACCCGTGAAAGAACTCAGATCCAAGCTCTGTTTTCACCGTTATTTCCAGTCTGTCTTTTTGTGCATTGACACTCTGAAGCTGAGCCCTGTGAACGGCACACTCTGTTTCCATTTCATTTACCTTTTGCTGCAGTGTCGCGTTTGCATTCTTCATTGACTTGATGTTCGATTCCAAGGAGACCAGTTGAGTCTGACAGGAAGCATTATTTTCTTGCATTGTGGTCAGTTCAGCTGTGACCTTTTGTAACTCAATATACTGTGCTTCTGACGCAACTTTCATTTCGTTGAATAACTTATATTGCTCTCCGAATTGTTGCATTAGCACGCAACTGTTTGTCTTGGCCGTGGCTTTGCATTGTGCTAGCTCATCGTTCAGTTCCGCTACCTCTTTGCGTCTTTCGCCGAGTTCCCGTTCGAGGCGTTTCTTATCGTCGACAAAATTAACATACTCGTGTATGCCATCAATATCCCCTCCCACTTCGCGGGCAAGACAAATAAGATTCCATAGTTTACTCTGCTTGGCAGACGAGCCCTTCGCTGCTGGTTTCGTCTTTGTGTCTGACATCGTACTGAGAGCTGCCATACGCTCGCTGAACGATCTGTGAAACATTTCGATTTGGGTTCCAATGCGGGAGGGCAGCAGCATGGTGCTATGTCAAGCGAATGAGGCGGACTGACCCATTTGCGCTCCACCGGGAATGATGCGGACCGTTGGTTTGTGCAAACTAAGGCAGAATAGCACCAACTTGCTGTGTTTGCTTAGGGATTATTGCTGAAAGGCGCACTTGGCCGCATGAAAGGCGGCCTGCAACATGCATCTTCGTGACCATCTTCTTCGGCGTGTCAGTGTGTGATTGGAGCTTCTTGTCCGCCGTTGGTTGCAATCATACATGACTGCGCATATGGTGTGGACCAGTCACCGCAAGTGGCTGCATAGTCGCCACTACAACAAGGCTTTTGTGCTTGCAGGGCTTTGCATTGGTCCAATTGTTTGCTTGGTGCAAAATGTTTACCTAAACTGATAGCTCACGTTTGCATGTAGCAGCGAGCAACCCAACCTCAGACGCATCAGCGGTCATGTTAAGCTGCAGCAATAGTATACTTGCAAGGCAACAACGAAGACAAGCAAAATCACCACCACAATGCGAGTAATATTCTGTCATATGCGTTGGTAATTTGATTCTACGAGACTTTGTGTAGGCTTCTTTAGCTCTGGGACTTAGGGAGCAACCCTTGCGGCAACTATCGCGGCAGCATTGAAGCGACCAGATATAAAGGCTAGCTCTACTAAGACGTGATTGCTGGCGGTGGCTGCCAAGGTAAAGGCAAGACATGCAGGCGCCGCTGTGTTTGTGCTGACATGCGACAGAAATGGCAAACTGTACGTGGCCATCAGTGTTTTTGGTGACCCTCCAATCCTTATGCACGAAGTTCCGTCGGGTAGATGAATAACAGCATGGTCCCCAACGATTTCGGGAAAACACAAGCTTTGAAAAACCTCTCTGATAACTCTCCTTTCAAAATTAAGTAAAGCTTTGAACTACCCGCGTCGCACGAAAATGAAGAAGCCAAAGAAACAACCAAGGCCTTGGTCAATGCACCCCAACCGACATGAAGAGGTCAACCAACTTCTACAAGAAGACAGCATACATTTCACTTTCAGGGACAGCACCGATTTTTCTGGCTATACGGATTTGTATGACACCAGTATCATGGGTCGGTTCTTCTGCAGGAACCCTCGTTGTCAAACCAAGTGTTGGTCAAGTAAGAAGGTTGCTCTGACGATTCGGAGGTATCCTGGACAGCAGTACAACGCCGTCGTCTACCACCAGCGTTGCGAAGGCTGCAATGCGCTTGCATCCCCCAAGCTGAACGAGACTTATGCAGAGAGGATTGCTTATCGTTTGAAGAAATGGTCCGGCGTGGACGTTGTTGTACCATTCTTTTCTGGTGTGACCACAGGGCCACATCAGAATGATCTGTGCGAAGGATGCAAAGCTGGGCATTGCAGTGCTCTTTGTATTTAATGTATTGCAGAAGCATATGAGGATATTGTCATTGACATGAATATGAGTGGAAGTTATTTAGCAACATTATTCCATGCCACTTGTTGTCACGTTAGCCAGTATCGCAGGGCTGTCTACAACCCATGCGTAGTTTTCCTACAGATCAATGCCGCCGCGGTGTTGTCAGCAGTGGTGAGACGATTCCCTGGCCACCAAGCTGGCGACAGTGGCTTTAAATCATTATCGCAACTTGTAGAAATACTAAAGTTCAACACAAAACATAACATTACCTCTATTCTCGTTCCTAGAGATCAGGTAAATAAATGTGCAGTCATTGGCAGCCTCGTTCGTCAGGTGCAAAAAATACTCCAGGCATGGATGCAGAAATACTCCTTGCACCAAGATAGCAGGGAGAGGAAACAACGATTACATAATTCTGAATATAGATTCTAGACAGACCTAACTATCCCAAACTATGTTTTGAGAATTTTTAATGCCTTTGACAGATCTTCAATCTTCCTAACAAGCCCCAAACGACGCTTCCTCGCCGATTTTGGCTCACCAACAATTCTATCAAGCAACTCAGGCTCCAAATTGATGACCCATTCTTGTGTAAAGACCTTTAGGGGGCTAGAAGGGCCATGTAATAAACTATAGTCTACTGCGAGCTGAAAGATATTGTCAATGAACCTGTCGGCCGCTATCCCGTAGTATGCATGAAGGATATCGTGAATAACTTCCTGCAGCTGGTCCACGTTTCGTTTGCATTCAGCTGCCCTGGCAATATCATCTAGATTGACCATATACTGCAACTCACCGTACTGTATAGTATCCTTTCTTGCTTTTGGTCGCAGAAGCTCTCTCAACCTATGTCCTTGCGCTTTCGAGAAATTAATAGAATACTGCCCGTTGAGAGTATACGGTTGCTTCCTCCGCTCAACCTCAATGAGCAATTTTGCTTGTTCCATCGCGGCCTTGTAGCGCTCCAGTAACGTGTCGAGTATTGCAGACCATAACTGGCTACGAGCCAGCTCTTCAGGGCATACCGAGCGAAGTGCGGCAGCAATAAATCGGTGAATGGTGATTATGACTCTGCTCATGTACACTTTTGTTATATCGCCCCATCTGCTAGACTGCTCTGCAAAAGCCATAGACACTAAATTCGCGTTGACAGTGCTGAGATCTAGACCCCTGGATTGTAAATAGACACTTGTAATCCACTTGGTAAAAGCCTCGCGTGGCGGGGCTTTTACCCGTTCAGTAACAATGATGTCGCTCAGTTCAACAAGCTCTCCAGGAGCAATATCGTCTACTTTTGCCTCCTCAAGTAACGCGCGGAGCTGTTCAATCATTAATCCAGCTGGTGTCTCCTCATAGTCGCTCTCGGAAGGGGTCTCAAACGCCATGTCGGTTTCGCGGACGTCAAGTTTCTCAAAGTGTCGTGCGTGCCCACTTTCTTGGAAGTCTGAACTGAAGATATCGGTAATGTTTACCATCCGGGTAATAAGACGTAGATTAGGCTCCAAATGAAAAATTGGATCTGAGTTGTAATCAGCAGCTAATGCAGCCCTAGTACGGTCCTGAAATGTTCCAGCCATATGGCTGAGGAAGCTGCGCTGCTCACGCTCGTCCTGACGAGGTGGCCCAAGTTCTTGTAGGTCTTTCTTGCACTGTCTGATTTGGTTGTTGACGTCCTGTATCACTTTTGGGAATTCACGCTTGGTAATCTCGATTAAGAGCAAGCTGAGCTGCGCTTTCAACGCTGGGATACCAACGCGATCGCGTGGAAGATCAATCCAAGGCTGCACTTTAAGAGCTGGATCTTGCTCCATTGGTATCTGTGAGCCGGCCTTCGCTCCACGATTACGGACAAGAAAGTAACCAAGTGTAAGTGGCCGTCTTTTGCCGCATACAAGGTCGCAGACAGCAGCCTGTGCACTAGGCTCAAGAACTAGGTCAGGTTTCGTCAACACCCCGAGTGTACGGTCGCCGTTCTTGTCGTAATCTTCAGCAAGCTCCAGGATCTCTTGTGTAGCAATGTCGACATTACTAGGCAGCACCGCCAGGATGATCGTGCGAGCATCTTTGATATAACTCTTGACCAGGTCTTTCACCATGACCATATCTTCCTTTGTAGTGCCCTGAGTAGTGGTGCGAAAAATGCCTGGTATATCAATTATGGTGAGGTTGTCTTCATGCGGCCCTTGCACGTCGATTTTCAGGATATCCTCACTAAAAACCGGACCATTGCCATCCAATACATCAATGCGAAGACCCATTCTCGCGTTTGCCTAACATTTCTTTTAGTAGATATTGCTTGTTGAGCGTCTCGAAGAGCGTGACTAACCTTCTTCAAGATGTCTACAAATTGCTCCCGAAATTCTAAACCAGACTTTGCGTGACAATGAAATGCTTCAACGTACTTCCTGTGTTCATCCGACGCATGTGAGCCAGGGATGATGCGTATGTCAACACGATCATCGTCAACGTGTCGACACGCAATCTGAGTTGCATGTCGAGTACAAAGACTTTGATCTTTTGGGAACGGAATGCCAGTCAGACTTTCGAGTAAGGAAGATTTACCAGAGCTTTGATCTCCAACAACGACAAGCTACGTGATGTGTAAGGTAAGCTGCGCTTATATTACATTTCAGATTTTTAGCCTACCTGTGGAAGAGGTACATGCTGGCCTATATTCAAGTCACGCAGCTTATCAACCTTCTCGAGCAGTACTGGATCCGAAAGCATTGTATTGTCTCCGTTGATTGCCTTAGTTCCAGTAGATAGACAAAATATTTGACGAGGGAATGAGTGTTTGGTGCTTAGAAGAGATCGATGGAAACTGTATTTTTCTCGAAGAAACTGTTACTCAAATAGATGAGAATGAAGGACTAAGGTTTTCATATCCGTAGTCCATCAGCCCTTTTTATAGACAAATCTCAAATTACAACTGTCCTCTTTTCAACAGTAATCATGCCCAACGCCTTGTCGATACGGGAGATACTTAGACAAATGTTGCGTTGGCGAAGTCCATAATTCGAGAGATATCAGACATATCAGCGACCTACAGTTGCCTCCTTTGATTGCCAACTCATCAAGTGTGCGGGTATAGCCACTGCAATTGGCTGTTTTTGAGGCTGCATATGCGGTCTGCCCCTCAACACACACTTCACCAGTAACGGCATATACCTTCTGGCTACGACGACAAGCTTTCTTGCACGTCATTGGTCAAGTTTGAGGCTACTTTTGAGCTCAGTGTCTATCGTGTATAGGCGCAGCTGTAGCAGCACACGTCTCCCTACTATTGGCTGATTTTGAGGCTTCTGATGAACCCAACCCCGCACGAAGCGTCTCCAAATTAAGGCGGACATTTTTCTTTACTGCGGGTGCACGAGTAATTGGTAAAGATTTAGGTTACCTTGAAATCACCAGGGAGAATGAAGTCTTATAGCGGCTATGTGAGCGCTCTTATTGGTCAGCTTTGAGGCTTGAGTAAAACTCTCAGCGAAGGTTGTCAATACGTTAAATCCATGGAGCTGTCTTGGGCTGTAAGACAATCAGATTAAGGATTTAAAGCTAATATCGACGCCGCTCTACAAACTATCCTGCGAAAATCCACGCAGCTTCATCTACCTCGCTCTGAAGCTTATGCTTCGAATTTGCGAAACAGTCCTGGGTAGCTCTGCTTCAAAGTATCCCGGGACTGTACGCTGCTTATTCTTTTTGTTACACACAACCGAAAGTCGGGCCTCCGCAAGCTCTTTGGAGACCCGCACCGTTTAGCAACTGTCAAGCAACAAGCAGTGTATTTGTGCACCCTTTGCTCAATACAGCTCTGACTCTCATTCGGACGGCTATGATCCTTCGGCAGCATCGTCAACAGACCTTCAGTGTTACTGCTGTAGTGGATTTGTGAACAATGACACGCACACGAGTAATAATGTGCTGGAAAGTTGCACACCACTCACATCTCTCTCGCTGTTGTCTGAAAGGGGGAATGCCGGCAGCGTCGCTTCGAGGTCAGGAGTTCTACTTGCCACTCAGCAAGACGGTCTTCTCGGTTATAGCGATTTCACACTAGGCACAGTTCCTCACTCTCCTGTGCTTGATTCTGCACACCCCTGGGATGACAGTTCCCAGCAGCTCTGCACGTTTACTCCAGCATACTCAAACGTTGGCTCTCTGGGCGAGCACATTTCCCCCCATCAGTGTAAAGAGTGCAATAAGAGTTACGCTAGCACAGAAAACTTACAGCGTCATGCTAAAACTGTGCATAAGCAGAGTGAATTCCATTGGGTTTGCACTGTCAAGGATTGCTCAAGGTACAACGTGGCAGGGTATCGGAAGGACAACCTCAGGAGACACTACAGGACCAAGCACCCTACAGTCAATCTCGAAATGTTAGGCCTCTAACTATACGCGCGCATCTACGCCTTCTTAGCTAGTATGACATCTATGCAACGCCCTTTAGGATCAAGAGGCAAGATCATGGTTTGTTATGATGCCAGGAGCGGATCAGCACTACAAGTAGTCGTGATCCATGTGTCTGTTAACTCATGGTGTGAGCTATTTATCAACAGATTCTCAGCACACGACTATACGTATTGTAAGATCAGATAGCATATATATATTGGAGTATCAAATGAATCTACATATCTGGGTTGATGTCCGAAAAGCTCAACGGATTGTCCAAAGTTCGACTGTGAAAATTACTTGAGAAACTGCACTATGGGATCTTCTATTGTCCATTTTGCCTATCTTCCGTGCGGCGCTACATGAACTGTAGGCCACTTCCTCGCATTACGAACCCGTGCATAGTTCTTCGCTCGATTTTGCAGTGAGCTTCTCTGGCGGTGTCTCAGCCCCAGTTGATGTCGATGTTGGAGCAGAAAAGTTCCGTTCTACATTTGTTGAGGGCCTCCCAGTAGCATCACGCGCCATCATTCTCACGACTCGGCTGATACTCTGTCGACCCTCATAAAGTGGGAAAATAACCACGCCCACACATGTAAAGAAAAGCCAAAGAATGCCAACAACGACCCAGCCAGTGAAGAACTTCTTCGAAAAGACATATGATGTTCCATACATTGGAATGGGCCATAGAATCAAAAAAGCCAGTGCCAGGACCACGGTCAATGATCTGGAGTAGAACGCCGCCTTGTTCAACTTCTGCGTCTCATGCGCTGACATGTCGTTTCCTGTGTAATCGAATTGATCATGATCTTGCTCAACGTCGCTGGTTTCGCTTTGGTTCGAATCAGTGTCCTCAATCCTGCGAATCTCCTGCATTGAGACATAGTCATAGTTTTGAGAGCCAAAAATATATGTGAGAACCGGGACGAAGATGATTGGGCTACAGAGAGCGGCAACATTGCCCGCCAACATAGGGTAGCTAACATGACGTTAGTTGCATACGGTTCGTTGCGTTTTTTTATTCACTTACTTTGCTCCAGTGCTGTCCACAGTTAAGATTCCATACTGCTTCTTTGCCGTCACCAGCCAGGCGACCAAAGCTACAGCGAGACCCAACGGGGGCGAAGTGGCGGCCGCAACTGCATTCTGGCCCTTCCATAGTAGAGTCATGGCACCAGGGAAAACTGCCGAAGAAATTATTACACCCATTAGTACGTATAAATATCCCATGCCGATACCCGCGTAAGAAAGGCCGACAGCAACGCCTGCCATGACTACTGAATACACCGCACAAGACAAGTGCGATATCCACACGAGCTGTTTGCTCTTGGCCTTGGGATCAATGTAAGCTTGGTATATGTCGTAGGTCCATATAGATGAGACTGCGATTAGTTGCGCAGAAAATGCGGACGTCACAGCCATGAAGATCATGAGCGTGGTAGCAACGGCACCACTATAACCAAGAAGTTTGACAGCTGCGAAGGGGAGCACCAGCCCAGCTGTGACATCTCCGTCGCTCAATCTGTTGGGCCCTTCCAGTGCCAATGCTGATAGGCCCATGGTGGTAGCACATAACCATGGGATAGCAAACCAGCACAAGCCGCCAATGATGTATCCGGGGAATGCGTGGACTGGGCTGGCAGCAATAGCCTTGTTGTAGTAACCATTGTCGAGGAAGACAGTACCAAAATTGCCAACCAAGTTAATGATCCAGAATATGCCGCCTTCCTTAGACCGCATTGTGAGGTAGCTGCCATCCGCATTTCCCTCCACTGGATGTCGCTGGGCCGCCGCCGTGAGGGCTTCATACATCTTAGACGGAGATCCCAACTCAGCATTCGTGGCATATGCTGAAAATGCGAACAGGAAAATGACGACAAGAATGACAACGGTGTGCATGTAGTCAGTGATGAAGGTGGCCTTGATTCCGCCAAACAGCGTGTAGAGAACAACTCCAATGGGGAGGAGGAAGCAAGCCGCTGCAGTTGGAATGCCAGTGAGCGATGTCATCACTGCCGAGCCACCGGTAAGCAACATGGCTGTGACGAGAATATTTGTCATTAAACAAAAAACAATGAAGACAATATGAACTGTCGTGCCGTATCTTGCGCGTATTACCTCCAGGAAGGTGTGCGCATTTGGTGCTCGCCTCTTGAGCTCGATCGCTAGTGTCGCAAAGAGGAGGATTTGTACGCAAGCACCTATGAATGCTAATGGTTAGATTTGTCCTTTTTTCAGAATGTGAATGCGTCAATTGGGTAGAACGAACCGGAAGCATAAAAGAAAGGACCAGAAACGCCGTACTTGTAAGCTACGGCTGACGACTGAAGAAGGGTCGCAGCCCATGTCCAGCTACTGACAACAGCGGCGGCGACTAGACCAGACTTTACTGATCTGCCGGCTGTTGAGAACATTTCAGATGTCTGTACTTCATGTTGATATCTATGACATTGCCGGTTAGCTAATTATTTATAGCGGAAGCGGCGGGTTGCGTACCGTTTCAGCGCCCATGTGATGAATATCATGAGAAGAGCAAAGGCAAAGCCAAGGCCAAGAACAATTCCATAGCCAAAAGCTTGGCTTAATGGTGCCTCAAATATCACAGACTTGGACATTTTGTGTCTCTTGCCAATCGATTACCGGGTTGGAGACGGCCATTTACGAAAAGTTGCTGCGGCTACAGGGCTCTATTTAAGTTTATACCACGCCATATACTCCTCATAGAACTCACTACCCTACGAGATAACAATCGATAGTATTCTCGGACACTGATAGATAACTACAAGAATATCTGAAGCAAGTGAGCACGACCACTACTTCCGGGGCAGATGGTATCAGGCCTAAGAGGGCAGCTGTGCAGTAGAAATTTTGCTTGGGGGTAGTCTCAATTGATAAGTGAGTTGCTATTGAGCTCTCTTTCACGGCTATTGCTATGTTTCTCATTGGCTAATATATTTGTGATGTAGCATGCTTATCTTAATGAGTTGCGTTCCGATTGGTTTATCAATGAGCGCCGTTGAGATAACCAGTTTGAACACTTTATACCCCAGCCCATGTGGGATATTCTGGGGTGATTCCTTTCAGATGCTGATAAGCCTAATAGAAGAGCCTCCTTGATTCTTCCCCAGCTCCTGTTTTATTCTCTGTCGATAACTTACAGCGCGGAGTCGGGCTATCAGTATTTGGGGTGTCCACTACCCTGCAGATAGCGAGATGCCGTATCAGCAGCGATAAAGGAGATGGATACAACGATCGGAATAATTCGGGCAGGATTGTTATCCGCTATCAATGGATTCAATGCAATATATTTATATAAGATCCCCTCACCCTCAACGATAACACACCATGCATTCGTCTGAATCTTTTTTTCGGGTGAATTTTCAGCTGTATGCAGCATCGGGCATGTTGCTCAGGGGAGAACTCCGATGATGGTTATAGTGGATACTGCGGCCCCAACGCAGACAGTTTAGGGCCAATCCACAAAAGGTGTCGGCGCTACAGCCACTCTGTGCCGCCTGTGAAAAGGCCGCTGTAGAGCGACAAAAGTGCACTAGAGTCCACTAAAAAGCACTCTAAATGGCACCAAGATGCAACGCTGCAGTGTAATAATAGTCGGCGATGAATCTCTTTCTGGAGCTTACTCAGCCTTCTTCATCGACGTCGACGCTGCATGTGAACAAAATGTCTCGAAATTAGTTAATTGCCTTCTCTTTTCCTCTCCTCTTTGATTCGTCCTGCATGTTAAAACACCAGCCTTGTTCACCATCACCACAATGCAGCCTCTCTTGACCGCCGTCATCGCAGGCACGTCCTACCTGCTCCATCCCCAGATCTTGGTATGCCGCACGCGTCGCAACATCAACAGGGCGCCGCCCGACAGCCACGGGAAGCTAACCTGATCAGGCAACCATTCAAGAGACCATTGACCCGGAAGCCATTCTGCCAGTCACTCTCCTTGATTCAAGTGAAATCTATAGCGATCACCTGGAGCAGACCTTGCGCTTCTTTGCCAATTACGACGATGTCTTTGTCCCTGAGTTTGGCTTTGCGCTCGTGGAGAAGCCAGGCAATAACGACACCAATGCAACCCAGCCAGATGCCATCCAAGTCAAATACAGCGTTGATACCCGAGACAAAGGCGACCCTGGACTGAATAGCTTGCCCTCTGGCCCGTACATTCTTCATGGCAAGAACCTTCACCCTGCTTATAGATTGTACGATGACGAAGCTGCTGCTTTTGCATTTGGAATCATCCCTGAGAAATTCAATGAGACTGGGACGTGAGTGAAGAATAATACCAGCCGTATGATCCCCCAGTCCTACAAAAAAAACTGACGAGTGCAGCTTTCTGGATATCAAACAACTGAGCAACGAGACATATCATCCCATTGCGGTACCATCAAAGCTCTACTCGCGTGCTCCAGGGAACAACAAGCCCTTGTCTGGTGTGCGCCTCACAATCCCAGAAAACTTGGCTATAGCCGGAGCTCAAACCACGCTGTCAAGCAAGAATTGGACATCTTTGTATACTGAAAATGAGTCTACCTCTTCCGACTTTGCCAACGACTTGGTGCAAAAGGGAGCGATTGTTGTGGGCAAGACCAAAGTCTCACAGTTTGCTGCCAGCAAAGAATGGCTAGATGTCTCCTCGCCCCTCAACCCAAGAGCCGATGAGAAACAAGATGCTGGAGGCAGTACGGCTGGTGCCGCCTCCGCGTTGTCCAACTACGATTGGCTTTCTATGTCCATTAGCCAGGATGGTATGCATATTTGAGAAATATGCGTCACAAATTGTACTGATGAAACCCAGGTATCGACGGAGCTCGGGAAAGAGCCGCAACGTACGGCGTCTATGCGTTGCGCGCAACTGACGGAGCTGTTTCTAAGAAGGGCTTTGAATTGAGCTCTCCGTAAGTCAACTTGGAATAGGTGTGCATAAATACTGCTAACCGATACCAAGTAAATTCTCCAATACCGCGCTACTAGGCCGTGATCTTAAGCAACTTCACTCAGCTGCTGCTGCAATCCACCTTCCATCCACAACCAGCGCACCTTTCAAGAAAATTCTTTATCCAATTGATTTCATTCCTACCGATGGTGTTGTCAAGAACCTTACCGAGACATTCGTAGCCGCCTTGGAGAAACAGTTGGGCGCCAAGGCTGAACGTCCCTCAGTCGCAGATCTTTGGCAAAAGTCCGCGCCTAGCGAGGCCAAGGGCAAGAGTTTGAACGACTTTTTGGGCAATGTGAGCAATCAAACTTCGCATATGGCGATTTAGCTGCTAACACTACCCAGGGACCTTTCCGCGCCTTCTGCTACGACTTTTACCACAACTTTGATCAGTTCCGCTCAGACTATCAGAAGAAGTTCAACACCGAGCCATTCACTGAGCCAACTGTGCAGCTTCAATGGTATTCACTTTCACACTTGCTCCCATGCAAAAACGCGTGTCTAATAGTTTCAGGTCGACTGGCAAGAGTGTAACAAAAGACGAATACGAATCCACCATTCGACGCATCAGCGCATTCACCAAATGGTTCAACGACAATATCATGGCTACCAACCAGCACTCTCAGACGTTACTCATCTCCTCCGTGGAAGACGTTCAACTTAGGTAACCCTAACAATAAACCATCCCATGTGAAATGAATACTAACCCACATCAGCAAACTACACGGCCTCCGACCCGAACTCCTCTCTCCCCTGTTCGGCACCCCCCAATTCATCGTCCCATGTAAGTCCCCAACACCAAACCAGAAACTCCATCTGACTCCATCCCAGTCGCGCAAAAGCCCATCGACCCCTCCGGCCCATACCTCATCCCCGTAGCTAGCTCCGTCATGGCCTCTCGACGCGATGACATCATGTTGATGCAATTCGTCCAAGATGCCATCAAGACAGCGGGATGGCCATCAGAAGTCCAAACGGGCCGCTTCACCTTTCCGGCAGATGGAGACTCTTCAGGTACACCTTCGCAGCGATCGCTACAGGAACTTTAAAGTTTGGGAGTGGGCAGATAACTCGATAGATCAATAAATTCACGTGTGTTGATAAGCGCTGCATAAAGACCTTGTATCTCACCGCCTGCATATGTATGTCTGTGTACATCTCCACCACAGCCTCAACTCCCCCCGCCATCGACATCTTACACATAACTTCGTAAACAATCTACAAAGTCTATCAAGAAAATGGCCGAGCCAGCGAATACTCCCATCCCAGCTTCTACGCCTAGATCAGTCTCGCCCGCTCTGGGGCTTAAATCTCCTTTGTCGCCAACGAAGTTCTCAACCTTGACGATAACGCCTCGCGTGCTGCATATTCTTGGTGAACAGCAGGAGCCAGAAGCTATATTGAGAGCGAGATGTCAAGTCATTCCGGCAAAGGTGTCTTCGAGAGAACAGCTGTTGGATGGGCTTAAGAGTCAGCAATGGGGAGATTTTGAAGCTGTCATTTCAGAACACATTAGGTTGGACGGGCCGTTGGTGGCACTGCTACCTGCGAATGTCAGAGTTGCTGTCGGCGAAGGAGATGCAGTAGCCCTGAGGGAAAAGGGTAGGCCTGGTCCGTCCTCCAACGTTTAAGGATGTAAGCTAACGGTGTAGGAATTGTACATGTTGAGAAGGGGTATAACGGGAGCAAGGCACTGCTAGCGCTTTTGGACGTCAAGGCAGACTCCAAGTCATGATAATTGTATTATACACTACGCGCTAATGACACAGGTTCCAAATATGACTCCACTTACTCCTTTGGCTTTTTGCGCACGAGACCTGCTGAGAGGACATTCGGTCCATCATCGGCCTTGACCTTCTTTATGAGCCCAGCACCTAGGACATTTACCCCGTCGCCGTTGCTTTCACGTTTTCTCTTGACCAGGCCCGAAAGGTTATTTACAGCTGTTGTTTCGTTTGATGTTGAAGGAGCCGGAAGTTCGTGTTGGCCGGTGATGTGATGACCCCACGTGCTGCCCAGGCTTCCTTCGCTGATCCATCGCTTGGTGCTGCTGACGGCCTTATCGATGGTTGCGAAATCTAGGTGTAGGAGGAGTTCATTTAGGCGTTTGTAAATCTTTTCTGAGACGAGCTTCTCGCCTCGTCCAGCTGTAGGCCAGTAGTAATATGGTGTTGACTCGGGCTGTTTGAGCAAATAGTTCTTTTGTTCCGTCTTGATGCGTGGGTTGCGAATCTTGATTGTTGCGCCTGGCGGGTATCTCTTTCGCTTCTTCTCTTTCTCCTTCTGCTTTTTCTTGTCTTTGTCTTTTTGGGCGTCCTTTGCTAGTGATGCATCATTTTTGGACGGGTGTACTTTACGGGGCGTCGTTTGGAGAGCTTGAGTTGTCCCGTGCTGCTTTGTTGGTGTTGATGGTGGGATGGGTTCTTTGGGAGGTTGGTCGTCAAATACTAGCCAAATGAACCCTGTCATTCGACCGCTTGAGCACTCTTGACGGAATGCCATCATTTCCCAGAACATATCGAGGCTCTTGACACTCTTCCAGCTTCCAGTTAGCTTCATGCCTCCAGAACGAGCGGCTTCTTCGTCTAGTTCGTCCCGGAATCGTGATTTGGGGTCATCTGGGTATCGTGGAATAAGGCATCGTGGTGGGACCCAGTCGAATTCGCGGGTGTAGTGTGATATGCGTTCGAGAGGGTGTGTGAGCGACCACTTCGCCAGGGATGACCTAGGAACGAAACCTCTAGTTTCATTCGTCTCCAGACCTGGCACCACAATATAGCCTTGAGTCGTCTCCCAAGACTTGAGTTCCAGCATGGGATCCAATACTTTGCACCACCACTTGATCAGTCCTCGATCGTCCAGTACATGTTTGCCTGCAGTCTTTACACTGCCAGGGAACAAGTACTGTCCTTGCGATCTTGCAAACAGGCTGACCACAAATGGCAAGTCTTTTCGCCGTCTCGTGTCGATGAGGTATGCAATGAATGTTGAACAAACTTCCCGGATAGGGCTTGGAGTGCCTTTGGGGAGGTTGAGCAACGTCAAGTAACCCGTCGAATCGGCCTTGGAGACGAACAAGGTTGTAGAGTGCGCCGTTGTGAAAAGAAGGACCTCAATGGCGAACACTAGCACTTCTGGGGAGGTAGATTTGCTGGAATCATCATTATGTGTCTTGGCGTCATTATATTTATCGATTGAGACCGCGAGGAAGTGCGTCTCGCAAAACGTCCGATCGGGTCGTTCGTTTGGTGGTGCTGAGCACAAGGCTGCGCACTTCGTTGGAGGTGTGGAGACGTGATACATGCCGAAGGTGTGTGATTTGGGCAGTACAGCCTCTAGTCGTTGTCGCAAACTATCCATGATGAAGTTTATGGCAATTGGGCTAATGATGGAGGAGCAAGGCTGGCTGTTGGACGGTTCGCGGTTGGATGTTGCACGCGTTTATGCGCCACGATGACATCGAGCCACTTTAGCAGCGCTTCAGCGATTGAGATTGGCCAAGGAAGCAGTTCACAATCAGTCCGTGCCAACTAATGTATCGAAAAATAGGGTTTAAATACTATATTGCTTTTTAAAATCTTTACATAACAAAACTATTTTTTGAATTATAATTTCCTTTCCATATTGTTCGCTGCTAATCGGGGTTTGCATCTCGACGCCACACGAGCCACGCAGTCACGTGCCGCAAAAAAGACGGCGACAATTTGGTCCCTGAAGCTTCCCAAAACTTTCGAAGAGACCATCACCAACCGCAATTCCAACCACAACCATGGCACTCACTCCGTGTCGCGCGCGCCTACTGCGCTCCAACCCCACGCGGGCTCTCTCTGCTATCACGCGCGCCTACGCCACCGACACCACGCCCGAATCCTTCCAAGCCAAACCCTCCAACGACAAATCCGTCCCACGATGGTCCCAAACGCCGCCAGCCATGAAAGCTGGCCTGCAGATGAACTTTGCGGTAGATCCTCGCAATAAAGTATGGACCGTGAACAACAACCCCGCGCGATTGGACGAGATGTACGATCGTCTGCTTGGTCCCGGCGGTAGCAAGATGCTACCAGACGAGTTGAAATGGCTGGCCGTTACGCATAAGAGTTTCGATCAGGGACGACGGGGCTTTAATGACAGATTGGCACTGATGGGAAAGCTGGCGCTGATCATGGAGGCGACGAAGGATATTGTCAGCAAGCAGCCATTGGCTGGCGCAAAGGTGGAGGACGAGTTTGGCAGAACGGCTTTTGAGCATGAGCAGTTGTTGGCGGTGGATAATTTGAATGTTGAGTCGCCAAAGGACGTTGTCGGCAAGGAGCAGCTGTATGATTTAGCGCAGAAGGTGGGGTTGTTGGATGTTGTGAGATGGAAGCCTAGATTGGTAAGTTTGAGGACATTGTGATGCTGCCGGGATTGAAGCTAACTTTGTGTATAGCCCGAACGACTTGATGCGAGCGGTGTCGAAGTGGTATTAAACGGTGCGATTATGGCTATTATTGGTGCTATTACGTTGCAGCACGGATCGGCGGTGG
The DNA here is from genome assembly GCA_028455935.1 of Simplicillium aogashimaense. Classification (NCBI taxonomy): domain Eukaryota; kingdom Fungi; phylum Ascomycota; class Sordariomycetes; order Hypocreales; family Cordycipitaceae; genus Simplicillium; species Simplicillium aogashimaense. Next base: position 783,028 of record CM052010.1, on the reverse strand, counting down.
CGTCTAATGTTGTCAAGGAGAAGATATTGGCTAGATTGCCTAAGAACTAGGCGTGTATCATACAACTGTACTATCTGTGTAAATATAGACTCATACATCAATTTCCTTTGGTCATGAAAAGTTTTTGTTCCAATCTTGTCACTATTATGACCACATGTCGACAGCATTACGCCAACACAAGCATAGAGATATACGGATGTTTTGACAACAATCTCATTCTTGCAATTTATATACGGATCTCCCATATAGCGTATATACATCCCAGTCTGAGCGACGACATGTAGCATTCACCTAGTTTCCATCCGGATAAGTGTGCTCAGGATGGCACATCCCAAAGACGTCCAGCTACACTCATTAGTAACATCCCACAACGTCAACTTATGTACTTACTGTCAGCTCCATGACTACTAGCGCCAAATCGAATAATGTCATGTCCACGATTCGGCGTCAATCTTCTCTCACAGCTCTGCTGTGCATCGGGGTTCCCGCCCGAGCCAGTCCAGACATCGACCTGAGTGCCATCGCAAGTGGCGCAAATATCCTCATTGCGGAGATATTTCTTTAAGTATGGCGCCCAGAGAACTTCGCATTTGTTATACTTGCCAGGGACCGTTGCCATGGTCAACGGGTCGGTGAAGGAGCCGCTTCCACCTGCGTTGTAGCCTCGGCCGCAGTCGTTGGCGATGCCGGTACCGCCGCCGCCGTTGTCGGGGTCTAGATTGTCAGCGGAGTTAGCATAGAATGACAAGCAGACTTACTGCCAAAGAAGGTGTGTTGAACGTTGGGGACGACGGTGTAGGCGTTGACGAGGGTTGCCAGAGCCACGGTGGTGAACGTGGTGAAATACATGGCGGTTTGTTTTAGCCTCTGTCGATCTGCTTTGATCGTCATGCTGCGCCGATCTCCGAGACTATTTATATTCATGATGATTATGGTATCTAAGAAACATTAGCACTGTTGAGTTCTGCACACGCGAACCCAGTTCCTACTAAAAAGGTGATCCGATGGTAAGCCACCCGTGTGTTGTTCGGACGGCATGTTGCGTGCCACAAGTCAGACTGAAGCCTACTCATTTTTTACTAAGAGAGTTGTAGAACAAAGGACATATGTCGGCGGAATTCTGTTATGGAGTTCCCCACGGAAACGGATGGTAAGCTTGACCTCGTCGGCATTCTCGAATGGGTGCGACCGAACCGATCTAGGTTATCCGTCTTACACGCCGGCACCAGGTAGATGGGTACGACTTCGAAATCATTAGCCTACAATCAAGCACAAGGAACCACAGCAGTTATTATATGAACAAAAGTCAAACCCCATTCAATGCTAGTTAAAAATGTAACGCCGCTATATCCATAACACAGCCCTTTTTACGCTTCAACATCCAACAAACGTCCCTCATCCCACTTCTTCTTAGCAGCCTTGCGCAAAATGTCCAAATCACCACTAGACTCGCACATGCTGTAAAATTGGGTCTCTTCATTGCTGATGAGCTCCCAGGGATGCGCGTACTCAATCTTCTCACCCTTGTCGAGGACAAGAACCTTGTCGTAATCCACAATGGTCTGAAGGCGGTGCGCAATGGTGATTACCGTGCATGTCATTTCTCGGATGGTTTCCTGGATGCGGGCATCGGTGTTGTAGTCGATGGAGGCGGTGGCTTCATCCATAACTAGGACCTTGGGCTTCTTTAACATGGCGCGGGCCAGGCACAGGAGCTGACGTTGACCTTGGGACAAGTTGGAACCAGACTCAGATACCGGGGTGGACAGGTCGAGGAAGATGTTCTTGTTGCTAGCCATGGCTGATCCACCGTCTTCAGGAAGTCTGATGGTCGGGGTGACTGGAGTAGTGGGATTGCTCTTGCGCTCGTCGTCTCCAATCAAGTGAACTCGTCGCAGGCCCTCAAAGATCTCCTCGTCGGTGTACTGGTCGAAGGGGTCGAGGTTTGTTCGCAGAGTCCCCATGAACAAGGTGGGATCCTGTGGCACAATAGTAATCTTCTCGCGAAGGTCTTGAAGACCGATACGGCCAATATTGATTCCATCAACGCTAATGTCACCGGTATCAGCTTCCAGGGCTCTGAAAAGCGCCAGAGTCAACGAACTCTTTCCGGCACCAGTACGACCAACGATGCCGACCTTCTCCTTGGCTTCAATCTTCAGCGAGATGTTACGCAGTACAGGGTCGAGATCTTCGCGGTATCTGGTGGAGTAGTTGGTAAACTCAACAGATCCCTTGTCGGGCCAGCTCTCAGGAGGTCTGTTATCCTCAATAACAGCTTCAGCTTCCTGTTCCACCTCGAGGTACTCCTTGATACGTTCCATGGAGTTCATGTTCTGCTCATTGGTCCCGTATTGGCGAACAAGCCACAGAACACTGTCAGTGAACGTCATGGCATAACTCAAAGAAATACCAGCAGCACCAGAGTCAATTGTGCCAATGCTCAGAATAATAAATACACCAGCGAAAAATGCCACCATGTTGCCGAGGAAATCAGCTCGGAATGCGAGCCATCTGTTACAAGCCCACAAGTAGATGAACGGACGGCTCTGTGTGTTTACTTTGGTGAGGTTGTCGCGAATGAATCGTCGTTGGTCGCCATAGGCTCGGATTGTCGTCATTCCACTCAATGTCTCGCCGAATTGCTGGAACAATGGACTGCGCTGCACAGACTCCAGCCGCTTCAAGTCTCGTGAAGCTCTCAGATAGAACATGGCCATAAAGTAGAATAGCAAGCTGATGAAGAAGGCAGCAATCAGGAATCCAGGCGTGATAGAGGCAATCAGCACAATCGTGACAATGACTGAGAGAGCGCAAGCAATGACACCTATGGCAGTGGGTGCAATGTCCTGATCGACAGCCTCGAGATCCTTGCTGAATCGGTTCATCAGTTGGCCAAGGGGAGTGATGTCGAAAAATTTGAACTTGGCTCGCATTACCGACTGAACGAGTCTGTTATGGAGACGTCGAGATGCTGTCAGAGAGCCAAAGAAGATCCAGACATCACGGGCAAATGCTGATAGTGCACCCAAAGCACCAATAGCAGCGAGACCAAAGATGTAGTAAATAACATCAACTTCCTTGAGCATTGTAGTGCCGGGTAAAACTTGCTGGTCAGTCACCATGGGCATTATGTTGCGTGTTTCGGCAACATTGCCGAGGTTAGCAATGCTCGCCCACATAGCCTTGGGATGAAACTGGGTGTCGCGAACACTGGACATGGGGCTGTAGTGGATGCTCTGAGCCTCCGTATCAACGTACTGATTGGCCCATTGACGAACCCAGACGTTGGTAGCGACGGGAGCAAGCTGCTGAATAACGAAAATGAACATTGCAACGATCCAGTACCAGATGGAGCCCATAGAAAAGAGGTACAGCTTCAGGACAGCCCACTTAACTGCGCCAGTGGCTTTACCCTCATCCATAGGGTCGACCTGAGGTCCAACATCCTTCTTGTCTTTCTTAGCGCCAGAAGCGCCGTTGGCATCGTCAATCATGGTAGTATCGTCGCCGACGCTTGAAGGCACGCGAGAGGGGATGCGAGATGGAGCCGCAGAGACAGGGCGCGACTTCTGGATATCCTCGCCAAGCTTGCCAGATTTGATAACCTGATCGGCAGGACCACAAGCGGCAATGCGGCCATTGTCCATAACGACGACGTAATCAGCTTGGGGAACGCAAAGCTGGACATTGTGGGTAACCAAGATACAAGTTCGGTTCTTCATCAGAGGGCCGCGAATACACTTGTTGAAGATCCAGTACGCAGTGTGCGAGTCTACAGCGCTCAGACAGTCGTCCATGAGTAAATGTTCGGAGTTGGAGTACATAGCACGAGCGAGAGAAATGCGCTGCTTTTGTCCACCGGAAAGCGTGATGCCCTTCTCACCAACCAAGGTCTCGTCTCCGTGATCCAGAATTTCGAGGTCGCGCTCAAGTGCACAAGCGATAATGACGTCTCGGTAGCGGCTCTCGTCGAATGGGGAGGCAAATGTGATATTGTCCTTGATGCTGGCGTTGATGAGCCAGGCACTTTGGGCCACGTAGGCAATGGTGTCGGCCAGTCCTGTTTCGGGGTCGGGTCGTACGTCTTCACGGCTGCGTCCACCAGGGCAGTAGATTTTTCCTTCCACCATCGTCATTTCACCGAGCAAGCCCATGAGCATAGACGTCTTGCCAGATCCAGTGGGACCGGCAATGATGTTGAGTTTGCCGATCTCGAAGTCGACATCCAATTCCAACAAACGGAAAGCTCGCGAGCCATCCTCGGCGATTGTATCCCTGCCACCCCAAATGAGAGTGGCATTCTGGAATCCCAGGTGCTTGACGCCGTTCTCGTCGACGTTGTCGTATCCAAGTTGGTCGTATTTCTCTGTTTCTTCTTCGCTGAGGAAGTCTTCGACTCGATCTAACGATACCTTGGCCTCTTGAACATGAGCAAACATATCACCCAACAGATCGAGGGGAATGCGCAACAACATGAACAGAGAAATGGCCGTAAAGGCAACAGATGGATACAGCGGCTTCTTCTCGACAAGAGTATAAATGAGGAACGAAAAGAACGTAATAAGGATGGGAACGGCATTCCAGATGGCCACAGCCACAGACCAAAGGACATATCTCGATCGAAGGGCTCGCAATTCGACAGCTCGTCTCTCGTCAATGATGGTGCCAAATCGTTTCTCCCAGGCGAAATACTTGATGATCCGGATATTCTGTAGGACTTCGTTCGTAACATGAATTCGCTTATCGGTAGCAGCCATGATGTTGTTGGAGGTGACATTGAAGCCCTTACCAATCAGGTAGTTGACGGGAAGAAGTAGGGCCATGACAACGATACCAGGAATGGCGCTGATTCCCATTACTCGCCACAAGAGGGCCACCGAAACAGTGAGCTGGACAGGAGCAGCGCCGAGCAAAAAGTGCAGGTAAGCGGTGACTTCGGATATTTTGAAGCTGTCGACGGACATGAGGTTGATAATGGTACCAAGATTGGCCTGTTCGTCATCAGCATTGGCGTTAGCCTTGGCATCCTTCTTTGCCTGTTTAGCCTTCTTAGCGTCCTTGCCGAATCCCAAAACTCGCAACAGAGTCTTGGCGAAGCTATCGTTTCCAGGGTCACTCGCGTCTTCAGCGTTCAATTGTTTGTCTTTGCCGGTAGCGGCCTTACGGCGAAGGGATTTGGCGTAGATGTCTCCAATGATGATGGCGCGAATTCGGAGGCAGAACTTGCGGCCAATCCAGAGACCGAGGTTGTCGGAAAGTGATCGGATCGTGTCGAGGATTGGAAGTAAAATGACGAATAGCCAAACGACATTTCTGGGAGCGGCATTGGGTTGTTCGACGTATTCCAAGATGGCTTTTAGAAGCATGGTGGGCGCAAAGGTGAAGAAACCAGCAACAGCAGCTAAGAAGCACTGGAAGGAGAGAATGCCCTTGAAGTACTTGATGAAGTGCCACCAGAGGGGACCTGACTTCTTTTTGGATCGGTAGTCGGAAATGATGTTGGCGGCCTTGTCCTTGGGAGTGAGATTCCATACATCATCCATCTCGAGTGGCTTCTTCCAGCCGTCCCAGACAATCTCGTTGACCCATGAGTAGGTGGCAATGGAGAACAAGCTAGCAAGAGGTTCTTTGGAGGGGATAATGCCATTCTCCCACTCCATGAGGATCGTCTTGTTTCCTTTTCTAGTGGTGAGTGCCATGCCGGCGAGAAGAGTCGTGAGAGAGAATTCGACAGAGGTGAGGACGAGTGTCAGCCTCGAGCTGGGGTGAATAACGGCAGATCGGAAGACAAAGACAATGGATAGCCAGTAGCCGCAGTAGAGGCTAGCAGTGTGGTTCCACAGATGAGGCACGCGCCATTTGGATTGACCCAAGAAAAGACGCAAAGCGGCAAGCGTGAAGGTGTAGATCCAGAAGACGAGACCAGCAATCGCAGCGAAATGGCCGCCAACGCCATAGGTGCCTGAGGTCAGAGCTATGACATTGACAACGATGATGCCAAAGATGGCAATGACTTCGACGGCATTGGAAATGTATTGACCGGGAGGAGAATCGGCTTCGACGACAGATCCTCTGGAAAGTGTCTTGGTGAGAGCGAGACGACCACCGTTGATTTCGAGGTCGTCATCGGAAGATTCGTCTTCTGTGTCGTCTTGGCTGGGCGGCAGAGCAGTCTGGTCCCGTCCGCGAGCATCTGTATCCAAGGGCGCATAGCCATTGGCTTTTTCTCGTCTTTGCTTGAGATATCGAGCAGTGGTGAACCAGGCAATTCGAAGGGCGGACAGAGCAACTACAATTAGAGGGAACAGGATTTTCAAATAGCTAGTGGGGGTTAGTTAGCACAAGACTAAGGTAAAGACAGAAGCGGAGTTGAATAGACTTACTCTCGCTGAAAACAATGGGTGAAATCATCTATGCGCCAAAAGGGCGCTTTGCATTGCGCGAAGCCAGCCATGGCTCGCCGATTTGGAGGTGTCTTGCACCCAGACGAATGGCAGAGGATGGAGGGCGTGATCGGAGCAGAGGCGAGGGAGGGGAAGCTATCAAGCAAATGACAGCATGCAGGCTTTGTGGTCGACCTGCAGAGTGTACAATGATGAAGCAGCAAAGAAACAAAGCAAGACCCGTAAGAGTGATAAAAATGAATGGAAGAGATGTATCTGACGAGTGTAGCAGAATGGAAGGAAAAGAAAATTGAATGGGACGGCGGATGGGCAATGGCGGCGTGTGTGGATGCTAAAAGTCTTGGATGGAGCAGAGTGGAATGAAGAAAAGGCGTTCCTCTTTTTTTGGTGTCTAGTGTCTGGGGGTCCTGGGTACAGCGTGACACTGGGGGCTCGAGGCAAGGTTTATTATTTTATTTTAATCTTTGACTTTTAAATCGTCATACACTTGCTTAATCTCTATACCTAATTAATTAAGATGGCCTAGTTGCGAATACTCCTCTGTCGTGCACTACATGATCACTACCAGAACTACTGCACGAGCTCGGCGCCGGCCTAAGAAGAATACATGTAAATAAAACAGAACAAAATAAAATAAAATAAAATAAAATAAAATAAAATGGTGGCGGGGCACTAGAGTCGGAGTCACTCCACCAAGAGTCACGCCCAATTGGTACCAGTAAACGACGGTCCGTACTGCTGGAGAGACATTTGTGCAGTGCTGAAGTGGGCTGGTAAACATTGTGCACACAGCTCAATGACAGGGGTCATTCCCTTTTGGAGTTAGCGCTACATCCACTGTAACCACTGTAGCCTCTGGTGCAGATTTTGGTGCAGCTGGTGGTGTAGCGCTGTAATGCCTGGCCTGCAATTAAATTCCAGCCTGTCGGTCTAATATCAGATAAACACAGACAAGAGCAAACAAAATAAATGTAAAATAAAATAAAATAAAACAACGCAACGCAACGCAACGCAACAAAATGACAGGCAGAAATATCCAAAAATTACTCAACAAAATTAAATTCCCATCTCCTGTCCAAATACCACCAATTGCACAGTGATTCAAAGGAACAATGACTCCCTCCACCAGGCCTCCCCAAACCCCCAAGTCACCAAGTATCGTCGATCTGTGCATTCAGACAGGCTTCCCCTACGTTAAAATTCAAGAAACAACCAAATAATGACAAACATCCAGTGGAGACAACCCCATCGGAAACAATCAAATTGTACAAAAACTCCCCTCGGCCACTCAATTTGGCATTCGTGGTGGATGTCCTCCTTGCCATAACCTCCACACCAGTGCTAATACACTATTGACACCACAGTAACAAACGTAACCTTGCTTCGCATAATATGCACATACATGGCATCAATGTACAATACACTAATTACAATGCCCTGACGCTTTAAATACAGCAAGGGTTCACCTTCGTCGTCCGACATGGGCATCTAAAACCTCAAACCCCAACATGCTTTGAGCTTCATCTTGAACCATTACCGAATGAACGCTCCTACACCCGATTCAGCAATTCAGCCGTGAATATTTGAAAATTTCTACCTGCGCAAGACTCACATACCATGCGTTGAATTTTTTTAAGCTGCGACGCCACCTTTTTGGCCTTGCTGGCAAAGGCACGCTAGACAGGGAAGCTGAAGCCTGGCGTGTTGCTTTAGTGCATGCAACCAGGTCACCAGAGGCTAAAAGGATTTACCAGGTACAATACAACATTGACTGGCTCTCCAGCTTCGGGTACTCGTTCCAAGCAGTGGTTTTACACTGTATTCAAAGCACTGCGGCAACCGCTGAATTCTTATCTGCAATGTCAAGTAGGACATGCAACATGTATGCGCGATAGTCTTCACCGCAATTGACTTCATACTGTGGCTTACCGGCAGCTCGCCATTGTTCCCTGCTGTACCACAAGATGCTGGCCACTCAGAATCCTCAGCGACGCTGTCTCGCTCGCTAATAAATACTCGTAGCTTCCCGCGGCACAGTGATACCAATGTGAATTTGTACAGGCTTCAACAAGACGTGGGTGCTCGCTGCTGGTCCACATGTAGCCACAATGGTAGAAATCAGCAAAGAACCTTTGAGCTCGCACCCTTTCGCCGAAAGACTCATCCAAAAAGGAAGGAGACTGGCTAATACAGTAATTACTGGCACTGTGTGGCTTACGAGACTATATTCACGGAAGCGGAGTCGCATGCACACTCTTGGACACTGCTGCACTGACCGTATCCCGAAATAGCCGTTGAGGCTAGAGATTTGCTTGCTGCACGAGTGCGGGGAAGTTCAGCTGCAACCTTTGGCGTTGCAAGATGCAATCATTGGCCAATGGCTGAGAGTCACATCGTTAAGCTGTCCTTGCGAGGTGACTCACTGGCCGAGCATTCGTGAGATCGAGCCGTTGGTACATTGACGAAGAGGGTCTTCCAAATACAATCATTGTGAGTCGTTGCAAAAGGGAGTTCTCTCTGTCTCTCTCTCTCTCTCTCTTAAGCCTGAAACTACTGTGCTTTACAGGACATAAAGTCATGTCGATCACGCTGTCACTGGGTCAACTTCGTAAATTCGAGCCTCCATGGTCAATCTACTGAAACCCTTGTCGAGGAAAGGCACAAAAAGAAAAGCATACCAACTCTGTTATAAATATATTTATTTACAGATCGTGCAGGCTAAGAGCAGGTGTATCTCGACCGGATGGACAGGTGATACTAATTGGGCAACGTGAATCGTTCACTTAATCAATTATAAGCTTCATTTCTAACCTCTCATGCAAGAACTGCCATGTGCGAGAAGTATCCGTGTGCGAGAAGTACTGCTCCTCCTCTAACCTCCAAACACCAAACAGCTGTTTGGAAGAACAATGCACAGCTGGCCCGTACTTACTTACTGAACCTTGACAATGTTGGTATCAGTAGTATACTTAACCGCAGCAAACTCAATGGTCAAGTTATCATAGTCAAAAGTAGCATAAACACCACGTAAGAACGGATCACCCATCAAGCCAGCACCAGCACCAATTTCAATCTGACACTTTCCACCCGCCAACTTGGTGGGCAGGATATGATATGGCACCTCCACCTCAGCACCGTCATCAAGCAGCGTCACAATCCTATCTGGACCGGGTTTGCGATACTTGCAGTCGACTTCGTATCTTCCAAAATCAGGATCAGTGTCCTTGCTCAGACCGAAATGCTGAGCGATGGCAGGGAAGACATCGGTCGGGAAATCCCATCGAGGTGAACCACTGTCCCAGAGTCTGACGGTATCGTCGCTCTTAGCCGGGTAGTTGGTTTTCTTGCCACCATCCTCGAGACGATGGCCAGAAATTCTCATTCTGTTAGGCTGCTGCTGCGACTCGGGTTCCTGAATGTCAACCATGTTACGCCTATAGACCGTGCCCTGCCGCTTGGCGAGATCCTTGCCACCAATCAAGAAAGTGCCTACGGCGTCGGGATTGTTAGGTCCCAAGTAGATGCTGAATACGCGGCGGCTGATGAGCTTCTTATCAAACAACTGCTGGAGAAGAGTCTGAGTGCCGTCACAGGCGGGAGTATCGCAGAACGCGCCGAGACCGCAAATGGATGGGAGCTGCTTCGTGATGTGAACAAATGGAGGGTGCTCTTCGATCTGGCCAAATTGGAAGTTGGGAAATACAGCGCCGCCAGCTCTCATGGTGTCGTTAATGTAGCTACCATATCCATGGTTGTTGACTACGTTGTTGAAGCTCGCTTCGATCCATTTCGTAGTGGTGGAGGTTTTGTTGTTGTAGGTGCCTGTCTCCTTGCAGAAGCCTTGTTTGGTGCAAACGGTATCGTCTGGATTTGTTAGCGCATGATATTTTACAAATTATAGGTATATTGAGAAGAAATGTATTGCATCAAGGGGGGTTGAGGCACGGAATACTTACGCAATGATTCAAAGGACATCATGTTGCTGCCAGTATCAGCGAGAGAGATGACCTTTTGAGGTGGACTTCCTAACTCCCACTCAATACCGTATGCAGACTGGTTTCTCCAACGAATCAAAGGAATGGAATATACTCCCTTGGGAAGATTTGCCTTAGTGGTAGAAGACAAGGCGGGGGCCGCGCCCGCTACGCCGAAGAACATAGCAGCGTACATGTACATGTTGAATACCAGCGCTATGTGAAGTTGCTGATGGGAACCAATTCCAACGGAGGGTCCGAGGAGTCTTAAATATCTGCACCATTAAGCTTTTCTCTACACTCTAATTAAACAATGTCAAAGTATAAATCACGGAGAAATCACCTTGATTAGCATGGGCCGCACCGAATTGCCTAATGGGGCTTAAGGACAACGGGAGTAGCAAATACCAGACTGGCTTCAGCGCTGTAAGGCTCGTATTGGCGAGACCAGCTTTACCATGAAAGGATATTCAGAACTAAAATTCATCTTGTATATCCGCTACAGGAAGGGGTTGTAGCAAGAAACTGGGATTCGTGACAATTGGTGCCACCTCCTATTCTGAGTTGGGATACCACAATGTTAATGAAGCTAAGGTAGCTCAGCAACAGCTTTCTCCCGTAATTCTAGGGCTGTTTTCATGTTCTTTATTTAAATACAAAGTTCTTTTCTTTAACTCTAATCGCTACTGCCAACGCCGTGAAATCACACCAAACACAACTTAATTCCATGGCTTAAACTCTGCCACGACGCCCACGATCAATCTTTCGGAACCGTGTCGAACCTCTCGCCCACAACCAAATGATCCGTCACCTCTGGAATTTCATTGACGCAATAAAGGTGAGCCCCGGCCTTTGTCAGAGCGGTGCCGAATTTTTGAAGATATTCCTTATCGATACATCCGACAGCCATTTGCATATAATCACTAGTGACACCTGAATAGTACAAATAGCTTCCGCATTTTGTGCAGAAGCCTCGCTGCTTGCCTGGCGTGGCCTCGAATGTGTTTAGCGTAGATTTCGAGGTAAACTCAACAGAAGGCTTGAGGCATGCGTGAAAGCGGAAGAGAAGCGACCCTGTTACTTTTCTGCAGTTTTCACACTGGCACGTTCCAACCTGGTCAATTTGTCAGCAAGCGCACTGCTTTGAAGCAAAGTTGTTTGAAGCTCATACACAATCGTCCCAGTCATGGTTGTCTGGGAATGTTACAGTATAGCGAACTGAGCCGCAGAGGCAGCCGCCTTTGATCTCTTTGGGGGTAGACATTGTGGATTATTTTGGTATTTGACAATGTAAAATTCTGTCATTTCGATTCTTCGTCGTTTATTTATGCTAGTTGGCGAGTGTTCAGCCGCATCTTAGCTTCGAGTCACTGGAACTGCGACTTGCCCGAAGGGGTAACAAGTTCGAAGCTAAATCACAGCGCGATGACTCTTGAAGCTGTGGCTGCTCGCACCTCGATTGAAATATCCTGCCATTTTGATCGATACTGGCTAAGCCTTTCTTACGTGGTTACACTCGCCATTGCAAGCAACTAGAAGGCTAAGGACAAATCGAGGACTGATCACTGTGACAGCTTGTGTGTAGAAATGGTCAGCATGTGCAGGTACGCTATGATTGTCCTATTGAACTGGCTAGTGGTTGTTCGTTGAGCTGTACTAGAACATTGCTTTCTTACCGTCTTTGAAAAAAATGCAAAGTACCTAGAACTACATGGAGCTTATTACTGTTAATAATGTCAGCTTAATTTATAATATTATTTTTACGCTTTTTATAACATCCCTTGTCTCGTTTTACGATTGGCTCACAGCTCAAAATTGTGCCGTCGCCTTTCGTACCTTAATCATGCCTCGCACGGTTCTGAAAGCCAGGTCTGAGGAAGACACGGTTGATAGTCGTAGCTATACTATATCATCACATGAACCGACTGAAACGTAAAAGACAGAGTCTTGGGAGCTTACAAATGCCGTCTTGTGGTTGAGTACTCCAATGTGCTTTGCAAAGCGGCACCAGCGTGCTGCAGCACGAACAGAGATTGTTTAGCTATATACCAAATTGATTCTGTCGTCAAGCACATACGACCATAGGCAATAGAAAATTCGGGATCCCGTCCGCTCTCCCATAGACAAGCTGTTGACCGGCAGATTAGTAGTTGGGTCGGTGACGACCAGCGAACACCGGCTGTTGTATGTTTTTTTTGCTATTTCTGCTAATTTTGCTGATATACTGAATTGGTCTCGCCTAGTTTGGGTTTGTATTTTATAAGTTTGACCTTTTTGCTGAGATGGTGTAGTGGCTGTTGTCAGTACAACTGTGGCTGCATAATCCGCGGCCTGCCATGTAGTATGACAGATGTGATTGGCCATCAGAGGCGGCTCTTGATACAATGCTTCAGCCAGGAAACCAACTGATCATCAAAGCCAGGCTTTTATTGTCGCCTTTCGATGTTAATATCGTTCAACGTTTATATAATCTTTGCATAATGCAAACCATCGACAATCAAGGCTTTGGGTAGTCCAAAATCGCCATGGATAGCATCGTTTTGCACATATGGGTCCTACTGTTGGTGGCTGGCAATACGGTACAAAAGTCTTTGGCAGTTTAGGGGGAGTTTGTACCCTGTTAGTGGTTCGCTGTTAGAGGTGCTTAGTGGGTATGTTAAGTGCTGGAGCTTATTTAGGTTCCTGGGAGTTGCGGGTTTCCTAGGATTTGTGAGTTCCTAGGCTTTGCGAGTTCCGAGGGAAAACAAGGGGGAAAAAACACCACCAGCAGCGCAGAGCATATTTGTAAAAACGCCGTAACTTTTGTCAAGTTTCGCTGTTAACCTGTATCCTCCAGGGTAGTCCTTCCAATTAACGCATACAAACACGTTGAATTGGTCGCAATGCCTCCCAAGTAGCCGCAAGTCAACAATGGCCCTGAAAACATTAGCGCGCATACACAACCTCTCAATAAGTCGAAATATCAAATAATGCTGACAGAAATAATCGAGGCGAGGTACAGGTAGATAATTAGTTCAGTGATGACTTGGGGGGCGCCAAGAGAGGTAAAATGGAGTACAGTGTACAGTTGTTATTAGCGCCTGTACTCCGTAATCGCCTCATGGTCACGCCAGTGGTGGGCTGCTGCGGCGACCCCCTGCAGCAGCTGTGGTGCATTGCAGAATCCTACAGCTTTCGACCCACTGGCGGGCGTCACGGCGCATTTTACACGTGTTTTGGTGGCTGACCACTGAACTATAGCCAGTTCTCGTCGGTTGGGCGATTGTGCCGCTCGCATCATCCGTCAACAACCTGCCTGTTCGGTCTGAATAAATCAAAACGATCAGTTCCAACGACAAAAAATCGCCATCATGTTGTTCCGCTCGACAGCATTTGCCGCTTTGGCTTCCTTAGCTCTGGTTCAGGCTGCGCCAGCCGCGACAGGTAAGTTGCCTTGCCCGCCAACTGCCAAAACTCCATAGTTTGGGGGCATTTGCCACTGCGCTCGCACTCAACCACACGAGATTACACACCAAGGCTAACGTCTCAACTCTAGTTATTCACACTGACGGCGGCGGTCAAATCAAGCGTGCAGAACCCGCTGAGTTCAGCACTAACGGCGGTGGCCAAATCAAGCGTGCAGAACCCGCTGAGTTCAGCACCAACGGGGGTGGCCAAATCAAGCGCGCAGACTCAACTGTCATCACCACCAACGGGGGTGGCCAAATCAAGCGCGCAGACTCAACTGTCATCACCACCAACGGTGGCGGCCAAATCAAGCGAGGCGGTGGTCAAATCAAGCGTTCAGAGCCCGCTGAGTTCAGCACTAACGGCGGTGGCCAAATCAAGCGCGCAGACTCAACTGTCATCACCACCAACGGTGGCGGCCAAATCAAGCGAGGCGGTGGTCAAATCAAGCGTTCAGAGCCCACTGAGTTCAACACCAATGGCGGTGGTCAAATCAAGCGAGGTGGTGGACAAATTTAATGTTCGCAACAGAATCCCATAAATCGGCAGATATAACTCTAGTATTGTTCCTGGTCAATGATTTAATCGACGGACACCAACTAGCAGAATCACCACACTGAGCAACTTACAAGGAACGTGGGGGGATCTACGCACTGTCTTAGATATTGTAGTTGATGCGCACTTGCATTGTTAGTCACTAGAATTTATCTCATTTTCGCTATTCTCTCTCTCTTTTTTTGTTGTTTTGCCAAAACAAAAAAACCCCCCCCCCTAAATTTTACGTCCTGCTTAGTGTCGCTGTCATGTTTTATTGCCAAGGCGGATGTGCTCACTCACTCGTTCAGACTTTGTGCCAGTGGCGGCGCGGAGTTCTGCAAGTACGAGGCTCATACCCCCCTAACAGCGCGTGGAACCCCTCTGACCTGGAACTTTTGGTGTGCTGCTGGGTGTGGTCTGTGTCAAGTTCTGCGGGGCTGACTCCGGTGCCTCTGTAATTGGGCAGGTCCGTAATAGGCCCACTGCGGGCTGCAGGGCATTAGTTACGCCAAAGACCGCCTTCTGGATTCTCCCCAGAGGCCCCCAACCACATCCCCGATCTGGCTTCTTCGTCTCACACATTATTTACCCTTCCTTCATGACTTACCGCTACCTGTAACATTTGTCCTTGTTTTGTCCATAATATCTAATCCTGGCTGTTTGGTCTGTGATGCTTTCTTGGGCTCACAGCCTACCAAAGGGCTAGTCACAATGAGCGCACTGGAGTATTCATCTGCGATGGCCATTGGCGCGAGGTCCCCAGACCAATCTTCCTGGTCAACCCTCGACATCACCAAGCTGTGCGAGCATGCTGCCTTCAATATCTGCCCTACAGCATTTTTAATCGCCGCTTGTCCTTTTCATCTTATTCATTACAACAGGAAGCCGAGAATCAGAGCCTTGAGTGGCGTACTGTGGTCCAAGCTAGTAAGTTTTACACGTGGCTTTTGATCCGGCCGTCAATTGTTTCCTCGCTGCTAACGACCATGGCAATTATCAGGCTCTTGTCAGCATTCTGTTTTGTATTGAACTCTTGAGAGCTGCTGTTTGCAGGCATAATGCCGAGGTAGCCGACAAGGCCCTTATCGCGAGCACATCTCTGGCCTGCATCGCGTCGGCGTGTATTGGCTGTATGCTCTTTCTGGAACATCACCATGCAACGCAGGCTTCGGTTTTGATTAGTCTATATCTCACAACGGCTATTTGTGTTGACTTTACAAGAGCTTGTGTCTACATCGCAAGGCCAGGGTTTAATTTGCTTGGAGCTCTGTCCGCGGTGACAACAGCCTTCAAGCTTTCTCTCGTCATCCAGCAAGAGGTGCCCAAACAACTAGATCCACCGCCAAAGGCTGGCAAGGCCCTCAACCCAGAGAGAACCGCAGGGTTTTGGAATCGAACATTGGGAATCTGGCTCAACTCGACGATTCTCTTTGGATTTCGCAACGCCATCCGGCTCTCCGACTTGCCGAGCGTTGAGGACGAGTTTTTAGCCGCCAACCTTGACGCTAAGTTCAAAGAAACGCTGGCAACAGGTCAGTATTGTTTACCTTGCCAGCAATGCTTGTTTTATAATAATAACAATAATATCAGGAGGTAACAACCATGAACTCTCTCTCATGGAAGCATGTTTCTGGACGTTGCGATGGCCGCTCTTCCTCACTGCTGTCCCCCGGTTTTGCCAGACCCTCTTCACTTTCTCTCTCGCGCGTGTGATTGAACTCGTTCTACAGTATATCAAAGACAAGGATGCACCGTCATACGTGTACACCGCACTTGTGGCATTGATCGGTTTTGTCTACGCCGGTATTGCTGTAAGCACTTCTTTCCACGTTTCGAGTCTACTCGTGCTAACATTGACATTGCACCGTAGGTATCGCGTGCATCAGCCATCCACCAGACAAGTCGCCTCACAACTTCGCTTCGAGGCATTTTGCTTGCAGGAATTTTTGAAAAGAATCTCAAGCTCCCATATCTCATCGCAAAACAGAATACAGCGTTGACATTGACTAGTAACGATGTTGACGGAACTTTAGCTGGCGTGGAACTCGTCAATGATTGGTGGATTAGCGCAGTAGAGGTCCTTCTTGCCCTATACAACCTATCCGGCACCCTGGAGCTAGGTGTTTTGCTAGTGATGGTTCCCCTCGTTGGTAAGTAACATTCTCCCACGACGGCAGGAGTATACTAACACCCTGGAGCAATTCTGTATTTGTCGTGGCAACTTGCTCGAAAACGCCGTGCCGCCGTAGAGCATTGGAGCGAAGGCATTCAAAATCGATTGTCTCGCATGGCCATTACACTGTCTCAAATGAAAGCCATCAAGATGATCGGCCTCGAATCTGTCGTCATGAAATATATTCAACGGCTTCGCTTTGAGGAGATCGAGAGGTCGGAAGGCATACGCAACACAGTCGTGCAGCGATTTACTATGGGTATGTCAGCTGATTTACTCACTTAATGATCTTATACTAACGCTTCACAGTACCACTCACGTCTATTTTTAGTTATGCTATGGCGGCAGCAGCAATGGTGTTCGTGAAGAAGCACGATGCGAGCCTCGACACCCTCACTACGTTCAGAGTCCTTGCAAGCATGGCTCTTCTTACTGAGCCAATGATTGTTGTGTTGCAAAGTTCATACTCATTGGGAACGATGGCTGCCTGCTTTACACGCATTGAACAATTCTTGCGCTTAGAAGAGAGACAAGACCGTCGCGAAGTGCGAGATTTTAACCCACGCTTCGAAACATATCTCAACCAGGCCTTACAGCAGCACGACGAATCAGGACAAGCGTTTCCAGAGGCGGAAAGCGAAGCTATTACCAGCCGATATGTGGCGTTTCTTAACGTGTCGATACCATCCAACAGCATTAAAGGAATGTCGGTGCTACGCAATCTTCAATTCTCAGTACACTCTGAATCCCTCCTGATGATCATTGGTCCTACTGCATCCGGAAAGTCAGCATTGCTCAAAGCCATAATCGGTGAAACTCTACTTTCCAGGGGCGCAATTCACGTATCAGAAAACGAAATTGCCTTCTGCGATCAACGGCCGTGGATACCAAATTTAACAATTCAGGAGATCATTGTTGGTGAGGGCACGTCCGATGCTGAGTGGTATAAGCAAGTAATTCATTCATGTGTATTGAACCACGACCTTGAAAAGCTTGCTCGGGGCGACCAAACTCTAGCTGGAATTAATGGTTCAGCCCTTAGTGGAGGTCAGAAGCAACGTATTGTAAGTTCCTCGATTCAATCAATTTTGATTTAGTGATTGACATAGTTAACTAACGATAATAGGCAACCGCAAGAGCTGTCTATGCTAAACGGAAGCTCCTTGTTCTCGATGATATACTTAGTGCTTTAGATCGACGTACCGCCAACCTCGTCGTCACTCGACTGCTTGGGCCGCGTGGAATTTTGAAGAAGAATGGAATGACTGCTATTCTGGCCACTAATTCAGGTAAGCCCGCATTGTCCCTCAGAAATGAAGCTATCATTCTTACGGATTAACCTTGACAGTCGAGTATCTCAACTTCGCCGACACTGTCCTTGTCCTCGACAAGCAAGGCAACCTCACCATAGGCGACCCAACGGACCCTAGTCAGTATGAAATTCCGACTAGTCCGTCACAAGAAGTCGATAACAGAGAAGAGGTCCCCGAGAACAATGACCTTGACACCTTTGATCCACTGGCAAAGGAGCGCAAGTTTGCAGTACAAGATGCGGCTTTGCCACCTGAATCAATTCAATCGAGCTTCCAATACTACAAAATGTTTTTTAGAGCTGCACCGAAAGCGGCACTCCGGACATGGCTTGCTTGTCTTGCGTTTGCTGCATTTTCAGAACGAGCTCCAGGTAAGTTCAAGTGGCCCAAGGCTACAATCATGCCTCTAACTGTCCAAAGATATATATATTATGCGCTGCGCTCAGCTGGCTCCTTCGATGAGCTACTGGCTTTTGTTGCTCCTGGCTTTTGGAGTTCTAGCTGCCTTTGTCGATCGCAAGGCTGCATCGTGAGTCCATGATTCCTAATGATTGTCCTCTGCGAGTATTGTGACTAACTATTTTTCGCTTTACTAGTGTATATATGATGGTTATTGTGCCACTCATAGCCAATGATCTTCATGAGCTTTTTTTAGAGACGCTTATGCAGTGAGTAATGCAGCTGCTTGCGTGTGACGTGGACTAACGAATTCCAGGGCTACCGTCCCTTTTCTCACTTCAGTCAACAGTGGAATTTTACTGAACCGGTATGCCTGTACAAGTTACTAGCTAGTTCAATACTGACATCAAGAAGCTTCAGCCAAGACATGACCCTGATAAGCTTTGAGCTTCCGATCGCAATTAACAGATTCCTGTATAGTAAGTTATCATTATAATTACGGGGTGAGATGAAGAGCTAATCCCTCTTCTAGTGTGCGTTCTTGTCACCACAGACACCATCGTTATTACTCGAGGAGCTCCGCATGCCAGATACATGTTTCCAGTCATCATGGCATCTCTTTGGTACCTCCAACACTTCTATCTTCGGACTTCCCGACAATTTTATTTGATAGACTTGGAAGCTAGAAGCCCGCTCCTTACGAAACTTACTGAGACGATCACTGGTCTCGAGCATATCCGATCATTTGGGTGGCAGACCAAAGTCAGAGACAAGAGTTTCGCGTTAATCAACCAGTCACAGAAGTCCCACTATTACCAGTCTTTAATCCAGCGCTGGTTATTCTTGATTCTAGACATCAAGGTTGGCATTATCGCTATGATTTTGGTTGCTATTGGAGCCAAGTCGGACGATTCATTTACAGATAAGGATCTGGCATTAGCGCTGCTATGCACAATATCTTACAGTCTCGGAATGAGGAATTTGATTCGAGACTGGGCAAAAGCAGACAATGGTATGCGCGCTGTTGTACGCCTTGCGACATTCGTTAAGCAAACTCCGCGGGAGCAAGACAGTCCTGATGCACAGCTTCTTCCTGAGGACGATGAGAGGCGTGGAGACATTGAGCTGTGTAATGTCGCAGCACGATATACGACTGCGGGAAAGCCGCGAATGGCTATCGAAGATGTGAATCTCAAGATTCTCGATGGCCAACGAGTCGGTATTATTGGCCGCACTGGAAGCGGCAAGAGTAGCCTCATCTTGACTTTCCTGAATGCTCTCAAGCACGTCGGATCTGTGATGGTCGACAGCGTGGATATTACCAGGATTCCCAGGGCGCAGCTTCGAAACATGATCACCACCATTCCTCAAGAAACTCTCGACTTACCAGGAACCGTACGGCAGAATCTTTTACCCAGGGATATCTTGGTGGAAGACAAAGACGAAGAGCAGACATTCGACGAGGGTGCAATGGTTACCATTCTACAATCGCTTGACTTGTATGATTATATCGTTGCTCGAGGTGGCCTTGATCAACCTATAGACAGCATGGAATTCTCAGCTGGCCAGAAGCAGCTGATAGGAATTGCTCGCGGGATACTCCATCACCGCGATAACAGTACCAGAATTGTTTTGATGGACGAGCCGACCAGCAGCATTGATGCAGAGACTAATAGCCGGATCCAAAAGGCAATCAACGAAAGCTTTGAGAACTGTACAAAGGTTATCATTTCTCACCGGAAGAATGAATATAGGGATTGCGATGTACTACTAGAGATGGTTGATGGCAGGATCATTAACCACGTCGAGACTGGCAGATGGAGGAGCGAGGCAGAGGTCGCTCAGCGCCTGGAGGAAAGAATTATGAAGCGCAGATGGGGGTGAAAAGTATACTTCTTGCTGGGTTTCGCAGTGCATTTGCTAATTGGCGCTGTGCTGTGGTGCGGGACAAAAGGCAGCTGGGCGAGATGCAGTGCCGAGTCGCCCGCCAGTGGATTTGCGTGGCGGTTTGGATCGGTGGGCGGGGGCGGGCTTTCGGTGGTTGGCCTAATTAGTTACTGGTGGGTGAAGCGGTTTAAAAAAAAAAAAAGGAAAAGAAAAGAAAGGCAAGCCACCAAACTACCTGAATCGCTCGGGAGAGGCGTGCAGGCTTGGAGGGCGTCGATCCGAAACACAGTCCTAGTTAACATGGCTTGTTTTTTTCGTCGACGCCCAGTCTTTTCTAGGTTGGAGGCGCGCTGGGCGCAATTCGGCAGATGAGGATGGTATTGGCAATAATAAAACTGCCTGCCACCGCGACACGATGAAGAATACGTAATTGAGCTGGCAGACGGAAAGCTAGATTTATTCGCATCGAAATGCGCTGCAATCTATGAACAATAACAATCAAGGTCTGCTACTCGTGAATCTCAGTGCAGGGAGACAAGATTGGCCTCGTACTGTGCGGTGCCAATCCGAGTTGGAGGTGCAGCTGCCGCTGGACATACAGTCACGGGGCGCGCGGTGTGGGATCCGGGGCCAACAATTACCAAATAGCTTGGCAGTAGAGCCGAGTGCATGTGCCCAATCATGGATTACTCGGAGGGTTCTAGGCCGTTGGCCCTGGTCCCCCCCCCTGGAGGACGCACGGACCGAAAATATCAGGCTCTGACACACCCCCATGGACTGCTTAACCTACGGGAGTAATCATAATTGCCTCTCGTCAAGCCAGGCTGGCACTACGGGCTGCACGCACCAGCACGGAGAGGCCTATCTGTGTTCGTATGTAACGCACCCTTAACTGGATAAATAAGTAATTTTTTTTTTCTTTCTTTTCTTCTTTTTTTTTTTTTTTTTTTTTTTTTTCTCTCGCCTCGATAAGTGGACAGGCCTACCTACGCGACGGTTCTCGCCCCTGTGCATCTTTGCTGCAAGTGTAGTCATAAGATGGCTATCACGACAAACAGTCTTGACTAGTTTAGCACCAATAAGCGTGCCTCCTACCACACACTAATAAAGGCTCCATAGGCCTGAAGAGTGGACCGGATAGTAGGCAGGTAGACCATATTGGCTGGCTACCCCCACAGCAAGCAAAAGATCCTCCGCGTCCCCTGTAATCTTCACTCTGCACTACGACCGCCCTATCCGCCCACTCACCCACCTGCCCACTTTGTCTTTTCTCCCGCCCGCCATGATCTGTGCTCTTGTAAAGACCCGACCAACGCCAAAACCTCCAGACGGCGGCTTTTCCCAGCTTCATCCTCTTGATTTTTGGACTCAAGCCTCCTAATCTCCGACCTTCGACACTCGCTTCGACCGTCTCCGAATTTTGCTCGGTACTTTATTATTTGCGCAACACATGCCTGGAAACTAGGAGCTGCAGAGATACTGAGGGGAGAAAAGTACGGAGCGGCGCGGACATTGAACCCTCGCATTGAAGCCAATCCATCACGATGAGCAGCGACAGTTCTTTTGGCCCTCAGTGGGAAACCTCTTTCGATCTAACACTCACCTTCGAGAGCTGGGTTTTCACTGTTTTGCCAGCCGCCATCCTGATTGTGTTAACACCAATCTACGCCATACACTACCTCAGGCAACCTGTCGCATGCCTCTCTGGCTCCTTGCTATGGACAAAGTTAGCAGTTGGAACTATCCTTGTCTGTGTCGAGGCTGCTGCTAGTATTGTCTGGAGTTTGTTGCCAGACTTTCCTGCCCCGTCATCAATCGTCGCATCTTGCCTGTCATGTATTGCTGCCCTTTGCATCGTCATCATGACTGGTCTTGGCCACCGCTTTGCCATTCAGTCATCCATGATCTTCAGCCTCTATCTCACGATTACTTTTGTCCTCGAAATGGCGCGTAGTCGTAGTTTTTTATCTCGTGGCGGTCTCGAAGCCGTTGGCGCTCTCGCTGTTGTGGGCACTGTACTGCGACTTGCTCTCATGATTCTCGAGGAGATCCCCAAAACGCCAGTGAAAACACCAACCGAAAATGGCAAGGGCCAGGACGAGGAAAAGGAAGAAGAACTGAGTCAAGAAGCTACAGGTGGATTTTGGAACAGAACCATGTTGGTCTGGCTTACTCCCACACTCATTCATGGCTTCAAACAGAATCTCGAACTCGAAAATCTTGCACCCCTTGGACCTGACTTTTCCTCCAAGAAGCTCTCTGAGAGGTTCGAACCCATCTGGGCAAAGGGTACGTATATCAAAGCAACGCGAAAAATAGCAATTACTACCAAAAGCAAGTCTAACTCTCTTGGACTCTAGCGGATAAAAAATCGGAATACTGCTTGATTAAGACAACTCTCCGATCCCTCCGACTTGAATTCCTCATGCCAGCCCTTCCTCGCCTGTGCCAATCCGGTTTTCAATTTTCTCTCCCCTGGCTCATTCAACGTGTTCTTTCCTTTGTGCGAGATGCTGAAAACAGGACGGCCACAACTGCCGGCGGGTTGGTTGGAGCCACCGCCGTCATCTACTTTGGAACTGCCGTAAGAGACTTTTCGAGAACGCTATCTGAAAGACTGAAATACTGACAGTTGTAACCTAGATTTCAAAAACTTCGTACAAACACTTGGTCAATCGTTTCGGTATTCAGATTCGAGGAACTTTGGTTGGTCGTGTACTGAAGAAGAACTTAGCACTTGGCTACTCAACCGCAAAAGGCGCAGCAGCTTTGACCATCATGAGCACTGATGTTGACAGCGCCATTGAAAGCAGCGAGCAGATTCATGATGTGTGGGTTGGAATGTTGGAGATCGCTGCAGCCCTCTATCTTCTTTCAAGACTTGTTGGCCACGCCTTCTTCTTACCTATCGTTACTATTACGAGTAAGTCCCATGATTCTAAATTAGCCTTCACCATATCCAGAGCTAATATCCCCAGTTGGCTTCATCATTACCTCCAAGTTTTCTAGCCTTATTGTTCCTGCATCAGGCGTATGGAATAACGCTATTCAGGCCAGAGTGTCAAAAATGAGTGTCCTGCTCCCGCAAATGAAGGCTATTAAAACGATCGGCCTAGACGATACTGTGCGACGCTATGTACAAAAGCTTCGCTTGGATGAAATCGAAAAATCTCTGCCAGTCCGCTGGGTCAAAGTGGGCATCATCACCTTGAGTAAGCATACCCGCAATGATAAAGTATATAATCAAGAGCTAACCTCTGTGACAGTACCGCTGAATCTGTCATTTACACCTGCAATTCTTTTGGCTGGTGCACTTTTTTGGACAACATTCAAGCAGGGCCTTGATCCTGTCACCTTATATCCCGTACTCGTACTACTTTTGCTTTGTTCAGATGCGCTGGTGCTTATTCTGCAAACTGCACCTCAGCTTGGAACCGCTGTTGCTTGTTTCAAACGTATAGGCGAATTTCTCCTTCTAGAAGAGAGAGTTGACCAGCGTCATTGTAATCTGCTCAGCGACGGCTCCTCGTCGGATTCAGTCAACTGCGAGAAAACCTTCAACACATACACCAAAGAGACAGACTCTAGGCCCCAGGTTATCACTCTTCAAGGAGCAGACATCACAGCTACCAAGGATGGCAAGGTTGTGCTTGAAAATGTTACCTTTTCTGTGAAAGAGTCTGATCTCTTGATGGTAGTTGGTGCTGTAGGATCTGGCAAATCAGTACTTCTGCGGACCCTTCTTGGAGAGACCTTTCTTGTCTCTGGGAAGATAGAAGTACGACGCGGCATTATAGCATTTTGCGACCAAAAGACGTGGCTGCCCAATTTGACTGTACAGGAAGTCATCGTCGGCGAGGGCGAATATGATGCTGTTTGGTATGACACAGTCGTCAAAGCATGCATGCTCCAACGAGATATTGCATCTTTCCCACAAAAGGATCAGACCCTGATTGGCAGCGATGGATCTCTCCTAAGCGGTGGTCAAAAGCAAAGACTTGTAAGTTACTAGCAGCATTTGTACTGAAAGCGATGTAGCTACTAACATCTGGCTCTAGGCAATTGCAAGGGCCTTGTTTTTACAGGCCCCAATCCTCGTCTTTGATGACATATTCAGTGCCTTGGATCGCAGAACTGCTCGGGCTATCTTTGCAAACCTCTTTGGACCACAAGGCCTCATTAAGACTAACCCAAAGGTTACCACCATTTTGGCCACTCACTCACGTATGACGCGCCGCTTCTCCCTTCACACCTGAGACTTATTCGAAGCTAATTCTTAATTTTTCTTGCTCTTTAGTTGAGTTCCTCCACGCCGCTGATGAGGTCATTGTTCTTCAGAACAAATCAGTTGCGATTGAGTCTTCAACTTCGGTGTTGAAGCGCACAGATGTGCAAGATATTGGGATTCGTACCGAGACCGACGCTGAGCAAGACGATGTAGCCGAGGACCATGAAGAGTCACCATTGTCAGCTAGAATGGAAACGGACTCTCAGCTGAATGAACGCGAGGCTGAGCGCCCTCGTCACGGGGAGTTTCAGATTTATCGCTTCTTTCTTCAAGCTGTGCCAAAAGTGCTCCTGACTATATTCTTAACATCAATCGCTTCGTCGGCATTCTTAGAACGAAGCACAGGTACGTGTTGATTTTGCTATCTGCCACTCCTGAGTATTTAAGATTTCCATCTAATCGAGCTGTAGACTTTTATATGAGGGCATGGGTTGATGTAGCGCCTAAGAACAAGGTGTTTCTCGTTGGCCTCGTCGCTCTTGGCGTGATACACTTCGGTGTCAATTTTCTCACCGGCTGGTAAGCCCCCTCTCCTCCCTCTTGGTCACCCCCTTTGCAAAGCGCAGAACGTACCATGATTTAACACATTTATATCAACAGGCTATGGCACCTCAAAATCTACCCAGGCCTCGCAACAAGCTTACACGATATGTTTATTACAAGTGTTATGGAGTAAGTCCTAGCCAAGGACGCCAATTTACCCCTCAATCACTGTTTTCCACTTACTAATGTACATGTTTTACAGCGCAAGTCTCACATATCTTACCTCAACAAGCAGCGGATTTCTCCTCAACCGTTCGAGCCAGGATATGAGTCTTCTGAGCCAGCAACTTCCCACAGCCTTCTACCGCACTTTCTACATCTCATTTATGGCATTGGCAGATACTGTCATGATTGCTACTGCAGCAACATATGCTGCACTCGTCATTCCCTTCATGCTGGTTGTCATCTACTACCTTCAATTGTTCTACCTTCGCACATCTAGACAAATGCGTTATCTAGATCTGGAGCAAAAGACGCCTCTATACACCAAACTCACGGAGATGGCGTCTGGAGTAGAGCATATCCGCGCTTTTGGCTGGGAAGAGAGAACGCTTGAGGAAAGCTACAGGCTCTTGGATAACTCGCAAAAAGCCGTGTTCTATATGTATGGCATTCAGCGATGGCTTGTTTTTGTCCTTGACTCCACAATATTGGTGATTGCTGTGGCTTTAGTTTCTATGGCTGTTTTCTGGACTGCCACAGTAAGCCAGCCATCGCTAGGTCTTGGTTTATTAGCCACCATGAATTGGAACCTGGTGCTAGCTCAATGGGTCAACTACTGGACTCAACTGGAGACTTCACTTGGAGCTGCCCAAAGACTGCGATCCTTTGTTCAGGAGACGCCACAGGAGGAAGACCGACCGGGTTTGACTAATGTGGCGGACTGGCCCAGACAAGGAGAAGTAGTTTTCCAAAATGTTACGGCTAAGTATGAGTAAGTTACCTATGACAAGCAATCTCACCGGCATGGTCTTCTGAGAATAAACTAACGTAAACTTCTGCAGCTCAAGCGCTGATGCAAAGGCCCTCGACGACTTGTCATTCAAAATCTCGCCAGGTACCACCGTAGGTATCTCCGGCCGCACTGGAAGGTTCGTTGCGTATCCCTCTCCCTCCAAGCCTCCTCCCTGCCCTGCCGTCTTTACCTGTGGCGCAAAGGACTAACTCATGTTCATTTACAGCGGTAAAAGTAGCTGTCTCCTGAGCCTGTTGAGACTTATCAGCTATGAAGGGTCCATCACCATTGACGGCATCGATGTCAGAGATGTTCCCCGCCACCAGCTGCGCCAGTCACTCATCACTATTACTCAAGAACCACTTCGTCTCCCTGGCACGGTCCGTGAGAATCTCATTCCACAAGATCTGGGTAAGGAGTCTGTACAGGACCACGATGAAGAAATCAAGTCAACTCTGCAAATGGTAGAGCTTCTCGACCACGTCAACTCTCGTGGCGGCTTTGGTGAAGCCTTTGACGACATGGACTTTTCAGAAGGCCAGCGACAGCTTTTCAGTCTTGCAAGAGCACTACTTCAAAGATCCATCACGGGCAGCAAGATTCTTCTAGTTGATGAAGCTACGAGTAACGTGGACTATGAGAGTGATGCGCGTATGCAAAAGGTTCTCAGAGAGGCATTCAAGGGATGCACGCGCTTGGTGGTTGCACATCGTGTGCAGACCATTGCGGATTCGGATGTGTTGATGGAGCTTGCAGATGGAAAGCTGATTTCATTCACTGATAACAGGGTTGAGACATAGTGTAGTGCAAGATGACATGGCGTAATATAGCACAGGCTAATGAATTTAAACCGAAATGATTTTGATAGTTTGATGAAATCTACATTTGACTAAGTGCAAAGCGCGCCAAAATCGCTGCAAGAAGGAAAAGGAAGAACACAGAGAGAGAAAAAAAAAAGAGGGACAAGCCACTAGACTTTATTTGGCTCTTTGATTGAGACTCTCCCATTCGCAACCTCCAGAATCATGTCCATTTCCTCTAGTATATCAGTGCGGTGCGAGACCATGAGAACGGTACAACCTTGAAATGAGTGTCGTACAAGAGCATTCACCTGCTGCTCCATTTCGTCATGTAGTCCGCTCGTGGCCTCATCCATCAGAATAACACGTGTGTCGTGTGTCCGTTGGTGAAGGATCGCTCTCGCAACAGCAATGAGTTGATACTGGCCGAATGAAAAGTTCATGTCTTCCATGTCGGAATCGAGACTGCCATACAGTTCCACGTGTTCCTTCAGGCTCAGCTCATCCAGGAGCGTCATGATCTCTTCATCCAAGGTGACTTTCTGCTGATTGTTTAATTCCCAAGGGATAATATTGTCGCGCAAATTTCCTGTGAGGCGAACGGGGCGTTGTGGGATGGAGGTGACGCGGCTGCGGAGTGTCTCGGCTGATACCTCAAAGACTTCGGTGCGGTCAATGGTGATTGAACCTTGGTAGTCGAGGAAGTTGAGAATGCTGAGGAGGAGAGTGCTTTTACCGCTCCCAGAGCGGCCGATGATGCCGACTCTTTGGAGACGCTTTATGTCAAACGAGACTTGGCGAAGCGCGGTATAGGCTTTGTCTCCAGAGCGGTAACTAGCTGAGACGCGTTTCAGTGAGATTGAGCCGTCGTGTGGCCAATCATGGGCGACTTCGATGGGCGGCTGTTTCTGCTCTTTGGGCGTCTCTCCAATGAAGGTTCGCACCAGCGCGGCGTCCACAGCAGCACCCTCGAACCTGGTGAAGCACTGGAAAAAATTGGTTAGCTCGTACGTAGTCAATTGACCCAACACAAAAGCAAGGCCAACTGCTGATGCGGTAAGCTGATCTCTCTTGAATACTGCTCCAACTGTCGCTACCGTCATCAGCATGGACGTGTTGAGGTTGATGAATAGCGTCAGCCACGACCGAAGTTTGAACTGTGCGGAAGCAATCTTCTGCCCGTTATCAAGCGATTCGAATCCTCGAGTCAAGTATTGGTCTCGCCAGCCCATCGCTCTGATGTACTCTAAACCAGCGCTGGCTTCTTCCATGTAATTTTGAATAGCGGTCTTGGTATCGTTGCTAATGTTGCGCAGCTGGCAAATAGATTGAAAGTAAAACTCTTTGATGGTATACATGCCAATAAATGAGAGTGGCAAAGCAAATATAATAAGTGGGATACTTCGCGTCATCAAGATAGCATCAGTGCCGATTATGCTAACACCATAAACAAGCATTTTGAGTGCCATCGGCCAAGTGTTGTTGGTCGAGATAAGGCTCTCGAGAACTTTTTTGTAATTGGAGCCGTCGTCGGTAGCGCCAAGTAAGCTGTACGGTGTCTGCAAAATTGTATCCAAAATTTGTTCATTCATTTGGGTCGCGCATCGCGGAATGATGTAGAAATGATAGAACCAGGAATCAACGATGACGATTGAGACTCGAATGCACAGTGTTAGGAAGTACAGCCAAAACACCGACAACTGCTCAGGAGCCCAGTCCAACCATTCTTGAAGAAATACAGTCGCCGCTCTCTCAATGATCGCATGAGACGAGGTTGAACAAATCCCCAGTATCACGACAAGAGAAGGCACTGACTTCAGAAGGTAAAAGTAGAGAGCTAAGTCAGCTCTGCCACGGTTCAACCCGCGGGCTGCGTCTGGGGGCTGCTCGGCATTCGCGCCAGGTTGGCTCGGCAAAGAATAGATGTCGGAGCTTTGGGTGGTCTCGGCGGCAGGAGCTTCTTCATTTGTTTTTTGGGGTGTTATTTGCTTCGTGATTATGTTGCCAATCTGGACCTTGCCAGTCGCGACCTGCGCACGATACTGCTTGTTGAAAAGTATGACCTGATCCGCGTTGGTCATATGCTCGACTATATTGAAGAACTCTGGTTAGCGTATCGTGAAAAAGCACCTGCTTTTTGTCGCTTACCAGATTGCGTTGCCAGAATCACAGTCATGGATAGTTTTTCCATTGGTCCTCTTCGTTCAATCAAATGCGACAGAATATGAGAGGCTGTGTTTTGATCCAATGCACTGAAAATGTCATCGACTACCAAGACCGTCGGCTTTAGATAGAGTGCTCGAGCTAGAGACTATTTTCGGTCTATATCAGTGCCTGATGATGAAAGCTAGATGAATTTTGTTTTGAACTTACTACGCGATGTTGTTGGCCTAGGCTCAACCTCGAGCCCTCGAGGCCAACCTTGAATCCATCGCCATCCGGCAGTTGACGCAGATCCCAAACAAGCATACACATCCGCAAAACCTCATGGTACCATTCGTCATCATACTCATAGCCTTGGATGATGTTTTTCTGAATAGATGCGTCCTGTAGCCATGGTGTTTGGCCACAGTATGTGATAGATTCCCCTTCGCGTACCCAGACTGATCCGATCAGGGCAGCCACCTCTCCCACAATTGCACGTAGAAACGTAGTCTTCCCTGAAGCTACTGGGCCGGTAACAACAGTTGTTGTCAACTTGTCAATGGAAACATTGACGTCACGAAGCAGACATCGTCTCAGTGCGCCCGGTGAAACCCATGCCTGGTAAAACTCAATGATCTTCTCAGGGTTGCCTGAAGCATTTGACCTTTCCGGGGTGGTTCCACTCGGCTTGAGACGCCTACCAGCAACAAACGGAACGTTTGTTGAGATAAATCGTAGATCGTTGAGCTCCTCAATATAGAGAAATTCTTGGATGCGATCAAATGCCGATGCAATAGACTTTATAAATGGCCCTTGTTTCATCAGCGAAATTGATGGCTCAGCAAAAATTGTAACAAAAGCTACAATGTTGAAAATTGCCACTGGATCCATCTTGAACGCTGGCTTTGCCAAAAGTATCCGAGCTGCAATGACAACAAGCGTTGGCAAGTCTGTTACTAGCACAACTATGCATGTGTTAGTTGCCAAGTGCTTTGTCAAAATCAGAGTACACCTACAAGACGCCCAATTATATAAGTGGTACAGGTTTATTTCTTTCGAGGCAGTGACTTCGGCGTCCCCAAATGGTTTGAGGTAATTTTTCATCGTTTCCGCTAGGCCAAGTATTTTAAGGGCTTTAATGTTGGAGAGAACCTGAGTCGTCTCAGTCATGCGAGCTTGAGAACGAGTCTTCCATGCTTGCATGGAATTAACAAGACCCTTTGCTGTCTTGTAGCCAATCAAACCTGAAGCTAATGTTCAGTTGAGTTAGTTCTGTCCCTCTGAAGGTAGATAGTACGACACATACCGATTAAAGGCAGAAACATGAAGAGTGCTGTTGCGCCTTCGAAAGAGTAGAAAAAATACAACCCTAGCATCAGGTCAAATGGAGCAAGCCAAAAGGCATGGAATCGCCAGAAATTGCTAGTGATGTAGTCAATTTCTGTCACGCAAAGTTTCCTGTCTCTGTATCGTTTGGCGTCTGCAAGGTGAAGACGAAAGCTTTTCTTCAAAGTTATCGATGACAAAAGGCCATGCAGATGACTATCGAATTGATCGGAAGTGTATTGTCTCCAAGTACCGGCAATCTGAAATAATTAATAACTGCTGCATTATAGGGTAAATGGACTCACGGTGATGGCGATAGACACGAGGACTATTGCTCTAATAAACACCCACGGGCCGTCGCTGTCCGACCCTTCCTCTCCAGCAACATAACCCATGACTCGTCTTATGTGAACAGTGTAATAAATCTGGCAACAAGTGTAACAAAGCTTTGGGGGTATTGTTGCAACAAGCGGCCAGAGGAGAGTCTTAGCGACCGTTCTCAGAAGAGGGTGACTGACATGTTTGTTTGCTACAGATTGTTAGCCAGTGGGCACTCAGAGAAGGCACTGTTACGGACCTTTGTCCCAAAGGGAATCAAAGCGGTCAGTGAGCATTCGAGCCGTGTATTCAGGGTCTAGCTCAGGCAGGGAGCTCTGCTGTCGAAACTCAAGGAAGCCAAAGAACATAAACATTGAACATCTGTCCCACAACGTTCTCTCGGAGTATCTTCTTATCTGAAACCTAGTGTGCAGTCTAGATTTGAAGCCGCCCGCCGAGACAACAGTTGTATATAGGCTCCCCCAGAAAATGCGGATGAGGCTTAGGCATACCGCGTATGCACACAGCAATGCAGCCACAGGGACTGTGTCCCAAGTCCAGTAGGTGAAGACGCGTAAAAGATCAGCGACCAGAACAAGCGAAAGATAGGTTTCTAAGAGCACAGGCGGGAGACGATCTTGATAGATGTCGAGAATCAAGGCGCCAGAGGCAGCGCTTGGCATGCACATTGCCACGAAGTAGTAGTCATGCACATCGTCTGGCTTCGCCAATACGGCTACCAATGCAACTTGGACGCACATGAAACAAACTGCATTAATCTGAATCGACTTATTAGCGGGAGTTACTAAGCATGACTACAGGCTGTTGTCATGTCTGGCGAGTTGAAGGTATTTGCCTACCAGCTTCAGCTTTGTGTGAGGACGAGGGTAGCTGTAAGGGGATTCCCGTATGGCGCCAAAAAATAAGCGCACCGACCCAATAATGGCGAGAAGCACTACAGGGAAAATGTAGAAGAATCTTGCACTGTCATGTTGGCCACTCAGAGCACCGGCAACACTGATATTGTCCATCGCTTGGGCAACGTCGGAGGGTGAAGCCAACCCCCAAGCAAGAACAAAGAACGGGACCTCGGATAGATGCGAACCAATGAGAAAGCCTTGAAGCGATCCAGCGCTTTCTTGACACTCGATGGGTGCTTACATGAGGGTCTCGGAATGTCGGTGATGGCAAAATGTTGGGTGACGGCAGAAATTGAACGCAAACACACACGAAAGGTACCACGAGGCTGTGGTAGAGTGGCCACGGTAGATAAGAAGTGGGCAGTGGGACCCAGGTAGACAATATGGGGGCGGTGGGGGTGAGTGCCTGCCTACCCTATGCCTCTCTGGTAGGTTCCGAGACAGTTTTTGCTGGCTTTGGGGTCATTGCAGCTTGTTATGCGCGCCTTTCGTCGCTAACCATGGGAAGCCGTAGAGAAAGAAATGCGCTGCACTGTTACAGTGAACGGACCTAACAGTTCCAACGTTGTGCAAGAACAAAACTTGATGAGGACAGCACAGAAGAAAGGCACACCTGGACGGACTCTACTTTTTCGCCCATCTCGACATTTGCTTCTCGGCCACGCAGCAATTGGCTAGATAATTACGAAAAAATGATTTCGTCTTTCCAGAATAGGCCATCTGTCAAGCTAACGAGGATAGGTGAATGCAGTCTATCTCATGACGGAGCCATGGAGGGCAATATTCGGACCGTGCTTTTTGGGACAGGGTGTTGAAACCTCACTCGTAATTTAGTCACCGATCCTAATGTGGTTCCTGGTGCAGAGTGCCATTTATTAGAACTTCGTTCCGGGTGAAAAAGCCCCCAAAAGAAGCGCATGAGAAAAAAAAAAAAAAAAAAAAATCAAGTACAGTGTTTTCAGCAACATAGGCTCTGGGCTAACATGTTATTTTAGTTGATGGCCTTCCAGGGTAGCTTAACCACTGGCACCAGCCACTGCGGCGGTCGGTCCATCTTCAGGCCCCGTGTGTATTAGCTCGGATAGCCGGCCTTAATAAAGGCGACCCCCTCCACCGTGGAGGCTCTTTGTCATCTTCAGTACTACATCTATCATACGAAATCATGGCTATTAAACCGTTCAAAATCAATGTCTCAGACGCTGATATTGACATTGTCAAACAAAAGCTGTCCCTGGCTACTTTCCCCGATGAAGTGGACTTCTCCGATGACTGGGCTTACGGAGCTCCTATGAGCGATGTAAAGCGACTTGCAAAGTACTGGCAAGAAGGCTTCAATTGGCGACAGCACGAAAAGAAACTCAATCAACTACCTCATTTTACCACTGATATATCAGTGGATAATTTTGGAGACTTGAATATTCACTTTTTACATCAGAAGAGTGGCAAGCCAGACAGCATTCCCCTCTTGTTCTGCCATGGGTGTAAGTTCTCTTCCCAGTTCTGATTAGCAAATGAATACAAAATTGATTGGAAATTCGGAAGGGCCGGGAAGCTTCCTAGAAGTGATCAAGATACTGCCACTATTGACACAGTCCACCGATGGGCCGCATTTTGACGTCGTGGCACCCTCATTGCCCAACTTTGGCTTTTCGGATGCTGTGAAGAAGCCTGGGTTCGGCCTTGATCAATATGCGCAAACTATTCACAAGCTCATGATTAAGCTGGGATACGATAAATATGGTAAAACACTCCTCTGACTCGCATCAAAATTGTATTCACTAATTATTACCCGCAGTCACGCAAGGAGGCGACTGGGGTTTCTTCATTACACGCTCAGTCGCGATACAATTCCCGGACCACTGTTTAGCATGCCACATTAACTTCCTTTGTGTCAAGCCCACGCTTCCCAAGCTCGGTTGGCTGGGCGTACAGCATTTATTGCGGCTGCACACCCAACCCGAAAAGCTAGGTCTCAAACGAACAAAGTGGTACATGACTGAAGGATCTGGGTACATGGTTCAGCAAAGTACCAAACCCTCCACTCTCGGATTTGCGCTAGCCGACTCACCTGTTGCATTACTTGCATGGATATACGAAAAGCTGAGAGACTGGACCGATGACTATCCCTGGACTGACGATGAGATTTTGACCTGGATCAGCGTGTACCAATTTTCCAAAGCCGGACCTGCTGCAAGCTTGCGCATCTACTATGAGACGAGACGCCCAAATACAGAAAAGTTCATAGAGGTCATGTCACACGTGTCTACGCCACTGGGAATTTCTTACTTTCCTTTGGATTTGATGCCCGTACCAAAGAGCTGGGCTCGCAGTCTCGGGCCGGTTGTATTTGAAGGAACTCACGAAAATGGTGGCCATTTCGCAGCATGGGAGTCACCGGACGAGTTTGCTGGAGATGTCAAGTTGTTTGCAAATACAATCAAGCACTACTTCAGATAAAACATCATTATTGGCCCGATATTGTAAGTAGATAGACATGTATTCTACCTAGTCAAACGTTTGGTCTATTTATCTATGCGTTGTGGCAGTTGGAAGAGTCAAAGTTCGTCTCAGCCTCCTCTAGGACTGCAGTGAACTGAGAGGCCTGATCGTTGGCAATGCCACGGACACCATCGGGGACCTTGGAGACAATGGCATCAATGAGGGGCTTGCTGGCCTCCTTGATCTGGCCGATTTGAGAGTGAGTGATGTCACAAGCCTTGGCCTTCTCGACATCGCTGCGGCGAGCAAGGAAGCCATCAGACAGAGTCTGGGCGTGTTTCTTGAGCTCCTGGACAGGGCTGATGAGGGAGATGGCCTCGCTGGTGGAGATGCTGCTGGTCCCCTTGACGGTAGAGGTGCCGGAGTTGACGGTGCCGATGAGCTTGTTAGACTCGTCAATGAGGGACTTTGAGTCTCCGTTGAAAGCTGCGGCAACGGCACCGAGGGAGTCAATGCCGTTTTGGACATTGGTGAGGACGCCCTTGATGGTGGCCAGGTCGCGAGGAGCGACCAGGGCAGAAGCTACGGTAGCGAGGAGAACGACGGAGAACTTCATGGTGATGATGAAGATGACGATGGAATGAAGAAGAGAACTTTTTTGTGTGAAAATTCGAGGTCTTATATAGACAAGAAGAAGAAGAAAAAGAATAAGAAAAAGAATAAGAAGAAGATTGGCTTTATGACTTGGAGT
This sequence comes from Simplicillium aogashimaense, assembly GCA_028455935.1. Lineage (NCBI taxonomy): Eukaryota > Fungi > Ascomycota > Sordariomycetes > Hypocreales > Cordycipitaceae > Simplicillium > Simplicillium aogashimaense. The sequence goes on along the minus strand of CM052010.1, from coordinate 748,406 downwards.
CGAGGCTTGGTCCCGAAAAGTTAACACTGGGGGTATACCGATGGCCGTATTTATACTTTAGCCATTGTGTACAAACCCAGCTAACGGAGCAATGGTTGGTCTTCACGAGCAGACATCGGATCTTTGAACCGAGGTGGACGGCTTTATGCCTGCGGGGTTTGGATTCCAGAATGGAACAGCTGATATTGAGTTTGCTGCATGGTATGACGGTGGATTGTCCACATATTGTACTAAGTTGCTTTGTGGAGGTGTCAGCGACGGAAATACAATGACACCAACAATATGTCGATAGTTGTTAGAAAAGGTTGTTCTATATGATGAATCTACTTATTGAAAGCGCTCCTGACTAAAGTCATGTCCCTGATGATCGTGAAGCCCAAAGGACAGCTACCGGCAGTTGATCGCCATGGTTCCTGGGGAATGCAGCGACTGTCGATTTAGCGGAGCTCGCTCCTTTTGCAGGGAACGCCATCTATGCACATAATTTTCTAGCTTCCTTCTGGGGTAATCCACACCAACTCCCATTGGTTCACCGTTCCTCAGCTTCTCCCGTAAGCTCGAACCACCGCGTATAATAACACTCAAGCCCACCCCCGCCCTAAGTTTAAACCCATTTTTCCCACTGGGTAAGGTTTCCGCAACCATGCGCATGTTTATCACCACAGAGGGGAGGAGAAGGTTGCATTTTCACGTCTTGGCTCTGTGCCTTCACCCACTACGCCCACTACGCAACCTCGGCATCGTACAATTTTGACCCAACTTGCGGACGTTGCAGGATCCCCGCATCGACCAAGCTGCTCGCTAGTCTGGGCAGCAATGCGTCGCACCCCTTGGCCACCATGATGTCCACAGAGACCGGGAGATACTCGATCTGGTTGGTGACATTGCTGTGGTAGGGGAGCTGACCAATGGGGAACACACTGTCCGGTGCCTCACTGAAGACTGATATCTCGCCGTTCGAGAAGCCAAGAGGTGGCGTTGGCGGGGTTCGGTACTTGGAACGAGGCACAAAGTATCCCGTGCTATCTGTGTGAAGCAGGATTTGCGACGAGCAGCTAGAGGCACTGCGGGGGAGAATGTGCTCGTTAAACCATGCTTGGAACATGGTTTTATTGTGCAGAGCTTGTTCTGTAGTGTGCGCGGTGGCATCACCCCATGACCAGCGTATGTTACATACCGGGTCTACGAGTGGTAGTCGGCCATGGTTCTTATCTATGTTGCGTTAATGGATGAAACGGAATCATGGTGATGTTGAACAGATCGTACTTGCGTAGTCTGTGAAAAATGGGTCACGAAGGAGCCGCGTTTGATCCTTGGTGATGAGTGTCGTGTACGTTGCGTCGAGGAGCTGCGAAATCGTCTGATTCCTAGCCTCTTCTGGTCCCGATAACTTCCATTGACTTTCAAGATCTAATTTAGTAATATTCGCCTGTAAGAATTGCGCCAAGCTATTGGCAAACCGCCACAGAATCTTTCCTTGTGACGTGTTCTTTTGTGGAAAGTCTAACATAACCACTTTGTTGGGATAATTTGTTGGCTTGGAGTCAAATTTTTCCTTGTATAGCACTTCAGAAACTTTACTCCAGAGTTCTGGATGGCGAGTTAGCAGCCCCAAAGTATCCAAAGCAGGGGATAAGGGCATGACTTGGTCTAGATTGACGATGCCATGGCTTGGCCTGTTCCCGAATACACCCTGAACAGCTGCTGGTCCTCGTACTGACCCTCCTGTGTCGCTGCCAACTGCAATATCTAACCACTCATAAGTTGCAATACTCGCCCCGCCACCAGCTGAGGAGGATGCTGAATCGTAGGACCCGTCTCCGCGAGGATTGAACGGGGCATGGTAGTCGACCCAGTCAGCTGTGGCTATCTCTCCATTTGCAAATTGTGATAGTTTCTGAGTTCCAACGACGACAGCGCCAGCTGAAAGCAAGTTCTGGATTGCAGGTGATGTTGTGTTCGAGGGAGGGTATAGGTCGAAGTATGCTCGACTGCCATATGTGGCTTTGACGCCTGACAGAGCAAAAATGTCCTTGATCCCGATACGGACTCCGTCGAGAGGCTTGAGCTTTGTAGGTGAATAGTAAAGTCTCGAAGGCACCGCAATTGCGTCTGATGGCAACGTGGTGAAAGTTTCATCTGGCAGCTGGAGCAGTGATTGGGTAAAGGCGCCGGCAGTATCCGTGTAGAGCCGGTATGCGCGGTGAATATTCCCAGTGAGTAGGTGAAGAAAGTAAGGTCCAGAGGGCACAGTGCAGTTGCTATGCAGCTTGATTGTGTAATCGCTGCGTGAGACAATGTGCGCACCAAAGACAGGCTGCCAAACGTCGTCTTTCTTCCATGTAGAGTTCTCGGAATCGAAATCTGGGATAGTACTTGAGTTCGACACAGTAACGGGCACAAACCCAAGCGTATTAGGTAGATGTCTTATAGACTGTGGACCGTCTGTATGGCCAGCAGCCCATGCCGGGATGAAGTATTCAATGCCATTGATAGCGATTGTCAAGCCGGTTGCAGCGGCCAACGCAAAATGCAAGTTCACCAGAGCCAATAGACTAGTAAGCAGCATCTTCAAACTACCAAACGATGCAATTGATAACCCACAGAGGAAAATTGGCGAGACAACTAGAAGAAATATAAGCCAAGTCGAAGCTGATAATGACTTGCGGATCCGCCAAACTGGGTAATTTTAACCGCGCAACACTACTAAGAAATCATCACGGTTGGCATATTTAACCGATCAAGACGGCGCAGATCCTTGAAGCTAGTTTTCAGCCGTAAAATGATTCTATTGTATACAATATGTAGTGCCGCAATACAACTATCTACAACTTTCCCTTGGCCAGCGACAGCTCCTGTCGAATCGCAAGATCGGCCATGATCTCCTCGCTGCCTCCACCAACGACAAGCATTCTCAGGTCCCGGCTAATCTGCTCGACTGTCGCTCCGGGACCGGATCTCTGGTATCCAGCTCCTCCAAATACTTGCTGTGCTTCTCTTGCTGCCAACTCAACCATTTGACCACCCTGGACCTTGATCAGGGCGATGCGGCTGGCGATGTCGGGACTGTTCCATCCGTCGGGGGATTGGCCAATGTGGTAAGCTACCTGTTCCAGCCATGCCCAGTGGGCTTCCACGCGGTGTGCCAGCTCAGTGAGCTTGCGGCGGATGACTTGTTGGTGCATGAGGGCCTTGCCGAATGTCTCTCGGGTGAGCGAGTACTGGAAAGCGGCGGCTAAACAGGTTCGCGTTTTGCGATTGCATTGGACAGCGAGGACAAATCTCTCGCGGTTGAAGTTGCGCATAATGATTGGGAAACCCTTGTTTTCCTGACCAATCAGGTTCTCAACAGGCACCTTTACGTCTTCGAGCTCGACAAAGGATGCACCACCGGCATTCTGTCCACTGTTTTGGATTTTCTCGACCGTAAGTCCAGGTGAATCCATGGGAATAACGAGGACGGAGACACCTTTCATACCTGGTCCACCAGTGCGCACGGCGGTAGTCATATGCGATGCCCAAGGCGAACCAGTGATCCACTTCTTAACTCCGTTGACAATGTAGAATTTCCCATCAGGTGTCTTTTCCGCAGTAGTCTTGAGCTGAGCAACGTCCGAACCGCCGGATGGCTCAGTAACGCCCAAGCAGAAGCTTGTCTCACGAGTGAACAACCCGGGCAGCCACTTTGCGCGTTGCTCCTCTGTGCCATGATGAACAATGGGAGGAATTCCAATAACGGACGCACCGGCCAAGCCAACATTAACGCCACCTTCTATGCGCGCCATTTCATCAGTGATGATGAGCATATGGAAAGCATCCAGCTGAGATGAAGGCAAGCCCGACAGACTGGGGATATTGGCAGGACGGTACTTTTCGGGGACGTCATCAAGGGCAATTCCGGACTGGAGGAATTTTTTGGACTCTTCAACAGGGACTTCTCCCTTGGCCTCCCAGTCTAGAGCGTGTGGGAGGATGTTTGTATCGACATATTGGCGAATGCGATCGCGAAGTTTGCGATGAGTGTCGTTGTAGTATGGCGAGCGCAGGGCACGGTACCAGGCCGGCTCTGCCCAGGGGATGCGCTCGTCCACGTTAAGCTTAGGATCAGGTGCCATTGTGCGGATTCACTTTTCAAATAGTATTACAATTGGTGATTGTGTAGTCGTAAATGTAAGGCTGGCCACATCACAGATGTTGTTGATATATTCAGGTAGCCGGACCTCGGCACTGATGACTGTATAGCCGGAAGTGTCATTCCCCGCATTAATACTGACAACCGCCGGCGAGGGTTAGGGTTATGGTGCATAAAGGGTCAAGGGTTAGCTAGCGTGCTCCTGTTAGACAGTAACATGTTACGTCCTGAGCACCAGCCCAGATGATGGCTCTGAAATAGTTTGATCTAAAGTTCAATACTGCGGAAACGTATCACACAAGACGGAATTGAAATCCCAGCCGAGCCGACGAAACGCGATCGATTGGATCTTCGCTTCGGCTGGGGTACAGTACGAGCCAGTCGCCAAGTCAGCATTAAATTGACACTATATGCCATGAAACGGTGGCGCCAATCAATCCCACTCTCATGACACCAAAATACTACTATGCCGCTAGCTTATCTCCAAGTTTGGACGCAAATGTGCTGCCAAATGTCTAGACACGGCAAGAACGGCAGTGTAGCAGGGCAATTTCAGTGAGCGGCACAAGACTAACCCCAGAATTGTAGCGCCCTTTTGTTCTTGCGTCAGAGGCTCAGCGATAGTGCGGAGAACCACTGCCTCATTAGGCAAGTGGTTTGAATAGAGTGGCGGCGCGATCCAGGAATAGTCATCTGCTAGTCTAATTCTCACTACCGAAAGACAGCCCCCAACTGGGGTTGCGGGCACCGAAATGCTTATTTTTAAGCTGCAGATTTTCACAAATCAAGAGACTTAGAAAATAGTTTGGGATAAGTAGAGACGAGGCGATTATTTGCAATGCCATTGTTCCGTTTTGCCAAGTTGCCAAGTTACCTTGATCCTCGCACCATGACCAATCGAATCTCCATTCGCTGACAGCCTAACAAAACTAGACTCATCCCCGTGGCTCTTTTGCAGTTGCGGGTAAGGATCATCGAGGTTGCATCAACAATGATGCTTGCCTGATAGGGAAGGTAGACAATGCGCACAATAGTTACAAAAGCACAAGCCCTCGTCCTCTTTTTTCAGAGTTCAAAGGATTTCTTCTCATCGCAAACTCTGTTCGTATTTGGTGTACTGTTCTTGAAAGTTGATCAATTTTATCAATATGAAGGCAGCCACCATTCTCAGCCTCGCTGCCACGGCATCCGCCGCTGCCGTTAACACCAACGTCAAGGTTGACTATGACGGCTACAAGGTGTTCCGTGTCCCCGCCACCAACCAAGAGTCTGTCGGAACAATCAACCACGCCATTGAATCTCTGGGTCTCCAGACTTGGAAGAAGCCTTTCAAGGCTGGCGCCTTCAGCGACATTGTCGTCCCTCCCAGCCAGGTCGCCGCTTTCGAGCAGTTGATGAAGAACCACGAGGCTGAAGTCATGCACGAGAACTTGGGTGACTCTATTGCCAAGGAGGGTAACTTCCACAGCTACGCTGGTCAGTAATGCTTGCCCCCCTGCTTAATGCACCGGTTGCTCACGAAATACAGCTGGAAGCGCCAACTCGACCTGGTTCCAATCTTACCACCCTTACAAGGACCATCTTGCTTGGATGAAGGACTTGGCTAGCCAGTACTCTTCCAACGCTGAAGTTGTCACCTCGGGGCAATCTGGCGATGGCAACGCCATTACCGGTGTGCACCTTTGGGGCAAGGCCAAGGGAAAGCCCGCCATCGTTTTCCACGGCACAGTCCACGCCCGTGAGTGGATTGCTAGCATGGTATGTTATAATAGTTATCATGAGTGCCGAGTTATATGTCACGGCGGCTTACGGATGTTCAGGTCAACGAGTACATGCTGTACAACCTCGCCAGCGGCTACGGCTCCGATTCCGAGATCACCAGCTACCTCGACAAGTACGACTTCTTCATTTTCCCCATCGTCAACCCCGATGGTACGCATAGAAGCAATATCCGAAATCGTTGGCTATAAAATGCTAATTAATATGAATAGGCTTTCTGAAGACTCAGAGCAGCGACCGCATGTGGCGCAAGAACACCCAGCCCAACCGCGGCAGCAACTGCGCTGGTACTGATGTCAACCGTAACTGGCCCTACAAGTGGGATGGCCCTGGATCTTCCACCAACCCCTGCACTGAGACCTACCGTGGAGACTCTGCTGGATCTTCTCCCGAGAACAAGGCTATCACTGCCTTCCTCAAGCAAGTCAGCCAGAGCCAACGCGTCAAGCTTTACATCGACTGGCACTCGTACTCTCAGCTCTTCATGTCCCGTAAGTTATTGCCTTCAATTGCCAATATCACTCCGCTAATTGTATATCAGCCTACGGATACAGCTGCGACACCCTGCCCGCCAAGAACGATGAGTTCGTTGCTCTTGCCAAGGGTGCTGTCAACGCCATCCGCTCTGTCCATGGAACCAGCTTCGACTACGGACCGATCTGCAGCACCATCTACCAGACTCCCGGCTCCAGTGTCGACTGGACCAACGATGTCATCAAGGCTGACTACAGTTACGCTGTTGAGCTCCGTGATACTGGTCGCTACGGATTTGTCCTCCCTCCCTCCCAGATTGTTCCCAGCGGTGAGGAGTCTTTCGCTGGTATCAAGTACCTCCTCAAGAACATGAAATAAGTGCATATTGCACACACGTATATAGTACATAGTTGTAAAAGAGAAAGGTTCGATGAGTGACTATTGGCTTCAATATTGGTCGAGATGAAATGTCGTTCTAATTGACGGTGCTGTTTAGTTGTCTTTCAATCGCGCCTCTCCAGCTCTCCAAATCTCGCACTGCTAATCCTTCAATCTTGGCCTCATCATCCCACACTCTAAGCTGACACATTTCTGAACACAACGGGTTGGCTCCAAACTCCTGAAGTTCTTGACCCTTCATAGGTCCCCCTTGATATATAAGGCTTTTCTTGCTTGCATCCGACAACTTGTCGTGGTATGAAGGGTCTACCGCGCAGAGGTAACGCTTCGACTCGACGTGAGAAGCTACCAAACGGCTGACCTTTTCTGGAAAGCCAAGGGCAAGAAGAAATCGCCCGCCTAGAACATCATGTCCTGCCCTTCCGACACTTTCGATCGCTGCTACTCCGCCCAGAGTCTCTGCATGCTTGCCAGTTATACTTAAAAGATCTTTTGCTGGAATGAATTGGCCAATATCGTGGAGTAAGGCTGCAACTTGGGTAGCCTCATCAACGGCAGGATTTGCTTCGGCGGCTTGATTGGCGCATTGAAGCGAATGTTGTAATTGGGAGATTGGCTCGCCGATGTACGGCGTCTTCTCAGAGGCATCCAGCACCTCAATAATGTATGAGGCGACGGTCGCTGGTGTAAGCGACGAAGGCAGGGCGACAGTCATCTTTGCTATTGCACGCCAATCAACAGTGGCTTCAGTAAGAGCAGCTTTTGTTTTCTCTATGAACCTTTCAGGGGTTTGCCATCGGCCAACAATAAATCGATAAAAATTTTCCAATGTTGGTATGGGAGGGACATTTTCCGATGTCAAACTTACACGGAGCACGTGCGACCAGAGCCATCATTGACTTGCCCGCTTAGCCTCCACAGGGCTTCGTATGGGCAGGGCGATGATGCCGGTACAAGGCCTCATTAACCCGACGGAACCACTAACCGACCCGCCTAGTCCACTGTAACGATCCCTTGCAACATGCCACGGAGACTTATTGCACTTCTTTCACAAGCAGCTGAACAGGGACAGCTACGGGCTCACTTGCAGTCGAGGCTTCAGAGTTTTCAGATGAGGAATTAAAACTTTTGGTGTTTGAAGCTACTCATACTATCTAGAAAGTGACTTGTTGACCAGCGTCGACACTCAGCATGGGGGAGCCGAATCCATAAGTCAATGCGCCCTTCTCGTATGACTCTCCTGCCTTGCGCATGTGCGTAGCAGGCCATTCCTTCTTACGGTCGTCATAGTACGCCTTGTGCAGGTCACCCTCAGCGGCCAGGTTGTAAGTGGCATAAATGGCCTTTCTATCTTCGGGGCTGTTGTTAGGACCACTGCGATGGGCCAGATAGGATGTGAAAATCAGTAATTCGCCTGTTTTATGTTAGACGTTGGTTATATATAATGGTTCTATTCTGTACGTACCAGCTTGAAGCTCGACAGGAGTCCATTTCTGGCTCTTAACCCATTCAGGCTCAATGCAGTGATCGGTCTCATTAATAGGGACAGTCATTTCGTGACTTCCATCAACGACCTCAAGACCGCCGTTGGTCATGTTGGAAGGGTCAACACTGAGGAGAATCGTAAGGTGTTGTACGTTCTTGATCTGGGTGTAAGCGACGGCATCAATATGAGGAGCGAAGCCACCTGGTTATGTTAATGTGATTTCATTTCATAACTTTTTTGGAAGCTGAAACTCACCACTGCCAGCGAGCTTATAGTTAATCTTCTCCTTGAAAAGCAACATCGGCTCACCAGCCAATCCCCCGAGCAGATTCAGTAGCTTCTCGCTGCGGAGGAGGTTGTTGAACCCAGGGTGGCAGTCAACAAAGTTCTCCGTGCGGCACAGAACTCGCTCGCCAGCTGCATTGATTTCCTGCTTTTGTTAGCGATTCCTGTGTTAATAAGTCTCATTCTACTCACTTCATAGGGCATGAATTGCGACTCAGCGGTAGGTTCCCAGTCGTGTACTTGCTGAGCCCATTGCTGCAAGCTCTTGATTTCCGGCTCGGTGAGCAGATCGCGCACGACGAGATAGCCGTTCTCACGGAAAGAAGTCAATTGTTCAGCAGACACCATTTTTGATGATTGTTGGTCGATGATACTTTGTCGGAAAATAACTCGAGAGAATTGTACTGTTCAGTCGTGGGCTCGACTCCAGAATAAATTAGCCCTCTACTCCGACTCTCGGGCAACGTTGCGTCCCAATTCCGTTGAGCGCATCATGTAATTGAAACCGCTTCTCCATCGCTGGTGCAAAACAAGGCTCTCATTACACAACATTATTTACTCGACTCTGCATTAGCGGAGAATGGTAGCTTCGCGGCTGGAAGCTAGGCGGAGACTTGGGCGAGGCAACCATAAATCACAGCGTGTTAATCGCCCACGTGTGCGGGGTTGAACGGATCGGCGGCAATATGCCACCAGGTGAAGATGTTTCCCAATGGCTGGAGTCGGATATTGCTCCTTTCCAATATAAAGGTAGATATCAGGGCTGCATCAAACGAAGTTGAGATTAAAACGACGCACGTGGTCAATTGGCTGACTCGGAAAAGCATTTGAGATATGGTTGCATTGAGCCGTCGAAACAAGATAAAGACGACGGCCAGTCGCGTGTTTTAGACCGACTCTGTAGAATAAACGTAGCAGGACTTTCTCGCAGAGGACTACACAGCAGAAACCATGGAAGGCCTCACCAAGGATGATACTGCCGTCGATATCAAGGAGCAGCAGCCTGTTGTGCGCACCCCCAGCAAGGCCAGCTCAGTGTTGATGGTACTTGTCGGTGGCATTGCTCTCTTCTCCGATGGCTACAATGCGCAGATTGTCGGACACATGAACCCGGTGCTGTCCAAAATCTACCCAAAGGAGTACACCTCGTCGGTTAAAACCAGCATGTCCAATGCGTTTTTGATTGGCGAAGTGTTCGGTATGCTCTTCTTTGGCTGGGCAATTGACCGGCTAGGACGCAAGAGTGGCATTTTCTGGGCCACGCTGTTCCTGGTTCTGGGTATTGTTATTGCTACTGCTGCTCATGGCATGACGAGACATGGCATGTTCTGGATGATGATTATTGGCCGTGGCGTTGCTGGATTTGGTGCTGGAGGTGAGTTTCATTTTCTTCAATGCCCATACGGATGCTAACAAGGGACTTTAACAGGAGAATACCCAACATGTGCCACCAGCGCCACTGAAGCTGCCGACGAGACAGCTGCTGTTCGACGACGAAGAGGCATTTTATCCGCTGTTGCGACAGACTTTTCCATTGATATGGGATTCGTCATTGCTGGTATTGTCGCCTTGATCGTTCTCGCAGCATATCATTATAATCTCAGTGACGGCATTTGGAGAGTCTGCTTCGGAATTGGAATTATTCTACCAGTGATCCTTTTGTTCTTCAGACTCCGTTTGATCAACTCTACTCAGTACCAAAAACACGCCATGAAGAAGCGCATTCCCTACATGCTAGTCTTTAAGCGCTACTGGAAGCCTATTCTCGGTACATCGCTGTCATGGTTCATGTACGACTTTGTGGTAAGTATCTCACCCTCAACTTGTGTACCACATTTAAATGTTCTAATTCGATATATAGACTTATCCATTTGGCATCTTTGGTTCCACAATCATCTCCACTCTTAATCCAAACGACTCCCTGACCCAGACTATTGGATATGGTACCGTCTTGAACTGCTTTTACTTGCCTGGTACCCTTATTGGTGGCCTCCTAATGGACAAGATTGGCCGCAAACAAACAATGACTCTGGGATTCGTGCTTTGGGCTATTCTCGGGTACATTATTGGTGGTGCTTTTGAAAAGATTCTTCCAATCTTCCCCCTCTTTGTCGTTTTATACGGTATCTTCAACACACTTGGCGAAATGGGCCCCGGTGTAAGTGTAACTACTCTTAACTGGAACTGGCAAAAATATACTAACAACACTGACAGGTTGCCACTTTCCTGTGCGGTGCCGAGTCATTCCCTACTCCTATTAGAGGTCACTTCCTCGGCCTTGCTGCTGCTGTAGGCAAAGCTGGCGCTGCCATTGGAACTCAAGTATTCATCCCCATCCAAGACAACCTGGGAGGAGGAAACGCAGGTGTCAGAGGTGTCTTCCTCATCGGAGCTTCGTTCGCACTGGTTGGCGGTGCCATCTCGTGGTTCTTGATCCCTGACAGAAGCAGAGACTTGGAGAATGAGGATGCTCTATTCAGGGAGTACCTTATCATGCACGGATACGACGGAGACTTTGGAGAGCAAAAGCAAGTTTCATAGATTGCATGCAATAATAAGACACTTGTACTAAGAAGTTGATGCTTTGAGGCCTTGGTAGACGGTCGCCTCGACCTGTCCCCATAGACCCATGACATTCAAGTCTCCAAAGGGTAGAATTTGCGAACACACCATTCCTCCGACGCCATTTTCACGGTCTGCCCACCAGAATAGATTGGCCAATCCGGCCCACCAAACTGTACTGTCCGCACGGCCGGTTGGTCCTCCGTTGACCATGAACGTCAAACCCCATCCCTGAGGGGGGTTACCCTCCTGCGGGTACAACTCAGGCAATGGGTTCGTGAGATCTGGCTTAGAAGCGGGAATGCCTTGTCTTGCGAAATTGGGAAACTTGGAAATCTGGTTGGTAAACATTTCGTCCACTGTGGCTTTTTCGAGTAGCTTAGCGCCAGTGACAGGGCATGTTCCATCATTCAGCAACGTGGAAATAATTCCTACAAGCAGTAAGTATTGAATCGTCCATTGCGTGATACGTCTACTTACGGCAATATTCTTGAGGCTTGGCGAATGCGCCAGCTCCGCCGCTGTTGAAAATGGCAGCTTTCTCCTCTGGGGTAGACGCAGTAATTGCACGGCGCAAAAGATGATCTCTGCCAGTCAGCTTGCCGTCAGGTGCGCGTTGATGCATGAAAGCAAGCTTCTTCTTCATTTCTTCGGTAGGGAACATGTTGATATTCTTCAAACCAAGAGGCTGGAAGAGATTTTCCTGCATGTAGTCGTTGAGCTTCTTGCCGGTGGCTCTCTCCAAAGCAAGTCCCGCCCAATCAATATTTGTCTTTGAGGCCATCGTCAGCGACATGCATAAATTACATGAGCTCCTAACTTACACCGTACTGCCATCCTTCTCCTGGTTGGAATGTCACTGGCTGATCAATATCGAAAAAGTCGCCAGAAAACTCATCGATACCAGAAGGATATCCAAAATCACGAAGCTCTTCGTTGAAAAAGGCGTATCCGAAACCAGCAGTGTGAGTAAGAAGCATGCGAAGCGTGATCTTATTCTTGAGAGGTGACAGCTTTCCATCTTTGCCAAGAACCTGAGTTTTCTTAAACTCTGGGATCAGTTTCTCCAAATGATCGGCATCATCCAATTTGAGAATTCCTTTCTCGACAAGCTGCATACAAGACAGTCCAGTAAGCATCTTGGTACAAGAGGCGATCCAGAAGATGTTGTCAGTAGTCATTGGCTCTGAAGATGTGACTCCTCTCTTGCCAGCCGACTTGGCGAACAGCTCGGATCCATCCTTAGAGACGACGATGACCGTTGTACCTGGGATGTTGTCCGCCGCCTTGGTGACAATGGCGTCCAGAGTCTGGGCTGTTTCGGCAGAGAATTTCATTGTATTTAGTATTTGCTGGCAATATGTTGTATTTTGCTTGGAGGTCGAGAATGAGGAGATTGCATGTGTATCGACATCGGATATATAGGTGAGGTGAGGGGTCGGCTATCCGTCCACCCGAACTAATGAGACCTTGCCGGCTATGACGCCACAATGCAGGGACCTAGTGAGATATTAACAACGACATGGTATTTATAAAATTTAGCAATAGTTGGTGCGATTGTGTTTCCAAGGTGCGAAGTGGGTTGCCAGATTGGTGTGTCTGCTGCGATGCTCTGGAACACAGTCATGCTAGCGCAGGAAACCAGGTTTAGCTAGGCTGCTGCGAGAGGCCATAGCCTGCCCGTTGTGGAAGTAACCGCTCTCGAACATATCTGTGTGAGATTGTCGAGAACGTCAACTATTGTTTTAAGACTTATGTAGTTGGGCACCGACTTGGCTCGCTTGAAGGTGAAAGCAGTTTGTACATGAATGCTGCTCTCTTTGCCTCAATGTGACTGAAGGAGCTTTTATACAACAGCCATATCAACTCTCGCAATAGCTGGCACAACAGCAAAGTAACCAACACGAAAGATTGTTATTTCCACAGAAGAAGCTACAGCGTGAGTCTAAGAGAGAATTGCCTATGACACCACCCTTCTACCATTAGCTACAATGGGGCTCGAAGCTTGTAAAATAGGCCGCAGAATTGAAAAGATATCAATTCCATCAACCATCCGCAGAACTGGCTTCAAAGTCGACCTTATAATCAAGTGCCAAAATACGCTCCAAGCCTACCATCTTCCCATTAGCAATAGTAGTGAGACACTGAGTTCGGCTACTTACCCAACCATGACATAACACGCACACATCAGAGCTCCTCTCAATCCAGCATTTGTTATCCCTCCATCCACTAGCAAATTCACTACCAACACCGTCGCGCCAATTAGGGCGAAAATCTCAAACACATCGAAATCTAGAAGCAAAACATCTTTGCCTAATCCCCAGCTGCTAATCACAACCACGGGTGCAACGCACAGAGCGATCTGAACTGCCGAGCCAACTGACACGGCAATCGCAAGATCCAGTTTGTCTCTTGCAGCAACGGCAACAACGGTGCTAGACTCTGCCACGTTACCAACGAGGGGAAGGATTATGAGGCCAATGAAGGTATTGGTGAGGCTAGTTTGAGAAGCAAGATCGTCAATCGTGCTTACAAGTAACTGGGCGGTCAGGGACATGGCCAGCGATGCCGTAATCAGCGCTGCTATTGCAGCGGCTGTACTAGCCGCCGATGAAATAACTTGGGTATTGGGCCTGGAAGAGGAATCGGCGCGAAGAATATGATTCAATGGTGGTCGCCTGCTTAGAACTGAAGAGGTGCCGCTGATGTTGCTAACGATGGAAGTGATTGACATTGACTGAGAATGGGTACGTTTCTGCAGCAGAGGTTGGATTGAGGTCGATCTTCTGTATGGCCCTGTGTATATGGACGTGCGGCTCCGTCCGCGCTGCTCCTCTACGTCATAATCGGAAGATATTGATGCACGGGAGCTAATTGTTCCCAACTCGAAGTGATTACTCGGTCGCGGGTTGGCATTCGTCTCAGAGTTTTCATCCGCAAAGCGAATTGTGCGTGGTGGTGGGACTAGGTTGTCTAATGTGCGAATAGATTGATCGTGTTGTGGGAAAGAGACAATGCCAGTGTCTTGTTCATCATCATCACCATCTTCTTCTTCTTGGTGTTCATAGCTAGCTTTGAGCTCATGGATTATATACACCACATAGATCAGCAGCACCAGAATCGATACAATGCGACTCATGTGCACAGTGTCTGAGTGGGTGATCTCACCATGAGCAAATGCCCAGGAAAAAGCTGTCTGTATGGCAGGCATGTTAGTCGATGAAGGTAATGGGCGGTGGTGCTCCTTACTGGAATCATCAGAGCGAAAGTGGACACCAGCAGAAGAAAGACAAGGAGCTGAGCGTCTGCGGTGTTAAATCTCGACTCGCTTTGTGTCATGGCACCGGCTAATAAAGCACTTCCCAATATCGGCAGAAGGTTCACCAGGAGAGACCCGAGGATAGATTCTCGTACAATGCGCGTATGACCATTGAGGAGAGCTACACTTGTAATTTGTTAAAATCTCGGACATCAGCGGCCAATACAGGGGATGCAACACTTACATGCTGCGTATGTGTTAGTTCTGTCTACAAAAGAAAAGGGGGAAACTGACCACACTTACAGAAGAATAAGCTCAACCACGTTGCCAAGACTGATGTTAACTAATGCACCAATTGTGTCGCCAGCGTGCATGGAGATCCGCTCTGTTGAGTCTGTAAGGATTGACGACAGAGGAATGATCGCTATTGCATTGAGTGCAAATGTGGCAACCTGATGCGCGCCTTGGATGTATGCAAGTATTCCAGCAGGGACGAAGATGAGCAACAAATTTAGCCATGAGCCAAATAGGATATCCCCAATCGTCATTACAAAAATATTGAAGGCGCTCTGGCTTGTCTCATTGAAAGACTGTTCATCATGGACCACTTGGTTGGAAGTAGATGAGTACGAATACTCAAGATATGCTTGGTTCAGACACAGCCATGTCTGAGCAATATCGTTGTATGCATCTGCACAGGAATTTCTTCGTTAGTTCCACGCACAGTGTCTCTGGTTGTATTCAGAACTAGCCTTTGAATGCACGGCTCAACCAGTTTCCTGCTTCGCCATTACGTTGGCGCTTGAGTTCTGCAGGGGCGGTGCTTCTACCATCGTCAGAAATGGTACACGACAGATCATCTCCCCCTGGTTCACTAGGCTCATTATCAGGAGTTGCACAAGCTTCGGCGTCGTCAGCATTAGAACGAATACTGCGGATGCTATGAGCCGCTGCATCCATTAAAATAAGACTATTATTGTGACAAATAAATGTAAAGAATACGGAGGGTACCAACACCTTTGTGCTGCGAGCCAGCGCGGGCATCCGTCCATATAGACTGGAGAAGTCACGCAGCAGCTACGCTAGACATACAGCGGCATTTGGCGCAGGCGGCCTCCCTCGCAAATAGACAGAGCAACAGCTGGTAGTAATTTACCTTGCTAGCGAGAATCGGAGACAATACAGTGTCTCGTGGACGAAAAGGATCGTCGTGAGGGATTTATTTCGCATGTAAACAAGCCGCCTCTAATTACCCCGTGTAAGTGTTGCACCATAGAGCTCCATAAATGGCTGCGTAGGATGGCTCGTAAGCAAAAGCCATGCCATTTGGGACTTCATAGTAGCCGACAGAGGAGCCATATAGCAGCTTGGGTGTGGAGGCATAATAATAACACTGTGGAAAGGGGGGGCAAAGTTGCGCATCACTGCAGTTATTATTAGCGTACGATGATGAGAAGGTGGTGGTGGGGTGGTTCTTTCGGGTGACTCCGATCGGTGCACGGCCAAGCAGCATCCTTGTGGTATCCTGACTGTAACGCCTTAACATTTACAGTGATCAGGCTATTGGCAGCTCTAAGCGGCTTGGCAAGGGTTCAAATGGCGGGCGTGATGGGGCAGTCCATGCATGATGACGGGGCTTGCACCTATGGTGATGTTTTGTGAACATGGCTAGGTATATTTTGGCTAGTGCTTTACGTTCTCTGGATAATTTGATCCGTAAACGGCCATGACTTCGGGTTGTCTTTGTTTCTGAGCTGACAGGCACGGGAAGAGAAACGGGACAGGCTTGTGGACTTGATGCCGTGGTGCCCTTGAGCATCGATAGTTTGTCGCTCGCCCCTCTCATGTGGCTTGATTGCCATTGGCATGCACGGAGTCATTGATCGTCTAGGCGGCCTCCTCCCAATGGGTCTCGTCAGCAAGCCGTCCTTCCATTTTGTCTTGTTGTTCCCTCGTCTGCAAGTAAGGGCCACCACCTGAGAAGCAACAATGTCAAATTGCGTTGCGACTGGTGCTGTGCGCTCAGTAATGTCATGCAGACGGTAATTCTGAGTAACGCATGACGCTGTGTTGGCCCGATAGACATTATCGCGTGCTTGCGGAGCCTCACATCCTCACTAGAGCCAACCGTATGTTCCCATCTAATTGCTTATTTCGCCTTTCGGCAAGTTTAATTACCCAGTAAAGCGCAACAGACATCGACCATTTCAGCTCTCTCACCCTGGGCTATGATTGGCAACATTTGCGACTCACAAGCTGTGAGCCGCGGCCAAAAACAAAGTGACATTCGACAGCACATATTCGTCTTACATCACCGCCCCTTCCGTACAGTCTGTAGATCACTGTAATTCCTCAATTGCTATCCCAGCCGCACCGCTGGGCTGGACAGTCTCTATCCGGTGGCTGCGTTGGGGAAAAAATATCCCCTCATGGCCACTGCTCGCAATTCGGGCGCCGCGGCATGATCCTGGCGCAATCGGGGAATAAGGCGCACGGTCATACCATTGCGCCTTCTCTCCTGTATAGCAATGGACTTGTTACCTTGGAGAGAGAAGCATGATTAACATGCCTCTAAGATGAGTTGCTAGGCATGGTGCTTCAAAAGTGCTGAGGCGGTCTCGGCAAAGACTAATTTCCATCCCCCAATCATATTACTGCAACATAGGGAAATAGTTGGCATTTACAACATCAACTGTAAGAACATGATAGATAATTTAAAGTCATTCATATAAACAGCTTCGTTCTTATTCAACTTGCACTTACATATACTATAGAGTCGTAGCCTTGCATTTGATCGGGGACAAATCGATGCAAGTACTTTATTATTTTACCATTTGTATTGCTCTACGGATTGACTTACATGCTTTACTGGTTGATTGTACGTTTTGACTTAGCCTTGTCACATGGCAATTTGCGTTGAGCGTGAGAAAAGAATGGCACGCGCAAATGGATTTTGAGGCTCTCCGCGCCCCTCTGTGTAATTTCACCACAGCCCCGATGCGCGATATTTTGTCCTTGCTGGCGAATCCGGTCGACGTCATACTTCAGTCGAATTGATTCTGGCCCAGTAGCCCAATGCACCCTGTCAGACTGGATACAGCGAAGCCCAGCGCCACTGTTTTTGCTTCTCCAATGGCAGCAGTATGCTGCTTGTCTCTTACCACCGTGCTATTCCTGTAAGGGCTCCTGGAAGCGCCAGTTCATTTCTATGCGAGACCAAATTTGGCTAGCAAGCGGAAAATAGTAGGCTGCAAAACGTTTTCAAGGGTAGTCTGACCGATGCCCACGTTTTTGTTCACTTGAGTTGGTAAGAGGAGGGCAAAAAGTAGTATAAAGCTGCCCATCAGCAATCATGTCTGAATTGCCACTCACCTTGTTTACTTCTACCAATTTGTCAACAGTTTTTATCTTCTAATTTGTGTTTTCCACTTCTGTGATTTCTTTTAGTCGCAATGGCTGAAGAAAAGGATGTTGAGTTGTCCGCTGCTGAGAGGATTCGCTGGCACGACGAGGAACAGGGTCGGGGTCGTGCTGTCTCTCGTCATCGCATGAGTCGAGGAGCCTCCACGGACTCAATGGCCATTCGCAGTATTCACTCGAGACGCGAGGTTGACCCTGCTATTACATTGCCTATTCAGTACCGTACGGTGTGAGTCTATCAGCATGTCACATTTTGCGAGAATAGTTACTGATCTCAGCAGGTCCTTTCACATTGAGGAGTCCAAAGGAAAAGAACGACAAGAGGCAGTTCGGGTGGCTGATACAACTGCAAAAGGCAGGTTTTTCCCACCAGACTCTTTGAATAGCACTAACATTTGGAAGAGCTTGGTGACCTCGATTGGCACATTATCACCACCGATGAAGTTACAATCCGACTGTCTACTTCCCTCTCCCAGGGCCTCTCTGCTGATCAAGTCAATCGCAAACGTGAAGAGTACGGCAGAAACGCCCCATCTCCCCCGAAAACAAACCGAACTCTCACAATATTTGGTTATTTCTTCAAGGGATTCGGTGGCATCCTTCTTGTTGGAAGCATTCTTGTCTTTGTCTCATGGAAGCCATTGGGTGAACCAGCTCCCCAATTAGCCAACTTGGTTAGTATAATTCCGATTACACACTTGGACATATTTCCTTACTTTCTTAGGCTCTTGCTATTGTGCTGCTGGCTGTCTTCTTCATCGCCGCTGGATTCAACATGTATCAAGACTGGTCTACATCCCGTGTTATGGCATCCATCAAAGATATGCTGCCTGAACACTCACAAGTCATACGCGACGGCCAGATGATTGACCTTCCGTCTGAGGAGCTCGTCCCTGGTGATATTGTTTCCATCAAGTCTGGCAACAAACTGCCTGCAGACCTGCGTTTTGTCCAAATCACTTCTGATGCAAAATTCGACAGGTCTGTCTTGACTGGTGAATCACGACATGTGCCGGCCACGATCAACTACACAGATGACAACTATCTGGAAACATACAATATTGGTCTCCAGGGAACACATTGTATCGTGGGCTCTGGTGTCGGTATTGTTGTGGCAACTGGTGATAGAACTGTTTTTGGCCGCATTAGCACTCTCACCAATGAGCCGAAGACCACGATGACGACGCTGGAGCGCGAAGTTCTGTACTTTGTCTTGTTCATCTGTACCATAATGCTCATTATGATTACGGTTGTTCTGATTGTGTGGTAAGTACTTTCCATATTAATACAAGTTGCTGTGCTAACTTACCTAGGGGAGCTTGGCTTCGTAAGGATCATCCTGGCTTCATCTCTGTAAGCGCCCTCATTGTTAGCTGCGTGAGTGTCGCTGTTGCATTCATCCCCGAGGGTCTTCCAATTGCAATTACAGCAGGCCTTACCATTACTGCGAACATGATGAAGAACAACCAGATTTTGTGCAAGTCTCTGAAGACAGTTGAGACTCTTGGATCTGTTTCCATCATCTGCTCCGACAAAACTGGCACACTCACTCAAGGCAAAATGGCTCTCTCTGATTGTACGATCGGTAACACCAACACCACTGTCAGTGAAGTACAAGGAAAAGTCATCAACAGTGGTGCTGCTGAAAACACCTCCCTTTCCCCGTACCATCAGATTGGTGCCATGTCCGCATTATGCAACGCTGCGGAGCTAGATGCTGCTCAGGCAGATGTCCCTATCGCGCAAAGAGCTGTATTTGGTGATGCTACTGATAGTGCAATCCTTCGTTTCTCTGAATCTCTCAGCGCAGGTAATGTTGGCTACTATCGAGGCTGTTGGCAAATGGTGTTCGACCTTGCTTTTAACAGCAAAAATAAGTTCATGATTCGATGCTTTCGCCTTTCTCGCCAAGAAGCACTTACGACGACTCTGTCGAGCGATGATGCAGAGCGCTTTGACGATCAAGATGTGTAGGTATGTCTTTCAAGAGTAAATCTTGTCCACACTAACGCTGCCAGTCTTCTCACCATTAAAGGTGCCCCTGATATCATCATTGGTCGATGTGCAACTTATCTCACCCCTTCTGGCACCATAGAGCCCCTGGATGAGGCTTCGCTCGCCAATTTTGAACATACCAAAGCCACGTATTCTTCGCAGGGCAAGCGATGTATTTTACTCGCTAGGAAAGTCATTCCGGCTCGCTCTATAACTGTTGCTCCAAGCACTACTGAGTATGAGAACGTCATGACTGAGGGTGCTAAGGAGGGCCTCACTGTCGTCGGTCTTGTCGCCATTGTTGATCCTTTGCGACCTGAAATCCCTGAAGTTGTTTCTACTCTTCGAGGTGCTGGCATCCGTATCTCCATGGTATATTATCAGCAAATCTCGCTTAAGCCAGAATGATAGTCTAATATTTATAGGTTACTGGCGATTTCAGCCTGACCGCTCTCGCTATTGCACGCGACGCTGGCATCGTGACAGCTACCGACGTCGATACCGTGGCCAACCTTGAGCGCTATCCCGACTCTGGGACAAGTACCGCTTCTTCCCTTCATGAGAAGGGTGCTCATAGCCCCTCGCGCCGCGCCCTTGTCATTAGTGGAAATGAGCTTACTACTCTGTCAGACCACCAATGGGAAGTATTGACTGAATATGAAGAGATTGTATTTGCCAGGACCACTCCTGAACAAAAGCTTCGCATTGTTCGCGAGTTTCAAAAGAAGGAAGTGGTCGGCATGACTGGTGATGGTGTTAATGATGCGCCATCTTTGAAAGCTGCTGATGTCGGCATTGCTCTTGGAAGCGGATCAGACATTGCAATGGAGGCTGCCGATATGGTGCTGTTGGATACCTTCTCCTCGGTGGTGATTGCGGTTCAATACGGCCGTGTTGTATTTGACAACTTGAAAAAGGTTTTTTATTTTCCTCACCTCTGATGGATTTTGTGCAGCCTTGCTAACCGTTCAGGTCATTGCCTATCTTTTACCAGCAGGCAGCTTTTCTGAGTTTTGGCCCGTCATCACCAATGTGGTTTTTGGCCTTCCACAAATTCTGTCATCATTCTTGATGATCATCATCTGGTGTGTATTGCATTACACGTTTACTATCACTCCAACTGTTATACTGACGATTTTCCAGCTGTTTCACAGATTGCGCTGCCGCAACCGTTCTTTCATTCGAGAAGCCAGAGGCAGATGTCCTTCTGCGCCGTCCCCGAAACGTCAAAAAGGATCGCCTTGTCAACTGGCAGCTCATTTTCCAGGCATACGCTATCATTGGTATGACTGAGACGCTGGCTTCCTTTGCTATGTCTTACTGGTACTTGGACAAGAATGGCATCAAGTTCAGGGATCTTTGGTTCGCTTTTGGCAAGATTCCCGATGGCGTTGACCCTGATTACTACAACCAGAAGCTTACAGAAGCTTCCTCGATCTACTTTGTCAACTTGGTTGTCATGCAGTGGTTCAACCTTATGGCAACAAGATGTCGCAGACTCAGTATTTTTCAACACCCACCTCTTTTCAACAAAGAGACTCAGAATCTGTATCTTTTCCCTACTATTCTATTCGCGTTGGCAATGATCTTCTTGTGGCTGTACCCCCCTGCCATCCAAGCTGTCATTGTTACGGCAGCAGTCCCCGTTGAGTACTTTTTCTTACCCTTTGCTTTCGGTATTTACATAATCTTCATTGATGAAGCGAGACGATTCTGGGTGAGAAAATACCCAAAGGGATGGGTGGCGAAGGCGGCATGGTAGACTTCACATACGAATCATTGGAGTGTTTGTACATGCTTGGAAAATGAATGACTGGGAATGGCGGAAGCCTGCTTGCTTGTTATAACTCAGACTATCTATTGCAAAGAAACTTTATTCAACGCTCTTCCAAATCGTTTCCAACTGTGATAATTGAGCAACTGGTCCTAGATTAGACCCCGACATCCCAAGCGCCTGGTTGAACTGCATTGCACCCTGCGCTCCAGCGTATGTTTCGTAGCCGTAACCAATCGTGTTATTTCCAAAGTTACCATGAGCACCCGCCGCCGCAGCAATGTTGTTTCCTCCAGTGTTCAAAATAGACGCCATGTACAGCGTTTGTTGTCTTTCAGCATTCATCCTCATCACGGCAAGCTGCTGCTGAATGAGCGGATATGTCTGCGCCCAGATGTCCAGTCGCTTCTTCATAAACGCACTGAAGCCAGCGAGGTCGTTGGCTTCGCAGGATTTGCGCCAGAGTTCGCGAACCCGGGCAGAATAAAAGTCACACTTAATTTTGTTGGAAGCTGTGACTTGATCTGAGAAGCAGGTCGCCAAGGCTGTGCCTTGTATAGGTGCCTCGAACCAGCATGCTGGGCAGCAGGTGAATAAATCGTGTGCATACCATTTCCTGCCTTCCACGGGCTGGCCACCTGGACACAGTGGCAGACCTGCAATGTTCCGTGCAAATGTGGTAAAGACGGTACTATCTTGTCTTGCCATTGCCAGATCAAGTTTCTTACATAGTGTGTGCATGTGTGGTGTCGCCAAGTTCATATTACACAACCTCACTTCCCCGGGAGCAACGGGCTTTGGAGCCAATATGTGCCCCATTCCCATACTCTCAAAAATGCATGTGAAGCATGTGGCGCATATATCAACCTCTACTGAAGCGGGTATGAGGGAATACCATGTACCGTTTTGAATACCTTCAGCCGAGCACGGTGGGTTGTGGACATAGGCCATAGCGGATCTGTGAAAGAGACTCCAGTCATTTCGCTGAATGGATTCATCAAGAGCCACACGGAGCGGAACACTTCCTCCCACGAAGCATGTCAGGTTGGCGTTAGGTCCAGGCACAGCTGTTGGCTGAAAGTGCTGTGCTGCTACCGTTTGGCCAGCGACGTTGTAGTAGCAAGCTTCGCATGCCCAAAGCGAGTCGAAATTTGGGTCGCGCAACTTGTGCCACTTTCTTGAGGACCCATTGACAAAACCTCCAGCAGCGCAGTGAGGAAGATTCTGTATGTACATGGCCCAATTCATCGTGGTTGTCCAGTCCCTCGTCGATGTCATGAATTTGCGGCAGAAATTCCATCCCAAGTCACATCCCCAATCCTGGCCAGCTACTTGGGGTACTGGGGAGTCCGAGAGATGGCTCCCAAGTCCGGCTGGTGTAACGTAGTCATCGTAGCATTCGGTGCATATGCATATATTTCCATGCAAATTGGAATCCTTCGGCATGAACCATTGGAAGCCCTGGTCAGGACTCACGCCGACTCCTCCGCCTTTACAGCTGGGTATCTGTAAACGGCGAGCGATGCAGTCTGTAAAAGCAGCGAGATTGTTCGTTGCAACAGCCCGCTGAAAAGCGTTGCGCACCGCAGGTCTGTTGAACTGGCATGTTCTTGCGGCTCCCGAAGCATCTTGAGCGTGGGCAAAGTTGCTTGCGAATTGTGTTCTGGAGATATGGTCTGTCCAACATCGAGAGCAGCTTACAAATGTCGGGAATTGGGGAAGCGAAAACCAATTCTGTTCCGATTCTGTGGGCTCTCGCTCCGGACAACGTGGTATGGCAACAATAGTCATCTTATGACTGTTCAAGTACAGGTACGGTTCAATTCCCAGCATCTACAGCGGCGCCATTTTTGTGAGTTTATATCATTTTGTTGAATCCGGCCGGCTATTTCGGAGTGAGGCGGGAATGCCCTGGAGTCAGCGGTGAATTCAGGGTCTAGAACCGCACGCCACTGCGGAACTTGTGAGAAATAGTACACAGGTTTGTAAAGTAATGAGGATATTAATGTGCGGAATGGATATATTGTGCTTTGTGGGACTGCACGCAAAGCCACCCGTAATAACGCCTGGCTTTGGTGTAGCAGTAAGAAACCATGCACGGGCCGATACCGCGAAACTGGTGTGGGCAGTTCAACTATACCGGTACACTTCTCTCCAAGTAGGATGCGAGCTAGGTTGACTTATTATCACACTCTATAGATGCCCTGATAATTGTTAGTACTTGTGCTTTAAGTCAAGAGCTCAATCGCTGGCTGCCTTGTACCGAGTGTGGCACACTCTATGAGCAGGCTGGACAACACCGTGGAGATAGCCTCATGCCGCACAGCATGGCAGAGCGATATCCATATATAGACAAGTATATAAACGGATGTAAGAATTGTTTTTAAAGCGGGTCACAAGTTAAAGAGGAATGAAATTATTTGAAAAGTAGTGAATTATTAAGATTAAGTATAGGATAGTTGGTCGTGAAAATACATTTAATGAAATTCGTTTCCAATGAACCAGACCATAACAAATTTTTGCTCGCTTCGCCAAATCAAATGCATTGTCGATGGATTAAGAAAAGACCCTCGGAGAGAGCTTACTTCTTAAGAAAGGTTCTCTTGACAGTGACGGGCACGCAGGAGGGGTTCTCAGGCTTCTGGTTGCCCATGACCCACGAGAGGGTGTGGTAGGTGTAGGCGAGGTAGTAGGTCTGGCATGCGTACCAGCGGCTAAGCTCGTAGGTCTTGCCAGATTTGGGAGGGGTGACAGTGTCATCGACGTAGCCGTGCAGGACCATGTGGCCCTTGCTGTTGAAGGAAACATAGGTGACCTGGTCGGTGGCGACGGTGAACATGGGGATGACAACGTTGGTGGTGGCGTCGTACTGGAAGCTCATGGGAGAGGAGACAGGGCTTCCATTGCCGGTGGGAAGGTTGAAGATTAGCTTGCCATCAACGTTGGCAGCGTTGGGGTTGGGCTTGTGCTCATCGTATTGGGTGGCGTTGAGGTAGATGGTTTGGCCCTTGCCCTTGCCGTAGCAGAGAGACTCGAAGCCGGCGCCAGAATGGCAAGCACCGATGGTAGATCCGTCAATGTCCTTGTTGCTAGAGACGAGGCTCAAGGTAAAGGGTTTGGACTGGACGTCATCGTATGCAGAGGCGAGGCCGACAGCGGCGGCGAGAACGGTGGCGGCTTGGAACTTCATTCTGAAAGTTGTGTGATTGTGAAGGAAGAGTGATAAGAGTTGAGAGAAGGAGTTTGGAGAGTAGAAGGGAGCTGTTATTGTATAGTGATAAGATTGATGATGAGAATGGAAAGACAGTTCGATGGAGGATTTGAAGTCAACTTTATATCTTGACGATCATTGAGCGACAGGAGCAGCAAAAGCAATATGACGCCATGGTGTAGTTATGGTAGCATTCAGAATACGACAGAAATGGAGCCTTTGGCGCGCCCGGACCAAGACCTGCAGTCAAAGTTGCCAGGGTCGTTGGTCTTGGCCCCCGCTAGCCGGCTTGGTGAGATCGAGCAAAACGCCGGGCGGTCGCCTGTGTCTAGCAGTGCCCATTGAGAACATTAGTCAATGTGAGCGGACGGAGAATCGAGCTATTCACAAGCCGGTAAGGCGACTGGGCAGTGCACAATGGGGGTGCCGAACGAATCCAGGCAAAAGAAGCCGGCCAAGCAGCAAAGAAAGTCCGGCCGCAAATTCGTTAGCGCTACCTAGGGTCAAGTGGCTGGGGGAGAGGCGAGAATACGAGATCTCGGACCAAAACATATTGGCTGGTCGCTGGTATAGCGTGGATAATTTTGGGCTGCTCAGCCCTGAACTCTGTCTTAGTTGGTGAACGAAGGTAAACGAGATGCCTTTGAGATTGGCGCTGACGAGAATTGAGTCAGTCGCGATGCATCTGACGGCGGAAACTGCTCTGTTGGGCAATTATTGATTTGAACCATTCTTTGTTGATTTTTAAAGAGTGAAGCCAGGGAAGCAGGTAGTGATTGCCACGGGATCAGCATTCTTGCTTATTTGCTTATGCCCGACCATACATGTAATCCAACCGCTAATGGGGGAGATATGGATCTTGGATACGAGATAATGCATCCGTCACTGCTCAATGTCAAACCATAAAAAATGGCCGGGCGACGAAAAAAAAAGGCATATAACTGCGCTGCCATGATGGGAATGACGATGAGGGGAAATTCACCCACGATGCAGCAAATTATTGCACCAATCGCAGTGTTTGCTAGCGCAGCATGCCAGGGTCAGTCTCTCAGTGTAACCTACCAAAAATAGCCATCTACATTTCATGCTTACATGGTTTGAATGGTCTTGTCTAGTGGCGCTCTGGCATTGGCGGTAGACGATGCGGGTGGCTAGCTTGTGAACTGGGGAAATGACCACATGCGTCAAATTGAATTCGGTAACTATATTCAACCAATTTTCAGTGATGTATATTGGTACCTCGGAAGTTAGAGCACATATTGTGAGTAGTTTCATCTTCTTGGACATAACTGTCTTTTGTAATCACACAGCTATGTGAGTTCAATGCCTCCAACTGTTCGACAACCACCGTCTTCTCTTATCAAGGGAGAGATTACATACGCTCTGCAGCATATGCACTTTTTTAATTGCAGCAGCCACTGCATAGCTCACAGCAAGAGAGAACATGCTGCGTATCCAATTCAGAGTCGCACAACGACCAATTAACCGGGTTATTTCTGTTGCTGTGACGAATTGGGCTCCTCCTGACACAGTGGCTGGCTTGATATACCCATCAGCTGCGTTGTAGTGCAGTGGCAGCAAAGATAGATATCGATGAGATGTTCCTGTACATGGAGACGAGGTCTGCTAGTCTTTTCGTATTATAGCAGGTACAGGGTCTGCGGCGGGTTCCTCTTTGGGATATCAGCTCGTCGTGGCAACAATGCTGGTGATATGATCGACTTGGAAAGCTGAGAACGACACCGCTATGTTCAGGGTGAATTTAAGAGCTCCACGGGTAGTGGCAATGGTGATTATAGCAAAAGCCCGTAATGATGAAACTATTCAGACGGGCAGCATCTATGAAGACGGCACAGGGCTCAGAGAACGCGATGGACACACTCTTATGGGTTTGAGGAATCTACACCACAAAGGCAAAAACTTTCCAAGATATTACAAAGATCCCTAGTTGAGGTTTAGTCTTAATACTCTGCGCGAGGATGAAGTCTGGCTGTGTCAAGCATGAAAGCAGTTGTATTGCACCAGTGCCGCTGCGTTTCTATTGTCATTGCCAAATGTGGTCAATAAAACCAAAGCAAATTGCTGCAAGTGCTATACGAGTTGGCTCTCCAGACCAAGGTTTCGGGTCTCTCTGAGATTGAACGTCTCCGATCCAGTATCGCGAATTGCTTCGTGCAATTCCACCTTCAGGGACTTTGTCTTCCCCCACGACGTCATTGGCTGCACCGCAATCCAGTGCCGCCCAGTGCCGATCAGCGCCAAGCCGCCCACCATTACGGCGCCAAGAGGTTCTTGTTTCCCACTGGCTTCCCACTGGCCACGGCAGACGGTGTCCACTATCAAGCCCCCCAAGTCCACTGTCAGGCTTGCTGCAGCGCTGCAGTGGAGCGATCCCAGAAGCTACCCGATGTGGAGCCGGGGGGCGAAGCAAGTCAAAAAATATTCACAGGCGACGTTACTTTGGCTGCATCAAACGAACAAACTAATACGCCGCGCTCCAAAATCAGGCACGAGGCTATTCCTAGATTCCGCCCATTTGCTCTACACCGTTCGGTCTACCCAACCCCCGTCATTGATCGCCACCACCCCTCGGCGCCAACCGAACCGGTCCCAACACGGAACTTCGCATCCCATTGAACATGCCTGGCAAGCCAAACGACAGGCGGCAGGACCGTCGCCGTGGTCGTCCCAGGCCTCCACCAAAGAATCGACCCAATACGAATGGCTCTGAACAAGACCCCGACCACTTTCAATCTAGACCGGACGACAGACCTCCCCCTCGTCAACAACAAGCCCCCAAGCTCGAGCTCTCGGAAGCTGTACCGCAAGACACCCCGACCTTTCAAAATGTTGCAACCCAAAATTTGGTGCATCCGGCCATCATGCAGGCCATCACTGAGGATCTCAAATTCAACCACATGATGCCTGTCCAGGCTGCTACTCTGTGGGAGCTGCTGCCGCCCAACAGCAGCGACTGTCTGGTCCAGGCCAAGACTGGTACAGGCAAGACTGTTGCATTCTTGCTGCCGGCTCTGCAGACCATGCTTACCAAGAAGAGCGGCGCTGATAGACCAGTATCGCTTCTTGTTCTGTCCCCAACGAGAGAGCTTGCTATGCAAATAGCTCAAGAGGCTACTTCTTTGCTGGCTAGACTGCCCCAATACCGTGTGCGCATTGCAATTGGTGGAACAAACAAAGATCGCGAAGAGAGACAGATCCTCTCAGGATGCGATGTCCTTATTGCTACTCCTGGACGACTTATCGATCACATGTCCAATGAGAACATTCGATATGCCTTCAGGGCGCTTGATACTTTGGTTTTGGATGAGGCTGACAGACTTCTTGACATGGGATTCTTACCTGCGTTGAAGGATATTGTCCGCCAACTCCCTGACCGAAACCAAGTTAGTCGGCAAGGCATGCTCTTTTCCGCCACTGTTGCTGCTCATGTGAACAAAGTCGCTAGCCTGGTTCTTCTGCCCCAGTACAAGTTCATCTCCACCATCCCAGAGGGCGAGATGAACACTCATGAACGCGTTCCACAGATGCTCATCAAGGTCCCACACTTCTCTGATGTTGCTCCTGCTATGGTGGCGACTATTCGAAAGGAAGCAGAGCAACACCAAGACTTCAAGGCCATCGTGTTTGCACCAACCGCCAAACTTGCCGACTTTTATGGTTACATTCTGTCACATCTCGGGGGACTGCCTGCAGTTTCTGCTCTGCACAGCCGCATGTCGCAAAACAAGCGCACCAAAATTACCAACGACTACAGAAATGCCACCAGCGCCATCTTGGTCGCCACGGATGTTATCGCTCGTGGCATGGACTTTGCTGGCGTAAAGACAGTCTTCCAAGTTGGTATTCCGTCAGAGAAGGAGAGCTACATTCATCGTTTGGGTCGAACTGCACGGGCCGATGCTGAAGGCCGAGGTATCTTCCTCATCACGGAAGACGAATCATTCTTCCCAAGATGGACCTTGAAAGACATCACATTCACGGCTGAGGACGCCGATGTGACTCCTGCTGAAGAGGTAGAGAGGGTGGTGCAGGGCATGGACGAAGATGAACGCTGCGATATCTACCGAACCTGGCTTGGTTACTACAACAATCATCTCAAGGGCCTTAGATGGGACAGAGAGGAGTTGGTAAGACAAGCCAACACCTTTGCACGCACTGCCCTAGGTATGCCCGAGGCTCCGCCAATCGAGAGAAGAACTGTCGGCAAGATGGGGCTGAGAGGTATCAAGGGGCTAAACATTGTGCCTGATCGACCAAGACAGAGACAAGGCCAAGGAGGAGGCAGGCCTAAGGGAGGACCTAACGGCAGATAGATGCTTAGACTGATGCTGCCTACATGTAACAATATTTTGTAATATTTGATACAGCGTAACAAGGGGGATACCGCAGGGATTAGAATTAGACACGCGGCTGGATTAAAAGTAATGACATGATTTGATTTTGCCTGCTCGGCACAAACGGAACCGATGATGATAGCAAATTTCGTCCCAATGTCAACGTGTGACGACTAGTAGTGAAACAAGGCAAGGTATGGGCTCTTGGCTGGAGGAGCAATTGCAAAATTAAGACTCAGTCTGTGTTCTTAATAGGCAAACGCCGGTGGAGATTTGACTAAGTGTAAATGTCAGCTTTGGTGGATTTAAACGATTGAATGGTACCTAACTCCATTCAACGCGGAGATAGCGCACTGCACGCATCTTGACACCATAATTCTCAGCTGAGAAATTGCTAAGCAGCTGAAGTCACCAGAATCCAGACCCTTGAATGTCTCCGTAGATATATGGCCAGGTAAATCATTGCTAGTCGTGGAGAGGTCTGCAAGCATATAAGTTGGGCGGGAGACTGCGCCGAGATACCATCAATCGCTATGTCGAGCAAGGTGTTTTTTTTTTTTAAATATATATACAGATATCAACAACGATGAAGTCAGTACTCGTATTCACGGCATATGTTGTCGCCTCGCTGGCACAGCCTGGCGCCAATCACGTTGTCAACACCACCTCTGGTCGCTTTGCACCGTATTTCCCACCCTCTCATCCTGGCGTAGCATCCTTCCCCGACATTCCGTATGGCAAAAATCCAGTGGCAAAGTTGAGATTCGCTGCGCCTGAGCCTGCTGCATCCAAAGGAAACGATATTCAGCGGCCAACGAAGCTGCCCGCCGCCTGTTTTCAGTATACTCTGCCGCTTTTGGCCGGTTCGGTGCTCACTGACGGCGTGAACGGTGCTGCTCTCGTGCAGCGAGGAGACTATGCCAACACTACGGAGGATTGTCTCCGATTGTCGATTTTCGCACCCAGGTGGACAACAACAACATGCTCCACGGAGAAAATTAAAAGGTTACCCGTCATTGTCTGGGTACACGGCGGCGGAAATGTCTTGGGCGGCACGAATATCCCATTTCAACTAGCTCCCAACTGGGTGCAGAGGAGCCAGAGGCACATTGTTGTACAGGTTCAATATCGTCTTGGTCTCTTTGGGCTCCCCAACGCCGCTGGCCTGGATGCTGAGGGTAAGAATCTCAATCTGGCTCTGTTGGATCAGCGTCTGGCTGTGGAGTGGGTGAAGCAAAATATTGAGCAACTTGGCGGTGATCCATCCCGAATCACACTATGGGGTGAAAGCGCGGGTGCCTATGCTGTTGATGGCTATCTTCATGCGTGGGAGAAGGATCCCATTGTTACAGGCGTTATCGCCGACTCTGGCAATGCGATATCAATTGACAGCTATCCCGACCTCAGCGGCAATTTCACCCAATTCCCAAAGATTGCGAGTCGCTTTGGATGTGAGAGCCAAGACTCCAGGAAGGAACTTGAATGCATGCGCAAAGTACCAGCAGCAGACCTTAAGGAGTATATTCAAGCACCCGCAGGACAGGGTGGTGCCGTTGATGACAAGCTGTCATTCGGCACATTGATCGACAACATTACCATCTTCTCCAACTACTCCCATCGAATTGCTTCTGGAACCGGCTTCGCCAAACAAATACCACTACTCACGGGCACAAACACTAACGAAGGCGCCGCAGTGGTCCCTTACAA
The DNA here is from genome assembly GCA_028455935.1 of Simplicillium aogashimaense. Classification (NCBI taxonomy): domain Eukaryota; kingdom Fungi; phylum Ascomycota; class Sordariomycetes; order Hypocreales; family Cordycipitaceae; genus Simplicillium; species Simplicillium aogashimaense. The sequence goes on along the minus strand of CM052010.1, from coordinate 717,568 downwards.
TTTCGACGGCAGTGAGACTGCAACCACACTGCCACCCAAGTCACAGCTCATCGCCGATGGTTTCAACTACGGTGAGCAGTGCTCTACTATCCGTGAAGTCCGGTTGAGACACAGTGTCGGGGCCAAAACCTGGCAATACTCGTACGCTGGCAACTTTACAGACATCAGCCCAAGACCGTGGCTGGGCGCGTATCACCTCTCAGAACTCCCAATGGTGTTTGGTACTATTGGAACAGAGGGTAAGGCGACAGAATTTGAGGGTGTAGTCAGTCGCCATATGCAGGATATGTATCTCGCGTTTGCGGAGGATCCTCATCATGGACTGGGGAGGAATGGATGGCCCGAGGCGACTGGTGACGTGGGTAGCAAAGAGGTTCTGCAGTGGGCGGAGAACGGCACTGTGCATCAGCTTGTGGATGTGTCCAAGGTCAGAGATGAGTGTATCAAGCGCGGATATGAAGTATAATATTGTTCATTATGGATGGCCTGGCAGGTTTTGAAATAGTTGACATATTCTTCCCTGTAAGATTGAAGATTATTTGCTTAAGCCTTTGCCATAGCGTTGCGCTTAAACTCAGTAAAGTCCACCACGCGGCTTTCCTTACGTGCTTGTTCAGCAGCGAATACTAGCAAGTGGGAGTCCAAAATCTCTTCAGGTGTCACGGCGAGTTCCTTCTGGTCATCAGCCGCAACAGCAGCGACGAAAGCTCGGGCGAGACCGGTGTCGCCTCCTCCGTGATATCCTCCATCTAGCTTAGGGGCATGATGACTGGTTGTTCGGGTCAAGAAATCGAAAATGTCCTAGAAAAGTGAGCAAAGGCTTCAATTATCACGCATGATTGGACTTACAAAAGTTGTCATGTCGCCGATAAGTTCGCCCTTTGTTCCTTGAATGCGTGTTCCACGTTGACAGACAGATTCAGTAACTGTGCAAAGTCAGCATATCAGATCTATAAGAAGCTAGTGGAGATACTTACAGGCAGACATGGTGATGGAAGCAGTGATGCCTCCCTCGTATTCCACATTGACAATCTGGTGATCAACGATGTCGTTGGCACACTCGTAGACACAGCGGCTGTAGTTGTTGTCACGAAGTGCCTCTGTGACATTTTCCACATCCAAAACTTCCGCTTCAACGAAATGCCTCGCCCACTGCTGATGTCAGTATTTTAATTGCGAAATTACATGGGGGGTACGACATACTTTCTCTTCCTTTTCTTGTGACAATGTGTCGATATATATCTTCTTTGCGCTCCACGGGCACTTTGCTTCATACGTGCAGTCGAAACAGCTGACAGCATCACCGGCTTCAGCAGGCTTTTTGGACTTTTTGAAATGGCCGATTGATCCGAAGGAATGTACTTTTGTCGGGGCGAGCCCTGATAGATAGTAAGAGACAATATCGATGTCACTGACCATTAGCAAACTGTTTAAAAATGTGACTAAGGAAGAACTCACTGGCAGCATTTTGTCATGAGTCCAAATGACGACTCTGATTCCTTATGCCAGTTTCCTCTGACATATGAATGTGTAAAGTGCTGGTTGCCCACGGGTTCAATGTGCTGGATGTTGATGATTTCACCTAGTGCGCCGGATTTGATTACATCCTTGATAGCTCTGTTGTAGGGCGAATAACGAAGGACTGCGTGGTCATTAGTAAGGATGAAATGTCAAACAGATATTTGCAGCGGAACGTACCATGGCCCATGCCAAAGACTTTTGGGGTTGGCACAGCACCAACATCACGGATCATGGCTATGCAGTCCTGTACCGTCGTTGCCATGGGCTTTTCGCAAAGGATATGATAGCCCTGCTGTGAGAAATCTGCAACGGCCTCAACGTGCATGTGGTCCTATGTCCAGACTATCAGCACCAACATAGCCAGCCTGGGGAGACAAATACTCACCAAGACGGCAATAATGACGGCGTCGGCGACTTTTCCCTTGCTCAACAGACTTTTCCATTCTTCAAACTGATATTCTTCAGGGATTCTGTGATAATTCGTTAGACCTCTAGCATGCAATCTGCGGTGCCTTGCACATGGGGACGAACTGGTGATCGCGAGCAAAAGTTGCTCTTCGGAAGCGCGCGGGCTCTGCGACTGCGACTACTTTGGCCAGGTGAGGATTCTCCAAGGCATATCGTGCATACGTCTGGACGGAATTAATATGCCTGGTCAGACACGTTGACGCTGGGGTTTGCGTACCTTGCCTCTGCTGCCCGCCCCGACTACCACGATTGTGACTGGCTTGGCCGGGTCACTGCTCGACGCATTTACTGCTCCAGGTGCCATTATTATCTCTGTCGCACTATATCTACCAGTGTTGGATTAAGCTTCAACAAGGGAGGCCTTTTGACTGAGTGCTGGATTGATGCAAAGAGGATGAGAAATGCAAAGGACACAATTGGCCAGGCTGGTCGGCGTCGTAAACCCCACATGTCGACGCCAGTGACTGCATACGTGGGGGTGTCTTCCGTCTTACAACATCAGGCGCCTTCCGATTGTCAATACGAGGACAATTTACATCGGAGGTGAACAAGTATGCCGGTGTTTTTGTCATTATCCTGTAATTACTCAATCCGGCCACAGGGCTTGGACCAAGCAGGCTGTGCCATGGTGGTGGGCGATCACGATAATGGAACACGGTCAAGCCAAATGTTGTCTCATTGCTCTAAACCCTCTTGTAAACATCTCTTTTGCTATGGGGGTGTATCTCATTTACAATCCTGTAGAATGAGCTGGGCTGCTCTCTGTGCCACCGCATACAGAGTCGACATGGTGTGAGAAGTCAATGGGATCGGGATAATGCCAGCATCCACAACATGCAGATTCTTTGTTCCATACACACTGAGCTATATTAGCAGCTGAATCAATGTCACCTTGAAGCCGAAACTTACCGTAAATGAGAATCTACGACACCACCAAGCTCACGCGGCAGCATAGACGTCGATCCGAGCCAGTGGCTCGCTCCATTTGCCGTTTTTTCGATCCATTCCAAGTACTGCGCGTCAGTCCCGTTGGGTCCAATAGGAGGATCGTAATATGCATCAGCAACAACATCTGCAAAGGCCGGACTGGCAAATAATTCTCTCGATTTGCGTGCAACCCCCAACGCCACTTGTCGATCAAACTCGTCTGTTAATAGCCTTGGTGTAATGATCGGGAACTGAAACGGGTCGGAGGATATGATGTGTATATGCCCTCTAGAAAGTGGCATCAGCGGCCAAAACGGAGTGTTCAATACTGTGGGATAGCTCTCGCCGATAAATTCAGCAACCGACACTAATTGAAAGTCAGTATGTGTGGCTAGCTCGTCTTGCGACATGTGACTCACGACGAGATTTGGTGATCAGTTGGATAGTAGCATTCATAATTCTTGCAGCACCCTCGGTATTGACGGCTGCACCAGCAGTAACAAGTGCTCGGGCGCGGTCGTGTAGCGCTTGTGCTTGAACCAGAGGTGCGATATACTCAGAAGCATCTGTTGTTGCCATTAGCGTCTTGACAGATTGATAAAGATACATCGGAGCATCTCATACCTTTGCCCCAGATATTGTCTACATTGACCAGGGATATCTCAGGACCGAAAATATTTCTGCCATCCATAAGCGATGTATCGTTCTGGTACTCCTTCTTGATCAACGCCGACGCTGCCGATCCTGGTTGGTCCTGCGCTCAGTTAATACCAACGTCAATGAGATACGACACAAATTTCCAGAAACTCACATTTAGGTTTGCTCCAACCCCGGGTAAATTCACCACTTGGGGTATTCCAGCAGCGGCCAGAGCATCTGAACGGCCGATACCCGAGCGCTCCAATATCGGGGCTGAAGCTAGCGAACCAGCGGACACAATGACTGACTTTCTGGCCCATACACTATACTTGCGGCTGTCCCTACTGGTATGGCTTGTCAAGAATTCAACACCCTTGGCTGCTTGATGTTTGTCCAGAATCACACGAGCCACCGTGTGGTTCGCAAGGACAGTAAGAGTGTCTCTCTGCTGGTCTGGCGCCCATAGAAGCCCATCTGCTGCTGAAGATCGTCTGTTCTTTCCAGTGACTGGGTCGTACCAAATAGTCCAGGATGTTGACGCGGAAACGATGGATGTACGATTCGACAGATCATCGCCAACCGTGAGTCCAGGAAACGTGTCGGGCAGTGCTTTTTTGTACAGTTCTACAGCTTTGGGGATTCTCATTGGGACCTTTGATACCATGTTAGTACTGCTATATGTAAGCTGGAAGCACAGGAGGCGTACTGGAAATGATGTGTTGACTAGGCCGTGATACCCATGCACCTCGGGGTCGTAACCTGCGCCTTGCGCAATCTGAGCTTCGCTCGGGGGGGTATTTCTCTCAATGGCTTTCATGAGCTATGATTGTGAGCAGCTGTGTGTATTAAACCCGTGGCGCTTACTTACTGGCTCCAGAGTTGCCCAGTTCCATCCAGGGTTTCCCAGGGTTTCGAGCTGGTTGATTTCAGCTTCCGTAGGCCGATACCAGACCATGCCGTTAACTATTCACATCATCAGCTTAAATATCGAATTTGTCTTCTGATGTGGTCGCACTTACTAGAGGTAGAGCCTCCGATACAAGCTCCAGAGTCTATTGTTGTGTTGTGCTTTGTTCCATCTTCATTATACATGGGATAGTTCCAATTGCAGAACACGGCCGGATAAGGCCGGTCCTCAGCATTGTAAACCGCCGGGTTCCATGAGCCATCAGGACCAGCTTCAACAACGAGCACTGAATGTCCTTTCCCGCTAAGCTGTGCCAAATATAAGTCAGTGTGTTCTACCGCAGAGTCTTTTGGTACCACCTACCTTATTTGCGACCGTGATGCCCGCCAGGCCAGCGCCGACAATAACGAAGTCGAATGTCTTGTTTGAAGCGATGGCCGCGTCGTCCGTTACAGTGGTGGCGGCGACCACTGCCGCAAAGACCAAATTCACCCATCGCATTCGCATTTTGGATCTACAATTGGTAAACTACAATTCAATGAAGATGGTTATAGCTCAATTGATGGTCGCTGAGGGAGTAATTTGCTGACAGGCAGGGTGGGGTTCACATTATAATAAGATCTCCATCCATTATTGGTCTTCAGCTGGACCGTTTCTCGGTCGACGCAGATGACTAGGGTAGCATCACAGGCACAACAAATGCTCGCATGTATCTTTTCAAAGCAATTTTATAGCCAAGTGAAATATCCAGCAACCGTGTAACTAACTACATGATTCCATTGCAATATCGCAATCATATCTGAGCAACCTAGTTTGAGAAGTATTTCCATCCAGCCCAGCTAACAGCGCCTACTACAATAGCTGTTAAAGTCCCAAGCTTTATGCACGCATCGCGTACTAACGGGTTAACAAACCCTTCAACGAGGACCTTGAACATTTCAGGCTCATTGCCGCGCGGGTATGGTTGATCGGGGATTGGTACGTTCAAGAAAGGACAAATCTGCTCCCAACCTAGCCCATCTTCCAAACGAACGTAGCAGAGCTGCTCTTTAGGAATTATTCTCTTGGCTGCATTTATGCTAGAAAATGTCAGCCGTTGTCTCGCAAAAATAATGACAGGTAATCCAGGTACTCACTAGGATATATAATTTCTTTTCAGGGCCTCCCTATTCTCAGAGCTGCCAGGCAACGTTGAATCTGCAGCTGTGGCGTAGATGACTTCGCTGAGAGTAATGAAGTTGTATAGCGTTGTATTAAAGTGCTTCAAATACTTCATTGGGAACGAATTGCTCGCCATGACGATTTCGCCCGCCGACTTGTTAACAGAAGTGGCCCATTTATCCGGGTCTCTTTCTGTAAGAATGAATTTAATGGACGGATCTTTAGCATAGGCGTCGAGTGCTTCGGTTCCTAGAAACCAGGGAACTTCAATCAGACACTAAAATTGTTAGCCACGGAAGGTTGAGGACGACGCGAATTTCGGCTCACATCGTAGTTTGCGAACCATTTTTGGAAGTCTTCCTCATTGTATCTCTTGATGCCGGAAAATCGGTTATGCTGCGCAGTAATAGCCTCGATAGCCATCTTCATATGCGACAAGCCACCCTCCATACAAAGCTCTTTCATATGGTATGGTTTGAAACCGAGGATTTGCATCGCGCTGTAAAGTCCCAATGTGCCAGTGCTGCTTCAAATCAGTCTGAAACTCATTATAGAGTACACAGAAACCCATACCGGCTGGCACTCGCTACGAAAACCTTTACAGGCTTTGGTTTGTCTGGAACGGCCAGGCGATCAACTTCTCGAGACATTGTGCTGTATGGGCTGGCGGGACCTCGAAAGAGAAATTAGGGGCAAATGACTGAAGAACTCTTTCTATCCAAACGGGCGTAGTGTACTGTACATTCAATCGATCATGGTCCCAGGATCAAGCCTTATATAGTACAGAACGAGCGTCCGCTCCTCGTTTAACACGCCAGGAGGCGCCGAGTACATCCCGACGAGCCGAATCAGGTAACTAAGTGATTCGATTAGAACCCACCAGAGCTTCTACCTGCTGTTTCGTTAACGAATAAGGCTAAGTCAACGAATAAAGCTGTGGAATATTTAATAGTGAAAAATAGCAAGAAGCATTTGCGTTCTCACAGCGAGTATTGTGAAGCGCGAGGCACATAACAGCAAGAAATGCCCTTATTTACAACAGTCGAAGTGTTAGCCAAGTACATCAGACTCAATGAACTAGCTGCCAGACTTCAATGGCATTTATTTCTTTGTAAGCTAAAAACAGACAAGGATTCTCGCACCCGAAGCAATGACAACTATTGGTGATTGGTTAATTCGGTGCGAACCTCGCTTGCGCGTCAGCTCTGGCCCACAAGGTAATTCGTGGGAAGTAATTACTGCGACAGAAGTCTCCGACTTGTCTAATGGGGTTCGTAAGTGGATTCCACAGAGCTAGAATAATTGCAGAAATCACAGAGCCAATTTAATGGTTTCAAGGAAAGGCGCCGCTGTGGTGACCTCGGAAGAGACGGAGAGCATATATTAGGCCCTGGTGGTTAATAAAGTATATGCTTACCTATCTCTTGTCAGCTGCATTGCTGTGATATTTACATTTCTGCAGCTATTCATAGCTGCTCCGACTTGAGTCTCCTTCCGTGATGTGAACAATCAAGTTTGACGCTGCAGATATAGTAAATCAAGTACATATTTTGACAGATACATATGTATTAAAAGCCGTATGAAACAATATATTCCAATAGGTGTAAGAAGAAACGACCACCCAACTCCTTTATGGTTCATTTGAGACCATCTATGACGCCAAAATGGGTATACCTGCCCTCTTAATAAACATTACAACGACATCCAAACAAACATATACGTGATTGCTCCTAACAGCAAAGCGGTGAGAATTCCAGCACCAGCCTTGTCTGCTGTCTTGAGCGGTTTGAACGTTTTCGGTGAATAGCCTCCTCCCTTTCCGGCATCTGCCTTGCCTTCGGAAATACCACCAGTCTTTAGCGTGACGGGCGGTTTAGCTGAATCGACTAACAGGCTGGATACTGCCGCGAGGACGTTGATCTGCTCGCCGGCACCAGATGTTTTACTGACGGCTGGGTCGACATATTGTCCTGAGGACCAGAAAAATCCGCATTTGCGCCCGCTGTCTCCTCCTGTGCACTGGTTGACGGCAGCTTGGGCGGATATCTTGAGGACGGGGAGGATCTTCGAGGCGGTCTTGGGGGCGATTTGGGCGACGACGGTTAACCAGCGATGGGCGTAGCCTGTTAAGATGTCAGCATATACAAAGGCAGAAACGAAGCGATTGAAAAGTCAGATCGTACCCTTGAACCAAAGCATATCCGAGTTGCAGCCCTTGTTGGGCTCACAATTGGGCTCGAAGGCGATTTCATTCTTGAAGTTGTTGATGAGAAATCTGTCGAGCAGTTTGTCTAGTCGCTCTTCCCACTTGGCATCTTTTGTCTAAGAGGCTGTTAGCGCTGCATCGCGTTTGGCAAGACGAGAAATACGCACGATGTTGTACATAAAGGCAACGGCCTGGATCAACACGGCACCGTTCGCAGTGAAAGTGGCCTTTCCAACATCGTTACAGTCATGCTCAACGTGACCACCATCATAGACAGACCAGGTATTGTGGTCAATATAGTTCTTCCTCCACATCCAATCCCACGTGTCGCTGGCTGAATCGGCATACGAGCTGTTGCCAGTATATCGGGCGAGTCTGGCGCCAATGTTCATGAAACAGGCGTTTGCAATTGTGTTTTTATAATCATAGCCGACGTTGACAGGCGGAATCTGCCATCGCAAACCACCACCACACTCTTTATCGTGTCGAAGAGGCATGGCCTGCCTGTTCCACACTGCTTGTGCCAGCGCAAGCCATTGTGGTTTATCGGCAGGAGGGTTAGGGAATTTAGTCTCAGCGGCCAGCATAGCAGACATGCCCCAAAATGCTTGGTCATCGTTACCCAGGGACGCAGTCCAGTTGCTGGGTTCGTAATTTTCGTATTCGCCGACCTGGAACTGCATCGCTTGCATCACAACACTGTTGTAGCTCGTGTCGCCTGTGAAATGCCAATAATCGATATATGTGCCCATCATCGCACCGCCTTGATACCAATAATAGTCACCTTGGCCACTTGCCGGAGGGCCCGGGAGAATACCAACAATTTGTCCACTCTCGTTTCCGTGGTAAAATGTCATGGCATCGTATGCCAGTGTTCGCGCTGATTGGCGAATAGCGTCTACAAAATTAGCATGACTCCCCTGCGACGCATTTTTTGCGGAATCAAAGGTCGTGTGACGAACCTGGTGTGTCGATTTTATAGTATACAGCCTCGGTCAAAACAGACCACAGCCCGAGGGCTAGGGTCGCGGATCGTACAATCATGGTCGCGTGTGTGTATTAGTGTGTTGTGAGTCTGCAGAAAACTGAGCGCATAACAGAGAAAGTCGGCTCGCAAGGAAAGGAAATGGTTCGGAAGGATGAATGATGAAAAAGAAAACTGAGTATACGAGAGAAAAAGGAAAACAAGCTGACGGCTTCGCTGAAACACCGAGTAAGCGCAGCCTGGTCTACTGGTGCTCAACTCTTAACGACCCTCCTCAATACGGGACAACACAATACGGGACAACACTAATACTTTTCGGCCACAGCCAATCGAACAGCGCCTACAAGTCGAGATGTGGACCTTGGCCGCAAACTGGGCTGGAGGGTGTGGATGATGGGCAGTCCCTCCCCTTCGCAGTCCATGTACAGCACAACACCGATTGGGCAAAGATGATGGCGGCGCTGCTGGGACAGCTCTGTAACCTGCAACTGGGGTCGCAATGGGATCTTCACTGATGACAACATAACAGGTTGTCTCAGCGCTTGTTACGGAGGATTTGTGGTGCTTTTCAGCACTACTGCCCACTTGATTGTTTCGCAATTTCCTACTTGGGTTTTAGGCCGGGACACCATTGCTCCTTTGCCAGATCACCACCAGGGAATATACCAGGGAATGTCAATAATGAATGAGCGTGCATCTTGAGCCAGTCTGGGGTGCCGAAAAGCTCAACAGACAGAGGCCGAAGAAAACAGGGCAGCTGAACAGAACAAGGTTTGCTCCACGACGGCACGAAAGAACCAATACTACTGCTGCCACGCTTGCCAGGCTAACCCGAATAGGGCTACTCTAAACTTTGCTTTGCGACACAGACAGTGACAGGTCGCGACGAAGCGGGACCAATGCGAGGTTCGCTACCTCCGTACATTCTCTCCCCTTCCTCTGTCCCACCTTTCCTCTCCTCTCCGCGTGCCAGGTCCAGTTCCAGGGACAGATGTTGCTCACCCGCGCCGTGATTACTGTATGTTGCTGTCAGAACCAAGTCTGATCATGTTTCTGAGACTTCTGTACCTGCAGCTGAACGGGTCTCCCGTGAGGCAGTGCCGCCACAACTTTAGCAACAATGTAATATTAGCAATACCGTTCCTTTCTTTGCGCAAAAGAAACTTGCATGTACATGTACGACAGATTAGTTTCTCGGTATCCAGTCCCGTGCTATGGCGCTGGATTGAATCCAACTCAACTCTCCTGCAGCCAGTGTCATACCCTACAGCGACCGTGCCAATTGCTGAGACGTTTGAGATTGCAGTTGCCATGCAGATTAAATACAATATTAAATCATCATGCCTTAAGCAGGTTATAGAGATTTGGTTTAACAAGCTTCATAATGTTAAACTTTTCGCGCGATTGGCTTACTATAGTTTCGATGCATTCGCGTGAACGTGTCTGCGGCATGAACGGATGCAAAACAGCCACAACCAGTAGCACCATGCATCCTATAAGTTGTATGTTTGAAACAAAGTTAAATCTCATTATAATTTTTATTAAAAATAAAATAAAATAAACAATCAGAACTAATTGGGCGAATGTTCAGTGACTTCGCATTGTATTACATGACATCAACCAATCCATTAAAGACAAACTCCCACAAGAGCATCTGTCAAACACGATACAATACTGGCACCCTGGGTACCCAAGTTAATGGAACCTGGGTTCACACACTTAGTGGCCGCCGCGACACCCTTTGTACCCAGTGCAGCTATGCATGCAGCAAGCATAGGCACGAGGGCCAAGCCGTTCGTGCTACCAAGAGATGCACAAGCAGCGGGAACTGCCGAGTTGCAAGGGGGAGGTGGTGGAGTCCCATCAGCGCATCCAGATTGAAGGGCCGTTACAAGACAGTCCACAATTCCAGTGCCAGTTGAGCTTGGCAGGATTTTGGCAGGGTCCAAGCATGCGTTCGCTTCGCCAATGGCATTAGCTCCAAGTGAGGTAACGCAAGCAGCCAGATTAGGCACGATGGCCAATCCGTTCAGGCTGCTAAGGGAAGAACACTCGGTAGGTACATCCTTCACGCATGGGCATCCCGACTTCAGTGCCTTGGTGACACAAGAAAGGACGGCAGAGCCTGCAGAAGTGGGAAGGATTCCTGCCGGATCCAGGCACTGCAGAACATCGCCGACAGCATTGGTACCAAGGGCAGTGACGCACGTTGCGAGACTTGGCACGATTGCCAACCCAGTCAGGGTGCCCAGAGCAGTGCAAGAAGCAGGTAGGCTGGTGACACATACAGGAGGAGGAGTTGTTACTGGGCATGTATTATCGCCTCCGCCATTTGCGTCGGGATCCCCTAGTCCTAACGCCCTCAGCAAGCACTGCACAACATCATTGCCAGAGGACAGGGTGCCCGCCAAACAAGTCGCTGCGCTACCCAATGCAAATGGGCCGAGCTGAGTTGTGCATTGAGCAAGCTGTGTAACGCTAGGAAGACCAGCGACACCACCCAGAGAAACGCACTGGTCAGGCAGCTTGAGGATACAGACATCAGTAAGCGCATTGAGCAGACAGGTAACAACACTGTTGCCTTTGGATAGAATGTTGATACCCGAGGTAGCAAGGCAAGTAGAAACAGTGCCAATAGCAAAGGGACCGAGGGCCAAAACACATCCTGGGATTTCTGTAATCAACTGGAGACCATCCACGTTGCCCAGGTCCTCACAGGCCTTGGGGAGTGATGTGGCACACGCAGATGGTGTTGCCGTTACACCAGGAGTGCAGGTAGTTGGAGTTGGAGTTGGGGTGCTAACGGGGGGAGTGGTTTCTCCGCCTGTAGGAGTATCTGTTGGACTGGTACCGCCTCCAGGAGTGCTTTCGCCGCCTGTAGGAGTGTCTGTTGGGGTGGTTCCGCCTCCAGGGGTGCTTTCGCCGCCTGTAGGAGTGTCTGTTGGGGTGGTACCGCCTCCAGGAGTGCTTTCGCCGCCTGTAGGAGTGTCTGTTGGGGTGGTACCGCCTCCAGGAGTGCTTTCGCCGCCTGTAGGAGTGTCTGTTGGGGTGGTACCGCCTCCAGGAGTGCTTTCGCCGCCTGTAGGAGTGTCTGTTGGGGTGGTTCCGCCTCCAGGGGTGCTTTCTCCTCCTGTAGGAGTGTCTGTTGGGGTGGTACCGCCTCCAGGGGTGCTTTCGCCGCCTGTAGGAGTATCTGTTGGACTGGTACCGCCTCCAGGAGTGCTTTCTCCACCGGTAGGGCTACCGGTAGGCTGGGTGCCGCCAGGGGTGCTTTCTCCACCTGTAGGCATGCCAGTAGGAGAGGTACCGCCTGGCTGGGAGCTTCCGTTACCACCGGTAGGGCTACCGGTGGGCTGGGTGCCGCCAGGAGTGCTTTCTCCGCCTGTAGGCATGCCAGTAGGAGAAGTACCACCAGGCTGAGAGCTGCCGTTACCACCGGTAGGGCTTGTGCCTCCGGGTTGTGAACTGCCACCACCTCCTGTAGGCTTTCCAGTAGGCTGAGAACTGCCATTGCTGCCAGTGGGCTTTCCAGTTCCTGAGGGACCAGTCTGGCTAGGGCCTCCCGAGTTACCTGGTGGTCCTGCAGTCTTTGTGCTAGAGCTGCAAGGAGTGTTAGAATCTATGGCAGAGGGGGGTTAGAGTAGTTCACATACGTGGTATCTGTGCTGCTACCAGTGTTGGTAATGGTGGTAACTGTGTTAATGACAGTTGGGCCACCAGTGAGAGTTATGGTATGTCCACCAATAACAATCTCAGTGCTAGACAGGATAGAAGTTGAAATGTAGATGGGGGTTTGAGTGAGAATCTCATATGGTTGCTTGGTGATGATGACAGTGGTAGGACAAGTCTCGGGCTGTGCAGGGACTGCAGCTACCTGCTGCTCTTGCAAGAGTGCAGCGAGCGCGAGCCACTTGTAACGGCTTGCCATTGTTACGGTAAACTATACAATGAAGCCTGAATGTGCAAGAGAGAGATTATGCACTTTGCTTTGAAAGTAAAGAAGAGAAAAAGACAGAGAAAGAAGGGGACAAAAGAAGGAAACGTGCTTTCAATAAAGGTTACAAACTTTCTCTCCAGCTCGGCGACTGGGTAGAGACTTATAAGACGGAGTGAGAAGGAGAACAGTGCGAGGCGCGCGTCTTTCCCACTTCGTCCACCAAGACAAACCTCGCATCCAGAGCGTCAACCATTCTAGGCTGGCCCATTGAGTAAACTTTCTTGATCAAGATGGCTTGACCCATTGAAATGCAAGTCCATGTCTCCGAGCCGAACTCTCAAGAACGTACCCCATTTCGGCTTCAGAAACCAAGGCACTTGGTGTCAATACTCTAATGTTAAGCGCCACAAAGCTATTATGGCCGTTTGCGGACCTTGGCTTGTTGCAATCCAGGCCGTTTCTCGATACATCTCGAACCACTTTGGCTTTTTGATGAGTCAAAAAACCCTGAAATGTAATCAATAACCGCATTGGGGCTGTAAGCTTCCGGGCTAGTTGACAGCTGAAGACAGCTTCGTGTCGGAGACGAGCAATGTGAACTTTGTTTACATCAACGCCAACACAGCGCCAACGCCAGTGCCAATGCCGACGCCAGTACCAATGCCAACGCCAGTACCAATGCCAACGCCAGTACCAATGCCAACGCCAGTACCAATGCCAACGCCAGTACCAATGCCAACGCCAACAGCTGAAGCGAGGTCGTACGATTGTTAGTTTGATTACATATTTTCCATCACTTGGCCTTTTTGAGTTTGACACGCTAAGAATAGTGTGGTAAACAGTGATAGACAGGGTCTGGAACTGTTTTGTGTCGTGAATCTCGCTACGGGACGCATCGGAATGCACATCATCTCCACCAACCCCAGAGCCCCAACTGGTATGCAAATTGTTCGATCAATAGATCCCGTCTGTCTAAGCTGGCTGTGCTACTGCCCAAGTGAGAAAAAGCCGAAACTCAATTTCGCCGCATTCTTTCATCGAGGCGTTCAATGCAACGTTCTAGATCGCCAACTGAATTGAGTTTGTGTTTGTGTTTGTGTTTGTGGCCACCGCTATACCATGTTCGTAACTTGGCACTGTCTTTTCGAATCAACGCAAATGGCTTGCCGACACAATCCTCAGCTCTGTCCAGAGTCAAGTCATAAAGGTAAAACTCTCTCTCCCCGGCGTCTCCCTCTCAGCTGAGCCCACGTACTTGCTGCGAAGACATAACCACCCATCCTTTGTCAATCTTTTTATCTTGTGTCCTTGTCTTTCTAAAACATACACCGGATCTCCTACTTAGTTTGCTTTTTCTCTTCCCACTCTCTTACTTGGTCTACCTTTTCTTTGTCTAAAACACAAAGCCTTTGCTTAACTGGCCATCATGTATACCAAACATCTGTTGGTTAGTGCGCCATTAATCCTGGCGGCAGGCGTCCTTGTGGGAGCCGTAGATGACAATTGTCCTGCTACTATCACCACGACGCTGCCCACGATTACCAAGGGTATTCTTGAGCCCACACTTACCATTACCGGCCCTGGAACAGTGCCTACTTCTGGTCCCGGTGGTGGTAATAACGGTGGCAACAACAATGGAGGCAATAATGGAGGCAATAATGGAGGCAATAACGGAGGCAATAACGGAGGCAATAACGGAGGCAACAATGGCGGCAACAATGGCGGCAACAATGGAGGTGGTAACAACGGTGGTGACAACGGCGGTAACAATGGTGGTGACAACGGTGGTGACAACGGCGGCAACAACGGCGGCAACAATGGCGGTAACAATGGCGGTAACAACGGTGGTAACAACGGTGGTAACAACGGTGGTGTCGGCGGCTCTGGAGATGGAGGAAGCGGAGGTGCGGGTAACAACGGAGGAAACGGTAACGGAGGCAATGGGGGAGCAGGCAGCGCAGGCGATGGAAACAACGGCAGCGGTGGCAGTGGTAACGGAAGCAATGGCGGAGCAGGCAGCGGAGGCGATGGAAACAACGGGAGCGGTGGCAGTGGTAACGGAGGCAATGGGGGAGCAGGCAGCGGTGGCAGTGGTAGCGGAGGCAATGGCAGCGGCGCAAATGGCAACGGCAATGGCGGCAACGGTGGTGGCAATGGCGGCAATGGTGGTGGTGATGGTGGTGATGGTTCCAACCCTCCTGTTGTCACAGCCGGCGCTGGCACTACACTGTTGTCGGGCGCGTCCCTTGCTGCTCTGGTAACATTCTCTGTCTATTTCTTTACTCTATAAGGAGACTTTTGTTTGGAGTTTGCTATGAAATTAATTAATTTATAATTGGCTCATTATCATTACTCAATTCGCCCCCTGGTGGAGTTCATTGCGGTCATTGCTTATGTGCATGGTAGATTTCCCGTCTGGATCAAATGTGAATGGGGAGCCTGACAATTGGACTAAACGAGGGACACCCTACCGAGTCGACTGGTAAATGGTGCAACATCCGGGAATGAGGATAGGCACTTCCTCTCGGTGTGCGGTCGGCTGAACCGGCAAATGCAGAGTCTCGGACCGTGCCTGTTTTGGAGTATAAGTACACCTACATGTACATGTATGATTCCCACAATAGTATCGGCGAACAGAGAGAATTACTTGTCAAACATTTTGTTAATCTAAATCGCCATGCGCACTAAATGTAGGCCGTTACTGTTAGCGATAACCCTGCCATAAGCCCTGCATGATTGTCCGAGGAGCGACACCAGTTTTCTCGAACCCGAGTGGATGAGGCTGGACTAGGCTGGTCCAAATTAGGCATGTCTGGTGAAGATGGCTTCGTTTCTGCGGGCAATTGGGGGCGAGCCCAGGCGGCTTATGGTTTAGTCGGAGACTTTCCTTATTCTGCTAGTCGTAGGGTCGGTAGCGTTGGTTCAATGGCTCGTCCTGCACACACAGCAGTCGTGGTGGCTAGGTTCCCATTCTTTGCTGACAGGTTCAGAACTTTTGCCTGTTTCCTCTCGTTCAAGGTCAATAGCCTTAAAGAGACGACACATGGCCTTTGTCCATGTAAAGCCTTGCTCAAGAAGCAAGAGCCCGTTTTAGACATCTCTCTCACTTCTAAAAGAAAGAAATCTTGCCAGATCCCTCGATATGCCTTCAGAAGCGCGCCATTGCGACTCTACGCTTACCGATGGCGCTACTGCAGGCGCCGAAACGGCTGAGTTGGCAAATGCTGTGCAGACACCAACCCAGCGTCATTTATGGAGAGATTACCAGATACACCCCAAATCATGCAGGAACCACGTTTCACTTGCACTCACACTGGATGGACCGCTCAATGTTAGCGTGCTAGATATTGCTGTCCGCCACCTATTCTGGACTCACGATGCTCTGCGCAGCAGCTTTGATACCAGGGATGGTGTTGATGTTAAGACGGTAGGGCCGCAATCCCAATCTTCTGGATTGCGGGTGTCAGACATTACAGAGCAATCTTTACCAGCCGCTTTGGAGAACCACATCTTCACCCCATTCGATTTACGACATGGGCCGGCTTGGAGGGCCATGGCATTCCGCCTTACGCCCGAGAAACATATCCTGCATTTTGTGGCACATAGAATTGCAGTTGATCGTTCGTCGCTAGGCATCTTGCAGAGGGACTTGGCCACTTTGTACACGAGCCTCTGTAACGAGCAAAATGCGCCGCTTCGCTTCACTGGACAATCGGAAGAGGCGGCTGCCAGTGAAGCAGAGAAACAAAACACTCGTAACCTTAAAACCCAGCTTGAGTTTTGGATTCAGAAACTCGGCGATAGCAAACCTGCAGAGGTTTGGCCGGACCGCGTGCGTCCGACCATCTTGCCAGGGACCACTCGGGAAGAACACACTTGTATTCAAGGAGAAATGTACGAATCGCTTTTGAACTTTGCAAAGCATCATGATCAAGACCTCGGCAACATGTTCTTTGCAGCACTAAGGGCGGCGCATTTTCGACTTACTGGTGAACATGACGCCAATATTGCCTACAGCAGCCAACGGTTGAGGCTGGGGCAAGGTACCAACCCTGTAGGTTCATTCGACACAATACAATGCCTGAGATTGGCATTGGAGGATTATAGTTTCAACGAACTTGTGGAAGATGTTAAGAAACAGCGCATGGAAGCCTCTGCTAATTCTGATATCGACCTGAGTCAAATCGCGTCCGAGTTGAAGAGAGAAGGCGACGCTTCCCGCAACGCCCTTGCTCAAATGTTTTTCGCATATCATAAGTACGAGGACGGAAGTTCATTATTGTTTCACGACATAAAGGTATCGAGCTATGCAGATAATGCTGCTTCACCATTTGACTTGGAAGTACATTGCTATGAACAGGCGCACGGCATTAACATCCAAGTTCGATATGCTGAAGCTTTATTTCATAAACAGGCAATGAGCAACTTGCTCTCCGTGTTGGTTAAGGTCTTGACTGCCGGCGTAGCAGATATCCAAGCTCCAATTGCTGAATTGCCGCTATTTTGCGACGGCGACAGCCGTCAACTTATGGAGTTGAATATGTTTCCAGAGCCCTATGATGAAACCTTGCCATCGCCTTCTGTCATCGAGATGTTCAAAGTTCAAGTTGCACTTCATGCGGATGATATCGCAGTGTCAGACCCGTCTCAAAGGTTGACATATAAAGAGCTTGACCATGGCTCTGATACAATAGCCCGATGGCTCTCGACGCGTGGTACCCCCGCCGAAGCGCTTGTTGGTTTATTTGCAACACGATCCTGTGAGGCGATCATGGCTATGTTGGGTATTTTAAAGGCTGGCATGGCATATATACCATTAGACGTGCGAACTCCAACACTTCGTCTCAAATTGATGACGTCTGCCCTCTCGGATCCAAAATTGGTTTTAGCTGGGCGTGATATCCTGGTACCCGAAGGCATGGCTGATATCGTGAACTTTGTTCAAATACCAACAATTGTGTCGTCTGTGGAATATGATATTGCCCCAGAAGTTGTCACAACTGCTAAGCATGGCGGCTCAAGTTTGGCGTATGTCATGTTTACGTCTGGTTCCACAGGACAACCAAAAGGTGTCATGATTGAGCATGGAGGAATCGTTCGTCTTGCCATGAACAATAGACTAAATGGAAAGTTGCCCTCAAGGCCCATCATGTCTCATTTGAGCAACCTTGCATTTGATGGCTCTACTTGGGAGATATACTCTTCATTACTCAATGGTGGAACAGTGGTTTGCATCGATGATACTACAATCTCTGATCCTCAACTGGCTGAGCAGATATTGGCACGGCACAATATCGATACTGCATTTTTCACCCCCGCGCTCTTCGGACAGTACCTTCGCGCAATGCCAAAGCAATTATCGACCTTCAAGGCAATCATGATTGCCGGTGCTCGCCTCGACGTGCATGATGTATCAGAGTTTCGCAAGATGATGACAGGAAATCTCATCAACGGCTATGGCCCGACTGAAAATACAGGTTGCAGTACCATGTGTTGCTTTGAGCCTGGAAGCCAGATCGAGTGCCCAAGTAATGTGCCCATTGGCTACCCGATCAGCAAATCTGGTGCATATGTTGTAGATAGCAATTTGAGACTTGTCCCTCTCGGTGTAGTGGGAGAGCTTGTCGTGACTGGAGCTGGTCTGGCAAGGGGATATACGGACCCGAGCAGAGACAATGGTGTCTTTGTGACCATCGATATTAACGAACAGAGAGTACGAGCCTATAGGACGGGAGATAGAGCACGCTACCGTCCGGTGGATGGCTTGCTGGAATTTCTTGGTCGTATCGACGATCAAATTAAAGTACGGGGACAGCGTGTCGAATTGGGCGAGATAGAGAACGTCATGCTGTCTCACCCACGGGTTAAAAACGCTGCTATATGCCTGGAACAGAAGGGCAGCGACAATCTACTCCGGGGGTTTGCTTGCGTTAATAGCGAAGAGCTGCATGCCGAAATGCTGTCGGAAGACTCTGACGCCCGAAAAGATCAAGAAACCCAGCACATCGATATGTGGGAAGAAATGTACGACGCTGATGCACATCAGCAACTGATAAATGTACCGCAAGACGACGTTGGCCGCGACTTTGTTGGTTGGCTCTCCATGTACGATCAACAGCCCATCGCCAAGCACGAGATGGACGAATGGCTAGACGACACAATAGCAACCATCTGCAGGAACGGCAACCCAAAACATGTGCTCGAAATAGGTTGCGGCAGTGGCATGATTCTCTTCAACTTGCCTGAGGATTTGGAGACATATGTCGGAATTGATCCGGCTATTAACTCTGTCAACCATGTACGCAACTCTTTGAAGTCAGCCAAGCGCATTGCAGGAAAGGCACGCGTGTTACAAGGCAGTGCAATGGATGTCGCACATTTACCACACCACTTGATGCCCGATACGACCATCATAGTGAACTCAGTCACCCAGTTGTTCCCAAGCCAAGAGTACCTCCTCGACTTTATTAGGACGGTTGTGGACCAACTACATGAAACTAGCACTCTTTTCTTTGGTGATTTGCGTTCACTTCCCCTACACAGGGAATTTCTCGCCGCAAAAGCCAAAGTTATTCAGGGAAACAATGCGAGTCTCCAGCTGTTATACAACAACATGAAAGACGCAGAAGAGAGAGAACTAGAACTGCTCGTCGATCCAGCGTTTTTCACCTCTCTTGTTGATAGCTTTCCAAGCCAAGTTGCGCATGTAGAGATCTTACCCAAGAAGCTGGTAGCAACGAATGAGCTCAGCTGCTTCCGTTATAGCGCCGTGGTGCATCTCGCAAGGAAACAAGAGAGGAACAACTTCACTATTCAAGATATGCCTACTGAATTATGCATCAACTTTGCACAGGAACATCTTGGTGGTGGCACCTTGCTGGGCATTCTCCGTGCAGAAGGAACGCCTTCTGAGGTGGCCATTGAAAACATACCATACAGAAAGATTGCTGCTGAAAGGTCTATCGTCCAAGCAATAGACCAAGTTGTCGATATCGATGGATCATTCTCTCCTGACTATAAAGAGGAGCTGGCGCTTCACGAAGCGACTAACATGTCTGAATCTCTGTCGCCCGTCGACTTGTTGGAAATTGCGGAACAAGCAGGATACAGTGTCGAAATCAGCTGGGCTAAACAATATTCGCAGCATGGTGCGTTCGATGCCGTGTTTCATAAGTCTGATGTTGCTACACCACCCTTTAGATACTTCCGCTTCTCGACAGATCATGCAGGGCGGCCGCCACAAACTTTTACAAATAGGCCCTGGTTGCAGCGCATGAAACAAAGCATTCGAGACGAGCTATACAAAACGATGCAATCAAGACTCCCACAGTACATGATACCATCCTCACTAAAAGTCCTCGAAAAGTTTCCCATCACAAGAAATGGCAAGATTGATAAACGAAGCTTGATTCGAATGTATCCCGCCTCGGACACAAGTTCACGGCGTCACTTTCGGCCGCCTATCTCACCGTTACAGAAGCAAATGCAGCAAATCTGGGGCAAGGTCTTGAAAATGGACGTTGATTCAATTGGTTTGGATGACAGCTTCTTTGAACTAGGTGGAAACTCAATCAGTGCGATGCAAATCGTCAGCGAAGCGAAGTTGATTGGACAGAGGGTTTCCATGGCGAACATTTTGAGGCAGCCCACGCTTGAGTGTGTTGCGGCGAACACTGAAGCTACAATGGCAAGCTCTGATGTGATTGTTCCGTTCTCTTTGCTACCCATGGGTCTCGAGAAAAAAGACATTCTGAGGGACCTTGCCGAAAAATATCAAATACCTCAAGAAGCAGTTGTCGATGTGTATCCATGTACACCTTTGCAGAGAGGCCTCGTTTTCCTCGCATTTAAAGAGCCAGGAGATTATTTGATTCAATTTCCGATGAAAATTCCACCGCAACTCTCCAACGAAGTAGTAGAAAGGGCATGGAGTGAACTGGTCAAGGCAACACCGATACTGCGCACACGAATTGTGCCATACGGCTCAGATGTTTTGCAAGTGGTCTTGAGCGAACAAGAGCAGATCACATGGTCGAGACCAAACTCTCTCGAAGAGTATCTCGAGAACGATCGGCATGAGCCCATAGAGTTTGGGAAAGCGTTGACAAGATTTGCCTTGGTCGACTCCGGCATTGGCTCTGAGCGTTGGCTAGTTTGGACGCTTCATCATGCTCTCTTTGATGCTTGGTCTACACCGATAATGATGGACACTGTGAACAACATAATCAGCAGCCGTGAGCTCTCGCGCCAAGCTCCATTCGTGTCGTTCGTCAAGTACATAAAAAATATTGACGCCATTGAAGCGCATAACTATTGGAAGGACTATCTCGAGAACTCTGACGACTACAATATTTTCCCTACTCTGCCATCCTCTCTAACAACCCCAAGAACCGACACTATCATCGAGCATCAACTGTCCGGTGTCCATCTTCCCCTTGGCGACGTAACCGCATCGTCCGTCATTCGTGCAGCTTGGGCGCTGGTTATTGGCCAAGCTTCTCAATCCAAAGACGTCATATTTGGCAGTACATTGTTTGGCCGCAACGCACCCGTCGCTGATATCGAATCGATTGTCGGTCCTACATTCGGAACTGTCCCGGTGCGCGTCGAGCTGCATTCTCAGCAGACGGTTAAACAACTCCTCCAAGATATCCATGACCAAGCGATGAAAATGATACCTTTCGAACAAACTGGGCTTGATCAAATTGCGAAAGTTTCTGAGAGTTGTAACCAAGCTTGTTCATTCCAAACGCTCCTGGTGGTACAAGCCTACAACAAAGCCCGCTCAGAGTCTGAAAGCAGACACTTCACTGTTGATTGGAAATCGAACGAGTCACATCAAGTTCAGTATTTGAACCCGTATGCATTGCTATTGGAAGTTGATATATCTGGCCTAAACTTTGTTGCAAAAGCCAGTTTTGACTCACGAATTGTCTCAGCCGATCAAGTACAATCTTTACTAGAGCAGATGGAACTTGTCGTGGGTCAAATAACGTCAAATGATCTTGAACAGAAAGTAGGTCAAGTTAAGCTTCTGACCAACAAACATTTGAACCAACTATGGCAATGGAATCAATCAGTTCCGGCAACATTTGATCGCTTGCTGCATCAAATGATTCAAGAACGTATTGAGGCGCATCCCAATTCACCTGCCATTCATGCTTGGGATGGAGATTTTACATATGGTGAGCTCGGAAAACTTTCTACTGTGCTGGCAACAAAGCTTTCCGGTCTTGGTGTGGTTCCAGATATGATGATCCCACTTTGTTTCGAGAAGTCAAAGTGGACGCCGGTAGCGATGCTGGCCGTGTTAAAAGCCAGAGGAGCCTTTGTATTGCTGGACCCTTCGGTCCCAGAGTCAAGACTGCGTAAGATCACCAGTCAGCTGGAAACCAATTTTATTCTCAGTTCGCAGGCGAATATGACCTTCAGCTCTCGCTTGATGCAGACAGCGATTGAGATCAGCGACATGACACTCAATACGAGTCTTGATGAAACGTCAAAGTTCAACGTATTACCGCAGTCGCCCTCAACTGCTGCCTTTGCAGTTTTCACATCAGGGAGCACCGGAACTCCAAAAGGCGTTGTAATGACGCACTCTCAATTTGCTTCCTTGCTTATACACCAGTCACCCTCCATTGGCTATGAAAAAGCCTCCCGCGTATTCGACTTCGCATCTTATTCGTTTGACGTTGCAGTATATAATTTTGCCGCCAGTCTCGTCAATGGGGCGTGTCTGTGCATCCCGTCTGAAGCTGATCGCACCAACAATATCTCGGGTGTCATGGCATCAATGCGTGTGGACATGGCAAATCTTACCCCTTCAGTTGCTCGATTGCTAGACCCTGAAATCCTTCCTAAATTCAAGACATTGTTGATGGGAGGAGAAGCAACTTCTCATGAAGACGAAGACAAATGGGCAGGCTCCGGTACTCAGCTGATCAATGGATATGGGCCAGCCGAATGTACTGTGGCCACCATCAATGATTGTTCGGATTCTTTGAACGGCATTGTTGGCATCGGTAAAGGCTGTGGAGTTGTCACATGGATTGTCGACCCCCAAAACGACAACGTTTTACTTCCTCCAGGATGTGTGGGTGAGTTGTTATTAGAAGGACCCCTACTCAGTAGAGGTTATCTAAACGACGAAGAGAAAACGGCAGCTGCATTTATTCATGACCCGCCATGGTTGCTTGGTGGTGCCCCGGGTTTCGTAGCTGGTCGGCAAGGAAGACTCTATAAGACCAACGACCTCGCCAGATACGACGAGAATGGCTCGCTTCTATTTATTGGAAGAAAAGATAGCCAGGTCAAAATCCGTGGACAGCGTGTCGAGCTGGGCGAGGTTGAGTACCATGTCCTCAAAAGTATCTCTGGGACTTCTCGAGTTGCTGTGGAGGTGGTTGCAGTGAACGGCACATCAAAGAAAAGCTTGCTTGTAGCATGTCTTGAAATCGAACAGGGTTCTCCAAGTGAAGAAGAAACTTTCACGAGCATCAGTACCTTCGAACCAACTCTAGACTCTCGAGCTAGCCTCCAGGAAAATCTCCCACGCTACATGGTTCCTGATGCATTCTTCCAAATCCATAAATTACCCGAGTCGCGCACTGGAAAGATTGATAGGAGGAAGTTGCACGACATGATAAGGCAGCACTGGTCTGACGCGCCACACCACGAAGCGGATAACAGCACAAAACGACTTCCTTCAACAAATACTGAATGCAAGATCAGCGATCTTTGGAGATCGATCCTTGATATTACAGATCACAGCGTGATTATCGGACAAGATGACAGCTTCTTTTCTCTCGGCGGAAACTCCATTGACGCAATGAGAGCAGTTGGCGAGGCACATCAGCTGGATCTTCATTTCACAGTCGCTGACATCTTTCTGTACCCGACATTGTCTCGCCTTGCAGAACATGTCGACTCAAAAACGACCACGAGCGTCAAAACCACCATTCAACCACAGGGTTTAGTGGAGGCAGAACAATCGTTCGCTCAAACAAGACTGTGGTTCTTAGAGCAGCTACATGTTGGTCTGGGATGGTATACAATGCCCTTTGCCATCCGTCTCCACGGCCTTCTGCAATTGAGCTGTCTCGAAGCCGCTTTGGATGCAGTAGAAGAACGACATGATACATTACGTACAGTTTTCTTCACTGAGTCTAGCATCAACAAGCAGCGCGTTTTGCCATTCAAGAAACGCCCATTGCGCATCTTTGATGGCACCGCTGCAGAAGATGAAGGAGATTTGAGGCGAGTATTGTATACTGAGCAAAGCACCCCATTCGACCTTGCCAAGGAACCAGGATGGCGTATCTGCCTCTATCGTTTAGGAGACGATCACCATGTTTTGTCGATAGTCATGCATCACATCATCTCTGATGGCTGGTCCATCGATGTCCTACGTCGAGAGCTCTCAACCTTCTACTCCACTGCAGTGGCTAGCAAAACATGTCTTACAAAACCCCTAGCACCCAAGTTGTCAATACAATACATTGATTATTCCATTTGGCAACAATCGGAAACGGATAAAGGGGCACATAAACCTGGGTTGAAGTATTGGCTACAACACTTAGAGGGCAGCAGACCAGCAGAGTTTATGTGCGATAAGCCACGTCCTGCTAGACTTTCCGGTACAGCTGATGTACAGTGTTTTGAGATACGAGGAATTTTGTATACACGCATGCAAAGGTTCTGTAAAGAAAATGATATAACGTATTTCGCCGCGTTGCTTGCAGCTTTCAGGGCCGCCCATTATCGACTTACGCTGTCTAGAGACGCCACGATTGGCTGTCCGAATGCAAACCGTGACAGATGGGAGGTGAAGGAGCTCATCGGGTTCTTTGTCAATCTTTTATGCGTCAGGTTAAAGATACCCGAGGAGACTTCATTCATAGACTTGGTCAGGCAGGTACATTCTGTGGTGTCGAAGTCATTTGAACATCAAGATGTTCCATTCGAACATATCGTCTCCAATCTACAGCACAGCAGAGATATCTCTCGTAACCCCCTGGCACAAGTTTCATTCACTCTGAACTCTCAAAAAGATCTTGGAAAGTTCAAATTCGATGGTCTTGATGCAGAGCCCCTTGACGTTGAGAATAAAACCAGATTTGATCTTGAATTTCATCTGTTCCAGGAAACTGATGGTTTGAGTGGGAGCGTTGTTTATTCTACAGAGCTATTTGAGCCTACAACGGTCCAAACCATCATATCGACATTCTTGCGAGTTTTGGACTCCGGTATTGCAGAAGCGGACACCAGCATTGACCTCTTACCGCTGGTACAACCAGGCGACGCTCCTCTATCATACTTGCCGCACCTGGAAGTGAACAATACTACTGATTACCCACGAGATTCCAGCATTGTGGACATCTTCCGAGAGCAGGTCAAGCAGCATGCTTCAAAAATAGCAGTGTGCGATGCAGTGTCCTCATTGTCGTACTCACAGCTTGATGAAATGTCTGACAATGTTGCGGATGGGTTACAACAACTCTCACTGGGACGAAATGCGATCGTTGCAATGTACACAGTGCGCTCATGCGAAAGCACAGTCGCTACCATGGGTATTCTGAAAGCTGGTTTGGCTTATTTACCATTTGATATCTCTACTCCAGCCCTTCGCATGGAAGCGATGCTCGACTCGCTGAACCAGGTCAGTCTTGTCTTGATAGGCAATAGTCTGGAGCTGCCGCCAATACACAAAAAAGTCCAGTCAATCCTGATCAAAGATGTAATGAAACCGTTACCAAAACGCGATACAAATGGACGCTCAGAAGAAGACTTTGTCACTCCCGGCCCTACAAGCCTTGCCCATGTACTCTTCACCTCTGGCTCTACTGGCAAACCGAAGGGCGTCATGATCGAGCACCGCGGAGTTGTGAGACTCGTTAAAAACAGCAATGCCACGCACCATGATCCTCAAACAGCAACATTGGCTCACATCACAAGTCTTGCCTTTGACATCTCAACGTGGGAAATCTTTGTGACACTCTTGAATGGCGGCACTCTTGTTTGTATCAGTGCGTCTGACCTCTTGGAGCCACAACGCATGGTAGAAATATTTCGACGAGAAAACGTCCAGGCCGTTTTCATGACGCCCCGTTTGATTGAGCAGTACCTCGCCGCACAGCCTGAAATCTTCAGGAATTTCACAACTGTCTACTCAGGCGGTGACTTTTTGACACCCGCGGCTGTAAAAACGATACAGAGTTACATAGGTACAGGGATGATCAATGTCTCTGGACCAACCGAAAACACAGTGATAAGCACTAGCTACCGCATACCATTGGACTGCCCCTGTGTCAATGGCGTGCCTATTGGTCCATCTATGAGCAACACAGGAACTTATGTTATGGACGCACTACAGCGTTGCGTCCCACACGGTGTCCTTGGCGAGCTAGTCGTGACAGGCGACGGTCTCGCTAGAGGATATGTTGATGCCGATGCGAATAAGACTTTTGTAACTATTCAAATAGAAGGTCGTAAGATGAGAGCTTATCGCACTGGTGATTTGGTCAGATGCCGACCGAGCGACAGACTGTTTGAGATATTTGGTCGCATGGACAACCAGATCAAGTTAAGAGGCCATCGTATCGAGACTTCGGAGATTGAACAGTTAATGTTGGCAAATAACTCGGTGAATGAGGCAGGTGTGGTATTGGCCAAAGCCGATGGGGATGCAGAGCAAAGCATATTGGCATTCATTGCACTCCAAAACAAAACCATGAACGAAGCAACACCAGAGCCCCAGGAGGGATCAAACAAGCAACCAACGAAAGAAACGGAACATGTCGAATTCTGGGGCGAGTCGTTCGACAAAGACACCTACAACAATATCAGCGACGTCGTGAATCCGGATAGAGTTGGCCGTGATTACAATGGCTGGGTGTCCATGTATGATGGTGCACAGATCCCAGAGGCAGAAATGGATGAATGGTTGGATGACACAATAGCCACCATTGTCAATGGTAAACGTGACTTGGATGTTCTTGAGCTCGGTTCAGGAACTGGCATGGTTTTGTTCAGCATGGCGAGTCACCTACACTCATACTTCGGTGTTGACCCGTCCCAAAACGTCGTGAAATTCTTAAACGACAAAGTTTCAACCATGCCAAACTTAATTGGAAAGGTTTCGGTTCGCTGTGGAACAGCGCTGGACTTGAGCGCATTCCGCCAATCGATTTCGCCCAAGATTGTTGTTGTCAATTCCGTTGCGCAATATTTCCCATCGCAGCACTATCTACTTCAGGTCATTCAGCATGCAATTTCACTTGAAAGTGTTACTACAATCGTGTTTGGCGACATGCGATCATACGCTCTCTATTCGCAATTTCAGGTAACTAAAGCAACACGCCGACTGGGCACAAGGGGTATCAGCCGGTACCAGCTCCAAACTGAAATGCGCAAAACTGTCCAGTCTGAAGATGAATTGTTGGTCGACCCGGCTTTCTTTACCTCACTGGTACAAATGGAACAGCTCGAAGGAGCCATTGAGCATGTCGAAATTTTGCCTAAGCGCATGAAAGCAGTCAATGAGCTGAGCTGCTACCGTTATGCAGCCGTGTTGCACATCAAGCATACGGACAAGACGCCACTGGCAGTCATCGATGTGCCTTCCAATGCATGGATTGATTACACTACCAGCTTGGGCTGCAGGGATGAGCTGTCGAGAACCCTTGAAGAACATGGCTCAACTCGCGCCTTTGTAGCGGTCGAGAACATTCCTAACAGCAACATATCTTGGGAAAACAGGCTGCTCTACTGCTTGAAGAGTCATCGAGATCCACAACACAACTGGGGAGCTTGTACAGATGCTGCCAACTTCGAATCATCGGATCTCTCCATTGTTGAGATTTGTGACATGGCACATCGACTTGGGTATTCGGTGGAATTCAGCAGCGCAAGGCAATTGTCTCACGCTGGAGGTATCGATGCAATATTCCACAAAATGAATCCTCTCTCTCAAGATGGCAGAACCTTATTCAAATTTCCCTTTGAGCTCACAAGACCTCATACGCTCTGTCATGATCCACTGCTACCTGTTAGGATACTGAAAGTCAAATCAGAGCTGAATGAGCGCTTACGAGCCCGCCTACCGGCATACATGATGCCGCAAAATATCCACGTCATCGAAAAGATGCCATTGAATGCAAACGGCAAGCTTGATCGCGCCGAGTTGAGCCTTTTGGCTACATCTCTCTGCGGGACAATTCAAGATAAGCGTGCTTTCCGACAGCCAACCTCAGACAAGCAAACTCAAATGCAGAACCTCTGGGCAGAAACACTCCATCGAGAAGCAGCAACTATAAGTACGGATGATAACTTCTTCCTGTTGGGTGGAAACTCCCTCACGGCTATGAGCCTTGTGAGCAAAGGTCGCTTACACGGAATCTCACTCTCGGTTGTGGATATCTTCAAGCAACCTACAATTGAATCTCTTGTGTCCGCTGTGGCTTACCAAGAAATGCCCAGTGGCACGAGTCCTCCTATCAGACCATTTTCACTTCTTCCCATGGAGACAGACATTGAATCGTTTGTCACTAGCATCAAGCAAGAGTATAGCCTGGTTGATGACATTGAAGATATTTATCCTTGTACTCCACTCCAAGAAGGATTGCTTGCTTTGACTACCAAGCGTCCTGGGGATTACGTATCTCAGGACGTGATTGACCTAGCACCAAGCGTATGCATTGCAACCTTTAAGAAGGCATGGGGAAAGGTGGTTGAAGCAATTCCAGTTTTACGAACGCGGATCGTGAGGGACAGTGTCATGGGACTTTTACAAGTCGTCACCAAGAGTTCAATTTGCTGGACGGAGTCAGACCGTATAGCTCCATGTCTTGAACTTGATGAAAAGAAGCAAATGACTCTTGGGCTGCCGCTGGTGCGTTTTGCACTTGTCGGCAACAGCTCCAAAAACTCCGCACAATTCATTTGGACGATACATCACTCAATCTATGACGGCCATTCTGCTCAGATGATCCTGCGAGCTTTCGAACAAGCATATCGGGGAATGTCAATCAAGCCAGGGCCTCCCTTCTCTACCTTCATTCAACACATCGGGCAGCAAGACGCCCGAAAGACAAGGGATTATTGGGAACAAACACTTGGTGACTTCCAGGGTGAACATTTCCCTCGAGAAAACGCTAAAATTTCTGAACCCGTTTCAGACACAACTCTCCAAGCTACTTTCCAACTCCCTCAGCGCCACCAGTCTGCCATCACAGCAGCGAATATGCTATGTGCAGCCTGGGCTCTGGCGGCAGGACAAATGACCGACAGTCAAGATGTCTGCTTTGGCATGACAGTAAATGGAAGGAATGCCCCAATCGATGGTATCGAGGACATGATTGCACCAACTTTTGCAACTGTGCCAGTTCGAGTCAAGTGGGATCGCAATATGAAAGCCATCGACTATGCCAACATGGTACAAGCCCAATCCGCAGACATGATACCATTTGAGCAGGCTGGCTTGCGCAAAATTTCCTCGCTCTCCACAGGTTGCAGACAAGCCTGCCAATTTCAAACGCTGATTGTCATCCAATCCCGCACGCAAGCCGACAAGTCACACGATCATGACGCTGTGCTCCAACTGTCCAAAACTAGTGATGAACAGAAGTTCCGTTTCAATCCGTATGCGCTGATGCTTGAGGTTTCAATGGCGGAGAAAGATTTCACAATCCAAGCAACCTTCAATTCCCAAATAATCAACGCCAAGGAAGTTGACGCAATTCTTGCTCGTCTGCCCCAGACCATGGGCCAGCTTGCGATCGCTTCGTCTGAAACAAGGATTGCGGACCTCGATCTAGTATCTAATCAAGACGCTGATACAATTTGGAATTGGAACAAGAGCTGCCCCCAGGCCATTAATGGCTCTGTACATGCAAGATTCAGGGAAATAGCCAGCTCCCAGCCAGGTCGCCCTGCCATCGACGCTTGGGACGGTACTCTGACTTACGCAGAACTGGACAATGTGTCCGACCAGCTTGCGCCTATCCTGATGAATCATGACGTTACCACAGGCAGTATAGTTCCGTTGTGTTTTGAGAAGTCTATGTGGACGCCGGTGGCGATGCTTGCTGTTCTCAAATGCGGCGCCGCCTTCACGCTTCTCGAACCTACTCTTCCTTATTCGAGACTCAAGCACATGGTCAAACAGACTGAATCTCAACTTCTGTTATCATCAATCCCCAACAAGTCCATAGCTTCTGAATTGGCACCCACTATTATCACTGTCGGCAAACAAATGTTTGACAGTCCAATTCATCCAGCAAAGAAAATCGTCAACTGCATATCACCAGTCCCGGAGCTCATGTGCGTGGTTTTCACCTCTGGTAGCACGGGTGAACCAAAAGGAGCCAAATTGACACACTCCAACTTCGTATCAGGACTGTATTACCAAGTCGACACGTTGAAGGGATTTAAGTCACAATCAAGAGTCTTTGACTTTGCTTCTTATTCCTTTGATATTTCCATTCATAATGTTTTCGCCACACTTCTTACAGGCGGGTGCCTCTGTATTCCTTCGGATGACGAGAGAAAGAGCGGACTCCCCGAAGCAATCGCTAGAACTAAAGCAACAACAATTAATCTAACCACTTCGGTGGCAAGATTGATTTCACCAGAAACGGTACCGGAGCTTAAAGTACTCATTCTGGCTGGAGAGTCTGTCCAGGCAGAGGATGTTTCCCGCTGGACAAGCCAATCTGTCCAAGTCGTCAACGCATATGGCCCTGCAGAATGTGGTATCAGCACTGTCAACCCTGATGATTCGGCACCGGAGCGCTTAGTATCTATTGGCAGTGGCAAGGGGGTTGTTACCTGGATTGTTGATCCCGAGGACCATAAGAAATTGCTAGGCCCAGGATGTACGGGAGAGCTGCTCTTGGAGGGTCCGCTAGTCAGTGCTGGATATTTATCCGCAGTTGGTTTGGCAAGCGAGGCTTTCCTTAACAGAGAACCATCATGGCTGCTGAAAGGACATGGGACGACACCTGGCCGAAAAGGCCGACTATACAAAACTGGAGATATGGTTCGATATGATGGGGAGGGTCGCCTTATATTCTTGGGACGAAAAGACTCTCAGGTCAAGATTCGTGGTCAGCGAACTGAACTTGGCGAAATCGAGGCGGCTGTGCACAGTTGCTTCCCTGAGGCTCCCAGAGTTGCTGCAGATTTGGTTGTTCTGCCCGAGGGTAGTGCGCCGATCATAGCTGCTTGGATCGAGGGTCTTCAAGCCCAAGAACTAACTATTTCAAATGAGATGAGAATGCTATTGGAAGGAAAGCTACCGAGTTACATGATTCCGAGCACTGTCATCGCTATTCCCGAGTTTCCAATGACACCATCGGGCAAGCTCGATCGTGAACGTCTTCGACAACTCGGCACCACACATCTCCTGACTCAGAAGGACAACCAAGTGAATGGAGACTTTTCTGAAGATATTATAACACCAAATGAAGAAACAGCATACGATTTGGCACAGAAAATCATTTCACCTAGCGGACGGAACTCTCCCTGCGGAGTAACCAATGGAAGCAGACCTTCATTCCCAAACAAAGCACTGCATTTCTATGGTCTTGATTCCATCAGCTTCATGTCATTGAGATACCACATCCTCAAGAAGTTTGGAGTCTCTGTTGGTATGCAGCTGCTTCTTGACAGATCTACTAGCATCCGTTCCCTGGCCGAGTACATCCAGAAGAGCAGTGGCAGCAACGATAAACTGCACTCTGGCACGAGCAACGGCACAACATCGAGACTTCACCTATGGAACGACATTTTGCAGTACGAAGGCGAAATATCGCAGGTTGTTAGTGAAGCGCAGTCCTGTTCTTCCTTAGAACAGTTTATCCAGCCGTCTACACTGCTGGTTACTGGCGGTAGTGGCTACATTGGAACTCAGATCTTACGCCAGGCGATGGAGTCATCTAGTTATGAGACAGTCATCACACTAGCCCGCGGTGACTCTCAACAAGGGGCTCGTGATCGTGTTATCTCGGCAGCAAAGAAGGCTAGGTGGTGGTCCGGAAAGTACGACTCTCGGTTGGTGGTTTGGAAGGGTGATCTTGCGCAGGTTCGGCTCGGTCTGGACGTGAAGCACTGGCATCAACTCAACGGCGGTCATATCAGTGCCATTGTCCATAATGGTGCAGGTGTGCATTTTGGCAAAACATATACAGACCTCAAAATTGTCAACGTTGCTTCTACCGCAACCTTGTTGTCCATTGTCAGACAGCATTCCAAGACTAGATTCGTACATGTCACTGGTGGGCAGGCGTCGGGTTACGCTGATGGAGACGAGGAGCAACTTGCCGAGGCACTGTCTGGAGATGGCGTTATAGGCTACTCACAGTCCAAGTTTGTTGCCGAAGCTTTGGTCAGACGTGAAGCTGCTAGAATCGATGTCGGTCGCGTCACAGTGGTCAGCCCAGGTCTAGTGGTGGGCACGCCAACTGAAGGTATCGCCAATGCGGACGACTATTTATGGCGATTGACGGCAGGATGCATTGGTGTTGGATCATACGACCAAGATGATGCAAAGTCGATTCTCAAAGTCGCAGATGTTGGCTCCGTGGCTACTACAATTCTTGATGCGGTTTCAAGTACAAAACAACATCAAGAAGTGCCGCGTACTGTGGTTGAAGTCGAGGGTGCCATGACACGACAACATTTCTGGACACTGGTGCAAAATATGGGCTATAAACTTGAAGCAAAGCCCCATTCTGAGTGGTTGCTGGCAATTCAAGAAGACCTGGAGCAGAAACAACAAAAGCACCCTCTCTGGCCTGTAGCTCACCTGCTTCAAAGCCAAGAGAACCCGGCAAACAATGACACGCAGCCTACAAGCAACACTGTCTCTCCTGACATTCACTGCAGCAGTACCACCAGTTTGCGCGTCCAAAAGGCTATACAGAAAAGCGCGGAGTTTCTGGCTTCAGTCGGATTCTTGCCAGACCCAACGGGGGCCAGAAGGGCCGTTGACGCTGAGCGTGTAGAGAGAGAAGCATTTACTAGATCTACCATTTAGATTTGCACCTGGATTTGGATTTATTTAGATATTTTCCTTTGTAATTGATTAGAGATATGCGCTGTTTTTATGCTTACCTCCCTGCCTCACACCAGCCTTGTGCAACAGCCACAGCGAAGCCTGTTGATAACCATGCCATCTCGATCAACGCCCTATCGGGCAAAGGTCCATCATTGTAAACCTGGAAACAATCTAATGATCGACCGGACAATAGCGGAGCTTTGAGCTGTAATTTCACAGATCACCAAGCATTGCGCAGCTTTCAGCAAGCTTCAACACCAGCATGACGTCATGCAACCCTTGTTGTGATGATCGGTTCAGTGACGACATGGACTAGCCAAAAGCAAAGAAACAAGGCACCAAAAAAATAAAATGACAATTGGTGTATTTGAATAGCCTTGCGTCCAATTGATTGACTCTGCGATTGTTCCCAATTGTATTTCCGAAGGTGTTTGAACGAAAACCATCACCATGTATAAATTCGCCCCAGCGCTGTTAACGGCAACAGCCTCGGCGTCGTCGCTCTATTCCACATACTCGTTCAATCCTCTAGAGCACCTCACTGGCATCGCGCCCTATTTCGAACCTGAAGATCCTGCGTCGTCACCCGATCCGCCGCAGGGATGCAGCGTATCCAAAGCAGCGTACCTGGTCCGCCATGCAGCCATCTACGCCAACGACTTTGACTACGAAGAATACATCGAGCCATTCATCGAGAAGTTCCAGAACAAGACCAACGTCGATTGGAGCAAAGTTCCTGAACTCAGCTTCTTGAAGGACTGGGCGCCACCGATTTCAGATGCTGAGGTCTCTCTACTTACAAGGGTGGGACGATTGGAAGCTACGCAGTTGGGGGTGGATTTGAATTTTAGATACCCGAATTTGCGAGTGCCGAAGAAGATATGGACGTCATCGGCTGAGAGGACGAATCAATCAGCGCATTCGCTGGCACGGGGACTCGAGGCTGATGAGCATGACATTGAGGTTGTCAACGTTGCAGAGAAGGAGGACTCTGGTGCAGACAGCTTGACGCCGTATAAGGCGTGTCCTGGGTATTCTGGATCCGCAGGAGCCGAGCAAGGCGAAGCCTTTAAGAAGGTGTATGCGAAGCCAATTGTGGCTCGCCTCAACCATGCTGCAAAGGAGTTTAACTTTACCATGAATGATGTGTTTGGCATGCAGCAACTGTGCGGTTACGAGACGGTCGTTCGTGGCAAGTCGCCATTCTGCGACTTGAAGCTGTTTACGCCTGACGACTGGCTTGGTTTCGAGTATTCTGAAGATGTGCGCTATCACTACAATGTCGGATACGGTGCCGAAGCTTCTGGATACGTCGGACTGCCGTGGCTCAAAGCTACTGCGGCCGAACTCATGAAGAAGAACTCCACCGACGAGGAGGACTTGCTTGTTTCTTTCACGCATCGAGAACTCCCACCGATGGTACTTGTTGCGATGGGCCTGTTCAACAACTCGCAATTTGGTGGTCCAGAGAACGTCAATGAAACGCTGCCCCTGGACAGAATCAACCACCGACGCGCATGGAAGACGTCCAACATTCTTCCGTTCCTGACCAACATTGCCATTGAGAAGCTCAATTGCACGGGCAGCTTCGGTTATGACGACGGAGAGTATTACCGCACGCTGGTCAACAGCGCAGTGCAGGACCTGCCTGGCTGCGTGGATGGACCTGGATTCAGCTGCTCGAGCGATGGGTTTGACAAGTACGTCCAGGGACGAGGGGAGATGTTTTCAGGCTTCTCGAAGCATTGCGGCACCAAGAATAAGAATTCGACGGATACGCTTTCGATTTACAGCAAGGGTAGTGGAAACAGCACGAGGCATTAATTGTAATGTAGAATGAATCGACTTCAGATTAAAACTCCATAACTGTATGCATGTATTGTACTCGGCAACCTCCGCAATTCAACGGTCAACGGCCGACAAGGGTATAATATTTATTGAATTTGTTTTCTTGGCGTTTTTTTTGTTGTATTAATTCGCGCACCAATTGACACCAAAACAGCGGTGGTGGAGGGTAAGGATGTTCAGCCAATTCCAGCTGAACGGTTTAGCCGGCACAGCATCCAGCTGATGGACAGTTCATGCAGAGTTCTACGGAAGCAATACAGTGATGACCGGGCAGCGGCTGAAGAATTATTGAACCAGCTTTCTGCGCCAGATTATCGGAGACATTCCACGTTGATGCCATGTGCGCTATATGCCCATGTGGTGGCGCACCATTCGGTCATGTCTCGCACAATTCCGACTGCATGTGTAATGAATCGATACGTGAGAGTCTGATTACTTCCGTTGCCCTCTTTTTTCTTCTTCTTTTTTTTCTTCAATTCTTTTGCAACGTGCATATTCTTACAGTCAGCCATGATTCAAGCCGTTTCGCACGAGCCAAGGGTTGCTCTGTCTTGCAGATGTGAGACGGACATGGCAGGGGAGATTCAGATTGCGCGCATGCGGTGCAATTACGGAGTACGCCTAAATCCAGCAACTTCCCTTGCATGTCCATGTCCATGTCAATTACAATTACCCTTACAGGATTAGCCTCAAGTTCACGTTGCATTGCCATCGCTGCAAAATCGGGTTTCCAAGCCGCTAGCCACCATGGCGAAGCACTGGCGTCCACTGTAGTTCGGCGCAGAGACAGCGCTGTCAGTGGACAAGCAGCACGGGCGCCCCGCTAAAAAGAAAAAGAAGCACGCAAAGAACCCAGAAACCAGCCCCTAAATAATATCCACGGTGGTCCCGCCACTGGGTCCCCGGCCACTTTGCGCAGTGCACAAGCACAAGCAACAGCGAGAGAGCGCGCAAATAAATAATAAATAAATAAAATAATGAATGAATAAAATAAAATATGATATAATCAAGTCGATCATCCCCCGACTGCTGTTTTTCTAGAAGCCCTTTGACATTCCCTCCCTCACCCACAAACACCGTTGCATCCCCATCACCACCCTCAAGCTCAAACTTCATCTTTTACTCGCCATGTTGCTCTCCATCTGCGCGGCTGCAGCCGTCATCCTTCCCGCCGCCGCCCTCTCCGTCAACGACTACTCCGCCCAAGACGTAATCAAGAAGCTCAACCTCGCCCCCAATGTTGAAAAGGGCTACTATCGTCAAACCTTTGAGGACGCCGACATAGTCAATGGCAACCGCTCCGCCAGCACCGAAATTTATTATCTGCTCGAGGGCAAGTCCGGCGACTCCGTCTGGCACAGAGTCACCGACGCCACCGAAGTATGGCACTACTATGCCGGCGCTCCTTTAACTCTGTCGCTGTCCAACAATGATGGCAAGCCGCTCCAGAAGCACCTCCTTGGTCAGGACATCTTCCATGGCCAGTCGCCGCAAGTGGTTATCCCCAAGAACATGTGGCAGAGCGCAAAATCCCACGGTGAATGGACACTGGTGGGGAACACGGGTAAGCTGCTACTCTCCAACCCAAGACGCCATCAATTTCACTTGGCGGCCCGGACAGGGATTAAAAATAGATTGCTTATGGAATATCACTAACTTTGTTATCAAAACAGTTGCGCCAGGTTTCTCTACAGACGGCTATGAGGTTGCCGACCCTGGATGGAAGCCTGCGACTTCTTGCCCTCCTCGTCGTAAACATTAAATGTCGACGAGCACACCGAGTCTCTTCTCTTGTATATATAATGCCCTGGGTTCATTGGGCTTGGGTTGTAAATTGCATTCATTACATTGCCATGGACACAGTGTAATTTCATGATGAAATAGATTTCAATCATACTTGACAATCAAGGTATCAAATCATCGTGTCATTGTGCTCACAAAACCAAAAAAAAAAAAACCTAATGACGATAGCTGGTTGACTGCCATGTGTCTCCGTTTCATGTCAATGTCAATGTCAATGTCAATCAATGTCAATGTCAAATGTTAAATGTCTAGTGTCATAAATCATAACAGATTCTGCTCGCTAAACTGTAAACTAAATAATCTGTGGTATCAAGAATTTTTACACAATTGCAATGGCTTTTTCAGCTTGCCTGCTGTCTGTGCCTTACGCCATTCCGTACGCCGTACTCCGTGACAATCTCAATCTCTTTTCAGCCACACCCACGCCATCTTTTACGCCCATCATCGGGAACGTCCGTAAACAACCGTGCGATTCCCAAGGGGAAGAGTCTCGTTGGCGGAGAACATTGCTCCGTTCGAGCTGTTCAATTCAATTGTGTCGTCGCTATTGTCTCCTTCTATGCGCGTGCCTCCATTGGAGTGCTTATGCCACAACGAATTATCTCTCGTGTGGCCACTTGCGCTAGTCACCGTGGGAGCAATCTCATCAGATCCTCCCGTGTTGAAATACACGCCGGTGGACGGTTGCTTGACAATGCTAATGAGGCGATTGAGGATGACAAATTCAATCTTGAGCTTGATGCCGTAGACACAGGGCTTGAATGCTCCCTGGATGTAGAACAAATCAGCGCATTGGATGCCGAGGAGCGTAATGTCGAGCGCAATGATAAAAGCGTTGGAGTAGAGCAGTTGCCAGAGTACGTCACGCTCTTCACGGTGTGCGCGTTCGTTGGACATGGCGGAAGGATGCGACACTGGGCGTTCGCGGAGGGGAGCACGTCGGCGAAGAAATCCGCGAGTCTGGAAGATGTATAATACGCTGAGGGCGGTTTCTTGCGCAAAAAAGACGACGAGCTGGACGCGGTCCCAGACAAGGTTGGTGGAGGATAGGTGCTTGCCTGCACTTGTCGCTTGCTGGGGAGAATTAGTATTTGAAATTAAACACAAGGCAAGATCTCGCGAAATAAGGAAACCCGCATATTGAAAATATGAAGCACATTTCACTTACCGATATCGTTCCAATGACAATGGTGGGAACGGCAAAGACAATCGAGTTGAAGATGAGGACGTATTTGATGATCCGCTGCAGACCTTCATTGTTGACAAGCAGATGAAGCCGAGAGTAAAGCACCCAGCTCTGCGGCACGACCATTATAAACCATGTTAGATAGATGAGGGTGATGGAGGGCACGGGAGCCTTCCAGACGCCGAAATCGCCAAGGATAATGAAGAGAGGCTGCAGGATGACACCCCATGATGTAAGGGCGCAGGCCCAGAAGTAGAGGCCGCGACGGCGCTTGAAGAGAAGGAAGAGGGAGATGTTGATTTCGACACCAATGTACCATGCAATGCCGGTGAAGGCGGCAATGATCATGGCATTGGGCAGGTCTTCTGTGATGGCAGTCATGATGGCGAGGTTTGGGGCATTCTCTTACTCGGTGGGGGTGGCAGGTGACGGGCGGTGACTGAGGAAGATGCGCTGTGTGAGGGAAGTCAGGTTGTTCGCATCACCGCTGTACCGAGAGAAGCGAATACAATAAAGTAGCAAAACGACGGATCGATTGATGAAGGGGGGAAAAAGAGGAGGAAATGGAAATGGCAGAGATTAAGATGAGATGGGACGGGAGAATTGCGATCCAGCAGACGCCACGGCACGGGGGGACCAGACGAGAGGGCAAGCGTACTGGTATATCTAATGGGCGGGACTGAGACGAGAAGCAGACTGGCATGGCGCACTTTTAGCTCGGCAGTCAGGCTCCAGTACAGTGTAACATGTGTGTGGGAGCCGGTCTTATTACGCCTTATAATTGATTGTGGCGGCGTGTGTAGTGCCCGTCCTTTTTTTTTTCATGCGACCGAAAGAGCAGGAGGGCAAAGATTGGCACGGCGCTGAGCATTGAGGTGTGGGTGGTTGGGGCCCAGCAAGGCCTGTTAGTGGTTGGTATATTTGACACAGCGGTGCAGTGGATGCCTGTGGCTGTCTTTAGTGTAGTGGCCCTTGGGTGGAGTGTTTCTGGTGGGCGCCACTGGTGGGCGCCACTGGTTGGCGCTGCTGTGGGTGGTCAGCTTCCGGTCCCCATAGGGCGGATTACACGAACCCGAGAATACATTGTTACATTACAGTGCACTCAGTCTCAGGTACTTATGCACTGGACCGCCGTTTATCTCTCCAGCACCAGGGAACTAATTTAAAGAATTCATTCGCTACTTGGCCGACACGTCGCTGCCTGCAACCGACCCCGAGCAAATACCGTACTACCTTCTGTCACTTCGGACAGATAATTCCCTCCACATCGCGCGAAGTGCTTACCTGCATCTCCATGCACAGAGTCGCGTCGCAGCACAGCTCGCCACCGCTCCAGAATGATCTGCGCTAACTTTCGGCCCTTTCGCTGGTGGTGTTCGTCGTCTTTTTTTTTCTCCGTTGCATCGCTTGTCTCGCTTCGTCACTCCTTGGCTCGTCTCGTCCTAGCTTGCATGTTTTCTGACAAGCGAGTTCATCCGTCTCTCCTCGCTGCTACGCACCCCTGTATCTTCACTGCTACAGTACACTCTGCCGTCCCTTCTACAGCACATGCCAACTAACAGTGCTAACTCTGCGTGATGTGTTTCTTTGTTCTAGAAAACTAGAATGTAAATCTTATGCTCCATCGCATCATGCCACAGCTAATTGATAAGTCCGCTCACTTGCCGCCTTTTGGCACCTTTACAGCCAGTTGACGAATGGCCCAGCGTGCACCGGTTGGACGATAGCCTCGACCTGCAGTTCCCCTCTCTTCCATCCCTCGTTCCCCCTCCGCCGCCTCAAATTTCCCCTCACTTTAATTCATCAGAAACCAACACCAACGCCACTGCAAACACACAGACACAAACCATCCTCTGATCATCGCGCATTTTCACACCACCTCATTTTTTGTACTTGTTCTTTAGTTTCAAGCCGTCCACAATTCCTTCAACATGGCTTCACCACGCACGGCCCAAGACGTCATCAAAGCCCTCAACCTTGCCCCTCACCCCGAAAAGGGCTACTACATCGAAACCTACCGTGACTCCAAATCCGACAATGAGCGCGCTTCCAGTACCTACATTTACTACCTGCTAGAAGGCGAGGCCGGTCAATCCCACTGGCACCGCGTTCTGGATGCCGTCGAGGTATGGCACTACTATGCCGGTGCTCCCTTGAAGCTGTCCCTGTCGTGGAACGACGGTAAGCCTGTTCGCGATGAGGTCCTCGGCGCAGATATCTGGAACGGCCAGCGACCTCAGGTCATTATCCAGCAAGGCGAGTGGCAGCATGCCCAGTCCTTGGGTGATTGGACCCTTGTTGGGTGCTCAGTCGCGCCAGGCTTTGAGTTTAAGTCGTTTGAGATGGCTGAGCCTGGCTGGGAGCCTAACGGTTCCGATAAGAAATAATGCCGACGGTAGGATCAAGATGAAGAGAACAAAAAAAGAAAACTTGAGCCTTAAAAGGCATAGACATCAACTTCTATTACTTAATGATAATCAACGAACTGCTTGTCTGTCTCTGACAGCGGCCAATTCAACATTTGACCAAACGGCTTTCTCTTGTCAAGTCTTGTCTTACGCTTTCCCTGTGCTTCACAATATCAGTATTGTGTTGTTCTGGCCATGCATGTTGGCAGACGGACATTTGAGAGTCCGGTGAACTCTTAAGAATTACCAACATTGCAAACGGCCATCCGTCACTTATTCCTTGAAGTCAGCTGCGCATCAAGTCATCCAGCATCAACAGTCCAGGCAATGTCATACTATCCGCCTTACCAAGCAATCCAATCCGCCAACAATGGTTCGATCGATGCCAAGATGGCATCACCATCACGTCTCTACCCACAAATTAGCCCAGCCGCAGCCACACTAGATCGCCATGAAATTAGCCGACACTATCATCACCACACTAACCCCAACATCCCCAACTATATTCCCATAGTCCAGCCCAAATTACCCCAGATTATCCACGCGGCACAATACTGCCGATTTGGCCACTGTCCAGTTCCTTTGTTAGTTCGCCACGGGGTCCAGATATAGCTCCCTACAGCCTGATAAATACAACTCATCTGCCTTCTCCTCTCAGTGACTGCCTAATTATATCATTCGCACTTTATTTTGTCGCCAGTCATGGATGAAATTCGTACCCTCAAGGCTGAAGATGGCGCAGAAACGCACACTGCAGAAGAAAAAGTGCAGCCTCTGACGTACACGGCCGAGGATGAAGCGCGCATTTATCGAAAGCTGGATTGGAACCTGATGCCGATTATTTTTGTCCTCTATAGCTTATCGGTGCTCGATCGATCAAATTTGGGAAATGCAAAGATTGCGGGCATGGATGAGGATATTGACCTCTCGGGAAGGAGATATGATTGGCTCGCTACAGCTTTTTACATTGCTTGTGAGTATATCGATTCATCGGTGGGAGATTGTTGGCTAAGTTCTGGTAGATATTCTTGCTCAATGGACTGTCGTAGGATGGAAGGCGTTTCCTCCTCACATCTGGGCGTCTAGCGTCGTCTTTCTTTGGGGCTTCATCTCTACCATCCAAGCCGCATGCACTTCCTGGGGTGGCCTTATGGCTAGCAGAGTATGTCTTGGGATTGTTGAGGCCATGTATGGTCCTGGCGCGCCGCTATACCTCTCATTCTTCTATCCTCGTCACAAGGTCGGTCTTCGAATTGGCATTTTCCTCTCTGGTTCAGCTCTCGCCAATGCCTACGGCGGTGCGCTTGCATACGGCATCTCCCAAGCTAAAGGAGCTATTGCATCCTGGAAAATTCTTTTCATTGTTGAAGGGTTGCCCACATGTGTGCTTGCTGTTGTTGCGTGGTTCTTCCTCCCGGATTCACTTACAAAGGCTCGTTTCCTGACGCCTCGCGAGAAGGAGATTGCGCTGCTGATGTCGGAGAAGCAGGCTGCAGACGAGACCTCTGGATTGCAATGGAAACAGGTCTTGAGGGCATTCCTAGACTTTGCGAGTAAGTAATCACCCATGACGGCGACAAATTCAAGGCTAATCCGTCAGGTTACTTGCCACCAATCATGTACTTTGGCTGCAACGTCTGCTTCGCTTCCCTCCCCCTCTTCGTGCCTACCATAATCTCCGAAATGGGCGCGTTCAACAGCGTCCAGTCCAACGGACTCAGTGCACCGCCTTACCTCGTCTGCTTCATCGTCATC
The DNA here is from genome assembly GCA_028455935.1 of Simplicillium aogashimaense. Taxonomy (NCBI): domain Eukaryota; kingdom Fungi; phylum Ascomycota; class Sordariomycetes; order Hypocreales; family Cordycipitaceae; genus Simplicillium; species Simplicillium aogashimaense. Next base: position 675,761 of record CM052010.1, on the reverse strand, counting down.
ATCGCCTGCACTTTCGTCTCCGACCGCACCCATGTCCGCGGCCCTTTCGTGATAGCAACAGCCGTCGTCGCCGCCATCGGATTCATGCTGCTCGGCACACAGTCTACAGTCGCCGTGCGCTATTTCGCATTCTTCCTTGCCACACAGATCTTCGTCTCTACAGCACTAGTCATCACATGGGTGGGCAACACGCACTCCACCGAGTCCAAGCGAGCAGGTGGTTATGCCATGCTCATGACGGCGGGACAGTGCGGTCCAATTCTGGGCACAAGCATCTTCCCAAAGGTTGAGGGCCCGTACTACAGAAAGGGGATGTGGATTTCGTGCGGTGCGTGTTTGCTTGTTGCGGTGGCGGCTTCAGTGCAGACAGTGTTGCTGTGGCGGGAGAATAAGAAGAGAGATCGGCTGTATGGGCGGAGTGAGAATGATGTATCTGCGCAGAGTGGTGATGAGAAGCAATTCCGGTATATTATTTAGAAGAGTTTTTCTGAATAGTGAATAATTTGTATATTTTAGTCCACATTAAAGATCCATTTGTTGAGATCTGTTTTTAGAATGTCGTTGATCGCCACCATCGCCTCGTCGTGCATGACGCCATGACTGACAATCTCCATCGAACCTTATCTACCACCGACTCTCAACCATCTACCTTCGTCGACAGCTTAATAAAAACCCGCCATGTCAGCTATATTTCTGATATTCTGTTCCATTTCACTTTCATGCGGGTAATTCATCGCTGTCTTATTCTGCGACGGCTACCAGACCTTCACTGCTCGGCACAACGCACCATGCCGCATAAGCGAAAGGCAAACGAGTCCAACGCCACTCATGTTGAATTATATTCTACGCGACGAAGCAGTCAACGACTGTCCCAGCAGGATAATGTCAAGATATACACAGAGGAGGATACGATAGAGCTGAAGCCGAAACGGGCCAAGCAAGCGCCTAAAACCAAACTCGCGACACCATCTGCCAAACGAGTCGCGACCAATGCCGCGTCTGGGATAGAAGACAATCATGACACAAATCAACTGATGGACAGAGATACTGCGGTTCTTCCGCCACGATTCGACAGCGATCAACTTCCGTTGCCCTGGAAAGGGAGACTAGGCTATGTATGTGACTTCCACTGAAAACAAATCTCAGTGTATCTGCTAACCATTCAGGCTTGTCTCAATACGTATTTACGAACGGCAAACCCGCCAATCTTCTCATCACGAACATGTCGCATTGCCTCTATCTTGGAACATCGTCACCCTTTACAACATCCAGACGAACCAGAACATCCCACAAAGAACCGCCCCGACAAGACTCAGTCCGCTGATGTGCAACGAGGCATGGACTACGTCAAGAACATCGGCCTCGCCAATGCAAGGGACATTATTCCCATGATTCGCTGGAACGATAAGTATGGAATCAAATTCATGCGACTCAGCAGCTACATGTTTCCGTTCGCAAGCCATCCAGAGTATGGATATGCACTCGATTTTGCGGCGGATGTACTCGCCGAAGCTGGTAAATTAGCAGGTGAGTTGGGTCATCGACTCACTACGCACCCGGGCCAATATACACAAATAGCTAGTCCACGAAAAGAAGTCGTCACTGCTTCCATGCGCGACTTGGAGTATCATAACGACATGCTCACTCGCCTGCAATTACATGAGCAGGCTGACAGAGACGCTGTCATGATTCTTCACATGGGGGGAACGTATGGTGACAAAGACGCTACTCTCGATCGCTTCAGAGACAACTACGCGAAACTATCACCGGGAGTGCAAAATCGCCTTGTGCTAGAGAATGACGACGTTTCATGGAGCGTACACGACCTTTTGCCTTTGTGCGAAGAGCTCAACGTCCCGCTGGTGCTAGACTATCATCACCACAACATCATTCACGACTCAAGCATCCGCGAAGGAACACTAGATATCATACCGTTTTACGACCGCATCACCGCGACATGGACGCGGAAACGCATCACACAGAAAATGCACTACAGCGAGCCTACAGAGGGAGCCATCACGCAACGAGACCGCCGAAAGCATTCCCCACGAGTTGAGCATCTGCCACCGTGCGCGAAGGATATGGATCTCATGATTGAAGCCAAAGACAAGGAGCAAGCTGTATTTGAGCTGATGAGGAAGTACAAATTGCCGGGTTGGCAGCTCTTCAACGAAGTGATACCACATCAGCGAGAAGATGAGCCTAGAGCGGCGGTGACTAAAAAAGCGAAGGGGGCCAAAGGGCAACAAGACGAGGTGGAATCAGAAGTCATCATCGAAGAAAGGATTGTGCCTCCTGGTGAGGTTAGTATGGGAGGGCCAGAGGGAAGGGTGTATTGGCCGCCCGGACATGAGGATTGGCTGACACCGAGGAAGAGAGCTCGCAAGAAGCTAGACAAGGAAGTAGAAGATGGAGAATAGTCTGTACCATCACTGTATTATTTATATGACACAGCTATATGTAACAAAGGGATATATTAACCATGGCCGTTTGAGGGCTTGACATCACATACCAAACAAACACTTGCTCCAGTCATCAACTCGCTTCTTCTTTGCCTTCAGAGCTTTCCCAAAAATTGCATCAACTAGCCCATATGCCTGTAAAGTTTGCAAATAGCAGAGTACTAGCTCGGACAATACAGCATGGCCATTTGCTGGCTGGGTTGCGCAGCTTCGTCTCGTGGTAAAACATATTGGCATGCAGAGCTTCGTTCTAGCTACTAATGAGCAGCAATTCATGTATCCCAAGATGAAGTATCAATATACTATAGAAAAGAAACTCTAGACGAACGATGATATTTTTTTCAGAATATTAAAATCACAGTATTGTGATGCTTATACAGTGGCTGTCAATTGTGCACAGTCTCTCCACCAAAAAAATAGCGGCACAATCGATAAGACTTTTCTACAATTCCATCTTTTCATTTTCGTTCCTCTTCAAACTCCCCCAATCACCCACCACAACACTCACAATGGCCAAGAAAAGAGGTGCGTCGCCTGTCGTAACTTGTTCCAAATACCGCAAACGTTACTAATTATGCAGAAATCTCCAAGCGCTCCCGCGCCGCCCGCCGCGCCACCTCCCCCTCCATCAACACCGACAAGTCCATCAAGGACATCACTCCGCCCCGCGAAAACGTCTCGCACAAAAACTCCGTCCTGGCCGTTCACAACTCGGCCGGTGTCTCCAAGAAGACGTCCAAGCGCAAGACCCGCGTGACCGCCAAAGCGCGCAAGCGCCAGCTGCGCGGCATGGAAATGGCCGAGGCGGTGATGGACCGCACCAGCAAGAAGTTGGCGGTCAGCCACGGACGGGCCAGGAAGGTCCAGGAGCGGGCCAAGAACTGGGAGTCTATTAACAAGGTCTTGGTCGTTGAGGGTGACGACGATGACGAGGATCAGGAGGCTACAAAGAGCAAAAAGGTGCCCGAGGAGGAGTGGGAGACGGACGAGGAGATGGATGCCCAAGAGGCTGCGGCCGAAGAGGCTAAAGCTGCTCCAGTGCTGGATGATGACCTTGATGAGATTCTTTAACGAATGACTATGTTATGGATAGGCGAATGGCGTTTTGACTTGTGTACATAGAAAAAAAGGGTACAATACATTGCTTCGACATGCTTGACAAGTTGCATTGCGTTACTGCTTCTTCTTGCCCTCGAAATACATCCTCAACGTCCCTCCCATATTCCCACTCTCAGGCTTAGCCGCTCTCCCACCCTTCTCCTCAACCTCGCTTCTAATCCTCTTAGCGACCTTCTCCATCTCTTCGGCCGTCGCCTTCTTGGCCCCTCCTTTCTTGTTCCCAATCGCCACCTCAATCTTATGCCCATCCTCCACAAACTTGCCCAACCTTCTCATCTTGGTCTCCAAATCATGCTCGTCAATCGCCCATGTCAACTCCAAAGCCTTCGTCTTGACGGTCACCTTGGCCTTCTTCTTCTCCTGTGACTCCTTCAACTTATCGTACTCCTCCTTCTTGTCTACAATCTTGCACACAGCGTACCGCACGGGCGTAGGTTTCGGTTCCGCCTTGGGGTTCGCGGGGACGTAGGGACGTATCATGCGGAGTGACTCGTGCGCTTGGACTTTGGACATGACGAAGCGTGTCTCGAGGGGTCCTTCTTCCACGCCGTTTTCGATAACGACGATGAGCGGGTCGGTGATCTCGTGGTCTTGTGGGAGGCGCGCGCGCCCAGACCGCTCAAAGTCTAATTGGGTCGTGTAGCGCTTGTCGAAGCCGCGGTCTTTGGTGACGCCTTCGGTGGAAGCTACGGCTCGGCGTTTGTTGCGGAAGAGCTGCCCGGGGGACGAGGTGAAGCTGCGGTGCTGCACGTGCGGCGTTGAAAAGAGCTGTCTGGGAGCTGCTGCGACGGATGCGCCCTCAGTATATACACCTAGGGATTGTGCCGTGGCACTTCTGAAGCTGCAGAGACATCGAGTTCCCCTCAATGCCGACATTTTGGCCGTTGTTGCGTAGTTTGTGCAGTTGGTGTTTAGTCTGCGCACCTGAACGCTCCAACGTCACTCGTCTTTGCCAGCCCTTTTCTCCACCACCTCAACTCCGACCCACCCCCAAACTCACCCTCATCCCCAAACGTCACCACCAACACCAAAAACGCATACATGTCGACTCCCACAACAATGTCATAATCCTCACAATGGCCTCCCACTTCCTAGGCCATCCCTTCCGCCTTACTATAGCCACGCTCAAAGTTACCTGCGCCGTCCACCTCGCATTCACCCATGGCCTCCAAATCTCTCCGGCCCATGGCCCATCCATGCTTCCAACCTTCACCGTCGACGGCGACTGGATTGCAGCCGACATGACCTACCGGAGGGGTCGTCGCATAAAAGTCGGCGACTTGGTTCTCTATAACATTCCCATATTCGCCCATCAACAAGGCGTCAAGCGCGTCATCGGCATGCCTGGCGACTATGTCTCTATTCGCACCCCAGGAACTGAAGGCGAGGACCAAATGATTCAGGTAAATCACACTGGCTCCACCTTCACATAGTAACCAATTCACTGACGTTTGACTGACACAGGTCCCTGAGGGTCATTGCTGGATTGTTGGTGATAACTTGCCTGCCTCGAGGGACTCGAGAGTATTCGGCCCTCTTCCCCTCGCTCTCATCCAAGGCAAGATTATTGCCAAGGTCTTGCCTTGGAGCGAGCGGAAATGGTTCTCTGGTGACCTGGCTCAATCAAATTGACCAGTTACACTACCTACGAGCGACTTCTGATCAGCGGCGGCTCATATCTACCTGCTGCAGCCCGCTTTTATCGTATATATCACATCACACAAAAGGCGTATCTGGCGTTAAATCATGGTTCTGCCTCGGGGAATTTCATCTTCATAACTTAATAATATGTATAAATATATATCTTACTATCAGACTGCCTTATCTCCCTTCGTCAGCTTGTCTCCTTCCTCCGGTCCTGAAAAGCACCATTATCCATCCACTCCTCCAAACTGAAAAGCATCTATGCCTGCCATTGAGCAAAAGATTAAGGTTGCGTTTTGCTAATCAAAGTTCCAAAGTACAAGCTGAAAAAAAGTTAAACCGAAAATTGGTGATCAAAAATTCATCGTCCAAAGCATAAACGAGTTGAAACGAAAACGAGGCAGCAAAAAGAACAACTGCCAAATCAGACCAATAAAGCAATACGACGCCAAAAACACCGGCTGCTGTGCTGTTCTCTCTCATCTTCCATAAAGATGTGTCGCCATCAACCAAACCTGCGCAAAGAATATGCGATGCCGCTGGTGGACATCGTCATGTCTCAGCCCTCAATATGAGCTTTTGACATGCTCTGTCCCAACAGCTCCAGGCACCTTTGTGCCAGGCTCACTACCTCGCCTTCGTCTTCTTCCTCCTCTTGAGCCTCCGATTCAACTTGGCGGCCGGCAATGTTGCGAATCTGCTCGATAATATCGTCGGCTTTGCCAATCAAGCCAATAAGGGCCTTATCCTCAGACTCGAATAGCTGCAAAAGCGTCCACACGGCAATGTGTTGGAAAGTGGCGTCGCCTGACTGGAGGAAGCGGTAAAGATAGCCGTGGATGCCACCGTTAGGCTCGTTCCAGTTTTGAACAAAGATAGAGTAGTCGCCAACTAGATTTCTTGTTAGTATCAAAATACGTCGAAGTTTTCCATAAAATAGTATACCCTTAGATGATAAGTTGCCAAGAGCGGCAGCACTGTTCCCTTGCACTTCAATGCTAGAAGAGTGAGTAAGGGGGATCAGCACGTCGCACACTCCGAGGTTCAGCAGATGTGATTTCAGATCATCGCTCAGTGCAAGAACCGCAATGGCGGCAGTCATCTCAGACTGAACCGTTACAGGAACATCAAGAACCAGCTGCTTGCATTTTTGAACCGCTCCAGCGTCGAGAACCAGCGCCTTGTTGCGATCAGAGCTCGCTGCCAAGTTGCGCAGCGTTGAAATGGCGTGGCATTGGATTTCTTCGTTATTAGTGGATCCGAGGAGGTCGACTAAGGGCTTCAAAAAGTTGGCTTCAATGATGGGCGACTCGTTCATGGGATGGATAGAAATGTTTCGAATGCAGGCGACAGCAGAGAGAATCAGAGGGAGGTAAGAAGACTGGAGGAGACGGAGGAGTGGCTGCAGACCATTGGCGCGGACGATGTCGAGCTGGTACTTCTCGTCTGATGCAAGGTTTCGAAGAGCGAGCGCAGCCTGGCACTGCACCTTGGGCGAGGATGAATCCATGAGATTGACGAGGTATTGGACCAGCTTGGGTTCGGAGGAGGCGAGCTTGCGTCGGTTGTTGCCGTCGACGGCGATGTTGCTGAGAGCGGTTGTGCAGTAGTATTGAACGTCGACATCCGATGAAGAGAGCAACTGAACAAGAACGGGAATAGCGCCTGCGTTTACGAGTTGTTGGCGGTTCTCATCTAATACACGGTTAGTATAACCACATGGTTTTACAGTAACCACAGTCGTTCTTACCAGAGTGCGTCATGTTGAGCAAAGCGCCTGTAGCATTTCTTTGCACTCTCATGTCTCTAGATTTAGCAAGTCTCGTAAGAGGACCTAAGGCACCTGAGCGAGCGATCTTGGCCTTGTTCTCTTCATGGGTGGCCAAATTTGTGATACAGCCAACGGCGTTGCATTGTACTTCGACGTTGGGGGAAAGCATTTGTCGGATCAAAGGTGTTAAGCCACCAAGCTGAACGATTAGAACCTTGTTTGCGGCTAGAGAACGTGTCAGTAACTATAACAACCATGACGGACCGGGGCAGCTCCATACTGTTAACGGCAAGGTTGCCCAGCGCCGCGCTGGCTGCTCTTTGAACTTCAATGTCAGGGCTCTGGAGCAAGAAGAGGATGGGCTCGAGAGTGTCGCGATCAACTTCACGGACATCTGTTGATGGTTAGTTCACTGTTGGATAATATCATGTCGTTCTGCAGCGGGTTTCGAGGGCCAACAAACCTCGTTCTGTGATTTCGGCAAATGTAAGACTTGCGCTGCGTTGTAGGTCTATATTCTCGGAAAATACAAGCGTGCTAAGAGCTCGAAGAGGTTCACCGGAGAAGAAATCGGTTTCTCCACGCTGCGGCAAAGTCAGTACATTACAATAGTGTTTGCTTGTCCGTAGAGTGGCCTCACGTTTTCAAGATATTGCAAAAGATCAGCAACGGCCTCTCGTTCGCTGTCTGCAAGCACTGGCTCGTAGAGACTGTCTCGGGATTGCCCTGTGATTTTGGTGTGAATATACGGGTGTTCATCGACAGATATTTGTCTAGACGAGTTGACTGACCTCCACAGCAGGATGAACTACAAATACCCATGGTTGTGGCTTAAGAAAAGGTCGTGGGAGTGACTGTTGTGGTAAATGGAGAGTAGAAAATTTAGCGATGGTGTTTGATGCCAACGACGATAAGGAAACGTATGAGTTGGTTGCTGTGCGCCGGTGAATGATGCAGGAGCTCGTTTGGAAAAGGGTCGACACGATTCGAGCGGTTCGAGATTATTATTCGAGTTGTCGTGTGCCAGATGTTGTTGTTGTTCGATGGCGGCAGTTCCTTCCGTTCCTCTCTCTTGTCGTCCAGCGCAGAGGGTTGCGGCGCGAGGGGACAAACAACGGCAACAACGAGGGGATCTGGATTGCCAGAGATGGCAGAAGCAAAACAGACAAGGCCAGATGGGATTAGACGTTGAAACGCGACGTGTGGAGATGGGATGGAGGGGAGCGAGCGAAACAAAGGAAGGGAAGGGTTGACTGAAGGGAAGCTGGAATGACGACGAAGCTCCGAAGGGTTGTAGTGCTTTGGGAGGACCCCAGAGGGTGTTTTGGGGGGGGCGGGTGCTCCGGTACAGCATACAGCACCTGGTGCAGCACCTGGGCTGCAGCGGATAGAGCTTTTTTAGTGGAAGGGTCTCCCTGTGATACGGCAAGGGTAGTCTTGTGATTGGTCCAAGCTGGTGCTGTGGGGGCGAGAGCTTGCATCATTGGCTGCAGCTGTCATGAGAGGTCTCCACCGCTAATTATACTACCTGCCCAGGTGTTTACACTGACAACGCAACGCATATAGGCAGCAGATGGTGAAATAAAACATCCAACGACGATGCGAAAGAAAAAAAAAATTGTCGAGTAGTTCCTGAGGTATATATACAGTCTCAGGGCTCAAAAATAGTTTTTGTTCTAAATTTAGGAAACGTTTGGAGGCACAAATCGGGGCTATGTTGACTTCCACCGTTGTACATACCAGACGCCCAAAATCATTACCATGTCTGAGATCTGGACTTCTTCAACAAGGATTGAGAAGACGAGAGAAGGGCTTTTACCATATATTCCCACATTGAGATTCACAACATCCTTCTGTGTTGGTGATAATTTGGAACTATTTCTACCAAAGAAAAAGGAAGAAATACGTACTCAGCCAAGTCCATGTGATGCTATGCTTCGTCACCTGAGCCACACCTCGCAAGCCAGTGCATGTACGGTGCATGTTACGGCGCACATCGTTCTCCCTGCATGCTGCCTAGTAACCCGGATAGAGTTATACAATGTTCGGTAATAATTCTATTTCTCCAGATTGTAATATGCAGTCTCGGAATGAGTTAACGGCTCGCTTGGCGCTCCAAGATCTGATAACCGACGGTTCACTGAACAATGGCTACCCTGTATTATGGCTTGTACACTTCTTCTGTGTCAAATTTCAACAGACTAGCAACAGATTTGTATTTTTCTAACGAATTGAAATAACTTCTCGATTAATACTGAACATTCACACACACTTTTAAAGTTTTTCTCAAGAGACAGTTGCTCGTATAATTAGTAAACATTCATGGTAAACTATGCAACTTGCATAGTATGACACAGGATATCAAACAACACCGCTTATCTCATTGCCACGATGCTGATTAAATGATGATGATGATGACACAATATCAAACTTAATCGTTGAATCATTCTTAAAAATATTATGTACAGTTTGTCTCTTAATTTTTGCAGCGGTCAGTTCGGATATCTTCTTGCAGGTGTGCGCTGGTAATTACAGAGCATCCACCCCCGCCTAAGGCTACCCCACTCTGCCTGCATGTGCACCTAAACTTCTCAATGCCTCGTTAATCTCGACAAAGCCAACTGCAAACGCATTGTCATCCATCCGTCCTGCCGCCTGAAGCGAGAGAATCCATCTTGCAAGGAGACAATTCCAATCCGTGGACATGGAGGATTCATCCCAATCCCACTACCAGCAACCGCAGCCCGTCCCGGGGTCCCCTGCAGCCGCAGTCGACGTAGCCGCCCAAGCGCCTGTTGCCAATGCTGGTGCTGTACCACCCGACGATGGCGCCTTGACCAGAATCGGCTCTGGCGCCGACCCTGCCCTCGCCAGTCCCGCCGCCCAAGGGCCCAGACCAGCTGACGATGCACCTCTGCCCATCGGCCTAACTGTCCCTCAATTTGTCGCTCCGTCATCCTACCTGAGATTCAAAGTGCCCCCTCTTCCAAACGCCATGGCCGCACAAGTTGAAGCTCAACCTGCTGATGCCGCCCACGAGCAGTCGCTGAGTCCCCTCGACCGCGACCAGCGCCAAGGCTTGGTATGTCGCTACGTTATGGCTACAGCCTTCGTTCGGGCCATCGCTCGGCCCGTTGACATTTAAACTAACCGCTTCCTTTGTCTCCGTTAGGCCTCTATTCGCGAGTTCCTCAAAGTCCGTACCAGTTATGACGTTTTACCCCTCTCCTTCCGCCTCATCGTCCTCGACACCGATCTGCTCATCAAGAAGAGTCTCAGCATCTTGACACAAAATTCCATTGTGTCGGCACCACTATGGGACTCGCGTGCGTCTCGTTTCGCTGGCTTGCTGACAAGCACCGACTACATCAATGTGATCCAATACCACTGCCAGTATCCTGATGAGATGAGCAAGCTGGACCAGTTTCGCATAAGAAGTTTGCGGGGTAAGTGTATCAGAGAAATCAAAACGCTGCCACCATGTACGCTTGAACCTTCTGCTGACCTTCAATAGACATCGAAAAAGCCATTGGCGCCGAGCCGATCGAGACACTCTCCGTCCACCCCTCACGACCGCTGTACGAAGCGTGCACACAGATGCTAAAGACGAGAGCGCGCAGAATTCCACTAGTCGACGTAGACGACGAAACCGGCCGAGAGACAGTCATATCTGTCATTACGCAGTATCGCATTCTCAAATTCATCGCCGTTAATAACGAGCACAACTCTGTTCTCCTCAAGAAATCCGTCCGCGACATTAAACTCGGCACCTACGACAACATCACAAGCGCCAAGATGGACAGCACGGTGTTGGATGTCATTCACCTCATGGTTGACCACAACATCAGCTGTATTCCGATTGTAGACGATGAAAACACATTGCTCAACGCCTTTGAAGCAGTCGACGTGATGCCCTTGATCAGAGGTGGCACGTATGAGGAGCTTGGTGACACTGTGGGAGAAGCGCTTTGCAGGAGACCAGATGATAGCCCGGGCATCTACACATGCAACGAAGAAGACAGACTGGATTCTATTTTTGACGCCATTCGAAAGAGCAGAGTACACAGATTCTTGGTGATTGACGACGATAACAAGCTCAAGGGAGTCATGTCCTTGTCAGACATTCTCAAGTATGTTCTGATTTGGGGCGAAGTCGATGAGCCTGGAAAAGATGCATGAAGCATCTCGTCAGTGTGAACGAATCCGGCAGGAAGCACACATGTCAGAGCGGACGGATTCCGCGTCTCTTTTGAGTAGGGATAGAAAAGGAACAAGGTTAGGTCGGCAGGCTTGGCAGGCCATGGCGTTTGGCGCAACTGATTCTGATTCATTTTGCATATATTTTACGTATTATTCTTATTGACGCTGAAAAATCTGCCCCTCGTTGCGACACGACCAGCTCAGCTACGTCGACGGATTTATCTAGAGCTACTCGATGGACACATGTACACATACATAGAACTTATGTAATAAATATACATATCACTTACGATGAATTATAGTATCGATTAAGTCTCGGAAAAGACTCCATTATCCCAGTTGTTTATTCTAATGTTGTCAGCCGAAGAACAGGACCCTTGGATGAAACACGAGACGAGGTATGTTTGATGTGGCCAAGCTGATTGTGGGATTGCTTGTGTTACGCAATATGAGGCCGTGTAAATTGAATGTGCATGCGTTTTATTTATTTCGTTGCTTTTACTCTTCCTTTGGGGTGCTGTGTTATGCTATACGGTGTCGTGTTGTTCCCCTCGAGTGGCAGTTGCAAACACAGAGCAGTGACTCTAATTTCTCGACAGCTGCCCATTGATTGGTATTTTCAACAGCAACAACATCTCCTTCCTTTTGCCTCGCGGCGCTCTTTTCGTGTCTCGGTATGTTGCTCTGTTGATTTTATCCCTAAAAAGTTCCCCCAGTCGTCTGTACAAGTGCCAGTTGCTTGACATATTTGGAAGTCTTCTTCATCCCCTGCGCCATGGCTCACTTCCCTGCCCGACCGACTTCTGCGCAAAGCATGCGTTTGCGACCACATGAAAATGCACCCCAGGAGACATTTCAATTCGCAAGCAAGCTTGTACCTTCTGGTAACCGTCTGTCCGTTCCAATACCACATAGTTCGACTCTACAAGACTTGGCGCCTCGTCGTGAAGGACCCATCCGCAGCAGTAGGACATGGACCACGACAAGTGGCGACTTGGGCCTATTGGCCGACGCTGATGCAGTCGAAGATCGAGCTATTTTCGTATACGAGTACAATAGGCTTGCTAAAAAGGTGAATATGAGACCCTGCGTTTGGCGCATTCACCGACTAATGCTAACATGAGCACAAGCATGGTGTCCGGGTTCTAATGGTCGAAGACTTTGATACACACAAGCCGGTAATTACCCAATTGCACTGCCAATGTTTTTGTCACTATTATTGACATAAATTAGGGTACTGGGGATACAGATAAGAGGAAATGGTATCATCGACTGTTTCGATCGACCACCGACCGACCTACATCAGCACCTAAGCTTGAGCCTCAGCAGCGAAACACTCGTAGACGCAGTGCATCAGAACTCGCATATCTTATTCACAACAAGAAAGATCTACCCAAAACGCTCGACATACAGTCTATGGTCCGGCTCAGTGGTAAAAGCGTTTTCTACCTGCCAAACGATTATACGCCTTGCTCATTGGTTCTCCCCACATGTCTACGTGCCACCGCACAGTATCTCGAGCAAAATGTTGCGACTCGAGGGCTTTTCAGAGTCCCCGGTTCGGTAAAAGCGGTTGGCGCAATTGTCGACTATTACTGTCACTTGGATAAAGCTGGTGGCAACATTTCAGGCACAGTACGGTGTGCAACACTGCCAGCGCACATTCCACATTCCATTCACGATATTGGGTCAGTCTTCAAACGTCTGCTATCAATGCTTCCTGGTGGCGTTCTTGGATCTTTGTCCTTGTTTGACGCGCTTGTGGCCATCAACTCACAGCTTGCTGGTGTTCCCGAGTTTCCAAGAACTCAGCAGTCTAAAGTTCGAGCACGGTTAATCGCCCTTGCGATTGGGACGGTCAAGTCGCAATATCGCAGAGAGCTCATATGCGCAGTATTTGGTCTCTTGAGTCACATTGGACGTGTTGCAGAGGTCGCTCCACGAGAAGATGAAGACGGAAGATCGCTCCCAACAACCGACTTGATGGGATATGAAGCACTGGGGATTGTTTTTGGTCCATTGTTGGTTTGTGACTTGCTGGAACAATACAGCATGAATCTTGTGGCACCAGATGCAGGAATGCTCGTACTTCCATTAACGGCTCAAAAAGCCCAAAGGGCCGGAAAGGAAAGACTAAGTGCTGACCAAGGTCCTCTCTCAGTTGACAAAATACACGTTGCCAACGAGATTGCTGAGATGCTGATATCGAACTGGAGAGATGTAGTCAGACAGATGAAGGCACTGGGAACTCACCACAGGAAAGAGGCATCCGCAATATCCAACGGAATCAGTGCATCCGCTTCAGAGTCCCTAGTCATGCGGTTACCCAAGGAATCTGAACGTCCCGAAGCGTCGACCCCCACGCCAGTTGGCGAGAGAAGCGCAAGTCCCGAACCGGAAACTCCAACAAATCAGTTGACTAGACGGAGATCAAGAGCGCAGCCACCGAGCAAACCTGGTATCAGAAAAATGGCCAGCGTCACAACATTGAGTCCGACATTAGAGGAGGAGCCTACTATTGACGCTATGACGAGTCAGGCTACAAGGGAAAAAGCACCGGCTGGCAAGTATGAAATGTCAGGAGTTAAAATCGACGAAGACGGTCCTATGTCATCACAAAGGAGCGCAGCACTGCCGAGCAAGCAAGTGTATCTTGAAAGCGTGCCGCCCCGAGTATCTTCTCGTGAACAGCTGTCTGAGCACCCGTCATTGGCTGAAAAGTCTAGAATGCGTGATGCTATTCGTGGTAATGACGCAAATACCCAATTTTCACCATCAATACGCGATAGACGCCAAGATAGACAAAAAAGACTACTCAAATTGCGCACTCGGAAACATGACAAGCCAAAAAGGGGGCAACCACGCAGCCAGGAAGAGAAAGAGATTGAAAAGACAACCCAAGGGGCGCAGTCAGGCATCACTGCGCCGAATGGACATACATCTATTAAAACTAGAGACGAAGCGACTGAAAACAGAATTCCAGCAGCAGCTTCGAGGTTAACACCAGAGAAAGCGATGGATCTGAAGAAGGTGCAGCCAACTAACGCAAACCCGCAAACGCCCACGAAACACCAAGCACATACAAGGCTATACAATCCACCAGCCACAGATCCCACACACAAACAAGAGATCGCATCTCGATATCATGATTCTCCGCCTATTCCTGAGACCTCACCTCGGACGAAAAGATCGGTGAAGTCTCTGGCAGCCATCTTCGAGAACCAAAACAGCCCGTCGCCAAGATCGCCTTCATGGAACGAGATAGAAGCAAGCATCAAACAGCTAAGGCGTTCGAAACAGACACCCAGGGAAGTGGGATGGTTAGATGAGCCGCAGGTGGAAATAGTAAAGATCAAAGACGCTGTGCATAATTCGAATGCGTTCAAAGCACCGACAAGAGTATGGGAGAATGGGGGCCAGCATCGGAACTCGCAAACAAAGGTACTGCGACATTCAATCAGCGACGGAGCGTATCTTCAAGAGAGAGCCGCCACCCGAACATCTACTGCCCAGGTTGCTCGTAGAAAAAGACCTACCATGTTACCAGCGCAGCAATACATGCAACATAACGCAGAATCACCAAGAGACGGTGCGTACTGCCGGACGTCAATATCGCAGACGATACTGAAGGCTAGCGAGGGAGACACCACAGCCCTCTTTCAGCTGGTAAATAAACTCCATGAAGAACTTTCAGCTGCGGTAATTGAACGAGACCTGTTGAGACGGCGAGTCGGAGACCAAACCAAAGCCAGCGCAGAGGCATGCCAGGAACAGCTCCTGCAGGCTAGAAAAGAAGCTTTAATGTGGCGGCGAAGAGCAGAAGAGGCCGAAAGGAGAAATAAGATATTTGAAAACTTCACGGCGAGGTTGCGAGGGATTCGGGACGCGGCGGTAGCTGGAGACGACGAACAAGGGACAATTGCGACGGTTGGTACTCGCGGTGCTGGCTCCACGCCGAGGGTACGATTTCTTAACACTGGCAGGGCGACACAGAAAGAAGCCAAAGAAGAGCCAAAGAATGAAAAGCTGGACAGCATGTACGGAGACGTGGCGGCCCTTTGGGGGGCGGCTAGAGAATTACTGGATGCGGATCTTGGGCAATGAACCCTTTGGAACGTTACGAAGGAACGGTAAGGGACACTGAGTTGTATTTGCAAACTTGCATTTGTATCTTGGTGTACTGTAGCATTTACTGTATTGAATAGTTTTGTAACAAAGCATTAAGAACACAGCAGTTGGCCAGGAAGAAATGGAATAGGCTTTGTGTCATTATGAAGGAAATATCTATGCAAGTGAACGGTGCATTATGGTAAAATGGCATGAGAGCTTCATTAAAATGAGGATCATATTTCCCGTAACATCGTAAACTCGTGAAATCAGGCACAGACGATAAAAGAATACGGTCAATCCTGTTCAGGCAGACGTCGAATCCTCCACCTGCCGGCTTCGTCTCTGTCCATGGAGACGCTCACTTTCGCAATGCCGTCTACAATAGAATCAAGCAACTCTGACTGGTTTGCTTCATCGCTAGCTGCGCGTGTTTCAGAGGGTTGAGATGCGCTCGGGCTGCGGGGCGGGGTTACAAACCTAAACGACTCAAGCGAGGATGTGGATGGCAATGAAGGACAGGGTGTAATGTGACTGATGATGGGTGATAATGACGGGTAGTAAACAGGCTGTGCGGAGGGGATGACTGTCGAATATGCTGATGGCTGCTGCGTTGAAGGTGGTGAGGGATATGAGTCGCGGGGCTGGCTTGCGAAATGGTGAGAATCGTCAGAGTCGGTATCAGAACAAGATGGGCAGTCGGGGGATGCGGGGTGATGTGTGGTGATGTCGTTTGGCCAGAGCATAGCTACCCTTGTGTGTTGCGGCTCGTGGCGACCATGATCTGGCCGTTGCCGTCAGTTGGATGCTACGAAGATTTCCTTGTACTTGTGCGTAGCTTCGGAGACGGCGTTGCAGAGCTTCATGTCTGGAGCTGTTAGTGACAGGGCGTGAAAGAGTACAGGGTTGAAGAAAACATACCAACGTTGGAACCGACATCACGAGAGCTGAGAGCCTTGATGGAGAGATCTGGCTGGACCTTGCCGATGAAAAGGGCAGCATTTCCATTTGCGATGTGAGCTTCCTATTCACGGGCGTTAGTTGGCGCTATGCAAACCCCCCTCCATGAGAAGATGAGAACGTACTCGGTTAAGGTGAACGGTGACGGTACCGTCGGCATCAATAATGGCCTGGTCACCCTGTAGCTGGGTGACTTTTCCGACGATGCTTACATGGTGGCCGACGAAGCTATCGAGGTAGGAGGCAGTGATGCGAGGGGCGGCAAGTTGCTCCGACATGGTGGGGTGGGATGGGAAACTGGAGAATGCGATGGAGGGAGCAGATGGCAATTGAGTTGAGTATGGGGACCCTTGAGACCCTTGCAGAAACGAAGCGAAGCGTGAGTGGCAAAAGCTGAGGTTTTTTTTTGGGGGGGGGGAGGGGAGAGGGTTGCAGTTGATGCGATTCAGGTCAATTCCATGCAAGAAGCGGATGATGTGCCCCGTGGTTTATTGGAATCGGAGGGGAGAACGCGTGTTGAGACGATGAGTGGCGAGTGGCCCGCGTTGGGACGAAGCACGTAAGCACGTGATTGAGACTCCGGTGTATGAGAAAAATGGTAGTCGCCACTGAGCGACCCTGACAACCAGCCAATCCTACAAAGTTACGACAGGCGTGGTACAGCATGATTTAATTGGGGCAAGGTATCAATAAAGGGCACAGCCACGCAAGCCATAAACTCTGATAAGGGAACCAGAATAAAGTGTGGTTCTGCAAAACAGGAAAGAGCTGAGCGCCACAATTCCCTGCACTGTAAAGTATCATTTACAGTTTACAGCTACTGTAGGACAGTGTCTCTTGCGGCGCAACATATTTTGCGGGGGTGGCGAGTGGATTGGCACAGCTTTCCGGGTTGGCCAAGCATTTGGTGGCTGCAGTGGTCGCATTCGTTGCTACCAAGCAGGCGCTTGTGGTGTGATGGACGGGTGGGTGGTGTAGATGACCAATCGTTGTCAGTGCTGCTTGCGTTGAGGGCCCATGAGAGGCTGAGAGAAGAGGGTGTGGAGGATTGACTGTTGTCTGTGTTTGCCGTTGTTTCCGGTTTCCAGTGGACTGGAACCACACAGCAAATGTGGCTCTTTTTATCAATACTGGGCGGAGGGTCGGAGTGGCGCGGAGATATCTCTGCTCGCTTGTCTTTTAGTCCCTCGCTAAAGGTGTGTTGGAGAAGAACAGAAAACTGTCAAAAGTGTAGCCGAAAGACTGGTATGCGGTAATGGACCCCCAACGAGATTAAATGAGAAAACGGTGCAGTGTGATACGCGCAATTGTATGGGATTGGTTGAGAATTGGCTTGTATGTACAACCAATGTGGCACTCACCGTGGCGGCTGAACAAGACTCACTGGGCGGTAAAACTAGAGGGCCGACGAAGGCTCAAGGATCAACTATAATGTTGTAAAGTGAAATGGACAGCAGGTGATGATCTGAAGGGAGGAGCCTCCGGAGGGGATAAACTCTGCGTACCAGAGACCAAGCATGAAAAATGAAACAGGGGCAGACGAAATAGAAACCGTTGAAGCTGCAGCCATGGTGACCGGCGCACGTCACAGAGCCACAAGCTTGAAGGGGAAGCGAACTGTTGGTGATGACGTAGGTAGTGGGAACCAATGCGGTTGAAGGTTTTGGGTGGGAAAGAATTGAATTTGACAGTGCTTCTGGCATGGGTTGGGACGGACCGGAACAGACGCTCCTACATGACACAGGGATGGAGATGAATTTAGGCCAATGAGGATGGACATATGTAAGAGAGAGCTCAGGCAGACGAACAGGGATGGAAAAAGCTTGGTTCTGAAAGCAGGCTACGGACGCAAGATGAGAAGAAAAAGTAGGCACAAGTAAGAGAAGAGCATGGATCGATCTACATTGGTGGGATTGTGTGGTCAACCCCTGCTCTTAACGGGCTGCTACTCCGTACAAGGGGACTGAAATGCAGACCTGGGCAGAGCTAGGCGGGGCTAGAGGGAACTAGAGGGAGCTAGGCAGAATGGAGTAGCAATAGATAGCAATGGGCACTGTGCTATTTAGTAGGGTGGAGAGTCCATTTTGTGGTCCGGATCAGATGGTCCGGAGTACAGTTATTGCTATGTACAGTACATGTTCTGCCAGCACCTGTGCCCATGCCGGACTAGGCGCGGCCGAGGCACTGTCGCTGCTGCGCGGCCTAAAGTATGCGATGGGTGTGTGGTACATGGTTTGTTTTTGTCCTGTTCTTTTCAGAGTCGCGCCGGTGAGTTTTCTCCGTGTTCGGCAGAATGATGAGTGCATGCGCAAGCAACGCCAGTTTAAATTGGAGAAGAAAAAAATAAAAACCCAATGCCGAAACCAAATGACACCATGCGCAAGATTGAACATGTTGGATTTATTTTGTAATTTTGTTGTGAATTGATCAAGATGAATGTTACTGTACAGTACTGTACTGTGTTGCAATGTGTGTATTGTACGTGCCTCGATTGACAGGTTTTTATTGGACTGGTGCGCATCGACATCAGAACAGCCAGAAAAAAAAAAGGTAATAAAAAAAAGGTATAAAAAAAAGGTATAAAAAAAAACCGCAGCTGCAGTGGAGAAGAGAGACAGCATGGCAATGCTAAGCGACAACATCAAGAATGCCATGTTTGGTACGGTGGTGCGTTGACATGTAATAATTAGAACAAGATCGGCAGTCCCAGAACGTTTGGATCGCTCAACTAGCTGCATGTTCAGCATGTTCCAGTTCCAGCAGCATGTCCCGGCATGTAGCTTGTACCGTTGTCTTGGCACAGCTCCTCTGGCTAGCCAAGGTTGCATGTACAGTAACTGCTCCATCGCACCTTCACTATCTTGCAGGCAGGTACTGCAGAGTCCCCCCCTCTTCCTCTTTCTCTTCTTCTTCTTCTCTCCGTCGATATTGTCCTTGTCATCGCCCTCCCCGCCTCACTTTACATCATTGTACATGATATCTTGTGTCTTTACTTTGTACGGCCGCATTAGCTAAATTCCCTTTCTCTTCCATCGTTGATCCCATCGGACCTAGCTCCGTTGTCACCAACAACCACCCATCCATCTCCAGTCTGCTCTGCTCTGCCTGCTCTGCTCTGCCCCCTCTATTATCAATTTTACTTATTTCATTATTTTCAATTCCCATTTTTTTTATTTGATTTCTTTTCTTTTCGCCTCTTTCCATTCTTACCCATTAATCATTGAATCCCTCCCCTCCCCTCCCCTCCTCTTCTCCACCTCTACTTCCAGACTTTCTTCCTATACGCTGTGCTCTGTTCCCACATCTCTCCCATCCAATCGTCAACATTTCCTTACAAACTCAATTTCTACCCGTCAATCAATCCCACTCGTTGTCTCTCCGAGTTCCTTCACACCACCTCTTAGTAACTGCTCCTCCATCTACTCTTTCCCTACCCATTTATTAAACACCCTTGCCTCTTTCTCGCTCCTCATACACCATCCCCACCTCGCACATATTGTCCTCTTTCTTTCTCTTCTCATCACATACATCCAAGCTATCCACGCACATGTTTTACAATTAGCTGAAAATACACTTCGCAGCTGACAATCAAAACTGTCTGAACACCACCACTGCATCGTCCATACACAACACACTGCATTGGGAAACTTCATCGATTCTTCCACATCAGGTTCGCGACAGATGCCGCTTACAGACAACGAACTCACCTAACAACACTTACGTCTACACCAACATCGTCAACTGCCGCCCGCAGCTCTTTTCCGTTTGTAAAACTCAAACGCTTCACGTATCCTCCGGCACACGACTAGCATCCCGCCCTGCGTTGCAAGACCCGTTGGCACTTTCGTCACTCACTCCGCCCTCTATTGCTAGCCACTTAGTGCTATGAGTGCTGCAACCTCGTTCCTGACCGGAACAGATTTTCCACACAATAACAGTTTCGCCTCCAACAAGGACACTCATATGGACTTCTTAAACTCTGCCCCCAGCAGCGATTTCCTCAATGCTACCGGGCCAGCAAACACGAACAATCCGCTTAACAACACCATCAACCCCACGAGCACGTCACTAGACGGCGACTTTGGGCACCAATTTGCTAGCTATCTTTCAGAACCTCAAGGCAACGCGGCATTTTCGTCGTCACCGTCTGATCACACAGCACCCTCCATGTCTGCCTCCAAGTCCTCGTCCCACACATCCGCCACGTCCCTTGAGGCAGCCTCTCCTTCCGACCCCAAGGGCCAAAAGGGCCGTATGACGACTCGCAGCCGAGCCAAACGGCCCAACCGATCTGGCTTGAGCTTACATGACTCCATAACTGCTCGAGATCCTTCCGAGTCGGTATTGTCTGAAGATGAAGTCAATGAAGCCTCACCTCCTCCGTCCAAGAAAAAGCGAGCGCCTCGTGGCGGCGCTAAAAACCCTGCAAAGACGCAACGGCGTAAAAGTCTGGAGCGCAACAGACTGGCGGCCTCCAAATGCCGCCAGAAGAAGAAGGAATGGATGCACGACCTCGAGGATACCAAGGCTTCCATGGAGAAGCAACACAACAACCTCTTGTCCGAGTACTCTGCCCTTGTAGAGGAGATCACGGAGCTCAAGAATGCCCTTGTCGCCCATGCTGGGTGCAACGATCCCAACATTGACGGCTGGATTAACAACGAGGCTGCCAAATACGTTCAGCGCGTTCGAAACAGCCAGGACACCAACGGTAGTTCAGACCGAGACGGTGCGTTTTGCCCAAACCTACACCCTACCCCAACCTTCACTTCAAACTCTTTTGCATGATGATTTGTGCCCATCTTGCATGGCGACTATAGCATGAATTTACTGCCAACATAAAAGAAACACACACATTATATCTTACATGTACCATACATGCGTCTCCTTGTTGCCATTTTATTTTATACCCTCGAAGCGCGCACTCTCTTCGACATGATGCACACGACATGGACCTAGACAATTAGCTAATACGATGGCCAAACATATAGATTCGGTATCTTTGCAAATGCGTACAGTTACCATGTTTACATAGAAGTAATAGCCGCCTTAGCTTTACTTTTTGAATTTAGATTTCTCCGGGACGGAGCGCTATTACCGCATAATTGGGTGAAGCAACAGATACGAGTTAAGTGCCCTCTTAGTGCAGTGGGCTTTCTATATGGGCAGTAATCTTGAGAGGAAAATGCGAAACGCTTTGGGTTCTGGTTTTGTGTTGTTGCATACGTAGATCGAATTCGGTCTGAAGATTTGGCTATAAGCGAAAACGACAAGGGAAATTGTAACCATTGCAGTGGGGTACGGGTGATGTGTTGATGATGTATGAGCATGTCACAGAGTTTGGTTAGGTGGGATGAGCCAAGGAGATGGAAAAGGACGCGATTGGATGAATGAGACATGTATATTGTTACAGTTTACAGAATGTTTACATGATTGGCCACTGTTCTCTCCCTCCTTGCTTCCATATCGGCCAACGCAGCCAGATACGTCAGGCACATACTGGTGACTACCTCTTCTTGGTCCAGCCACGGGCATTGGACAGTCCGCGGATACGCTTGGTGTACTTCCAGAGGTGGCGATACTTGGGTCCCTGTCTCTTGGCTTCCCAACCACGAGGCTTGACGGGAGGTTTGAGGGAGTGGACCCTGGTTTGGCGGAACTCGACGTCGGCTCCGGGGATGTTGTGGCGGGCCATGACGGCGGCGGTGTTTTCGTCCCAGACGGAGCGGAACATGTTGAAGCCAAAGGGGGAGAGGTTGAACTTGTCGCGGAAGGACTTGATGGAGAAATTGTCCCGGCTGGAGTAGAGCTCCTTGAGTTTGGCGACGTCGACGGTCTCACCAGGCTTTTGCTCGAGCAGGACCACAGCCACGCGGTGGTAGGGGGCGCCCTTTTGCGAAAAGGCAGGCAGCCATGGGACAGCGAGCTGGTTGGTGTCCTTGACGCGGCTGAGGGGGAGGGAGGTGTCGTTGGGGCTGAGGGGTATGTTGGCTGCGAGGAAGTGGCAGCGCTTGGAGAAGGAGTCGTTGGTGGAGTCGGGAACATCGGCGTCGACGACTGCGATGGACACTAAACGCTCGCCCTTGTCAAAGACTTGCACGCGAAGACGGGGGGCGTTTTCGCTGACGATGGAGTCGACGATTTGGCCGGGGGGTACTTTCATCTGGCGGAAGTAGAGTTGCACGTCGGCAGTAGGTTCGAGCTTGGGGAGGAGATCGGGAACAATGTTGAATTGAGAAATGCGCTGTGTGATGAGGCGGTGGTCGTATGAGCGCCATTTCTTCTCGGCGAGATGGCGGTAGATAGGCTTGCTCATATCGCCTGTCAAGTGTTAGTGTGAGGGTTCAATTGGCTGTTGAATGTAGCGATGCATACCCAATCCATCTTCGAAGCGCTTCTTGACCAAAGGGTCGTTAATATCAGCGAGAATCTTGAGCTTCTCGACCTGACGATGCAAACTAGCCAACTTGGTCTCCTTCATGGCCTCTCCACCCTTTAATTGGGACGCATCCTTGTCCTGCAACTTGGCAATCTTGTCCAGCGTAGCCTGAATGCTCGCCAGTTTCTCCTCTCTGTCCGCAGCGAGGATGCTTCGCGCCTCCTGGAACGCCTGGTAGGGCAATTGCTCAAAGGCAATGTTGCTAGTGGTGCGCATGGCTACACGGCGTCGTCGCGAGCCCACGGGCATCTTTCCCGCGCGGATGAGCTGCTCTTCGAACTCGGGCAGCACTGTGTCTGGGTTGAGGTCCAGGGGATCAGACGGTTTAGCGGCGACGGCAGCTTCGGCGCGCGCTGCGCTGGTGGTGAATGAGCGGACGACACATTGCTGTTGCAATTGCCTCGCTAGCGGCCTTGCGACCGCGCTGCACCTCGACATGGCGTTGTGATGGTTGTGAATGATGATAGGGCAGTGTAGCGTTGGTAGTGAAAAGGGTTTTTTGAGCTGTCGGCAGAGTTGAGGTGGGCCCACTTTAATTTGGGGGCGGATTGCGAGACGGAACAACAGCGCCGAAAATGTTTGGCTGCGAATAATTCTATTTTCGAGATCCACCAAACTGCTCTTGCATCCTCCCAACTCGTAGCCAATTCATCGCAGCAATTCTTTGGCGCCAGTGCAACACCTGCGCAAAGATCCAAAATGGCTGCTAGGGGAACTGCTTGCCTCAGCGAGGCCATGGCCGCCCTGAGGGTGTCTGCTCGAAAGGTTTGATCATCTCCAAGTCTCCTTTTCCCCCCAGCGATACTAACAATGCGTCCAGACGACATCATCGGCCAGCAAAACATTCACACGCTCAATGGCCACCGAAGCGCCCACATCCCAAATCACAACTTCCGCCTCTCCCCAGGCCATCATGCAGTCTTGGAACCCAGGTACGCCCACCTCACACGACACCTCTAAGACTCCAACTGACCCCTTGCAGCATCCACCGTGCCCGTCACAATTCACAACTTCCCCTCTCTCGAACCTACGTCCCTCGAAGAATGGTCCGTCCAGCACCTGTATCTCCCCCTGCGCCGCGATCTTCTGCACCTTGCCGTCGTCTACGAAGGCGACAACACCCGCCAAGGTACCGCATCCAGCAAAACCCGATTCGAAGTCCACGGCTCGCACCGCAAGGTGCGTCCTCAAAAAGGAACAGGTCGCGCGCGCCTCGGCACGAAACAGAGTCCCATTCTCCGCGGTGGTGGTAAGACTTTTGGTCCTAAGCCTCGCGATTTCGGCACCAAGCTTAACCGCAAGGTATACGACAAGGCGTGGCGCACGGCGCTGAGCTACCGCTACAGAAAGGGAGAGCTCATCGTCTGCGAGGATGGTATGGAACTTACTCTCCCCGAGGATTTTGAACTACTTGCCGACAAGTATATGAAGGATGGACTGCGCGAGAGCTATCTGCAAAAGTATATGTCGAATGTGCTGGCAAATATTGGTTTGGGACGTGGTGATGGCCGTACGCTGTTTGTTACAGGCGATCGTAGAGAGAAATTGTATGAGAGCATGGAACAAGTTCCTTGGGAGGGGCGGGCTTTGGAGTTTGAGGAGGTGGATGTCAAGGATTTGCTGGAGACGGGCAAGGTTGTCGTCGAGCGAGCTGTGTTGAAGGAGATGATCAAGACGCATCAGAGTGACTTGGTTAGCCGTATTTTTGTCAACGGTCTGCCTCCTGTTGGGCCCGAGGTGGGTAAGCCTGTGCTGGGGCTGTAAAAGAGCGAGGAGTGTACAATATTTGAAGAGGTTATAAGTGTATTATTTATTAAGCTATATTACAAGAATACTTGATTCTTTTGTCTCATTGATATCCATAACGTCCTTGTACAACTTTTGAATGTATTTACAGCCAAATGCATTATAGAGCACCACCAACCAGTGACACAATCCACATGGCAATGCGCACCTTCAGGCCAACACGTCTATCATTCCTCGCAAAGTCATCCCGTGTCATGGACCGAGTATAATCCTGTAGCCATGTCTGCTCAGCAGCCAGTTTCTCTTTCAGTCCCTCATTCTGCGTAACAATTAACGCGCCAACCTCCAAATCATGCGAGTAGCTTCTCTTAGTATAGTTGGAGCTACCAATGATGCTCATAGCAGGGTTCTTGTCGCCGGGCATAGTCACCCAGAGACCCTTGGCATGATACGTCCACCCACCAGGCTGTCCTACAGTGCCGTTTCTCCATTCCTTCAGAGTAATGGACTCGTCGCGACCCTGGTGGTGTACGCTATGTACAAATCGACGGGCTAGTAGCACGTACGCATCTGGTAAGAGACCCGATACACCGGGGGATTTGTAGAAGCCATTGGCTTCAGGCGCAGCAGTGATGACGACGTTGTTTTGTGAAGCAGTGTTGAGGAGCAGTTTGCTCAGTGACGGCGCAGGATTAAAGTATCCTGCGGTGAATGTCCATGACGACTCGCGATATGCCGGGTCGGCGAGTTTGGAGAGAACGCTGGTTATGACTGGGAGCTCCGTAGATGTATCAGGTTGGATGATTTGCGACATTTGTCCGAGCATATACACCCGCGTGTCAGAAGTTTGTTCCCTCGCAGCTCCAGATACATCAATCAGCGGACGCAGGACCTTGGTAGCGCCCTTCTTGAACCCAGCTGCATCTTCCAGTGGCGAAGGTGTCGAGTTCGTCTCGGGCCAAGTAAGACTGAACCCAGCTGGCTGCTCTGACGGCTGTACCAGGAAACTAAATGACCCAACTCCATGATGAATTCTCGCAAAATGGTCTGCAACATCCTTGGACGAAAAAACATGATATCTATCCTGGCGATCGGTAAAATAATCCGTCGACAAGTTCGCTCCTGACATGATAATCTCGTCGTCGACACCGTACAGCTTCATATGCTGTAGACCCCAACCCTCATTAATTCGATTGGGGATATATTTCTTCTTCGCACCAGTCAGGTTAGGCGTATGGTACATCCGAATTTCGACGCGGTCATTGCCAAACTCGGATATCAGAGGCGCAAGCAGTGAGGCGCAAGACGAGTTGGGAGCTTCTCTTGTTCCGCGCAGAGCATCCGTCAGGATACTGACTTTGAGGTTCTTGTTGCGTCTCAGAGCATCTTGTATCGTCTCAATTAGTTCGCGCTCTGATTTGCCAATGTACAGCGTCGATAGAAAGATTCGAGTATTCGCATTGCGGATTTTCTCCTATATCCAATCAGCGTATGGTTCTGGCTCCGTTTCGACGCGCATACCTTTAGTGTCTCGTAGAATTCAGCAGGCGTCTTGATAATTTGGACTTGTTCCCCCTTCAAATCAAAACTCGGCGCCTTCTTGTCCAATTCGGTCACAAACGGCGCCAACAACCCAGCCTTACTGGTTGTCTGCGCCGGCGTCGATGTCGAGCTATATCGTCTGCATTGGGCTCTCGCAACGGGCATTCGAATAGGCCGCGTCCTCGGTATACATCGACAACAGCTCCTTGCAAGCATTTTAAATTTTGCTCGAGGGAATTTTCTTTTATTCCCTGTGCTGGTGATAGCTCGAGGGAAGCTTAGCTTTCCCAAGCTGCCAATTGGTTGCAAGTCTCAATTTGCCGACGTTCAGCCGCCGTGGATTCAGTAGCGGCCTTTGGACCGTCAACGTTCGACTTGTTCTCGCCATTCGACACTTTCCATTTCAGTTTGTCGCACCCGTCACCATGTCGACAATTGGACGTACGCTGAGCAACCTGCGCAAGGTCGGAGTCAAGGTTTGTGCGACTACTCAATTGATTAGACTACGCTGACATTTTCCCAGGATTACTTCAGACAGATGCTGGTATGTTCAAAACACCCAACAATCAATTCAACTAATCTAGCTGACCTGTTCCTCACCAACAGTACATTGGTACGACTCAATTCCATCACCAGCACTCGAATCTTTGAACAAAAAAAAAACTAACCCTTCCAGGTGACACCAAGCATGGACGATTGATCGGCCAGGATCGCGCTGGAAACAAGTTCTTCGAGAACATGGAGGAACTCCCCCTCCGCACCCGCTGGGTCGAGTACGCCAAGCACGACTACGACGCCGCTCAGATCGAGCCCGGATGGCACGCCTGGATCAGCTACGCCGTCGACAAGCCCCCCGTCGAGGACCACTTGATCGCCACTGGCACTCGTGCCTTTGAACCCGCCCTGCCCAAACCCAACTTCACCCAGACCCGAGGCGCTTTCAAGACATACAACACGTAAGTACAGCCAGTGGGAAACGCTGAGATAAAGGACACAGCAATACTGACTGGCATGCCTCTAGCGTTAAGCCAAAGTACACTGCTTGGGAGCCTGTTGCTACACCAAGATCGTAATAAGGATAGGACATTGTACATATTTAGACGCAGACTTTCAATTTTCATTCGTGTTCAATTACAATTCGCGGCTCACGAGTTTCAGTGATCTTCTTGGGCAACCCGATAAATTCTCCAAAAAAAAAAAACCGAAAACCAACGGGCGCTATTTCCAAGGAGATGAAGTAGCCAAAATCCACGATCTAACTTGTATCAAGTCTAGATGTTGCAACAGAAACAAAAACACTAAACAGGCCTACACATGTATCCAACCTACAACTTCGACTCTATAGCAGATTTGATGGCTAATCTCGGTTAGCTCTAATCATGAATTTCGAGACTGGGTCATCTTACCTTCACAACTATTCCTGGCATCACCAAATAGCATCTTGGTGTTTGGCATGTAGAACATGGGATTCGGTACATCGGCTTTGTTTTGTTAGCAATTGTACTGCACAGTAGGTTTCACAGGACTTACCATATCCACTGGCCATGCCACGTTTCATCACTACAACATTCTTACTCTTCCATGCATGCAACACAGGCATACCCTCAATGGCACTACCCTTCTCCATCGCAATCGGGTTGACAGTGTCGTTGGCACCAATGACAACAGTCAAGTCCGTGTCGGGGAAGTCATCGTTAATCTCGTCCATTTCCAGCACGATATCGTACGGGACACTAGCTTCGGCCAGCAGCACATTGCACTGACCCGGCATGCGACCAGCCACAGGGTGAATGGCGAAGCGGACAGTGATGCCCTTGGACCTCAGCACTTCTACAATATTCGATATTGCATACTGCGCTTTTGCCACAGCCATACCGTAGCCCACTACCAGAATCACCGATTCTGAATTCAATAGGGCATCAGCCAGGTCCTCAGCTGTGGTCTGTGTTACTTCGCCCTGCGGTTTGTATTCTTCGGTTTGCGCTGGCGTTGTAAGGCCACCAAACAACACATTGGTCAGCGATCGATTCATCGCCACACACATAATGTACGACAGAATCGAACCGGACACTCCTATAAGTGCTCCCACTGTGGTGAGCAGTGGATTGTCCAGCATGAACCCTTCTGCCACAAGAGCAAAGCCGCTGTAGGCGTTCAATACAGTGATGACGACAGCTATATTCTAGTTAATATTGATTTCCATATCCATCCAATGTGATACTTACGCATGTCAGCACCACCAATGGCCGCCGTTGTGGTGTATCCCTTGGTGAAACTCATTAGAGTGTTGGCAGCCAGCGCACCAGCAGCTATCATTGGGCTACCGGGGGCCATGGTTAGGAACGCGCCCATGGTGGCGGCATTACCAGCCAACAAGCCTGTGTTAAGCAAATGGCGGCCTGGAATATGTTTGGGCTTGGAAGACATCTTGCCTGCCAATTTCAAAAATGCAACAATCGATCCGGTGAAAGTGACACCACCTACAAACCGTTAGTGTGGGAATTTAACCAGTTTGTCATATAAGTTGCTCACCTATAAGAACACCAAGATAGGCTGTGACCATGTGGAGTGTCGAAATGTCAGTCACATCAGCCATTACACTACCAATACTTGTCAAGACAGCGGCCAAACCAACAACAGAGTGCAGGGCAGCAACCGTTTGAGGGAGATCAGTCGGTGTGATGCGCTTGCCAATTAAGCAACCAGCCAGAAGACCAACGGAAGCCAAGGCACCGAATTGGGTCAGGACTTCAGGGGAGAAGCCAGCAGCAAGCAAGCTGGCAAGAACACCAGAAGAAACACCGAGTATACCGAGCATGTTACCAATTCGAGCTGTAGTTTGAGATGCAAGGCCGGAGAGGGAGCCAATGCAAAGAACGGAGCTCACTAGGTATCCTGCTTGAACGAGACCGCCAGCACCGGTGGAAGCAGCTGCAACAAAGCCAGCACCGAATACAGTGGCAGGGATGGCGTATAGCCATGGATACTCAGGAGGGTCAGTTGGGCCTAAGATGGGTCAGGACAACTTCCACAGCAGCATAAAGGATTGTACTTACGTTTGAACATGTCCAGCATTCGCTTTGTGATGACGAAACCACCACCAACGTTGACAAAAGCAAGCAACACACTTAGTGCACCAAATACTTGAGGAACAGTCTCTGGGATGAAACCTCCTCCAAGAATGAAAAGACCGCCAATACCAACCATGCCGGAAATAGCGTTGGTGACACTCATCAATGGCGAATGAAGAGCAGGCTGGACACCCCAAACAACGCGGTATCCAATCAAACTCGCCAGCGCAAAAGTGAAAGCATTACCCATGAAGAGAGGACCAGTGAATTTACCGAGAGCGAGCATACTTCCCATACCAGCTGTGATACCCGTGACTTCGCGAGTCTTTTGTTGCCAAGGAGTAAGCTCCTTGACTTCAACGACAGGCTCGGGCTCCTTCTTTGGGGGAGCTGGAGGAGGAGCAGGACGAGGAGCTGGCGGGATAACTTCACCCTTCTGAGTAACGATGGCGCCTCGAACAACTTCATCAGACAGATCGATGCCAAATTCTTTCTCCTTGGGAGCCATGGACAAGAGGAATTTGGTGATGTTGTTGGAGTATAAGGTCGAGGATTGCGTGGGGAGACGAGAGGGAAGGTCGGTATATCCTAGTATCTGTTAGTTTGACGCTCGACTTATACGACTTCGTGTTACGCACCAATGATTTTTACATCCTTGTACATGGCCAATTCGCCCTTCTTGGTAGCTACGCAGTTGCCTCCAGCCTCAGCAGCCAAATCAACTACGACACTGCCAGGCTTCATGACGTCGAGAGCTTCCTGCAGAATGAGTTTTGGAGCGGGCTTTCCGGGGATGAGGGCAGTGGTGATGATAATGTCAACCTCCTGGGCCTGTTCCTTGAAGAGCTTCATTTCCGCCGCAATGAATTCCTTGCTCATTTCCTTGGCATAACCACCGGCACCAGAGCCGTCTTCCTCGATTTCTACTTCGACAAACTCGGCGCCAAGTGATTGAACCTGCTCTCGGGCAGCGGGTCTGGTGTCGAAACCGCGAACAATAGCACCCATGCGTCTGGCGGTAGCAATGGCACTAAGACCAGCGACACCAGCACCAATGATCAAAACCTTGCAAGGAGGAATCTTTCCTGCAGCTGTAACCTGGCCAGTTAAAAATCTGCCAAAAACGTTGGAAGCTTCAAGCACGGCCTTGTAACCAGCAATATTGGCCATGCTGCTGAGAGCATCGAAAACCTGCGCACGAGAAATTCTTGGAATCATATCCATGGCAAAGCATGTGGCCTTGCGGTCGGCAATCTTCTGTACAAGATCCTTATTCTGTGCGGGCTGAATGAAAGAGATGATGGTCTGGCCTTCCTTAATCGAGTCGATCTCTTGATCCGCAGGACTGCGCACCTTGAGAACAACGTCAGATTGCGACCAAACACCGCTGGCTGCGTCAACAAGCGTGGCGCCAGCCTGAGCGTATGCATCATCGTGGAATTCAGCAGCAGTACCGGCACCCTTTTCGACATAGACTTTGCCAAAGCCCTTTTTAAGTAACAAGGCAACGTTTGTAGGAGTCAATGCAACACGTCGTTCACCGGGATAGATTTCTTTGGGTACTCCGACGCTCAATTGGCCGAATGGAGTAGTGGGAGGCACGACAGTAGTCGAATACTTCTTAGGCGCAGGTGGAGCGGTCACAGCGGTCACGACAGAGGCATAGCGGACCAGGGCCAGTGGTTTCGCGGCAGCGGGGACGGAAACGCGCTGACGGGACGCACCGAGGGTGTTGTACCGCTGTCGGCTGCTGCTGAAGAGGACTCGACCATCTGATTCGGCGTTAGCGGGTGACTCGAGTCCAGGCCGAGTACGGCGAACTGCGTTTGCAACTTAGACGCAGCAGCAATGGATTGGCTTACCTTGGAGGTTTAATTTTGCAACTCGAGCTGGATTGAAAGCAAGAGGGCGCAGCAAATAGGACGCCATCACGAAAGAGCTGCCGTCATTTGAGGTCGGCTATCTGAAAGCAAGCAGCGCGTCGACAGTGCGGCCGAGAATGCTGTGTTTACCGAGACCCCGAATTTGACGTAAAGAGCAGCAAACGAAATGATGCTAGTAAGCGCGGAACAAACAAATGAAGAAAAGCACCTGCTTCCGCAGACTACTAAAAGAGAGAAGAACAAACCAAGCTCTGAATCTAATGGTGCATGAAGCTATTTTGGCAGTTGACGAAGAAAGAGGAGAAAAGAGAGGGGACGCAGACAAGAGAGAGTGAGTCAAAATGCAGGGAGACGAGACGAGAACAATTGGTGTACCGTGATCGACCCCTCACTCCACCTGCTGCTAGTCTGGTGCTGTAGCGCTAGCTTCAGGCCAGCAAGGTTTCTGTAACTTGGGGCCCGGGGGGTACCTGCACAGGGCCCTTTGGCGTAGTGCCAGCACGCGGTGTTCTCATTATAGCGCAGTTCACTCAGGTACAGGCCTATTAACACAGCGCAGATACAGCATGGTCATTCTTCTTGCACTTGAATCATAACCAGACGCAATAAAAATAATAAAAATAAAGATACACCCGTCGGTCTCTTCTCGTAATCAGAGGCTTAAATGCGGAGACCGATGCAACCATCCCAAAGCCTGCTCCCACCCAAACACGGCGTCCAGGGGGTTCCCGTGTGCTATCCCGTTACGTTTCCAAGTTACATGCACACGAAGCCGCTAACCACAGAGCCGCCGCAAAGATAGTGCGGGGTTACAGTGGTGTGGGAGCTTGCTAGAGCTGTGCTAAGCCCACTAGGCCCGATTGCTGGCAACTGCGGGGGTCCAAATAGCCGCTAAAAATCTGGGGGTGGGCGCCCTCTGCAGCCTCAACTGATACAGTCCAAGACAAAAGCCTGTAAGTGTGCTTACTGGTAAATACTCACGCAGGCAAAAAAGTGAATCTGCATGTCATTACCAAAGATATAAGCCAAATTATCCAATAATATGTCGGCATTCGTTTCCCTTACAAATGTCCCACTCCTCACCAAAGGACGGACTGTTCTTGGACACTACCCATATGCATGCAGTTCTATACTGTACAGTGTAGTTTCATTCTAATTCATGGTTCAAGAGAATTGATTTCTTCTATCTGTCCTGTGGCAATAAATGCTGCGCACACCATCGTAAACCCTAAACGGGTGCCTGGTGATCTGCCGCAACGCATGGTGTGGCACATCGGGCCCTGTTGTCTGGCCCGATGTTGAGGCACGCATCGCAGCCACACACTAGTTCAAGCGTATTTCCAATCTTTTGATTCGCCTTCTCGCACAGGCAGATAAATAGTGCCGACGCAATCTTGGATGAAGGTTTACCTTCCAGGCATGTTGCATTTGGCGTTGCACAGTATGCCTGGCCAAGTTGCTTGTCGTTCCAAGGAATTGCTAGTTGGGCAAGTTAGCGCTTTCAGTACAGGATTAGAACTTTCATAAAAGCAACATGGAAATATTCTTACGCATCGCTCTGAGAACAGAGGCGCAATACGTGTAGCCACATTCGCAAATTGGCCCGTCGGGAAGAATGGTCGGCGCAGGGTCACCCTCAGTAGGTGTAGGATCACTTTGTGGTGGCTCAGGTATAGGTGTTGGAGATCCAGCCTCTGGCGGAGGACCAGACGGCACTGGAAGCTGCGGCTTAGCCAAAGCTATGTACGCCAAAGCGGAAGTAAGCACAAATCTCATATTGAAAGTCTTGGTATCAGTTTGGGAGTGCTTTACAAGAGACCACCACTGCCAGAGAGAGGAGACACGGCTGCTTTATATAGACTTGATGATGTATCTCTTCTTCGAAAGTTTACCAACTCGGATAATTTCTGTTATAGGCTTTCTCTATCTTTACCACGTCATCTAAGATGTTTAGCGTTGGTATGTTTGTTTCGTTCAACGCAATACAAGCTGCTCAATCAGAGCATGTTGTTCTAACACAGCTTAAAGCAACACATTGCTAAATAGGATTCTGTCGCAAATTTTGGTCGGCAATAAATGGCTATAATTCTTAATGTATTAATTATCGTTGCTAAATTACTTAAGTTAATTTATTTATTGCATATCCAGGCAGACTTATTTGCTGCCCTCGCTGAACCAAAGACGCACTCCCGGGTAGCCACGGGTATACGGTGCAGGCAGTGTAAAAGCTGCCCCACAATGCCCCTCCACGACTTTGAGTACTTCACCAACCAGACTTGACTCCAACTGCAACTGTCCCAAAACACCTTCGCACAACCCTTCACAAGACTTCACCATTTGCTGTTCAACATGGCCGACACACAATCGCACGCACCGACACGGAATGCGACTACCATAGTCGTGGGCACTAGAAAGTCGCTACTTGCCATGGCACAGGCCAAAATCGTCGTAGCTGCACTTCAAGCTGCCCTGCCTGAATATTCGTTCCCCATCGAAGGCATGACCACGACCGGTGATCGAGACCAGAATACAGCCCTGTACAACTTTGGAGGCAAAGCTTTGTGGACCTCGCAATTGGAAGAGAGACTCATCAATAATGAGCTGGACCTTGTCGTACACTCGCTCAAGGACATGCCCACTACCTTGCCAGAGGGATGCATCCTGGGAGCTATCACCACGAGAGAGGATCCACGAGACAC
Organism: Simplicillium aogashimaense; assembly: GCA_028455935.1. Classification (NCBI taxonomy): domain Eukaryota; kingdom Fungi; phylum Ascomycota; class Sordariomycetes; order Hypocreales; family Cordycipitaceae; genus Simplicillium; species Simplicillium aogashimaense. Next base: position 642,118 of record CM052010.1, on the reverse strand, counting down.
ACTCATCATTAAGCCAGCTCTGCAAGAAAAGCACGGATGGAAGTCATTGGCAGACTTGCCTGCCGGTAGTGTAATTGGCACCAGCAGCATCCGTCGCATTGCTCAGCTTGCTCGACGATACCCCAACCTCAAGTTCAAGGACCACCGGGGCAATATCCATACTCGCCTGCAGAAGCTGGAGGATGACCCTGAACTGACAGGAATTATCCTTGCTGCTGCTGGTCTCGAGCGCATGGACTTTGGAGGTCGCATCGCACAGTACCTCGATCACGACAGCGCTGGCATCTTGTACGCTGTAGGACAGGGTGCCTTGGGCATTGAGTGTCGTGCTGGAGACACCCGAGTTATACAGGCGTTGGAGAAGCTCAAAGATGAAAAGACTACATTGACATGTTTGGCGGAGCGTAGTCTCATGCGTGCACTGGAAGGAGGATGCAGCGTGCCCATTGGTGTGGAAGCGAGCTGGGTAGATGGCAAGCTGAGACTACGTGCGACGGTGGTGTCTGTGAAAGGTGACGAGGCCGTCGATACCGAGTTCATGGAAGACATTAAAACAGAAGAGGAAGCGGAAGATTACGGCAAACGGGTAGCGTTGGACTTGCTGAGCCAAGGAGCAAACAAGATCCTGGATGCCATCAACGCTGGCAAGAAACAACAACAAGACGCAGCACAAGCACAGGTACAAGCACAGCAGTAAATGATTGACGATGACACTGGAAGACTGAGAGATGCCAAAAAAAAAAACACTCAAACCCAAGATTGAGAGAGGAATGACCAAATAAGGACGCTTTTGTGGCCTAAAGACCCAAAACAAGTTGATATCATTGCTAGGCTGTAAATAAAAAAGAACCCAAAACAGACCAAAATACCTAAAGAATAAGAATGAACACCGAGATTTTCTGCGCATTGGTACACGGGTATATTGGATGACAAGACGCAAACTTGATCCGTATTGTGAGTATATTGTGAGTGTGTTTGTTTTATAACCAGGTTGAGCTGTTTTCCCATTTGGATGACATGTATTGCCTCTCTATTTGCAAGACCGAACCGAAACCAGAAAAAGCAGAAGAAAGAGTACAGAAGACACCAGATAAATGATTGTTCAATTGAAATTAGGTTTATTTCGTTTTCTTCATCGATTTCACGAGTGCATCAATGACCTGCGATTTTTTTTCTTCTTGGTTATGAAGAGGAGGAAAAAAAAAACCCCGGCGGACGGCGAGTTTGGTGGGGAGTTGATCCCAAGTCGAGTTTCCAGATTTACTCGGAAATGAAAGCCTTGTAGGCCTCGGCATCCATCAGCTCATCGGCCTGCTTGGCACCTTCCTCGTCGACTTCAACGCGGACGATCCAGCCGCCGCCGTTGCTGTCATCCTCGGGGACCTGGTTGATGATGGAAGGCTTCTCCTCGAGGGAGACGTTGGCTTCGGAGACGCGGCACTTGACGGGGGCGTTGATGTCGCTGGCGCTCTTGACGGACTCGACGGCACCAATGGCGTCGCCCTGGTCGATCCAGTCACCGTCGGTCTCGGGGAGCTCGACGTAGACGACGTCGCCAAGTTGCTCTGAGGCGTACTCTGAGATGCCAATGACGCCAGACTTGCGGTCGGCGGAGAGGTCAATCCATTCGTGGTCCTTTGTGAAACGCTTGGCAAACACTAGGAGGATTACAGTTAGCAATTGGCCTTGAGAGCATTCCCGGCGGTCAATTGCATTGATGGCGGGAGCTTACCCATGCGGGAGGTGGAAAAGGTGCGCAAGGCAGGTCGGGCAGCGGCGGCGCGAGGAGCCAAGCGCATGGCGGCGCGGGCAACAGGCAGGAAAGAGGCCATTGTGTCGGGATGTGGTGATTAGGTTGGAAGAGAGGAGATGGTTCTATCGAGACACGAAAAGGAAAAAAGGATAAAGAGGAATAAACTGAGATAGAGTTGGAGAGAGAGAGCAGAACGCAGCTGGGGTAGAGGAGCCGGAATTATCGTGTGATAATAAAGCGGTTCACCTTAGTCATGGCAACGCTTGTTCTGTTTGGCGGGAGGCTCCGGACCGAAGCAAGGCGCTCTGCTCTGTTACGGTGCGAAGTACAGAGGGAGCAGGACCCCTCCCTGGCCCTCCCAGGCCTTTTACTGGCCCAGTGCAGACGCTGTAGCCGGTGCTGTGGGCAGAGACTGTGGTGCAGCTGTGGGGAGCTCCCCTCCAAGCTAAGCCAATCACGGATTTCGATACATAATAGTTTCCAGCGTTTCGAGGCCAGGACATAATATTTTTTTCACACAGCCTATATGGCATGGCTTTGTGTCATTGAATGCTCTCGAGAGCTGGTTATTGTACCGGTATGGAAGTAGAGAGAAGGAAAATAAAATGAAGCCAATAACCGACCAGGTTGTAATGAGAATGCCGTGTTCAAGCTCCCTCATACTAGCAAAATCACTCAACGAGCCTCAACTCTAGCTGTAAACTGAAAATATTTGCCTGCAAAAGTATAATCAACAGCTGGGCGATATCGGCATGCATTGACCATATCTAAAATCATTTACGTACTGTCAACGACTTCTCCACGAGGGCGCATCTGACATCTGCCTCGACAGCTCTCTGCCCAGACACGTTCCGCTCTTTATAAATTATTTGCGGTGCCATCCGACTGCTACCGGAGCCATCCGGGGCCTTGCCGTTGGATCATAAATAATTAGTCTGAAACTAGATAGAGCCTCATCTATTATATACGTACATGCAGTAAGGTCTTGATAATGCAGAGATAAACAACTCTGTCCGCCGTGACGGCACGGGGAACGGCACACTGTTTCAACTCCACACATTTACGGACCATTGCATACTTTTAAAATTATTTCCAATTTCTCGTCTTTCGGCCAATGATTTTAATTTATTTCTCTGCGGCAAACTTTGATGCAGCAGAATCGACTCTGTCAACAGCACCTTGACTGTCTGGGAAGCCTGATGGCCTGGAATTTAGTGCGCCCGCGTTCCGCCGGTGCCTCTGAAAGTCCGGGTCCCGCCTTGCCTCTGCTGTGCTGTGCTGGAGCTGAGCCGCAGCTGCAAAGCCATTCTGCCCGCTGCTGCACCAGCCCAGCGCAGTGCTTTACCTGTGGATTACCCTGTGGTACAGTGACCTCAGCGAATGGCTTAGCGCTTCCAGGTACCACCAGAAACCAGGTCCAGCTGCTAAACTCGACCCCGGCCTTTTTACAACTCCATCCATCTGCATTGCGTGACGCCTCCCGCATCCCTCCCTCTTGCTAGCTGTCTCGACATTCCATCCCATCGTCCGCTCATTACGCCGTATTGAGAATTTACATTTTATTCTTTTCCTTTGTATCGTCTCAATCCGCCTCTTCCGGTTCTCCAGGGCTTGCTCGACCTCGTTAAAAAAAACCCTCTGGAGCTGTTTTATGACGTTAAGGAGCATCACAAGACTTCGGCCTCGACAACACAACAACCTCGCAACTGCCATTAATTATTGCAGATTTTTTAATTTGACACGAATCATTCGCTTCTACATCCGTTAATTCGCCAATATCGCGATCCAAACGCTCAACCCCACAACCACTTCACGCTCTTCGCCATGGAAGCAGATGGTGCGCAACCCCCTCTTGAAGGGCACGACGTCACGCTACAGGCTATGGATGCCTCGCCGCAAATAACGACAGACAACAGCATTCAAGATCACTATCCCCAGTCTCCCGAACAGCACCACGTTCACGATATGCAACACGATGACGACCCTGCGACCAGATACACTCCTCCTGCACCGAATGCTTCGTCGGCTTCTCGGCCTGCCAGCGGACTCTCCAACCCGTCACACCAGGCGCACAGCGAGCATCGCCAGGGATCTGGTGAACCTTCCAACGGCCGAAACCATGTCGTTATCAAAGTCGGAATGGTGGGCGACGCGCAAATCGGCAAGACATCACTCATGGTCAAATACGTTGAAGGCAGCTGGGACGAAGATTACATTCAAACGCTAGGCGTCAATTTTATGGAGAAGACCATCTCGATTCGCAATACGGAAATCACCTTTTCCATTTGGGATTTGGGCGGTCAGCGAGAGTTTGTCAATATGCTGCCTCTGGTCTGCAATGACGCCGTCGCCATTCTCTTCATGTTCGACTTGACGCGAAAGAGTACACTCAACAGCATCAAGGAATGGTATAGACAGGGACGAGGTTTCAACAAGACGGCTATTCCCATTCTCGTCGGCACCAAATACGATCACTTTGTCAACTTTCCCATCCAGGATCAAGAGGAAATTTCCAACCAGGTGGGTCGGACCCATGATTTTGTACGAGAATTGAAAACTGACAAGATTACAGGCCAGGAGGTTTGCCAAAGCCATGCGAGCTGCCTTGATTTTCTCTAGTACGAGTCACAGCATTAACGTACAAAAGGTAAGCGACGGGATACGCAGCAGATATAACAGCATGTGGCTGACACGCCTCTAGATCTTCAAGATTGTCTTGTCCAAGGCGTTTGACCTCAAGTGTACCATTCCCGAAATCGAAAATGTTGGCGAGCCACTCCTCCTATACCAGTCTGTTTGAAAGACATGGCACCTTTCGTAAGGCTTTAAATCATTGCGCAGCTACGGCGATGCTCGACCCTTCGAACGAACCGTATCCGAAACAATTGCATTTCACTCGTCGATAATTGATTGATCTACATACACAGAGTGTAGAATGTACACTACTTGACTGGTCCTCACGGGTGAGGGCCGTCGAAAGCTGCTGCAGCATGCAGAAAATACCGTGGCGGATCCTCGCTGTTCCTTTTCGTTGTCGCAAACGCGAGCCTTTAATCAACATTTGATTCTTGCAAGTCATGCGCAAGGGGATGTACATCTGCTGGCATTGAAAAGCTCGAGCATTGCATCGGGCATGGCGTCGATATAGATTACATTGCTGACGGGAATCGCATCATCTGTTTTACTCTTTTATTATTATTATTATTATTTTGATTTGCGAGGTGTTGGATTTGGAAACTGCCCTGGCGGCGTCTTTTATATTGTACTTACCCAGAAGAGAGGCATGGAGGCGACTAGGTACTAGACAGGCGCCTTTTATATTTGATCAATTCAAGCTCACCAGTTCATTCATGCACGGGAGTTACTGGGAACAAGTACTAGAAGAAAGGAATTTGATTGAATTATTCAATTCAGGCGAGTACCAAGCTACTTCAACCTTGCTGATAACAAAGCCTAGGCAAACATCTAAAAACAAAAGAACCAAACGCAAAACAAAACACGCACTTACTCCTGATACATCTGAGCTAGTTTCAAGACTCTAGATCATGACAAAGCTCCGGGCAAGATATCCCACGAGCAAGACTAAAATTGATAATCGCAGAACGTACAGTCCCCTTCGCTGGCGAACCGACTAGGATATGGAGCTGATATGTAGCTATGCTGTCGACTGGCCTAGCCCAAGAACTCTTTTAGCTGAGCTGGGGTGGCTATTGGTTCGTCATGATGTTCAATAAAACGACTTACTCGCGCTGGCTTTGGGATATTTGTAGGCGTCTTCACGGCAGGTTTTGGTGCCTCGGTGGGAGTTTCCTCCGCTGGTTCGGGTCTCGTCGTTGGCTGACATGCTTGCTGTCCACCTGGGACAACGGGCACAGGCAATTCCATGACAGGCTGCCAGGGTCGTCGATCCGGCAAAGGAGTCAGCCCCCAATCCGACGCAGTGCGCAGATTGAGCTCCTCGACCTGGCTGCGAGGCACACGATCCTCATCGACATTCACGCTGTGAAAGAGGTAGACAGTCCTGGTGAAGTCGTCGACTTCTGCGACGGTGCCGACGTGAATGGCTGTCTGGGGATAGCCGTTGCCGACAGCCCAGCGACGAATCTGGCGAAAGTCAGCTGGGAGAAAGGAGTCGTTGATGCGGTACGAGGCATGGAGGGTTTCGTCGTAAGGGATGAGGTTACTACGGTTGGGGCGGGGGTTGGATGGGTTGGACGGTGTTCTGGGAAGGGTCTGCAGGGCGTGGCAGACGGGTTCGCTCTTGCGGTGGGTGTAGTAGCACATGAGGACGGTGAGGATGATGCAGATGACGAACCCGGCGGCGAGGGCCACGGCGGTGCCGACAGAGATCATGGTTGCGGTGCTTACCTGATGTTGAGGCCTGTCCGCAGCTGTTTTGGGGGCTTTGAATAGCTCTGCGGAAGCTGGATGCTTGAGCGATTCGGTGGAAGTTACGAGCTTGATTGTATTGTTAGTATGTAAGTGAAGCTGGTAGCGGCTGCGTGTGGGCGTGTGGGGGTGTGCTGGCTAGGCTTGGTGTAAGTGAATGAGGTGGTTGAAGTTATCTTGGTACTGTGACAGTAATAAATGGATGATGAGGAACGTTTGGAATTTCATGGGAGATTTGTTTATAAACATATCTGAGGATGAAGGCCATAACGGTGTTCCGGAACAGACAATTGGCTTGTTTGAAAGTGTTCAGTGCGTTCTTGGAGAACATCAGTACAGCGGAGGTGAGAACGAACAAAGGAACAGGACACTGCGTCCACAGAATTGTGTCTTGTTGCAATTTATTTTTATTTTTATTTTTATTTTTATTTTTACTTTTTCTTATTCTTATTTTTCTTATTCCGATCGCCCATTGTTTATCTTTTTGCAAATCGTTGTTCTGTAGCCATTGTTTAGATTGAAGCGAGTCTTACACACAACTGAACCAGCCTGTTGGGGCATCAACTACGACTTCACTTTCTGCCACTTCCTAAATTAGTTGAAGCAAAATCTTTCCGATCCACTGTTGTATTCTGGTGGGCGTTGGTGCTTTTATTAATAATGCGGGAGGAGGCCCACCAGTGTTAAGACGAGACGATGGACATTTTCAACATGGGAGGGAAGACTTGGATACGTGGGCGATGTCAATGCTGAGGACGGGTCACATTTAGTTGTTATTGCCATGTGTGGCCTTGCTATCTGAGGAAACACGATATGCAACTAATGCTGTGTCGCCGGGTTTCTTTAATCAGTATTGACGGGTGCCGATGCCCTCTTTCATTGCTCTGTGTGTGTTGGTGATGTTACGGTGTCTACGTTTAAACATGAGACCCCTGACTATCCAAAAGAGGGATAGAGTTTCCATAAATTTATTCGCCGAACGGCTGTAAGGCCATCCTAGCAATAGAAACAAGAAAATGAATGGTTTGATGTTGATCCGCACCCAACCCAGCGGAAGTCGCATCCGGTGTAGACTGGACCAAACACCATCTCAGCAACACTTTAAGCCACATGCACTAAAATTCAAAATGACAGGGTTCCTCGCGGACGACGTCGCCCATCAGTCTCAAGGGCAGGGTTGCATCGACTTTGCGACATGGCTGAATGCAAAAGTGCGGGGGTTGCAGATCACTTGGGTATCGCCAGCTTCCTATTCTGGGGAAGTATGCAATATGAGTAAGATATTGAGTGCGACATTGAGCTTTGTGCCTCGGACAAATTGGTTCTCTGGGCTGATGTCTTGAGGGTAAATGGAGTGTCTATATAAATGTCTATCTATATAACTCAGTCTAGATCTACATCCTGAAGCTAATCTCTTTGCCATTTGTTGAAAGCGCATCAAAGGAAATATTGGACAACATGTTGAACAAAGCCATCGCAGTTGTTTCCCTCGCTATTGCGGCAGCCGCAACTCCTGTTCCCAGCGCAGCTTGCCACGACTATGTCATCCTCAGTTCAAGGGGAACTGGCGAGCTTCAAGGGCCCTCGGTTGGCTTCCTCGGCATGATTAAGACGACGCTCGCCACGGTGGCCAATGGCGTCGAATATGATGTCGTATACCCAGCCGCCCCCGACCTGACACAGCAGACCACGTTTATCGGCGCGCATGATATTGAGAGATATGTCAATGATGGACTGAAGGCGTGCCCACAGCAGAAATATGCCCTGCTGGGATATTCGCAAGGCGCTACTGTGACGCTTGAGGCATTCCAGAACTTGACTGGAAATGCTGCGGAAGCGATCAAAGCTGTTGTTTTGATTGGAAACCCGTACCAGGTTAAAAACCAGGCTAGCACCGTGGACCAGTCTGGTGGTAGCTTGACTCGCTCAAACGACGGCATCTTGCTTCCTCTGGCGTCGACACTGAGCCTATCGCCAAAGTTACCCGAGAATGGAAAGGCCCTGAATATTTGCTTCATTGGTGATCCGGTATGCAACGGCGTTGCATACACCATTACGAGTCCGGCTCATCTTGCGTATGGGGCGAGCCCTAGTGTACAGCAGTTGGGCTCCGACTTCCTTATCTCAAAGCTGAACTAGTGAATAAGGAACGTGTGCTTGAAAAAGTTGGAAGAAATGAATTTTTTTATAAAAAAAAAGCAATTTCCTGCTGCCGCAATCTCCTCAGCTGTGCATGATTCACTCCGTATCCGTGACATCAACGCTCTGTGTATCTGAGAAGCTGTGGGAACGCTTCTGCAAAGGGGCCACCGAGTTTCCAGTTTGACAAGTTACTGACGACATCTTCAAAATCTTCGTGCAAGACGAAATCGCCTCTCGTATCTCTGCATAGAAGGTCTTTGTCTGCAGGCCATATCAGCTGTATGGACTTGAGGTAGAGGTCGACGGAGTGACGGGCGTCTCGGTTTTGATTCAGGCAGAGATACTCTCGCAGAGACGGCCAGGGCAAGAAATCGATGCAGACAGGGTGGGTGCAGGTGTCTTGTACTTCGGTAGGGAGCATGAAAGACGGGATGTCTTCGTGGGTGTCGGCGATGGGGTATAAGCGCCACTACTTGAGTCAGAGACTGTGCATCGCGCAAAGGCAGTGAGAACACGGGGTGGGCCTTACTCTCAGAAGACGATAAACTAGGAAATAGAGACCAAATAAAGTCTCCGAATTGTGTATGGTGAATTGCTTCAGCGTGGTTGTCAGTAATGTCGTGACCGCGCTGTCATGTGGCGCGAAAAACATCATGTTCGCAAGGGTCGGATTCCGTGGGATCCATGTGGCGGATGTTGGATTTTGCGAAATGGCGAGATGCGCCGCATAAAGAATCGAGGCGCTGCCCTGCTCCAAGCATTCATCCGAACTTGCGTGCTCGATACCACATCTGCATTCTACCTGTCTGGGGGACGATGGAGATGCACTAACACGGGCTGGAGGAGATGGCTGGTGACCAGACTGCATATGAGCCAAGAAGCCCTCAACAGCAGATCGAACCTGAGAAATATCCCTTTCGATTCTCTCTAGTCGTTTCTTGGCCTGATCTCTGCCAAGTTGATGGTTGCGCCTATCAGTGGCCCGTTTCTTGCACATTTGCTCCTCGGTGCGGCGTCGACCGGAAGGAGTACCGGCATCTATGTTGCCCATGCTGCTATCAAGATGATATAGATCGACGAGCGGTGAAATGGGAGATCGATATGGGTTGGGGGAAAGAGAAATGGCCGGGGATTAATGGAGTCGTACTATATATGTTTTTATATTACGTGCCCGTTACTGTGATTAGTTGCCTCATCTGGTCCGTGGAGACTCAGTTCATTGCGGGGACTTGCGCTGGGTCGTTCGGTCCGGCAGTTTTGTGTCCTCGGATCCCTGTCCTGGATGAGGTTAGCTTCACTGTTATGACAACCACTAACTTGGCGTGACAGGTGCTAAGATCGTACTGGAATGGCCCTGGGCGAGGTTCAAAGACACAGAGTTCAAAGACACAGAGTTCAAAGACACAGAGCCCGCCTTGCTACACTACTGCTACGGTTTATGAATGAATCCCAGACAAGCTGCCTCTTGGAACCCTTGGTGCCACAGTCTTGCCATGGCCTTGTAACCCTTGTCATTGGGGTGAGTTCCGTCTACCAAATCCGTGGTCCGAGGCCCGGAACCACCACCACTACCACCATCCATATCCACTAGTACGAGTCGTTTGTGTTCAGCTGCCTTCTCCATTGCTATTTTTTGCAGATGGGCATTGGCGGCGACAATTCGCAATTGCGTGTCATGATCTGCACTTACGAGCAACGTCGACAGCAATATGGTTGATTGAGGTGCTGCCTCCCACAGAAATTCAACCATGCGGTTCATTCTGTCGCCAAACGTGTCAATGCGGAAGTCTTCGATGCAATCGTTCGATCCCGCATTGAGCGTGAATACGCTTGGCTGAAGTATTGGCACGGCGCGCATGGCCTTGGTTAGGATCTGGTCTAGTCGGTGACCACGCCACCCTTCAGTCTCGTTATTTGACATGGACCCAGCCTTTCGCGACCCGACCATGGTGACATTGTAGCCGTCCGACACTAGGAGGTCGCGAAGCGCTTTCCTGTAGCCATTGCCATCGGACGAGCCTTGCCCGTATGTGATGGAGCCTCCGAGCGGCATTATGCGGAGCGTTTTAGCTTCATTTTTTACTACAGCGTCATTTTGTTTAGCACTGGTGAGCATTCATTTTCGGAAGACATGCGAGCCAGCATGCGTTTGGCTGCACGTACTCTGTGAGAATGGTCGTTTGTGAGTTCTGGCAACCTTGGCGACACCAATGGCGCAGTATTTACTGCACCTCGTGCAGCCTCGAAACATGTTTGCAAATAGTGTTTAGAAATCCAGAAAACACTGTCAAGTGACGTAGGAAGCCGTAATCCGGGATAGTGGCCGGATGCAAAGCACGAAAGCAATTGCAGGGATGATGAGAGTTGAGTTGAACAAGCCAAAGGTTTATTTAGGCTCACCAATTTCCACCAATAATACCTGCCAGTCGGAAGGTTACTGCAGATTACAGTGCCCATCTAGTGTGCGCCAGGGGATGCGGCTTCGGAATAATTGAGGGTGCAGGGGGCTTAGCGTACAAAGGCAGTTGGATGTGCCAGGTATATAATGGACTCAACGTCGACGTCGAGTTCGACGTCGACAAGTGTCTTGAAAGGGTCCTTTTGCGTCGTGTGCATGTCTGTGTTGCGAACGCCTCTCTGACTCACATCGGCTTGCAGATTGAGCAATTGCACGTCCAAGACACCGGTACTTTGTACTGCCTACTACTTGCCGCCTAGCTGAGCAATCACCCTCATAAAGGCAGCCTGAGATGGTTGCTTCCGCACATTGCATTGCCGCAATTGGTTGCGTTGCTGGCGTGGCAGCAAATACGTTTCTGCTCACCGATACTTACGATGCGACCAATTTCTTTGATAAGTTTAACTTCTTCGAGGTAACTCACCGTGGCCGCACACACGTCATGGTATCTGCTAACACACGGGTTCTTCTCTAATAGAGCAAGTTTACTGGCAATCCTCCGGATATTGATCCGGCCGGCGGTCATGTCATCTACCAGAACCGAAGCAGCGCTGAGGCACTAGGTCTCATATCCTACACCAAAGACGGCCATGTCTATGTTGGTGTAGATCATGGGTCAATTGGAAATCCCGATCCCAAAGGTGGCCGCCCTAGTGTGCGTCTAGAGTCCAAAAGATCTTTCCACAAGGGCTTGCTGATTGCGCGATTCGCACATCTGCCGTTCAACCAGTGTGGTGTATGGCCAGAGTTGTAAGCACGGCAACTTGTTCCAGACGAGATGAAAGTACGAGACAGATGCTAATGATTGTCCGACTTTAGTTGGACCAAAGGCGCGAATAGACCCCACGATGGTCAGATAGACATTTACGAGCACTGGAACCAGGAGCCTCACAACCAGCCTGCATTTCACACTGGCAACTCTACCGAACTGGGCTACTGCATTCTAGATGGCCAAGGCCAAACTGCTCCCGTGGCCACTGCGAACAACTGCGACAATGGCTACGAGAACCCACCGGCTCAATCAAAGGGCCAAGGATGCTCAGCAAGAGATATCTACGGAGCCTGGGCAGGCAAAGATGGCGGTGTTTGTGAGTGTCCGAAACTGTCTTGGACCTCTTATTGCAAGTTACGCTAACAGAGACAGTGGCAATGGAATGGACAAGCGATCACATCAAAATCTTCTCGTGGCATCACCACCAGCACGTCCCTTGCAACCTCTCTGGATCAAGGGAGCGAATCGACACCAGCAATTGGGGCACTCCAAACATTTATCTCAAGAACAGCCATTGCGACATTGACGGTCACTTTGCTGCCCAGCAGCTTGTCCTCCACACCACCTTTTGCGGCGTCGCGGGATCCAAGGACATTTGGGCACAGACTTGCAAGGCGGCAACAGGCACGGACAGCTGTGTTGACTACGTATCAAAGTCGCCAGAGGATTTCAAAGACGTATATTGGAAGATTAAAGATGTTCGATACTTTGAACTGGAATAAAAATAAGATAAAATACCTTAGTGTTTGAAGTTGCAGCCTACTCGACAAGGCGGTGGCGGGGAAAGGAGAGTGAGGCGGGAAGACATACTACAGCACTTGATGCTAATTATAGACGCAGAGGAAATTGCGCGGCAATTATGTGAAGAAAATATCGCCGAAATCCTAACCTGTTCTTGTGACACAAATTATGCAAGCGCTTGCATAATAGAGGCTCGGGCCAGAATGCCGCCCCAACCGCACGAATAGAATAAGGCTCCCACACCATGGGAGAGAGCCAATGCAAGCCACATAGCTCGAGGTCAAGGCGCAAACATGGGATAGCAAGCCAACATGACCGCAGCACTTGCAGGAGCATGCATGAATGAAACGTCGCTACATTCGCTATTGGCTATGACTTGCATACGACCCCCCCACCAGGCGGATTCGTCTCCCAGCCGTCTGATTTTCCAAAAACAATGATATCTCCCCTTCTAAAGATTGTTTTGGCTGCTTTGTCCTTCACAGCTACTTCAGCGTTGGCGGCGGCTACGCTATACAGAAATGGGCAAGCAATCAACAGATACCGAGTCGCTTTATACAGAAATGGGCAGGCAATCAACAGATACCGAGCCGTCGCATCGACCGGTATCTGAAATTATCACCAAGCTGGTCCTCGGGGGAATGTTATTTCCCTCTGCTGGTACCTCGAGTTTCCATAGTTGTCGGGGAAAACGCAACAATGGCAAGAAGTGCGACTCCAAGATTCTCGATAACAGCGAAGACGTCAAGTGGGCTAGCCAGGCCAAGAAAGACGCACGCGAAGCTGCAGTAAAGAAACAGCTAATATTGGGTTTTGAGCTGAAAACTCCGAAAACTGGATGCAAAGACTGCACATGCATCAATATTCTTCGAGAATTCATTAGCTTGACGCATTGCGACGTTCACAAGGCAATCAATGTCGCACGTGTCTCAAAGTACAGTGGCGAAAAGGATGCTCCTGAAGAAGCCGAGGTCTCGTCAGCGGATGTGCCAGACAAGCAAGACAAGGGGGAAAATACAACGTTCAAGTCTCGCGAGTTATCAGAAAGTGAGGTTGAGGAATACGCTGAGAGTATCCCAGTGGTAGACCTCACGTATGAGTCCGCGGAGGAAGACTCCGAGGAAAATGTGATCACAAGCCGCGAGTCCAAGCATGTCGAAAACAGCGCGGATGAAGAAGATATGGAAGACGGCTATGTTGAAGATGTTGATTATGAATCTGGAGGAGAGAGTGAAATCTCATTCGTTGGCGCAGGGGTACTGGAAGTCGGAGAAGATTCTGGCATCTGTTTAACTGAAGAAATGGAGAAGCAGGTATCTGTTTCCGTCGCAGATGAGTTGCTAGAGCTTCCCCCTTCTGATGTGCCAGAGGTGGAACAAGTTGAAGCTCATGACACTGGGAAAGATGCTCACAAGTCTATGGACGATCGGCAGACAGCTCTTGTTCTTCGAACCTTGCCTGGACCCCCCACAGAGGAACCCATGCCTGACTTGCCTGAAACCCCTGCAGATGACCTGGAGGTTAGTGTACCGAATGAGCCAGGCAGATCCCTTACATCACAAGCAGTTGATCAAGACTGCAAAGCAAAGGGGGCGTCATCAATGGCAATTCTTGCTTTGTCGGACAGTGTTGCACGACAAGCTGGTACCCATCTGCCCAAAGACGATTCCCTTGCGCCGTTGGAATGCCTTGACATGGAAAAAGAGTCTATTGAGTCCGAAGGGCAGCCTGTAGGCCAGAATAAGGCTACTGCAAAGCGGGAGCACTGTTTAGCACCAGAGGAGTCAACCATTAACCCGGCTGGCAAACCAGAAACCGAAACTGTGGCCCCGGACAGACAAAAAGTTGAGGCATGTTTGCAACCTGGAGCAAATGAACAAGAACTACCGGAACCCGTACTGCTAGCTGCTGTTGAAGCAGAGCCAACTGGGCATATTCTCTCAACGACTGAAGCAGGCAGCTGTCTGTTCCATAAAGACATCGAAAGAGTAGGAGAAGGGATCCAGAAGGATGCAGCTGTCGACATTGATGGGGAGGGCATTGCAAAGGACGCTACCAACTCAGAAACACTGCAAGACCAGTATGGTACTGCCACGGTGTGTGGCCCAGGGGTTGTTACGTATTCTCTGGACAAGTACAATGGCACTTCAGAACCAGCGATGGAAGGCGCTGTATTTGGCGCCTTTGATGATGCGTCATACCATTTTACGAGCGAGGAAGTCGAGCAAATCAACACAAATTGGCCGCAGAATCCTGCAATAGTAGACTACACAGCAAATGACACCTACGCAGACAACACAAGTCCAGAACCGAGCATTGTATTTGACGATAGCGTCGTCTCACCAAACGATTCTCTTCAGAGCCAACTAACCCTGGAGCCTTCTTTCGTCCAAGAACAAATGACCAACGATCGTGTGATTAAGAGGAAGCCAGTCAACGGTCAACCAATCACTGGGCCACCGATGCAAGAGCCATCAATCAAAGTACCATCGATCAAAGAACCACTGAGCGATGGAGATGCTAGCACACTGGGAAGTAGCGACATGCAGCAAGAGAGAGGCCAGCCTCGACAGTCTCTCGGCGGGGTAGCAGCAGAAGTAGCGGATAAATGTCTGAAAAAATCTGGCTTGCGCAAACCAGCGTCCTTTTCAAGAGAACGCGAAGACAAACGCACATCTAGGCTCAAAACAACAGCAAAGACTTTGGAAAGCAAGGCCGCCAACGTGCTGTGGGAAAGTATACCCAGAAGTGCAAAAGCTGCAGATGATCTCTTGGCGGGAAATGCACCGCGAGACTTCAAGACTCTTGGAAGAAAGACCAAGGCCATCATTGGCACTAACGTGAGTGATTTTAAAGCGAGGAACGCGGAGTTGAAGGGTGGCGAGAGCATCGTTTCTGCTGACGCAGTTGTATGAACCTGAGCTATTTGTTTGTCTTTATTATGTATGCGCTTATATCATTATCTATGCTCGCCTTTCAAATGCAATGTACGCTTTTTGTTTTGTTTTGTTTTGTTTTTTCTTTTTCAATATATTTGTTCCAAATCTACCACATTTGCTATGACGATGCAATTGCTGCACTGGCAACAAGACCACCCGCCAATACATCAACGCCCCTTTGGTCTTTCAAGAAGCAATTGGCGCCACGGTTGCTGATTGAACTTGTGAGGTTTGCATTGTAAGTTACCGCCATGCACTTGGTCCCATCCGGACCAAGGTTATCGTTGTATTTCTCGCACGCGTCCATACACGACTGCATGGTATAGACCGTTACTTTGCTCAAGTCGTGGACTTTGTCGTCACCCTGGTAGGCATCGTCGTTACGTGGCCAGTCTGCAAAGCAGTACTGAACAAATGTCGTTCCCGTGTCGCTGCGGTAGGTCTGAGGGGAGTCGTTTTTACAGTTGATGGCTGCAATGCCCGTAGTACCGGATGTGGCTGGGGCAGACTCTGTATTCGTTGGAGAGGCGCTGCTAGTTTTTGAAGCGGGTTCAGATGTAAATGAAGCGACAGACGTCGTAGCTGGAACGGTGCTTGACGTTGGGGAGGCCGACGAAGAGTCATTGGAGCTGCTCTTGTGGTGACCGACACCAACTCCAACTCCAACACCTATTCCCACGCCGAGGGCAATGACAAAACTCAATCCAACAATACCCGCCAGGACTGGTATTCTCAAACCCAAAATCCGCTCCCTGTCTTTCCTAGGTGTCGTCGCGGGTGGGACTTCGCTCTTTGGTTGGGTGTAGTGGTCTAGCTTCGGCTCCCGCAGCACCTCGGGCGACGGCGCATACTCGTTTTGGTAAGGCGCTACTTCGGGTCCGTAGCTCTGGTTTAAAGTTCCATCAGCTGCCATGATCTCTACAATCGAAGCTGTAACAAATGAACTCAATGTTGTGATTGATGCTAGATACGTATTGCACCGATGAGAATAAACAACGAGGGGGTGAATCACTTCCTTTTCAGCCCACGGCGAAATAATGCAAATATTCAATGCATGATAGACATGCACTACACCAGATCTGTACTTGTCTTTCGAGTGGCTGTGGGTTGTGTGCCATTCACCAAGGTGAACCACAGCCTCGCGAGGTTCAGTGGTCCATCTAATTAGCAACTGGCCCCCCCCGAGCGCTGATCCAGCTAGAGAATTAGACTGTTTCGCCTCACTTGTCGTCTAAATCCGCTCTTTCTATTTCCATGCCCTCTTAGCGCTGACATGGTCGTCGTTTATTGAGGGTGGTGCTTGGTGTCTGGCTCTTGGCATCTCATGTCGCCTTGATCAATGAGGCGGTGCAGCTTGGATCGCCATGATCACAGTAAGAAGCAAAATTTAAAAATTGATACTATCTCAAGTGCCAAGGTAGATTGGTGCAAATACTGGCAAAGCAAAAAACAAAAAACAAAAAACATACAACACCAGGCGTTCGCTGGTCGTCACCGACCCAGCTACTACTCCGGCGCTCGCCTGGTTATCATAGCAGATCAGACGGGATGCTGAGCTTTCAGGCGGCTGTGGTCGTATGTGCTAGAGGAGTCAAATATATTACATTATATGTCGCGGACCAGATGTTGTCCAGCTCAAAATACAGTAAATTTGATCTTGTTTGACACATATCGTAGCTTGCTTCGATGTTCAATATGAAAAGGGCATCGATGCAGAGTATCGTACGCCTCGGTGCGGACACTACTTGGCGGTGGCGTTCCTCCCCTTTGGCACCCGCGCGAGCCAATAAAGCCCAAATGTAGCCAAATATTAAAAAGAATGAAGACAGCCAAATATCCAATATCATTCCAAGCACCTGAAAGACCAATGCCCAGCACACGCAGCAAGTCGTTCGCGTCAACGAACATCCAATTCAGCAAGATAAATCGTTTCACCTTTGAAGTCTTTCCGGATCCGGTTGGCCGAGATACCTTGGTATCAGGTTAGTGAAGAAGTCATCTTGAAAGGTTGGAGCTTGTTGACTTGCTGGAGCTCCGAGGACCTGGGGTAACTTGCCGCCGTAATTTAGCTGAGTCTTGGAATCAACGAAGATGCCGTGAGTATCAGTTGCCAGGGCTTTAAGGAGAGTCGTACATCCGCTGCCAGGTCAGCCAAGAACAAGAAGCATTTCACCGCTATCCACCAGCCCACTGACTCTTTGAAGAAGCTGCACTTTGCTGTCTGGCGGCGGGGAAATGAGCGTCCTGATCAGTCGAGGCAGAGTAAGGGCGTAGGAGAGTGTAGTTGGCTGCGTATCGGCGCCAGATACGCATCCATGGACATCAATGTCATCAAAGGACAGGCCCAAACGGAGTCGAATCTGTGCGGACTTGGAGGCAAGCCACTTTTCGCAGGCCGACGATACTGACATGATTTTGACTGTCGATCTGCAGATGCCTGGCGTTTCTAGAGAGAAGGTAGTGTGCTCTTTCGAGACGAAGAAGACGCCAGATTGCCCCTGTGATGGGTACTACAGATGGCTCTAGCAGCTTCACACACACTGCATGTTGGATGCCAGGCAAGAGAGCGTTGGGAAAGACAATGCTCGCTGTCGAAGCACTGCCCTGACTGACTGACGGGGAAACAGCCCCATCTCCCCGCTAAGATGGGAGTCGGCGCGCCCTCAGACTCGTTTTGGCCTGGTTATCTCCGCTGTGGATACTTGTGCTGTTTCTCATGCAGAAGGGACAGAGTGTAAGTGGATAAGTTGAAAATCAGGCTGGGCGATGGACAGGTGTGAGGATATGAACAACTATGGCAATCCATATAAACGAGGCGCTGCGAGGATTGACCTTATTGGCGCCTGTTGGTTCCAAGTTCCGCACCCTGGAAGCTGTAAGCACCTAAAGTGGCTGGTCTGGTCCACGGACAGAGTCGAGGTCCATCAGGCTCCAAATCATAGCGCCTCGCGAGAGTACAAATTGCCCTGCTGCAAGCCAATGGCGCACTTGCAGTAATTAAATTACAGACCTTTTACGAACCCTCGGATAACTCAGCACCATTGAGGATTACCTCATGGAATTATAAGTTCCACGGAATCCTTCAAGCAAGGCCCACTGGGTTGTTCTGACGAGCTAATCGAGATGTGTATTTTACTCAAGTCATGAATCCTTTACAGTGTTGTCTCTTGCGATTCCCCTCTCCTTACCTTACCTCAAGTTCTACTCCCCTATTCTCTCTCGTCGTCGCCACAGAGATAACACAGCATTTCAACAAGATATATAGATCAGAGCGACGGCACCCCCGCGCCTACCCAGAATACCTGTGCACTATATTTAAGAGCGATAACAGCCTGCTTATATATATTCATGGTTATTACTTGGAGAGAAGTACCATTCAAGCCTTGTATTCCGTTAAGATGCCTGAGTATAAAGAGTGTAAGCTCTACGAACTGAGCCATTACGAAGCAGAAGAGCTGTAGCTTGCGGATTATCACGCTAACGAGGAGTTCTAGGTGATCGGGAGGGATAAATAGATACTGAGCCCAGTATAGTAATATTCGTTAAGCCTTAAAAAGTCACTAGTAGATAGAGTAGTTAGACTACTTTACATATTATCGAGCTTAACTTAACAAAAGCGAAACAGAAATTAACCTTCCTGCTATTTTCTAAGTAGGTTTTAAAACCCTGGAACAGAGCAAGGTAGCAGAGTTTAGAATAGGATTATATTTCCGGCTAATTATACTTAAGCCGTATACTGTAAGCTTGAGTTGGACGGAATGCCAAGCAGTCTACTACCTATGGCTATATGCTGAAAAAAGGTACTTTCTGATAGCCTGTAGTGGTAATATTTGGATATATTAAGCGCTTAATTGTCCGACTAGTAAAAGGTGCCACGATTACTCCATCGTAGTATCCTGCTCGATTCAGCAGTAGGTTGGTAAGCAAATAAAGAGGGAACCCTCCCTCAATCCCACCAGTATATTAGTTCCAGAGCTTAAATGCGAATGAGGAGGTATAATTATACTACTAATCATCTTCTAGGCAGTACATTAGTTCCATATAGAAGAGAAAAGGAAAAGATCAAGGGGTTCTTCGTGCATGTTTGGTTTGATTGGAAATATTGAATTAACAAAAACGCAACGCTTAAAACTGAATTACGTGTGAAATAACTAAAGCAAGACATTGCGAAACCGGCAGCTCAATATGTAACATAGTGCAACTAGCCGTTGCATATTATCTTAGCCTCTTAGCCTCGATCATGGCATCCCGAGCCGTCTTCTCCGCATTTTGTAAAATTTGTATCTGGTTCATCAATAACTCGCGCTCTTGAACGACATCTCTGCTTTCTTCACCCAGTCTGTCCACATCAGCATCCCCTAGATTATAGATGTAGTCCAACGATAAGCCTTGAAGTGTGCCGCTAGTGTCCGTTACGAAGTCGTGTACGATGGTGCTTGTGATATGCCAGATAAACGACTGTCGGGAAAACTAGAGATTCGGTTAGCATTGAAAGATTGCAATTTGGTACTTAGAATCGGTAGTATTGGGGAGTAAACATACTTCGTAGTATACTTTGAGCATGTCGTGAACATCATTGACGGTATTTTCCAGGGTAGAGTGATGGCACTGGTTGAAAAGCAGGCTGCTGAGGAGCTCTATAGGCATGTTTTGCTCAGATATAATGTGAGCCGTCTGAACACTGGCAGCCATGCGCAAAGTTCGCAGCCTCTTGAGTTTAAGTGAGAACAGAGGGTCGGTTGTCTGCGGCAACTTTAACTGATCGCCGCGACAATAGGTTCGTAAGGCGAGCAAGCTTCTTTCTAATGCCCTGTTATGGAAGTCGCGCAGAACAAGTAGTAGCTGCCAATGAAGAACAGCCGTACTGCCACTTGCGGGGCATACGGAATTGAGAATATGCTCAGCGACAGTGCTAATAGCTGATGCTACTGTCTTGATATGATCCTCGGCTATGGCGGACCACTTTTGAGTCTGGTACTTGTACAGGCGATGCACCACATCTGGATGAACCATTCCTGGAAGCGCTGTGCTGCTGCAGATTTCAACCTCACTCTTAATCTTTTCGAATAGTTTCTCTGTGCTGGTGCTTCGTTCCCCATGGTAATTCTTGGCTTGCTCGGATTTGTAGATGATGCCTTGAAGCATGGCAAGATACCCCTCCGTCTCAATATCTCGACTCTCGAACTCGTAGATATGACCCTCTAACCTCATATGATCGCTAAATTCTTCGTTGGCGTCTTTCACGATCATGCGTGCTCGAGATTCCTCGTTGTCAAGATGCCATGGCGTTTCCAGAGCTGCCCTGGCCATAATTTGGTAATCGCGGGCAATGCCTGCCAGATACGCTTGTTTTAGGGGTCTGGTTCCGCGTGGCTCTCCCAAATTGAGCATGGAAAGCCTTGCAATTCTGACCTGGTCACTAAGTGAGCTCAGGATCTGCGGAAAAGCAGCTTGAATCTTGTCACTAAGCAGCCTTCCCAAATACTTCTTGAGCTTGGCGGACCCTTTTCGTGCAGAACTGACTTTCGACCAAGGCGCATTACTAAAGAGCTCTGCCTCTGACTTGTCGAGATCAAAGTTGGGATTATTGTTATCCTTTTCCGTTTTGTTTCGCACAATGAACCACCCATGTTGAGTCAATTGTCCAATGCCGTCATCTTCTTTGCCATTTACTACAGCAACAATCTAAATCGATCAGGGACAGAGTTCTTCATAAAAATTATGAAAATCGTGTACTCACAGCATCTTTGTTGTCTGTTCGATCACACTTCGTGTAGACTCCAATGAGACGCGTCTGGTCAACGTGCTGACGAGCAATTCGAAAGATGGATTGCGTTTCAAGTCGACGCTAGCGTCGGCAACGCAACTAACAATACTATTAGAAGAGATTGGATATGGGATGATATTGTTCGCTCACATGACGATGTTGTCAGGCTGTTGCATGTACTTGGTGACCAAGTTCTCCACTCCAGCCACCTCGGTCTCCCTGACCTTGTATGCGTTGGCAATCACTCCGGGGATGTCGAGGATGCTAAAGAACGAGCGATTTGGTCCAGAGATCTCGACCTTGAGTACTTCAGTCGCAAAATTTTTATTTGCTTTGCCTTTGCCGGGATTGATGCCAAGACACTTAGACGCCTTGAGGAGAGTGAGCTAAAGCGTTTGCGAAACATGTGACTTCAATGTGCTTACCTCTTCCACGATCTTCGCAAAGTCAGTTACGGTGATGGACTTTCGGTTGCGAATGAAGTCTTTGTAGGAATTATTGGGAGCGTAGTCGAAATGCTCGACTGGAAAATCAGGAGGGGTGATAGAAATGCGCACTTGGTTCGGAGAGCCGGCCTCTGAACGACGCGACACGATTCGCGTTGCGAAGCGAGTGCAGCAGCCCTTTCCGATCGGGAAAGGAATCCCAGTCAGACTTTGCAGAAGCGAAGACTTGCCAGCGGACTGGGCACCGACAATGACTAGCTGAGGAGTGCTGATGTACTGCTTTGCGTTGCAAGACTGCAGGTTATCGAGCGCATCGAAGAGCACTTTGCTGGCTTTGCTCTCAAAGGGATTTTCTGCCATTGATGCTTCTACGTTTTCTTCTTCGTTTTTCTCCTCACGTTCTGCTGCATCGTCGCGGAGGCTTTGGTCTAGGCTTGATGCCTGAGTCCCAGTGTTCTCGAAGCCATTATCCGATGACAAGGTATTGTTATCATCTGGCGAAGGATCGTTTTCTTCAACAAAGTCTCTGAAAAGCGTAGAAGCTGCCATTATGGTACTGGTTCGTAGAGTTTTATTGGATAATATGGATACAAGATCTCATGGAGAGGATATGAACTGAAGGCGTCTTTATAACCAATTGTCTTTTCACAGCCCATCTATTAGAAGCATCTTGCTACCCTGCGCCCACTGTTACAGTCCCCTGCAGGCAGTTGTGCACCGCCTCCCAACTTGCAGCGGCCTGAGATGCAGCCCGTGGTCACACGCCTAAAACTAAGAAACCTTTGCCCTACCCATCTCTATCGACCATCTTTTATGGTAGATGGCATAGGCTCAGCCACCACACCCGAGCCAACTCCATCTCTACAGGCCCCTGGCGATTGACTCGCCCATCCACGCTTGCTGCTGCGGGTTACGGCCGTGAGACACTAGGACATGGTGTAAAACAAACTCAAATGCAGTCAGAAAATTCGCCTCACTCTGGAGCCAGTTGATAGGTCGGACGCTGGGGGCTTCAAAGTGAGTGCAGCTGAGGTGGTGTAGCGGCATTGATTCCTATTGGGAGGGCTGGGTCACCCACCAATGTGGCCTTGCACAATGTATGCACCTAAAACGTCATCTTTAGAAACGCTTTCCAAAAACACAGCCTCCTAGTTTGCGGCCCAAACGACTGTTGATGGACTAAATAATGGGGTGTGACATGAATGGGCAGACGCCCTGATGGAAATACCCCGCGGGATGCCACCTAAGGAAAAGCCGCGCATATCAGTGTGGTGATCTCGTTTTGGAACTGGAGCAAATGTTGCTTATATAGATACTTTACTGTCATTATATTCGTTACGCTAAATTGTACAATCATCCCTCTACATCTGGTGGGTAAGAGTCATTTTTGTCCATTGGACTACAATCATCAGCCTCCTGCGGGCTGCAATTGTCTTGACTTCTCAAAGGACTTACTTCTTTCTCTTCTTTGCCTTCTTTCGTTTCTTCTTTCTCTTCTTTCGCTCCTTTGTCTTCTTTCTCTTCTTCTTCTGCTACTTCCTGTTTCTCCATTGAACCGCGCCGCCGTCGACTTCCTACACATATGCGCTCTTCGGACTGATCCCATGAGTATCGTGGCGGGCACTCACTCTCATCTGATTGACTGCGGTCTTCGCCAATCACGACTGGCCGCTCTTTCCACCACTCTCCCTCCAGCTCAAACACTGGTACGACGTCGGACCCTTTGACTTCATGCGTGGCATTGGGAGCTTCTAACTCTTGCTTAGCACCTTGGCCCTCCATTTCAAGCGCCGGATAATCTCCCTCTAGTTCCCCGCGTCGTCGCCGGCCAATACCAAAGGTTGGTATATGCTGCTGATGCAGTGCAGCGATGCGTCGCTTCCTCCTCCTCCATAACATCCACAGAGCCCCAACGACTATTGTGAGTACTGCAATGCATCCGACGGCGATACCTGCAATTGCACCTTTAGATAGACGGCTCTTTCGTATCCATTTGTCGTCATCGCCTCCTGGTAATGGGGTCCAAGTGCTGTACCAACTGCTGGCAAACTGGCTCGAATATGTTATCATGCTGTTGTAGTCCATCGTAGCGCCAGAGTCACGGGAAGGGAAAGGTAGAAGAGTGGATGACTCCATATCTGGGCCGACGCCTTGTGCCAAGTATGTCATGTTCTGGTCATAATTATATCCAAGAAAGGCGGCCTGCAAAAAGGCCCGTCCCAAAGTGAAAAGTGGTGTTGGTGTGGTGCCCACCTCATGACAGGGAAAGTAAGGCGTTGGTTTCGTTACAATTGGTGCTTCAAGTGTCAAGTTCAGTAATATGAAAGGGACCTTGATGGTAAGCATTTTCTGCGTTCGATCCTCGAAAGTGAACCCAAGCCAGGCTGGGGAGGTAACAATTGGCTTGTATCTGCTATCGGTGGTGTTCCATACGTAGTAGCCAATATCGTCACGCCAAATCACTGGCAAGTACTTCGCAAGCTCTTTGCAGGTTCCCTCCGGTAGGTAAATCCCCGGATCTCGAGCGCTGATTTCGACCGGAATGGTGCGGTTGGAACCTGCAGTTTTCCATACGGTGCCGTTGTTTATGCCTCCGCTCAAGTCCAACTTTGTGCCATATGGCGACCCTCCTTCTTCAACTCCCAACAACATGTCGACAAGCGTAATGCGTGGGCCACTGCGGGCGTCATGAATATCAAATTCAGCGACATCTCCACATAGGCGATTCGCATCGTATCCTCCCAGAGTCAGAGAACCCGGTTGCTGTAGCCAAGCGCTGCCCATATGCAGAGCCCAGGACGCATTGGCTGTCTCATTACTGTCCATCAATTGGCGAAGTAAATTTCGATCTCCAATGCTGGGGTGCGTTAAGCCAATCAATCCATTTTTCCGAGGATACTTCTCCTTGTTGGGTAGCGTGATGTTCCATTCCGTGGCTAAGTTCAAGGTGAGATTCTTTGCCGTTCTGCCCACAAGTGCCGCATCATTGCGAAGCCCGCCTCTAAACGACTCATTCGTGAGCTGATGGGTATAGGTAATGTTGTCATTTGAAATGAGGCTTTCGTCGTATACGCCGCCCGCTGCTGTAGAAACAACAGTCGTCCATTGCTCGTTATGTGGATAGACTGCTACTCGAGGCTGGGACGGCTGTCCCAAGAGCCAAAGCAGAGGAGCTTGCCATGGTCCGTCTGGGCCCAATGGGCCGCAGTTGTCATTTACCGCGTTGATGTCTTCATTGACGCTTGGTTGGAGGCAAGCACCGGAGTCGGTCGTCCAAGGAAGCTGCACAATGCGAGACTCGATAGCGCCGAGACACGCAGTGAAAAATACAGCGTACAGTAACAAGGGAGTGCCGACAGCCAGCATGGTCGCACGAAGATGTCTGGACAAAAGGGCTTCGCAGAAGGCTCCAGCTGGCTCCTCGAAAAGAAAGAAAGAAACTTACTGAGAGAAAGAGAAATGAGGGGCCCAACCTGGTCCACGACGATTTCAAATGGCACGCCCCATTTGCATGACCTGTCATGACGGGTAAGGCTGCCAGAATACCCAAAAGAGGTTGGCGCAGAAGCATAATTACATTAGCCTCGTCACTTAATTGGCGGGGGTTTGGGCAGCCATTTCCGCTAAACCCAGAAGCTGCATGAAGCGTACGCGTTTTCTGAACGAGCTGAGACGACACATCCCTGTTGCTGCTGACTTTAGTGACCAGGGGCGTGGCGGCCAGTGACTCCTAATCCAGCGACAAGGTGATGCAGTGTATAACCGAGAAGCTAGCATAATTGAGAAGCTAGAAAGTGAATGCTCTGTAACAAAAGGAATAACTTGTCCAGATCATAAGTTTCTTTGCTGCAGTTAGCAGTGAGCTTAGTTGTCCATTGCACATACACAACTCAATTCGAACGCTTCGCCTTCTTCAGCGACGGGAAGTGTTATCCACTGAGGCTTGTCGATCTTGTCCATTGTGTCGATGGTCTCAGCGACCTTGACGAAGGTTGCGGCGCATGGTGCCTAGAACGCTTCTGGTATGATGCATATGTATATTAGTCTTTATGGTGAAGATTGATAGCAGTCTGTACTGTTGGTAGCTATGGGCTACAAGTATGCTGCTTAAATAGCTTCCTTATTCCAGCGTTGCAAACCACTCATCTGCCCATTTACGAATCCATTCAGGCTTTACAGCCTCCATGCCATGCAGCGTGGGACTTGCTCGAGATGCTTTGTCTACAGCCATCGGCTGGACTCTAGCCATCTTGCCATTCGACTGTCCGTTACTACTTGCTAAAAGTGCTCTGTAGAAATCTATTAATTTTACAGCAGGATTTTCAGTGGTTGCATACTCATCAGAGCTCGCTTGCAGGGCTGCAAGCCATTCCTCGGAGGTAACGACTTCCAACTTGCGCTTTTGGGCTGCTGCTGCGTTGAGTATGGCAGGAAGCAGGTCTTTCCAACTAGTTAGTTGAGGGTTCCGCAGATTGAATACCTTTGCGCCATCAATTGCATCTTGCTCTGGAGCAGATCCAATAGCAGCAAGATCTATCAAGACACCGGAAAGGGCATCCGCGGGGATGAAATCCACTACATCGAAACGCGAACCCAAACTATTGGGCAGCTTTCCTAGATACAACGAGCTGATGACGAGACTGGGTAACCATTCTCTGGTGTTCCAAATGCCAGGGCGGTAAATGGATCCTCCAACCTGACCGACGCGAACAATAGTAGCTTGTAATTTGAAATGTCGAGCTGCGGCATCCATAAGTTGCTCAGCGAGGAACTTGGATCTTCCATAACCCAATGCGGCCGGAGTATCCAAGCTGTCCAGAATATGCTCCGGTGCTGGCCCATCGATGTATCCTTCCACAGCGGCGATAGATGAAATAAAAACAATATGAGCTGAAGCACCGGCAGCAAGACCTGCCAAGTTGACAACTCCAGCAAGGTGAGGTCGGAACCCAGATAGTGTGAGATGGAAGTTGACCGGCCATGCAGCGTGTACAATAAGTCCAATTTGACTTTCTAGCGTCTTGTACGTGGTATCATCCAGCCCAAGGTTGGGCATCTGCAGGTCTGCTCTGATGAAGGTGACCCGACTGCCTTTCTCTGCGTCAAAAGCGGTGGTGGGCAGATCGACATTAGCAAAGCCACTGAGCTGTGTTTCAAGACCACCGTCTTTTCGGCGATTAACGCAGTATATGTGGTCTATTCCCGTGTGATTTAGCAGTGAATGGAGCAGATAAGTACCCAATGTTCCAGTTGATCCAGTGAGAAGGACATTGATTTTTCCAGATGAACTTGTGCGTTGATTCACCGTGCTAGGCACTGGTATCGCTTCTATTTGTCGATGATAAGCAGACAGCAATTCTTTCATCAACTCTCGTTCGTCTCTCTCAGTATCCCTTCCCGCACTCATCCATGAAGCAAGTTTAGACACAGAGGGATATTGATAGACAGTCGAAAGCGCAAGGTCGTGGCGGTGGAGGTTGCTCCTGAGAGCTCGTGAGAGTCTAAGGCCCTGCAGCGAATCCATACCGCCATCAAAGAAGTTGTCGTTATCGTTGATAGAATTCCAGCCTGTGACTGCTAGTGCGTGTTTCCTGATTAAACGTACAACATCTTCCGGCCCCAAGGCATACATGGGCTCTTCGTTACCATTGGTGACTTCCTGTTGTGCCGCATCTGAGCTTGCATAAAGATCTTCGATTTCTTTGGTATACTGTTGAATGCTTGGTCCGCGTACGTACGTGCCTTTACCAGCTCGAATTAGTCGGCGGTCGACAGGCACGACCAAAATAAACGACTTCTCAACACGAGCATGCGCCGGTGCGCTACGATTGGCTTCTTCGACACTCGGCCAGACACGTTCAACGAGAGCTGCTTCATCTGACGTTGTGAGAGGCTCCATCGAGGCTGGTTCAAGTAGTAACGCAGCCTGAAAGCGTTGTGCCCCAATAACAAGTGCACCACTGAGCTCTGAATTGCGGGCCACAATGTGCTGCTCCATTGAAATTGGATTTGTCTTCTCGCCGGTAAGAAATACGATGATGTCGTCTGCTCTAGCACGCCAACGCCACAAGTCCGGCAGAGCGGGATGTCGCTCAAAGAGGTCTTTTGTCCTGTATTCCTTCTCCAGACTGTCAATGCCTGGAATCGTGAAGCATGGCTGCGTTTCTACCAACGCCTTCTGGCGTCGGACGACCAGCTCCACAGAATCATCGGTCACCTTGTCGAAGATGGCGCCAACACAGGGATGGAACCAGACATGCCGCCACAGATTAGAGTGTGATTGACTTTGTGGCAGCATATCTGGCGACAACAGTTGTGGTACAATTCCAGTCTCGGTAGAGCCCCATTGACAGCGAAGATATATCTTGTTGGCGACTGTGTCGCCAATTTCTTGAGGCAGATCGCCACCAATGTAGAGGATTGCACCGAGATTTTTGGCACAGTAGTCAAGTAGTTCTGGGTTCTGCGCAGTTCTTCGGTTAGTAAAGGCTATGCAAGAAAAGAGGCATGCGTACCTGAGCCAGTTCTGCTACTACGAAAGGCACTAGGATGGCCACATCTGCCGGTGCTTGTTTGATTGCGTCTACGACACCTTGTGCTGTTGGAATTGCAGCTGCCACTGGAGCAATAATAACGTTTCCATATGGAATTGCACCAAAGAACAATTGGGACAAAGATGCTCCCTGTTTAAAGGTCAGTGCTTGACGGCCCAGATATTCACAGGATGTTGGGAATGACTTGCATGGAAAGGCGGCAGCGTCACAACAATGCGCTTACGATCCAATAGTTCTCGTTCAACTGAAAAGGCTCCTTCCGGTGGGTTTTGATCTTGTGCAGCAAGAACTTTGACACATGTCAAATGCGACCAAATCATCGGTTTAGGGATGCCAGTGGTGCCGGAAGTGTGCCTAAGCCAGGATTTAACACATGAGCCTGTGACGTCGAGAGTACCTCCTCCCCAAACTTACATGATGACAAAAGGGTCATCCTTGACTTGTTCAAAAGTTTTCTCCCACTTAAATTCTGGGTACTTTGTAGAAAGAAGTTCCTCTACGGATGGTACTTTGAGATGATTGGGAGGTTTCACAGCATCCAAGACAGCCAGTGCTGGTGGCGAGGGCGGTTCTGTGGTGATGAGAGTCTGGCAGTCCAGTCGCTCGAACAGTGCCTGTTGTGCGGATTGGCTGTTTCTTGGAGATGTGGTAAACAGCTTTGACGCAATTCAGCTTTGGTTTTCTAGATCGCTTGGGGTATAGCCAACATACCACGTAGCCAGCTTTCACGGCAGCAAGAACCAACGCCGTATATCGCACATCATTTGGGCCAACATAAGTCAGCACATCGCGTTGAGGTTTTAAGTATCCGGAGCCTCCGAGCTGCTCAACAATACACGCAGCAAGACCATCCACGATGTTGCCAAGCTGAGCATAGGTTATGGCCACGACTTGTGTTCCGGTCACCCATTCTCCATATTTAGCGTCGGGCAGTTCGCGGGCGAGATCATCTACGACGTGCGGGAGCAGCTTATTTCGCTGCGAAATGCGTTGGTGATCTGTCGACATGATAACTCAATCTTGCAGAGTATACAGGAGATCTAAGAGCAATGACAAAATTCGAATGGGAGAACGGACATTACATACGGCACGATTATGAGAACGAGAACGAGGCTACAGGCGCATGCCAAATCAACAATCGGCAGCCTGAATTCAGAATAGTACCCATCCAGTAGGGATCATCGCATTTAGTACAGCCAACAGGGCAATCGCATCTAAAATTACGAATCCTTAAGCGAACAGCAATACCTAACCAGTGCTAAGGCGGATTCAAACAAGACGGCCATGTTGGAGGGCGTTGTCTGTTCTGACTGCACCCATGAGAACGTACCACCGCATTGCGTGGTTGCGATGTCGAGGCTACACTTAAAGGCTCCCCTCATAGCAAGGCGTACCAAATCCCAGAAATACGTCTCGGGAGGGCTAGAACGTGGCCATTTTTTCCCTCATTTGCATATCCTTTCCTAATCATATATATCGAGGTGTGGCTATTGCTGGGCTTAGCTGAACAACTTTTCGGAGACTTAATTCCAGTTCGGTTTCAAGCCTTGCGAGAGTCAGCAGATAGGAGCTCAAACAGGGCACCTGCTAGACTTTTATCTAGAGACATAGTCTGCAAATTCGCTAGCTTTGAGCTGGTACTCTGCTTCGACGTAACGACTCCCCAGATCCCATCCTTAGTTTTGAAGTCGACTTGTGCATCCAGCAGCAATGCTTCGATCGCCTCTCTAGGACACGCTACAGTGAGCTGAGGGGAAGATCCGAGCTCAATTCGAATATCATCTTCGAAGCCTGATACGTCTGCCAACTGCACTAAAAGGCCTGGGGAAGCTCCCATGATGGTGGAAGCCTTTTCAACACCAATTGAAGCATGCTTGTCAGCCACATTGTTGATGAAGACACGGACGTCTTCAGGACGAATATCTTGTAAACCAGGGAAGCGGAATGCCCACTTCTTACCCCAGCCTGTCGTGGTGAGTTGCCCAGTGGCTTGTTCATACTGTACGCGCATTTTGCGATGACCCAATGCTGCGCCTGCATTCTTATTCTCTGTGGTCTTACTGGTTGACTCGTCTGGATCGTCTCTGGGATCTTCCCAGATGTCAAATCTTCCATCGGCTCCGACGACAACTAACATCTCAAGACGTTCGGGGTTTTTGCATCCATTTTTAGGTACCAGCGCATGATCCAAAGGAATGATAGCTCCTTCTTGCGCCAGCACAGGTAAGCTAGATAACGAACGGTAAAGATCAATAACACGACCCGAGCTATAAACTCGCCCAGAGAGGATGTCAACGAAGTGGTCACTCGTATGAGGTAGCCACGCGGTGACTTTCGCGAGGTTTGTTTTCGGATCAACTGGGTCTACAATGGGACAAACAATGAGCTCAGAGCCGAATCGGTACTGATTTGGATGTTGATAAGCCTCGTCAACCTCTGGCTGTGCCCAATACATTGGCTGTATAAGTGGCTGCGGATTGAGCAGCGAGTTTGATGCGTTATGCGAGTACACGTAAGGGACGAGTCTGTGTCGTAGCTGCATGGCAGACGTCATCGCTTGACGCGCCTCTTTTCGGTAATTCCAGGGCTCTTTCGAAGTCCATCGGCTATCTGAAGAGTGAAGACGGAGAAGAGGGGAGAAGGCTCCCAGCTGAACCCATCTTGCTGAAAGCTCATCATCGCGATAGCCCAGCATGTGGCCGCCAATATCGTGACTCCACCACCCGTAACCAATGTTAGAAGCTGTCGCTGTGAACTCGGGTTGAAACCGAAGAGAGTCCCAAGAGATGATGGTGTCACCAGAGAATCCGACAGGATACCTGTGACTACCAGGACCGGCATAGCGAGAAAATATCAACGGCTGAGTGTCTTTGGTGCTTTTTTGATGATCCAAGTAGTGAAAATGATTGAGTAACCACAGGGGATCGAGTCCTGGCACTTTGGAGTGCGGGCCTTGCTGCCAGTCAATCCACCAGAAATCGCAGCCCTTGTCCTCCAAATCACGATGAAGTACCTCCAGATAAACTTTCATGAAGTTTGGGTCTGTAGGGTCGAATGGAATAGGCGCTTTATCGGTGGCATCATGACCTAGGGCGGCGGCAACCTTGGGATAGATCTCTTCGTGATGATGAATGCCTTCGTGGGGGTGATCATTCAAAGTCATACGCAGGCCTCTCTTATGCAATTCATCAGCAAACCCAACTGGATCAGGGAATAGCTTTTTGTCCCATGTGTAACCGGTCCATCCGGCATGCGGAATCTCATCGCCATGAACAAGATGCCAATCCATGTCAATAACTGCAACAGAGAGCGGGATCTCTTCTTGCTGGAAGCGATCCATTAAATTCACATACTCGGAGGAGCTGTATGCATAATATCGACTGAACCAATTACCCAATGAGTAGCGAGGAATCAAGGGCTGACGACCTGAAATCGCATAGAAAGAGGCCATGGCGCTGCGATAGTCTGGGCCGTGGCAGAATAAATATCCATCAATGCGGTCTCCTTCTCGACGCGGACTCACGAAACCGTTGCTTTCAAAAAGCATGGAGTCGCTGTCATCGAGGGAAGAAAATCCATGTCGAGACAATATGCCGTCGCCCATGTCGCAGCGTCCATCGACGCCATCCAAGGTGCGTGCCGTACCACCGAGGTTTCCCTCTTGTCCCTGGCCATAACGCCAATAAGAACCCCACAGGGTTACTTTGCCGACAATACTAACATTCAGTCCATTTGTACTGAATCTCTCTTTGTCATAGGACAGGTGAAAGACGGAGGAAATGATTTCGAGCTTATTGCCTGACTCGACAACGCGGAATTCGGGTGCGGGCAGATTGCGATTGACGGCAAATGTAGACGCTCGATCCTCAAAAACACCATCTGCGGCCCATTCGTACCGCAGGACGTTGTCGCACACAACTGTGAATCGCCATTGCGGCCCTTGTACAACAGATTCTGGGCGTGCGACAGGGTCATAGCTGACATGGCTAGCGTCCATCATGTTTAGCTTAGTCTTCTCTGTAGCTGTACGTGTTGCAAGAAGTTGCGACCGTGAATGCGCATCATGGAAAGCATCCACGTTATGTATCTGCACCTCGCAACTAAGTGACTCAGCAGTTTACAATACAAGAGCAGTTAAGATTCCAGAGTCTCCCACGTCATGCAGACATACCCGTCGTTTTGGGATCAAAGTTACCCAATATCCAGTAGCTACAGCAGCTTTGGTGGAGAAGAGATGCAGCTAGCGGCGTCTCCTTATGGGGTCGGTAACACCTCAAAGCCTTTTGATTGGACTGAAGTTGGATCAGGTGTTTGTTCGTCAGTTTCATTGGTTCGTTGTCGGAACGAGAACTTGGACTTGCACTGGGGCCCTTGGCTGTCTCCCGTCGTGAGCCTGGGCAATAGAGAACGCGCATTTACTACGGTGCGTGAAGCCGTCAGTATGATGCAGATTGTCCCGCATATTGACGACGACAAGGTCTGGCAGTTATTCATTCACGAGCACTTTGCTTGCTTTACTCTCGGCATGCCACCAATGCTCACAGCGTGCGCATATCTGCGTTGTGATGAAAGAGTTTCGACGCATACAGACAGTGGCTTTCAAAGTGCATGGGTATTATTGCAGATTAGACAAAGTCGTGCAAATACGTGTATACGGAGGTGGTTGAGGCTCATATCAAACACGACGGCCTAGAAATCCTGACTTGTATCCGCCATTCGAACTCTATCATCTTTGGATTGCCGAGTTGGGCTGCTGATTGTACATGCTCTCTATCATTGAACTTTGGTAATGAAGAACAGGCCCCTTGTCATACAAATTCAACCCCAAAAGGTTCATTTCTCATCAAATGAGGCTTTCGTCTTGGCTCTCTACTATCTGATGAATCTCAGTGGCGCCCCAGAGTGTAGCCCTCCACCAGCATTCGCAAATGACACACATTGCTATGAAGAACAGGTAATAAGTCTTCGGCGCGAATGTGAGGCTCTGTGGGCCAGTCGGCAGTTGCTTCTATCAAGTGAAAGCGCTTCTTCCGCACTAGCAATCACGCCGGACTGGCGGCTGAGGACTCCATTCCGGCGTGATTGCCAGTGCGGAAGAAGCGCTTTGTCTACATGCTCAACTGTTGATTTCGCACAGCTGAGGCTGCAAACTGCACATCATCTGCAAGGCGCCCCCTTACTCCGGACATTTGCGGCGGATCGGATCTGGAGTTCTTGGAGTGTGGGTCTTGTTGCAGTAGATGGTCAAGATGGTGCAGCGGGTGTTGGTGGCCTCCAGCCACGGACAGTCCAATAACAGCGCGCTGCAACGTCTCTCTCAACCCACAGCAGCCCACCGTAATCCACTGTAATCTACTCCATTCCACTGGAGCCCACCCCCCACAAAGCACCTAACACGCGCCTAAGCCTGAGCCTAAGCACTGTAATACCTTGCACGCAAATGCACTTAACGCGAGACAAAGCGACTGGGGTAGTTGTCAATAATTCATGAGCCATTCCCTGGCTGGTATTATTCGTCTGTATATATGCGTATCCCTAACATGTTTCCCAGTGTATAAAGTAATCTGTGCATGTAATTCCGCCCATGAAAACGCAAAATGTGTGTAAAAAGCAACGCCAAACTATGATGCCAAGTTGACAAAAGGTATGCAGCCATTAATAAAAATCAAGTCCCAAAAGAACACCGACAAACGCGTGATAGTAGAAATGTACAGTGAGGTTGTCGCCCGAAATTAGGGTATCGCAGCAGCTGTAGCAGCCACCAGAAGGGCGAATCCTGTCGACGGTTGAGCAGCAGGTATCCTGCATTAATCATCGTGCTTGCCCCAAATGGGAGCTCCCAGAGGT
This sequence comes from Simplicillium aogashimaense, assembly GCA_028455935.1. Taxonomy (NCBI): domain Eukaryota; kingdom Fungi; phylum Ascomycota; class Sordariomycetes; order Hypocreales; family Cordycipitaceae; genus Simplicillium; species Simplicillium aogashimaense. Next base: position 608,310 of record CM052010.1, on the reverse strand, counting down.
TTGCTGACACCAAATCCAACACCGACAGCAACACCAACAATCAAAAGTACCAGGACAATCTTGGCAATGATTCTTTGGCGGGGTGTTAACCGGGCCATGATGGTGAAGCTGCGCTTGCGCTTGGCGTCCTTAGCCTTGTCGACCCAGTGTTGCTTGCCAGGCCAAACGGGACAGTCCTTTCTGTTGGAGCTGTCACTCTTGCGGGAGCACTTTCCGAGGGATGAATTTGAAATCATGGCCTCAATGTCGGTGTCGAAAGGGTTAGCCGCGCTGTGGGAGGAGCGTGGTGTAGCTTCTGCGCTGAGTCGGGCGGCGGGGAGAGGGCAGAGTGTCGAGGCATTGGAGAGACTGGCCTTTTCGGGCGTTGCGATGACAGTATCGTGTGCCGGCTCCTGAATGGAGGGCAATTGGGTCTTTTCGTTCATGGTAGACATTTTGGTGGTGGAAAGGAGAAGTTGCGGCGTAGAGCGGCGAGGTGTGGATGGATTCCGTTGAGGCTTGGGAGGGCGAGAGGGATCAGCACCAACAAATCTGCGTAGCTCGAGTCAGTGGCTTGTTTGTCTTGGGGAACAAAATGTGATGACGAGGCAGAAAAAAAAACGGAAGAAGTTGATGAATTGTAGTCGAGCAGAGTAGAAAATAAAAACGACATGAAAGAAAGAACAATTGGCTTACCCTTGTTGAGAGGCTGGAGAAGAGACCGGCGGTCAGTACGACCTGCGCCGCGCGTGGTGGGAGAGAGTAGAGGAGGGAGGAGGGGAGGCGAAAGTTGTCACTGTCGAATTGCCGTCGATGAATAACGAAAAACTCGATGCAAGTGATCCAATGGCACCAGCAAAAGGAAAACAAGACAACAACAACAGGAGGACGCGACAGTAAAAATAAAGAGTAGAAGAGAGGCAAGTAAATAAGCCAACAGAGAAAGGTTCTTTGTCTTATTTAATCGCTCAGTGAATGGTTTCGGTTTGGGGGATTTGTGTTTGATCCCAGCCACTGGTTAATATAACCTGAGCCGTGTGTGCTAGTCGCAGTGCAGGCGCTGAGTACAACTCCCTGGTAGTGGTACGGGTCCTAGTACGGGTACAGGGATGGAAAGGAGCACAAGAGGTACTATAGTGGTGGTGGTGGTGGTGGTCTTGGCGCTAAGGTAATGGATTGATTAGCCGTCAATAAAATCCCAATCAGAAAATTAATGCAAGATTTTGTTGGGGAGGTTCGAATTTGAAAAAGGGAGTAGGAAAAGAACTGAAGCACAGGAAATGGAACTGCTGATAGTTTTGAATCTTTTTGCCTCTGATCTGACTCCGGCCAAGCACAGGGAGAGCGAGACACAGTCTGGATGGGATCGTCTGCTCCCGAAATCCAGCACTGAAGACAGTGTCACAGGCGCAATGAAGCGGAAGTTACCACTGCACTGTAGTGGGTGACAGGCACGAGAGAGGCAAACAGAGAGGGGCTAGCCTTCTGTAGACTCCTGCAAGCAGCCACCAGAGCGCTGCAAGACACTGCAAGACACGGCAAGACTGCCCATTTTCTCTGCAGTCTGGGGCCACGACTCAGCCAAAAAGGGCTCCAAGGACCGTTAGCGTCCAGCCGATACAGTGGGCCGGTCAGTCTTGGGGCCAGTCCTGACCAGTGGCAAGTGCCTCTCTCAGGTTCTAGTGCAGGGGACAGACAGGGGTCATGGGCAAGTCCAGCGGCAACGCTAGGCACGCTAGCGAAAACGAGCCTATCACGGGCCACTAAAACTCTGGAGCCGCAACCAGAATCAGCTGTTCCTGGTCCCCCCCCAAAGACCCAAAAGCCCCAAAAGCCCCAAAAGATCCCCAAAAGATCTCCTAATATGGGCCTTTTCTATCTGGATGCTGGCTTAGCCGAAGCTAAAGGGATCCTGTCTGGAGGCCCAGCACGCATAGCACGCCAATCTACTGCAGCCTAAAAGGCACAGATGCACCAAAAAGCAGCGCCACCGACAGCGCCTCGTCATGTTAGCTGGGTAATTTCCTACGCTATTGGAGTCCTCTTTTACTGTACTCATCTCACTTCTCGCCTCCATATCTTGCTCCCCACGCATATTATTTCTCTAGTGCGAATAATAGTGCTCATTAATTTTGCCTCTGTACAATTTTCTCTGCACTTTTCCTTATTTCTTTTTGTTTTTGTTTTTATTTTATTCTATTTTTTGGCGGTTTTTATTTTGACCTGGCCCATGCTCGTCATTGGCCACTCTCATGCCCCTGACCTGCCAGGTCGGATCAGCTCTCTCCCCTTTCATTCCCTTTATTGCTGTACATGGCCTGTATGATTATCCTGGTGACACTGCAACAGGCGGCAAATCCCAATCTCTGCTTGGCAACGCTAAACATATGCCGTCATTGTTACGTGCTGATTTCTCTCCTGCAGATGTGCCTGTACCTGCAGTGCATGGCGCTGTGCTCCGTGTATTGTACCAACCACATTGGGGCTCTAGCCACTAACAGCCAAGACGCCTAGGCAGCGCCCCTTCAAGCCTTGAGCAAAAGATCTACCAGAAGAGGTCTTGTTGCATATTTTGTTTGTCACACAATCAGGCTATTTATTTAGCGATTGCATTGTGCCGTCATTTGATTTAATCCTTTCCTTTATTTTCCTTTTTTCCCTTTTGCAACGTCACTTGCCCTCACTGCCTGCTTCTTTGAGCTGAGACCAAGGCTTGGTCTGATCCACCAGATGCGTCAGTCTTCTCGTCCACATGCCTGGCTGCTGTGATGTGCTGTGGGTTGTCGCCATGTCTCTCCCTGGTTAATCTGGTTTTATCCTGAATATCAATATGAATATCCCGAATATCCTCAAAGCTGCAACTGATCTACCTTTTCCTAACTGCGCGCTCGATGACTGCTCCGCGACTAGAGTTGTTTGGCACGGTTGTATCCGTCAGCGGATTTCAGTTTCAGCCCATCACTGTAACAGAAACCAACAGCGCAAGGTTACCCACGTTTTATTATCCTTCCAGAATCTTGTCAAAGTCCTATTAGAGTCCCATCCGAGTTCCATCAGAGTTCCATCAAACGGCGCTTAAAATTACGTCCAATCAATCATGACACCACACATCAGACCATTTTTCTCAACATTTTACAGATTGTACCCTCGCATCAATGTGTCTCTCCTCTCTTCAGTTGATTTCCCCTTTCGCCAGCTGTTCTCTTCTCTGGCAGCTGGTGTATTGCACGTGAGGTCCACCATGTCTTGCTTCATCCTATTCGTCCTGCTCTGTTACAGACAAACAGCCAAATTGCCCAATTGGCAACCAAGCATCCATGTCTACCGACATCCGATTCATCAATTCCATGTAAATCCTCATCCGTCCAGTGAAACATGGACTCAACTACGCGACAACCACCGCAGCTTGCGCTCGAGCCATTGCCATCATCTCCTGTATTACCTGCATCACCACTATTGCAAATCTCCTCGCCGGCTTACTGACCGTGTCCATCCCTGTCATCGCCAATGACCTGCATATTCCCCAGCAGCTTCAATTATGGCCGGCATCTGCGTTTGTCCTCGCCTGTGGATGTACGTTACTCCTCTGTGCTGCCGTCTCCAATGTCCTAGGCTGTCACCGTACCCTGCTAGTGGGCGCCTTGGTACAGTCCGCTAGTAGCTTGGGATCGGGATTGTGTAAGAGCAGCACGCAATTGATAACGTTGAGGATGCTGGCTGGCGTCGCAGGCTCGTTATGTCTCCCCAGCGCTGTCACTATTACATCCGGTCCTTCCTGCTGCTACCATGCACCACGCTCGCAATGCTGCCTTTGCTGCGCTGGGAGCGCGTCAAGCCGTCGGCTTCAGGTTGGGACTCGTCCTTGGTAGTATCTTCGGCGACACCATTGGCGGGCGATTGGGGTTCTGTACTACCGCTATCCTGAATGTGGTTGTAGCAGCTCTTGCCTTACGGGCACTGCCATCGGGTATTGACGGCAGCGCAACGCAACGCAACAGACTGTCGTCGCACGATTAGAGAGCCAAGTGGACTGGGTAGGGGCTTTCTTAATAAATGTCAGCCTTGCGCTTCTCTCATGTGTACTGACTGTCGCAACAGGTGAGAGCGCTGGCAAGCTGATGAAGCGACCAGCCAATATGTCCATGCTCTGTCTTTTATTAGCGTTGATTTCCGTATTAAGTATTTGGTCTGGCTACCAAACAACGCATGGTAGACCAGCATTGATTCCCAACTCGTTATAGAAGAACATCCCATTTACAACAGTGTGTGCTATAGTCTTCCTTGTCTGGGACTCTCTAAATGCCAGTGAACAGCTCACTGCGTTCTACTTACAGGACGTACGGGGCTTTTCCACCTTTACCTCGTCTATTTATTTCCTCCAGCTCCAATTTGCGGTGCTTTGATGAATGCTGATATCGCTGTTTCGCTCCCTTACCTTAGAGCTTCTCTTGCAGTACCAATAGGTTGCCTGGTAAGTGGCGTGTCACCGAGTCTTCTAGCAACAACGAGCCATGTTGATGGGCCAAGCTACTGGCGTGGAGTTTTTCAAGCAATGGCATTAAACCCGCTCGGAGCAGACCTTATCTACACAATTGCCAACTTAGTGTTGACCGATGCCTTATGCGGACACTAGGAGGCGGAGTCTTCAATATGCTTGCCCAAGTCGGTAAAAGCGTAGGAATCGCCACCTCTGCTATTATTTCGCAGCAAATTTCGGCCTCAGAAGGAAGCTTGGATCCAAAGAACGTGTCATTGTTACATGGCTACAAGGCAGGTTGGTGGTATAACTTCGCACTAGGCTGCACTGCAAGCTTAGTGAGCCTGTATAGCCTTCGCACCGTTGGGAAATTAAGCATCAAACGAGACTGACCGCGTACGCATTCCTTGAAAGTTTTAAATCTCCCTGTTGTCTTTCTGTAAACTGCTTTGCATATGGTAAGACTGGCGGTGCAATGTCTCATCTGTTTTTGGTTCGCTTGTTATTTTTGTCTTAGTTGCCCAAGGCATGTTTCTAAATGCGTCCACGGCAGCACTGCAATCCATCTGGTGTACATTTGAAAATACTAGTGAACATTGTGGCAGTCAAGTACCAAAAGTAACTAGAGCAATAAACCCATCGCTGCTAGCAGGAAGCGCTGCCTCGCGAAACCAAGCTCCGCATCGGTGATAATGGTTCAACGGACATATACTTGGAGCACAAGACTGATAGCGTGACGAATTAATGCAATGATCCCAGAAATGGCCGGGTGTAACAACAGAAGAAGGAACCATGGCAGCTACCAGATACTTGCCGAAAATGTGTACTTGATGGCTTGAGATGTAGCAGGAGCAATGGAACTGAGAGTCGTCGACCCCAATCCGCTAGTGTTGTCCTTCACCCAACAGATGCAACTCTCCATTCTATCCATTAGCTACCATTATCTTTCATCATTATCAACTGTTCGGGCATAACGATCTTTTGTGCTGTGCTACGGCGTCTAAAGCCGAGGAACCTGGTCACCGCCGTCATTACATGTGAATTAATTGTGACAGAAAGCACACCAGTCTCTGTCCCGCCCTTTTTAATACCGACCGAGTATGGCTCGACCGGTTCATTGGACACAAAACCCTGCGCTGCGTCATCTGCGAAACTCTCCTAATTGGTACCAGCTGCACCCTGGGCCGCACTACACGCCTGCCCCTTCGCCCCGTATGGAGAAAAGACTTGCTGAAGAGCGCCGTGCACAATGGCGATGGAACGAACTACAAACCGAAGAGACTATGGTCGACGAGTCTTGTCTTCAAGCATTTTTGTGTCCCTGCGGCGTCTACGGTCGCACTTCTGCTCGTCTTAAAGCCGCTCTGGCTGGCCAAGATGCCGACAATATCCCAGACCCTGGACTCGTCAACGCAAGTTGCCTCGAGTGCCTGTTTTGCCTTCCATGTAAACAGCATAGCACAAATTTGAAATGACCGAGGTGGCTAACATTAAACAGTTTATGGCTGCCTCGTGGGAAAGCTGCAGGCCACCGTCCGCTCGTTCTACGGAATTCAAGGTACCTCTGGCGGCGATTGGAGAGACGGCTGGTGTTGCCCTTGTGTTACACTTGAGAGAAACGAGTACGAGATTATTACTCGCGAAAAGCAGCATCGGCGTCTCACAAAATTGCATTCATCAGATCAGCAAGAAGAGCAAATTGTCCAACAAGAACCATACCAGCCAGAATCGCCAATGTCGCATCTGAGCTCCTCCAAGTCAAGCTGCAAAGAGAATATCCCTGAAATTCCATCTGAAATGGCCAAAATAGCATCAATGGCATCCACTGCATCAAACTCTCAACCTGGGCCACTATTGAGCGCGATTGATTCGAGTCACCACACGCATTCAACAGCCCACATTGTGCAACCTCATCATGATCTTGAAACACATCAGCCCATTCCTTCAGAGACCAAAACTAGTAGTCACCCCATTCATCAAGATAGCTAGTCCCTACACAGCGTTCCCTCTTCTGCTATCAGCCATGCGCTGGATCTTGATGCTCGGGCTGCTGCGCCTCCTGTTGTTCGATCCCACGACTTGGCAAGAGACTCCCTCGTCCCCAGCCGCAAGCCGACGCCCGGAATTTCTCATGACCTAGAACACCATCAGTTCTTATCGCTCCCACGTCGGACAGTGTCTCATCACTCGCTAACGTCTCATCGTCCAGCAAGTGCAATGGCAGTAACCCGACTTGGCCATGGTTTGCATGAAGATTCCACCATCTTCCTATCTATGGGCGGCAGAGAAGGTCCTGTAATTCGAATCAGTAATGAAAGGGGAACTGAGGAAGCTGACAGAAGACACGAGACACAGGGCTGATTGTTTAGAGATGGTAATTAGCGGTAGATGGGCACGACGATATTCTTAGTACCTAGTCAACCTGATAGTATTCTGAATAATCAGTATTGTTATGTTAATGCTACATGTAATGTTTAATGTGAATGTCTTGGCCATATAAATAAGGCAATATATGAGTGCGTCTACGAACGATTTCAGGCTAGGCCACAAGTCATTGGCATCCGTCTTAGAGCTGCTGCAAATACTTTCAGGTTCTCCAGTCAACGTGGCTCGTCTCTTGATAGCAGAATAGTCCTTAGGCTCGAATTATTTAATCTCAGAACTGCTTCTAAGCGACATTAGGTCTGGTTTTGACGAAGACTTCGGTTTAGCATATCTGCAACCGCCTATGCTGTGTACTTCACGGCAAGCCTCAAGCACTTGATAGGACATCAGGAAAAGATAGCGGAAACAGATGCCAACGCATCGCACCACCTGCAGAATACTCGTCACACAGGCACTAAATAATCATACAGTCACACCAGAATCTCGAGCAATGTGGTACAAACTAGGAGTCAAGTGGTCACCGCAGACCCAACGCCGTGGACCCCTGAGACACAGTGGCGGACAGCTGGAATGCATCAGCAACCGGCGAGGCGCCGTGGTCGAGGGATGAAGAACCTGGAATGGGGACACTGAAGAAGTTTCAGGGCAATCGGTAGATTGGGCTGTGAAGAGACAATAAGACAATTCAAGGGGGATTTGCGGCCGTTTAAGACTGGGGTCCAAGACGTCATGGTGGTGACGCTGGACTGGCGGTGTTACAGAAGGTGCAGTAGAAGTGAGTAGCTCTGGTCCAGTCGATTAGGCAGAATACGTGACAGGAGCTGTGGGCATGTACGGGATTAGATACTGCTAGATGCTATACCTTTGCAAGGCGAGATTTGGAAATGCAATAGTAAAAATAGATCAGCGTGAGGTCTGGATACCTGTGGGCAGTAAGACTGTGCCAGGCAGGACGCGATTACAGGTCGTTCGAGAGTGCAAATGACCCAGTTCAAGGCGGTATTTAATGTAGCCAATGGGGCAAGGACGCAAGGATGGGGTTTTTGATGAGGCAATGCTGTTGAAGAGGTAACTGAAGTGAGGCGCTGCTGAGCGGTCGCATGAGAAGCGGCCAGGACTAGCTGGGGGAGTGGCGATGTCCGAGGTTGTCTGAGTGTACTTGCGGTTGATGGATGGGATAACTCGGGAATTGTGCATCATGAGATATGATTAGCCCTCACCTGGCGAGAGGAAGGCTATCCAAATGCGGAAGCAAGGGCGATTAATTGACGGTGGTTAGCTGACGGGAGTATCATGGGATGAAGATGAGGGCCACGGACTAGAATGCGGGACGGTTGATTGGGGCGATTGGAGGTGAGACATCTACAGCCATTGCCCATTGATTTATTTTAGTGCAGTGTTACTGGTACTGTAGTTATTTGAATCGAGTGGTCTGTGGTAGTTTGAAGGGTGAGTATTGAATTGCAATGGGCGTGGAGAAGTGAGTGGGTGGCGAGTATTGAAGGAGTGTGTAAGTTATGCAGATGTAGGTAGGTGCTGTGCCTGATGAATTATGCAGGATAATTCGCTTGCTGCTTTGCGGGCTTTGGAGGATGCCGGATAATTCGCTTACTGCTTTGCGGGCTTTGGAGCGTGGTAATGGATGGTAATGGAGAGCCCAATAATATTGATTATCGCGTAAATGGACTCTGGACGCGCTTTTTTGCTTTTGCCCAGGCGTAGACCCGCTCACACCAATGCAACACCCCCTGCAGCTAAGCACAGCTACTATAAGCTGGTGTACAGAGTAGCAGGAGGGAAAAAGGAACTCGTGATAATTGGATAGAAATTTTCAGATTGGGGCAGGGAGTGGACGAGGTGCATGGGCATTGGGGTGGTAGCGACGCGATGCGGCCATTGGCTGTCGACAGACGTCACGACACCACGCAGAACAAATGCAGGATTGAATATGAATGGTGATGAGAGAAGGGCGCTTGATGAAGCATGTTTCGTATGCAGGTCTTTTTGGTCTTTTTATCTCTCTTCTTTTTTTTTTTTTTTCAAGATGGTGGATGAGCTGTTCTGATGCAGGTTTTTAATTACAGCTCGTATCATTAATAGGACGCGGGACGGACGCGTCTCTTTTTTTGTAATACTTTAGTGGTCAAGAGGATTTTCAGCGCTAATAAAGTATCCCCTCGTCATGTTACAGTGGCTTTTGACGGGCTGTAGCTGGCTGTAGTGGCCTGTTGGAGGCCCTTATGGTGTCCTCTGGTGGGCTGTGAATGGTGGCAGCGCCCTGGCACGGCCCCACCGACTGTCTCTCTCTCCCACTAGCTCGACCCGATGTGCCCTGTAATTGTCCTGTTTGGCTCTACGGGTCAGTTCTCTCGACCGTGTCTGGTCTCCCTTTTCGCGTCCCAAACTCTCTTCCTCCTCCCATGGTCTCGCACTCTCCCCTTCGCCTCCCACCATTGATCGACTTTTCTCGTCCATTTTCCTTGGCCTGGCCGCGCTCTGTTCGGCCTTCTGGGGACTGTTTCCATTTTATCCATTTCTCCTCCCACTGACACACTTTACACTCTGTCTCCCCCAAGGCTAAGCTAAGCTAAGCTGCGCACTGCCGAGCTCTCTTAATATCGCCACAGAGCCCACTCACCCTTGCTCCCTCTCTCTTCTCTTCTTCTTCAAGCTTCAATCCAACTTGGACATTCTCTCTTTATTCAATATTGCTTTCCTTCCCAACGCGACTTTCAAAGAGAAGAATCACAACAAACAACAAATAAACAGCCATCACCTACATACACTACGCCACATTACACTGCACTGCACTGCACTACACCTCACCTTACCTCACACTGACCAGTGCTAAACAACACCACCTCCATTCACCCTCCACCTAATACACCTGGGACAAGTTGATTGCTCGCTCGCCGTCTATCAATCATCTTGTTCGCCATGGCTTCCGTCACTCGTCAACCTTTTGCCCCCCTCAACTCTTCCAGACTTCAGTCCCTCACCAGCTTGAAGAACCGTCAGAATGGTAGGTCACCACCTTCCCACGCCAAAAAAAAAAAATACACTTGGTTGTCAACCTTGAATTCAACTAATCATGTCTCATCACAGCCGTCTCTCCTACCACAAACACCAAGAGAAAGGCTGAGCTCCTCGAAACTGATGACTTTGAAAATGTCGACCCTCTCATGTTCGCTAAACGTGCCAAGGGCACCAACTCTTCTTCTCCCTCCAAGGACTTCGTGAAGCCTTCCAACTTTATTCTCAAGAAGGCCATCTCTACCCCTCTGCCTGATGTTTTATCTCTCTCTAGCCCTACTAAGCCCGTGTCTTCGCCTCGTCGCACTTTGCAACCCAGGTCTCCTGTTGCTAGACTCAACACTGCTATGCCCAAGTCTTCTCCCATCTCTGCTCCTGCTGGACGCTCTCCCACTCATGGAAAGCGCGCCGGTATTCTGAACCGCCGTCGCACTTCTACTCCTTTTAGCCGTGTCGATCCTCCCGCCTTTAACATTGGCGGCGGTGGTGCTCCTTTCTCCCTCGATGCCGCCCTCAAGGGCACCATTTCTGACTTTGGATCCAAGCGCAAAGGCAAGGCTCGCCAGAGCCTCGATTCCCTGCTTGAGCCTGCAGCCAAGGCTGCCTGGGAATTTGACATTCATGAGGATACCCCCGAGCAGCACATGACAAACCTTTTGCAGCACGGCACTTGTGTTTTGGACATATCTTCCGACGAAGAGTCTCAACGTAAGGCTAGCCGCGACCGCGCCGAGGGTCGTGACAAGGAAAACGTGCCTCCCATGGACGATGTATCTCAGACAACTGCCCGCCGCGCACCTCGTCTCGGTGCTGACGACATGGTTGTGGAGAAGGAGCGCAGTGCTTTGGGCGAGATGAACGCCGCCGATTTCTATCCCGAGGGCTGCGATGAGACGTCGGTCATTTTCATTAACGAAGATGAGGAGGCTGAGACGGACAGGGAGGACGAGAGCCCTCTGCAAGATTTTGAGTTTGCTCCTGAAATCCAGGCTACGGTGTCTGAGGATGTTGAAGCGTTAATGGCCAAGCCCACCGACTCATCTTCCAAGGCTGCTGTTCTGCAGCCGATGGAAGGCACCGGCGAGAGCTTCGATCTCTGGGAAAGCGAAAGCGCCAAGGATGAGACTGAAGTTGTTGCCGCTGCTGCTGCTGAGAGCTCATGACGTTGATCGTCAAAGGCTTGTGGTAATGTGTATGAGATATGTTTAATGGGCGTTGTGGATAATTAGCCTCGCAAGAAGCTGGGGCGGTACTGTTTGGGAATGGTTTATCGACATGTTTACATGGGAACGGGTATTGTTTGACTTTTTGGCGTTAAAAGCTCGGTTAAAGGCGTATGAGTACTTGTTTAGATTTTTGCTTTATTGCGTATTCGTGCTTGTGTTTGAATTTTAGCAAATATTATTTTCCGCTGCACAATTGACTCGTCTTTGATTCTCTGGTGCATACGTCAACTTTGAGTTGAAGTCGGTGTTCCATTCTAGTGCTAAATTCGCACTGTCTCGGCACCGTGACCCGATTTGGCACATGAGGTAATCCAGCCGCAAAACACAAGTCCTAAATCGCGTCAGCACAGTGCGATCCCCGTCAACTCGCAACCCTCACACTCGCCCAAGCGCAGCAAGCCACCGACCCCCCCAAGCCTCGGCGGCGTTATAGGCAGCAGCTGATGCAACACGTATTCGACCGCAAAATGTCCAGCATAGGAGCCATGCTTAACGACGACCCTCCACGGGGCAGCCGCCCAGCGGGAACGGCAAAGCAGGCGCTGCAGCGCGGGGCATTCATTGTGTTGGAGGGGCTGGATCGCAGCGGCAAGACGACGCAGGTCAAGCTGTTGGAGCAGAGGCTGATTGAGGAAGGGAGGCCCGTTAAGGCCATGAGGTTCCCTGGTGAGTTGTCACTGATTGGGGGACGAGGTTTGTGCTAACAGGGTAGATCGCTCGACGGCAATTGGGCAGATGATTGATGGCTATCTCAAGAGCGAGGTGAAGCTGGATGATCATGCGGTCCATTTGTTATTTAGCGCGAACCGATGGGAGGTTGCGTAAGTTATAATCACAATTATTCGATGAGTCTAGAGCTAATAATGGCCATAACCAGCGACAAGATTAAGCGCCTCTTGCATGAGGGCACTACCATCATCTGCGACAGATACTACCACTCCGGCGTGGTCTACTCTGCCGCCAAGCAGAACCCAGACTTGCCGCTATCATGGGCACGCACGCCAGACTCGGGCCTCCCAAAGCCGGACGTGGTGATCTTTCTCGACCTAGCGGAGGAGATTGCCCAGCAGAGAGGCGGGTGGGGAGGCGAGCGCTACGAGAAGGCGGACTTGCAAAGAAGGGTGAGGGATCTGTTTAAGGGACTCACGTATACGGAGGGTGGATGGTTAAAGAGTGATGCAGAAGGGTTGGAGGTTGTGGATGCGGGAAGGGATATGGAGAGCGTAGCGAATTCAATTTGGGAGGCTGTGAGGTTAATTAAGACGGATGGGGGGTTGAAGAGTGTAGAGTAATATGAATTGATGAACCTGATGCGATACGACATGGTGCAGATCTGGGTGAGTGAAAATTGGGGGCGAAAAATGGGTGAGACAGTTTGGTGTCCAGTTGGTGTCCAGTTGGTGTGTTTGATTTTGGTGTGCAAAAAACACAAGTAGACCTTATATGTCAAATTAAATCTGCAGCTAACATCTCTGAGTGGTCTAGTTGGTTCATGGCGTCCGACTGTAATTGGTCGATCCAGTGTAAAACTGGGTACATTAATCGGAAAGTCGGCGGTTCGACTCCGTCCTCGGAGATTCTTTTTTTGCTTTTTGGATTTATGTTGAACTGGTGGGGACGAGTGGAGGTGGTGAGGTGCTGTAATTTTTGGTGGCCAAGAGGTCTGTGAGGACATGTGACGGTTGAAAATTGGGGGAATTGGATAAAATACTAGAATGGCTTCTTGTATTCTGTTTAGCTATGTTGTTAGCATTAAAGGGCGTTGTTTGGTAGTTCTGAGTGATGTATTTGCCCATTGCAGCAGCTTTTTACTATACATGATTGTCAGGTTTGTGTAGGGCCTACCCGGTAATCAACCTACGATTTGAATTTACGACACAACAAGGCACTGAAAAATCATAACTCCATTTTTGCGTTGCAATTGGACTTTTAAGACTGTACATGGAACGCATGGATATTTGATTAGCCTTGTCGCCAAAATGTGGTAATGTTGACTAGAAGACGTTTGCTTCTAAACCATGTATACAGGTACAATTAGACACTGGCATAAAGACACGAAGAAATTTGTGGAACGAGGCAAGAAATGGTTTCTATTACAACATCGAATTACGCAACAATTCAGAAGCAAATTTGTTAGTTTCGTTTTCCGCGTCTACAACCACTCAACCGTTCCACTGTCTCTATGGCAATTTGGCTCTGGCGCAGAAGCCCAGTATGGTGACGCACCCTTTGTTTCCAATTCAAGCACCGGCTTCAATACCTCAAAGTCTCCCCAGTGGCCCTTCAATCTATGCGACCCCTTCTCGAAATAGTCAGGAAATACCTCCTTCCACCCCTTAAGCACGACATCCAGCAACTCCAGCACAAACAGTTCAGGACCAGTCTTGTCCCACTTGAACTTTTCGTTGCATTTCTGCACTACGTCAGGAGGGTAAAGGCCAACTTCGGGCTTCAATGGCAATGCCGCAGCTGCCATGAGCGACGCAAATACATGATATGAACCCCCCTGGCGTGCTCGGTCCCGGACTGCCATCATGGCGCCAATGGCACCGATCAAACCGGTCAACATGTCTGGGACGGGCAGTGCTGGCAACACGCAAGTGCCATCTGTGTGGCCAAGACTGCGTCCCGTGACGTAGGAACACCCAGATGCTGCGTCGGCAACTTGTTGCCAGCCTGGACGCTCAGTCATAGGTCCATCGGGGCCGTAGCAATTTTCTTCGACGTAGACGATGCCCCGTCGGCGCTTGCCTGCCATTTCCAAGAGATCATGGAGGCCGAGACCCCTTTTGCCAATGACACCGGGCCGATAGCCTTGGATGAAGATGTCGGCTTCTCGGACAAGGCTCATGAGGTGGTCGAGTTCTTCCTTCTTATCAAAGTCGACGTCTAATGTTCGTACGCCGGCATTGAGTGTGAATTGGAGGGACTATAACTGTTAGATGACTGTTTCTTTTGACTAGGTATGTTGCTTTGAGGACTTACGTTAAAGTCTGGAAGTCGGCTGCAGTTGACTCGAATAACATCTGCGCCAAGTGCAGCCAGCGTTGAGCCAATGACTGGACCTGCGATGATGCGCACAATCTCCACGACCTTGATGCCAGCTAGAGGCCGTTTGTCTGAAGATGGGTTCAAAGGCACTGCTGGCGTAGGAGCAGCGTGTGTCTGAGGCTTGCAGTTGATGAGAGGGTGCTTTGCCAGATCTCTATTCATTCGTGTCTGATTCCACTCCTCCGGAGTGTAGCAAATGCTTCCACAGAGACCTCTTGCAATATTCATCGACTCTAACTCGTGAGCACTGAACTTGCGCACATGGTCGGAAATAATGGTAAATGCTTCCTCATGGTCATTGCATGGAGTCTCGGGGTCAAGACCAATTGTGCGCAGCACTGGGAGTGAGTCCAGCGATCCGTGTAGCTGGTACCAAACACCGGCATCCTTTGTGAGATAGTTTGCCGTTGCACGTAATCGCAGAGGCGTTCCAAATGTGTCCTTTTCCAAGTTCTTTGCAAAGAGCTCTCCCAGCTCTCCACGCTGACCGAGTTCTCGGACAGTGTGCCCGTTCCGCTTGCTCATACCCACACTACCGAGCCAGAAAGCGGCCTGATCGGTGTTAATTGACACACCACGGCCGGTGTCCGTGCCATCTCTGAGCTCTAGAAGTTCGTTGGCGACAATGCCGCACATGGCATGCAGCGCTGCCGCAATGACGGGGGCTTTGAGCGGGCCGGGGCAAATAGGATCCGGGCTGCCTTCGAATGACACAGATTCCAATACAGCTGGGTCTTGGGTGAAGCCTGGAGTGGCTGCTGCGAGGACCTTTAGCAGGCGACGCGAATCCTCAGGTATGGGGAGTGGACTGGGATCGATCCATGACCCAGGGCCGTAGATGTCGTCTCCAGGGATTGCTTGCGCCATGACGATGAAACTGTGCTTAAGTTCTAGCTTTGGTGGATTTTTAAAGTTGGAAATTGAATGTTTACAGGTTATTAATTACAGTCAGCAGGGGTTCAGACTATATTTATGTCTACTAAGCTGTGTCTTGGTTGACTTGAATCCTCGTTCGGTTGTAAGGGACGGTCCGGCCGGACCGGGTATCCTAAAGAAGTAATTGGGGAAGAGACCTGGGGTTGGCAGCTGTAGGTACTTGAGGACTGCGGCTACCACTCCGATGCAGATCCCGCAGTAACCGTGTGATTTGTAATGAAGCATGAATGACGATGAATATTAATCAAGGACTGTTGCTTCGGCAGTGGTCCGCATGGGCGGCTCTAGAAGGAGTAGGAGTGTGACATCACCAACCCTTGCTCGAGGCATCATGGCCAGGCAGCATAGCATACGGATACAGAATACGGTTGGAGTCAACTTGAGAAGCATCCATTTTCATGCACCATTGCCTACAATGATAGATGGTACCGATTGGATATATTAGTAGACTATGTTGCCGTATTCGTTCATCTTCTGGCTGTAAACCCCCGCCTCATGACTGCTCCACTTTTCAACATGTTAGCTGTGCAGCTTCCTCTGACTCCAATTCAACGTCGACATGCAACGCACTATCCGTGGCGTAGTACCAAAGCAAGGCCAGGGCGGTCTGACTGTGTATTATATGTAAAGCTAATCGTTGGGCTGATGACTTCACGCGCCGATTACTTCCCGGTGCAGCGAATCGCCCAGGCGTGCTTGCAGTGCCGGTATGTCGGACAGTGTGCAGTCTCAGCCGCCATCGGCTAACCTCCTCATTCAATAGGCGGAAGAAGTGTCGCTGCACGGGAGACAAGCCCGTATGCGGGCATTGCCGGCGACTGGGAATAAGTTGGTTATTGTATGCACGTCGCTCGGCATAAGGACTGACCGCCAATAGAATGCGTCTATCGCGATGAGAACCCCCGACAGCGCCAGTCTCGTGCGAGACTTGATGAGGAGCAAACTTTGCCAGAGGATGCTTCTGTAAGTATATCCAAAATCTGTACTCATGGGTGTTTTCTCGCTGATTGTATTAGGGTACCGACCTCATCTTGAAGCAGCTTTCGGCGATACATGACAAGCTGGACACTCTAGCATCTCGACTCAGCAAGTGAGTTTGCCTTTCTTCGTTGGGAACTTTCAAAATTGACAAACTATTCAGCGTTGAGAGACATATACAGCCAACTTCCAAAATCGACCAATCTCGCGGCTCTGGGCCTCTGCAACATGAGAGCAACACTGATCCACTAACTGCATCCTCCAACCAGGACAGCATCGGTGCAGAACAAGCACCAATGTCGCTGTTGGATGATGGCACCCCAGAAGACGTCATTGCAGCAGTAGTAGACGCCTACTTCTCCTTCTGCCAGAACCAACCCTACTCATTCTTCCACGAAGAACAGTTTCGGCGACGCTGGGCTGAACAGAAAGTTCCAGCGCATTTACTCTTGACCATCCTGGCGACAGCTACCAGGTTCTGTACCCATCCCTATCTCTCAGGACGTGCGTATGAAATGTCCGTCGAGTATGCGACGCGGGCTTGGAAGTTGGTAGTCTCTGATTGCTTTACGGCGTCAAAGGTTACAGAGGTGTCAACAGTTCAGACGGTGGCTTTGCTGGGATTGTTTGACTTTACAGGTATGTTGTATTTGTTATTGGAATAGGATAAGAGCGCTGAACAAAGCTAGCTGGTCGCTCGCGACACGGATCAGCATGGGTCAAGGTAGGCATGGCAGTGCGCATGGCGCAGGATTGCGGGCTCATGCTGGAGACTGCCACGCATCTTCCTTATGTTGAACAAGAAGAGCGGAGAAGGGTGTTTTGGTCAGTCTACTTGCTGGATCGAGTGGTATCTTGCGGTAGAGGTCGCCCACCAGCCATCGTCGATGCTTCTTGTCATGTTCAACTTCCATGTGAGGAATCAATATGGAAGAATGGACTCTGGAACAAAACCCAATCACTAGACGAAATAACAGATCGCACACTACCAGTGCCGAAGCGGCAAGCCTCATTTGCTCAAGTCATCGCCATATCACAGATTCTTGGACGAAGCTCACAGTACATGCTCCAAGAGTTCAACATCAGAAGTCCTCATCCACCGTGGGATCCCAGTTCGGACTTTGCCGCCCTCGAGTCCGACTTGTTGCATTTTGAGACATATCTGGAAATGCATAGACCTCTGCATGAGGCATTGGCACCACATATTACTGCCGATGGAGTGGTGGACTATCACAATACCGGCCCGATTTTGTTCTCCCGAGCCTTTTATCATCTCTGCTACTGTTTGCTCAACCACCCATTTTTGCTCAGACGACGAATCGACACCTGCAGAAGCCCAGCCCCTGCTAGCTTCATCGCAAGGTCATTTGACTCGGGCTGGCTACATGCTCGGCAGCTCGTTGAACTGATTCGACAAGCTCGAGAACTAGGTTGCTCTTTCCACGCCTCGTCCAGTGGATACTGCTTTACAGTCGCAGCGTCAATCATTGCGCTCCGCACTCATGACGAAGATTTGACGGAGAGGACCAAAGCCCAAAATTTACTGCAAGAATCATTGGAGTACCTGGACCTTCTTGGACAGCATTGGAATAATGTCGCATCAATGGTATGTCGCTGTGCTGGCTCGGATCCACGTGTGTCTATGTTAACATTTCAATAGGCTGTTGTTCTTCGGCGAATGTTAGATAATGGCCCCTTGGGCAATACGTTGTGCAGTCGCCAGCCACAGATAGTATCTTTAACCCCGGAAGAGGAAGAAACAATGTGGGCTGTAGTTGATTATAATACCATGTCTGGCGATGTTTCGGGCGAAACTGCTGCAGATGGTCAAGCACCTATCGACAACTGGCCTGATTCATGGATGGACCTGTTTGGTGTAATTGATTATCAGCTAGCGGCACCCTTCGACACGGATATGGGATCAAGGACTTAATCTAGCGGAGGATTATTCACGAGTCGATATAGCTAGCTAAATGAAAGTACAACACCAAACTCTATAGCTTAGACGCAATGTCAGCTGTGCTAAGTGCTTCATACACGACACTGAAATCACGATTGCCCCATTTCGCTGACTCCGCCAAAGTTCGGTATACCGCCTCAACACGCTTTCCAAGTTTCAGAGGGACGTCGGCTTGTTCAGCCGCGGCCACAGCCAATGCGAGATCCTTATGTGTCAGCTTAGACACGAATCCTCCCTCGTAATTACGATGTGCTGGAGGATTGGTCTCACCAACTTGGACTTCAGGAACGGGGTGATTGATCTGCATGGTGTTAGCTTGGTTGTGTGACTGCAAGAGTATTGATGCTCAACGACATACCTCACTGGACCAACAACGTCCGGTTGACGAATTGATGATATCCGCAAGTACTTGCGGGTCAACACCGAGTCTTTTGCCTAGCAGCATTGCCTCGCTGGACCGATTAGCGCAATGCATCGTGTGAGAGAACACAGGCCTGAAAACCTACCTCAAACCAACCATGGTAATTCCTAGTAGCATACTGAGGCACAGTATTAGTAAATTCCACCATTTTGAGTTTTGTGTAACACCTACTTGTTTGCAATCTTAGCCGCAAGACCTGCTCCCGAACCACCACAATACGTTACTTTCTTCCCCATGGGTTGCAGGAACGGAACTGATCGATCGAATGATTGCTTGTCGCCGCCAACCATAATAGCAAGAGTGCCGTTCTCGGCACCGACAACTCCTGCAGGAATATTAACATTTCTGTTCAAGGTGACCGAACTATGTGCATTGGCCGTCAACTTACCTCCTGACACCGGCGCATCCAAAAAGTCTGCGCCAGTTTTGCGCAACTCGAGTGCCACGGACTGGCTCTGCCCCTGTTCAATGGTCGATTGGTCCAGGCAGAGAGTTATGGATCGCTGCTGGGCGTCCAGTTCTTCCAGTGCATTCCTCACGCTGTCATTGCCCAAGTAGACGTCGCGAACGTGTTTGCCAGTCGGCACCATACTTATGATAGTCGAGGCTCGCTTTGCCACATCATACGGAGCTATGGGTGAATCAGCCATAGCTCAAATATTTGGAACGGTTAGTGGAATGGGGCTACTTACATGAGCATTTTTGAAGTGATACATTTGGGTTCTCCTGTTGATGTCTCTTGATGACACCGTCTACCGCGGCTTCATTCACATCGAAGAGCGCAAAACTAGCGCCAGCGGCTCCATTGGGTGGCTTGTATTTTGTAACAAGGTTGTTGACCTGCCGAGTGATAATATTAGATCTTGAACGTGATGGAGATTGTTGAAGATGAAGCAAGCATACCATATGGTTCCCCATGGCACCCAAGCCAATGAAGCCGATAGTGTTTGACCTGTCGAGTGGACTACTCATGTTGCGCAAGGACGAATTTAACGTAGCAAATGATCTTGTACTTGGGGACAATGTCTGTTGATGTCTGGCCAGGTTTTGGCTAAGATTTGACCGACGCAAAAGGTTCGAGCAGCGCATGTTTTATACAGATGGGAGTGTGCAGAAGATAAAAGATTATTGTCGTTGATACTGGCGTCTGGATTCTTTTAATAGCAACCAATTTTGGCATCATTTCCAATGCATCACACTAGCTCTCTGCTGGACATGGTCCGACTTACACTGGTTGATGCCTTTGTTGTGAGTGGACACGGTCCGGCCGGTCGCCCGCGCGGTCATCCGACCCCGAGATCTTCGGTTAGCCGGCCCCCTACTAGGCTGTGGAGGTCTAGCTAATAAACTGGGGTAAAAGTTTAGATGTTGCACTTTGCATGAATAGTCCAAAACAGTAGGGTGTCTTGCGCTGGAGTCTACCCTGGTGACGGCGACCGGACCGCTTGGGCGTTCTTACAAGGAAGTCAACGGAAGAAGCAGATGCCAAGCGGAGTTGGGCTACCGCGTAACTAATGAAAAAAATGAGTATAATAAACAGGAATTGTCGCGTACCAAGTGTCATTAATATCTCAGAATTAAAGTCAGAACCATAGTGGTCTATTACCTACTGTTATCCATCCCTGGCCATGCTTGCATCACGGTCATTGCTATCCCGTTCAAGACAAAGTCGACAAATTTTACCAACACTATCAAAAATGTCAAATCAGTCCCCCCAGAACAGACTACATTCTATTGCGTCGCACTTGGCTGCGCCACCTGCCCATCACACCAGTCATGATCCCATCCCCAACCCTGTGGACACTCCAAACTTCCTCGACAATACCTTCATCTCTTCAAACACATCCAAATGGATTGATTTGAAAGACCCTGCTACAAACAACCTGGTTACAAGAGTACCGGAAAGCACAGATGAGGAGCTGCAAGCTGCGGTAGACCTGGCTGAGAAGGCGTACCCAGCATGGAAGGCGACCAGCATAATGCACAGACAGCAGGTCATGCTTAAGCTGGCAAGTCTGATCCGAGAGAACATGGATAGACTAGCTGCTTCAATCACTCTTGAAGAGGGAAAGACGTTTGCTGATGCTAGGGGAGATGTGCTTCGTGGACTTCAGGTGGTCGAAACGGCTTGTGGCATCACCACGCAGATCCCTGGTGAAGTGCTCGAGGTTGCCCAGGACATGGAAACCCGATCCTACAGAGTACCCCTGGGAGTTGTCGCGGCAATCTGCCCGTTCAATTTCCCAGCAATGATTCCCTTGTGGTCAATTCCGCTAGCAACCGTCACTGGCAATACTTTGATCCTCAAGCCGTCTGAGAAAGCCCCAGGCGCGTCAATGATCATTGCAGAGCTATGTATCAAGGCAGGGTTCCCCAAGGGTGTCATCAACATCATACACGGAGCTTCCAAAGCGGTCAACTTCATCATAGATAACCCCGTCATCAAGGCAATTTCATTTGTTGGATCCAACCAGGCCGGTGAGTATATTTACAAACGTGGCTCAGAGCAAGGAAAGCGTGTGCAAGCCAACTTGGGAGCGAAAAATCACGCAGCAATCTTTCCAGACGCCAACAAACAACATGCTCTGAATGGCATTGCAGGAGCTGCCTTTGGCGCTGCAGGCCAACGATGCATGGCCCTCAGTGCGTTGGTCATGGTTGGCGACGCAAAGAATTGGCTGCCCGACCTTGTTGAGAGAGCATCAAAGCTGCGAATCGACGGCGGGTTTGAGCCTGGTGCCGATCTTGGACCTTTGATCAGCCCTGAAAGCAAGAAGAGAGTCGAAGACTTGATTGCCAGTGCTGAACAAGAGGGTGCGACAATTTTGCTCGACGGCAGAGGTAAAAAATCAGACAAGTATCCCAATGGAAACTGGGTAAGTCGCGTGAGCCTTTGACAGACGTTCTCTGCTAACTTGCATAGGTTGGCCCAACCATCATCACCAACGTCAAGCCGCACATGAAGTGCTATACCGAGGAAATCTTTGGGCCGGTTCTTGTCTGTCTTAATGTTGACACTATTGATGAGGCAATTGACCTCATCAATAAGAACCCCTACGGAAACGGCGGCTCGGTATTCACGAGGTCAGGCGCAGCCGCCATGAGGTTCCAGAAGGAATGCGAATCTGGACAGCTGGGCATCAATGTGCCTATCCCTGTTCCACTTCCCATGTTTTCTTTCACTGGCAACAAAAAGTCCATTGCGGGAACTGGTGCGCTCAACTTCTATGGCAAGGATGGCTTGCGCTTTTATACGCAGTGGAAAACGGTGACCTCGCAGTGGAAGGCGGAAGATGCCACTTCCACTCAGAGTCTGGTCAACATGTATTGAGTGGAGTACCAACAGGATGCGAGATTTAATAGTATGATTGGATATGCCTCATGCCAGATTGTATCTTCCTCAGCTAGCATTAATACACTGTGCAGGTGATGCTTTACAATAACCTCGCCGATCTTGACTAACGTCCGCTGATATGGGTTTCCTTTCTTATTTTCGGGCAGACAGTCGTGTAAGAAATAGACACACCATGCAAAATTAGACGGATACATTTTGTAACGTTTAGGTTTGAACCAACCAGCGATATTGTATTTAGTGATTTCAAATGTTTCACGATTACTCTACTTACTCTGGAATGGCGTGATCAGAGGCAGCAACTCCAGCGGCCCAGTGGTACTTTGAAGCCACATGCTCCTCTAAAGGATACTTCTGGCCGGCTTTGAGATAGAAGTTCTCGCGGTAGGTACCACCAGGCACAGGGTAGTCGTCCCAAAAGAGACCACGACGACGCAGCTCTGGTAGCAACAACTCGACGATGTCCTTGAAAGACTGCGGGAACAGTACGTACGCCTGTAACATGATTAGTGCATATTCAATTGAAAATCATAATCAACTCACAAAGTTGAAACCATCGACGTCAGCTTCGCGCACCCAAGTTTCCAAACCGTCTGCGACTTGGGACGGCGTGCCGACAAAGAGCGGTCCGTTTCCACCAAGGCTCACATGCTCTGCGACTGTGTGTTTTGTCCACTTAGAATTGGCAGGCGAGAACCGAGCGTATGCTTCGACCGTAGATCTCACCGCATTACTCTCCACCTCTCGCAGCTCTTGCTCGTCGCCATATTGGTCAAGATCCATGCCTGTCCAGCCTCCAAACAGCGACAAGGCACCTTCGAGCGATGCATACTGCTTGTACTCGTTATACTTGGCCAATGCCTCCTCTTCAGTCTTTCCTAAAATTGGCGTTGCAAGCGCAAGGACCTTTATGCTTCTGGGATCTCTGCCAAATTGCTCCTTCGCGGTCTGTCGAATTTCAGCAATATTCTTCGCACAGGCTGCCGGCGCATGGGCGGACGTGAAAATGGCTTCTGCGTGCTGAGCTGCAAACAACTTTCCAGCCTTGGACGCTCCTGCTTGTAGAAGGAGAGGAACACGCTGAGGGGTAGGGTCAACGATGTGTGGTCCTGGGACAGTGAACCATTTGCCCTTGTGGTTGATCTCTCGCACCAAAGCTGGATCAGTGTAAACGCCCTTCTCACGGTCCAATTTGATGGCATCATCGCGCCAAGAAGATTGAAGGAGCTTGTAAACAACTTTCATGTACTCCTCTGCTTGATCGTAGCGATCGTCGTGCTTTGAGAGTTAGCCTTGTTCTGCGTACTAGGCGCAACTTGTCTTACATCAGGCTGCTCAGCCCGTCCAAGATTCTTTGCTGCTGAGTCTAGGTAGCTAGTGACAATCTGTTATTGTTAGCAACATATTATATAAGTAAATATCCCTGTGGTTCTTACATTCCAACCGAGTCTGCTCAATATTAGCACTCGCTCTCGTTCAATTACACTTGACCAGGTACTCACCGTCCTTTCGTTAGGTGATCAACGGTAGACAACCTCCTGGCAAGATGATACGGCTGTTCGTATGTCGTAGAAACCGTGACTCCAAAACCAATGCTCTTTGTGACAGCTGCCATTGCTGACACAACGGAGAGTGGCTCCGTGACGGGCCATTGAGACCCAGAGGTGATGGCAGGCTCCAGAGACTTCTTGTACACATCGTATCCGCCTACAGCGAAAACCATCAGATACTAAAGCCTTCAAATTGCTACTGTATTTCTTACCCAAAACGTCAGCAATGAAAACGCCGTTGAACTTTGCCTCTTCCAACAGCTTGGCCAGCTCAACCCAATGCTCGATATCCTGGAATCGACTTGTCCTGTCGTCAGGATGGCGCCACAAACCAGGAGACTGATGGCCACTGCCTATAATTTCGATAACAATGAGTAAATAATATGAATGAATGATTTTTTTTAGACGCCTTACACATCATGACAAAGGCATTGAGCACGAGGCTCTTCTTGGCCGCAGTGGATTCTTGCTGTGATCCCATGGTATCGTGGGTAGTGTTAGTGGTGTTCTGGACGGTGTGGCGCAAAATGAACTGCTTTTAGGGAACGGTTTTGCTCGGTCCTGCTTATTTAAGTTACATCAGGCTGCAAGCAATAATGCGATTCTAAATATTGTTTCACGCTTCGAGCAGCCGAGATCGGCGACAGCCGCTAGTCCCCGCAAACGTGATTCTTGTCAAAATGATACAAGCATGGCAATTAATTGAATATACGTGTGCCTATATAGTGTGGAGTAAAAAGTAGACCACTGTGGATTCCGTCCATACTTGACGACGAACTGCAACTTCTACAGATAGGCATGCGGCGATTGGAAAACCTCGCCATCTCACCATTTAGACGACCTGTTTCAAAGCACACATTGGCATTGCTATCTTTAACTTTTCTAGATACCTCAGTTTCACATTCTCAAAAATAACTCATGTCTTGGAAATATCCTCTTCAATGCTATCTGAAGTATCGCTCTCCGAATCTTTCTCATTGCCAAAGTGCCTGATGACAAGCCACGCCGGAAAGATGGCGATCGCCCAGAGACCGAAGTTGAGATAGACACCTCCGACTTGGGCGATAATCTTGACCGAATCGACACCATAGCTGACGGCTTGCCATGCGGACTCGGTACCTCGAAGAAGAGCTGCGTATCGTACAATTTCGTCGCTGTCTTTGGCCAGGTTGTGAACGATGAAGTAACTAGGCTGTTAGTGGTCGTTACACTTGCGCTTGTCGAGTTTCAGCTTACAGGAAGAGGTAGCTTAGCTGGAAACCAGCGAGGAGGAAAATGTAGACGGCGAACGCAGATCCAAAGCCCTCACTCACCCAGTCGTATGTTGGCTGGGTGCGATGGAAGCGGGTTACCAGGATTGTGGCCCATGTCCACCAGGCCCCCTGCAGTACCACAATCGTCCAGAAGCCGGATCGTGCTCTGGTCTTGAGAGCAACTTGAGTACGGTCGAGCCACAACTAAATAAGTCAGAGTGTGTAGCCTCGCGACGGTAATACGACTTACACCAAGAAGATTGCCTGCAATCACAGCAACTATTCCCGACAAGAACGATCCAAGAGCTCGTGACCGAACGGAAAACCACACTGTCAAAATGATTAGATCTCGAAATCGAGAGGAAAACTAAGGGTTTAAAACAAGACTTACAAGAAAGATAGGTGAAAAATACCGATTCCGCAAACACCGCCTGCCCAATAAACAGCACCACAAGTAAGAACTTTGTACTGAAGAAAAGCTTCGTGGTCGCTTTAATCTCGTACCAAGGATTGTTCAAAATGGCCAAGTTGACATTTTTGCCGTCTTTTCGCTCAACCTGATCTGGCTGGTTCAAGAGTAGCGCAACTGCTGGGCCGAGGCACTGTAAGGCGATGAAGATGATGTATACCGTGTAAGAGACGGAACCAGCTTCGTTTCTATCGGCGTTCAGACCCAGATTGATTGCGCCCCCGAGGATCTGTCCAGCCAATCGATATGTTAGCCAGTAGCCTAGAGCCTTGCCGCGGTTCCAGGGCTCTGGGTATGCGATTGCGACGGCCGCCTCTGCCATCCAGAAGACGCCGGCAGAGATGCCGCATAGGGCTGCGCCAAGGATGACGAGCCATTCGTTTCCGAAACGGTTGTTAACATATAAGCCTGCTGCGTATGGCGCGTATCCAATTGTTCCAAATATCAGAGCACCTTTGATACCAATATAATGAACAATAGCACTGGAGAGCCAGCACGAAACCACCATGAGCGAGAACGTTAGAGCATTAGCAGTGTTGACGAGGTATGGTTTCTGGGCGCCTCCTGCTCCGAGGGAGTTCATTGCGCCCCAGATTCCTGGAGCTGCAAAGTTACACAGACCCAGGATGGTCATGTTGTAAAATGTTGATCGATACCATCTCACTAATAAAATTAGCGAATGATTCCTAAGCCCTTGCATGAGAGACATACCTTGGTGCTGCTCACCTTTCGGCGGCTTAGACGCGCTCTCGTGTAAACTTGCCATGACCAATACACATCAATTGCTTTGCTGAAAGTCGTATGCGACACAGTTTCCAATGCAACATTCACATTGAAACTTTTCTCAGGCGTTGATGCAGTCGCATTTTAGCTAGCCGTTGCAGTCAACCAGTGCAAGCACGCAATTCCCCCACCCTTGCGAGCCATGATCCCTACTCCACGACGGTTTTCAGCGCCAGCCTGGAACCAACGAAAATAAATCATCTCGAATGGAATAAAGATAAGTTACCGGTACGGTATCAGCAGCAGCGGATTCTCAAACATCGTATTTATTAGGCACCCCGCGGGCATCCGTTCCTGGCGCCAACGCAACCAACGATGGCGAAAGTGCGGAGGCAGAGCACGACACCGGGCTGTAGTCCGTTCTGTGATGCGCAATGATAGTCATTCATCGGAACACCGCTCAATACTAGAAAGTCATGTGCTAAAGTGCCTACATTCTACTTGTCTAGTTCTTTGTAGATACCCATTTACGGCACACTCCACCAGCTTTCGTGAACGTCCCTCAAATCAACATCTCCTGGCAATCGCAAGTATGGCGTCATGTCCGACGTCGGATCTGCCTCTTTTCTCGTCGCGCCGTTCCCAAGATACCATAGAAATCTATTTCCGCTGTCATGGAGGTATTCGTAGCTCCAGTCTTCCCATCGAGGCTCGCGGCGTACAATGGTGAGGTGTGCTGCGCTACCTGGCCATATGCCGTGGATGCGCCCTCCAGGTCTTCCGCCATTGTACCAAGAACTGCACCCATCTGCAAGGACTGTCTTGCTGAAGAATGCGTCGCAATATTCGACAAAATCGTCGGCGGCCTTGGCGAGTGGCGATATGGACTTGATGCCTTCCCGGGATACTTTGCGGAGTACCTTGGCGAAATAAGTAACTTGACTCTCTACGGATTGGGGAACTGTGCCCGATGGTCCTGTGCCGTGAGGTCCGTGTATGAGAAATAAATTTGGGAATCCGGGAGTAGCGACGCCGAGGTAGCTGTAGGGGAAACCATATTCACCTTCTGGTTTCCAGATGTCGGCAAGGGTTTGGCCATTGGCGGCAATGGTAAAAGATGGAACAAGATCCTGTTTGGAACCCGTAGCGCAGAAAACAGCATCTACATCCCGTTGGACACCATCTTCTGTTTCGATTCCAGTTGCTGTAAATCTCGTAATGGGGGTGGGAATGTAGTTGACATTGTCCTCTCCAATGGCTTCCAAGTACCCTGGCCCGGGTGTAAGTCTGCGGCAGTTGGGTGAAAAGTCAGGCACAATGTGATCTAACAACTCTGGCTTTTTGGTGAGCCTCTTCCTCATAAGCTTAGTAAATGTTTCGCGCAGATTAGTGTTGATTTCACTTCCGCTTAGAAACGCATCAAATCGACGCCAGTATTTATCCTCGAGCTCCTTTCTGAATGCCAAATATGTCCCGGCATCTTCGAAGGACTCAACCTGCTCTTCAGAGTACGGCTGTGGTTCAAAAGTGCGATCGTCACCTGCCCAAGAGGCGGCGATCCAAGTTTTGCTTCGAGCGTAGTGATCCAGGCGTTTCACGCTCTTCTGTAGGTTGGCGACGAGTTGAATGCCACTTGCGCCGTTGCCTATGACGGCTACATTCTTGCCCGTGGGGTCAAAATTAGTGTCCCAATTGGATGCGTGTCGTAACAGGCCCTTGTATTCAGAAATACCGGGGTACTCTGGGATAGTCCAGTTGTTGAACCGTCCAACTGATACAAGCACGAAATCGAACTGGTCGACCTTGGTTTCGTTTTCGGTGGACCGCGTTGTGACAGCCCATTTACTATTGGTGGCGTTCCAAGCTGCATCTGTGACTTTCTGATTGAACTTGGCTAGTCTGTACACATCATGTTTGCGAGCCACTGATTGCCAGTAGTCTCTGATTTCTGCACCGGGAGAAAATTGGTCTGTCCAGTCATGCTTTGGCTCAAAGGTGGACTGGTAAACATGCGAAGGGATATCGCATCTCACGCCAGGGTAGACATTTTCCAACCACGTACCACCCTACTGGAATGAGCGTGAGGAAGTAGAATGAGATAAGAGAGAGCACTTACAAAATCTGAATTCTTCTCGAAAATGGTAAGCTCAATACCGGGGACTTTAATTGGTAGCAGAATGCCCGCCACAATGCCTGCTAATCCACCACCAATAACGGCAACGTGCAAGGGGCGAGGCTCGTCGATGAACCTGTCCACCAGTGAAGCGGATGCTGAGTTATAAGGCGTGTCTGTTCTGAGGTGCCATGGTGATCCACGAGAAGACTTTCTGGAAGAACCGTTGACATGAACTGAAGCGTTATCGGGCGCTGCCTTGTGAGGTTCGGGTGTAAGTGGCTTGTCATGTTCGCCGTTGACAACACCGGGCGCCATCTTTCTGAGCCTGTGCTTTGGTAATTAACAATACTCTGAGAATAGACCACTAAACTCACAGCGCGACGCTATTTAATAAGTCTTTGCCGCTGGCGACTATTTGAACGACCTTCGGCAGTGCCCGTACAAGCCATATGCGTGCTAGATCCCTGAGTATAAGCACGTAACTCCCCCACGTCGTAACGCCATTGCGCCTTGTAGCTACAGCCGCCATTGGGCAGAAGCTACGCTTCCGTTTAACAGTCCGGCAATCGGCTTGCCCATAATTGGTCTCTGTGTCTTTTAGTGCTATTGTGTGCAGCTGCCTTATTAATCACTCCAATCACAGTAAAAGTCGGAAGAGCCAAGCCTAGTCGGAGGCATTAGAGGGCGATCGCGCTTATTAGGCTGGGCAACATCTTCGTCGTCAGCCCTGAACATCCTGGTTTACAACGCAGTGTCCACGGATGAAATGGCACCGGAGTATGTATTATGAGTGAGACAAATTTTCAATGTATTCATCTTGTATATTACTGTCCGTATTTGCAGCGATACATTTTACCAGCATACCTTTGTCTTCCACAACAAAACAATTTCGCCAGCTCTTTTTGAAATGCCTGGCTTAGTCGTTTGTGGAAGCTTGTCATGAGAATGTACATGACCGCCTGGTATCTCAGGAAACGCAATTTCATCCAAGGAATCCAGGCAATGTTTCATGTGTTTGTAATCGATATCTCGCGGGCAAACATGCCGGCCTGACTCACGGGCCTTCCAATACCTGCGCAGTGCCAAAATGCAGTGTGCCGTATGGAAGCTCTTATCCGCTGGCACCTGGATGGCGTAGGGGTCTCCCAAAAAGCCAGGATCGACAAACAGCTCCCTTTGTCGGACTTCCTCAGTCTCTGGGAAGTGTTTCCGAAACCACTGCTGGTAATGTTCTTCCTCTTCATCCCAAAGTTCAACAGGAACCAATGCCTGATCGTCAATGCGGAGGGTCCATTTGTCTTGCCAGCCCTCGTGGTTCTTTGTCCATGTGCTTGCATTGTGATGGTCAAACTGTAGCTGATATCGTGGTCCAATGCTGCCATGGGTGTCATATCGAATCCAAGTCCCGCCGTTAGACTGAACAAGTGGGTGAATGGCAACGAATATGAATAGCCCAATGATGAAAGCGAGAGCACCGGCAATGACCTTCCGCTTAAGTGTTGCCACTGGCTTGTACCAAGGACGAGTGTTGGACGATAAGCTATCACCCAGTGCATCGGAGTCCAGACAGTCATTTATACCTGACAGTCTTGACTGACGGAAATCAGCATCTACAGCTGCAACAACATAGCTTTGAGATAAGTCTTTTCCCTCCTCGTAGCTGGCGGGATGGCCGTGGAACAAGAATACACAGGAAGACTCTCTTCCACAGTGGAAGAACGCATTCAAATATGTGATGCACTCGTCAAATGGCAGACCAGCCTGATCCGGGACGCGCGTTAGCCACATGTGAAAACATCTCTTGCCCACTACAACAGACAGACGCTGGTTCTCTGATAGAGGTAGCGCTTCGAGTAATAGAGTTTCAAGATCGTAAATGCCGTGGAAAGAAAAAGACTCTGTTGCAGACACCAGTCTAACCTGGCTATCTACCGCGGTGGGCTTCTGTTGCCTGAATGATGGAGATCAGTCTTCATAGCTAATGATGAAAACATTGTCATGGTTGGGACTCACCAATGCGGCCACAACTGGCCCAGCTTTGTTTGAAAACTCATTTTTGGTTTAACTGGCATCAACTGAATTTCTGAAGGTAGAAGGCTTGGGCTCTGCCAGATTATGAAGAGTAAGACTACAATCCACGTATAGGGCGAGACCTACCTTTTGGCTGACAGCCTACACCAAATTGATTTTTGGTTCTGTATCAGAGTGCCACAATGCATTATACATTTCACTAGACATACACCCCAAATAGATCGACTGAAGCTAACCCATTTATAGCATTAAGGCTGCTAGCTTCGGGGAGTTTGGTAGCAGTGGGAGGGGGTAAGCCGTCGTTCCGTAACACCGTTGATTGGCGGAGAGCAGCAATGCCACCAATTCTAGAACTTGGAATGATCAAGAGGCTATGCTTTACAAAGAGAATTCTTTTGCATCCTAATCCGGTTATTGTGAATGTGGAACTTGTACTTGCCGTCACTGCAGCAAGGTCAGCAGCCTTCCCTCACTCCGGCTAAAGTCATCTATGTTAATTATCCCTTTAGGCTCGTTTAGATGTACGGGTAGGCTTTCG
The DNA here is from genome assembly GCA_028455935.1 of Simplicillium aogashimaense. Taxonomy (NCBI): domain Eukaryota; kingdom Fungi; phylum Ascomycota; class Sordariomycetes; order Hypocreales; family Cordycipitaceae; genus Simplicillium; species Simplicillium aogashimaense. The sequence continues at coordinate 577,832 of CM052010.1, read as the reverse complement.
GATTGCTGATTTAGGAAGGAAGCATGAGCTTTTCTCTAGCTTATTCTAACAACATACAATTTCAAACACGGTACTTCTCCGGCGTATCCTGCTGGCGTCTCCAGTCTGCTGCCTGGAAAGCAGGCAAAGATTTGAGGCTTTCGTAAATTCTCATGATTCTCGGAGCAAAACTCAGGTCCATCCTGTATATCAGAGCCTGGTCAACTGCAGGAACGAGGAGTACGTCTGCCAAGCTGACATCTGCCCCCACTGTGAAGGATGAGGCAGTATTGTCACCCTCGCCCCTTGCGTCCTCCAATAAACGCTCATAGGCGGTGAAGCCATCGTGAAATATTTGCTTAACGAACTCCACCTGATCGTCGAGGCTTTCCCGCAGTGCACGAACACGTTTAGCAATGCGGGAATTAGCTGGTGGCTGAACATCACAAGCTATGATGTTGACAAAGTCTCGAACAAGAGCTCTTGCGGCGGCCTGTCCAGGCGGGGGCAAGAGAGGGGTTCGATCTGGGAACCTTTCTTCAAAATACTCCAAGATGGTAACCGACTGACGGATGAAAAAAACTATGTCCCTTTCGTCGTCATTGCCTGACTTTTGGGTAACTTTGAGCGCCGGAACGGTGCCGCTTGGGTTCACGACCTCATGGTAAGGCTGGCCCCCTTCTCCTCTCTCATGCGGTGGACACGATAAGTCGATGAACGAGAATGTCAGCGGGATAGCCTTCAAATGTGCAGCAATTATGATGCGCTGACAGCAAGACGAAGAATAAAACGAGTAAAGATGGAATTGCTCCTCCATTATGACTGGGTCTGCTTAAGACTCCGTAAACGGTTTGTAAGGGTGAAGTTGTCATATTTGCGCGGCGCGATCAATTGGGGGCACTTCTACAAAACAGGCTCGTGGCTTGCTGCACTCTACTAGAAAACCACACTATCCCTTCATGATTGGGATGAACGGGTAGTACATAAGAGAGCTTGTTACGTACACTTTTCGGCCCTATTGCCACTAAACATGTGAAATACAGCGAGGAGCCTGACATTATCATTGTTAAACGGGGTGTTAGTATGCGCAGTCAGCGCTAAAACAACTCAAGGGTGTACAAGGGCGCTTTTGCGAGGAGAGTTTATTGGGGCAGCCCCCACGACAAACCCAGATACCATCTTGCTACGGAGTACCCGATCAGGAAATTTGCCCAGGGGTGCATATAGTGTTGAAACAGCGAGCATGAAACTCGGCTTTGAGGGTTTTGGGCGAGCACTGTGACCGAGGACCATGAGTAGAGAGATCAAGGGAAGAGCTTCACTTGAATGAAATGTCTATTATTTTATAAGTCCCATGTTAACTTTCTCCTTGAGATCAATCAGATCAAGATGCATGCCCACTTTGAGGGACATGTGGCAGATGCTTTTCGTAATTGGGCACACCGCTAATCTTGGCTCGATCTGATGTCCACTCTCGAAGCCGTTGGAAGTCGCGACATGTATGGGCACGATTGGTATCCATCACATTCAACCCTACCGAGGGCCAGAATTTTGTTGGGATAGGGGTGAAATCGGCATGGCATTGCACTGACTGACGTATCGCATCAATGCAGTGGTCAACATGAGTGCGCCCAACACTGTCGGCTGGAAGCTTGTAATAGCTGTGATCTATCGTCTTTCTGAGGAGATTCTAAAGGAGCTCAGTTAGGCTTGTCTGGGACCAAGTTTGAGAAATTGACATACCAGGCAATGGAGGACATGAAATACTTCAATACTAGCTACAAGTCAGTCAGAACTCTCGCAGAAAACCCACGCCCAACTTACCCTACCATGAACCCGTCTGGGTTACGGTACGCCTCGTATCCATCCCCCCAAACTCTCTGTGCTTCTTCTTCAGAGATATTAAACCACCGATCTGCGATGCTATTAGAATTTGATCCATAATGCAATGGTCACATATTGATTCATACATACCTTTCACTAAAGAAGCCCAAGCAGCGTCTATTGAGGGCGTCGGCGGGCCGACGAATCTCGTGTCATCTGGGCTGTACATGAGATATTCTTTTCCCTCATCATCGAAAGCAGGGCTGCCAGTGAATGTAACTTCTTTGATCCCGATGGCATCACGCGCCAAATCTGTATCGAACCAGTTAGACAAAGAAGCTTTCTTTGGTTTGGCGTGTACACTCACAGAGGTCTGACTTGAACCCACTGGAGCTGATTTCTTGTAGTTGGTACTGAACCAACAAACAAAACAAGAAACCTGATAAAGTGGCAAAGAACAGCGTGAGAGCTAATAAGAACCTGTTGGAAAAGCTTCTACGAGGTGCAACCGCAAGAGGCTCTCCCTCTGATTGCTTCAATACGCTGTACATAGGCGGCTGTCCAAGAAACATGCTTGCAAAATTATTTGCGTTCTGTTGCTAAACAGGAAAAGGGAAGACAAATGGGGGGATGGAGATACACCCTTAAAGTTGGATCTCGTTGGCTCAGGAAAGTCGAGACTATCAGCGAGTGGCTCATTGCAAGTTGACCCCGGATCATCGCCCAGGTTCATTCACACCCCCCCTCCTTCTTCTTCCCACCAGCATTTATGTTCCCGAGAATGATACCGGATATTTTCGTGATATGTCCCATGTGAGCCTTTGGTTCCACCTGGGCAACTTGACGCTGACATGCAGCACACCCCTTCGCGCTCACTCCACTGGGTGTATGCGTAGCTCGAAATTTACAGTATGTAGCAAACCCGATAGCCCGGCTGTATTCCAAGGAGAAGGATATAAATACGTAGTTCAAAGGCAAAAACTGATCTACTCTGTTAGAAGCCTGGTACTGTTGAGAAAAGTGCTTTCCAATTTACTTCACAACGCTTTGTTTTTCTACAATTTAAACATATCAAATCTGCACAATGACCATTAAGAACCTTGTGTTTTTCTGTGCGCTTACAGGCAATGCGCTTGCTGCACCGCTTGCTACAAGAGCACCGGCTTTGGACAGTCTCGCGAATCATCCTCCTTTGAGTCAAGAGACTGTTGATAGTGCTTTGAAGATGTGGGCACAGCCGGAGCCTTGGGAGAAGCGCCAGGAGATGCCCTATTCTCAGGAGTTCAACGAGAAGCGACAGGAAATGCCATACTCTCAGGAGTTCAATGAGAAGCGACAGGAAATGCCATATTCTCAGGAATTCAATGAGAAGAGACAAGAGATGCCTTACTCCCAAGAATTCAAGAATGAGAAGAGGCAGGAAATGCCATATTCTCAGGAATTCAATGAAAAGAGACAAGAGATGCCTTACTCCCAAGAATTCAAGAATGAGAAGAGGCAAGAAATGCCTTACTCTCAGGAGTTCAACGAGAAGCGTCAGGAAATGCCATATTCTCAGGAATTCAATGAGAAGCGACAGGAAATGCCCTACTCTCAGGAGTTCAGCGAGAAGCGCCAGGAAATGCCATATTCTCAGGAATTCAATGAGAAGCGACAGGAAATGCCCTACTCTCAGGAATTCAAGAATGAGAAGCGCCAGGAGATGCCTTACTCTCAGGAGTTCAATGAGAAGCGTCAGGAAATGCCCTACTCTCAGGAGTTCGACAATTAAAATTACTGGAAGAATTGAGGATATGAATAAAACATAGTCTAGTTCTATTAGATAAAGGTAAACTTGACCGATAGCTTCTTGAACTAGAGTTAGTAGTATTCATTTCGCCATAATCTTTTCAACAAAGATTATTTAGCTATTTGTCAATCTGATATTGGTTGCTCCGTGGTGTCAAGTGATTGGTGATGTTGTACCAAATGGCGACTCTGTATAACCCGTGTAGGGGTCCTGGTATGGGAACGCTGGGAATGGCTATGTATAAGTGACAACAGCATAATCGTATAATTGTGTCGGATGGGCAGGTCAGAAAGTTGGGAACTAGGACTTTTCGTTGCGGCTGTGGCAAGTAATCTTCCATGAATGGCTAGTGGATCGGGTGATTATCCAGAGCTCTCATTCGGTTTGCCTTGTAGGGACATAGCCCGCTGCTTATGCAGCAAGTAAGCGGAAACAAAGCATAGCTCGTTTACAGTGTCTTATAAGGCTCCAGCATTACGGTGTGAGGAGGGTACAGGTTTCTTCATCAATTCGTCCGCGAACCACCCACTCACTAGCATTTCTCAAGTCCAACCCTTAACAATGAATCGATTTTGTCAAGTAAATCAACTCTCAGCAATTGATTTCTGCATAGACATAGGAAAAGAAACCGAAACGCCCACAACGGATCGCATTGTTTTTTCGGGTCATTTCAAAAATAATCAAGGATGGATAGCTGTTGGAAAGGGCACGTTTATGCACGACGCCTTTATGCTCCTCTTCTACCCCAATGTTACAGCAAACTGTAAGTATTAAACAGCGCGAGGGAGCAATATCTTTGGAAATACACTACTGATTGAAATTGAAGCGCTTACTGTAAGCATACGGACGACAGAGTGAGTTGCGAAACGTTGCTGCAATACTCACGCGGTGTATTGACTAACTCCTTGCCAGGTCGCATAATCCGCCACGGCTTTCCAAGCTACAAAAAAATATCCATATACTGTCCAACAATATTCAGCCAGATGGATATTTCCAAGTCGAACTTCAGTGCGCGGATTGCTCCAAAGCGATTTCCTTGAATGCAGCGCCGTCTATCAAATCCGTTGAGGATTGGATATGGTCCGCGAATGGTCATCAGCCATCGCAGTCTGATGACCTCGACCTGGATTTGCAAATGCATACAGCTTATGGTGAGACTACTTCGTGTCTTTTCTGTCATTTAAATGCTCTAATATGCTCACGTTCCTTGCTCTGTGCAGGTTACTTCCACACTGCCACTGTAGCAATACCCATCACCGCACAACAGTTGCTTGGTTTCAACGGTACAAGGGCCACGAAACTTGGGGCAACATCGTCAATACCACCTGTATTTGACTCGCATTCCCTTGTGAAGATACACGGATTTGGTATGCTTGCCGCGTTTACGTTTCTGTTTGCACTTGGCATTTTGGCCATCCGTAACGGAAAGCGATATGCCTTTGTTGGCCATGTCTTCATTCAAGGCTTTACTTCAATATGTGTATTCTTGAGTGGCATTGCAGCCATTTTAAGCCAGCCGCGTTCTGTAAGCAAGATTCCTCCTAGATGACTATTTCGCACACGCTGTCAATGCTCAGAGCTAATGTTCGACTTAGTCTGTCGAGGTCAACATCCATAAATGCATTGGGTTCTTGGTCCTGTTGCTGCTCGTTGCCCAATGCCTCTTGGGGACTGCACACCATATTAAGTTCTTAAAAACATCCAAAAGAACTGTGTACTCAAGTGTACATAGATTTCTTGGTTATTTTGTTGTTTTCACTGCAATTTGCAATGCATCAATGTAAGTCGATCGCCTTTGAACGTATTGTCCAGCTACTGACGCTCTCCCCAAATCACAGTGGGTTGATGTTGCAGAACCCATCCCTTTCACTGCTGACAATGATACTGATCAGCGTGTTGGTCACTTTGGGCTGGGCGCTCTTGGACTATACCGCCAGATCATTGTTGCGACCAAGCTCTCAACCGTATCAGACACTCTCTGGCAGTGAGCCTGGAACTGATGAGGATAAAGGACTACTCAATAACGAGGACTAAATATTTTTTGATCTTAGCAAGTTAGCTGTGCAGTGGCAAGTGCTACTGGGATGAGCAAAATTGTCCAACTCCAGGAAGCAGCGGCCATGGTCGGTCGTATCAACTGAATAGGAAACTAAAGTTGCGAACGCTCTTTGCTAGAATGAACATATGAAATGTGCTACCTTGTAATTTTATTCTTTTGTCCAGCCAACAGTAGTCGCGATGATGACGAAACATGATCTGAGGCCTCAATAGGCACATGACCTGCCAAGCCTGCATTACCCAAGGATGAGTCTCATCCATGGTCTCAAACTCTGCGTAGCATATCTCTGCCTTGTGGTGGATTTGTAGGATCCCAAAAAGAGCCTAGCATTTATAGTTTTCTATCATCTTGTTCGCTCAGCCGTTTCCCGTGCCAGCTGCCACATGTGCGAGGATGCCGCATTCAACCTCATCTCACCAAGCAGCAACACGACAGCCGAACGGCCGACCAAATATTTCACTGAAATATGCAATGACTTCACTTTCTTGTTTTGACGCATTGTGTTCAAAACATTCATAATACTCCACCAAACGAGGGATGTCCTCCAGATCGACTAGTTGTATTGGTTCGTCGCCCAATAAGCCAAATAACCCGGAAGCCCTTGAACTCTTTGTGATATGTGAAACGATGCTAATAGCTCTCTACTTGAGGTGGAAGTCCATTTTGCAATATCCGCAGGGAACCGCTGTATCTTGTCCAAGTGTATGGATAAACAGGGGACTGCAGCAAAATAAACTCCGAATTGAGGATATAACGGAAAGGGCATGAAGCAATCCACCATTGAGGAAGGCGTCAGGTTTAAATCAGCAGATAACTTTAGGAGAGTCCCTGCCTTTGGATCCAATATATCTCCGTCATCGTGATTGTTTCTGTGAAGCGCCTTGTCTCGACCGCGTTTACTCTCAGAGCGAAACAACATCACACATCCAAAAAGAAAACTAAATCATCTTTTAATGAACGAGTAGAATTAACAAGTTTATTTGCTATTATTATCATTATACTGCTCAAAATGGTCAGTTATCTACGGGAACCTGAGAATTATCAGACAGCTTCAGTAACCGATTGACTGTCACATCACGGAGCATCTTACAGTATATATTCAATATTTCTTCTATTTGAGTCTAATGCCGTATCATTTACTCTACAATACAAGCTTTTAGAAGACAACCGTCTTAGTACCGTTCAAAAATACCCGACGATCAGCATACCACTTAACAGCAGCCGCCAACACCTGACTCTCAACGTTAGAGCCCTCCTCAACCAGCTTCTTGGGATCCATGGTGTGGTCGACTCTCGCAACGCGCTGCTCAATAATAGGACCCTCGTCCAGATCGGCCGTAACAAAGTGAGCAGTAGCGCCAATGATCTTGACGCCGCGCTCGTAGGCCTGGTGGTAGGGCTTGGCACCCTTGAATGAGGGCAAGAAGCTGTGGTGGATGTTGATGATACGGCCGGACATGGCCTCGCACAGCTTGGGTGACAGGACTTGCATGTAGCGGGCAAGGACGACCAATTCAATCTTATGTTGGGCGATGAGGTCGAGGATCTGTGCCTCTTGCTCGGCCTTGGTGTCCTTGGTGACGGGGAGGTGGTGGAAGGGGATGCCATAGGACTTGGCGAGGCTTTCGAATTCGGGGTGGTTGGATACGATGAGAGGGACCTAGCTTGTCAGCACTGGATTGGAGCAAGTCGCAGGCAGACTAAGCGCATCAATCAAGCGTGGCGAGGAGTCACAAATGGAGGACCAAGCAGCACAAAGTCAAGCGCAAGCGAGGACACAAACTTACTTCAATGCTGAGTTGTCCAGTCTTCATGCGGAAGAGAAGATCGTTCAAGCAATGGCCAATCTTGGAGACCATGATCAAGACACGAACCTTCTTTGTGGCGGGACGGATATCGTACTCCATCTGGTAGTCGGTAGCGAGGGCGTCAAAGGGAGCCTTGAGATGCTCGGTGGCAGACTCATCTTGGGGCGCGGCGGCAGTGAAGTGGACTCGCATAAAGAAGCGCTTGAAGACGGGGTCGGAGAATTGCTGCAGGTCCAGAATGTTGTGGCCATTGGAGGCGAACAGGGCGGTTACTGCGTGGACGATGCCTGGCTTGTCAGGGCACGACAGAGTGAGGATGTGGTCAGACATGGTATGGTTAGTGATGTAGAAGAAGAAGTATATTTAACTGCGGAAATGCTACGATATCCAACTGTTTTTGTTCTTTGTGAGAATCAATTGAGTGGTGCAAGAGGAAGGGAAGGGAAGTGAAGCTGTTTTGATGGTGTCAAGGGAGATGGATTGGTTGCAAGTTAGTCACAACGAAAACGTGTTTGTGGGAGTTCCGGCTTCGGATTTCTCTCGGAGGGAGTTTGTTTGCGATGAAAGAGCCGCATGGGGCTCCACTTGAGGGGGTTCTTAGCCCTTGGCTGGTCTGCCACGCGATCCATCAGACGACGTGTTCATTAACCAATTAACTAATTGATAGATAAATGTATTGTACTGATCTGTATGAATCGACGAAGCTGAGATTGTTTAAGGTTTTTAGATGAATCGGACTAGTTTGCCATATTGCAGGGATTTTTGCAGATTGGGGGGACCAGCTGGTTGCTGTAATGGGCAACTCGCTGTGTGAGGGCGGGTCACTTTTAGGTAACAGAATCACACCAGAGGCAGACTATAATTTGTATGGTCCCTCCTTTCACACGTCGGGCGACACTGACATCAAGAGTGCCAAAGTGATGGCCATGCTTGGTCTCGGATTTTTGACGCAAACGAAAGTTGCCAACTATGTACGAAAGGACTTTGCTGCAAGACTGACTACGTGACAATGAAATATGGGTTAGCCAGGTGCACAGCATGGTTTATTGCAGCAATTTCTCGCTGTCTGGGTCGCTTTGTGTGCTGGAAAGATCTCTATGGCTAGCTTCTAATTCTTTTTCATGGGTTTTCCTTTTTTATTAACATTATAATTTGCCATTTTCCTGGCTACTTGAAAATCACAAGACAAGATTGGCTGGCTTCAGCAGCTGGGGAACCGTTAGATCGGCGCTGTCAAATGCATGGGCTGGGCTAGGTGTTTTGGCGGTTGGGCGTGTTACAGCGGGCTCGGCCGCAGCATCCACCGTTGTGGCAGGCTACAGGGCATGGCACAGGGAGGACAGCCTCGGCTTGCAGGTAATATTACATCTCGAGCATGTCGCAGATTCCACTCCAACCAAGACATCAATAAAATATTGCTTCAATCCTCTTGTTCAACCACTTTGTCCGTTCGTATAATTATCTTACTATTTTTTTTTTTCCAATGCAGGAGGGAGAGTCGGCAAGGGAGAAAGAAGACCAGGCTCGTACAGATCAGTTCACTTGGATTGGCCATACAACTTTTATTTCATTTTATTTGTTTGATTCCGCCTCATAGTGGATTGCTCGGACTTTTTATTTCCCACTACTACCAAGTATAGATGTCGTAATCCGTCTCCTTTTTGCGCAGTCGGAATGGCACAGTAACATGGTGTTTATTTTTGGAATACGAGCGACGTCACAGATAAAACGAGGTCCCTGTGCTGGGGCAGGGTCTAAGATGCCCCAGCAGTGCCCCAGTGCGCTGCGAGGAGTGCTGCAGGTCCCTGGATCCAGTGGTTCACCCCCACCAAGGCCGCGCCGACTAGACCTAAATGGGCGCCAAACACGAAGGGCCAAGTAAAATTAGTGTAAAATGAGCCTGTGCTCAGCGTCATCTGGTCTTTTGAGCGCAGAGCCCCGTTTCGTATTTCTCTTCCTTCTCGGCCTTTTTATTTTTATTTTTATTTGATTTTCAATTTATTTATTTGCTTCTTACCCACGCTGACCCGACCATAGAAACGACCCTTCTTCCTACTCTCCTCAAATATAGTCCTGTACTGTCTCCCTCGTCCCCTTTCTGCGACAACTGCCGCGACCAGCTGTTGGATCGACACTCCTACCTGCGCTACCTACCTTTGCCTTTGTATGACGACATAGCAACCTTACTCTGAACTGCAACACCACACTACAATGCGCTCACTCGCAACGATAGCGGCCCTCGCCGCGGCTGCTGTCCCTACGGCTTTTGCCAAACTCGAATACTTTGTAAATCCGTCCAATCCGGATTGTCACCTATCCCGAAACTAATCATTCTATTGCAGGGTGTTGCCATGTCTGGTATCGACTGGGGATGCGACATAGACGTTAGTCCGACCGACGCCTTCCAACGGCCGCAACATTGAATCAAACCTAACCTTTAACAGGGAACCTGTCCAGTCAAGGGAATTCAAGTACCTCTGGCTTCTCTTGGTGGCGCGGACAGTGCTGCGCAAATGAAGCACTTCATCAAAGACGACGGCATGAACATGTTCCGCATACGTGTGTTTTCCCTCCCCAATGCTCAGCCTCGTTCTGCACCGAGGCCCCCTTCAACAATCAACTAACAATATTGTTCGCGCAGCTGTCTCCTGGCAATTCTTGACTAATGGCCAACCCACTGCCAAATTCGACGAGATTAATTTCGGCAACTTCGACAAGCTTATGCAAGCCTGCATCGATACCGGCTCCTACTGCATGATCGACCTGCACAACTTTGCTCGCTTCAATGGTTCCATTATTGGCCAAGGTGGTGTTCAAGATGACGTATTTGCCGACCTCTGGAGCAATATTGCCGACAAGTACAAGAAGAATGACCGAATTGTCTACGGCATAATGAACGAGCCTCACGACTTGGACATCAAGATGTGGGCTAGCACCGTGCAAAAGACAGTCAACGGTATTCGCAAGGCTGGAGCGCTCGACAACATCATTCTACTTCCTGGCGACAACTTCACCAACGCCGAGACATTTGTGTCTACTGGTAGTGCCGATGCCTTGAACGAAATCAAGAACCCCGACGGCACCAAAGATAACCTGCTTATGGATCTGCACCGCTACCTCGACATCAACAACTCTGGCCAACACGAGGAGTGCACCACAGACAACGTCGAGGCCTTCAAGACTGTTGCCAAGTGGCTGCGAAAGAATAACCGCAAGGCTATTGTCTCCGAGACTGGCGCCTCCATGGATCCCTCCGTATGCATCTACTTCAGTCCCACGTCGCCATCTTTACTAACATAAATTTAGTGTATGACTAGATTCTGCGCGCAGAACAAATATCTCAGCGAAAATACTGATGTCTTCATTGGATTCGTTGCCTGGGCCGCTGGAGGTTTCGACGAGTCCTACGTCCTCTCACTCACACCCAAGCACAATAGCGATGGGTCTTGGACCGACAACCAGCTTATGAAGCAGTGCATCCTCGAGCCCTTTGACAAGGGAGAGCGACCTACAAACACCGCTACCACTTCCACTTCCGCTCGCGCCACCACCGCCACCGACTCCGTTTTCCACGAGAACACCTCCAAGCCCGAGCCTACTCATAATGCAGGAGCCCTCACCCCGGCAGGCGGCTCTGGATTGCTTTTGGGCGTTGCTGCATTTTTGTTTGCATTGTTTTGATAGACGGGATAGAACTGCATAGCATGGCGTTTTGGCTGGGATACGGGTTGATCCCGTTATACATATTGTAGATCATCATAGAGCATAGAGCATAGCATATTAGACATCTATGTACATACAATGTATTTGCTCATCAAGTCGTTAAGTCTTTATGACTGTGCTCCATTGTCGTGAAAGTACGAGCTATGCCATGATAACTTCAACTTAACTTGAAGCAGCTCATCCGATTTCAGTGCTTGACTTGAGCCTTTCCCCGTTTTGACAAGAGTTTCTCCCGCATTAGAAAGTAGAGCTATAGCCATGTCCCTTATCTGTTGAGAGAATCTGCCCTGTTGACCTCCTTGGCACTGCTGGCGTGGGGAATTCTGTCGGCCATGGCTATGCTTCACTGTGACCTAGGGCCTTCTACTTTGTGACGAGGAATTGGAAATATGTAATTGATTTCGATGCTTGCTGTAGGACGACTGCGCTGCAACTTTGTATCTACGTGCAAGGTGTGGCGGTCGTCTACTGGCGGAGGAGAGTGAGTTAGCATGGACATGGCACTTCACTACATCATCTTACTCAATCCGTAGAATGAAAAGTATAAAAGCGTACGGATCATAAACATTTGTTCACCAAGAGAATGCTACAGAATAAGTAAAAAGCAGTATTCTTTTTTTTATGATGTTGATTTACCCGCTGGTTGGAAGCTCTGACGTATGTCATTCTCCTGAGTAAAAGCTAATATGCGTTGAGCTGAGCAGTACTTGTACCCACAGCAATAATACCGCGTAAAGCAAAGTACCTCTTACCACCCCACATGCGCTTTGTCAGACTTTGCCCAAGACGGATTCGATTCGACTCGAGTCTCGTTTGACCATCAATCTCATCGACGATCCATCAACTCATCATCAACCTCCTCTCGCATCGCATCTCCGTCCCAGACGAATGGCGAATTGACCTCCCGCATATCATCGGCAGCCTTTCTCTGCCTCGCACCGCAGCCATTCCATCCAGCATCCGCTAATTCCTCCTCTTCCGCCACCTCGCCGTGGCGTGCCGCTCCTTTTTCGACCCCTTCTTGCCCAGGGTCAATTTTATGGTGAGCATTCCCTACCCGCTGAGGCAAGGTGACGCAACAGCCAGCGTTGACAGTTCTGACACCAGCACGCAGATTTATTCTTGATAGCGATTTATGCTGGATTTTTCTTCTTTATTTCTATTTTACTAGACATTTCTTTTTCCCATCTGCGAATGCCAATCCCGGAGTCGCATTTTCGTCACTCCGCTGCTCATACGATTATTACGCCATTGTATTCATATTTACCCTCATCCATTTGATCATTACACGACTTCAGCATGTCTTGGAACTTGGCAAAGAGTGAGTCCCATCACAAACCATAGCACCCGATTGCGGTACTCTGAATACTGACGCCCGCTTAGAATGGCGAGAGGTTCGCTTGAACCCTTTTGCAGCGCCTGCCAAGCCTGCTGCAGCTAAAGAAAATGGCGAGAGACCGGTGACTGTGAGGAGTGACAGTGCTCCTCGTTATTCAGAAGGTACTTTCTCCAAGACATCTTGTAGGGTGCCTTGCTAATCAACTATGTAGATGTCTCTGCTCAACGGCCAGTCGTCAAGACTTCTACTGGTATCCTCATTGTCACCCTCTATGAAGCACAGGGTTTGTCGCTCCCTGACGAGTATTCTAACGCCTTCTCGTCATCACCGCGCACGCCAGTGGAATCGTCCGCCTCTAGCAGGCTAGAGCCACCACAGACCTCTTCTGGACGACCGTCCAGCGAGATTTCCATTATCCATGGCCGTGTGTCCGGTAAATATCTGCCGTACGCCCTGGTTGATTTTGACAAGATGCAAATCTTTATCAATGCAGTGGATGGCGATTTTGAACACCCGCTTTGGCCAGGCTCCAACACACAGTACAAGTTTGACGTTTCAAGAGTTGCCGAGTTGACTTTGGATATCTACGTCCGCAATCCCAATGCTCCCACTGGTACAGGACGCACTCAGGATATCTTCCTCGGTTATGTGCGATTCAAGCCCGAATTCAAGCTGCCCAAGATCTCAGAGGACCCCGCTGTCGAAAAGGAAGCCGCCAGCAAACGCCCGACCTTCAGTGGTGTCAACTGGTTTGACATCGTTGATGGAACCGGAAAGGTTCAAATTGGTGTCGAATATGTTGAGAGTCACTCGCAAAAGATGGGTATCGAAGATTTTGACCTACTCACTGTAGTCGGCAAGGGTAGTTTCGGCAAAGTTATGCAAGTTCGCAAGAAAGACACCCATCAGGTTTACGCCATGAAGACGATTCGAAAGGCCAAAATCATTGCCCGAGCTGAAGTAACCCATACGTTGGCCGAACGTTCAGTGCTGGCACAGATCAACAACCCGTTCATTGTGCCCCTGAAGTTCACATTTCAGTCTCCAGAGAAGCTATATTTTGTGCTTGCGTTTGTGAATGGTGGAGAGCTTTTTTACTACTTGTCTAAATATGGAAGATTTGATATCAACAGATCGAGATTCTACACGGCTGAACTTCTCTGCGCGCTGGAATGCTTGCATGGCTTCAACGTCATCTACCGAGACCTCAAGCCTGAGAACATTTTACTAGATTACCAAGGACACATTGCTCTCTGCGACTTTGGACTGTGCAAACTCGACGTCAAGGACGAGGACAGCACAAATACCTTCTGTGGAACACCAGAGTATCTTGCGCCAGAACTGTTACATGGCGACGGCTATAACAAGACGGTGGATTGGTGGACCCTGGGGGTTCTATTGTACGAAATGTTGACAGGGCTGCCGCCATTTTACGACCAGAACACAAACGAAATGTACCGGAAGATTCTCAACCAACCGCTGCACTTCCCTGAAGGCAATGTGGTCCCTCCTGTAGCGAGAGACTTGTTGACGAAGCTGCTTGACCGCAACCCCGAGAAGCGTCTTGGAGCTAATGGTGCCGAAGAAATCAAAGCACATCCATTCTTCGAGGCTATTGACTGGAGGAAATTGTTGCAGCGCAAATACGAACCAATCTTCAAGCCCAATGTGGTAGGTAACCCGCGACCAATATGTGATATACTCCTCTAACCACGTTGCAGGCCAGCGCACTTGACGTAACAAACATTCCTCCCGAGTTTCGGGAGGAGAAACCGCAGGACTCGTACGTAGATGACCCGGCTATTTCGCAAACCATGCAGGATCAGTTTGTCGGGTTCAGCTACAACAGACCATTGGGCGATTTTTCACAACCACTGGGAAGCCTGAGAGACCCGTCGCTTGATGACGACTCCGCGCCAAGGAGGATATAGGAGCTGCCATATCAAATTTCGGACGAAATCAGGATAATTGTACCATCAGTGTAGCTATGCTGTAAATATGTACAACAAACAAGCGATACTTTGATGCATGAAATATACCGACGTTTGAATGCCACGGGATGATCTACGTTTTGAAAACAGGTACAGATCGCCTTCGATGCAAGCTGTATTCAGCCGGGGAGAGCGCCTTGAACTTGGGTTATCGCGAGATGATGATGATCCCCCGCATTCGATACTCCACCGAGGGTTGCATCCGAGGGGTGATGGTGCGGCGCGTTGACGCATCGCAAGACGCATATTATCCGACGGTAGATATCGTACGGGACAAGATTAAGATAAATATGAGCAGTTTCCAAACTCGAGGACTGAGAATTTACAGGATAAACCAGTTGCGACAAGAGGTTCTTCCAACATGTTGTCGTTTACGCCCCTCCTGTTTGCTTGTGCAGCAACGGCTCTAGTGGCTCCCGAAGCCTCAGCCTGGCACAGTGAGTGACACCGTAACACGCCGACTTCAGTACTAACCGCTTATTAGATGAGCCGCCATCCATCAGCATCGTCAGTCCAAACATCACCACCAAATGGCTCGAAAACACCGACTACCACCAAGTCGTTGAGCTCTTCATCCAAAATACAGACAAGAGCAAATACCTCACCGCATCCCACCACCTCTCCGTCTCAATCCAATCCTCCTCCGTTGATACCGTCCACACCGGTACCCTCAAGAGGCTTGCACCTGGCCAATCCGCTATTGTGACTGTAGGAATCAAGAACAAAGCTAATGTCAAGCCCGGCACGCCCTGCAGCGGCACCGTGGTCGCCACCCTGGGCAAGAACAAAACTACAAAAGAATTGAGTGGCAACTGTGGCATCGCGGACTACGAAGCTACAGAGGCAAGCCTGCAGACTCATCGTACACCACAGTGGTTCGATAATGTGAAGTATGGCATTTTCATTCACTGGGGAATTTATTCCGTGCCCGCGTTTGGAAATGTCGGAGACAACGAGAATTACGCTGAGTGGTGAGTGCACATACCCGGGAGGAGGAATATGCTAACTGGGCTAGGTACTGGATGTGGCAGCATAACAAGGATGACAAGACACAGACGTACCAGTATCATTTGGATCATTATGGCAAGGATTTTAATTATGATCAGTTCTTGGATGGGTTTACGGGCAAAGGGTTCGATCCTAAGGAATGGGTGGACTTGTTTGCCGATGCGGGCGCGCAATACTTTGTGCCTACGACCAGTATGTAATCACACCTGTTTCTTTGTCTCGTACTAACATTAGCAGAACACCACGAGGGATTTGCACTTTTCAACTTCTCTGAGTCAATCAGTCGTCGCTCAAGTATCCATCTTGGACCAAAGAGAGATTTCATTGGCGAACTCTTCGCAGCCGGCAAGAAGTATCAGCCCAAACTCCGTCGAGGTATGTCCCACACCTAACCATCATCTCAACATACTAACGGCAGCAGGAACATATTTCAGTCTTCCAGAATGGTACAATCCCGCCTACTCCAACGGCGGCTCCTTCCCTGGTGGCCCTCCTAAGAACCCTTACACCGGTGCCACCCTCGAATACACTGGCTACGTCCCGGTGACGGACTTTGTCAACCAAGTACAGGTGCCTCAGATGGACGCCCTGGCATATGACTACGAAACAGATCTCATGTGGTGTGATATCGGTGGCCCCAACAACTCAACCTACATGCTGTCCAAGTGGCTCAACTGGGCAAAGCAACACGGCCGCCAAGTCTCTTTCAACTCCCGCTGCGGTCTAACGGGTGACTATGACACGCCAGAATACAGCCCCAACCCCGATCAGCCATACGCACGTAAATGGGAATCAAGCCGTGGCATGGACCCTCACTCATATGGCTATAACCAAGTCACGCCGGATGACAAGTACCTGACCGGCGAGGATATTGTGAAGAGCCTGATTGACATCACGGCGAAGAATGGCAACTTCCTGCTGGATATTGGACCGAAAGGCGATGGAAGCATTCCTGAGATTATGAAGACAAATTTGCGCGATGCCGGTGAGTGGATTCGCGCGAGGGGCGAGAGTATTTTCGGTTCCAGGTATTGGCCTGCCACTCCCGGCGAGGATCCATTTAGATACACTACTACCGACGACGCATTCTACATTCATTATATTGGGACGCCGCCGAACAAGTTGGAGATTAAAGATCCAGTGCCGTTCTTGCCGGGGGACAAGGTTACAGTGTTGGGAGGGAAGGCTAGTGGGAAGAAGGTTGAGCATGAGTGGACGAAGCCAGGGTCGTTGGCATTGTTGCTGAGTGATGATGTGATCAAGGGAGACAAGTATGTGTGGACATTTAAGATTGAGTACAGCCATCAATGAGTATAGCCTACGGAATCAAATTATGTGCAATTGTACATTTGCAAATTGGGGCCTCACAGTCCCTTAAATGCGTCGCCTCATGGTCATATAGCTTTTGCTTTGGCGTTTTCTTCCTTGCTGCCATCCCTGCCATGCTGCCGCACCTTTACCAAAAGGGAAATAAAAACAGGTTCTCTTTATTTCTCCCTTTAATTTTGGTTCATCTTCTTAATAAGTAGAGCCTACTTTACCAAGATCTACCACTACCTACTCCTATCGTAATTAGAGACTAGTATAGCACTACAAACTAACCATTTAGAGCGGTTAGGGTATTGTCTCTATAAACAAAAATACACTCTTTTACTGCTAGAACTTTTCATACAATCTTTGCTTTCAATAAACCAACCCTTGTAAACTATAATTTTAAATAAATAAATCATAAATTGAATGCTATTTCTCCCTGGTTTTATATCATTGAGTGTATATCTGCCAGTGCGGTCTTCTCGTCGTAACCTCCAGAGGGAAGGACCTTTTATTACTATCTACCCACTTTACAAATGGTCAAGCTGGTAGCCGCGCCGTAACGTACCATGGGAGGGGGCCAGGCTTACAACTAGACAATTGTGGGCATGCCTGAGTGCGTGGTTTTAAATGTTTCCAACGACAAGCACAGCGCAATCTTTCACAAAGACCACAATATAATGAGCCGTCTTATCCGGCTACCCAGGAATATTACCAAAGCTACTGCTAGTCAGCTGTGCACAACAACACGACATTTGTCAATTACCATGGCAGCCTCTCAGGAGACATCCACCAAAGACTGGTCTGCCGCGCAGTACTTGAAGTTTAGAGACCAGCGCACGCGCCCGTCGCGGGATCTCCTAGCCCAGGTGCCTATTGCGTCGCCTAAGCGCATCGTTGATATTGGCTGCGGCCCGGGCAACTCAACAGAGGTGCTTGCGAACAAGTACCCTGATGCAGCAATCAACGGCATCGATTCCTCGCCAGATATGATTGAGAAGGCTAAGAAAGCGCTGCCAAGTGCGGAATTTGCTGTGGCTGACCTTACTACGTACCGTTTGGAGCAACCTGCAGACCTCATCTTCTCCAATGCAGTCTTTCAATGGGTTAGCAAAAGCGACCGAATACCCGTGATGAAACGTCTCATCGACTCGCTGGCCCCGGGTGGTGTTTTCGCCATGCAGGTTCCAGACAACTTCAACGAGAACTCACACGTGCTGATGCGGGCAGTGGCAGAATCTGGCCCATGGGCAAAGGTATTGCGCGATTTACAGCCATCGCACGGGCAATTCCAACAAGCCCAAGAATTGTACGACGCACTTGCCCCCCTCTGCTCCTCCGTTGACATCTGGCACACGCTTTACCAGCACCCTTTGGAGAACCATCAGAGCATTGTGGAATGGTTCAAGGGCACTGCCCTAATGCCATATACTGATCCTCTATCCCGTGAGGACAAAGAAAGCTTCTTGGCCAAGTATTTAAACCTTCTAAAGGAACAGTATCCAACGAGCGTAGACGGGAGGGTCCTTTTGCGCTTCCCCCGCCTGTTCATGGTGGCCATCAAGAAATAAAGTTGGGGGAATCTGCTGTCCAGTATGAGCAATGGGACTGGCGCTACCATTTTAAGATCTAAGTATATGATCATTTAAGATGTATAAATAAAGATGAGCTACATGCGTGTTTATTTAAAGTCTAGTGTTGAATATGAGCCCAAGACGTTTACTCTGTTCCCTTGACCACCTCATTGCTCCATTATTCCAGAACAGTAGTGAACTCAAACAGCTCTTTATTGGCAATTGATCCATCGGCGCCATCTCTGTCTGTACTCTTACTAACATCTTCCCACTGCTTAATGAGCGTCAGTTGCTCGCTGCATCGTTGTTTCGCGGAGCCCATTCCGTCAGTTCCCAGCGCAACTCTTACGGCCCAAGGTTTGTCAGCGGCGGCGCCCTGTCTGGTAATAATGTCGTATATGGCTGCCGCCCCCTTTGATACATCACCGGGCATGTGAGCCATTGGGTTTGTCATGAACTTGCTGACCAAACTGGAAAACAAGGGGCCGTACGCCTCAACAGCCGGACCGCCAGCTCCAAACCCCTCGGAGCTTGCATCGCGCGACTGGCCCAATTGAGTTGGAAACCCGCCGCATTCAAAAGCGACGCATCTGATGCCCTGCGGCCGCACCTCTTTGGCAAAAGATTCAACAAAAGTGCTGAGGGCAGCCTTGGAAGCAGAGTAGTGCGACAAGAAGGGAAGCATTCCCCACAGGCTGCTGGACGAAGTGAAAGCAATGCAGCCGCTACCTTGAGTGCGCATATGAGGCACAATGGCATTTGTAACGTGCAAATGCCCGAAGAAGTTAACCTGAAACATGTTTTGGATGAACTTGTCACTATGCCTTTGATTAGTGTTGGTCCATCGGGTTAATTTAGCTTGTTGTGACTTACTCGGCTTCCTCTGCACTCTTCATGGCAGACATGCCAGCGTTATTGACGAGAATGTCTATGCCACTGAAGATACCCCATGCTTTGTCGATTTGGGGTTTGATGTTGTCGAAGCCAGCAGTGATGTCTAGTTCAAGCACCGCAAGATTGTCAGACTCCAGTTTGGCAAGTTTGCTCGCGACATTGCGACCCGATGCGATAACTTTGTCACCACAGGACAGAACATGCTCAACAAGCCCGTATCCAAGACCAGAGGTCGCACCAGTGATGAGCCAGATTTTGGGAGCCATGGTAATTGGGAATTGGTTGAAGTAGTGGAATGAAATGAGAACTTTATGGTCAAAGTGATGTAGTAGAAGAAGCTAGTTGTCAAACTTGCTTTACATGGCGGCTATTTGCAACCATTGAGCATCTTAAATACTTGAATTGTGAAGCCTACTGTCCATTCCATATTGGTGGTAATAATGCACTTGCAACATCTACATGTAGCGCTTGTGGCGCATGCCGCGGACAGATAACGCACGAATAACGGACGAATACCGGACGAACGCTGTGGCGCGGACGACGGTTGAAAGCTTATAATTTTTCCGCCATACTAATTGTCAAGCTCATCCGAAGTTTGACCCATGCATTGCGCGTCAGGGCGTTTTCTGCACCTTCAAATGCTTGGAAAAATTAGATCAGCCACGGATGAAGTCTCGGAAGTATATGCGCAAGAATACTCGGAGTTGTACAGAATGTTCGTCGCTAGTCTGCATCCGCAGCATGTTCTAGTACCATTGAGATCCATGCTAACGCGGCAGAGCAACTACAGGTCGCCGACGGAAAATCCGCTGTACCTTTTCCGCCGGAAGCGTTATATGCGCTCATTGTACGGAGCGCGGCACTAGATGTATTGATCAACGGGACGCGGACGTAGCATGCAGCCCTAGAAGCCGACAGGAGGCGCCAGGCAGTAGTAGTCCGCGCCCTGTTAGTAAACCCAGAGGAACGAGGAAGACTTCCGGGTTGCCTACCACAAGGGATGAGCCGTCATTTTCAGACATCGAGAGTCCCATACAAGATACGGATCAAAACCCACCCCTTGTTTCTGTCTTGGGCAGTATTACCGTAAGGGAAAGCCAGCTCTTTGTCTGCGGTGCGGTAAACTAACGCTGTATTGCAGATTTCTGATACCCATTCTCACAACGTGGTTTTAGACAGCTCCTCGAAACTTCAGCCGTATCAAGGAAGCGTACGCGGTTCGCTTCTCGCCATCCTGCCCAGCCCCAAAGAGGTTGTAGCTACGCTCACCAGCAATGCATACTGGTGGGATAGTTTCCGCAAGAAAACACGAGCCATCTCACGCACGCATGCCTTTGAACCACTGGGATCCTTTGCTACTCGTGTAATTGGAAAGGGAAGCGCTGCAGAGCTTGCCACTGTCGTCATTGGTTACGAAAGGAGCCTTGACAGCGATTATGGTCGTTTGCCAGTCGTCGAAAGACTCGTCATGTCCGAGTTCGAGTTGATCTGTACCATCGAGGGCTTGGAGTGCTTGATTTTGCTCGCCAAGACATACACCGACATCGGCAAGCCGAAGCGAGCGTGGTTTACCTGGCGTAAAGGGTTGGCTGCTGCACAGTTTCTGGTACGGACTAATTGTGGAGGTCACTTTATGTTGTCCTCTTTCCCATTCTTTTGTGATATATTCCACCCAGCTAACATTGTACAGGGGCTCCATCGACTTCGACCAGAGAGTCCTGCAGTCCACCAGCGTATTTGGTGGGCCATTTATCACGGTGACCGCTTCGCCAGTTTGCTCTTGGGTCTGCCTCATGGCTGCAATGACACAAACCTGGAACTGCCGTTATTCAGCAAGATTGAATCTGGCAATATCGAAGATTGGATCAAGCACTTTGTATTCAGGACTTCTGTCATTGCGGGACAGGTAATCGACCACAACACCACGCCGTCCAAGCTCTCCTTTGCTACCGCCATGAAACTCGAGGAACAGATGAATGACATGGCCACTTCCGCGCCACCTAATTGGTGGGACATTAGTGACGCCTTATCCCAGGAGAAACCCGAATTGGATGCTCTTTTGGACAAACTGCTTATCCAGGTGTTCTTTCTTCATACCCACATGTATCTACACCTACCCTTTCTTACCACAACTGCACAATCAGAGCGCATCCTTATCAGTAGCCAGCGCTGTTTTGATACATCTAGGCAGCTTCTCGAGCGATATTTGTTATTGCGAAAACCTCTTCAGAACGGACTCAGTTTGTTCGAGTGCAAGACGACAGACTTTGTAGGCTTCACGGCAGCCGTGGTGTTAGTCATTACCCGGCAGTGGAGGGCAACTCGAAACTTACTATCTGATGGTGAGCTCGTTAGCGCTTGGAAGCTTGTGGTAGAAGCAGAGGCGAAATTTCAAGAGCTGCATCTAATCAACGGCTGCAACGTAGCTGCACAATGCTACGCCTTGCTTCATCAGCTGTTACATCCAGCAAAGGAGGAAAAGATTTCTATCCCATACTTTGGAAAGGTTGTTTTGCACTATCAAGGAGATGGGCCTTCTCCTGTGGAATCCGACACTGCAGGGTGGGACACTGAGTTTAATAACTTTCTGACGAGTGGTTTGGGCTGCGAGATTGATTTTGCAAGCATCTACAAACCAATGGATTTGGTGCAGGTTCATGAGGCAGGTGTCTGCAATTCTGGACTAGATGTTTCGTGCTTGGACTTCAACTCGCTAGACTGGGATCTTGATCAAGATTGGAGCTATATAGTATAAGGATCCTGAAGTCTGTAGGCTTACTGTGCTCTTAAGACTGTTCTCAAATCTCTTCACCGCACTACATCGTGATGCTTAGCCTTGATATTAAATCCTTATAGTGATTTATAAAGAACAAGCCGCGTTTCTGCCTATGCCAAACACTTCGCTATATGACTAGACAACCCGAGCTGAAGGGGCGGAATACATGGCGCAGGCAATGTCAAGTCGTTTGACATTCACAACTTCTCCTTTGGGTATGTTATTAGGTAAGTTTGCGTTGAGAAGCTTCCAGCTGCGTTTCGAACTCTACGCTAATTATCTCCTCAGTGCCGCTGCTGTTGGTGTTGCTTCCGTCGCTCTGCCCTGCAATGTCACCGTCACTGGCTATTACAAAGACGGCAACTGTATTGTCAAACGGGACACCGGGTTCAAGTCTACTAGTTTGAAGTCCGACATGATGTATGCTGTCCTTGCAGACGAATTCAAGTGCCATGACAGAGTCGAGTTCTTCACCAAGGATCGAAGCTACACAGAATTCCTGTGGGTTATGAGGTTATAATTGCAAACAAATTCTCCTAGGCAGAGATATGATGTCGCTTAAAATCGTATAATGTTTCTGGGTACATAGGCAGCCTCCAATTTGGCAATTTCTTCCTCAGTTAGCACCACCTTGACCGCTCTGACGACTTCGTCAATACGTTCCTTACTGTTCAGCCCAACAATTGGATTGACTCCCTTGCTTAGGCACCAGGCCGTTGAAATAGTCGCCATAGAAACACCTCGCTCTTTGGCAACCTCCTCAACTGCCGCAATTATAGCCTGGTTTACTTGATCGTCCTTTTGATACAGAACAGAGAGTCCTATGTCTGTATCGGCACGAACTGAAGCACGTTCATTGGATCCCCACGGACGTGCGAGCAATCCTCGGGCATTTGGCGACCACTGTATGCTAAGTCAGCGACATTCATACTCTTAGCAAGCTACGGTCTTACCGGAATCAGGCCAACCCCCGTTTTCTTGCAGTAAGGAATCATTTCACGCTCCTCTTCCCGATATAGAAGGTTGTAGTAGTTCTGCATGCTGACAAACTTGTGCCAGCCATGCTTCTCTGCTATGTTTTGAAGCATCTGGAACTCCCATGCAGGCATCTGTTACACCTCATTAGCTGCTGCCGTCCAATGACTGCAAGAGAAATGCCCACCGAGCTTGCTCCAAGATACCGCACCCAACCCTTCTCAACCACATCATTCAGTGCTCTCATGGTCTCCTCATAGGGCACATCAGGGTCGATCCGGTGCATCTGCAGTACGTCAATATACGTCCCAAGACGCCTGACACTGTGCTCAACGGCATCAAATATGTGCTTCCTCGATAGACCAGCACGGTTTACCATCTTCCCGTCGTTAATATAAGCCGAGGTCAGTGGCAACGGGGGTTCACCCGGTACGCTGGTCCCCCAACGACATTTTGACAAAATCACGACGTTTTCTCGGGGGATTTTATAGACTTTGAGTGCTTTCGCAATGATCTCCTCGGAGCGGCCATCGGAATAAACATCTGCCTGGATGGGGTCAGTCGGGCGACGCTTTTGATGAACGTTTTGTGATGTACCGTATCCCATGTATTAATTCCAGATTTGTAGGCGTGCTCCAACAACGGCAGTGCCTCTTCTTCGTCGAGCACCCATTTAGCCCAGTCGCTACTGCCGTACGACATGGCGCCCAAAACAATCTTGGATACCTTTAGGCCGGCTTGTCCAAGACGAGTGTATTCCATGTCGGTCGATGGTGGCTTTACAGCCAAATCGGCATAAATGTTTCGGGGGGCTTGTGACATATTGGCAGTCGAAGTCCGGAATGAAGTGTGATTGCTTTTGTTAACTGAAGAATACTTAGAACGGATTTGTCGTTCCAGGCGACTTTAAATGCAGTAGAAACAGAATATGGAAACGGATTTAAGGCGCTTATCTCCTTGATGCTTTAGTGAGATGTCGACAACCTCAAATATCGATCATCCAAAGACCTACAAAATGCCCCCATGTATTTAAATTCAATTGTTTTTGAATGTACCTGTTTTTGATGGCCAAACTTCCGCAAAAACATGACTTGCATTGCCGTCCCAGCTGATTCATATTACTGAATAGAACCTCAAAGGACGGCTCATGCACTTAAAACCCCAGTTGGCAAATCCCCAGCCACGCCCTCGTCAATCCATTTCCTCATAAATAGCTAGCAGTCCAACCGCTTTCGACGCTTCATGCGCCATCCGCCAGATGCTCTGCGGACGTGAGTGAGGCTGAAAGAGAGGTCACACAGCTTAGCTCCGACGAGGCGATTCGATCGGAAGGCTGACTTTGCCTCGGGAGAGGCACACTCGCGAAGATATTGATTTTATATGTTTTGTTTTTGCTTGAATGTGGTGATATAATCATCTTTCCAGTTGGAAAACAATATTTATAAAACATCACTGTTGTTCAATCTAACAAAGTAAACTCTTTAATCGCTGCATCGCGCCGTGTGTCAATCAATATTAAGTTCGTCACCACCGTTCCTAAAATACCCTCATTCTCTGCGAAAACTCAATCCCACCCAGAAATGCACTGTAAAGGTAGGTAATAGTAACAATCAAATATGGCCACTTGACGCCGTCACAGAATGTGACATAGCTGAAAAAGCTACCGGCGTAGTAACAACAGCATCCCGTCCCGGGTATCGGGAGCCTCCAAACCCGCCCAAGTCACTACCCGTTATCCTGTTTCGCTGCCCATGATTTCTCCTCCTCAGGTCCTGCTCGTACCGCATCATATCCTCCTCCCAGATCCTCTGCTGCTGATACAGCTTTCTCACCTCGGCATCGTGGCGTCTCTGCTCTAGATCTCGTCGTCGCTGTGTTTCCATTCTGTGCATTTCCTGGCGCTGCTGTTCCTCCAGAACACGGCGCTGCTCCATCTCTATTCGGCGGTGCTCCTCTTGCTTGCGTTGGCGAATCTCTGCTTGTTTTCGAAGGTGAGCTCGTCTGCGCCTTTCAGCTTCATCGCGCTTTCTGCGGTCGTCGAGCGCCCACATTTGAAGGATACCTTGCTCGGCCGCGAATCCGAGTTCCACGCCGCCATCGCCCTCGACGTCATCCTCGAAGGGGTCAGGCTTGAGAGTAACCGTGCGGGGGATCTGCTGTTCCTCATTTTGGAAGATGGCGACAGAGCTTGACTTGAGATTGTACTCATCTCCCTGGCTGTTGAGGGAGGAGAGCGGGTCGTCTGGGTCGAGTGGTGTCAGTGACTCAAGGAGATCTTCTCCGTCGAGAGGTGGTGGCATATCCGTCATATCAACAAAGCTGCCCACAGAAGGTTCCCTGTGCTTGGATTTCTCCTCTACAGGTACATTCTCAGCGATCTGTGTTTCGTTTTCAGGCGTGGTCTTCTTGAATGGGAAGGCTTTGCAACGAGCATGGATCCGCTTAAGGAAACCGAACCGCTCTGCCTTCTGTTTGCCGTTTGTTACAGCTTCACAGGAGACGATTGCCTCGACGCAAGTTATGTCGCGTGTATCGGCAACAGACTTGGCTGAAGACATATTCTCGCCAGTTGACTCCATCCGTGCAGTTGACTGCATTGAGGGTCTTGGTGTCCCTGGCAGAGGTGGCACTGTTGTTGCTGTGAATGAAATATTACACATTATCAAATATTTACCTTCTAAGCTGAATCAGCCTTGTGCGATAAAGGAAAGTAACTTTACACATTTTACGTCAAGGTTTCGTGCGGGAGCTTCCAAGGGTGTCCGTGACAAAGTCAAGGTGTCACGTAGACGAGCCCCCGAACAAGGTTTGAGCCACTTCCATCATACTGTTACTCCTGCTATTATATCCAGCCCGAATACATGCTCGTTCATAGAATAAATCCTACATCCCAATTTGCTTTCTGATCTGCCTACAAGAAATCCTACCACGTCCCATAGCAAGTTTGATGGTCAGTAGTCAAAGTCCCTCTTTAGAAACAGATGCAAATCGATCACTCTAATCGCAGAGTTGCATCTCTCCATGTCCGATAAACTCCCGGGGCTGAAAAGCACGTCTCTTCTCAACGTCATAGTATGAGATGAATTCGTACACGTACCGCAGTCCCATCAGACGGCAAGTATGTAAGGTCTATGAAGCTTTTAAACCCAGTCGTGGCTTGTCGAAACAGTTCATGATAGCAATACAGAAGAGTGTCGTCGAAAGAGAGATCGTTTACGGTGGCATCCATAGCATTCTTCCTTGAATCTTGTAATTAGCGCTTCGTGAAATTACCCTCTTCTCTGCTGCCTATGGTTGCCTAGGTCAAGTCAGGGCACTGATAGGACAAATCTAATCAGTGCTCAGCTGTCAAATTGGCTGTAGAATGTCAAATCTGGCGAGAACTTGGCAAAGCTTAAATGCACTGTTAGCTCCAGTTTTACAAGAATTGTCCCATAAGCTACTAAATTAAATCGTCCAAAGTAAATGAAGTTTCTAAGAAATACCTTATCTATAAACAATCTATATATAAACCCCCTGCACATTTCATAGTGCCATACTCGCATACAAAATAGCCAACAGCTAACTCGCATGTCATCCTGATCTTATCACCCCTGGGCAAACTTGGACCTGGCCCGAAGCTTCTTGCCGAAGACATAGATACCAACTGTACCAAATATGCCTAGCACACTGAAACATGCAAGCAGTGTCACACCTTTGTCAATGCCGAGATTGATGAAAAGGGGTCTAGCGAACACAACAGAGCCTCCAGCAATACCCGACCTCCATACACTATTCCCTGCGAAGAGAGAAGCAGTATATTTCGGATAAGACAGTGGTAGATAGATGAACAATGACTGCATTACCCAAAAATGCCCAATGACAAAAATCCCGACTCCAATTAGCGGTGCCACCCAGTGAATACTGGAATTGGAAGTCCAGGCAAATATGAATAGACCAATTGGCATAAGGTTTGAACCCGCGATTGCGGGGACAAGTCGATGTTCTTGTTCCCGAAGGCCGTTCTTTATGTTATCAGGAACCATGTAAAAATGCAAATAGGCAAAGTAGATGGCTATACCAATGACAACGCCGACAAAGCAAGCGAGAAAAGTGAGGCCAGTCTGCCCCAAGTCAAAGCCATAAATCACCGGGAATACCAGAGGGAATACTTCAAAAAAGGTGTAAAACACGCCATAGAAGTAACCGGTATAGAGGTTAACGAAAAAGATGGATGGATCCTTTAACATGATTTCCATCGGCTTCACCAGTGTTGAAGTCAGAATCTCTGAGACAGTCAAATTGCGTTGATCAATCTCACTCTGGGACTGAAGCCTTGAATCGCCGGTCAACTTCCTCAGTCTTCTCGCTCGTCTCAATAGGATGTTGGGTGTAGATGTTTCCGGCATTAGGACCAAAAGGAGAATGAGGACAGCCGAAGATATCCAAACAATTTCCCACATCGGCCACCTCCAGCCCTTTGCTTGCGCCGCAAAGCCTCCAAGCAAAGGGCCAAAGGCAGGACCAGCCCATGCAGAGAAAACCCACCAAGAAAGTCCAAAGGGGATATAGATGAGAGAAAACATGTCTCCTACCGTCGCTCCTCCGTTTGCCAGCGCTGGACTCCCGAAAAACCCAAGCCAAAACCGCAGGGCTAAAATGCCACCGAAGTTATCAACGACTGTCTCTGGGAACGATAGGATCCAAAAAACAATGAATGTCAGGTAGTAGACTGGATTCCGCCCAATTATGGGGATTTCGGTCATCGGAGCGAAAAGCAAATCTCCAATACCATAAGCCAGTACGTAGAGTGACAGTCCCAGGGTAGAGGCCACAGCGCTGACCCCAAACTCATGCTGAATACCCTCTTCGGCAGTGGCATATATAGGGCCGGCGCAGTATACTGTCCAGGTATAAGCACAAAGTACCGCAACAACAAAATACTTCTTTGTCCTGGACCAATTTTGTGGGTTTGCCGGATCGTCTGTTGTGTACCAATCGACAAGAACAATGCCATCAGTGGTTTTCTCAGGTATGATCGGAATAGAAACCGTACGCTGAATGTCCAGTTGCCTTTCTGCCTGCATACGTTCATTGCTGTACGGCGCATTATGAACACTGGTCAGCGTAGGTGTCTTCTGTAAATTCCGTAACCCATCTTCCTCAGGTAGATGTAGAGCAGGGATGCCAATGTTTTCCTCTTTGTCTGATCCAAAGGTAGCGCCCGTGTGACCTAGAGGCTTGTCTCTTTCGTCTGGTGTCTCTGACTGCTGCTTTAGCTTCGAGACGTACTCCTCCGGTAGCTTGAACCCTTCCTTCTCTTCTGGATATTGAAGCAGCCTATTTCGCGAAAGGAAGCGAATAGCTTGGCCGAGGGGTGCATCTCTGATAAGATCGAACATGGTTTATAGTAGCCGAGTGTGCGCATCTATTCAAGCAAAATGAAACTCTGCCAATGTTTACAAGGCTTGTATATGTGTGCGAGGTGTGAGAAGTGTGCGTTAATATCGAAGTTGACATAGATCGACAGCTGTAACGGAGAACCGCTCACTATTTATCAACTTTTATATTCAGGTATGCAAAGAAACATTATTAATAGAGACATTTTCTATTTCGTAGCGCTATGATCGTTTGTCTAATGCTTTAGACAAACAGTGGATTCGGCGACAGCGCGGAACTGTGTTCAAGATATGGAAGTGGAGACGGCAGCAAGCAGCAACTTGGTAATGCAGAGCAGAAGACATATTAAAAGTTTGCCCTAGACAAATTTCGAAATACAGTGACAGTGAGATGCAATCTCGATGCAAGTCAACTATGTGACTAATTCAAAATGAAATTGATGAAAGAAGAGTTACGTTTTCGCATGAGTTTTTCCCCCAGAAACAAATCTTTGAAAAAAAAGAAAAAGAATTGTATTGTATTTGTTATGGTAGTATCAAGTTTTCTTTCCAGGTCTAATTTCCTAGAATCTTGACAAATACAGCACTCAGTCACTACGCAGTAGCCAGTCGACGAGGTCTTTGTCACCGAGGGCACAACCAATACAGATGTTCCAATACGAATTATTATTCATGTCTTCTTCTACTATCTATCTGCTAATGCGCTTCTTGGTCAACTTTGTAGCAAGAAATAGCGCCGCCGATGCCATTACGAGGCTCCCAGTAAAAATATAACCATCACGGAATTGGTCTTTGTCAACGTTGATAATGGTACCCGCAATCGGATTGCCGATGAGAATACCAATAGCAGCAAAGCAGAAAGACATGCCCATCCATGTCCCAACAAGTGACATATCTGGAACCAACGAGGCGACAATTGCGCTTGGCAACGACACCACAGCCCCCGACACAAATCCATATAGCACGGCAAAAACCACGACGCCACCTAGGTCACGGATGGCGATGGCAGCGTATGCGAGCACTCCGGCTATCGCCAAACACGCGATAGCCAATTCCAAGGCCGCATTCCATCGGTCTGCTAGAAGCCCAGGAATGACTCGACCAAAGGCCGAAGCCGCGTTCAATATTGCTAGCATGTAGAAGGACAGGTCAGCCTCAACATGCGAATGAACCTGCCCCCACACAATGATGTTGAAGATGGGAACGTACAACCCAGCAAAGGATAGGAACAAGGCCGCGCTAAAGAGGGTAAAAGGCGCGTATTTAAAGGCCCCAAGATCGAGCAAATCTCGTGCCTTCTTTGCTGGGGGAAAGAGAGGCTTCATAGTGGCGATACCGATGAGTAGTGTACCCAAAGCAATGAATCCCAGTACTCTTGTTGCCCATGGGAAGCCGATTCTAGGTTCCAGTCTCTGAAAGACAATGGGATAGATGACGCTGCCGATACTGCCGCCGGAGGCAACAATGCCAATCGCCAAAGCGCGCTTTGTCGTGAAATATGTAGCAACAACAGCTACGCTAGGTAGGAAGAGACAGCCTGTGCCAAGCCCAATGGTTAAGCCTTGTGCAAGGAAGATTTGCCAGTATTGTGTAGCCAGACTGGTCATCATAATTCCCAGGACTGTTAAAAAGGAGCCCGTGACCACCAAAGCCCGAAAGTAACCTCTATCAAAAATCGGTCCTACTACTAGGCCGAGAGCGACGAGGAGAAAGGCTTGGAAAGTGCCAATCCATGATATTTCCGAAGGGCTGTTGGATCGTAAAAGCGAAGATTCATAATACGTTTGGAAGATGCCGAAAGTATTCACAATGCCCCTATGTTGACGATTAGTTGGAAAATGCTTCAAGTCTAAGCACTGGATAGAATACACACCAAGAATTGAAGAAGAGAAAATGTGCCCCAAGTACTTGAGCCCAGGCTTGTACGCCACCATCTGGAGGTGACTGCGACGGAGGGCCTGTAGCTGCTGAAGCTTTGATTGGGGTGCGATAGAGCTCCGGCTGCTGTGCCATCTCGTCGACCATTGGCAGCCTGGATTCAGAATCTTCGAAGTTGTGAGTCATTATGCTTGTGCGATTGTCTCTAAGAAATTATATAGTCGTATACTTGAATGACCTCAGACATAGGCAACGAGGTTGTGAATTCCGGTTATATACGATTTGGAGAGCCCACCCATTAGCATTAAGACAAATTGGTAATTGATAAGCCTGTAGATTTGTCTCCCATACATTTGTCTCGACGACGAGATTACGGTATTCTCAATATCTGGCTTTGGCATCGCCTTGCGCATGATTACCATAGCAAAATTATATATTCATTGCCGACAAATTTGAAACAAGATTCTATTCTCAGCGAGCTTTATTCAGCCAGGAGCTGTTGTTTGAAAACACTAGGTATATGTAATCCACGAATTGCTTCACAGTATTTCGCACCTATAGTCGTCGTATTTTTTCTTCTATTGTCACTCCATACTCTCTTTTCTTGCCTTTCTGTTTGATGTACATATAACTTAGGACGAGCTTTTTTTTTGGTGATGTTGTGGGTTATTACTACAATAAACATTTGTCGCTTGCAAAGCTGGGAAAGACACTTTCTTGCGTGAAAGACGCTGTAGAAACACGAATTCCTTTAGTCGTTAACAAGAGGCAGCCCCATCCGATTTACTCTCGTATCATCTAGAGACAGCAACGACATGTTGTAATTAAACAGCAAGAATGAAATTTATTATAGCCGAAAATGAAAGTCTATCTCAAAACATGCTTGACTAGATGACAGATTCACTAGCCGCCGGGAGCTTGTAAGACTTAACCCATTGATCCATCGTGATCGCCGGGCTGACGCGCAATGCTTCCGCGGTGAGAATGTTAGAACCCTCTTCAAGCCAGAGATTCATGGGCACATAATAAAAGTAATCCATCATAAGTGCCCATTCCTCAGCCCAACGTGGCTGCGGGAACAATCGAGAATTATCCTCCTTGGAAATGTTAACCAGCTCTATCTCTGCACCTTGGGCAGTTGCCCACAGATCCATCAACTCCTTCGCCGTCAAGCTTGCAACAGCGGCAATTACAACCGCACCGTTTTGTGTCTCCTTTGGCTTCTGGATGATTGCCTTTATAAAAGGAGTCAAGTTTGAGACTTCGCCAATAAGGGGGATTGGAGTTTCCGAAGGATAGGTTATGAACTGTACATATTTCTTGATAGTATCGATCCAGTATGGTCGCATAGAAGCAATTTGTAAATTGTTTGCATAGTAGCACACCACCACAAAGGTCGTTTTTGCCAGAAGGTTCGCATCTGACTTGATGAAGGCATCAACATCATGCTTGGAGTCAAAATGAGGGACTTGGTACTCGGGGGTGCTCTTAGGCAGAGTGCTCCAAATAAAATGTTCGAGAGTTGGAAGTGCTGCTGCTGCCTTGGCCATAGCAAGACCCTGCGAGTATTCAATTTCCCTGGCTTTCTGCGCGCCATGCTTTGCATACGGCTCCCAGAAGTCCGCCACTGCATAGACAATGTTGGAATCTTTGAATGCAGCTGCAACAGACTCAAAGTCATTGAGATCGGCCTTGATCATTTCAACGCCAGTTGCAGCAAGCTCTTTGGCAGCAGCACTGTTTGGGTTGCGGGTAATACCACGGATTTGGTACGCAGGGTTGTTAGCAAAGGCCGCAACTACAGCACGGCCCTGCTGGCCAGTTGCGCCGGCGACGGTGACAATTTTGGGCGACATGTTTTTCTACCTGCTTGTTAGCTTATGTCCAATGTCTTTGAATTTAGCTAAAGGGTTATACGAACTGAGGTACTGCTCAGAGCTAATCTGCTGATTTTCTGGTGAGTGATGAATGTTTAAAGATGCAAACATCGTGAACTAGATGTGCCCAGTGACCAATTCTTATAACAATCTGTCAGATGCCTCTATTTTGTCACGATCAATGTACTCTTGACATAATGGGCTGTGATTAGCAACGAAATTCACACAATTCAATGCAGCGCAACTGCTTGGCTTTGTAAGCTAAAAGCTAGCACTCTGATATCACTGCCTACATGGGTGTAGACAAAATAGATGTTTATAACCCGCTAATTACTACTTCAAGACAAACCTTGTGGCTGATTTACCAGGAGT
This sequence comes from Simplicillium aogashimaense, assembly GCA_028455935.1. Taxonomy (NCBI): domain Eukaryota; kingdom Fungi; phylum Ascomycota; class Sordariomycetes; order Hypocreales; family Cordycipitaceae; genus Simplicillium; species Simplicillium aogashimaense. The sequence continues at coordinate 545,277 of CM052010.1, read as the reverse complement.
GATGTGGAGTTCCCGCGTTACATATTTGTAACTTAGCTACGATTTACTCAGCACCATTATCCAGACAAACCAGAACTCAATCACCCCTGCGACAAATAGCGGGCCTAACATTCGTCACAGTTTATATTAGTCCCATGTTGTATAAATATGTCTGCAATCTATAATTATCTAGGTCCCTGCCAACAGGACAAATTCGGCACCAAAAGCACGGTTCCCATTTTGCTAAGCCTCCATAGTAAATGCGATAGCCAAGCACAGCACAAACTCACTCTTATGACAGACTCCTAGTCGCCCAAGTACTCATATGAGCTCTGCATTACAACAGCATTGGCGACGCTCTCGTGCTGGGCGGCCAAGGATACCGGATACGGCCATTGATGCCAGAACAGAGCACGATGTATGAGGACCCGAACGATACGGAAATATTGGCTAACCTATCTATGCAGGTGCGCAAGAAGCGCATGAGGGAAGCACAAAGAAAATATCGAACAAAAAAGGCTGACACGTTGGTCGCTGCCAGAGATCAGGTGGTGGAGCTAGAGAGCTCCCTTCGCGGTATTCTACATTCATATAAGACTTTACACGAGAGTCTTGTTCAGTCTTTTCACCCCATTCCAACCGATATTGCTCTACAGGTGAGCAAAACGGCTCTTGACATAAGTCGTCTTTCCAGGCAACACACCCTGAAGCCAAGCAGTACATCGCAGCATGCTCCCTATCACAATAAAGGCAGGATAAGCAGAATGTTTGCAGAACGACTCACCTCTGTTGGCATACAACGCACGGTGGGTATGCTTGCTGCTGCTGGGTCCTCAATGATTGCCTGTCTCGCTCCTGGTCTGCTGGCGCACGCTAATATCCGCCCAGAAGAAGTGATTCTGGCACAGACACTGGTGAAAGTCGCTGCTGAGACTTCGCATTCACTACTAGACGATGTACAGTTTACCGAGGCTATCGAACGAGTTCTGCCTCCCCTTTTTCGCCAGATTGAAGGTAACACTGATTTAAACCAGAGAGTTACCCGATTGCCGATGCCGCTGCTTCAATGTTTACAATATGGGCGTACAAGAACTGTGGTACAGGAGCATCCAGATCTACCAGAGCTGGCGGGTGAGTGGCTTGAAGCTGGTGATGTCGAAGAATACCTGGCCGAACGTGGAATCGCACTCAGTGACAATGCGGAAAGCGGAATAGTGAGGCTTCGAGTTGATCCTCCGCTAAATCAAGTCTCAGATGTTGGTAGCGGGGGCAGCAAGTCTGGACATCAATATGGTGTTAGTTCCTCATCTTCCGACGCCACGTACTCGGCAAGAAGTGATTTGCCCGAAGTAAAGGATGCGTCTACTGGCAAGACGCAATCGGGGGATCAACATGAGATCACCGTAAGCATTGATAAGTTGATTGAGGCGTTGGTTACCAAGACAGTCTGTTTAGGTTTATGTGCGGGAATAAAGCGTGAAGGAGTCGACGAAGCTATTAGAGCATCGGTTATCCAAAACGCAACTATGTAGTATAGCATGGTATATACACCAAATTGGGAAAGCAGCCACTATAAGTGATGGTATTTTGAATACATCTCGACAAATGGAACTAGCCTATCCTGCCAGATTTGTCGCATCATCAGACCAATTCGGTGATGCAACAGCGTGGTAACTATTCTAATAATTTACATAGAATTTCAAGCTTCTCCTCATTTGCTCCGAATTCTTGACAGCCATTAAAAGATTTTCATGTGACGTGGATGGGCGCCATGATGACAAGATAGGGCACGGCGTTATCAGTTTGTTAGTCGCCACTCACTCATGGACCAACTGTGCACTGTCGCTGTAATAAATAACCCCTCACTAGACTCGACCATGAACAGCACTTGACTTTCCCATGCAATCCGCTTCCCTTGCCGCCAGCGGGCTCATTTATGTTCGCTAATTGCCATTTCAACAGCGACGATAAATGAATCGTCATGGCCGAACGGAGGAACTTGGAACACCTCCCGCCAGAATGCCTGTTTCTCATCGCAGACTATCTCTCCCTCAATCGTGACTTCAGCGCCACGGCACGAACAAGTCACCGCCTCTACGACGTGTACATCCCGCTGCTATACTCTCGGGGCATCAAACACCAGGGTCAAGCCCGAATGTTTCGCTGGGCAATAGAGCACGGCTGTGCATCCACAGTTCGTCTCTGCGTGGCTGCCGGAGCCGATCCCAACCGCGACCTGACAACAGGACAAGGCGACCCGCCGCTCCTCCACACCGTCGCATTTCGAGATGCAATGAGAACATTTCATAGCTCAGACGCTACATCTCTCCAGCAGCACCTTCGGTGGAATTGCCAAGTTGCGCAGGCCTTTATCGACTGCGGAGCCAACATTGATGCTCGCAGTCGAGGAACCTGGTACATGGAGGGCATGTCTGCCCTTCACCAAGCCACGTGGGATGGCGATCCGGATATAACACGACTGCTTCTTGACAATGGCGCAGATATCTCAGCGGTAGATGGCCGCGGCAGGACTCCTCTGCACACAGCCGTCAACACCGGCAATCCAGACGTTGTGGCATTGCTGCTGGCAAGAGGAGCAAAAGTAGACGCGCGGCACAGCATGAATGGCCAAACTCCGCTTCATGAATTTGCTACGAGGGGGAGAATAGAGGCTATGAAGGTGCTTCTGGACAACGGAGCGGACGTCAACGCCCGTGACGAACTACAGCAGACTCCGCTACACCACGCAGCCAAGTCTAGGTACGATAGCGTAGGTGCTGACCAGGCAGCGCAGCTGCTAATAAATAGCGGATCGAATATTGAGGCTCGTGACAAGAAAGGCCGGACGCCGCTGCTACTATCCATCTCGTGGCATTGGTCTATGCCTGTGATTCGAACGCTGGTTTCGAATAGGGCTGACGTGGATGCGAGAGACCACAATGGCAAATCGCCGATGGATTTGGCGGAATTGTGCCATAATACTGTTACGGCGAGGTATTTGGCTGGCCAGTGGGGCAGTTTGGCTGGTGCGCGAAGTGTTGGAGATCAGTAGGACAGCGTGTAATGCAAGAAATTAATGTTCAGAACACTACTCATATGTCCTATCAGTATCCCTGTCTGCAACAAGAATGGCGTCTGCTTTCGCAACAAGGCGTCTCCGTCTCTGTGCGGGGGAGAACATATACTTCGAGTACAGTAGAGTAACTCAGACAGGCATAAATCGAAGTGAATTACAAGTATCTTACGGCTCTTCAAAGTACATGTTCCAGCCGGTGAACATGGTGAGCCAGACACGCAGCTGATTATGCCTGTACAGCCCTACAGATTCATGTCTCCATCTACAGGACTAGCAGCATGTATCCCAGGCATCAAAGAGGCGTGGCAGCGGATCCTAGATTACTCACTCAACAATTCCACTCTCCAATGTTTCTAACTGCGTCTGCAGTGCTGGCCAATGGTTTTACATGGTTCGCTTAAATTCAAACGCAGGGGCGCAGCGGCGCAGGGGCGCAACAACGCTGGGGCGCAGTAGTTGATCGTATAGATTACCATAATTAGCCTAGCCCGACATGTGGGTTCCTGTATGTGGAATAAGCTTATTCGCAATACAGCTTCACCCACTTCACCTCTCCTCTCTTCCGCTGTCTTAGCCTAGTGCATTTCATCAATGCGAAAATACGAGCAACCATGCCCAAAAAGCCGTACACAATCACTAGATTTGGGTGCAAAACCTGCAAGTTAGTGGCTCCCTTCACCAGCCTCTACCACTGTACGCTCTAACTCTATGTTTCAGACAACGCAAAATCCGATGCGATGAAGCGCTGCCAACCTGTGGTAATTGTATCAAAGCTGGCCGCAGTTGTAAAAGAGCGGTTGATTGCCCCAGCTCATCGGCACATTGTGCAATCTTCACTGGCCCGTTGACGTTATTTCATTTTGGACCTCTAGGACGGCACAGCATCAGGCACGATGAGGTTGCATATCTTGACACTTTCCGACATAAACTTGTTGAAGATGTTGCTGGAACCTTCAGTCGCCCTGCCTGGAGACGTCTTATATTACAAAGCATTCACGATGAGTCTGCTTTGTGCCACCTGGCTGTGGCATATGGTGCTCTAAACCATATCCAGGACCGTTCTCAGCATCACAGTAGCCCCAGAAGAACCAACATGGAATTAGTCTTGCGGCATTATACTAAAGGTATCAGCTCCATGCAACGCATCATTAATGACAAAAGCCATGGCCGTACCAATGTGGTCTTGTTATGCGCGCTTCTCTGCATTTGCTTTGAAATTCGCTATGCACGCCCCTACATGACGCTTTTACACCTGAGCCATTCTTTGAAGATTCTTTCCTCAACCCCCTTGCAAGGTATGATTGCTGCATATATTACATGTATAACACCCTGCAATCCGCTGACACCTCTTCACCGAAAGCGGATGATGATGTTGTCCTTGCTTTTACCAGATTAGATATTTTGGCTTCGGTTTCGTTACGCCACCATACCCCAGTCATGGACCTTGATCGCTTTGCACGCATCGGCAATAACGGAATCGACGCTCACTGGAAGGGTGAACACGAGTTTACCGTATTGCTTGGACGTTTATGCCTGTTCATTCGCACTGAAGTCGACCATATTCGTTTTGACAGTAAGAATAGAGCAATTCCCTTGCATGTAACGACCGCTACGCAGCGTTTTGAAAAACAACTAAAGGATTTTCGTTATGCCTATCTCGGGCATGTTCTACCGGATACAAAAGCTTCTTTGCAGATGGAACCAAAACGACGGCTCCTATGGCTGAAATATTTAGCGGCTGTTATCCTCCTGAGACCGTGTTTCTCTATGGAAGAAGAGGGATTTGATAGCCTTTTACCGGAATTCTCTTGCATTGTGGCTCTCAGCGAAACTATGGCGGCTTCGGGTCAGCCGCCTTTCTACGAACGGCATGAGCTCAGCCTTGATATAGGCGTTATACACCCTTTGTTTAAGGTTGCCACGAAATGTCGCAGTCCGCAGATACGGCGAAAGGCGATCGACTTACTTGGCATCGCAGCCAGCTTGGAAGCTGGTTGGGATGCCCCGGCATATAAAGCGTACGCGGAAAGGACAATGCAGATGGAGGAAGAAGGCTTGTTGGATATCACTCCGACCAATCTTGCCTCTTTGGCGCCATCGATAATCCCCGAATCACGTCGCATTCATACTCTAGAGATCTGGCCCAAGTGCGAAACGAGCTCTACTGTCACGTTCCGCAAACGTCCAGACGGTGTTGGAACTGACTGGGTTGACGTTACAGAGACCATTACATGGTAGTGGTTCATTTGCGTGCTACTCTCAATACGATCAAGGGAATATTCAATCTGGTCTACACACGCCCTTACAATACACATCTCTAGCCTATACATGATACCTATTTATAGCGATAATACCACATTATTATAAATGTTCCTAGGAAACATTACGAATCTTAGTTACTTCTCAGATAAAAATAAAGAATAACTGCTACACCACACTAAACTCCCCAACAGGACAAAATGTCCTGCCTTTGTGATTGGACCACAGCGTCTCCTCGCCGCTACGATTTTCCCGCAACTACTAGCGTAATACATAAGAGGCAAGCCCATTGCCTTGAATGATTTCAAATGTGCTCAATTGGCCAAGCAATTACTTTCTGTGCATGACACCAAATGCGCGCTGCGCCATGTGCAACCAATTCAATGAGTCAAAGGCCCCAAGCCAGCCTAATAAACAGGAAACTACTGCAGGCGGTCTCAGTGCTAGTCCCTGCTAAGCCCACTGAAGCAGGCCAAGCATTGAAGAGTTTTAGGGCGGGGACGATCCACTAAATGTTCTAGAATAGGGGCCACCAGGCGGTAGAATATGGGGGAGTCGATGCACTGGCTCTAGTCTAGACCAGTCACGCAAATGAGTCACAATAAGTGCTTTCGCCCCAATTTCAACACGGGTAAAACGTACATCCAAATAAATGATCAATTCAGTGGCTATATAAGATGGACTTAAATTTGGCTAATTAATGTCAATTATCAATCATCAATCATCCAGCAGCCTCATCTCTCAATGTTCACTGGCAGCTCTAACAGCGCAATCACAAACACCACCAACACCACCGCCACCATGCAACGCCTCTTCACCTGCAGCACCTGCACCGTCACCTTCAACACCGTCGAAGCATATCGCCAACATGCCCGATCTCCCGAACAGTAATTCTCCCCAATCTCCCTACCATCACACTCACTAACAACACCAGCATCGCTCAGCTCCGCCAGAGAGCCGCAGCAGCAGGCGCCGAGATCCGCCAACGCTCCGCATCTCCTACCCAGTCCTCCTCATCCTCATACCAGTCCTCCTCATCCTCATACCAGTCCTCTTCAGCGAGCGATTCGGAATCAGAAAGTGAATCACCCACATTTACACCAGGCCAATGTCTCTTCTGTGAGGTAGTTTGTGACTCCTTTGATGACAGCATCGTGCACATGGCCAGCACGCACAGCTTCATCGTCCCCTTCCAGGATTCCCTCAACGTAGACCTAGAGACGTTAATATGGTACTTTCACCTCGTCATCTTCGGCTATCACGAATGTATCCTCTGCGGCAAAAGACGCATCAACGCCATGTCGGCGCAGCAGCACATGCGCGCCACGGGCCACTGCCGCTTCGAAGTCGACGGGGACGTCACCGAGTTCTACAACGTGTCTACTTTGGAAAAGCGCATCGTCGACAAAGAACTGCAACTGCCATCTGGCAAGGTAGCCACACAGCGTGGCTCCTCAACCCATAAGAGAGCCAATCGCCCCAAGACACAAACAACGGCTCAGACGGAGCCAATAGACACCCCCGTCTACGCCACGGGCAAAGAAGTGATGGACAAGAGAGAGAGGAAACTAGGCGTCCTCGCAGCTCATGTGGCCCAGCTAAGTGTGCAGGATCAACGGGCGCTAGCTCATCTCCCGACTTCCGAGCAAAGAACAGCTCTCGCCACGAGGAAGAAGCAGCTGGACAGGGCTAGACGAGAAGAGCGAAGAGCGAGAATATCCGTCGAACGCAAGGGAAACAAGACCCTGCAAGCCAACTATAGGGCGGCTGGTCCGGAAAGAGCCAACGGCTAGTTTTCGGAGACTTTGCTGTTGTAATAAGCAATGCAAAATAATCAGTTCCTTATTGCTGTCCAATATACTTTGAGTCATCATATCGCATTTAATTTTTATTATCTCCATCACGAGGAGTGCGCTGCATGCACATGATACCCTGTGGCGCTTACAAGGGTATCTGCACCTTCACCGTACAGCTCAACACCATAAAATAACAAGGTAAAGAGCTCTGTGTCCACCAAGCCATCAATTCCAAATATTCGTCAACTTGCGTGCCCGACGCCTTAAATCAATGGCCAGCACTAAGCAATGACGTCAAACCGGCTCCAAAATCATGGGCCGCACCACGATTAGTTCCCGGCTTGAGCTCACTGTGTAGCCGTGCCGCATCAATCCGCCAACCTCGCCTATACACTACACTAACTCTACGCAATTGAATCCCCGTCCAGAAATCATTCAACACAGTTCCATATCGAGCAATTTGTCATTGACTCCACAGCCAACCAACCATTTATATACGCTCCCCTCCGCCGCCTACCATAATCCGCCAACACACCACATCATCATCAAACCGCACACAATGCCTCTCACAGTTCACCACTTGCAAGTCTCTCAATCAGAGCGAGTCCCCTGGCTCTGTGAAGAGCTCGGCCTTGACTATACCCTCAAAAATTATAAGCGAGCCCCCCTCCTCGCCCCCGAGGAATACAAGGCCCTGCACCACGCTGGCTCCGCCCCCGTCATCCAGGACGGCGATCTAACCCTCGCCGAGTCTGGCGCCTGCCTCGAATACATTGCCCAGACCTACGGCAAGGGTAAGTTTATCGTGAAGCCCGGCGAGCCCAACTATGCCGACTTCCTCTACTGGTGGCACTGGGCCAACGGTACCTTCCAGCCCCTCACCGGCCGCTATTTCGCTACCCGCAGCGATCCTGGCTCCCTTTTCCAGAAATACACCGAGGATAAACTGGCACGCAGTTTGAAGGCTCTCAATGAGCGTCTGGCTACCAATGACTACTTGGCAGGTAATGAGTTGACCATCGCCGACATCATGTTGGTGTATAGTCTCACCACGGGACGCTATTTCTCGCCTTTCAGCCTCAAGGGCTACCCTAATGTGCTCAAATATCTACAGAGGACTGCTGGCAGGGAGGCGCACAAGAAGGCTTCACAAAAATGTGACCCTGACTTGCCTGAGTTGCTTGGAGAGGAAGGTCCTGAGAAGTCCTTTCTTCAGACTTTACAGAGCAAAAAATAGACTATAGTACACGCCACATCATATCACCACTCGACCTTAAAAAAGAAGCAACCACTCAAAAAGACATATAAAGGAGAGTTACCACTTCATGAACAAGATTTCAATTCATCAATATTAACCATACCCTCAACGCCGTGAATGCATGACCTGTCAGAATCCTGTGATTTATCATCGGCGGCCCCGGCCAGCTCCTCCCATGCCACCCATGCCAGGCGGCATTCCACCGCCCATGCCCATTTGCTTCATCATATTCTGCATGGCAGCCATGTCGGGCATGCCACCACCGCCGCCGCCACCACCTCCGCCTCCCAGCATCTTCATCATTGAACCCAGGTCGCCCATACCCGGCATGCCTCCTGCACCACCAGCGCCACCCATGGACTGCATGCGCTTTTGCATGGCTGCCATTTGTTGCTTGTTGTTGCCACCGCCCATAGCTTGTTGTGCTCTTTGCATCTGCTTCATGTTGCCTCCCATCTTCTTGGCCATGCCTGCCATCATGCGCTGTTGCGTCAACAGGTCCTCGACTTCTCGTACTGACGTCCCTGATCCACGGGCAATACGTGTCATTCTTGTAGGTTGTTCAATGAGGATCTTGCCGTCTGAGTCCAGCTCCTTCTCAGTCATCGAGTCGCAAATGTAAATCATGCGCTTCATTTTGTTGCCACCCTCTTCGTCGTCCATACCTTGCATCATGTTGCTCATACCGGGAATCATGCCCGCCATCTTCGACAAGGGGCCCATCTTCATGATGTTTTGTAATTGATCGCGCAAGTCTCGTACCGTAAAGATACCTTCTTGGATATGCTTCATGGTATCTTTTTGGTTCAGGTTCAAGCTTTGGACGTGCTCTACCAAGCCAGCCATGTCGCCCATGCCAAGTAGCTTCTGGATGAATTGCTGAGGAGCAAATTTCTCCAAGTCCAGCATGTGCTCACCAGTACCAATAAATACAATAGGTGTATGCGTAGCAGCAACAGCGGAAATGGCACCACCACCATGGGCATGACCGTCCGTCTTGGTGATGATAATCGCTCCGAAATCAGCAGCCTCCTTGAAAGCCTTGGCTTGCGCCTCAGCCTGTTGACCGATAGATGCATCCAGTACCATAATCGTCTCATCGGGCTTAACAGCTTCTTGGATATCCTGCATTTCCTGGAAGAGTGCTGCTTCTTGTCTGTGTCGACCGGACGTATCCACGATAATGATGTCGAATTTCTCCTTCTTGAACTGCTCAACACCGGCTCTAGCGACAGCAGCAGGGTCCGTTTCTGTCAAAGAACCGTAGTATGGAATCTTGGCCTTGGTAGCGTTTTGTTTCAACTGATCGAAAGCACCAGCACGGAAGGTATCGGCGCAAACAAGACAAGCTCGGAAGCCTCTGGCCTGGTAGTGTCTAGCCAGCTTGGTACACGTTGTCGTCTTACCAGCACCCTGGAGACCGACAAACATGATGACGTTGGGCTTTCCCTTCTTGGGCTTGAACGGTTCGGAGTGAGGATCGACAAGTTTAACGAGTTCATCGAAAACAGCCTTTTGGATCAGTCGTTTCTTGTTTACGGCGGGTGGGAGCTCTTTGAAGTTGACGGTCGACTTGATGGACTTTCGCAGCTGGCCAACCAGCTTCACATTAACGTCGGCTTCGAGGAGGGCGGAGCAGATCTCCTTGAGCATAGCATCGAAGGCCTGTCGCAAATTAGTTTCTTGGGATCGGTCAAGTGGCGAATTGAACGGCTGTCGCAGCGCACCTTTTCATCGAGATTCTGCTCTCTGGTCAGGTTAGTGACCGCCGAGTTGATTCGGCGGCCGAGATCTTGAAGAACCATGGTGATATGGTGCTCCTGGGAGCAATTCGCGAATAGCTGTGGTTGTGGGAGAGGATGTGTGGCCTTGTGGCATCTCATCCCACCAAGTCCACTCAACGTCGTCAAGGCGGGGCATGATCAAAATTTCTCCGGCCCGCTACCCTAGACTAACCGGCGGATTTATTGAGCGAAACCAACATTGTCACTTAGAACACCCTTTTATGCCAGCCAAATAGTGTTTTTAATTCTTATATACTTCACGGTGGTCAACAGTATACCAATGCCAATATTTACAGTGCCTCTCCTTCACGGTTCACCAACTTAACCTTGTTACCCTTGAGTGTCGCCTTGGTGACCTTGCCGTTCTCATCCCAGCTAAAGTCTACGGTGCTTCCACCTCTCAACTTCAATCCTTCAACGTTTCCCTTGGCCCAAGTCTTTGGGATTGCTGGGCCCAAGATGACTGTTCTACCTCCCTTGTGGCTGCTTCGTACGGGAAGATCCACAACCAGCATCGCCAAGACCGCACCACCAAATCCAAAGTTGGCATCAATCTGGAAGGGTGCACTGAGATTGTCGTACATGCTGAACAAGTTGTTGGCAAAGTTCTCATCAATGGCGAATCTCAGCTCGTAATGGGCCTTTTCAGTGTTGTTCAATCGCGCCCAGCAAGCTGCTCGCCATACCTTCTCCCATCCTGCATTGGCATCGGGGCCCTTGCCAGCACCACGGGCTATGAGCGTTTGCTCGACTGCAGACTGGATCGTCTTGTTGGTGTAACCGCCAGAGTAGGACGACATGGAATATCCAGGGTGCCAGCCCACGAGGTGAGACAAGTGGCGATGGGTGTTCTTGGTGTCGTAGCCGTAGGAATCAGGCACCTTCCACTCCTTGATGCCTCCCCATTCAGTGAAGTGAACACCAGTATCCAGCGAGGCAAGACTCTCCTTGACATCCTTCAAGAAGTCTGCATCAGACTCAGAAACTAGAGGAGCAGCAGTGAGAACAGCCTCGAAGACCTGGAAGATGAGTTGCTGATAGTGGGTGCACCCGAATGTCGTGGGTCCTTGCTCTGGGCTGTTGCAAGGGTTGACAACAAGTGTGCCATCGTTGAAGAACTTGTCCTCTTGGAGCTGCGACAGCCAGAACTCAGCAATACCCTTGATAAGTGGATAGCCCTGTCTCTTGAGCCAGTCCACGTCTTGGGTGTACTCAAAGTTATCCCAAACATGCTGCATCATCCAAGCAGCAGCAGCGGGGTCTGCGAAAGTCAGTCATGCTCCAATAAGTGACAAGTGCAAAACTTACAATTCGCCCAGGTGGTGCCATCCTTCATGCCAGTATGTCCAAAAATGTTCATTTCGTTGTGAACGACCCAACCCTTGCCACCGTACAGCAGTCTGGCAGTGTCACTTCCTCGAGGAACCCAATTCTTCTCCATATAATCCCACAGAGCACCCTGAGTCTTTGCCAGACCTGTCTGGTCAGCAGTCCAGTAATTCATCTGTAGGTTGATGTTGGCGTGGTAATCAGCACTCCATGCTGGAGTGTTTGCCTCAGCCCAGCGACCTTGCAAATTAGCAGGCAGAGAATTGTCTCGCGAGGAAGTAATCAACAAGTAGCGAGAAAAGTCAAACAACAGGCCTTCAACAAATGGATCTCCATCTGAGTCCACTGTATAGCCAGACATGATTTCCGCAGTTTCCTTCTGAGCAGAGCCCTTTGTGTCGGGAAGTCTGAGCTTGAACGCATCGAACAGTGCTTTGTAGTCGGCACTGTGCTTTGACAGCAAGTCCTTGTAGCATTGAAGGGCAGCCTTGGAGGTGACCTGCTCAACGAATGCCGCAGGATCTTCACCCTTGAAGCTGAACTTGTGCGCAGCATCACCATGAGATTGATCAAAGTCAGTACCGGCACCAACGACAATAGTCAGTGATTTTTGACCCTTAGCGGGCGTGACCTTCAACTTGCCGCCATCGCAAGCCGTCTTGGCTCGGCCACCAACGCGAGCAATGGCATCGAACTTCATGCCAACAGGGGGACCTGCCTGAGTAACACCAGTAAATCTAGCCCAACGCTGCTCACAAGTAGCATTAATCAGGTTGGCATCCACCTGAACATTTTCGAAATTAACCGTGACGGCAGGGAGCTCCCTAGTAGACAATACACGGTAGACGCATACATCGTCGGGGTAAGAGCAAAACGTGGAGGTTTGATAGTCAGCTCCATCAACGCTATAAGACGTGTCGTGTGTGCCTTTCTCCAAGTCAAGCACGCGCTTGTAGCTCTTGTAGGCTGTACCGTGATCGATGGCGACGCTGAGGTTGGATAATACTCGATATGTGCCGTAATTAGCACCGGATCCCAGAAGCTCGCTGACATCTATATCGCCGTTAGCGTTTAATGTCTCTACACCATCTGGATGGTGCGAAACGCGTTTTAGGACATACTTCCAGTTCCCTGATTAAAGATCCAGCTCCTGATGCCCGGCAGCGCACCACTTTTCGCTTCCGATGGGTTTCCGCCATTGTATTCCTATGACACGATCAACAAACCACCCTCACCTTATGGTGAACAAAATAACATACCGAATTCTCAAAGGGCCCTCCAGACCAGAGCGAATCGATATTCAAAGCAAACTTTTCCTTGCCAGGATTGCCATAGGGCATAGCTAAGGAGTTAGCATCATGCCACAATACCACCCTTAAAAGGGCCAATTACCTCCAAGCCTGCCATTTCCAACAGGAAAGGTAGTTTTAATGATATATTCTTCTGAAGACTGAGCTCCAAATGTAGCCGGCTTAGAAGACCAGAGCGACCGCGCTTCTGCTCCGGCAAGCAGCAAAGCCGCCGCTACAATTGTTGAGGAATGCATTGTTGTCAATTGATAAACTGACTTTACGAGGAACACATCAAATCAAAAACAAACATCATATGAGCCGCAGCTTTGGCATCTATTAATACTGCCTACTGCTCATCATGCTACGCTACGACGTTTAGTCTCCGTCGGCTAGATGCAATGCCTTGACAACAAACAGGACCACAGGGTCGCAATGCGGGGGAAGTGGGGTTTGGACCGCCGGAGAAATTACTTTAATCAAATTTCCCACCAAGAATTGACGTGTTGGGGAAACACCCGACGGCTCTACCTCCACATGTAAGTCGCAAACTTGGTCATGGTACTTGTAATGGGTTATAGCTCATATTATCATTATATGTCATTAGTATATAGAATTCCAAGGCATCCTGTGATGGGTTAAAGTGCTAGTCCTTTGGCGCCTTTTGTCCACCGATATAGGGATAATGCCCTTCGTCTAGCCTTGTGTTCTTCCCAATTCGTAGTCCCAGCTCCGCGAACGCTGTACAGTGTGCTGCGAACAACCCTGCGGAAGTTCTTTTGAAACTCCGTACTTAAGGTGACAACACATACCTCGTGTGCTCGGATGATATTCTCGCAGGCTTGTTCGACCGACTCGTTCAAGCCCAGCTGCGGCATCCGATCCGCGAACAGTAGCAGAATAAAGCTCCCTTGCAACAGATAAATTCCGAACAGATACGACATGAATGTCAACTCCGGGTCAATGGTCAAAATTGTAGATACAGATTGAGACGCCGAAATCGCATGTGAGGCGCACTCGGCAAATCGCTTGGATGTGATCCAGTCATCGCCGTCGTCCAACATGGAAATTGCGTCCCATTTGCCATGAAGTAAGACGTGAAGCACGTGAAGGATATGAGTGCTGTAAGCCTTGACAAGCCGCGCTCTCTGATAGTCCAATAGTGGCGCTTGGTGGTCTCCATTAACCAACAACGGCACTGGCGATGTAGAGTAGCCCGTCAATGCACTTTCTGTGGTAAGCGTCTCAAGGCTCAACTCATAGTCAGCAAGCAGCTTAGAGACGACAGTAACAGAATGCGCATCGTCGAGTTCGCCTAATCGAGGATGCCGCCTTCGGTGATGTACTTCAATAATGTCGCCAAGTATTGCCATGAGTGGCAAGAAGTACTCGAAGAACTCAGTTCCAGTTGCGATAACGGGTGGTCCTATTACCCGAGGAGGGAGATCAGTCAATAAGACAGTGTCTAACTCCTCCCAAATTGCTTCAGGTAGTGGTGCTGCGAAGGTTAGTGACGTATCAAGAAACGAAAGTCGGAGAACTTACAAAGTACTTCGCAGTACGAATCGGGAATAGAAACAATGGTGTTGAAGGAGAGAGAAAGATGCCTGTCCAGACTATACAGTAGCCAAAACACCCGACGGCGCTCCTCACGATGCTCAAGATTTTGTAACGTAAGTGGCTCTTGATCCTTGTGACATGAGCATAGTGGATTTGCACAAGGCGACACTGGTGCAGTGCAGCGCTCATCCTCACGATTCAAGCGCAGGGAGAATGCTAGCCTCGTAGCCTTTGACCACCACTTGTAGCAATCAGATTTGAAATCGCTGCCTGACACGGCAATGGACAGCAAAATAAAGGTCAAGACATCGTCTATTGATCCTGCTGGTTCATTCGCAGCCGTGGTGCTGGGAACAATTGAGCCGTTGGGTAAGCTGGGATGAGGAACTTCATTTTCAGAGACCAATCCCCCTTGGATCGTGTTAGCACATGTCAACGAGGAAGAGATTTGTATGTAATTACCGTGTGTCCTCCTCCAGCGATCTGGATCTCGTTGTGAAACCAATGCAGTGGCTAAATCATACAGCTCATTCACAATTCTCGCTCGTGACCCTGGTACATGAAGCAACATGACGTCTGCTGTCTGTGCAACGCACCATAAAATGGTAGCCAGCAGTGCAGGTGTGGTATATCTAGGGCTTGCTGGATCTAATATCGACTTTTTGCGGAAGATCCTTGTAAGAATATAGGGAGATGCCCCCCGGAACAGAGAGCTTCCTGGATCAGTAAGAAAGATGTCCAGCAGGTCACAGGCAACAGACGCCGGGATAACGTTTCGGATATATGGCAATACGGGGTTCAGGAAAGTGTAGCGGCAGTCCTCTGTTGGAGCCTTTTGTAAATAATCATGCATTCGGTCGTCATGTCCAGCAGTGCTGAAAGACTCTCGAGCCCGATTCTTCTCGTGGCTCGCCGCTGAGTGAAACGAAGGCCTGTGGCTTTTACCATTGCCATTAATCATGGGCACAGCCTTAGGCGGCGAAATGTGATCATCTGTAATAACAGCCTCTTCGCCATAGGGATCATCCACTTGTGCCTGTTGAGACTGAATGCCTTGGCTTACCAAGGAGCCAACGCTCATTGACATGGATGATCGATGTGGCCGGGCCAGACTGTCCCGGCGGGCATTTGGGACGTCAATGCCATGTGCTGAGGGGTCATAGGGCGGAATTGGCTCTTCAGACTCTGGTACTAGAGGTAAAGCGGTGGAAATCTCGCCGCTGACCGGTGAAGTAAGTCGCGGCGACGACTTGGTATCGGATTGGGAACCATTGTGGCGAGATTGAGAGTTTGAAGAAGCCTGAGACACTGAGCCAGGCAGGCGTCCTCTCTTTTTGACCTCCCGGTTATAGCGACAGGTGTATCCATATTCTAAGATGATCTGGGTCAGCTCTTGTGTGAGACAGGCCACCTGCACGTCATGTTGTACCTGAACATCGCCCACATGGACTACAAACCGTGTTAGTATTTCGTTCAGGAAAATTTAAAAGCCCCTTTGCCAGTGTACTCACTAATCACCGTTGCATCTTGTTCTGGACGCGCTACACTTATCACAGGCTCGTTTTGTTCGTTTCCGCGGCCTTGCGTGTTCGGTCCCAGCACGCTCATTTTCATCGTCGGCCATGTTGTGCAAGTCTCCCAAAGACATCAGTCAAAATTATGGAGACAGCCAGCAGAGAAAGATTATGCCGAAAATCAGACAAGTTGCTTGGAATCCGGGGTAGCTACCGGCGGATCGATCAGGCGGAGTAATTATGGTGAAACAGTCAAACAAGACGACGACATGCGAGGAACAGAGAGTGTCTCTGGGCTGGGGCTGCAAAGCATTAAAAGAAGCCGACGGGAGCCAGGAGGAGGGAGCCGCCTCCGAGAGAACAACTCCAGCTAAAGTATAAACAGCAGCCACAGGGCAGGACGCAGTGGTGACAGGCCGGGCAATCGCTATAAGACCACTACGGTGAGTGCGGGGATCCAATTACAGGGCCTTTCAGCCGAGGATCCAGGGGGCGTCAATTGTGGAATGGCATTGGGCATGCATTGGTAGGTGTCGGCAAGGATCGCTTAGCCCGAACGCAACTCAACTCATCATTGGTGCGGTACGAGGCACCACCGTCAACAGCGCCGTAATCGGGGTTATCCAGCTGCCTCTTTGGGAACCGAGTTTCCACGATTGCATCTCGTGTTGGTATATCTTGCACCAAAAGGTAATTGGTGACATTTTGGGATACTTTCAAAGCATACCTTCCACATCGAGTCAAGACCTTGCGGTGACTTGCGCATTTCGGATGCGACAAGACCATGGTACGAGACCATTGCCACCGTTGATCGTCAATTGTAACGTTTCTGACAATGGATATTTGATGTCATGGCTTCTAGAAGACGGCGTTCAGCCACAACAAATGTTGAGAGGATTTTTCGGCTTGGAATCAGAATATAATGTAAATCTCATTATGTGCCATGCCATGTAGTGCGACAGCTCTATATCCATGCTCCATCTACCTGATACACTGTGCCGCTGACAAAACTACTCTCGGGACTTAGCAAGAACACAATCACATTGGCGGTCTCCTCTGCCGTGCCTTGTCTCTGGAACGCGGTGGGCTCATCAAATGGCGCATTAGACGGTCGGCCGCTCTCGTCCCAGTTCTTTTGCATCAATGGCGTGTAGATGGCTCCTGGCGCGACGCTGTTGACTCGCACTTCGCGATGGCCGTTCTCTAGAGCTGCTGCTTTGGTCAATCCAATCATCCCATGCTTGCTCGCATCATATGCCGCGTGCTTGGCAAAGCCTAGGAAGTAAAAAGGTTAGCACGTAAGTTTCTGCCCATACCGGTTGTCGCAAACCTACCTTTTAGACCGTGGATTGACGAGACGTTGACAATAGATCCTCCATTGACAACGTTGTTGAGTTCTGCTCTCAAACAGTACATCGTGCCTGTTAGATTCACAGCCAAGATCTTATTCCATTCCTCATCAATCATGTCCGCCACATCGGTGATCCCATGCACTTTGCCAATGATGCCAGCAACATTGGCGGCACCGTCCAATCGCCCAAACCGCTGCACTATCGATGCGACCCAGGTATCTACTTCTGTGCGCTTCGAAATATCGACTTTGGTTATCATGAACGGGACGCCCAACGGCGTGAAGTGCTCCTCGGCGCCCTTCATAGCCTGTTGATCCAGGTCTGCGATGCACACAGCTGCGCCTTTCTTTGAGAGAATCTTCGCCGTCGCGAAGCCAATGCCACTCGCACCTCCAGTGATGGCATATACGCGGCCCTGAAGCGCCTTGCTTGGCGCATCGTCCGACAGCGTTGTTTCCGTCATGGCCTTCCCGGGCGGGTTGTGAGCAGCGATCTCACGACTCTGCGAGACGGAGCGTCGCTTGCGACTGCTGACTTTCGACTGTATCGATCCCATCTCGCCTGCGTCTTTGTGAAGTAATTTATAGAGCTGGATTTCCACTGAAAGCAGCGATGAGAAAATGCTCCTTTAATATGAGAAGTCCTGTATGAGAGGAGCAATGAAACGGGGTCGACAGCATTTGCCCCGTCGGTCCTCGCAGGAGCTATCCGGTTCTAATTTTACCTTTCGCCGAGGATTCCCACGTTGAGATGCAAGGCAAGCGCAGCAGAAATGGAAAGAGATCCGACATATTGCCCAATTACCATGTTTTATTGGCGCTGTCGACTCGTCGTCTTGGGATTTACATGGGGAACATGGGTCATAGGCCGACGGGACTTGGAAAGTTTAGCGTGAGTTTAAATACCCGACGGCTATTCAGTGACAAATGAGCCGCCCGACACATCAACGCTAGCTAGGAGGTCGCGTGGTTGGATATGATCGTAATGAATTAATGTCTTCGTAATCGCTGTACTGTTTCCGTCGCAAAACCATATTCAACAGCTGCACAGTGGCCAATATGCAGAGCAGATTCGTAATCTCAGATCTATCCTCACCGCTGGTTGGAATAGCTCTTGGCCTGGCCAGTAGGCACGGCTTCTCTTGGCGCACTTGCTCTTCCGTCTTAAAAACTCCAGTGCCGTGCTAATAGATAGGACAACCTGTCAGTTCGTCAAGTCACATCTTATCAACGTGATACTACTTTCATCCATGTGTGACGGCTGAGCCTCATCTTTATACGGCCGCGTCATCGTGTCCGAGACAAACTAGTCTTGGCTTTGCCTGAGGCCTCCTAGTATTCCATGAAGTTGGGCCGTGATCTGCAGGCAGACAATGGAGATGGTGCTTATGTCTCACAAGCAAAGTCTTGGATTTAGAGTTTAATTAACCTTATCGGCGACGTCAACATGTGTGTCATAATTGTCAGAAACCACTGTTGGATCCAAGAGGTGTAAATAATGTTTCTCGCCAACGACACTACTTTAAGCTACACATGCTCTGTATTTTCTATGCAAGCCACCGGCTGTGTATGTTTTCAAGAGGTTGTTTAATAAAGCAAGCCTCTCAACATATGCCCAGATGGCGTGGCGCGCTTGCCGCCGTCGTTGGTAGATCGATGTATGGGTGTACACGGAGGGACACCTCGGTGGTTTTAACTTTCTACAGCACACAGCGATGTACGTCAAGCTTTGCTATTCTTTCCTAACTTTTAACAAAATTCAAGGTATAATGAATACCCAAATCTCCACAGAACTTGTTTATTCAATCGCTCAAACTCACCACATCAAGCTCAGTTGACGAGGACGCAACATAGACAAACAGTGTAACTTGATTTTCTTCGTCCTCGGGAAGGCACGGATCTTCTTAGCTCTATCTTTCTCTACAATACTGCATATTTTATTGTCGCGTGCTGCGGCAACCATAGGCAGTATGTACTGGATCACGGGAGCGGTAGACTGTGTAGTGACCTCTCATCTTTTTTTTTTTTTTTTCCTTTTTTAGAGAAAAGCGGACTAGAAATTGAAGATTTCGACAGCGGGCCAGATATTAAGACTCATTTAGATTGATGGACTGCCATATCCTCGGTTTGGATCCTCTACCAATACCCGTTCTGTGCGCTGTTGGACCAGGCGCTTTCGTGCAACCTTGACCTGGCAAGCCAACATTCTTGGTTTCCTCCCTCTTCTTATTCCTGACAGATTTTATGACCATCATTGCCATCAAGGCAAAGCGCATTCTATGTACATACTTGGGCCCTTGTTTGTATGCACTGGGGATACAGATGGCTGGTGCAAATCGTAACGAATGTTGTTCCAAATATTTGGACCTCTTGGCATGAAGGCATCCGCTAGCCGCTATTGAATAATGGTGAACAGCTCATAATTTATTGCACTGAAGGTCACTCTTAAAATCAAGATAAATCACAAATACAAGATATCTAGAAGAGGAGGAACGAAAGTGCCGAAATGATGGGCATCACAGCCCTTCAAGCCTCCGCCACCTTCTTGGCCTTCAATCGACTCCATTTCTTTCCATACCTCCCCGTCTTGTCGTGACAATCTAATCTTGGCAGATTCAGCCGGAAGATTTTACATCTGCTAGTTGGGCTGACATCTGCGTTGTTATCTTTTTGGATCGGCCAGCTTCCTCATGTTTAGCCGGCGTGTGCGGGTGCCCTTAGCTCGAGGCGTTGATTCCATCGCACAAAACAAAGTTTGACTGACGAAACAAGATATTTCGTGCTATCACATGAAATATAAACAGGCTTGGCCAGTCTCAATCCAGTATTGATGCACGCGGAGCTGCTGCTGGCCATGGATTATTGTTTCAACCAGATATTGTGGTCAGCGGCGAAGCACGTCTTGGCGAAGTTGATGCTGAGGCACACTTGGAGCCCAAGACCATTTGTACAAGCAATGAAGCCGTGTTTTTATCGTGCGTAGTTAAAGGTCCCTTAGCACCCGTCTTATTCTCATTGTCTTTGGGTTGCCTCCATTACAGCTATAGCTCGCGGAACCCCCCCCCTCCGCCAACAGAAGTACTTAGCTGCGCGACAACACCTTTTAACTTTAAACATCAACCTTGCCCTACCTTGGGCGTTTGCAGAATGAGCTTAAGTCTTCCAAATGAAGATAAATGTCGCAAATATGCTCAATTCGCTTCTCACATGGAGAGATGGGAATTCAAGATTATCTACTGGAGCATGTTTATCACCAATCTCTTGTTGTTGTTCATCGCGTCATGGATATACACAAGGTGAGTTATTTCTCCAAGACAGTGATCCTCAACTTCTAACCAGGTCATTAGAGGACAAGAAGCGCAAGAACAACTGGCTGATCAGCCTCGGAAACGATCGAAACGTCTCAAGATTTACATATTACTGTGCATGGGCTGCGTCGCTGTGTCCGCTGCTGTCACTGTCATGGAAGCGTATGCACTGCTGGCACTGCAGTTTTGTGATGGAGAAGACTTGATTTCCCTGTACTGGTCAACATGGACCATGATTCAAGTGGGATCCCTTATTGCCATGGTTGGCATCATTCTTGCGTTGCTACATTCAATTCAAAATCGCCCGCATCCGTAAGTGATAACAGCAACTATCATGGGATTGTATGCTAACGGCTTTCAGACCATGGGCTTTGGCCCTAGGAACTCCGGTTCTTGTCATCGCTGGCTTTCTGCATTTGTTCCACGACCTCACGACAAAGCGATTCAGAAAGATCCGACAGTCTACCCATTCTTCTCAAGCCTGCGGCAGCGTTCCTGTGCTCAGCGAATGGTGAGATTCGCCAATTTTCCCAGAATCTGGTCAAAATCTAATTATTAAATAGTGGCAGCACACCATCTTGCAGTTCTCAGAGCAGCGTGGAGGACACCGCAATGGGCGAATTCATTGGATTCACAGTGGCAGGCGGACCAATTGTGCGGTTTCAGTCAGCATCGACAATCGAATACGGACCGCATATGGATCTCCTTGGGTATTCAGATGATAACCGGCCGCTGGTTGCTTACCGCAAAGACTCCATTCAGTTCATTTCCGAAACCAAAGAAGCAGTTGCGGTACAGGAAGCGGCCGATCTGGAGTCACGGTGATCAAGGTGGTTCAAAGCGGCAGCGAAAGGTAAACACTGCGTTTGTGGAGAAGCTATGCAACAGTTGTTAGCGTCATGTACTTGTTGTGTTGATAATTAAATGGCAAGTCATGACCCTCTTCTCTGGCGTCGTTGAAATGTCGGGTGAGGAATTCACGGTGCCTCGTGGGCGTGCCGTCCTGCAGGTTCCATTTGCTAGTCCAACCAACATACCTCGACTTTCTTATTAAAATTCGCATTTATTTTGTTCACTTCTGTTTCACGTGCATTTATATAGATTAAAAGCAACGTTATTTGTTTCGTGTTGGTCCTGCAGGGTAGTGTCTTAGAACTCGGTGCAAACAAATGGAGGGGCAGAGTGGCGATGGTGGGGCAAGTTTCTCTTTGCGATAGCGGGCGACTGTCAGAAGCTCCGATTCGGAATTTTGAGTAAAGCTGCTTGCTAATCAACAACTCTCAGAACGACTTGCTTATTTCTCCCACACCATTTCCCCCCATTTACAACATTAGACCTTCAAATATCTTGCTCAAGCAGCTTAGTTACTGTCCCATTTGAACAAAGCTTAGCAACCAGCAAGGCGCCCAACGATGGGCCTGGAAAAAGTAAAGAATGTGGTTCTGGTACGTCCAATGTCAAACTGATTGGATTGCGTCGCGACTAACATAGATAGGTACTGTCCGGCAAAGGAGGTGTAGGAAAGTCATCGGTCACCACACAGCTTGCCTTATCGTTATCACTGGCCGGCCACTCGGTCGGAATCCTCGACATTGACCTGACCGGACCGTCAATTCCACGAATGCTCTCGATCGAGTCGTCGAAAGTAACACAAGTTCCTGGAGGATGGAGCCCCGTATGCGTCCAGGAAGCTGATGCCGAAAAGGGCACTGGTAGTCTACATGCCATGAGTCTGGGTTTCCTACTTCCAAAGCGAGGCGACGCTGTGGTGTGGCGGGGACCCAAGAAGACGGCCATGATTCGACAGTTCTTCAAAGACGTTTTATGGGACGAGACAGATTACCTGCTCATTGATACGCCTCCAGGTACCAGCGACGAACATATATCACTAGCCGAGACACTACAGCGAGATGCTTTGCCAGGCCAAGTCAAGGGAGCCGTGGTTGTCACGACACCGCAGGCTGTTGCGACGTCAGATGTGCGCAAGGAGCTCAACTTTTGCGCCAAAACGGCAATCAAGGTTTTGGGGGTGGTAGAGAATATGAGCGGATTTGTATGCCCTCACTGCTCGGAGTGTACCGACATTTTTGGATCCGGCGGAGGCAAGAGCATGGCAGAAGAGTTCAAGGTGCCATTTCTGGGGTCGATACCAATGGATGCGCAATTTCTCACATTGATAGAGGAAGGAAGACGGCCGAATTATCCCGTAGGCACAATGGTTAACGGGCAGGATATTGCAACGCCGGCTCAGACGGCACAGGATGATGCAGGGTCACTAGTTGACAAGTACAAGGATTGTTCGCTGTATCACATTTTCAAGGGCATTATAGGGACGCTGGTGGAAGAGGTAAAGGCAGACGGGCCATAGCGACCACAAGAATAGCAAAAAATGAGATATAAAGGATATAAAAATTGACGAATTCATGATTGAGGCATGGAGTAGCTTATTCGTCTGGTTTTAATGTATTTGCACGTGCTCGGCCGAGCTGTCTGGGAGTCAACAAGAATGAGAAGGTGTAGTGTTACGTATTGGCATTGGTGACGTAGGCGATGCAGGGGCATAGGTGGACCACAGGAAGCGGACAATCAAAGAAATCAAAGTTGCAAAATAGCATGAAGAAAGTCGGGGGAGTGTAGCAGCTACTTCGAAAACGATATAAGTTTTCCAATCATCTCCCACAAGGCGTCTCGTTTCTTGGCGATCAGGTCAAAACTAGCCGTTGCAGCGTCGGATTTGTCCGCACATCCATCGACAGTGGAGGGAAGTGGGTGTTCGTAAGGAGCTGCTACAGTGGGCGGTACCTGTTGCATCGCCTAGAAAATATTGGACTAGGTGGGGGCTGAGGCGAGTTAAGCGGCCTGTGGTTGGCTGCAGCCCCTCGTCACTGCTTGCGTCCACACTAAAAAAAAAAAAAAATATTTTCGGCCTGCCTCCAGTGTGTGTCTACAGTGGGCGTGGTGGCCAGCTGCTAGGCAGTGCACTATGATGATGATTGTGGGGATCTACACAGCACAATCAACTTTTCAACCGCCGCCCATCTATCCCGTCTCTCTCCTCCATCTCAAACCACCTCCTGCCTTCACCGCATTGTTCATTTTCCATTGAGCACTGCTGTGGCATTCTACTCCATTGCTGGCATTCATCTGTCAAATTTTGGTCATTTCTTTTTTTCTTGTCCCCTCTGTCCATTATTTGGCGCATCCTCAACGCGGGGAAAAAGTCAAACCAAGGAAAAAGTCTTTTTTGCCCACTTCAACAACCCACGCAATCGTCACACGACCACCAACGTCGTCGACTCTTGATCCAAGCAAAGATCTCAATACCGTCGACCCGATACTTGATCTCTATTCAAGTCAATGTCAACCCCTTCCCAATAAACCACTCCAATATTCACTTCGGTTCCTCGGCCACCTCCTGTCTTACCAACAACGACCGCCGACTGAATAACCCCAACACCACATAAGCCTTCTGGACTTCTATGCGTTTGCCAGATCCTCTTCGATTCCTCTTCACACGCCCATCCAAGTACGTACACGTCGATTCACCAACAACGTATCTATCCTATTTCGAACGCATGACATTAACATCTCTCCCGCCAGGCCTCGATAGCACCCCTCGTGCTTCCACACAGATTCTCGATCGAATCACCTCTTGACATTATACAAGCAGATATTCTCGTCTGCTAGCTCCGATACTCCCCCACAGGTATCGGACCGCAGGCTACCTGCCACAATTCCGTCGAGCAAGCAAGTCTTTCTCACCATCTTCCGCCCTCCTTAACGTCCTCTCGAGAGACGTTAGCTTCATCCCTCTTAACCCCCGTATATAGCTGGCTTCCGCCAGCACACGAGACGCACCACATTCCTGTGGGCCTACTCTCTCAAGCAGACACCGCAAGGTCTGTTTGAAGGGCAGCTAGTGCTCCGCGGACTCTGCCATACGGGCATTGATTATCTGCGCTACTACCCTCCAATTCTTTAAATCTATCAATCTTTCGATCCCGCTCACGAGTCGTCTCTCCACCTCTCTTCGAATCGACACATCATTCAACACCACCTTCCCCGGTTTATCAACTCACGAGAATGGTGAGCTTTTCTGTTCCGAGCAACTATACGTTCTCTCCATCTGAGGCAACGCCACAATTGACCATCAATCATGATGTTGTCGCTGATTTAGACTCGAGCAACGCTTTCGAAGGTTTGTTTTCCTCCATATGTCGTATTTCTCAATATGAGAGCTGCTGTCTAACTCGTTATAGGCCCTGAGAAGCTCCTTGAAGTATGGTTCGCTCCCAGCGCAACGTCCCTTCCCGTGGGAGCCTCCCCTCTTGGCCTCAAGGCTGTGCCAGCTGATACATGGGTGTCCATGCTTGACATGGTTCACTGCAAGATCTTATCCGTCCTAGAATCTGAGAGCGTCGATTCCTATCTTCTCTCCGAGTCCAGTATGTTTGTGTTTCCACACAAGCTGATTCTGAAAACATGCGGAACTACCACTCTGCTCCTGGGACTCCAGCGCCTGCTGCACATTGCTGCAGCCGATGCTGGCTTTCCTTTCCGAAACGCTGAAGCCGTTACCGATATCAAGGCTGCTGCTACTCCATACCGCGTCTTTTACAGCCGCAAGAACTTCCTGTTCCCTGACAAGCAGCGTGGACCTCACCGCAGCTGGAAGCAGGAAGTCAAGTACCTCGATGATACATTTGGCAATGGCAGCGCTTACATGGTGGGCAAGATGAATGGTGATCATTGGTACTTGTACATAACATCTCCCAACCAGGAGCTCACTCCTCCCATCACTCCTCAGTCTGAGTTTGATGACCAAGCTATTGAGCAGGCCAATGGCGAGACTGAACCAGGAGCCATGGCCGAGTCCACCGGAGACGAATATGTCGATGAAACTCTGGAGATTCTGATGACCGATCTCGAACCCGAGAACGCGAAGCAGTTCTATCTTTCCCACGCGAGTGCGGTCGCGTGCGAGAAACAAGCTGCTGATGCGCGCGTTTCTTGCCAGGCCAACGGAAGCACTGGCGAAGAAGCTATCGAGCCTCTCGACGAGGTTGACGTCTTTAGCAACGGCAGCGATTCCGACTTGCATGCTGGAGATGACAACCAACCCGACCTTGATGAAGCCTTAACCACTGAAGGCCACACTCTGGGCACCGTCATTAGCGAGAATTGCGGCTTATCTGAGGTGTATCCCACTGCCACCTATCCCGATGCTAGAGTAGATGCCTACCTGTTCAGCCCTTGCGGATTCTCTGCCAACGGCATTGTTCCTCCACCTCCCAATCAGGAGAACAAGAACAAGGCTGCACACTATTTTACTGTGCACGTCACGCCTGAGCCAGGCTTTTCTTTCGCCTCTTTCGAGACTAACGTTCCTGGGGGACAGAATGGCCGCACCACTGCTGAGATTATTGAGCACGTGGTTAACATTTTCAAGCCTGGCCGCTTCAGCGTGACGCTCTTTGAGGCAAAGGGCCGCCGTATCAACCCGTATGGCATTGGAAGCGATGCTGTGCGCGGCCTGGCCGGCAGGCGTCTCACGGACCCTGTCCGGGGCTACAAGCGAGTCGATCGCATTGTGCACGACTTTGATGATTACAACCTTGTCTTCCGATTCTATGAGAAGGAAGGTTGGACTGGTGATAAAGGTGCCCGAGTGGGCGAGGAGGAGTAACGCGCTATTTTGAATACGCTCGTGAAGGTTGTCGCACAGTGTTTGTGCCACATTGACAGTCCATGACCGACTGTCCCTCTTTTTACATTCTCAA
Organism: Simplicillium aogashimaense; assembly: GCA_028455935.1. NCBI lineage: Eukaryota > Fungi > Ascomycota > Sordariomycetes > Hypocreales > Cordycipitaceae > Simplicillium > Simplicillium aogashimaense. Next base: position 518,994 of record CM052010.1, on the reverse strand, counting down.
GCCCCTTTTTATCATGATGATTTTGTAGCACATGCGCTACGACGGTCTTTGAATAACGACAATTTTGAATATTTGCATTAAATTATATGATTATACAATTTGATTGATTGTTACAATTCGTTACTTTCTTTTTGCCAGTGAATACAATACTGTTGCTGTTGCCTTGGTGTATTAGACGCTTTCCAGCAGGTGATTATCGATAAGAAAAGTTGAGGAAGCTCCACACGTGACCAAATTTTTCCAGCAGAAAATGCATCCAAACTAACCTCCAAAAAATATTTACACCAAATCTCCACGACAATCCCAACCTCAATTCCCACCACACGGCCGTATTTCTACGTTAAAACGTACGATTATCAAATAAACCACCAAAATGCATCTGATGTACACACTCGACACCAACGGCAACCGCCTGTACACCCTCAAGAAGGTTGCCCACGGCCAGGTCACCAAGTCTGCACACCCTGCTCGCTTCTCCCCCGATGACAAGTGGTCTCGCCAGCGTGTTACGCTCAAGAGGCGTTTTGGTCTGCTCTTGACGCAGCAGAGTAAGTTTCTTTGAGAAATGGGTTGAGCAGTTACGGAGGGACGAGACTGTTCAATCGCTGTATGGGAAGAAATATGCTAACGGCCTCACAGAGGATGAGGAGAACTAAAAGACGATCGGATTTGTTTCTGGGCATTTGGCGTTTAGGCGAATTCGAAAATTCCACATAAGGAGGTGTAGGAAGTGTATTTATGACAATGCAAAAAAACAATATAATATTGTATACGCTATGCTATAACTTTTGTCTATCCTGTTTCTAAATAAGCTGGAATTGTGCCTTATCTACGTCTAGCGTTGACGGTTTTGCCGGCTCCGACTCTGACTCTGCCAGGTCCGGCTCTGTCACCACTCAGGATGTTAGGCAGGTAATCATCATCCATGAGATCCTTCTTCTTGGCCCTGCGCTGCTCATCCCCAGCCTTGAGATACTCTTTCTGGTCCTCAGCCAACATAAGTTCATTACCCCAGTTACCCTTACCGGCGACGTTCTTAGCCAGACGGCCATTGGATGTGCCGTGAACGGGCTTGGGTACACTGTAGACGTTTCCACGGTTGTTCCACTGGAAATTCTTCTTGAGGTAGAGTTTGAAGTTGCCTTGCTCGTCAGTGGAGCAGCTCACGCGGGTGAGGGTAGGCTGGCCGCAGTTGGGACAGAACTGCTTGTCCATGTCGCGGGTGGTCTTGAAGCAGCCATGGCAGCGCATGATCCATGTCTTGAGCTGGGTGATGCGGGAGAAGGTGGGAGTGACGAGGTTGAGGTTCATGCGGAGGGCGACGTTTTGCATGGCGTAGTCAGATGTCAAGACGGCGGCTTGGAGGGTTCGTTGGGGTGTTTGAGCGGGAGTCGATGTACCGGCGTCTTTGGCCTTTTGCTTCTTCAGGTTGGAGGGTGTGATCCAGCCGCCGTCGTCGTCGGAGGCGTCGCTTTCCTCGGCGACTTGGGGCTCTTCGGGGGTTTCTTGTGTGGTGGAGGGCTGTTCTTTGGGTTCTTCAACAGAGAGGTTTTGGATGCCATTGGATATCGTCTCAGGAGTCTCTGCGGGAGTTGGTTGTGATTGCTCAGACTGTGTAGGGTCTGCCGCTGGTTCGTTATCCGTGGTCTCTGTAGCTTCAGCAAGAGTCTCCTTGCCCCCTGCAATCTCCATAGCGGATTTTTCGGTCCCCGTTGTCTCTGTGAAAGCCTCTTGAGCAGCCTTCTCTTCAGCAACCCTCGAAGGTGGCTTTCCATTTACAGTCTTCTGTCCTGGAGTGTTTCTCAATCGCCAGTCTCCGCCGTTGCGCTCGCACTCCAGCTCATAACCCAAAGCCAAGACTTCCAAATCAGGCTTGCTCAGAACCCCCAGATCACCAGTCTTGCGCGCAAACTCACGAATGAACTTGACGCTGGCTGGCCTGGGTGCCCGCACTGTGACAAAGGGCATCAGTGTAGTCTCGACTCTGGTTCGGGTGTCCTTGTCTCGAATTTCGGGGACGATGGACGGCAAGGTGTAGAGGACTTCGGCTTTAGCGATCAGGTCGCTGACGGAGGGATCGTTCTTGATCAGAGGACCGGTATCGAGGATCAAGCTGTGGATGGGCTTGTCGGTGGTGGTCTTTTCAGATGCCGCTTGGGCATCGCTTGGCGGGGTGGCCATGGTTGTCTGGCTCTGGCGTGGGAGAGGTACAAATAAATGTTTTCCCGGGTGTGTTAGGGATATGGTGATGTAGATTCAAAGAATGTCACAAAATATCACCGATGTTAGGAATTATTTACGGAGTGTCTTGTTGCATCGAATAGTATTCAACATATTTCACATTTCTATTGACTGCCCGCCATGGTGGGGAGAGAAAAAAAAAGTCGATAGCGATAAGATAAGAGATGTCGAAGAAGGTCACGTGCGCTACCAAGCATCTTGTTGTACAGTACTCACATCACTTGCAGCAGTCGCGCATAATGACGAATTCAATTGATGATTAAGTTTGGGATATACTTATATCTCGTTGTTGATGGTTTGCAGCGGCTATCGTCGTTGCTTGATAAAGTGCGGAATTGATGCATTGCATGGGTAACAATGGATGCTGGGTGACCCCCCACGACCTACACACGCAACCGGCTGTGTTGACCCGAGTGGCGCTGTCCTTGCGTTGTGCATGCATGGAAGGATTTGAAACCCAGCTAGAAAAATTCTGGATGTCATGACACAAGTGTGCACTTGATGATGGCACAGCCAAGCTGTTTGGTGATGAAACATGTCTTGCTGGGGTCAATTGGGTCTGCAGAGATCGAGCATGCCAAGGGCATGAAGATCGATATACCTGAACTCTGTAGTACACGTGGAGAGCCTAAATTTGCACTGGCTGAACATCTGGTACAAGGGAACGTTGAAAGACACAGACATGATTCAAGCCGTTCTGCTAGGTCCATAATTCTGTAGTTCGTCGCTTTCTGCCCCTGAAGAACAAACTCCACTGGCGAGCGCTGAACGTTGGACATTGCAATGACAAACCAAGGCAGAAAGGAGTGATCAGCGGCGCAAGAGACAAAGTACACGCAACAAGGTACGGAGTACTAGTATAAACATCTCATCATGGGAACAAGGATTGCGAACGGTGACACCGTGCCAGGTATAAAAAACAGCTCCACCGGGCGCATTGTTCCATGTCAGGATAGTAAGTGCTGGATGGAGCAACATACAGAGATTTCATCAACGACAGTAGTAAGCCTCATCCTATTATTGATCATCGCAGGCATCAACCAGGGCTGTTGACAGCAGCGTGCATCCATGCTGCAATAAAACTAGCTGGTAAAATGTACGACGCACGATGTTTGAGCATGAGGAGGAGACTGGGGGAAGTGGAGGGTGCATGCCCACAGTTTGGGGTAATTCAGGAAAATGAGGCCACTTTTGATGGAAGCATACGAGTCGTAATTATTGTTTAGAGTAATGGAGAGCCAATAAGAGGCAATTGCAGAGTTTTTACCCCAACAATTCCGCTGTGGACGCGATGCACTTGCGGGAACGAGATGCTGTTTTTAGGCGGTTGGTAGCTGGACATTGGCTCTGGGCTTTTGGGGCAGCTGGAGACAGCCGTTTGGGGAGCCTGGGGACCGCCTGGGGGAGTGGAGGACAGTGGAGGGCGCAACGAGGTTGAATGGCGATCCGGGTGCAATATTGGGGAAATTGCCTCACCTGGGATGTCACGAGAATTTCCGAAAAGCCTCGTTTGTTCCAAATTAAACTGCAATTTTTTTTTTCTCCAAGCGCAAGAGGGATTGACTTACAGTGGAATGGGATAATAGATGTTCAAGGTGAATGGCGTCGAAGCTTGGTTGGATGGATTAATTAGGGAGTCTGACAGGTCTCACACAGCGGGTACGTCCGAAGCATATTCGAGGTGAACAGGCAGCAGCGATTTGGAGAGCAACATGTACATGTTAAAGCAGGGCAAAAGAACAGGGTAAGCACGCAGATGACTGATGGAGCCGATCAATTTGTCCACAAGGTGTCAGCGTGACACAGAATATCACCACGCAGCCAAGCCAAGAACGCGCTGGAATAGATTATGGTTTTCCAGAACGATTCTACCCGCCTGGGCAGCGTAGCATTTCGCCCTTTTGGAGGCTTTCGGCGACCCAAGAGAGGAGCCTGAGGGGCGTCGAGCCCACTAATAGACCGCTTTGTAGGGAGCATGTACCAGGTGTATACAGGGATGGTTGGGAGTCGGATGGCGTGGGCAAGGGTTTGAACGCAGTGGCTTACAAGTAGTGCGAGTTTCCGGTTACAGCGCCCTGCACAGTGAATGCACAGCGCAACCAGTGGCTCTCGCCTCATAACTGGGACGGCCAACTTGGGCACACCAGAGCAGGAAAGTGGCTTGCAGAGTTACAGGCCACCCACACCCGAAAGCGCGGCAGTGGCAGCGCCATGATTTGGGACTCAGCCAGTCAAAAGCGATGCCGCTCTGGCTGCCAAGCTGACGCACAAGCTCGGTTTGGCGTTCCGAACTTGGCAGGGTCGGGAAATAAAAATTTTCTCATTTTGTCGTTTTGTGGCTTGCTTACTTCGATCCCAAGTGACGTCGTATGAGGATTTTGGTGGCATGCCGTCCAAATCCAAGATACAGTCGCAGTTGCAGTCAACGGTACTCCGTACTTGGGACAAAAACATGGGGGAAACCAAGTGGGCAAAATAGGGGACCAAAACGCTTTGTTCAGCGGGGATGGTTAGCAAGAATGACTTCGGCAAATAGAACAATTAATCGAATGCTCCTTTGGGGCCAATGGAGGGGAATGGGGGGTGGCATTTTGCGTCCAGTCTCCATCTACGGAGTCCCGTGCCTGGTCTCTTCCTTGGTTTTTGTGGTGTACCCCAGGAGACTGCTGGCAAATGAAAGGTTGGGGAATGGAGAACAAAGTACGAGGCATTTTTTTCTTTCTATTTTCTGCCAATATTAAAATAAATCACAGGTAAATGATTATAAAATTCAGTGGCCACAAGACAATGAAGGATGAGGAGAAAGAATGGAGAAGGAGAGCAGCCCAAGTGGACATACGCCCCAATTTCGACCAGTGGGAAAAAGCGCTTCTTGCATTACCCATTCCGTTTCTACTTTGTCCTCATATTACTGCCTCTTTCCAGTACTAGCCCGGTGAGGCCCGGGTGGTCCGGGCATCGTCGTGCACTTACAGAGGCAATTGTTAATTGGTCCCATATCTCGACCCACCAGCTACCACACCTTTCGAAATGTCTCTGATTGAGAAAAAGAGAAATTGGTGGCTGATAAGAATAACTGCAATCATCTGAAGCAGAGGGTGGCCGAGGGGACTGGAATGCAAAGAGTGTCGCCCAGCCAATAAGCTGTGGCGCGTGTTGGTCTGTTTGCGGGATGTTTTCATGGCAAACCCAAACCGGGAGAGGCGAATTATGGCTCTCCCTCTACCAGCAGTGCAGCAGGCTACTAAATCGCTAACTGTAGCATGGCAATTGGTCTCGTTGGGCTGGCTACTGATGGTGTTCCGAAGCGACGTGGCATTTCACACGAACCACGAGACACATGACCGTCGTCTACAAACTTTTGTTGACAATTCCACGAGTACTGTACCACCGAGCAATGTTATGTTATTCTTGATAATTGCCATTGAAATTCTCTCTTTTTATTTTTTATTTTAATATCAATCACTCATCAGGTTTGCGCCTAATGACATGGACAGAGATTTCAACAAAGAGTCGATAAAAGAGATGGGATCGGCCCTGAATGGGTCCACTCTGTTTTATCCATTTGTCGCTGTGTGCAGCTGTTTGCGACTGACGACCACCTGCTTCACAAGCGCCACTTGCATCTAGTCGAGTGCATGTCGATTAGTGTTGTCATTTGCATCCGTCGCCTCTCCCGAAAGTACAGTCATGGCTGTTATGGCTACAATGACGCTTCTGTGATTAAATGTATTGTATTCCTTTATTCTCGTAGAAATTCCATTCATAATTCTCCAGTTACCCATCTCTTCCCTCTTCACTTCTGTCCTCCTTGCTTCTCCAACTCGGCTCTCCATCGCCCTCTCTTCAGTCGCATTACTGCTGTTACATTCTTCGCCCACTGTAACTGTTATTGTTACCTGGTCCGTGATCCCTGCATCTGCCTTTCCTATCACCCAATAGGCAAAAGCTCCATTTGTCTTTTCCTGTCCTTTTCTTTTTTTTGCTAATCCATGTCTGGTCCAGCTCTCTCAAGGCCTTGCCTCTCCCCCACACCATACGCACGCCCCATCCTCCTTTCAAATCAGCATCATCAAATCTCACTCACACCCACCCACACGACTCTGTCCGGCCGGCGCTATTCCACTCCGACCATTAAACTCAAGTTTCCGCCCTCCACTTGTGCCCCAACTTCTTGACTCTTGTTTTTCGTCTCGCCGGCAGAAGCACACGACGCACGCCACAGTCCCGCACATTGTACAGTACCCTTACTGTGCATTCTTTGCATTAGTCTAGTTGGTGAGTCTCCCACACACCATACCTCAACGGCCATAGCACATAACGGGCCCTCAACCAAAACAGAGAAGCACCGGCCTCGACTATATCATCTCTCCAATTCCCCGCTTGTTTTCCAGTCCCCTGCCCTTCCCTGCCTGCTTAGCTTTGTTGGAGAACCTCTTATTGTTTCTCTTATCATCGTGACCCATCCTTCTTTCCCTTCTTCTACCCCATCCCTCCTCCACCTTCTTCTTCCTCCTCGTCCTCCTCTTATCCTCTCTCGGTTTCCTCTCCCTTCTAACTCCTTTTCTTCTTTCTCTTCCATTTTAGACCACATAGAGTTCAAAGATATCTTTACCCGTCTTCAATATGGATGAAAAGCACTCGCTTCGGGAACCCGCTCCCGAGTCGACCGACATCTCCAAGCAAGGATCCAAGCCTCAGACTCCCACCGAGGAAAATGGCGGCATGTTTGGCAACCCCATTGAGGGCGAGGTCACCAACCTGTCTCGCGCCGACCTTGAAAAGCAAAAGACAGCCGAAGGTGAAGCTCACTTCAACCGTCTTGGCTGGAAGCGTCTCACTGTCGTCCTCATCGTCGAGGCTATTGCCCTTGGTAGTCTGAGTCTGCCTTCTGCCTTTGCCGCCCTTGGCATGGTTGCTGGTACCCTTTGCTCCGTCGGTCTTGGCCTTCTGGCTATTTACACCAGTGATATTGTTGGAAAGGTCAAGATCATGTTCCCTGAAGCTGCGCACTACGCCGACGCTGGTAGACTAGTCGGTGACCGCCTCACTGGTAACAAGCTCTGGGGTCGCATTGGCTACGAGCTCGTCGGCGGCATGTTTGCGCTTCAATTGATCTTGCTGGTCGGTTCCCACTGTCTGACTGGTACCATCGCCTGGAACAACATCACTGAGCATGCCACTTGCTCTGTCGTCTTTGGTGTCGTTTCTGCCATCATTCTACTTGCTCTTGCCGTTCCTCCATCGTTTGCCGAAGTCGCCATTCTCGGATACATCGATTTCGTTTCCATTGTTCTGGCCATTGGTATTACCATCATTGCTACCGGTATTCAGGCTAGCAAGCAGGAAGGTGGTCTCTCGGCCGTCCCCTGGTCTGCTTGGCCCAAGAAGGACATCAAATTCTATGAAGCCTTCCTCGCCATCACCAACATCATTTTCGCCTACAGTTTCTCCATTTGCCAGTTCTCCTTCATGGACGAGATGCACACCCCCAAGGACTACAAGAAGTCCATCTGGGCTCTGGGTCTGATCGAGATCTTCATCTATACCTTCACTGGTGGCATCGTTTACGCATTTGTCGGCCCCGACGTCAAGTCGCCTGCCCTTCTCTCGGCCGGTGACACTGTTTCCAAGATTGCCTTCGGTGTCGGTCTTCCCGTCATCTTCATCTCTGGTTCCATCAACACCGTCGTCGTCGGCCGCTTTATCCACGGACGCATTTTCAAGAACTCCATCATCAAGTACATCAACACGCCCGCTGGCTGGGGTACCTGGTTGGGTCTCATCACCGCAATTACCATCATTGCTTTCGTCATCGCCGAATCCATCCCCTTCTTCTCCGACTTGTTGGGTATCTCGTCTGCCCTTTTCATTTCCGGCTTCACCTTCTACTTCCCATCCATTATGTGGTGGGTTCTCATCAAGGAGGGTCCTTGGTACGCTCGCCACAACTGGACTGCTTCCGCCCTGAACTTGCTGGCCTTTATTGTCGGACTCACCACGCTCGGCTGTGGTCTGTATGCTAGTGTTGTCGATATTGTAAGTAGACAGCTTGTCTTTTGTTGACCCGATCAAAGCCGCTCATATGCTGATAATTTTTGCAGAATAACCAGTTTGCATCCAACAGCTTGCGCAGCGCGTTTACCTGCTCCGAGATTTAAATATGCCGATTCTAACATAGCGATAACTTTTGATACCTTTTTGAATATAAGCGATATGAACAAAGTTACCCACTTGAGGAGCTAATGAATTTCGTCCCGTCATGTGTTTTGCCTGTCATTCGTCACCATTCGCGCAGCTCTCCGCCGGGTCCAAAGAATCCAGGTGATACCCAAGCTTCGGCTCCGATGCTGGCTTCTCGGACTTTTTCTTCGTCAATCTCGATACCCAATCCGGGACCGGTCATGAGGTCGACATAGCCGTCTTTGACTTTCCATATCTCAGGATTTTTCATGTAGCTCAGCAAGTCATAGCCTCCCACGTTGTAATGAATGCCCAAGCTCATTTCTTGAATGGCAAAATTGGGCGTCGTAGCGTCCACCTGCATGCAGGCCGCCAGCGCAATAGGGCCAAGGGGACAGTGAGGCGCGAGGGCAACATCATACGTTTCGGCCATGGCAGCTATCCTTCGCAGCTCTGACACGCCGCCAACGTGTGCAATATCGGGCTGTAGGATGTCGATGCAACTTGCCTCGAGAAAAGGCTTGATGTCCCATCGGGAATGAAGACGTTCTCCCAGGGCGATGGGTAAAGTAGTGACCTGGGACAAAGACTTGATAGCCTCGATATGTTCTGATAAGAGCGGCTCTTCGATGAACATGGGTTTGTGTGGAGTCAGTGCAGCAGCGAGCTGTTTAGCCATGGGACGGTGCACACGGCCATGGAAGTCAACGCCGGCATCAAGGCCCAATGCACGCACAGTACGAACGCGGTCAACACAGGCGTCTAATGCGGATGGAGAGTCGAGCCAATTGAGGTCTTCAGTGCCGTTCATCTTGACGGCAGTAAAGCCTTGCGATTTGCGGGCGAGACTGCGCGGGCGTTAGTAACATGTTGATAACGAGGTTGGGACTTGAGGACAAGGGGGGTTTACGCGGCTGTTTCGACATCAGAGGGGCGGTCGCCGCCTATCCAGGCGTATACTTTGAGCTTGGTGCGCAGCTTGCCGCCTAGGAGTTCGTAGATGGGGACTCCGAATTTCCTGGCTGTATTATGTTAGCAGAAATATTACCATTGATGTGAGAGCATACGAACCCTTGAGATCCCAAAGAGCGATATCAATACCGGCCAGGGCGGACATGAAGACTGGTCCGCCTCTGTAGAAGGTCTTGCGCCATGATAGCTGCCATATGTGTTCAATGTCACTGGACTCGTTAGCCAACCTGTCTGAGGAATAAATTATAGGTGAGGGATTTTCATACTCTGCTTCCAGGCCAACATATTGATCTCTCCATGCGTCTAGACACCCTTCCACAGTCTGGGTATGTCCCTCAAGAGAGGCTTCACCCCAGCCAACATTACCGGCGTCATCGGTGATTTTGACAAATAGCCAGCGAGGAGGAACTCGAAAATATTCAAGAGAAGAGATTTTTCCCATGGTGAGAGAGCAAAAGTAAAAAAAAATTGTATGGGTTCTGTGGGAAATTGCGAGAGAGAGACAGTGATGGAGAGCTTGTCAACTAGAGGGCGTGCCTTTGTCGGACTTGACTTGACACGACATGACAGGGCATGGTGGGGCGACTTCACGGGTAATGAGACGGGGTTGTGCATTCATAATTTTATTTATTCCTGCTTAGTAAATTGAAGAAGCCTTCATTTTTGATATTGTGAATTATTTCTCATTGAAGTTGCCATATCAATGTTTTTTTTTTTACCTGGTGTCGTTGGATGCCGGGGGGCTTTCTGGCGCCGCGGCCGGCTATATGGCTACATGATCTCCGCATCGGACTCGGTGCCGGTATAGACGGCCTTTGTGCAACTACAGCATTTTCTCCAAAAACATATATATCAATGATTATTCTTAGTTGAAAAAAAAAATGAACATTCTTCGCTCAGTCACCACGCCGCGCTTCCCACAAGCTGTCACGCCCTCCCTGGTTCGCCACATGTCCTCTCGCCCTCTAGACGGTATAACCGTCGTCTCGCTAGAACAGGCCATCGCGGCGCCATTCTGCACTCGCCAATTAGCCGATCAAGGTGCCCGTGTCATCAAGGTAGAGCGCCCCGGCGTAGGGGACTTTGCACGCGCATATGATTCACGCGTGCGTGGGCTAGCGTCCCATTTCATATGGACGAATCGCTCCAAGGAGTCGCTGGCGCTAGATCTGAAGCAGAAGGACGACCTAGCTGCGCTGAAGAAGATTCTGCGCAAGGCAGATGTGTTGGTGCAGAATCTAGCTCCTGGTGCGTCAGGGCGGTTAGGTCTTGCGCATGAGGACCTGGTGAAGGATAACCCGGGATTGATTGTGTGTGATATCTCGGGATATGGAGCAGATGGCCCATATCGAGACAAGAAAGCGTACGATTTGCTCGTGCAAAGTGAAGCAGGTTTGTTGTCTGTCACAGGATCGCCAGATGGGCCAGCCAAGACGGGGATCTCTATCGCGGACATTGCGGCGGGAATGTATGCTTATACGAACATTCTTACTGCGCTGCTAGAAAGAGGAAGGACAGGCAAGGGGAGGAACATCGATATCTCCATGTTGGAGAGCATGGCGGAGTGGATGACTTTCCCGATGTACTATGCTTTTGATGGGCAGCCTGGTCCGGCCCGAGCGGGTGCTTCACATGCTACGATATACCCGTATGGACCGTTTGAGACGGGCGGTGGCGAGTCGGTGATGTTAGGCGTTCAGAATGAGCGTGAGTGGGCTAAGCTGTGTAAGCAAGTGTTGGGTGATGAGGCGCTGGCCACAGATGAGCGATTCGATGCCAATGAAAAGAGAAGCAATAACCGCAAGGAATTACGACAGATCATTTGCGACAAGTTCTCGAAATCATCGGCGGAAGAGGTATTGGAGAGCTTGGACAGGGCGGGAATTGCAAATGCAAAGGTCAATGATATGAAGGATCTGTGGGCACATCCGCAGCTCAAGGCGAGGGGACGCTGGACTGAGGTAGATACGGCAGCTGGAAGGGTTCCTGCGTTGCTTCCTCCCGGTACGACAGGGGCGAGAATGGACGGTGTTCCGGAAGTGGGACAGCATAATGACGCGATATTTGCAGAGTTTGGAATCAAGAGGGGTTAGTAATGTTTTGCTAGTGGGGAGACTGTTTCTAGCTAGACGATAGCATTGATAGAATGGATTGCAATAACTCATGTCCTGATCGATAACACGCTGAAACGGGCCTTTCTCTAGCCCAGAGCTCTGTACATGCTACTAAAGTGTCGAAGATGGTTTGTCGTGGTGGAATAGCCATCCCATCAGCGAGTGGTGCATCGTGTCGTAAGAGGTGCATACCGGCAGTCAATGCCGCAGCGAAAAAGTCCAGCATGAAGAAGCGACACATTAGTTTACATTGATTCGCCAGACCGTCAGAGTACATCTCGCGATGGTGGACGAGGATGGCAAGGCTGCATTCTAAAGATGACCAGTATGATTCAGGATAGCGATATGGTGCGTCGTGTTGGAGAGCGTGTCGACGGTGCAGAACTAATAAGACTCGACGGAAATGCATGTCTAGGATGATTCGTAACACTGGATGAACCTGGTATGAATCCAGGTCGAGCATGAGATGGCGGATTTGGGCGTTGTATTCGAGTGTTTCTTCGTAAGTTGGAGTGTCAGTATCGGAATTGACTCGGCCGATGATTTTTAAAATGGCGGGAAACGAGTTGCGAATGGTACTTTGCCAGACTCCTTCAGTCTCGTCTACAGGCCGTGTGAATGTTTCCGTGACAGGGAGGAGTTCATCGGCGCGAAGAAATGATGGCAAACCTGACGTGATTGATAAAAGGACGCCGAAGTATAACAATGTTACCCAGAGGGTTTGGCCATTTTGCCACTCGGATAGCATATCGGGGTTGCATTCGTGGTAGACTGCAGGTTGACAATGCAATCCAAGAGTAGCGGCTTGTCTGAAGATGAGGCCAGCCAATGTCCAGCAATTGTCGATTGACCAGCATGTGCCCGTCGTGAGTTGCTTCACTACTAAGATTAGGGTCATGGTGCGCACCGTGGACACTGTCGGGTACACCATGAAAGCCGTACGACTTAGACACGACTCTGCTGCAAGACAGAACTCTAGAGCAGTCTGTCGCCGCCCCGCTTCCGGCGCGACAGTGGCAGATAAGCTGCCTAATGCGAGAATCATGCACAGCTCGCCGAGCCAGCTAGCATCCTCTGAGGTGCCTGTTTTCCAGAACTCTTCCAGGTCGGCTTGGAGGCGAGTTGCGTTGACGATAGGGTGCATTGGCTGGAACGCAACCATGTAGTAGTCGATGTAAGTGAGGCATTGGCGGCGGTTGGAGTAGATATGTTTACACACGGCTTCAAGGGAGGTGTATTTCACAGCTCCAACGCTGGAGAAAGGGAAGTTGATCGGGAGGAGGGGCTTGTCCGCGCATAGGGATTCTGCGACAGCTTCTACTGAGCTTCGGTAGATTGGTTCTATAAATTTCACCAGTGCTTCTGCCTGTATGTATTGTTAGATGATTGGCGACGTGGTTGTGCGTATAGTTGAGGTACCTTTGTAACTAACTCACGCCAATTACTTGACCCCCGAGGTCGGAAGTGCCATGCAGCTACATTCCGTTCAGGGTTATCTGGACCGCGTGTAAACGCAGCAGGTGCAGGGGTAACAGGTGCTGCTTCCACACGATGTGTATATTCACACTGTCTGCCGAAACCGGATTGGCAGCACCTTGCGCAAGGAAGACCTTTGTCACATTTGACCTTTAATCGATGGCATCGCACACAAGATAGGCATGCTCTCTGTCTTCTGCCTTTCTTCCCCGACAGTCTCGCTGCCGGTGAGTGTGCAGGAGGAGAAGGAAGTTGGGGGTCTGTTGTAGGGGACCCGTTGGAAGAGGATGTTGCCGCCGATGTTAAGGGAGCCATTGTCATGACAGGTATGTGAGCCTGCGGCCGAAAGCCGCTGGCGCCTCCTGTCACAAGCGCAGGCAAGTCTGTCCACTGCGAGCGCATCAATACACTAGTCTTGGCAGCTGACCCTTTTTGCGTGCCGTGAATGGAGAGACGGGATCGGTCGTTACCGGTTTTTAAGAAGTGACACAGATCCCAGGGCTGAAGGACATGTTAAGTATAGCAGACGAGTAGTAAAGCGTAGGTGGTCAGCTGAAGGACCCGTGTATCGCCGACTAGTGTTGTATATATATCGGGAGCGTCCCCGTCTTTCAAATAGTCTTTGATCGAGTTGCCATGATCCTTCTTTGGCACACTGGAAGCTTTATACGAATTGCCAGCATTGCTTGCACTTTTCTGCATTAATACTGTAATTACATTTGTCTTTGTTGATGATCATCAATGCCAGCACGTTACATGGTCACCGACAAAGGCTTTCCCTCTTTTGGATTAGCCCAGCCATTGATCCAGGCGTTCCGGCGCAGAAAAAGGCGAGCCGGCAGGTAACATAATTGCATCCTGGCAGGGACGCACGCGCTGAATTCAAGGCTGAGCATAAAGGGCATCTAAATGGTACGATGTGCTGACGGGCTTGACTATATGAAGGCGGCGCTAGAGTCCTTATCGCGCCAGACAGCTCGGAGCTGAAGCAGCTCAGGTTCGGACATTGAGTGTCGGGAAGGTCGCAGCGAACTATTTCAAAAGGCCTCAGGTCATGTGGTGTTTGGGGGATCAAGAGGCATATTAACGATGCCTTTTAGGTATATGGCATTGCATTGACACCCCAGAGCTGAGGATTCCGCGGAAGACAATTGCTTTGACCGAGATAAACGTGCCACCCTTCACGTTGCAATGCGGTATAGTGTGCGGAGACTCCTGTATCTGCTCTCTTACGATCCCCCCACGCCCAGACTTGCCACCAAGCCCTTTCCTTCGAGCTTGGTGCACAACCTTAATCTGTCCAATATCAATTGCCGCCACGGCTCCAGTCATTGTTTGCAATTGAGTACAATGGGGGGTGGTCCATCCATGATCTGACTCGCAATGGCGTGCGAAGGACAGTTCTTCAGGCTGAATGAAGCATCTGTTGCGCCAATTTTCATCTCAATCCCTGCTCAATCTGGGGGCCTTGGGTGCTGACCGCTTGCCGGACCGCATCTCCGATTGCAAGCCATTTACTAGAGCAGAGAAAGCATTACACAGCGGCGTGGGCACAACCACATCTCCACCAAAAAGGCCCGACTTGAGCTTGGATTTGTATTGAACTTCTTCTCCAACTTTGTGGGGAGCGGGGAATTAACTCAGTGGGGGAACCGTATTGGTTTTTTTTTTCTGCTTCCCTCGTGCTTCTTAAACCGAGTCAGTCCTAGTCCTGGCGAGCTAGGGTGGTTTACTTTTGTCCCCCGTTGATCTTGTTCTGTTTCTCTCCAGCGAGCGAAACATACAATCATGTCTGACGATATCTCACCAGCGGCTCCCCCCGTTTACAGGGAGGCATACGCTCCTGATGTCGAAAAGTCAGAGAGCCATGCTCCCCAACTACCAGCCATGGAGCCGGCTCATCGCGCTGCAGTCGAGAAGAAACTCAAGCGCAAACTCGATATGCGATGCAGTCTGTTCTTCCTCATTTACATCATGAACTATCTCGATCGCAACAACATGGCCGCCGCCCGTCTCAAGGGTCTCCAAGAGGACTTGAGCCTCAGCGACACCCAATATGCGACTTGCTTGAGTATTCTTTACGTGGGCTACATTCTCATGCAGGTCCCTTCCAACATCTTCATCAACCGAATTCAGCGACCCTCTCTTTATATTTCCTGCGCTATGCTTCTGTGGGGTCTTATCTCAACTCTGTCCGGCAACGCAAAGACTTTCTCGCACATGGTCGTTATTCGATTCTTCTTGGGTTTCGTGGAGGCCGCGTTCTTGCCTGGTGCGCTGTTGATTCTGTCAAAGTGGTACACTCGCAAGGAACTGACGACGCGCAATGCCATCTTGTTCTGCGGTAACTTGATTTCCAACGCGTTCTCCGCCCTCGTTGGTGCTGGTGTGCTGTCCAACATGAACAATGTGTTGGGTCATGCTGCTTGGAGATGGCTGTTCTGGATCGAGGGTGCTATTACCATGGCGGTAGCTATTTCTGCTGCTTTCATCTTGCCTGATCTCCCTACGAATGCTCGTGGTTTTACCGAGGAGGAGCGCCAAGTTGCGCAGATCAGAATGGTTGAGGATGTTGGTGAGGCGGATACCGATGCTGAGGAACAGGGTGTATTTGGTGGTCTGAAGATGGCCCTCGCCGATATCAAGATCTACGTCATGATGTTCACCTTCACTGCCTACGTCGTCGGCCTTTCTTTCAACGCCTATTTCCCGTCGCTTACTGGCACTCTGGGCTTCCCTTACGTCCCTACTCTGCTCATGAGCGCTCCCCCATGGGTATTCTCCTGTATCGTCTCGCTCATCAACGCCTGGCACTCCGACAAGCAGCAAGAGAAGTTCTGGCATATTGTTGGTCCCATCATTGGAGGAATTGTGGGTTTCGTCATAAGCATGTCTACGCTTAACCATGCTGCCCGTTATGTCGCGCTCTTCCTTCAAGCATCGTCTTATGCCGGTTTCATCGTCTTCTACTCTTGGATCAGCTCCTCATTCCCCCGACCTCCTGCAAAGCGTGCTGTGGCCATCGCTATGATCAATGCCTTCTCTCAGCTTGGTAATGTTGCAGGTTCATATGTTTGGGACCTCAAGGAAGACGGCTACCGCAAGAGCTATGGCATTGTTCTTAGCATGTTTGGTGTGACAATTGTTGGATGCTGGGCCATCAGGTGGCTCCTCACCAGACTTAACACTCAGCTTGAGAGCGATGAGACTGCAGCTGCTAACAACAATGCTCCCGAAAGACACGTTGACTTTGTTGAAGGCGGCGAGGAAGTTAGAATGGTCAAGGGATTCAGATACCTGGTTTAGACAGACTAGACTACAGAATAGAAATGACATTGAACGAACAACAACGCTTTGTATTTATTTCATCTTATGGTTCTTAAATAGCGACTTCTGTTTGCTTTACGTTGGCGCCCTTGATTTGGATCTTGGCTCCTTGAGTCCACTCTCCGAGGGTAATGTCCAACTTCTCCTTGGGCCATAGCGTAACATAGTTGTCGCTCCACAACACAGGTACTACATCATTGCCGTTGGCATCAACAAGGTTAAGGCTGACAAAGAAGGCAGGCACATCAGACTGGTTCTCTAGCGTGACCTTGCGGGGCGTCACACCAGGGGTGTGAGGGGTGCACTTGGACTCTCCAGTGGTGACAGAGACCTTGGCGGCCTTCATATGCGAAATGGCGGAGTAGTCTACGTATTTCGTAACGGGGGTGTAGTACCATGTCGAGTTATCCCATTGCAGCTTGTCAATGGACTTGCCGAGCCAGTAGACGTTACGGCTGACGACCTTCTCGCCGCTCTTGAGCTTTAGGCGGAGGAATACGACATCCTTAACCTTGAGGTCGCCAACTTTGCCGATGGACTTGGACTTGTTGGGTTGCGTGTCGGCCTTGAGTGTCTTGCTGGAAAGGACCTTGCCGTTAAGATCGATGACTTCGACTTCTACGGTTCGAGCGCCGCTCTTGTCGAGGGAATGGTTGATAAGATAGACATCGCCGTGTTGGTAGTCATATGCAGCATGCTCCAAGCGGGATCCGGTCTTAGTGCCATAGTATGAACCAGCAGGACGAAGGTAGTGGTCGAACTGGTTCCAGTGCAGACTAGGCCAAGCATTGTTCAACATCCAGTAAATGGTTCCAGTGGCGGGACGCTTGGCGTTCCAAAGGGCTGAGAAACCTTCGTGCTGCGAGCGGGTGGCTTCATAGTCCATAAGCTGAGCCTTCATGAGGTAGTCATCGAGTGAAGTAGGTGCTCCATAGCGCTTGACAAGACCATCGTTGTAAATCTTGCGATCGTAGAATTGGGAGTTGTTGTTGGACATGTGGAAAATGCCCTTGTCAAGGTTCTTCCAGAGGTCGTCCATATCGGACTTGGTAAGGAACTTCTTCAAGGAGCCGAGTTCAGGCGTACCGACTCCAGCGCCTAGTTCGGATCCGAAACCAAAAGCAGCACCGAGACGGTCCTCAGAAGGCTCGACATCGTACCAGTAGTTGGGAGGAACCCAGTCATAAGGGCCGTCCATCTTCATGCCAGAGGGGCCGAGAAGAGCGGGATAACCTCTCTTAGAAGCTGAGGCGATGATGGGGACTTGCCATCCTGCGGCCTTGAGCGCGTCGACGTAAATCTTGGTTGCGCGGTCGTTGGGCCAGTAGTCACTACCGACGAGGTAACCAAGCATAGATGGGTGAGTTTGAATAACACTAGCTTCGTGGACCATGCTTGCGTTAGCCGTGGCGTAGTCGGCGTCGTCCCAGATTGGGGGAGGGTCGATTGCGAGGTCGTGGTTGTACTCCCATGCTTCCCACTTGTCGCAGCATTCCCAGCCGGCAATGACCATCAGACCAATCTGGTCAGCGATTTCGTACAGCTCAGGCTGCTCCATCTTGCCTTCGAGACGGATGGTGTTGAGACCCATGTCGAGCATGTACTGCGCAATGGTGGTGAAGCGCTTAGCGTCCCATCGAAGGAACATGTCGGCGCCATAGCCACCACCAACAACCTGGAAGGGATGTCCGTTGACGGTGAAGATGGTGTCGTTGTGGGTGTTGACTTCGGAAGTGACCTTGCGAATACCAAAGTTGGTCTTGGCGGAGTCGGAAATGGCAGAGTTGACTGAGAAGATGACTTCGGCTTGGTAAAGAGGCTGGCCACCCCAGAACTTGGGCCACCAGACTCGAGGGCTCTTGACTTGTTGCTCAAAAGTCAACAACTTGCTCTGTCCTGGTGCGAGGGTCACGGTTTGGCCATTGATGGGGGTGCTCTTGCCAGACGGGTCGGTAATACTGGCTGAGGCAAAGAGCGTAACCTTTTCCTTTTGCAAGTTCTGCGCCTTGGCACGTACGGTGACCTTGGCGTCGCTCTTCTCAACAGGTACAGCAATATCGGTCATAACACTGATAGGTCCCATGGAGACGGGGCCGGTTTGCTTGATGTTGATATCGCGCCAGATTCCGGTGCCGTTATCGGGGGAATATGGGTTCCAATCGACGAATCCGACGCCAAAATCGTACAGATATTGCGTTGGGTAGACCTTGACAGCCAAGGCGTTCTTGTCCTTGACATAGTCGGTGATGTCGTAGGTGTGGCCAGCATAGGCACCAACCTGGAAGTCAGAACCGGCCACTTTGTGGCCATTGAGGTACAGGTCGGCCTTGGACGAAATGCCATTTGTCTCTAGAGTGAAGTGCTGGTCCTTGCGGTCATTGGAGAGGTCGAATTCGTTGCGGTAAATCCAGGGGACGGAGAATTGGCCCCAGTTGAAGTGGTTGAGGTTGTCGGAGTACCACAGCTCAGAATCCTTGTATTCGCCAGCATCTAGCAGACACCCCATGATGGTGCAGCGAGAAGAGGGAGTCTTGTGCCATGACGAGACATCGAGACCAGGTTGGGAGAGTTTGGAGAGCTCGGGGAGGCCAGAGGAAGACTGGAGGGCCCAGTTGGGGATGGGGGCGGAGCCGCCAGCCTTGGAGACCAAGGGAGAGGCGGCAGCAGCGCCGAGGAAGAAAAGTGAAGCGATCATGATGCCATTGATGACCAGAACTAAAAATCCCGTGTCGTGAGAGAGGCAGGCGAGAGGGTTAATATTATAATTTGGCAGAGAGCAGAAAATGGAACGTTACTGGGAGGGCTGGCTGTTCCCCCGCATGCGCGAGTTGGGGTAGCAGACACTAAATTACGCAGAACCGGCACTCTTATTACAGGGGAGTGGAGAGCATCTACAGGGGACGTCTCACAGGGCATTTAGGGGACTCGTCTCATGGTTTAGCGGCGGCAGAGCAGCGGTGATTGTAGATTGGACCAGAGCAGTCCCCGCCTCTTTCCCTGCAAAACAATTAAAGATAAAATAGAGGCACGCAATAAACAGATTCAACGTCACCTCTGGAGGCTTGTTGTTACATGGGAATTTATTTCCTAGTCCGCATGGCGCAGAATGCGTCGGCAATGACCGGTGCTTTCGCCGGTAGATTAACATCCGTGGGGCGCCCAAGCGTGGGGTCGTGGGGAAACATCTACAGCGCTCCAGCCACTGTATTTGCCCTGTAAGAGTCAGCTTCAGGTGCCTTTACAGCTCCATAGGGCCAAGCCGAGCACTGACTCTCCCCCAAATGAGCATCGTCACTGGGCTGAGCCTGGGGCTGCTTACTTTTGGTGGCGTCTTAAGATGAGCCAAGCCATAATAGATGCGCACAATTTTCCACCACTGGGACGACTCCCGACTGGCCTCGCTCGGCTCATGTCGATCCGTTTATCATTAACTCCTGGCATATGACAGGTCTCCAGTCTGAGTGCTGCCGTGTCAACAGTCAATGTCGGTGTCATGTGCCATTCATCACCAACATGCCTCGCTCAATCGTTAGCAAAAATATATTTGAATGAAACTTAATTTTTTTTGAATCAGTATCATATTCTCAATATGCTAGTCATCTGTCATTGATACGCAAGAAATGAGAAATGCCTGTTCAATTAGCCGCAGAAATCCTCCGCCAATGCTGTCATCATCTTCGTTAGCTGTCGAATCGATTCAATATCAACCCATTCCTCCTTTGCATGGAACCCGTCTCCAGTAGGTCCAAGCACTAGAGAGGGAATTCCTGCGTCTTTCAACAATGCGCTGTCAGCCCAGAAGGGTACTCCAGAAAACGTTGCCTTCTCTCCCGTCACATCTTCCAGATGCTTCACCGCAAGCTTTGAGATGTCGCTCGATGTGTCCTCATGGAACGGCGATCTTTGAAAAGTGGCTTTCAAATCGTACTTAAAGTCGGGTACTCTGTCCTTGATGGCCTCCAATATTGTTGTCAGCTCTTGAGTTATGCTCTGTTCTGTTTCACCAGCGACGGTACGCCTCTCAAGAGTGATGGTACACTTTGCAGGGTACGATGATGCCTCTTCTCCTCCTTGGATGAGAGATGCATGTGCACTAGGAGGACCAATGATGTCTGCGTTGCGCTTCTGCAACTCGATTGCATACTTTTCAAGCTCAACCAAGAAGTGGCCCGCTTTAGATATGGCATCTACCCCCTTTGCTGGTGCAGACCCATGCGATGCCACACCATAGATGTTCACATCGTACCAGATATATCCTTTATGAGCATGTACCAATTCGAGATTGGTGCACTCATTCACCAACGCGGCATCAGTTTTCCACCCAGCCGCCAGTACTTGCTCCGTTCCGATGGATTTGCTTTCCTCATCAGCTACTGCAGCAAGAACGACATCGCCTTTCAAATTGGCATTTTTTGCATTGGCCAGTGTGACCATGGCAGCAGCAAGACCGCTCTTCATATCTGCAGAACCTCGACCGTATAATTTGCCGTCCTTGATCTCGCCACTTAGCGGATACCCGTCGTATCCTGACAGCGTCACGGTATCTGTGTGACCATTGAGCATGAGGGACTTGCCCCCGCCTGAGCCGCGGGCTACTCCAATAATGGATGGCCGGCCTTCGGTGGGCTCTACCCAATGGGCTTCAATGTCCCGATGTTGTAGCCATGCACTAATGTACTCAGCCATGGCCGTCTCGCCAGGCTCAATGCCAGAGCCAAGATCAGGATTGGCAGAGTTGATGCTGACGAGTATTTGTGTCAATGAAACTGGGTCGTCCACCGACACATCCAATGGCACCTCGTACGATTTGGGGCCTTCGGTGCAAAGAAGGACAACGGTAGACTCAGGACCAAGACCAAGCTTAGCCTTCTCCATGCCTGTCAATCTCAATAGCGAAGCCAGCGGAGCTGCACCGCACGGCCCGACATTCAAGCCAAGGTCTTTGAGCTTCATCGTGGCCGTGTGAGCCTCAAAGTCGGATATCGTTGCGCTGGCATCGAGTCCACTCTGCAACAGTGGCCAAGCTATCGTTGAGGGAGTGCCGCAGTTGAGTCCAGTCATGGCCGTTTGGGTGTTGGCTACTGATATAAGTTCGCCTTTCTGGATGCTTTTCCATACGCATGGAGCTGTGTCAGGCTCTACGCTCATGATTTTACACCGTTTGCTTTGATGCTTGTAGTGAGCCACAACAGACTGTGCAAATGACCCAACTCCGATGGGACATACTACAAGGTCCGGTAGCTTTTGTAGCTGCTCATCAATCTCCTCCATCATGGTGCTGTATCCATCCACGATCCACTGCGCCAAATTAGCGACCTTGGCCCGAGTGCTTCGTGAGCAGCCATTCACATACCTGTGGGATTTCCGTGTATCCATCAAATGCAGTATCTTGAATTAGGATGCCATTTATATAATTGGACGCAGCGAGAGCGTCGGCAACAGCGACGTCATAGTCACCAGGTGAGACGAAGACCTTGGCGCCCTCGCCTTCAATGGCGGCAATGGCATCCGAGTCGAGGAAGTTGGGCACATAGATTTGTACTGCGATCGATAGAATTCTACCCATATACGCTACCGCACGCCCGTGGTTACCATCAGTAGCCGCGTACAGCGTCAGATCAGACTGGGAGATGGCCTCTCTGATGGCACCAAGCTTAGCGTTGAGGGGCAAATCTAGCCTCTTGGCGATTGAGCGAAACACGCCCCAAGAGGCGCCTAGGATCTTGAAAGACGGTAAGCCGAGTCGACTGTTTTCTGTCTTGATGTAGACTGCCTTGACGCCCGCTGCTTTGGCAACATCGGGCAAGCTAGTGAGCCGTGTTGGCTGGTAGTCGAAGTTGTCACGGTGAAACTGCCGGATGAACGGTGACGCAGCCTTCAGCGTAGGGATATACGGCTGCGCCTTGTCATTGAACAGAATTTCTCTTCTCCCCATCGTGATAGGTCATTGGCGTGAAAATCAGCAACACAGAGCACGCTGGGCAGCAGGTAATGCGAGGTGTTGGTTCTGCGTTCGAGGGCTTTTATGGGATGGGTCGATGTGTGCGCCCTCTACCAACACATCTCCACGCGCCTTCTTCCATGCGCCCTCTAGTGCAATAAAATCTTTCAGGTACAAGGGTTGCAAGAAAAAGCATTGTTCCGCAAATGCGCAATTCATAAAAACGACAAGAAGGCGCATGTATTTACATTCTTCAGTGTGCACTCCTTTTCGCCGGCGCCGTTTACTCCAGGCTGTTGCTGCCGTCTTACATACATGAATGCGAGATCTCTGTTCGATGCTCGATAACCCTAACCCTGCATGGACACATCGGAGATTTGACCCAGCCCAGGCCATCGCCCGGCTGTGCCTCTCTCATCTGACTGGGGTAGTAAGCAAACCATACCACCAAGACACGGGATTCGGTCCGATGACCAGCGATGTTTAACATTATATCTGCTGGGGGATCGCAAGGGGAACATGGCCGTGCATTTTTAGACCTTCTCACCAGCTCCAACTACCAGTTGTCTGCAATTACCATGAAGTTTCTCACCGCGCTGCTCGTTTCCGCCGCGGTCGCGATGGCTGCCCCTTATACTGGCGGCGACACTTCTGGCTGCGGCAAGACGCACATTCTTAACGAGATCACGAAACCAAGAATCATTAAGTCAACTGGCGAACTTCGATCGTACGGCGTTCATTTGCCCGCGAATTACTCCAAGGACGACCAGTACCCCGTGATCCTGGGCTTCCATGGATCTAGCAGCATCGGGTTCTTCTTCGAAGCGGATACGGGCCTGGACAACGCAAAGTACACAGGCGACAAGATCATGGTATATCCCAATGGGAAAGGCGGTGCTTGGGCGGGCGCAAATTACTCCAAGGCGACTGTAGGCGAAGACTTGCAATTCGTCTGGGATCTTTTGGGTGATTTACGCAAGAACTTTTGCGTCGATAGTTCCAGAATCTATGCGACAGGGCTGTCGAGCGGCGGTGGTTTCGTCAACACTATTGCGTGCAATGATACGGTCGGCGGAGAGTTTGCTGCCTTTGCGCCCGCGTCTGGGTCATTTTACACCGATAATGACGAGAATGCGGCGTCCTGCACGCCTGCCAGAGTGCCGGTGCCGATTTTGGAGTTTCATGGAGGCTCCGACACGGATGTCAAGTATGATGGCGGTGAGGGTGAGGGGGGCATTGAACCTTCTATTCCCGACTGGTGGGTTTGCCCGGCATATATGAATATGAGCAATACTAATTAATTTGGTGCGTGCAGGTTGGAGAGATGGGCTGATCGCAACCAATGCGACTTGCCTAGCAGACAAGATCTGTTTGGCAACGACTTGCACCATCTGCGATGGAACTGCTCGGGTCAAATCAATGCCCAGGAGCACTATAAGACCGATAGTCAGAGTATGTAGGCGAATTTTCAGAATGATTCGGAAGAGGAACACTAATTATGAGCAACAGAGCACGACTGGCCGTCGACAACGATCAACTTTTCACAACTGGCTGCTGGGGATAAGCCCACGCACATTGATGCGAGCGCCATCATCCAGGAATTTTTTATGAGATTCACGCGACCTGCAGAATAATGGTGCATATACATATGGCCTGTCATTATGTGTTTATATAGTACATGAATATTTGTTACCATTTTGAGAGCAACACAGCGTGGTCGACTATATTGATGCTATGCAGAAGCCTAATGCCTTGTACAACACTGCCCAGCTAGATTATTTGGCACACAATGGTTAACTGATTGATTCGTTGCATATGTGACTTGGATGGATGTCAAATCCGCGCTCAACTATGCTCTGCTGCAACACAGCCACTGCAATGTCTCAGCTCAGCTTCTCACAGGCTGCTTCTGTATATCGCAGCGCTTATACTGATGCCATAGACAGCACACCATGACACCACCAATATTCGCCATAGGATCAGAGCAAATGGTGTTAATTAATTCTAGCAACTGTACAACGCATCTCAATTAGCAAGGCACATTTAATTCTATTTAACCGTGTCCAGTTCTCTGTCCAGAGTACGGCGGATCGACATGTAGGGTAGTGACGCCTCACGTGGCGGGCTGATTGGATTTTGCAACGAGGCCCCTCACCTCGTCGCCTTGTTGTCTCTCAAATTTCACCTCTCCTCCCCTCACATTCACTCTGCCAGTCCGCTGTGACAGCAGCAACCGTTGCCACAATGCCTGACACGGACGAGCGCTCTCCTCTTCTGCAGTTCCCCGGCATGGCCCAGTCCATCGCCAACAGCGAGCTTGGTGACCACCACACCCAGTTTTGCCATTTGGTCGGCGTTCGTCCCGTCAACCACCCTCCCGGAGAATCTCACAAGGCAAACCCCGATTCTCTGTACCAGCGTGTTGTCAAGCGTCGTTCCGGACAGCACTGCACTTATGTGTTGACTGCTACCTTGGTCAACACCCTGTTACTGAGCCAGATAGTTCTAGGCGCCTCCTTGACTGGTCTCGCCGCCAGCAACAGCAACAGGGTCCTCATCACCGTCTTTGGAGCCCTCAATACCGTCATTGCCGGCGTCATTGCTTTTTTAAAATCGAGGGGACAGCCAGTTCGCGCTAGGATGTTCCGTGATGATTTAGAGCGCGTCGTGGATGAGATTGAAAATTCCGCGGTTATGTGGTTCGGCATTAGCCGTGGAGTTCATGGCTACGAGGCTATCGACACGGATGATCAGGTTACCGTTCGCGGCGAAGTGGCGAGACTGACGCGCTTGTATGACAAGGCTGTCAAGACCAACACTATGAACGACCCGGACATGTACTCTGCTGGTACCAGCGACTCTTACATGGCCGGACTGCGAAAGAACGGTGGTGGAGCCGGAGCTGCAGCCGCTCCTGGTTTCCCTGCGATCAACACTGCTGTTGCTGCCCCGACCGTGCCTGCTGTCCCCCCTCCACCAGCCGCTGCTGCAGACCCTGACGAGGGACCTGCCAGCAAGGCTCCCGAGTCAAAGCCCAAAGAAGAGAAAGCCCCTGCTGAAGCCGCCCCCAAAGCCGAAGAGCCCGCCAAGGATAAACCCGACGCAGCACCAGAACCGCCGAAGCCTGATGCCAAGCCTGAGGAAATGACTGAAGTCAAACCGGAAGCACCCCAGCCAGACGACAAGGGAAAGGTAGCTGCAGCCGCCGCAGCGGACCCTGATGAGAGTCCAGCTAGTGCGGCTCATCCCCCAAAGCGAGAGGACTCCAAGACTTCTAGCCGCGGATCATCTCCAACTTTGAACCAACAGTCATTCACAGCCTAATTTGAGAGCCTGATTACTGCATTTTAGCATTTCGCATCAATACCCTTATACAGCATTCATTCGGTTCGCTTTGCCTCTACAAGACAGAGGCGATGTGGGCGACCAATACCCATCTGCATTTTGTTTTGCAATTTTTGCTTGCATTTATGGCCACTTTGCATTCATTGCTGCTATTGCATCTTGGAAAATGGCAAGTAGGAGGAAGTTGTGCATGCATTTTGTTTAACTGCCTTGATTATTATGGTACTAATATGACTTTTGTGTTTCTCCTTTGCAGCCACCTATTTTGAATGTGCAGATTGATTGTCATTTTCTCGGCCAATCTCCTGGTGTAACGTGCATCCGCGTCCAGTCGCTCTCTTGTTGTTTTGGTCTATTTTGGAAGTCTGGTCTTCTCAAACTCCTTGCCGTGAAGGACCATGTCGGCAATTTCCATTGTCTCTGTAATAATAAAGACGAAAGCCACACCTCCTCCGTTGAAGCTGGTGCTGGCGCTTTGAAACAAAAACGATGAGCAAATACCTTGCGACATCGACCAATCATTCTGGCTCTAAACCGGGCATTGAGATCCTGGCGCCAATTGGGATGTAGGTATGAAAACTGGAACCACTCACTCTCACACACCAATAGCGCCGCAACAGTAAGCGCTCAGTGTTACTCAACACCAACAGGCGCTAAACGTGCATACTGCAGTCACTAAAGACCGCACCTC
Organism: Simplicillium aogashimaense; assembly: GCA_028455935.1. Classification (NCBI taxonomy): domain Eukaryota; kingdom Fungi; phylum Ascomycota; class Sordariomycetes; order Hypocreales; family Cordycipitaceae; genus Simplicillium; species Simplicillium aogashimaense. The sequence goes on along the minus strand of CM052010.1, from coordinate 492,704 downwards.
GAGCAGCAATCCTGCGGTTGGTTCCTTATCATGTCTTCGCACCCTGAACGTTGATTTGGACAGACAGTAAACTTTATTTCACATCTTGTTGAATGCTCCAATGGCAAAAACAAGCAAGGACATCGCTCACACCATGAAGCACTATTCTGTGGTGACGCACAGGAGGTTGCGAGTAGCATTGCTAATGGTGTTGGCGGCGCTGGCCGCCATTACCATGCTTCATCTGCGTGATGGATATGCCTCGCAGATTGATCACCCTGATTTCAATGTTGGAGAAGATCCGGGTGACATGCCCATGGAAAGTTCGTATTGGCACGAGAACAGGATTTAAATTTTCGCTTGCTAATGCCTTTCCATTCAGAAAAAGAACGTATTTCTAGCGGTAAAATAGCGACTTACGTCAAGGCGATCCTCGATCCCAAGGATAACCAGGTGCCCATGCTCGACTGCTTGAGGCCGAGTCTGTCAAAGTATCGGTATCTGAAGCCTTCTACTGCTTTTATACATTCTGCTCCACACGAAACGCACTATTTCTTTGCATTAAATTTGCGAGAAAACTTACCTGTTTTGCCGAGACTGCTCAGGAGTCTAATGGAAGTCATACGATTCCTTGGACCTGAGTATTGCGCACTTTCTATTGTCGAAGGCAACTCACCCGATGGAACTGGCGAGGTACTTGCGGCTTTGAAACCACATCTGGACTCTGGATTGAGAGTTCACTTCGTGCTGGGCAGTCATATCGACCCGTTGAATGGTTCACGGTTTGCGAAACTTGCCGAACTGAGGAATCTCGCTCTGAAACCCATGCTAAACGAGCCGAAGCGATACCAAGACGCCACAGTCGTGTTTCTCAACGACGTTATCATTTGCCCAGATGATATTCTGGAGCTCATTCACCAGCGAGTCAGCCTTGGAGCGGATATGACCTGCGCAATGGACTGGATCGTTGGTTCGGGTGAACCCACGTTTTACGATGTATACATTTCGCGGGGAATGAATGGCGATTTATTTTTTGACATTCCGAGAGATGCTAGTTGGTCGAAAGCAACGAATTTATTTTGGAACGATGAAGAAACCAGAAAGCGATTCGACACCCAGAAGCCCTTCCAGGCCTTTGCTTGTTGGAATGGAGCTGTTGCATTTACAGCAAAGCCCGTCGTTAAACAACTGGTTGCTTTTCGCAAAGCGCGGCAAGATCTGGGCGAATGCTACAACGGCGAGCCAGAGTTGTTTTGTAAAGATATGTGGCTGACTGGGAATGGTAAGATTGCTGTAATACCGTGGATAAATTTAGCCTACACGCCGGAGGAGGGTGAACGCATCAAGTACATGAAGGGATATACGGCGGAGAGGAAGAAGCCAGCCGATGCAGCTGAAGACCAAATAGTGTGGAAGCAGCCGCCTGAGAAGGTCAAGTGCATGCCTACATTTGATAGGCAGTATTGGAGCCCCTGGAACGATACTGCGGGTAGCAGGGACTAGTAGACAAATCATTATTGTAGAAGTATTGATTGAATCAAATAGATGACATGTTGTAAGGGTTTCGTAAATATTGGCTCATTATCTAAATCACCAAACCAAATTAAACAGCTTCTGCTTCAGAAAGTCTTGGCTCAGCCTTTTCATCCATGAAAATTGGTGTTGTCAGTCCAATGCTAGCGGCGATATCATACAATCTCGCCTTCTCCTCATGAGCAGCCGTGTCGCCAAATACCTCATCCATGTCTTCCAGGCTCTTGCCCTTTGTTTCAGGAACGAAGAACCACACAAAGAAGAATGCGATCAATGCAAAGGCGGCGAAGAAGATGTAGGTGCCCCATTTGATAGTCTCGAGCATGTCAGGAGTAACGAGTCCGATGATGAAGTTGCACATCCATGTGGTACTTGTGGTAATGGCCATGGCCTTGGACCGATTGCCCAGGTTGAAAATCTCGGAGGGCAAAACCCAACCGATTGGGGCGAAAGAGTACGAAAAGTTGACGTCGTAGATGTAGATGAATGCGATGCCAGCCCATCCGGCAGCTTTGTGGTCTGGCAAGCTGGATCCGTAGGCACCGATGATTGCTCCCACGATCGTTAGAGAAATGAAGGTTCCGGTGGCACCGCAAAGCAAAAGTGGCTTACGGCCTACTTTATCAATGAGGAATAGAGCGGGCAAAGTGGAAAGAGTGTTGACAATGCCATACACGCCAGTTGCGAGGAGCGAAGTCGTGTTGCCGGAGAGACCAAGCTGTCCGAAGATGGTTGGGGCGTAGTAGATCATGGCGTTGCATCCAATGAATTGTTGCAGAAACATGATTACGCAGCCAACAGACAGACGTTTGAATGCTGGGACCGTGGAGACCAAAGACGCATACTGCGAGAGGTATAGAGAAACACCCGACTTGCCTGGGAATCGATCCTTGGCAACCGACTCGTCGAAGAGGACCTCTGCCTTGATGGAAAGATATTCTTCCCTCAGGCTGTCAGAGTCAGGATGGACACGGCGCAGCTTGGCGAGTGACCGGAGGGCTCTGATCTCATTGCCGCGCATGAGGTAGTAACGCGGAGATTCAGGGAAGAACAGCATGCCGATTCCAAGAACAAGAGCAGGGAAAATTTGAAGCGCAAAAGGAACTCTCCATGCAGCTTCGCTTTGACCAGTGCATCCGCCTGGGGGAACATCCTTGCGAGGATCGAATTTGGGGTCAGATGCCGTGCCGCCAGTATAGGGGACCTCTGGAGCGCATCGGGCGCCTCCGATGTATTGAGTGCCGTACTCAAGCCAGTAGCTGACGAGGATTCCGAGAGTGATGCTCACTACAAAATTAGAAATTTGTCTATTACGTGACGGAAGTTGGTGCACTTACATTGTTGAAGCACAACAAGTGTTCCTCTGACGCCTGCAGTTGCGACTTCAGCCATGTACATGGGCACAATCATGGTCAGCATTCCGACAGCCAGGCCAGCCACAGCGCGTCCTTTATACGTTAGCACGAACTTCTTTTACGGCAAGGTTTGCAATACTTACCAGCGAAAAGCTCTGGGATCGTCTTGGCACCAGCCTGTAATGCTGAGCCGCCAACAAACACCACCACAGCAGCGAGCATGGAACCCTTGCGACCGAAGCGGTCGGCAATAGGGCCATTGATGAGTGAGCCAAACCAGGCCGTCAAAAGCAGCGTCGATACAAACCATCCCTTGAAGCCACTGTCGAGATATATCCTGGGGAACTCGGCAGCGAAAGCCTCCATTTGGAGCACTCCCGATACGACACCCTGATCATATCCAAAGAGGAAGCCACCCAGCGAAGCAAACTAAATTGTTTCATTAAGCGGCCACACACGAGTGAAGATGGGTTTAGGAAACTCACGGTGGAAATGCCTAAGATGTAAGGGTTCTGTCGCAGTTGCTGCAGAACACTGACTTTCGCGGGAGTGTTCTGCGCCATGGTTGCAGTCGTTATTTCACCGTCTGAAGGATAAGATGAATTAGAGATTGAAATCTCCGAAATCAACTTTGGCGCAATGCTACATAAATTGGGAGGTTTGCAGCTCGGCATGATTCCGATTGCGGAGAACGTGGGGGTCACCAAACGGCAAATGAGTGCGAGGCGGAGAACAAAACGGCTAATTGCGACGGTTATTTCAAGGTGACCAAGTAGTGTATTCTTAATATGATGTATCCTTCTTTAGTCTAATCGTTGTCTTGTTCAAGCTGCCGCCTGCATTGGAGCATCCTTGGGCACAATGTTGAACTCTCTAAAGAAATGGAACAAGTAATCTGACTTTCCCAGTGGCACGCCCTCTTTGCGCAAGATGGCATATGCCATAGAGCAATGGAAGAAGATGTTGGGCAATGCCACGCCTTCCGCAAAGTCTTTGCCAGTAATGTCCGTTGGTGGAAGAGGCCCAGACAATTTAGTCACCTCTGACAAGTCCGCCTTCTTGTTAATTTCGTCCTTATTCTTGCCCGCTTCTTCATACTGCTTAATCGTAGAGCGCAGCAATCCGTGCATTTCTTCATATGTCTTGAGTTCCTGGTCAGGGTCGGGGTCCTGGCCGCCGTTCAGACGCCACAGAATCTTGCGAGCTAAGTGAATGACTCCCAGGATTTGAAATGAGAATGGATTCATATCCTCATGTAGACGGACGTTGATGATTTTCGTCGCATCGGGAATATGTTGCTCAGCTTGAGTGAGAATATGGTCTGTTGCCTGCAGGCCAGCTTTGGCGAGGCCAAAGATGGAATCGTAGAAGTTGTGCGGCGCCATTTTTACAAGGCTGGAGAAAATGTGATTGAGGAAGTAAAAGGTGGTAAGGTTTGAGGAAATTTCAATACAGCGACGGATGGTAGAAGATGTGTCTTTTATACATGTTCAAATGTTGCACGTCTGCGCCCACAGCCCGATGTTGGCTCGTCTGCCGAACAACGCGAAGGGTGGCCAGGAGCTTCAGATTATACCAAGCAAGTAATGTGCTTCCATTAGACGAAGAGAATATCAGCGTGGCCAATCAGCGACCGTTAAAGTTGCCGCATCGCCGCTATCCATAAGCCACTTCCCATTGCGGGCACGGCGGTCAGATCAACCTGTCCCAGAAATTCAGTGGCGCTTATTGCTCACTGGCCTCTGGAAGGTTGAATTACTAATGAAAAAGAAGAAGACCGAGATATAGCTATTTAATAAGTAGGTTTGCTTATTGTGGCACATTTCAACGTCTTGCTATTGGCTTACAGGAAGGATCGTTCGGCTGTGACTTGGCTGTAGTGACGCTACCGTATATGTTTCGATGACTATAATATCCCAAATTAATTTGGATTGTATAGATATGGTTGCAAAGTAAGATGGAAATGCCTTAATGTAATAAGCTTGACGCTCTTCACTTTAGTTCGAGAGTCTGTTTACATCAATGCCGCTTGATACTTGCAAAGTACCCTCTGTACAGTATTCGCCCATTTACCTCAACAAATGGCGCAAGATCTAAAGCCCAGCCAACCATCTAACTTAGCCGGCTTAAGCAATTCATAATCCACAGATCACTTGCCTTATTGGCGCAACAGGTCAAGCGAAGTGACGCGTTTAATTCATTGAAACAATCACTTTGTGTGTCGTAAACAGTCGTGCCAAGCCCAGAGAGGCTGTGCTGGGTGCCATACATAGCTTTAGGTTGCACTTTGTGCCGAAAATAAGCATGCATCACCCACTGAAAGGGTCTTGGCCCAATCAAACTCAAGCTGCTAGGCATATTCTGCTGCCCATCAGCGAACTCCAACCCCGCTGAAGCTAAGAATAAGCATCTTTGGTTTATTAGTGGAGTAGTTGAGGCAACCTGTTGTTACCTTCATGTTGCTGTGCCATGTACAAGTCTCTCATGCTGGTGCCGACAGTCCCTCAGATTGCCATTGTTCCTCGCCATGCCCTGCCCTGTACTATATCCCTGTATCCCTGCAGTAGTCCATGACACCGTCCAGGTGCACCTGCTTTGCTTGGGCCGCTGTGCTGCAATCTCTGTGGCTTAGATGCTTGGTGTAGTCCTTTCCCCAGTAATTATTACTCTCGATCAACGCCAAGATCTACCTCCATCGGCATTCACTGCGACTGCCACTACAGCGCCTTGTCTAAAAATAATTTCATCCGTTATGTTCTTGAATAGATAAAAGGACCTCGCTGCCCCTGTTGATAAATCCCAACTCACACCATTTTGTCATCATAAAAACAACCATCTTCTTTTACCCCTAACCAAACAACGTCTAAAGCCAACACTTTATCACTGAACATCAGTAGTACCAACCGTCAATATGCGCTACTCTATTGTCTTTGCTTCTCTCATTGTCGCCAGCTATGCTCAAGTTGAACTTGACATGGACGATGTCCCCAACCCTTGCAAGACCATCTGCAGGCCTATTGCAACTCTGTCCGACCGATGCGATACAGATCTGAGGAACGACAACGACCGTGACGAGCACCGCCTGCAGAACCAGTGCATCTGCACCAACAAGAGCTTTGATGTGGCCAAGATTGCTGGCCTCTGCGCCGACTGCATGCATCAAACGCACAACAACAGACATGGCGATGGGGACGACGACGATGACGATGACGATGACGATGATGATGATGATGACCATGCCGACTCTGGTGACCTCGAAGGTACGATTTACATATCTTCAGTCTAATGACTCAATGCTAACTGGGATATAGATATTGACCGCCTCCTCTCTGTGTGTGGATTCAGCCAGGGCAAATATACCCCTGAGCAGACATCCCTCGTCGGCGGTATCAACGTCCAGGCAACTGCTGCTACCAACATCAACCAACTTACTGCTACATTCGACGGAAGCAACAGGGGCGGCCCCACGAATGCTCCTCAGCAGACCACTAGCTCAAGCAGTAGCCAACCTACCGACGGTGCCAGCGGAGGTAGCGGCACAACCCCCCAGCAGGACGGAGGCAAGAATGGAGCTGGAAGCCTGGCAGTCAATCTTGGTGCCGTTGTTGGAGCTGCCGCAATTGCCGCACAATTTTGGATGTAATCACTAGACTAATGCCGAGTATCACGGCGCATGAATTTATGACCCGAGTCACTCTGTTATTAGCGATTATGAACTGAATGAAATAATACTTCCTTCTCTTCCTGATTAACCCGAAAAGGACTGCATGAGATTCATGATGTGGTACAAATCCAGGATCTTAAATTAGCATGCGGCGCATAATCACAGCCACCATCGCGTTTCAACAAGAATAAGCACGCTGATCCATTACTACAAAGTGGACACCAAACAACGCTAATAAAGTGTTTTAAATTGTTGTTTAATTTTAGCTCAATGAAAATGGCACCCAAAGCTCTGCTTGACCTCTTGGCCCATGTCATTATTATTCTAATTGAGTTCAAAGAGCCTCCTACCTTGTCCATCTCGTCCAAGATCATTGGCCCCCTCCGCCTTGACTGACCTAAGATCGCTACTCGGCAAAATGACGGTCAGCTTTTTCCATGGCGGCACGAAGCCAGACGACTCATCTCGTGTGAATTTTACAGAGACTTCTATCTCTGTCGTGCTGTAGGCGATGGTGTACTTGGATACTCTGTTCTTAGCCACAACAGCAACGCCATCATCCTCGAACCAACTCGTCTCGTAGACCTTGCCCTGCGAGTTGCCTTGGGGAGGAAATATTTCGACGGCGCGATAATCGTCGAGTGGGAGATTTGCGACGTTGTCTTTCTCGCCCGGCGAAAGGACCTGGACGTCGCGACCGATGGGAATGGCAGAGCCAACTCTAGCAATGACAGGGATGCCAGCGCCATGCCATTCGGCGTCGACCGTGACCCACTGACCAGCTGCAAGATATTGGTAAGGCGCGTTGACGTTGATGTATCCATCTTCGGAATCAGGTCCCTTTGGCAGATACACTTCGGTTTCTCTGGCTCCAGACTCAAATACGCCGCCAACGAGGAGCGCATCTCCCAACCAGTGTTGCGTCTCGCCGTCGGTGATTGGTTTTTTCCATACCTCAGGGTCAGATTCGTATCCCCATCCTGTCCATCGCTGTGGTGGCGTAGCGGACTGATGGCTTTCTAACATGCTGGAGTACAGGTACGGAATCAGAGCATAACGGCGCTTGATAGTCTTTCGAACGAGATGTGTGATAGAAGGGTGCATCCATGGTTCGATGACATCGCCGACTTTGTTATCATTGCCAGTCTTGAAGCAGTTAATGGCAAATCGTGGCGAGTAAATGCCCTGTTGAATCCATCGAAGCAGCAGCTCGGGTGAAGGCTGCGGCCCCTCAAAGCCACCAATATCATGGCCATAGCAATGCATCAAAGTAAAACCTGCTTGAAGAGACAAGGCATTGCCGCCTTTCATACTTTCCCAGCTAGTATAGTTGTCGCCACTCCAAGAGCTGCAGCAGTACCGCAGAGTACCTGCAGTGGCGCTTCGAGTGAGAACAAATGGGCGCTCATCTGGTGCGACTTCCAATAAAGCGTCATGCGATGCTTTACCGTGAAGCTCTGTGTGAAGATTTCGCCCCCACTGCGCAATCTGTGGTCGGCTCTTCAACTCCTCGGGGATTTCAAGCCCAGGTAAGGTGAGAGCACATTCCCAATTGTCGTCGTTGATGACATATTCGTTGTTATCATTCCAGATGCAGGCGATGCCTTCTTGTCGTAGCTGCTTGACACCGTCATACCACCATTGGAAACCTGCCTGGGAGGTAAAGTCAATGTGACCACCCTCGCCGCTCTCACCTCCACCAGCGCTCCATAGTCGAGCAATAGCTGGCTGTTTGGTATTGGGATCCGTGAAAAAGGCATTGGCAGCCTTTAGCTTTTCGTATTCAGGGTGACTGCCTAACACGTACGGCTTGACATTGGCGATTAATCTCATGCCCAGCTTGCGGTACTCGGCAATGAAAGCCTCGGGGTCGGAGAAACGATGCTTGTTCCAAGTGAAGACGTTTCTGGTCTTTGGCTCCTGTTCAGCAACTGTGTAGCCTGATGACATTTGGTAGGCAGAACAGGGGATATCGTGCTCCTTCATCTTGCGAGCCAGCTCAAGCAATGCCTCGGACGCAGGCGGATCGTCCAGCATGGAATACTTCATGCCGCCTGACAAATAGCCAAATGCCCATCTGGGAACCAGCAGAGGAAAGCCCACGAGCTCAGCATAAGACCTAACGATGTCTTTGAGCGTGCGACCAACCAGGATGTACTCTTCCAAGCCACCAAAATCCTGTCTGTAGACTTTGTATCGTCCCCACATACCGTCCATCTCTGAGCCAATGGAGTACATGCCTCTTCCGTTGCTGGTGGAAAACATGGCGATGCAGCCGTTTGGAGTAGCGTTAATCAGAAGCGGGATGTTTTTGTACAGAGGGTCGGTTCTGTAAACATCATAGCCAAAGCTATCCGTGGCAGATATTTCAAATCTTCTGTCTGATAGATCCATGGGCGCTGACTTCTCTCCAAGGCCAACGTGCAAAGTGCCCCGGTTGTAGCGAGTATAGTGAGATACTCCAGGTCCATCGACAGCGTATGCTCTGTTTGGGACATCTTGTTGAATGGGCTTGTCTTTGGAATCCGCAAATGCGACAGAAACTAAAGGAGAAGAGTCTGTCCAGTCAACCTTGGCGACGATGTCGTTAATTTGAATCTCTTTCACAGTTTTGGACGGCGTAGTGGCAGAGACCTTGGCATCGGCAAGGTCCTTCTTCATTGGAGGTGCGCTTGGGTGAGGAGGCAGCGGGTGAGTTGCAGATGTGAACGTTGTCCTGAACACATTTGCACGCAACGCCTCGAATGTGAATTTGAATGGCAATTGAGCATCTTGAGAGCTCAGCTGGATAGAGGGCTCAGTAGTTGACCCGGTAGTGAGAGCCCACGAACCTGCCACGCGCTCCTGTTGTTGAGGCATGATTGGTTAAAGGTACTGTCAAGACTTGAGAAATTACAGAAAGAATCGACTACGAGCGGGAATTTATATGAAAGTAAATGGTCCACCAATGTAACTGCATCTCTCCACTCCGTCCACGATGCTGATACCGCAATGTTGATTGGGTTGGTGCAATTCGGAGAAAGCATCCGATTTCCATTCGGAGAAATGTCCCGAACACCGAGACCCTTGCCTCCCCGCCATGTTAGTTCCCCGTGGGGATGGTGCTTGATTCAGCCAAAAATTGCACTAAGCCAGTATATATAGACCAGTCTAGCCTGTCCCCTAATTATCGCAAATGTCGGTTAACTTCTTATGTCAAATAACCTGTGTAGCTGGAGCTTGCTGTGGTTATGAATACTACCAAAGATGATAGCCAGCACCTCGAAAGTGCAGGCGATATTCAGCCCGACGCAGCGAATGGCCGCGACAAGGCGGCGCAGTTTCTCAAATCTGCCGGGCAACAAGTCATTGTGACGCCTGCGGATGATGCGAAGGTGTTGAGGAAGATTGATCTGCGACTCCTGCCCATCATTCTCTTCGTTTACTGTCTCCAGTCTTTGGATAAAACCACTCTTTCATACGCTTCCGTCTTTGGGCTGATTGAACACACAAATCTCAAAGGCGATGAATTCTCATGGCTTGGTTCAGTGGTGTATGTCGCACAATTGGTTTTCCAACCGCTTGTGGCATACAGTCTTGTGCGTTTCCCTCTTGGCAAGTTCATTACTCTTATGGTGTTTTGCTGGGGATCAGTGCTTTGCGGAATGACTGCAGCCACAAACTTCGGGGGATTGATGGCCGCCAGATTACTGCTAGGAGCCTTTGAGGCTTCAGTTGGTGAGTAAATGCTTCTTGTCTCCGCCAGAGTGAATACTAATGTATTAGCACCGACGTTTATCGCCGTTGTGCAGATGTGGTACCGTCGCCGAGAACAAACTACCCGCAACGCAGCTTGGTATGCCATGCTTGGTGTCGTTAATATTGTAAGCTTCCTTGACTTTATAGTGGTATGGGTATTCACTAATGGATTAGCTCGGGAGCTTGTTGACGTATGGCCTTGGACATATCAAGTCGAGCCTGTACCCATACCAAATCATCTTCCTCTTCTGCGGCTGCATCACCGTCGCATTCTCCGCCGTCATGTTCTGGTACATGCCCGACTCGCCAATGGAAGCGAAATTCTTGAACCATGACGAGAAGCTCATTGCGGTCGAACGACTTCGCATGAACCAAACTGGAATTGGCTCCGGCTTATGGAAATGGGACCATGTTTTGGAAGCGTTTATTGATCCCAAAACCTGGCTGTGGTTTTGTCTCATGCTGGTTATTTCGTAAGTTGCATCCTACACAGTCCAAGAACTTGGGACTAACAACATTTAGAATCCCAAGCGGCGGTATCTCAACTTTCGGTCCTCTCATCATCAAGTCGTTCGGTTTCGATCCCTTTCAAACTATTCTTTTCAATATGCCCTTTGGTGCGGTGCAGATGATCGCCACCATTGGCGGTGCTTTTTTGTCGGATCGCATTGGTATGAAATCTGGCGTCCTGCTATTACTCTGCCTTCCACCTATTGCCGGGCTATCCATTCTTCTCAAAGTTGGACGTGCACATGGCGACCGCGCAGTTTTACTCGTCGGCTACTACCTGACATCTGTGTACCCTGGCATTTCTCCTCTGATCTACTCTTGGTCAGGGCAAAACACTGGCGGCGACACCAAGCGCAAAGTCACCACTGCCATGCTTTTCATCGGTGCAAGTGTAGGAAACATTGTTGGCCCACTGCTGTTCAAGCCCAGCGAGAAACCAAAGTACACGCGTGGTGTTAAGGTCAATCTCGCTCTGTTCATTGTCCTCGCAGCCCTTATTGTGGCAGGCATGGGCTTGATAAAGATTCTGAACGTTAGACAAGCTGCGAAGCGAAAGGCAGTTGGAAAGTCGGAAGTAATCAGAGATATGAGCATGGCGAGCCGGAAAAGGGTCGGTGGTGAGGAGATTTTGAATCAAGCAGAGGACAATGTTGGCGACAAGGCATTTGAAGACGTGACGGATATGAAGAACGAGGACTTTATCTATGTCTATTAATTAGCAATCACGATTGTTTTCATAGCGCTCGTATATTGTAACTAGCGGAGTGGTAATATTGCAAATGTAAAATGTGCCAACTGGCTGTGATGGCGAGAAGACCTAGCAGTCGTAGTCGTGAGCTAGCGATTCAGGGTAAATATACAGACCGCGCCACTCTCAACGCCGCCAGGTTTCTCCATCAACATCATTGTCGCAGTTGCGGAAAATGGAAACACAGTCGCCTTTGAGGCAGCGCAAAAAGCGAATACCAGTAAGAGGCTATTTATCCCGCTTTCAATTGCCGCTCTGACGCTCTGTAGAAAGCCTGTGCCGCATGCCGCCAGTCCAAGGTTCGTTGCGATGGACGGAGGCCATGCTCTCGGTAATCTCCATCCCAGACATCCTGATCTAGCCTGTAGCTAATAGAACAGGTGTCGCACATCTGAAAGGCATTGTAAATTCGAAGACAGACCAAGAGATCCATACGAAGAGAAAATTGAAGCACTCCAGAGCCAAGTCACGTCTTTGAAATCACGTATCGACACTCAACCAACACCGCACGTCTCCATTCCCTCACTTCTGGCAGATGAGCCTCTGGCCTCGCCAGCCCAAACATCAGAGACTGTTTTGCAAACGGGCATGCTCAGTCATGGCCTTGGGGATTCTCCGAGCAGCGTGTCCCTGTCGCGCCGGCGGAGGCGGTCACATTTCGTGACAGATCGCCAAATAGTACCCGACTTTGTCGCCTCCAGCCTAATCACGCACGAGCAGGCCCTGTCTTATTTTTCGACATTTTTCCAAGGGTGCGACCATTATGTTCCGGTTTTTGACCCCGAATTTGACACATTTGAGAGTGTTAAATCGCGAAGTGGCGTTTTGTTTGGCGCAATCTGCACCATTGGCTGTCGCATCCAAATTGGTGCCGACTCTCACCAGTGGCGTCTGCTGAATTTCCAATTGAAACGTATGCTCAACTGTTCGTTGTCGGTGACCAATAATGCCACGTTGGAGACCGTGCAGGCTCTGCTTGTGCAAGCATGCTACTCAGCAGAACGATCCTTATTGGTAGCTACGGCCACTCGACTGGCAGTCGACATTGGCCTACCTGACGCATACGACGAGCTCACCGGTCAACTATCACTTCCTAGCAGCAGCCAGTCTGCAACTTCTATATCGTCACTAATGCGACAAACACGTGCGTGGCTGCATTTATTGATTCTTGGCCACATATTGCACGTCGATGCAGGAGATCTTTTGACGTTTAAGCTTGCGGGAGATGCACGCAGAGCTCGCATTTTGCTCGAGTATTCAGGTGCGACAGTCCTTGATAGATTTCTCTTGGCTCAGGTAGAGCTAAATGTGCTGCGAGCGAATATCTATTCCTCTTTGTCGGGGTTAGTTATCGAGAACGCAGGAGATGAGGAAATTATGGACGTGGTTCAAGATTCGCGCTTTGATATTGGTCTTTGGTACAGCGATTGGGAACGCATATTCTACGATATCAGGCCTACACCCCCTTGGCTACTCGTTAACTTGCGCGTACAGAAATGCTGGGCTGAAACAATTGCCCTATGTCGCGCAGTGCGTATCGCGGGAATTGACAACGTCGATTTTATGTCGGAAACTCAAAAGTCTATTCTCTCAATGGCGAAAGAGTCGCTAAGTCAACATCTTGATGTCATTTTAAAAGAACCGCGCTCCTACCTGCAGAACCTGCGTTTTGCGATGGATTTTGTATGGGCAAAGTGCGCTTTTTGCTATCTGCTATTGCTAAAGCTGTCTGTGCTGCTACCTGATGGCAGCCCAACGCGCAACGACGAGCTGATCAACAGTGGGAATCTATTGATATCCGAACTGGCCGAAATGGGAGACAGTGCAGATGGCGGAAGTCATACTGGCAAATTATATCTGCAGCTACTGAAGACGGGGATTGAGAAATTCACACGAGCCGTCGGAGACCAACAAAAGACGGTACACGGGAATCCTGGCGAAGAGACCTCACCAGGTGAATTAGACGCATTCGTGCCAGAGCAGTTCGTCTTTGAATGGGATTTTCCTGGTCTTACGCTGTTTTCGTCATCCACAACAGGCATTGGCTGGCTTGACGATATCCTGTTAGGTGCATTGAACGGGGGAAACGATGCATTCGGTTTGGCGGGGCTAATGGGCGAGGACTCTTGATTGGACTATATATCTAACTGAGCAGAGTGCTTCATGTTCTGCTCAACGATATTAACGAATTCCTCTACCTTGACGGCGACAGCACCATTGCGACCAAGAGGAGCGTCTTCGGCAAAACTGACACGCTGCAGGGTCCAATCAAGCAAGTCCTCTACCCGCGCGCCGTTCTGGCTATGCAGCAAACCGACGCTTACATCAATTAGCCCTGGGCGCCATTTATCGTGCCAAAACAAGGTTGCGCCACATCGTGGGCAAAATTCTCTCTGGACCCCAGGTGAAGAGTCATATGTGCTGATTATACCGCGCTCACGAAGGGCGTCGAAGTCAAGTGTCGACCATGTTCCATCTGTATTAAGCTGAAACTCGATGTTGGTTTTGGGCACGAATGCCCACGCCTGCAGTTCAAATCCGGATGCAAGTCGACAGGTCTTGCAGGCACACAGAGATGCGGCGTACTTGGTGTTGTTCTCTCGTAGCCACCACTTAACGTCCCTGGGGTTCTTGATTTCTGGATCGTTGGTGTGAAATGGGATCATGGCGTCTGGGAAGCCAGAGTGAGGTTTGAAGCTATTGGCGTTGGGCGGTGTGAGTCGGAACTTGACAGTATGACAGATGCAAGATGCAGCAATTTCAGGAGCTCGACATGGTCGACTATTCTCGGAGAAATGTTGTGTATTGCTTTCAATACGCCGTAAATGATGCATCCATTTGGCAATTCCCCCATCAGCAGTTGCTACAGCGTTGATCTGCGGACCAAAGTTGAGTCCCTCATGGCCGTCAATAGATGCTACCACTCCAGAGGCAACGCCAGTCACAGTGCCATTTCCAGTCTGGATGGTTCGAAATATCTGACTGCCACAAGTCTTGCAGAAATATAGCGTTAGACGGTCACTTGGGTGGTCGTTGTCTTCATAGCCGACTAGGTCATTTCTCTGTATCAATGAATTGGCCTCATCTCCGTTGACTGGGACATAGGACGAATAGAGCAAGCCCGTGGAATGGCGACAGCCGTAGCAGTGGCAGATTTCAACTTTTGCATCGCCCTCTTGATCTATTTTGAAGATGTTTTCTGTGAATTTACCACACAGACAGTGAATGTGCATATTAGACATTGTGTTTGGTTGCAGTCTTTTGCCAAGAAGGTATTAGAAATCAAAGGCTGGGTCGAGAAGAGGACAATGGGCGAAAGCTGAGTGTTTCCTGTTTCAGCTCGGCGAATACCCCGCCTACATCTAGCCTTGCTACAACATGTTTGGGACATGGGTTTGGCTAGATATTCAAATGACATGCTGATTTCTAGTCATGTGTATATAGGTACACGCACACTTAATAACCATTGCGAGAGCTTACCAGACGTCCAAGTGCAGAATTACAGAGCATAGATTCACGCGATATCGTGGCCTGCGCAATTCGGTGGATTGCCATTCTGGGAGCGAGAAAATGCCCCGCTGTGGTGTTACTGAGCCGAATTACCAATCAAGATGTCGTCAACTTTTCCTCGCCAACATTTAAAGAGCAGACGATCTTTCCACTCAATTGCTTCTTAGGAAGCCATACCACCAGTCGATACTGAAGAAGCACTCTGTCACAATGTCTTATGCTCAGAACTTCGGCTTGATTCGAACAGCCACCGGCAAAGCCCAGCTGTTGCCAATTCCGCTTCAGAAGCTGCCTGATGACTATGTGCGAGTCAAAACGATAGCTGTTGCGATAAATCCAACTGATTGGACAACACTAGAAGCAAAAGGCTTGGATGGAAGTATCGTGGGATGTGATTGGGCTGGTATCATCGAAGAAGTTGGTCCTGCTGTGACCAAGCGTCTGACGAAGGGTGATCGTGTGGCGGGATTTTCGCACGGCGGTAAGACGGCATCTTGCGCAAGACCCCGACCGAGTACCCGTGCTGATTATAACAGGAAACGATGCAAATCACGAAACTGGTGCATTTGCGCGATACATCATCGCCAAGGGCGACTTGGTGCTGCGCATCCCCGACGGTGTAAGCTGGGAAGAGGCGGCGACAACGGGGGTGGCCTTTGGCACTGTCGGTATGGGCTTGTATCAAATCCTCAAGCTCCCGCTTCCTGGACAAGGAGAAAAGGACAATGCACCTATTTTCATATATGGAGGCAGCACGGCAACTGGCACCATAGCAATCCAGTTCGCGAAGCTGTAAGCGCTCTACCCCTGGAGCCCCATCGACGAACAATTTACTGACATTTGGAAAAAGCTCTGGAAGAAAAGTAATCACGGTGTGCTCCCCGAAGCATAACGAGCTAGTGAAAAGTCGCGGCGCAGATGTGGTTTACGACTATGTAAGTGGGTTAGGATGCCAAGTATATATAATCATCAACTTACACACGCAGCACACTCCCAATGTGGGGGAACAAATCCGAGCCGACACACATGGCAAGCTGGAACAAGTTTTCGACACAGTTGCGGTTAAATCGTCTGCCGAAATCACCGCGCAGGCCATTGGTCCCAACGGGGGAGTTAGTGTGAGCTTGCTAGCCGAAGAGAACCCTCGTGAGGACGTCAAGTCGGTGTTTTTTCTGGGATATGAATCTTCCGGCGAGACCTACATCTTTGAGGGAGATGAATTCGAGGCCAAGCCAGAAACATTTCAGTTTGTGCGCAAGTTTTTGGCTTTGGTGCAAACTCTTTGGGACGAGGGTAAAATACAGGCGCATCCGCAGCGAGTTGGGCCTGCTGGACTGGTTGGAGTGATATCGGGAATGCAGGCGATGAAGGAAGGGAAAGTGAGTGGTGAGAAGCTGGTGTATTTGGTGGATGAGACGAAGTGGCCAGCCTAAATTTGTGATGAAGTAGAATGACTATGGAGTATTGCTTTGGTCCCTTTTCAATACATTCATGGATATTATTTCGTTCATCGCAGTGGTGTTGTTTGTGGTGAGCGTCCAAGGGCGTGGATGACTTGAGAGCGGAGAGGAGAGGAGGGTAGATGGTGGCCCGGAGTATCTGCAAATGGACGAGTGAATCTCAAGGAATGGCTGCTTTGGGCACCGTGTGGCTTGCAGGATGCGACAACGGTCCAGTGTCTCATCTCGGAACCCGAGGACGACTCTTTCTAGCGCCCTCGTGCAGCGTGTTAGTGTGCTTTTGCAGTGGAGTCCGCTGTAGAGTCACGGCCTAAGTCTCCGAATATAGGCTTTGCATCCACTGCCATCCCACTGCCACCCACTGTCAAGGCCTGCGAGGGGCTTTGTGTGGAGGCTTTCTCAGCCTGCGGAAGCTGCTGCTTAACTTCCCTAACGAGCACTCAAGGGGAGAAACAAGTGGGGAACATCCATGTCACACTGACCCGATGCGCTGCGTTGCAGGTGGCAGCCAGGGCCAGCAGGTGCGGGCACTTGTCCACTGTTTTGTTCCTTGTCAGTCTCTTTTCAGACACTTGGTCTACTCTGTTCTGCTCTGTTCTGCTCTCAGCTCCCCAAAACCATCCATCAAACATGTCTCTCCTCCAATCAAGGTAGCTCAATCTGCGTCAGTTCTACCCGTTGTCGCTCAAATCCATGTGGTCCTCCGTCTCATCTGTCTTGGCCTAAATCTTTGCCTTGCCTCACGCCATCTCCTTCTTCCGTCCATCCTCTCCACGCCCTGCAGTGAGGCCACCCCGCGCCCTCTCAACATGGATCCGTCGCTCAACGACATGTTCCCTTCCACACAGGAACAATTGGACGATTCCTCGTTGCATGGCATGTTCCCCGATGCCTCGTCGTCCCTGGACCGGGCCTTTGGTGCCTCTTCCGCCGCCGACGGTGCCCTGCCGGACTTCGACCCGTTTCACCCGGCTGTCCTAGACAGCTTGTCGCCAACCTTGGACCTCAATCAACAATCACAGCATCAATCACTTTCACCAGACCAATTCGCACCAAGCCAGTGGGCAACATTGCAGGACAATCAGATATCACCAACTCACCAACATGACGCACTTGATTTCTCACCCCACCAACTGCAGCACGGCCAGTTCGAGCAACAACAGCTGCACTTCCAGCAGTTACAGGACCAGCAACAGCAGCTCGAGAGACAGCAACAAGAGCAACAAGAGCAAATGAACACAGCAATCATCGACGACTTTTTCCTCAAAAATGGCGCCTATCGCCCTCCTGTCCCATGCCACCAGTGCAAACGCCAAAAGTTGCAGTGTCTCATCCTTCAAACCACGGAAGCCAACCCCAACCCCATTACTTCATGCTCTAGCTGTGTTGCCTTGTTTCGAGATTGCAGTTTAGCTGAGCGCAGCAAACGCCAAGCTTCTAGTTTTGAGACACAACTACCAGTCATTGGCCATCTCCATGGTGTAAACGAAGAAGATGATACCCTTTTGCCGCCAGGCGTCATGGCTCCTCAACCTGGCGAATCCTCTCTTACAGCAATGTCGAGGCAGGCCAAGCGAGGAGGAATACGTCCGCCCAAAAAGACGCGCGCCTTAACCAACTGGTTCGCTAGCCACTTGGACCACCCGTATCCCTCCGAAGATGATAAAGTCATTCTCAGCGAGCAGTGCGGTATGACCAAGACCCAAGTCACCAACTGGTTTGCGAATGCGCGTCGTCGTCATCGCACTTCTGCCCAATCTCTTTTTAACAGCAACAGTACCAGGGTATTCCGACAGGGTTCTCCCATGCCTCAATCTATTCTGTCACGCATGTCACCACTGGAGCGATGGAGAAACTCGCCGCCTGATGATGAGGCAACCTCTTCAACTGCCATCGAAAAGGCACTATCTTCCACGTCTCACGATGACGGCGACTTTGGCAGCTACGGCACAGGTCGAGGATCCATGTCTTCCATGAGCGGCGATTCTGCCATTTATGGGCATAACGACGCTTCCTCCAACTCGGCGTCATCCGTTCGCTCACATCAATCAACAGATATGCTGGCTTTCAGTACGTCGGCGCGCAATTCTTTCGACGGAGAGCCGTCTCAAAGAGTGATTTCAGTCACTCCCGCCAAGGTTCATACCTTTCAGTGCACATTTTGCGGCCAGTCATTCCGCAAGCGATATGATTGGGTGCGTCACGAGCGTTCCATTCACGTCCCCGGTCTCGACTCTTGGGTTTGTGCTGTGCCTTTGACGTCTGACGAATCGTTCCTTGTCTGGCGCGTCAATCATGAACATCCGGAATGCATCTTCTGCGGCAAATCGTCGCCTACACACGAACACATCCAATCACACGAATTCTCCAACTGTGCCAGCCGCCCCATCTCAGAGCGCACATTTACGCGAAAGGATCACTTGTGGCAACACCTGCACAAGTTTCATCGTTGTGAGAAGTGGGAAGGCTGGAAGCCCAACTTGAATCTGTTGCAGCACCGACAGGACAAGGTACAGAGCCAGTGTGGCTTCTGTCAAGTTACGCTGAACAGCTGGGATGAGCGAGCGCAACATCTCGCGGGACATTTCAGGAAGGGAGCCACCATGGCAGACTGGACGGGAGACTGCGGTATAAAATTACCCGATGACCAAATCCGTACATAATTTTCTTTTCTATTCCATTCTTTTCTTTTCTTTTGATTTCTGCGCTTCTTATTTGCAGGTTTATGATGTTTTACGATAGCAATATGATACCACTTTCTTTGATATTAAATACTTAATAATACCTAATTTGGACGATAAATGCACATTTCCAGGCTGTTGGTATATGGCACTGTGATATTTACGAACCCATTGGCCGAGTTTCTCGTGTAGTCTATAAATTCATCGTATCCGATGCTCGTCAAAGTGTTATCGGCAATGATAATAGCTCCATGCCTCAGTTTGGGCTGGACAAGCTTGAGGGTAGGCATAACCATAGGAGTCCAAACTATTGCGGTCAGCATCAACCCAGCATGTTGGCGCAGACAACTTACTGTCCAAGAGCAGCATATCCACATCCTCAAGATCATGCTTGAGTGTTTCTCTCAAATCACCCTCCCGCAAATCAATGACACTGGCCACCTGCTCGCCACACTCCTTCCAGTATCCCCTCGCCCTCTCGGCCTTGGTAGGCTCATGCTCCGTCGCCACAACTCTGCCTTTCTTACCGCCCCTCTTTGCATTCTCAGCCGCAGCAAGCGCAAGGTATATGGTGCTCACTCCGAACGACGTGCCGGCTTCTACAATGGTGCGTGCATCAATGGCTCGTGCCATGGAGTACACAAACTGGGCCTTGTCGGCGTCAAGGGCGATGAACTTGTCGCGGACGTAGGCGGCCTTTGTCTCGTTAGAGCGCTTTATGAACTCTGCTGGATCCATGGCGTCCTCTTCTGCTTTGGATTCGGCGTGCAGACGGGCGAGGAGGGTGGTGATGTGTGGTGGCACGGAGGCCATGGGGTTGGCTTCGGGACGAATTTGCTTGGATTCCATGACGTTGTTTACCGTGAGAAGGCTGTGCTTGCAGTATGTGGTATTGGGGTAGTGGATTGAAAGACTCTATTTAATTTATACACTGTTTGATGTTATTGCAAATCGGGGATATCGTCGGAGCTCCTGGCACTGGAAACTTGGAGCGGAACTAAAGCCGGCGCGGGGCTCGATGGACTCGGCTCTCGGCACTCAGACTCGGAGTCACGCTGCCCTTTTGGCCGTGAATGCTGTATAGTATTTATATGTAAGAAGGGGCACTAAAGAGATACTCAGCACCTTTTGGGTTACGGTACCACTTGCTGGCTTCTATTGCTCGAGTGTTATCCTTTCATCCAGTCGCGTGCCTGGTCCAGGGCATAGATGCTAAAGGAACCTCAATTGCCAATCAAACCGCCTACCAGAGCGCCAAATAGACAGATTCTTACAAGTCTTGAACACAGACTCGGATTTCATGCTTAAATTCGGGCTGAATATTAAAGTGTCAGCTGGTGTGGTACTGTCAATCCGAACTCCTCTTGCCTCTCTTGGGGTGTGTTTACACTTTCGTCGTTCAAATTTTCTTGTTATCGCCAAAGTCAGTTATACTCTGTTCCAAGTACTCTGTGCCAGACCTTTCAGATAGCGGTGAGTGCAAGCTTCATGCTGGAGAGATCAGAATTCCAGTGATGGTATTTAAACTGTAGCCCAGCTCTTTACTAGAAAATGGGGTTCTTCTGGACGATTTTGAAATTGTGTGATGGGAGATGTTGGCAGTTACAGTTCTTTATCCGTCGGGGCAGAGATGGTATGCCTTTATATTAGAAAAGTGAAACTCTCTGCGTCAATCAACTGAGTCTCATTTGCTAATATGATATTACCAAAACGTGGCTACATCATGTCCCGTCTCAATAGTCTAAACACCATATCAGGTCATCCAGAGGCTCTGTTATTTATTGATTATTCTGTATCAAGGAGTATTGCAGTCTTGGTATTTTGATTTACGATGATGATTCAATCTAAGCCCATTGAAAGTCGTCGACAAACTAACTAGCATACTTATGCAGCTAGTTGTAAGAGATTAGTTGCATTCTCTCATCAGCACTCGTCATCGCCAATCTCCGGATTTACCCTCACCAACACCTTGCCCCTCGCATGCAACCCTCCCAGCTTCGCATATGCCTCCTTGACCTGCTCAAACTCCCACACACTATCCCTCACAATCTTGACTTTTCTTTTATCCATCATCAAGGCAATATCCTCTCGTTCTCGCAAAGTGGGCTCCATCATCGAGACGCCCCTCCATAACCTGCCTGCTCCGCCCATCCACGTACTCACAGGCCACCACTCATTCAGTTTCATCTGTACCACTGCTCGCAGGAAATTCGGCACCGAGAAACTAGGCGGCTTAATTCCAGCTGAAGAATATACTCCGCCTTGGACGAGGTACTTTGGACTTGCCAGATATAGGGATTGGTGACCCAGTGTGTCGATGATGGCGTCGAAGGGCTTGTCGCCGTAGGTGCTCGCAAGATATGCTGGCAAGTCGGCATGCTGGGTATAATCAATTACCTGCGACGTCAGTATTCGTTTCATGGCTAGACACAGCTTGCCACATACCTCATCTGCACCTAGCTCCTTTACCACGGACACATTCTTGCCGCTGCAAATCCCAACAACATGTCCCCTCTTGCCAACCACGTCCTTGACCATCTGCACCACCATGGTACCTATTCCGCCGCTCGCCGCATTCACCAACACTCTGTCGCTCTGCTTCGCCCGAGATTCATCCACTTGCTTCCTTGCCGTCATGCCAGCCAGCAAACAACCTGCTGCGTCTGCAAAACTAACACCACCCGGTTTCTTGACTGCGTATTTTGCAGGAATGGCAACATATTCAGCCAATGCTCCTGTTCCCGTAGCCAGGGAATGGCTAGCCGGCAACATGGCCAGTACACTGTCTCCCATGGCGAAACGAGATGGGTTCATCACTCCCAGCACCTCGCCGGAAAAGTCCATTTCGGCTGTGCATGTCTTCGCGCGCAGGAATTGGGGAATAAGCGTCATTTGGAATATGCTGCCGACATTTAGTCCGACAAAGGCAGTCTTGACCACGATCCATTCTTCGTCCATGTCGGCCGACAGTACTGGCATGGGTACTGTAGTGAGCGACAGAACATCCGCAGGGTCGCCTCGTTCAGTAAATCGCCAAGCACGGCATTGCATTTCGCTTTGTGGTTCGCTCATTGTGTCGCTGAAATCGTTTCAACCGTCTGAACTGTACAACGACAGGTTGGCGTTGGCTGAATGGCAGATTGAGTTTATTTATTAAGCTACACAGCGCCATCAGCCCCAGCCGCATATCTGTCCTCAATCCAAGACGATGCAACGGAATGAAGCCGCCACGATGTAAACTATCGACTTCAGCTGAACGCCAAACCTGCAATGCGACGACCCAATACGGGCGACCCTCCGGAGCTCCCGACGACATCGTTTAGGCAGCACCAGCCGCAACGGTGCCAGGCAATACGTTCTGGAAAACGGTCAATGCAACAGCAGATCCATTCAATCCACATTGTAAATCGCCCACTGTCACCCGCGATTCAGCGTTGCGTCATTGGCCATGGAGCCCGTTACAGAAATAACCTTAATTTTAGCCTCATGGTTCCGCGCCAAGACTTACATGACTCCCTCCGACACATATCTACAGTTCCATCGCTACCAGAAACGTACTCAGCATGATGATGAAAATACACAATTTAATAAAAGAAAATCACAAAATCTTAACCAATTCATCCTCGTCACAGTCACTACGAAATACCATCCTCCCCCACGCGCCAAGAGCCCTCGCGCTGATCTACACCAATCCCAACCCGCCAAGCAACCAACCTATCCCAATTCCAGTTCCTCTTCCTATCCCAAATCCTCATGCCAAGCATAACGCAACCTCGCCAAGAAACGTCATCATGAAAAATCTCATCTAACTCTCTCTCGCCGTTCCCTCTCCTCCCCCTCTCTCCGTCATCATCAACATCATGATTTCCAAAATCTTGCGTTTCCTGGCCCCCGCGCCGTCCCAATCATCTGACGGCCGCGACCAATGGCCCTCTCGTGCAGCGTTCCTGCTCGCATCCATGGGCGGCTGCGCGGGCATGGGTAACCTCCTACGATACCCGTCCCAGACGTTCAACAATGCCGGTTTGCAGTGGTTTGTACCCTACCTACTCGCTGTATTCCTCATTGCCATTCCAGTGCTTGTGTTGGAAATCGCCATTGGGCAAGCATATCGCGGTGGATGCGTGGTTGCGTACAATTCGCTTCATCATCGGCTCAAGGGAACGGGTTTATCGCTTCTGTATGTTGGATTTGTGGTGTCACCTTACTTTGTTGCAAATCTGGCTTGGATCATGATCTACTTCCGCAATTCGTTTACATCTCCTCTCCCATGGAAGGATCGCAGCGAAGATTTCTACAACAACGATGTTATTGCAAACGTTGCGCCAGTGCAATTGCCAGGGTCATCTTTCCTCACATATCCGGGCACAAAGGTCCTTGCAGAGACTACAGCATGGACACTCTTTACTTGGGTCTTGGTCTATCTCTCAATCTTTCGCGGCGTTGGCCTTACCGGTAGAGTAGTCTACTTCACCATGGGTCTTCCTATTGTCATCACGTTTGTGCTCATTGGCAGATCCGTCTCCCTTCCAAATGCCGCTCGGGGCATCAAGATTCTCTGGGGCACATGGAACGGCGATCAGCTTGCCCAGGGAACAATCTGGCAAACGGCATGCGGACAAGTCTTCTTCTCTACCGGTGTCGGCTTTGGTTACTTTACGTCGTATGCCTCATACAATCAGAAATATTCCAACGCAGTTATGGACTCTATCCTCATTGTAAGCAGCAACGTACTCTTTGAGAACATTGCGTCATTCGCAGTCTACGGCGTCCTCGGCTTCCTCAACCGATTTCCCCAACCTGGAGTTCGCCTCGGCAGCTTTGAAGTCGGCTTCATCACACTTCCTACTGCTGTAACCCAAATGCCAGCTGCGAATCTCTGGGCTGTCCTGCTGTTCTTCGTCCTCATGGTACTTGGATACAGTTCCGCATTTGCCATGGTCGACGCTCTCGTCACCCTTGTCATGGACGCTCAACCGCGCTGGAATCGTCCTCTCGTCGTTTCCGTCATTGTCGTCACATTCTTCCTACTGTCCCTTCCCTACTGTACCGAGTTCGGCTACTATCTCCTCACGGGCATTGATCGCTGGACCAACGATGTCGCATTGGTTTTTGTCGTCTGGTCTGAATGTGTCACCTCTACTACGTTCTATCGATGGAGGGACGTGGCTGGTGAAGTAGGCAGACCTGCACTCCTCACTTTCAACTTTGGCTTCTTTGGTGGTATGATCTTCGGTGTCACTGTCGCACAGGCTGCTTCTCCTATCGCTGGTGTCGGTGTCGGATTTGGCCTATTCTTTGCCTCGCTCGCTGTTGCATTGTTCATCGCAAAGACACCAGCTTCCAAAGCACCCAGGCTCTGGAACAGGAACACTTACACTGCCAAAGCGTGGTATCTTGCTTTCTATTCTGTAAGTACCCCAAGTCTCCGTATTATGTATCCTTCTAAACATATCCAGGGCAATCAACTGCGTCTAGATCTCAATCAGATCGTCGGCCAGGGCAAGAACTGGAAAATTCCCGCCTTCTGGGCTCCGCTAGTTCGCTACATCTCTGCCCCCATCCTCGCCATCGTCTACAGCTTTTCTTACTCTGCTTTCTACGAACTAAAGAACGACCCTTTACACATTCTCGGTTTCGGTGTGGGTCACATTGCCCTCATCACCATATTCACCGGGTTTGTTGCACCTCGCTGGTTCAATGTCTTAATCCCGCCAGACAGAAGAGAGGAAGGCAAGCTAGACTACGGAGCGAATGTGTTGCCCCCTCTGCGGGATGACCTGCAAGCCCAGGATGAGTCTGAGTCGGCCGTTAACAGCGATAATGACAAGGATGGAAATACGGAAGAGATGAGAGCTCGTAGCAAGGAAATCGGGGGCAGCAAGTAGCGCTCGTCGCTGATTTTTGGTCTCCATTTGTGCACTAAGACAGACAATCATGGTGCTTCATGAAAAGGCCGGCTGACGTTAAAATTCGTTAATATCGTCTATACTAAGTTTTTCTACCTACTTCCACCTCACACCATGCGGGTATGCAGTTCCTGATTTTCATCAAGCAAGCGCTTGAGCTGATTGGCGTACTCTTTGCTCACCCACTCCCAGTAGGCTGACCATATGCCAGTCGGACCTGTGTTACTCGTTACTGCACCAGCATTACCTAACCTAGCCTTCATGCTGTCTCCGAGCAATAGAGTCACGCGCAGCACGCTCTTGTTCGCCTCTTCTTGCTTCTCGACATCCTGCTTCACGGCATTGTCTTTAAGCTTAACGGACAAGACTGCTCTATACGCCTCGGCAATAGCGTCTAGGCGCCTCACAGTCTCGTCGGGGTCCAAAATGGTAAGCTTCGTGACCATCAGGTTACATAATTGACGAATGTCGTTGTCATCTTTAAGCCCAGCGACAACGCGGTCGTAGAAATCAATGTGGTTAATTCGACTGAATGCCGTCTCCATCAACGCATACAAGGTTTCGTACGCACTCTGCAAGACATTAGTTAGCGGCGGGTTCGTTCTACTGCGTTGTACGATAAAGTGTTCGTACCTTTCTAACCTCCAATCCGTCATCTACAGTGTGCTTGAAGGGACCGAGCATGACCTCGCGAATCAGCTCTGGGTTGATGACAGACTCCTTCAGGACAAACGGCAGCAATTCACCGAGGTGTGGTAAGATGAAATCGGGCTTGTTGTGGGCAGCGGAATTTAATGTAGACATTGCCAAGCGTCGAATTTCCATGTCAGTGTCCTGCAGCATAGCAAGAAGCATATCATTGAGAACATTGCGTAGTGCTGCGTCAAAGGTGTCATCGCTTTCGGGGAGAGTATATCTGATTGCCTGAACAGCCATACCACGGATGCCGGGATTCTGGTCTTTGAGCAAGTTCTACCAAAGTCAGTATGCTAGAGATATCGCTGAGTGGTGACATGAACAAACCTGTAGTTTGGGGATGAAATCGGCAGGATCGAGAGTAGCAAGACGTCCGATGCATTCTGCCGAGACCACCTTGTTATCTGCATTGTCGGACGCCTTGACCAAGTGGTCCCAAATAGGAGTTGCGTATTCTCGAAGCTCCGTAGATTGGGTTGAAAGCGACTGTAAAATTTCCTTTATTGACTGAATGAGCAAATACTGGGTATTGCCTCCGCCCTCCATCTTCTGCAAAATGACTGGCAGGAAAACTGGAGCGTTTGCTGACCCAGCCCTGCCCAGGGCAATGGCAGCTGCGAGAGATACCTTGTCTGGTTCTTCGCGGAATTGTTCCAGGAACAACTTTGGTTGAAGCGGAGATTTAGATCCCAGACGCATGCCTGCCTCGCCAAGGATAGCAAGCGCCAGGCAAACTCTCGCATCGTCTCCGCTCTTGACGCTGTTCTTAAGCTCACCGACAAAGCTGTCTAGAGTGACTGGGGACGAAGAGCCGCTTGACACCAGGAGCGCTCCAATTACCTTTCCTACGACAGAAGGATCGCCTGATACGCTCACATTCTTGAGTAGGCCTTGCATGAGGGGCTCGCCAACGCCTGCCTGGCCAATGCTAGCGACGAATTCCAACAGCTGATCAAGAATGATGCTAGCACTGTGGGACTTGACCAATTCACAGATTGCCTGAACGCTTTCGTCGTTAATGACAAGCTTGGGGTTGCTTCCGACGAGGTGTGCAAGAATCAAGAGTGTTGGGGCAAGCAGTTGTGTATCGCTGTTGGTGATGACTGGCATCAATGCGGAAACAATACTCTGGATCGTCGTTTCGTCTATTTGGCCTTCCGAAGCTTTGCACAGCACAATTTGCTTCAGGGCGAGAATACTGGCGTTGCGTACAGATCTATTAGACTTGCGCAACTGGGTAGTGAGCTCCTCTGCGACTTCAGAGACCCATGACTTGCTGAGCTGACCGGATAAGTTGGACATGGCAGCCACTCCATCAATGGCACGAACGGCAGCAAGTCTGGTGTTCTCGTTCTTCACGCGGTCCTTCAGAATGGTGAGACCAGCTTCCCGTTTGTCAGTTGCTAAGAGAGCGTCACCATCTGGGCCAGATGTTCTCGCGATTAGGATACCGAGACCGTGGATTGCGCGATGGCGGACTTCAATGTCAGCATCGTTGGCTCCAGCTCTCTCAATGATGACCTCATAAAGCTTATCCAGTTCTGACTTGTACTTAACACCAGCTCCACGAGATCTAGGAGGGGTAATGGCCTTCACAAGCTCCTCGGCTGTGCGCAAAGCCTCGCTAGATATTTTATAGAAGCGGTCGTGCACAGCATTCGTGACTCCGGCGACAATCTTCTCTAGGTATGGTTGTAGTGTCGCAGAAGGGTGAGTCTTGGAAATATCGCTAATCAAGCGAAGACCGGCAATACGCAGGCTGCTTGGTGTTGCAGACGCAGTGCTGGAAGTGGCGATCGAAGTTGATACGGAACCAGCTCCAGTAGCTTTGATAGCATCCAAAATGAGACCAATGGTATCCGACAGATAATCGGCGAGACCACCGCGCTGCACAGACACAAGGTCGTCCAAAAGGTTGACAACAGCATGCTTAGTGGACACAGACTTGCCTTTGAGCTGCTTCGCCGCAGATTTGACAATGGCTGGAGTGAGCTTTGAAAGATCGGCTCTTGGGCCGTGGGCTGGGACTTTTTCGAGGACAGGCGACGTCAAGCCTGGTCCAGCTAAGAATTTGGAGGCGTTACTACCACCTCCACTGCTTTGTCGGCGGCGTTTGCGACTGATGGGAATCTGGGCTACAAATTCGGGTTCAAAGTCATCAAATGGAAGGTTGACGGTATGTAGTCCTTCGCCGGTCTTGCGGACAAGCAGCGCCAAAGCAGAAATGACTTCGAGGCGGACGTTTTCTTCACGCTCATCGATTCGCTTGATCAAAGGTGGCGCCGCCTTAGCGTACAGGATGCCATTCTCCAACAGGTCGCCACTGCCACGAGTGGAAATCAGAGTGTACAAAGCTTTAGCAGCGCATCTTCTGACCTTCCAGCTGGCATCGTCGTCGTCGTCTTCAAACCCATCGTCAGCGTCGAACTCGTCGTCATCGTCCATTTCGTCATCTTCGTCTTCTTCCTCCATATCTTCGTCGTCATCAACATCAACTACATAGTTGGGATCAAACTTGAGGAAACGCAGACATGATGCAATGACAGCATCTGTGAATTGTTTCATTTCCTGTGGGCAAGAAGCCAAGAATGCTTCGAGGGCGACCAGCGCAGATTCGCGAACTTCGTTAAACTCGTGGCCCAAGTCTTCGCCATCGCTAATCTTTTCCATATGAGCATCAAGCTCTACTTCAGAAAGCGCCTTCAACACCAAGGGGGCAGCATCCTTCATGTGTGGCCCAAATCGAGAGGGTATCGATCTGGCCATGCTGCCCATGATGGAAATGTAAAGTCGCCTCGTAACGGAAGTAGTGCCAGGCTGCGAGAGGCCAGATGAGAGACGCTTAAGCACAACATCGAGGTGCTCCTCGCTTAGGTACAGAGCCAGCATGGAAATGGCAACGACAGCTCGCTTTTTTACGACGGAAGAAGCATTGTCGCCCTCTAGAAGTTGCATGACAACATCCTGCATTGCTTCGACCTCAATCTGCTGTAGCAGGGGACCGAAGCAGCGTACAACTTCAATGAGAACATCGACAGCTTCAGCAATCACATAATCTTGGAGCAGGCCGATGGGCACTTCAGGAAGCTGCACTCTGCTGGTTTGAGGGGCTTGTGTCTTTGGTCCAGGTCCAATCAAACGAGGAATGAGCACACGGCTGACGGCTTGGTATGCAGAATCGACGTCGTTGGTGGCAGGCAGTCCCGGAACAGGTCGGGGGAGGGCAATAATGACGGCTCTCAGCGCCATAGACGGAATCGCCGTGTCGACCGAGTTCTTAAGCTTCAAGTTCGATACTTTGTCGATCATAGGAGCTACGATTGATGGCGGGATTCTTTCGACGAGAGGTCCAAGGCTATCGAGTGTTAGAGCAAACAAATTTTAGGAAAAGTACATCATGATTAGACGAGGCTCGGACTCACCACTTGACAGCCAAGTTCTGGACTTCGCCATTCTGGTCGTCCAGAGTTTTGATGACGGCATCAACAGTGCGAGCGGCGGTGTTGTAATCATGGTGCAAGAAGTCGGATTTACTATTGTTCAGCATCTGCAACAGATCGTTGAGGGCCATGAATCGGAAGTCGGGATCAGCGTCGCCCAGCTTCTGAACGTGGCCCATGACCGCCTGAGGGGTCGGGGGGGGTGGCGTCGAGGTCATGATGGCGGTAGCCGCAGTGGTTGCTCAGTACGGCGAATAGGTTAATTCATGAGAGACGGGACGTGAGTGTGAGAGAGGAGATTGAAAGATGAATTGCCAAAGCCACGATGAATCGATAGCTTTAGGCGATGTGGTGCAAGAGAAGGATAACGCCTCGAGGGTGGATGAAGTGGGGAGCTCTCTTGACTGCTTCTCTTGACTGTGGTGCGCCGCCCTGCCTGCTGTTGTTGCAGGCGTTCTCGGCGGGGAGGCCAGGCAGCTGCCCCGCCGCATCGCATTCACGCTAGTCTGCCTGTAGAGCACCCAGTGATGAAGGCCTGAAGGAATTGTCACTTCTGGTACGTGAAGCAGAGGCCTGTGGATGAATTTTTTATTTTTTCTTTGTGCTCAGCCCATTGAGGAGTTTTTTCTGTAGTAAATTTGTGCTTTTTCAATTTCAGTCTTGACCTCCCCGGAGCATCCATCAGACCAGAAGTGACGTCGACGGGCAATGTCTACTGAACCCACTAACCCTGCCCCACGCAAGCTCATCTCGTCTCTGTCGACACCCAACAAACATCAACATTAACTGTCTCCCTCAACTCAGACATCCGCGATTATAAATCGGAACACAATGGTAGCTTACCCCTCCTGCTTACATCCACCTGTGAACCATTCAACTTACATCCGTCGCAGAACAAGGACTCGTGCTTTACGTACGTGCATATGCACCGTCCCAGCGACGCGGACCTCTTCGAGGACTTCTGCAAGGATAAACTGCCCGACGACGAAATCTATGTCCCACCACAACATCAGCCCATCAATCCCGAAGACGAAGATGATGTGGTGCCAGATCAGCATGCCGCGTTTGGCATCCAGCGGGCGACACAACACGTCAACGAACCGGCGTGGAAAGATCTGGGCCTTGCCAGTCTGATGAACAAAGGGCCCACAGGCGGCAAGAAGCCAGCAAGCAATTCCAAGGGGTTGAAAGGTCTACCACGATAATGATGTCTACCAATTTGGTCATTTGTCTTTTCCACAGTTTTGGCCGAGTAGGCAAGCACATCCGGCACACGAGCGCGGCGTTAGGTCTTTGTTTAAGTAATGAATTAAAATTCAATCCTATACATTCTGGTCCAACTCCTTAAACGCCCAAATGAAATGTACTTTCGCTTTCTAGTCATACTTTATTGCTTCCCCAGATACGCCTCTCGCTCAACGACTTCCTTGGCAAATTTGACCAAAAACACCGTTTTCCCAGGCCACATGTCGCCCTCTCCCACCGTATGTGCAGTAACCTTGGCTGGGAAATCCGCACCGTCACAAACTCCTTCTACGACTCCCGCCACGAAAGCCGCACAGTTCAGTTGGCTCATCTCCTTGGGCACGCTTATGTACTGGTTGACCAAGGGTTCGTTGTCGATAATCATATATTCTTCTGGCTTGTCTGCGTCGTTGGACTTTTCTAATCGGTCGGCTTGTCGGTTGAATAGATGCTGCCATACGTTTTGCTTAATGAAGTGTAGGAGTTGGATGATGCCCAGAGGTCGGAGTTGTGTTCGGGCTGGTTCGCGGTAGAGGAGGAGGTCTAGCAGCTTGAGGCCGATGCCATGTCCCTGCAGGTTTAGTCTGTCGCATGTTAGCTGCGTGTCGTCGTGTGCGCATTGAATATGGCTGGCTGGGTTGTTCACGTACCGTTGTTCCAGCTCTTGAATGCCCTTGACTCGTCGTTGTGCGTAGGTGACCATTTCACCAAACAGGTAGGCGAAGCTGGCCTGGCTCAGCTCAGCACCCTTTGCGCGGTTGAGCGATCGGTGGTAGATGGTCTTGCCATTGCTGGGGAGTCTCAGGCCTGGCTCTTTGCCTGCGGGTGTGCCTGGTTGGAGGTTGGACATGGTTGCAGCTTGGGCTGCGTCGGTGTTGGAGAGATGAGGTTCAAATTGGAGCTCGGCCCCTGCTGTGCTGTGCCTGTGGTTAGTTGTTCACCCCACCATTCGACTTGTCGGTGTCGACCCACATGACCGCCAACAAACAGGTTGGACTTGTACGGCATCGTTATTTTGGGCGTTCGATTATAATGACATGTTTTTTTTTTTTAAAATAAAACGTTCAGTAAACTTCTGGGATTTAAAAAAAAATCCGATGTAAGTGCATGGCAGCATACAATAGCTCTAGTGCTACACTCGTCTCCTCAAGCGCAGTTCCTGTCGCCGCCTTGACTGTCATTTGCGCAACGTTGAAAGGGGATTCCTCCCAAATTTGGGGAAATAATTTGCCTAGGGTTTATTTAAATTACTGAATGTGTCGTTGAGTGTAAGTTAAATCCAAAAAATTGCATTAATCATCATAATAGCTGGCCACTGGCTTAAGCCAATTCCACCAACTCTGTCCAGGGTAGCGACACCAGGTCGTAAATCTATCAACAATGCATTCTTGGTCATTCTATATCAAATGAATGCAAACAAGTCCTGTCTCAAGCTCCCGAATTCTCAAAGCAGATTTATATCATAAATCATAAATCACGCTTACTGAACAGTTACAACCTTGGACTTGGCTTCCTTCTGCTTCACAGAAGCTTCAATCCAGGCATCCAGCTCCTCCAAGGCTCTCTTGGGGCTCTTCTTCCTCTTCAGCAAGAATCCCTGGATTTCTGCTGGTGAGAAGACGCCCTCAGGGATCTTTTGACCAAAGCTCTTTGCAATATTGGAAATTTCATCAGTCGAAATATCCAACTCATAGGCCTGCTTCGCCTGGTTGGCCAATACTCCAGTTGCTTCTGATTTCGCCTTGGGCTTAGGCTTTGCGGACCCGTTCATAGAGATCTTCTTGACTTGTTTGGGAAAATGGACCTCATACATTCTGACAAATAGTTCCTCAGCTTGATAGCAAGTGGCATTACCAAAACCAACCTGCACATCGACGCGACCAGGGCGCACCAGTGCTTCGTCCAAAGATTCAGGCTTGTTGGTGGTCATGATGAGCACTCGACCTTCATGAGAGGCAACTCCATCAATAGCGTTAAGCAGACCCGACAAGGATATTGCCTTTTTGTTGCTGCGGGACTTGCGACTGCTGTCTTTGCCGCCCTTTCGCTTCTTGGATTTGCGATCGTCTTCGCTCTCTGAATCGGAGCTATCGCTGCTGTCGCTCGACGACGAATCACCATCATCATCTGACGATTTCTTTGACTTCTTCTTCTTCTTTTTGTCTTTGGACTTCTTATCATCAGTGCTCTCCTTGTCTGTCTTCTTCTCTTTCTTCTCTTTCTCCTTCTCCTTTTCCTTGTCTTCGGGACTAGCGTCCGTGGTAGAGTCAGGGTCGCGCCTGAGTCCTGCCGTATCGATGTCTTCGAGAAGAATGACACATCGTCTTGGAAGCTTAGTAAACAAGACGGCCAGGTCTTCTTCTGTAACACTCTGATCCTGTAAACTGATGACATAAATGTCGATGCCGAATACACCAGCCAGGGCAAATGAGAAACTAGTCTTTCCAGTACCGGGAGGACCGTGGAAGAGATAACCGCGACGTAAAGGAATACCACGAGAAGCATACCACCGAGGAGTAGACGGGTGTAAATACTCGTTTACGTCGGCAAGCACATTGTGCTTCTCCTTGCCATCAAGTACTACAGTGCGGATGGGTCGAACTGGTCTTCTGGCGACTTGCTGCCACATGTTGTAGTCTCGTCTCATTTCCTTTGCACGGGGGCGATAGATGGTGGTCCTCTGCGAGGTGTCTGAGAAATACAATGCCTTGGCATCTCCAAGAAGTTGCTTGATAGGTTCTAAGGTGTGTTAGCATGGGTCCTTGCACAGACTAGCGCTGAACAAAAGATGATGTACTTACCCAGTGACCATCCATAGCAGGAAATCTTAATTTCTTCCACGTCTTTCATGGGGCCCCAACCATTGCTGCTTGCAAATGCTTCCTTGGAGCGGAATATTTTGAAATAGTTGCCGCGATGCCAAAAGCTGCTCCCACCAATAGCTGGAACAAATCTCGGCGCCTATCAAGAGTCAGTTATACGTCATTTCAGGGTGTCATTAATGGTGGTGAACGTACAGATCTGGCAGCCATGTTGGAGAAGTTCAAGTACTTGTTGCCACTTCCCTCGTCGTCACCGCCGTCAGTCCAGAACAGAGACTTTGCATCTTCCTCCTCGTCCTCGTCGTCATCATCCCAAGCACTCTTCCAGATAGTCTGAGCCGTCAGATACTTGTTGCGCTTCATACTAGGATGCTGAGACATCCACTTCATAACGTGCCTGTAGATGCTGTCGTCTTCGGATACGTTGATGGAGCACATGAAATAGCGGCTGATCAAGCTGAAAAAGAAGAGATAGATCTGAGTGTAGAGCTTTGAGAGACCCCAGAAGAAACCGAGGGTGGTGAGGATGAGAGAAGGGTCGATGCCAAACTGGGCGCCGACAAGCCGATATACAAACAGGAACAGCTGCAAGAGTGGCGAAGCTGAGCCAGCAGTAGAAAGCAGCGAGTCCATGAAAAAAGGCATTTCGCTGGAGGAGTTGGCATCTCGCGAGGCATTTGCCATGTGCTGCTTGAGCAGCGGCGGGAGGTTGACGCTGAAGGAGTCTGGCATGGACACCATGATGGCGAAGGATGGCAAAGTAGCCGTCCGTCCCAAAGCAGTTGTCAAAGAGCTGAGGATGGGAATAAGGGCTTTAATAACCCGTCCAGGTCCAAAAATGAAACAAATATAAAAATGAGAAACAGAATTTAAATCAAAACGGAATATGCTGTGATGATAGAAGGGGGAAGGACAGCAAGAAACAGAAGAGTGAGGAGGTGGTGAATAAGTAGATCAAATCGCGGTTAAGGCCTTGAACAGGGAAATTAAAAACAAAGAGGTTGAATCACAGCTACACTTTTGAGTGACACCAAAGATTGCCGCCGACAGCTCATCACTGTAGCCTGCGTCCTGTTTCCTGCAGCACTGACACACACCCATCCAGTTTGCCCCCAAGCCAAGGCCAGTCCCTATCTCGGCCGAGAACCAAGATTCACACGCCCCAAGCAGGCGGAAACTACACAGCTGCGCGGTGCTAGGCGACTAAAAGGGAGTGAAAGGCGACGGCTAAGAGTCAGGCACAGGTGTAGTGGTGTTGGCGCCAGTGGCAAAGTGACGACGCTTTGCATTTGCATCGACAGGTATCGGTGTGGGAGGACCATGTCATTTATACACATTCAGGACCATGACACCGGTGAGGCGAACATGTCAGACTGCGTGACTAGATGGAAAACATTCACGATCCGAAACAGCAATCAACCCCATCCCAGTTCTCAACAAAACGACGAGCATTTAAATAAGTCGACAAAGTGTTTTGGGCAGGCTGCGTGATTCGTCGGGCGCCCCGTACCGTGGCTCTACCTTGGGGTGACGCAGGACATGGGGACGTGTTCAAAGTGGCGGCCTACAGCACAGTTCCCAGGCGGTACAAGGAGAAGAAAAAAAAAACCGAAGGAAAAAAACCCCCCCTCAAAACAAAGTGATCCCGTCTTTGCCGGCCCATGGCGCACCTCGCTGGTGCTGAAGCAAAAGGCCAGTGGCTGCAGGGCGGAAGCAGGAGCAGGAGTCACTGCCTGGGTCATGAGCAGAGGGGTCAGATGCGTACGTGCAGACAAGGGTGGATGTAAATAGGACTGCACAGCCATGCAGATGCAGGTCGCCCTGAGCTAAGTACTGGTCAAGTGTAGATTGGCCATACAATCCGACCCGACTTGCTAGGCGCTAACTGGAACACATGCCTGATGACAGACAGCAATCATCATAATCACTGGGCGAACCACGAGAAACGCACGACTGCCTAAAGCTTCTAGACCGATTTGCAGGGGGAGGCCAAGTATTTCAAGTGGACATTCACGGACAAAGCTTACGGGTGAGATGCATTTTGCTGACTTTGATTCGTTGACGCCCGAGTAGGGCTGGATGGAGAACCGTGAATGTGATCGATGACTGTTGTATTGTCTTTCGTGTTTTGTGCAGATCCTTATTTATTAAAAATAATGATTAAAATGTACCGGTACGGTACCTACCGGTAACAAAATTAAAGCAGAAGATACTTGATAAATACGCAAAACATAGCAGTAGGACAGTCTCCGTGAAACGCCCTGTAAAATAGAAACAGGCGAGCCACACATGGTGCTGCCTCCGGGCTGTGGAACGCCGTTTCTCTGCTCCATCCTTTGGCGCCATTACAGCAACATCAGCAATGTACAAGTCATTATAATTTCACCAATGAAATGGAACAAGTCATCACCGCCTACGACATCTACAACCTTTACATGTGCAGTTGCAAGACAGGGCTGCTCGGTACAAGGAGGCCTTGCGTTGCTTCAGTACCATTGTATGACTCAGAACAGGAAGCCATAATTCAAATTGCTCTTATTGTTGAATGCTGTATCAAGTGACGATAATACCAGTCTATCATCTCCTACTGTCGATTGTATCCGCCAATTAAGCAGTCGCTGCAGCCTCCTCCTTCAAGTCCGCAGATGCAAGCTTCTCTCCCAACTCATCCACTTCTTTTTCCTTGGCTTCGTCCACCTTGTCAGCCTCCCCGGATTCTCCATTTTTCACTTGCTCAGGGTCGTACTTGGTGCCCTTGATACTGATATCAGTGCCACCAGCAAGATACTCTTCCGACTCGCCGATAATCTTGCCACCAGCAATCCATCTAGCCAGCCTCTCCTCTCTCTTCTTGCGGCACAGCTCGTTCAACGCCGGCCAATAAACCTCATGGTCGTACTCAAAGTCAAAGTTGCCTCCCCAGTCGGTGCTCCAGAGCTGCTCAGCAGGTACGTACTGCTTCATGTCCTCGTTGAACTTGAGCTTCTCTCTTGTGACTGGGTCAATGAATGGCGTGATGATCTTGAAGAAACCCCAAACAATCCAAGGAACTGTTTCAGTTAGCAAACTGTACACCCAAACCTTCAAATAAAAGGAGGGGAGGACTCACCATTGATAATCAACGCTTTACCTAATCGTTCAGGGTAATGGTTCTGCAGAATATGCAGCACCTCTCTGGCTGTTGAGATGGGCACTGACGTATTTTGGCGCTGCTTGCTCGGCTTAAAGTTGATCATCAGGCTCAGCATTTCCACATTAGGGGGCATCATATCTGTGACTCGCTCCACCATGTAAAACAGATGATGGATCTGCCTGGCGCTGGCATCGGTATTCTGTCTCCCCGGGTTGAGGTACTGGCACGGCCTGCCTTGCTTGTCAAACCCAAAGATCATTTGCTTTCCAGTCTCTTGCTCTGGAGAGATATACTCCGGCGTAAAGTCATCAAGGCCATATTCTCTCCGCCAGGCCAAGGTGCCCTGAAGGCGCTTTGCTGCGTCGTCAACAGACCACTTGGTAGCTCGCAGATATCTCAGCAGACATTCTTTAGTGAGCCATGCCCTTTCTCTTTCCACGATTGGGCCGGACTTGTCT
The DNA here is from genome assembly GCA_028455935.1 of Simplicillium aogashimaense. Lineage (NCBI taxonomy): Eukaryota > Fungi > Ascomycota > Sordariomycetes > Hypocreales > Cordycipitaceae > Simplicillium > Simplicillium aogashimaense. The sequence goes on along the minus strand of CM052010.1, from coordinate 455,823 downwards.
TTCTCCTTGTCGCAGGTGACATCTGTCCATGATCTGGCTCTCTCCAAAAGCGTCTCATACTTGGTTATCTGATCAGCGGTGAGCTCAGCTCTGAGCACAGGCTTGCTGTCTGGCGTAGGAGCCCCAATTGGGGTCTTGCTGGCTTCCCCCATGGCAACATATAGTGGTTAATGAAAGAACTGAGAATTTACGGGTATCAAAGGTGAATTTAATCGAGGTTGATTGAGTTGTGGCAGTGGGAACCTCGTAGTTGACGGTCAACATAAAAATACGGAGACGTTTTTTTTTTTAAAGCACTGGCATTGGCGTTGCGCAACACATCATTATCATTAGTCTGGCTAATCTTAAGCCGCCAACCCCTGCTCGGCTCCGGCCTCGGAAGCATCAGGCCATTTGTTCTTCACGCAAAGCGTCATCCAGTCGACAAACAAAAGTGCTAGTTGTTTCAATCTTGGGGGAAAATAAATATACAGGTGATTAAATTAAATATTAATGAACGTCAGATCTCTTTCTCTCCTCCTAATTTCATTTCTGAGGATTCTCCGCCGCCAATTCCACAGGAGGACTGTGACCCGACGCCTCATGTCCTGCCAGTTCAATCGCTGCACTCTGCTGAGGTGTACCCGGCAACTGAGACGCACCATCATGTGTAACGCCAGCCGCTGAGACGGAAGCGGGATATCCGTACCCTGTGGATGGGCTGTGAGGTGAATACGGCGAAGGCTGCTGAGGTGGTGGCGACTGTCCCATGTACGCGGCTCGTGGATCGTAACCTTGTGGTGAAGGAGTTTGTCCTGGATGGAATGCCGCGGCGCCCAGCTTGGTATCGTAGCCCTGAGGAGACGGTGTCTGTCCTGGATGGTACGCTGCGGGAATCATCTGGGGATCGTATTGCCCGTTAGGGGGAGCTGTTGGGTATCCCTGCTGTGGTGGTGGTGGGTAGGCATAAGCCTGCTGCTGCTGTTGAGGAGGCGGGCTCCATTGCTGCATGTTGCCGTGAGTGTATCCGGGCGTGCTGGGGGCTGATGCAGTAGGGAGTTTAGTTTCGCCAGTTGGCTGATCGTTGTTCTTCTTGGCCTTGTTGCGGCGGATGAGGAGCAAAATAGCCACGCCAATGAGGGCAGCAGCCCCCAGTCCACCAACTACTCCTCCAGCGATGGCCCCAACATTGGTCTTCTTCTTCTTGCTGCCGCTGTCTTCACCATCTCCGTTTTTGTCGTCACCGCTATCATTCGAAGCAGTATTGGTTGCATCAGCTGCCGTATCCGTGCTTTGTGATGATGTCTTTGATGGCGAATCGGCGGGGTTCGTGGCAAACAAAGTGCCGATTCCTTGTGAATAATCGCAGTTGACCATGGTGTAAGTCGATTCCGAACCCTTGGTATCGATGGGCAACTTCCATGTCCAACAGCCAGGCGCAGTCTTCTCCGTGCTACTCTGGGTCAGCGACTGCACTCTCTCATTGGGCATTTAGCAAACATTGTTCAAACTTACCAGCACATCGCAGCCGGATCATCCGTTGGACATTTACCGGCCCGCACTTCGTTGTAATTGTAGCACGCAGTAGCGACACCATATTGGCAGTTACCACTACAGCATCCAAGATTCGATCCGGATGTGATGCATTTGTTAGTAGCGGCGTCGCATCCCAAGGTCGCTTCACAGTAATTGTTAGCAAATTTCGCTCGTTTTCAAACATTCAAGCAACGCCGCCTCGCCAATGCTTAAAATTGGCCACAACTATCACTCTCACTCACAGTAGATGTTCGCTTTATAGCTCCACCAGCCGCATTGTTGTGGATCGGTGCTCAGAGCAATTCTAACCTCAGCACGCTTCATCATGCCATATCTAGGATGAAAGGGGGCCTCAGTGGGCTTTGGTGAGAAGCCGTCTGCGTGGCCATTGGTGGCAACTTGCGTCTCCTGCGAGGGCTTCCATGAAGCCTCGTCTTCGAATCCAGCTACATGCGTGCTTGCGGCCATCGCCACAGCCAGCATGGCCGTTGCCGACTTGAACATCGTCATTTGTCGAGCAATGGTGCCCTTCCGACGTATTCTGCTCGTAAAGTATTGAGGCGAAGCGAGGTTATAACACAAAGGAACGTAATAATATCTAAGAAAGTAGCGAGAGAATGTGAAAATATTGAATCCAAGAAAAGGACTAAAATAAAAGCAGCCAACGCGCCGACTTGGGGGGCATTGGATAGGGAAATAGGCCAATTGGTAAAAATGTTCAGCTCTTGCCTGTGGCTTAATTAGCAACATGCGAGGTACGACCCCTTCTTGTGAGCTTGTCAACCTTATTAGCGGATCAGTCCCCCAGCGTTGTGGTGCCCGTTTTCCCAATCGGGTATGCAGTGCTTGGCTAGAGGTTCAGCTCGCTGGAGACGATGGAGCCCAAGGTTGTGATTATACCTGCAGGCTAGGCCCGACACGGCAAATCGCAGTCTCGCCTCAGCGGCCAATGCGTCGACCTAAGATGAGCAACAGCCCTGGCTACCCAATCACCGACTGCTTGGGCCACTCAGGTCACCCCCAAATCAAAAGCTTTTTTTTTTTTTCGGGCTGACAACCTCGTTTAATCTCCATTGGTCGATCACTTGCAGCCTTCCTTCGAGATTCTATTCAGCGCATGAAACGGTCGCTGCGCACAGCGTGCGGCTCTCAGCAACGGTGCATCAAGTGTTTGTTGACTTTGGGTTCCTTTTAATATCGGGCTAGCCTGCAGCGCCCGTGCAAATATAATCTACAACTGCCCCTTACTATAGCGCGACACTTAAGTTGACATATCCATCCAGTCCGTCACTCAGTCGGCCAGCCATTTGGCCAGTCTTTCGCCCCAACTCCAGTGCCACACAAGATGCAAATACATCCCCCGTCGGCCCACGCGGCCTCTCTGTGCAGCCTGCATAGGCTGGCAACACTCATGCGCCGGATTTGGCAAGGCGCTCCTTGATATATCGCTTCGCTGACGGCTCGTCAAATCCACAGACATTCTCCAGAAAGTGGGTTCTGCCAAAGTGTTAGTATCGAATACCTCAACTCATCGCCGCCTTCAGTACTGTAAATACCTCGCCAATGCGACATCGTTCTGTCGCACGTCTTCAAACTGCTGCTGGCAGTCTGCCCAAACAGCGGCTCTGGCTCGAGAGTCTACACGCTTGGTTCGCAGCCGGAAGCAGCCGCTCACGGGTCTATGATCACTAACCCGTACTTCGTGTCGCTGGTAGTCGAGCTGTTCGATCTTACCTTGGCCACGGTACAGTAAACGATCGCACCATGCCGGTGTTCGACGTTTCTCGCTTGTATCGTAGATGTCGGTTCCAACATTATACTTGTACGTGGGGTCAAAGGTAATTGGCAGTTCCTCAAAGGCTCGCAACCGGAATACGGGATTCTTGCGTCGCGCAGCCAAGAGTTGGTCGCGCTCCAGCAGCTTGGGCAAGTTGCGGTTTTTCACAGCGTCTTCCACCGTCTTGCGCGACATGGTATCGATTCGATAGTTCAGGTCGCCATTGAGAATACAAAGCTCGTGGTCGAGAATCATGCTTCCGTCTCCGCCACCAATGAACCCGTCCAACCTCGCCGTAGCATCACGTTCAATAGGGAATAGGCTTGCCTCAAGGATAGCGGCTGCATCGGCATGGCGGGACGCAGTATGGGTTTGTCCGGCCGCCAAATGACAATTGATGAAGCACAGAGAGCTATCGTCGATCTGGAAACGAACAGCAATCGCACCTTTGTTGCCGTGTAAACCACCCATGCCACGTTTGACCTCGGAACCACTGAGGTTGTGAATACGATCTTGAAGCGACGATTTCACAAACACACAGCTAAATAGTCCAACGAGAGGCGCAGTGTATAGCAAATGATACAGATCATCTGCTGGCATATAATCATCGAGAGTCTTGAGCAAGAAGTCGCGCCAATTGCGGTACTGGTGGCTCATGCGCTCATGCTCTGTGCCATCTCTCTTTTTCGACTTCAAAAGCCGTTTGGCAGTGGCAGCTTTGTCCTCCAAATCCACAAGTTCTTGGAATCCAAACACTAAAATATCTGGTGAGCCACTGGATCTCAGTAAGTCGCGGAAGAAATCCGCATCTCCATCCGAGTAGCGAAGGCTCTGGGGAGTAGATGCGCCTGCATTCCAAGTCATCACAAGCGCCTTCAAGTCAGAGAAGTTACAATATTTGTCTTCCTGTAGTCGAAGGCCACGCTCAAGGTAATCATCTTGCAAAGAGCCATCCCAGACTTTGAGTTTTCCCTCATTGCCAACAGACAGAACCTGCAAGCGGTTGAGAAGGTAAGGACTTGCAGAATCGGCTTTGATTTGGTAGACAGAGCTTTCGTGTGCCTGCCACTCTTTAGCCAGCTTCCAAGGACCTTGGCCGATTTCGTAGACGCAGATTCGCCCCGTGTTGTATCCCGCCCACAACCAAGAACCGATTGCAGCCATAGACGTGATCTTGGAGGCAGCTGAGTGAATCACTCTTTTGCAGCTATAATCTTGCAACGAGTAAACACTGATCTTACCATCGTTATGGCCGAAATAGACATGATCGGGGTCTGCTGGGATAACGGTTCCCGAGGTAACATCGCCGGCGCTCTCCGTGATAATGGGGTTGTTAAATAATTGAAAAGTGCTGGTTGCATCGAGTGATGGGTTGAATACTCGTATTGCTTTTCCCGTAGCGTACCAAAGCTCATCCCCTGCAATAATTGAGAAGGTATGCCCCTTTGGCATTTTATAAGATTGAGTCGGGCCATTATTCAGGTTAGGCATGCCGTCTGAGTCTGGGCCCCAAAGATGGAGGTTGCCACCTTCATCTAAGGACCATAACTCGTTGTAGTAGCGGTAAATCTTGATAACCTCATAACGTCCATGGATAGCGGGCCGATTCACCAAGATGCGACTAGTTGCAGCCTCAGCCTCCAAGATATCACCGGCGCTGGTGCCGACCCATAGACGGGAGCCTTCCTTTTCTGGATTGGCTGACGGTTTAAAAGCTACAGATGTTGCTTTCACGCCCTCCGTATGAGCCAAGCTCATCACCTGCTCTCCATCCATGACATTCCATGCTCTGGTAAGTTGGCCACTGGCACACACCATATCGCCACAGACATCCAACAACTTAGGGTCAAATCTCGTTTGAATCTCGTAGCAGCCTCGTTTAATGTATGGCGGTTTGCGATTGACGTTGCAAATTTGAGGCAGAGCTAAGGAGCTAGGCGCATTGCCTCCTTTGGATCCCACGGGAGATGCTGCATGGCCAACTACAGCTTGCACAGCACTCTCTGCGGGTATTGTTCTCGCATTTGTCCGTGTTGGTGGCGGAAGGAATTGCTGGGTAGTATTACTTGGGAGACTTCCCGCAGGAGGCAGCCGTTTAGAAGAGGCACTTGGTAGCGGTTGTGGCAGCTGCTGGCCATTTGAACGCGGGGGACGTGGCGGTGGTCTATCAGTACTGACAGGAACTTGTTTCGTTGCTTGTTCCTGAGTCTTGCTCCGCGCTGGTAGCAATGGGCGACTTTCTGAGCTTGGCTGGGGATACGCCATCCGTTGTTGAGTCCCTTGGCGATCATTTCGTCGATCACCTACCAAATGATGAACAGGAGGTGGCGCAAAAGCACTGTGTTCGTGCGTATAGCGTATAGCAGCGTCGCTGCGAGAAGGTGGTCGTGGTCGACCTGGCAGCTCTGGAGGGCTCCCTTCTTCCGATATAGGGCTACTTGGTGGGCTGGTAAACGGTGACATTTCATTCTTGGAGCTGTCAGTTTTCGTTGCTCTGGAGGATTCGTCTTCCACCTTTAGAGAAGGGGCAGATATTTGTAGCTTGTTTGGCTCTGGGGTTATTGCATGGGCTGCAGGTTTGATGTCACGGTCTCGACGCATTTCCCCAGAGCGCCTGGGTGGTGGCGGTGAAGGCGGTTTAGAGGAGCCCAGTCTTGGAGATCGTGGAGGTGGCATTGCAGGAGCAGGACTTGCTGATCTCCCAGGTATTGTCAGTGGTGATGCTCTTCCAGGTGTGAGGGTGGATGCTGACGGCGTTGCCTGTGAAGGCTGGGCATCGTTTGGGAAAGGAGAAGAAGGTTTCGGGGGTGAATGTGGTGGCTCAACTTTCACTGCTGGAGTGACCATTGGTGGTGATGTGTCTTTGGTCGATATAGACGGTCGTGAGGCGTGTGGGATTGGGGGAGGGTTATTTTGGTCTGTGTGTGGCAGCTTTGGTTTGATGGTGGGTTTTGCCTTGAGCGCAGGAGGCTTTGGAGGAGGACCTTTCACGACGACAGTAGTTGTATCTCCTGCTGTCTTGATGTCTTTGAGCTTTTCAGGTTTCGGAACGGGTGATATGGATCGCGAGGAAGGCTGTGAAGAAGGTGGTTGTGTGTTCAGATTCTCGAACCTGGCCAGCAGGGAAGAGACAGGTTTCTAAGATGTGTGTTAGCTGCTATATGCGGTCCCATTTATGGAGATCTATAGGCGGCATACCAAAGATGAGCCATCTGGCCCCTCGCCTGGTGCCTCGCTCATGTTGGTGTTGAAGATGGCGTTGGTAGCGGCTGGAAGCTTGGCAATGGGTATTACGCCCACGCCTGTTCAATGCAATTAAACCACCATGAAACGATCGTTGAGGTCTTGAAAGTCGACGTAGATGTGGGAGTATACTTGGATATTAATAGTAGCAGTAGGAAAGGAGTGCGAGACTCTAGGCCAGTTCGAAACAAAACGCAATAATGCTAAGCTTTTTGGATGACGAACTCTATATCGCGGCGGAAGGGTGTAAACATTGCAGCCGTTGGAAAAGTGTGAACCCTATCGAGGCATTCCGGACGCTGCAGCAAGAGAGGGCGAAATCAGAGTACGGAGAGGCCAGTTGTCTGGCTATAGGTGCTAAGATCAGGCCAGACAGGTTGTGTGTTGCACGGCAGCGAGTAATTCGACGGCGGTTGGCGTTTCCCATGCCAGTCCACCAAAAACCCCCACCGCTCGAGCTGTCTGGTGTCGAGGGGTTTGCTGTGGGCTTCGTCGTCACCACAATACGAGTTGAGGGGCTGAATTGGCACTGTGTGCTATTGTGTGTTTAGGGCGTCATCTCTCACTATAGGCGCCACTGGGCCCTCTGGCGGCACAGTGCGCGATTGTTTTTCAACGGCTACACAGTCCCGATTTGCACTCCACCTGGCGGGTCACAGAGGTCCTTCTAGGCCATACTTCTAGCGTAGGTAGTGTGCGAAAGGTCACTGGCCGCTAAAATTGGGCCAAAGGGTATCTTTCCAAGTTCGCCTCGGTTTTTCTTCTAATCGTGTTTTCAATTGCCGCACTCACCTTTAACACTGCAACACGAACACAGCATTGACTCGCACACTCATACTCCTTATCAATAATTTACCTTGATTTACGAGACATTCAACCTCGACAGCTGTGTCGTTTTCTGCAATCCCCTCCGATCCTAAACAATGAATACCGTAAGTCGGAATTGCCTGCATTCACGGATTGTCATTGCTAACCCATTATCCAAACAGGTCCGATCATTCTGGTTCGTTCTGATGTGTTTCATGATATATTCGACCGTATAGACTGACATAGCATTAACCATCAGGCTCGGCTGGGGTTCCGTCTGTATCGGTACGTCGAGCAGGACTCTCTCCCAACGTCGCAATACATTCGCTGACAATATCACAGCTGGCGCAGGCGCATACTATTTTGCCAAGAAGGAAATCAATGCCGACAGAATAGCCAAACGTCAACAACACCTCCAGAAGAAGCAGACCAATCAAGAGATGGAGTACGGCCACACCGACCCTACCCAAACAACCAGCCCTGGCAGCGACCCGCCTAAGACACCTCGAGATCCAATCCCAGACCAAGATCGAAGCTCTTTACAAAGTGGTGTGACATATCGAACACGGAAAGGAGATAGGTTCTCGTAATGGATCTGGGAGGAACGTTTGCCGCCAAAGCCTTGGAAGTAGAGCAGGTTCAATACTCTCTGTCTGCCTATGGCTTTCTTGTACTTTTACACACTGGCTAAAATACAGGCTCTGTAAAACAAATAAATAAATAAAATAATCAATCTTCGCTCTCCAACTCATTCAATCCAACCATCCTGCAATTTCTACTCGGTGTTCAAGGATGGCTTCCAACTGTAAACAAAATAAGCTCTCCACAAAACCGAGGCTTAGCCGCCATAGCGCAGCTCCAACGTCTCTTCAAACCACCCACCACCACCATCTACTCCGACTCTCTAAAAACCCGCCTCTTCGGGCTTTCTTCTCATCATGGCGTCCCCAGAGCTGGCCATCGCCAAGGCAGCACTCGCTGCCTCCCTTTTCCGCGCCGACCCTGTTTCTAATAGCCGCCCCGAGGTCGACGGCTTCTTCTCCCTTCTCGACTCTACTCTACTGCAATGCTCGCGATCCAACGTCCAGGTTTGACTCATTCTCTCCCAATTGGGCTATTCCTTGGCAATGATGGGCTACCTTGTTGCATGGTCACATTGCCAAGGAATAGCCCAATTACATCATTGTGATAGCAGAAGCACTAAACTCATTTGTGTCTACTTCGTCACAGAACTGCAAAACGTGGATTGTACAGCAGATTGCGCATTCACAAGGCCGCTCAACAGCTCTAGCGAAATACCTGACTGCTCTTTCGAAATCACAAACCGATTTAGATGCGAAACCAAGCTGCAAAAGAAGAAGGTTGCATGTGCTATATATCCTCAGCGACGTCTTGTACCATGTCCAGACTAGGCAGGGCAATGACAACTTTGCGACCTTTTGGTACAATGCGCTGCCAAGTCTTGTCGCAACTGCTGCCGCCTTTCAAAAATGTCCAAAACATATTTCCAAACTAGAGTCTCTGGTCCGAATGTGGCAGGAGCGGAAACACTTCACACCAGAGGTTGTCAAAAAGATCGAACAAGCTTTGGCAGGTCAGCAACCAGTATCTGAGCCCACGACACAATCATCTGGAATACCAAAAATTACCAAAGATGCACCGTATATCCTACCACAGTCCCATGGTGACCCATCAGCACCATGGTACGATTTACCAGTATCTACATGGCTCCCTCACCTCACGCCTAATTCCACGAAACCCATGCTGCCCGACCTTATCAAACCAATCCAACTCGCCCCTGGCCCTGCCGATAAAACCCTTACATCCGCTGTCCAGGCTCTTCTCACCAAAGCAGAGCATTTGTACAACAAGGATCCAATTTCACATAGCAGCCTAGAAGACGTCAACGAGCTGGGCGAGAGGGTCACTATAGATGAGATTACGGGTGACGTGTTGGAAGGCCTCACATACTACGGATGGTCCCATCAGTTCTGTGAGAGGATGAAACGCCGTGGCAAGCGAAGTCATGGAGGAAGTCGCTCAAGAAGCACTTCCTTAACTCGATCACCATCACTTAGCTATTCTACTTCTCGCAAACGACTTCGGTCGCGATCTCGCTCTTGTGGTGATGCGAGCCTTACGCCAGACCGTCGCAGCTCAAGTAAGGGCAGGAGTCGCAGCCGTAGTCGAAGCAGAACACCTGATCGCCACCGCAAACGACCACGTTCACATAGCCGATCAAAGTCTCCATCTCAGCCAAGGTTTAGTGACCCATCACGCTATCCTCCCCCACCTCCTCCTCCGGTCGGTGTTGGGGGCTTGCCCATCGTGTTTCCTCCACCTCCACCGCATCCTGGAGACTATCAAGGCAACTGGCCACCTCCTCCACCTCATCCTGTTCCCATCCCACCAAGCAGAGCTGAGTTTGCTTCAACGTGGACACCCGATCCTTCTATGATGAGCCAATGGGCAGGTGCTTCATGGGGCGCAGGATCAGAAGCAATTCCGCACCCTCCTCCACCTCCACCACCCCCGCCGACATGGCATCAACCTAGCCATGGTGGCTATGGCAGTTCAAGCAGGGGCAATGGAGGAAATAGTGGTCGAGAAAGGGGACATGATCGAGGCAGAGGACGATAGACACTTGTAGTTTTACAAAATAAATGGTGTTCACGCGCATATCTCGTGCATCCCTGACTTTTATGAGACCTGCCTATAAATTAGGAGAGGAGGGCAAAAGGCGAAAACAATGGTCTATTTGATCTCAATGTCATAACATACTCCTTTCAGCGCTCTACACTACATTAGAAGAGTTCCTTTCCGTCAGAACGACTGCTGTGAATCGCCAAACCCTACCCAGTGCATATCTCCTCTTCTCTGGTAGGATATGTTCGTTGACAGAAGTTGGCTTCTTTGTTCCTGTCTCCAAACTCTCATCCTTTTATACATCAAAAAAGATTGATCTTGCCTGGGAAGGGGCCGTCGGCAATCGTCACCTCCCTCCAGTCCAGCGCATGCTCTGTTCCTTGTACCTCCCTGCGGCCTCTCCTTGTTGCGAAACGCTTTCCATAATCCAGGCAAACAAAAAGACAAAAGTGGAAGGGAAAAAAACTTAACCATGGAGAAAAAAATGAAACATACATCATACCCGCATAGAGAAGCAAGACTATCTTGCTTCTCGGCGGCATCCTACCGATGAAACGAAAGGCAGGTGGAAATCAACCCAAAAAGACGTAACGAATGGCTTTTATGCATCCACGGCTAAATAGTAGAAGCCGTCGTTCGCTGACTATGCAAGTGCGGATTGGCAAAAACAAGAATAGGCAGGACATGAACTTTCACGTCCATCGTCGTGCAACAACAAAGTCAATCACCTGCTCTTTGCTGACGACGTTGAGCCTTGACGTTCATGCAGGCTGGGCCGACGACCCGACGCATCTTGCAGGCGCAGAGAATCCAGTTTCTTCTCGTTCTCTTCTGTCGCTGGATCCGCCTCATCTACTTTGGGGAGTGTAGAAACTGGTTGGCGGGCTGGTGCAGATTCCTCGTCCTGAGCTACTGCAGCAGATGATATCGATGCACGACGGGAGTTGGCTTGTGTGTCTAGTACAGCCCATTTCCTCTCGCGAATAGCCTCGCGCTCAGCGGCGGTGTTTTGTTGTTCCGTGTACTCGTGGGAACAGTCGTCGAACAATTGCGGGTTGATCTCCATGAAAAGCTTCATGGCGTTGTATACCATCCCGTGAATGGTTCTGCTTCGCGTTAGCAATTACCCGACTGCGCCAAGACCGGAGTGTAAAACTAACCTGTTCCAATGGCCCTTTGAATTCTCGTAAAGTGGTGCGAACATGATGGGAAGAATGATTTCCACATTATCGCTGACAAGGTTGCAGAAGTACTCGTTGTTCCAGAAATACAGAGCACGTTCGGCAACCTGGAAGTGAGGACTGGCAACAGACTTGGCAAGCTGATGGAATAGAGGCTCTTGAACCTTTGCAAACTCGGCAGGATCCATTACTTCAAAAATGTCCTCAACCTCGTTCAAAAACATGACCTCCTTGGTGCTGTTAACCTTCGGCCAGTAGCGCAGCAGACCAAGAACAACCTAGAAGATGTCAGTAACATATATGATGAAGTAGTGGTGCGGCAGTTGAGAACATACATCTTCTGTCAGTGATGCGTCCTTTTCCAAGAACTGTACTATGCAGTAAGCGAGTTGAGGGTGATACATGCTCAAACTCTTGGGTTTGTGGAGAGGGAGCAAAACGCGCGTCAGGAAGATCTTGTGCTCTTCCTTGAGAGGCAGCGCGAATCCGTTGATGATAGAGCCTAGTATTTCTAGCAGCTCAGCAATTCCGTTGAATCTCTCGGTCTCATAAGTAAATTGGAAAAAGACATTGTTGATAGATCGTCGGATAAAGGATCTCAAGTTTAGGAACTTTCCGTATATACGATGTAGCGTCGTCTTGAGGAAATCTCGCTCTCTAGGGTCTTCCGAGTCGAACAAATCAAGCAGCTGGAGAACAAAGCTGTGGTCAATGTAAGCTTTGGCGATGTTGGTGTTGAAATCTTGACTTTCGATGAAACGAAGGAAAAATTCGTATACAACTTGAATGTGTGGCCAAGCGACTTCCAAAACGGGTTCGTCCTCTTCGGGGTCGAACGCCTCGCCCTGAGGGTTCATTGGTGGAGGAATCGGTCGGAATAGGTTCTTGCTAAACATATCGACCACCTTGGGGTACATGGGCTCGGTAATGACTTGTCGATTGTTGGCGACGTAGTCGAGAAGCTCATGTAGCGCCAGGCGCTTGATCTCCTTGGCTTTCATATCGCCGCTGGCGTCATTGAAGTCAAAAATGACATTACATTGCTCGATTTTCTGCATGAAAAGCTCCTGGCGTCTGTTAGGAGGAACCTCGTGGAACCCAGGCAGTTTCTCAAGCTCTCGGTTGGTGGAAATATCGAATCGGGACGAATGCTGGCGCTTGGGCGTTCGAAGGCCGTCGGGGATCGCGTCGCGGTTGTCCATACCGCGGTGAATCATCAGTGATTTCTGGCCAGCTTTAGGAGGTGCCAAGTCGTGAGGCATCGTCTCTGCAGCACCAGGGGGGGGAATGTGCTGTGCCAGCTGTCAACAATTGCCCGCCAGAGGTTAGAACTAGATCGGAGAAAACTTACACCTGGAGTAGGGCTGATAACCACTGTAGGGGGTAGTCTTCCGTTGGTGCCATTGGGGCTGGAGCTGTCACCCATCGCAAATCGGTCAACACCGTTCCCCTGGCCTGTATTGTTCAGCTGTTGGCCGGAGCTGTTGTCAGCGCCAATACCCATGGAGTTTGGGGGTAGAGGCTTGTTGCGAATGTCGTTGACAGCGGTCGATGAGGAGGTGGGAGTCAGCGTGGGAGACTGGTTGGATGAGTCGCGGCCAGATGGTGATGCAGTGCCGTCTTTAGAGTCTTTCTTCTTGGATCCTTTGGTGGCTTCTTTGCCCCGAGAGAGCTATGGGGGAAGGATGTCAGTGGATCGTGGATTCATTGCGAAGGCTGCCGAGAGAAGGCAAACTTGGGGAGAACTTACCATTTTCTGTCCAAAGCGCTTCATGTTATTTTGTATCGGAGCGCGCGTTGGACGATATAGGCGCTTGAGGAAGAGTTTTGGTTCGATGCCCTGGAATCGATGTGGTGGGGTAGAGATGGTCACACACGCGCAGGGCGGTGCGGAGGTGAGAAGAGGGTACGGCGGCAGGAGTCGACGAATGGAGTTAAACAAGACAAAACTGCGGACAGAGTTTGAAGATGTCCAGAGTTGAGCAATGTGTCGTCGGTTCGCGTCAACGGCTATCTATAGCTCGAGAACAAGTCCTAGGGCAGGGCCAGCCGTGAGACACGGGTCATGCGCGGATCAAATCGAGTGGACGTGGACGGGCGCTAATTGGAGAGCAGTCAACGAGTAGGAATGGAAGTGTAGGGCGTGGGAGATGACCAGAAGCATCTGAGGTGTTTTGGGGGCAGGCGGTTTGCCTTCAATCGATGAATCGAGCAGCAAGACAAGATGCGTCGTTAGAGGGGGGGGAGATGCCGATGGGGGTGCGACTGTAGGGGATGAGATTGGGTTCCCAGAAGCTGGTCGGGGTTGATGCAGTGCGCAAGCAAGTGGTGGTGTTTAGCGTGTTTGTGTGTTATGACGGGCGGTGAATGGAGGTCGGGGTAGCGGGAGAGAGAGATGACCTCAGGTAGTAGAGTGAGCAGAGCAGCGGACAATACAGCGGGTTACGAGGCGCTACACAGTACCAGCCATGAGCCATAAAGCAAGCTTATTAGTGGGCGAACGAGGGGCTGTAGCAGTGCAACAGTGCAACAGAAGCACTGGGGGTACCTCAGAAAGGGTGGTAGGGTGCGCGCGTATGGTGGATTTAGTTGGTACCCAAGGGGCAGTACAGGGGGTTGTTTGAGAAGGAGGGGGGGCGATATTTTGATTTTCGTGGTGGATGGGTTGGCTGGCTGCAACGTCAGGCTAAAGGGAAATGAAGTCATTCGATACAGGGCAAATTTAGGTGTGAGGAACAGAGCTGCATTCACCGGACAGAGGCGTAAAAATAAAATGAAAACAAAATGAATATTCCCTTATTTGTGTTATTTAAATGCACGGAGTAATTTCTCTTGTCAAGTTTGATTTTGTTTCTTGTCAAAGGCAGCCATGTAATTATGTTTTAATGTTTTGCAGGATTCTCGTTTCGATGGGCAAGTTATCCACTAACAATTACCAGGCACAGCCCCTCCCAGAGCTCTCCCTGTTTAGTGGCGCCGCTGTTAGCGCATACATGGGCTTCCTGGGCTTGCTAATAAGGCGCTGTTCGCACAGGCTCATGGCACTAAAGCTTCTGCTCGAGCGGGGACAGGAGCTAGTGTGCACGGACCATCTGCAGCAGCGACAGAACTACACTGGCATTTTCCAGGTTTCGTTCTGTGGGCGCAGCCCATGTGCCTTGCATTAGTTCTGCCAGAGCTCTGCTGGCGAATGCTGAATGCCCGCTGTATTTTGGCTGCTGTTTTGGTTGCTGCAAACAGAATCTCGCCATTGGCCAGTATCAAACAACAAGTTATTCGGCTATTCCACCCTCTCCTCGTGTATAGTCTCACGCTTCATTGCATTTCAATTTTTGGGTCACGATATTTTCATATTTATTATCAAACAAAATTTATCTTCCGTCGCGGATGACCTCTCATGATAGCAGAAGCAATCTCCTACGTCAACGCCATGTCAGCTACCGTCACGATATAAAAGCTACTTATCCGTCCGACAGAATTTTGGCTACAATACCAACTCCTACATCACGTCAGGGTTTCACTTCGTTTATACTCTCGTCATACGTCAACTATCATGAGTCGCACGCAGCACGACGAGTCTGCCGCCACGGGTGATGGCCTTGCTGTTCTAGAATCTGCCCATGGCCGCACCTATGAGGAGGCACCCCGATATGGCATTCCCACCAAATCCTTCGCTGCAGTCGAAGTCCCGGCTGTTGTACAGAACATTGATCGAACTGTCAAGGCATTTGGAAGGGTGCCTTCCTTGCAACACGTACGTCCATATTTTCAACATGTTGACGTCCTAGCTTGCTAACTCGCCTGCGTTAGGCATTAGATCCTCTTCGCCAATCCATCCCATTGTATCTCAATCCAGAAAATCCCTTTTGCAACCCAATCGTGTCTCACAACTCTGCTTCTCACAATGTCGTCCTGAAAGTTACAATACCCAAGAGGACGGGTAGGAAGAGGAAGCGAGGTTCCAATGGACCCTGGCAAGACGACGTCGCGGGAGCCGTTGCCGATAGACCATCAGACGGCGTATCAAGCATTTCATCTATTTCTTGTCTTGATAATCCCAGACTTTTGCAAAGAAAATTGCAAGATAACGCAGATGTGTACGAGGTTGAGGCAGTCGGAACCATCAAGCACACTCATAGATTTCGAGGTCTGGCAGACTTTCACTGGGACATGTCCAACTCCTCCCTTGCTCAGAGATATGTGGGCAATGTATTGCCAGGCGATAGTGAGTTACTCAGTATTGTCCCTATGACACTATCAGTTGCACCCACTAACGAGCCATTTTCCTATCAAGTTCAAAAACTCAAGTCGTTCAAACTTGAGCCGGGCGTCGACCACGGCCCGAATGTCGATATTATTCCACCGCCAATATTCACGCATATGAACTTACCTTTCAATTATAATTACTCCCAGAATCCCTATGTTCGCATGACAGACGACGGGGATACTATTAACATGACGGCCATTAAGCAAGTTGGGTATTTTATAGGAGCCGATGATCCTATACCGACAGCGCCGCAAGAAGCCCCCGACATGACGGATGCTCGAACTGCCCAGGCAATGGCCGAGATGAGAACGGCTTTTGATGAGCGGCCCATTTGGACAAGACGCTCTCTGTTGAATCGCTTGAGCGGCACTATTCAGAATTGGAATGAGCTGAAAAAGTACCTCAACTACGCTGCATATCAGTTCAAGGGTGGTCCTTGGCGTGATGGTGTCGTCCCATACGGCATAGATCCACGGACGGACCCAAAGTACCGCATATACCAAACACTCATGTTCAAGCTACAGTTCCAATCCAGATCTGGTGCAAACCAATCCTGGCATTCGCTGCGGCGAGATGGTCAAGCCAACCTTGGACAAGGTAGTTCCAACAGCCACATCTTTGACGGCGAGACGTACGATACCGACGGCAAAGTATGGCAAGTCTGCGATATTACTGACCCGCTGCTCAAAGATCTGTTGGATAATGCCGCTGTACGGCTGGAGTGCGACATGTCGAGCGGCTGGTACCATGGAGGTCTTTGGGCAAAGGTCAAGGCAGTCATGAAGACCAAGCTTGTAGCCATCAGATTTGGGCGCAAACTTTCAAGGGCAGACTTTGCACAGACGCTCCAATTCGGCGACTTGACACCAACCAAAAGCTATTCGGCTAATCTACACATACCATTGCCCAAACTTGGTCTGACTGATGAGGAATTCAAGATGCTACGTGGCCGGCAACCGCCCAAGAAAAAGAGTCAAGGGTACAATATCCGTTTGAAGACCAGGCCTTATGGTTCAGTGGTAGGGTCGTCTGTCGCTCCGGAAACGTTGACTACGGCGGCCGCCTCAAGAAGATCTCCATCTGACGATGGCGGTTCTGAGTCTGGCAGTGACAACGACGCCGACTTCTCGGACGATGAAGATGAATTTGATCAGGAACAAGATCTTGATGAGGATCAAGACATGGAGGATGTAGATTTTCGGTGAAACATGGAGCACGGCGGTCCACGCTTATTCTATAACTATCATACAAAGGATCATCGCGATACTCAAAAATAATATAGTACTCAATCACAAGCCTTATGAATTACATCTATGTAGCTCAGCCTCCCGGTGTTGCCAAGATGCTTGTATCAGGTCCATGATGGATTTCGTAAGACCCATGTTCTCAAGTCCAAATATCGATGATGGCCAGGACGAGAGCCGGGATGAGAGAATTAAGTTGAGCAAAGCGATGAGCATAGCGTAAGAGCTTGTTATTCTATTCGACTCCTTAATACGTAAAGGTTATCTTAGGTTATAACTCTCCTGACGGGAAATGCCCAGTGCTCCGGGGGCATCATAACGAATCTCCTGACTGCCAGCTGCAGACACTTGTAGGGACACAGCACCACCATTTTCAAAAACATGTCCTCTTCTCCACTTCATTACTTCATTTGTCATACCATCTCCGACATTAACTTACCTTCGTTGTTTGACGGCAATCTTTGGAGTATCCAGTTCGTACAGCTTCTAGAGGCATCACAGTTGAGCCGCATAGGATATCCTCTCAAGCTGTTCCTCTCGTTATGGCCCGTCCAAATTACAATCGCGCTCCAGGTTACCAATACTCCTCCAAACAGGAGAAATGGGCTTGTAAAGCGTGCAAAAGTTCATTTACCTACAGATCCGAACTTGTATTGCACTTGCAGCAGATGTGGCTGAACTCGCAATCACATGTCCATTGCCATGTTTGTGCGATCGTGTTTGATAATGATGAAGAGAAATCTATGCATATACGATCGGTAACACCTTACAGATTACGATTTTGTGTTTAGGGATGTTAACAACGAGACAGGAACATCCAACCGAAGAGAAGCTCATCTGCCCCAGCTGCCGATGCGGTCCATTCGAGCTCCCGACTACTCTAATGGCACATATGAAGCCAGAATGTTGCCCTGCTTATGACTTAGAAGCAATAATAAGATTTTCAGCTCAATCGCAAGCGTCTCATTCGCTGGACAACTCTCAATGGTCTGCTACAAGTCAAGCCCACAGCTATGAAAAGTCCAAGGAATGGTCATCTCTAGAGGACAAGGAGGTCCCGCTCGAGGATCATACGACTTGGTCTCAGATCAAAAAGGCTAGATTGACATGGAAGAGCAGCTTTAATGCTTGGGGTGAGAACACAGCAAAGGTGTACAACGATGGCAACTCCCAACCTAGCGTGACAAAGGCGGCAATTCCACGGCTGCAAGCATTCAAAACGGCAACAGACCTGCATGACCCAGACAGCGTGACATTCAATGCAGACAACTACATTTCAGTATATTCTGG
Organism: Simplicillium aogashimaense; assembly: GCA_028455935.1. Classification (NCBI taxonomy): domain Eukaryota; kingdom Fungi; phylum Ascomycota; class Sordariomycetes; order Hypocreales; family Cordycipitaceae; genus Simplicillium; species Simplicillium aogashimaense. Next base: position 437,853 of record CM052010.1, on the reverse strand, counting down.
AAGATATACTTGTCCAAAGACAGGATGCCAGTAAGTTGCCTTAATTTCTTGCGCCACTTCGCGCGACTTACAAGGACAGAAAAACATTCAAGCCTCACGAGTGCCGGAAGTTCAAGGCCCATTTAAGAAAGCATCTAGACGTCAAGTGCTACCAATGCCCCTCTTGTTGCCGTAGATTCTCTACCACCGTAGGACTCATCACACACATGGAACAGCAGCAAAATGGCTGCAAGCTTCAACAGAATGCCGGTTTTGGAGCTTGGCTGCTCAAAGTGACTGGAGGCATCGTCAAGTCAATTTCCAAAACCACTGATGGAAAGTCTATCTTTGAAACAACCATAAACGCACAAAGGGAGTTGAAATCACCTTTGCTTCCGAAGTTGAACGTTTTTGAGTGATAGAGACAGCTAGATTGGTAAAGGCGATAGTGATCGACAGAGAAACGGTTTATGCCTTTGATAAATGCATCAGCCATAGTGCATCGATCAGCAGAAAATCTGTGACTTGAAAATAATTCCAGTTATCTGTTAAGAAATCTTTACGTGAATAGATTCGTGGGAGTAGTTTTCAACAATGCAGCTGGTTGCAGGCTGAATTATACCTGATTCACAGCCGCAATGCAGGGTAGGCGACGTAAGTGTCCAAGCCACGGCGCTTTTAAACCCCTGACGTGATGACCTAATCTGCCAGTCTCCCCTGTTGGCGATCCTGGTCTGTGACAACGTTCCTGTTCGGCAACTACGGACTTGGACATTTGCTAGTTTTCTCTTTTTCTACGCTTGCGTTGGATAATTGCGGTTTGCCAGAATACACAGTCGACGTCTTATCCTCCTGTCGCCTGGACCATCGCATAGCGCTTTATATGACAATTCAAGCTGTGACGTCTGAACAGCCATTCTCTGCCCAACGGCCACCCACGATGGCCCGTCGATGGGCGCGCAGGATCGAGCGCACCTGCTGCACACTCGCGACATACAGCCCACTAGTTTTTGTCTACGGGTTGACGACGTGGGGCGCCAGCGGCATCATCAGCGTTGGCCGAGCGAGCCAAAAGAGCCCGTGGTTAGGTCCGTGGTCACGCCTGCCTACCGTCTCGTCTTCTTTAATGTGCTAACGTGCTTTCTGTCTACAGGAACGGGCTCTTCTGTAATAGGCGTACTCATATATATACTAGCTAATTGGTCATATACTACGGCTGTCTTCACGCCGCCGGGTTCTACAACGAATAACGACGGCTATGGCCTCTTACCGACCGCCTCGCAGAATCGACCGGCGACGTCCTTCACGGTGAAGAGCAACGGCGAGATTCGCTACTGCAAAAAGTGCCAGGCTCGTAAACCTGATCGTGCACACCACTGCTCAACCTGTCGAAGATGCGTGCTCAAGATGGACCATCACTGTCCGTGGCTGGCAACATGCGTCGGCCTACGCAACTACAAAGCCTTCCTCCTCTTCCTGTCATATACGACATTGCTGTGCTTGTACACCTTCGCGGTCACCGGTACATGGGCGTACGAGGAGATTCTTTTCGAAGAAAGCTACGTCGACACTCTGCAGCCCATCAACTTCATCATGCTGTGCGTCTTCAGCGGTATCATCTCCATCGTTCTTGGTCTCTTCACCGGCTGGCACATCATGCTCTCGCTGCGCGGTCAAACCACTATTGAGTGTCTCGAAAAGACTAGATACGTCTCGCCACTACGCAGACCCTACCAAGAAGCGCATAACCCGGCCAACAACCTCCCGTCAGCAGCACAGCAGTTCGTGGATTTCCACACCAACGCTTTGCCTGGTATCACACGTCCCGAAGAGGGCGAGGAGCAGCGCCCTCAATATGGACGCGGCGATGCTCCCATGCATATGTCCTACGCTGAGCGTGAACAATACCAATCCCGACTCCGTTACGAGGAATACCTCGACGAACAGGACTCCGAGAAACTACCAAACGCGTTCGACCTTGGCTGGAAGCGCAACATGCTACACCTCCTAGGCCCCAACCCGTGGCTTTGGTTTCTGCCCATTACAAACACCACTGGCGACGGCTGGAGCTGGGACGGCAACCCTAAGTTCCTCCACATGTTAGATCGATTACGTATTGACCGCGAACGTCAGAGAACCCGAGAAATTAACGCCGGATGGGGTCCTTCTGAACCCAACGAAGCCCCTCCTGTCATTCAGAGGCACTATCTCAGCAAAGCAGATAGAGTCCTAGGCCGAGATCCAAGCCACTATGTGGATTCGGGCGCTGGAGCTGCCAGTGGCGAAACAGTTCCCATGCAGAGACTCAGCACGCGCGGTAAAACCGTTGAGCAAGAGCTGGACGACTTCTCCAGTGAGGATGACGAGGAAGCTTTAGCAGAGGAGCGGAGACGGCATTATGACGAAGCCCACGATACCCAGATCTGGACTAGAGGCGCTGCCAATCAGGTGCTCAGAGGCATAAATAGGGACGGTCCTCGGTCTAGACAACAGCTTGATGATGGAGTGGACTAAAAATGGCTTTGAGAGTTTGATATGCTTGTAAGATTGTGTGATTTGGGACTTGAATATGTACGGCAGCTATAACAAGCGGCATTGTGTGGCGTTTGGTTGGGGGTTTTTTTTTGGGAACCATTTAGAATTCGTATTTCACGGTAGCGAAATGAAGAGATAATTTCAAGATCAAAGTTATGCAGATTGTACACGTTCATATTCGTATAATCATATTTGTAAAAGCTATTCGTAGACAATGATTCCGCAATCATGTCGATGCGTAACATAAATAAAACACTGTAACAAGGGGGCAAAAGAAGAAACACACAAAATTTCCTAAAAAGAAAACGTTGGAAGAGAAAACAACATCCTTAAGTCCTGTCTATAACTGATTTAAAAACAACCTGTTCCCAATGCTTTCCCAAGCTTAATGCACGTGATCCAATCTTTCCAGACATGAAAACAAAAATGCCCAAATCAAACAAACAATTCTTCCGTGAGAAATGAAAACACCAGCTCTCACTCAAGGGGGAGCACAATGAACGTCCTAATATCCAATATGTGAAGTATGCAAAAAAAAATAAAAAAAATTCAAAGTTGCTGGGGGGTATCTGTCTGCATCTTTTTGATTTGACAAAAGAAAAGAAAACAAAACAAAGTGAACAAGACCGACCGGCTTCTGTGATGGTCATTTTCGGTAATATCAAACAAAAGAAAACGAAGGACTCAAAATGAGAATACAAGAAGTGAAGTATAGACTGCGATATCAACGCAGAAGGTCAATGATTTGAATGAGAGACATTGAAGAGAGCTGTTTCGTCGCACAAGTAGTTCTACTACTTGCATGAGAAAGAGTAAATAGCCACAGATAGCCCCAGAGGCTACCGCCAAATGGCGCCAGGATCTTTATATGCGATCGTAGGACTGGACGTATGTGGGCTACGTTGTACCTTTCGCAGGGGTCGTTATGCGTGAGGTAGATGTAATGCTATATGGGATGTCAAATGGATTGACACTAATCGGAAACTGATCAGGCCCGCATGTCGAAGCTCGACTTCTCCATGCTGCTCTTATCCATGGTAGATCGAGGGCTGGTGTTGCTACGTCCGAAGACCTTGCCACCGAGTCGGTTCAGTTTGCTGCCACTGTCTTGCACTGCCTGGGGGGCATCGACCAGAATCTTCTCAGTGGCGTTTTTGCTAATTTTGCAGAAGAGCGTAGAGAAGAGGTACTGCTCACCAGCGTGGTTGAGGAGCGGGAGGGTGCGGAAACCATCCTTGAGGTTGCATAGCTTCGCAGTGTAGCTAGCCATGGGAGGTCGGTCCTTGTTGCTGTACTCGCCATCAGCGGCAAGTTTGACAGACCATCGTACAAAGACAAGTTCAGGATGCTTCGTCGTCACCTTAAACTTGAATTGACCGTTGTAAAACAATGGGTTAAATCCGTTCTCACGAACGACATCCGTCTGAACCTTGAGAGGTGAATCGGGCTCAGAGGTCAAAGTCGGAGGAGCCTCGTTCTTGTTGCGCTTGTCGTTGGCGTGGAAGACCTCAACTTCAACGTAGAAGTCCATGGACTTGCTAGCTGATAAGTTGGCAGGTCTCATGAGCTGCTGCGCTGAGAGCACGTCGATGCTAAATGACACTACGGAACGCTCCTTCTTTCCCTCGGCGATGGCAGAGTTGAAGGGTAGAACCTGGATGTCACGGAGTTCAACAGGCTTGAGTACATATCCAGAAGAATCTTGACCACCCTCGTACATAGCGCGATTGAGTTGCATACCCAGATCAAAGGTCTGCCAGTTCAGGGCAGCCATCTGTACACCACGTCGCCAGTAGAGCAGGGGATCAAAGTTGCTGGAAGCCAGACGAGTACCGTCAGGATAGACTCGCATCAAGTATCGCATGTTGTGAATATCAAGAGCCATCTTGTCTTCCTTTGCACGGGAGTTTCTCGCAAAACTGGACTCCATAAAAGAGAAGATGTGATTGAACTTCTTGGCAGCAGGGGCGTCAAAGCCATGGAATTTGATGCCAGCGCAGTATACACCGAGTCTTCCCAAGACTGGGACTGTCTTATTGGCAGAGCGGGAAGGGCCTGCTTCACTGCCGCTATCGCTATCGCTGGCACTGCTGGTCATATGAGCTTCGCCCTCAGCGATCGTGTTTACTCTTGATTTGGTGCGCCCAATGCGGCTCGAATAGTGGCTGGGCCCGAGCATGGGGCTCTGGGGCAGCGACTGTGAGATCAAATAAGCTGGCGACTCGGGGACAACGGCAGTTGGCTTTGGGGCTGGCGAGCCGACGCTGTTGCCTCTGGCACGCCTGCCAGCAGGGACTGACCCTGCACCTTGAGTATCATCGCGCATGCGCGGCTCCTTGACCTTGATCAAGATGCGTTCCATGAGCTCCGATGGAGAAGGAAGCTTGTCTGAGGAAGAGTCAAGTGGTTCGGTAACCAAACGGGCGCCGAAGGCTTGCTTGATCGTATCAGCCATGATGGCTTGTTGAATAGGACTGCAATGCACTTCGAGCGAGATCCACAGCGGAAAGCTTGACTTGACAAAGGCGTACTTATTGATAGTGGTCATGACTTCCTTGAAGCTGATGGCGGTGGTCAGTGTTCGACCATGGACGACTTGAGGTTGACCGTCGGGACCATCCCAGCAGTCAACTTCGACACAACGACAGCCCCGGACAAGTGCAGATATGTAACCCTCCACGCTAGATCGGCCAGCAACTTGGCGGCCAAGTAGGTAAGTGTTGTGGGAACTGGAGATGAAATATTCGTTCATGGGGCGGTCCAGAGTATACTGCTGGGGTTCTTCCGCCACAGGCATGTTATGCCGTGACGAAAGGAAACCGACAAATGCAGCCTCAGTCATAGCCTCGTCACTAGCATCGCTAGCGTTGTCGTCAATCTTGTGCTTCTTGACAAATTTGGAAAAGACCTTCTCCCAGGACGGTCGGTTGACATCCACATCTTCACCTTGAATATCGCGTAGAAAGCTCAGGAACTCCTCCAAAGTAACGCCGACCTCTGGCTTTGCAGCAATGAGGCGAATGATGTGCTGGACATCCTGGCGACGTCTCATGAAACGCACAAAATCTAGGAATTCAGAGAAGTTGAGCCTCTCACGTCGCCGAGCATCAGCAAGGCGGAAGTTGGCTTGGAGGGTAGCTTGCGAGCTGTAAATGTGGAGGTTCTGGCAGACTCGCATAACGCCGCCGATATCGAGCTCTTCCTGCATTCCCACGCTGCGAGGATGCTCACCGAGCTGTTTGGTCATCTCGGTCTGCCAGTACTGGGAAATGGCCTTTGTGTTGAAAGACATGAGAGAAGTCATAGCTTCTTGACGATGTCTCATCATGGCATCGAGGAAGGTTGTCCAGGTCTGGCAAGTCTCGGCATCATCGGCGATGAGGTGTTTGAACTTAGATTTCGATTGTCCGGGCACTGAATAGAGAATGGAGAACCACTTGGATCGCTCAGTCTCGGGGATCTTGAAGTCACGGCCATATTGTTGGATATCGGAGCCTGTCCTGATTTCACGGATTTCATCCACATGCAGAAACTTGTTTGGTCGCGACTTGTCCCACATGAGCTTGTTGGAATCTCTATCGTACACAAGGCAGATGCGCTTGGATCTATTTTTCTTGGAAATCTTCCTGATCCAAGTACCTTGTTGGAGCTGGAGAGGAATCACTGGGCTGGCCATGGTATTGGAGCCACCACTGACGGAACCTGCCGAGCTGTTTGCTGTGGATTCTCTCGTGACACCATCTAGGAAGAACATGGAGCGAAAAGAGCCGAAGTCGATGCTGTCATCCATATCCGACTCAGAATCCGTGGTGATGGGAATGGCAAATTCCGGAGGTGTGGCCGTGTTGCTGTCACTTCGTCGTCGCAGGAAGCAAGGTCCTACACTGCCATCACGGCTTGTGGGAGCTGCAGAAGACTGGCGGCGCCTAGTAATGCGACGCGAAGCACGGCTAGATAGGCGACGTATCAGATTGCCCTTGTTAGTGCCGGTGGGAGTCGGAATGGGAGCTGGAGGTGTGCTGGAGCCATGAGAAGCAGCCTCTGCCAAGGGGCTCGTGGTTCCAGCCCAGCTGTGACCCAAGGAATTGGTGCTTGTAGCTCGAGAGAGTATAGAGTCAGGTAATTGAAAGTTGTTGTGAGTTGGCAACAAATCATCGTCTTTGGGGCGAAGAGCCTCGGGAGAGGCCTGTAGAGATGAGTTGGTGGTGAGAGCGGCAGCGCTTGGAGACAGGATGGGAGAGCCCTGCTGGGAGCTCGAAGCTATCGAGGATGCGCTGATGGCCGAGGCGGGCACTGAGCTAGGGGGAGCTTGAGATTGAATGTTGGTCTGAACCCACCCAGGACTCGGACGTCTTAGCTGGGCTGTCAATGAAGACATATTTGAACCCAACGCAGGACTATAGCCTGGTCTGTTGGAATTGGTAGGATTTGACATGGTGTTGTAAATGATGGGAATGGGTGGGAAGGAGGCAAGAGGCTCGGTCACAAGAGGACGCAGATAACAGCCCGTACCACAAGCCCGTATCTTTTGTCTTCAGGTTGCGGACAGCTTTGGGTTAGGGCAAAGTAGCAGTGCTGTGATGCATGTTGGACATAAACCCAGGTGATAGGGAAGCTAATTTGTAGGGGAACAGTTTAACTGCTGTTATAACAAGCTGATGCAAAACGGAGCCTGACAGATGCCAAGTTGAAAATGAAGGAATGAAGAAAGAGGCGTCTGTGATACCAAAGAGAGGGAGTACCTAATCGGCAGTTGACGAAAGCCAGTGTGCAGGGGGCTTGCTTTTAGGCAGCGTGTCAAATGGACCGCAGTCTGGGCGTCGGTTGGTGAATGGCGAGGTCCAATGGTGAGATGAGTCTCGTGAGTTGAGGGCTGCCAGCTAAGACGGGGGCGGGCTGCAGGTCGGTGTCATGCAAGAGACGCAAGAAATCGGCTGAGAGGAGGAAATGAAAATAGATGGACCAAAGCCCCAGGTTTGGCTAGGGTAGCTAACGCAGGTGCATGCAAGACGGGAACCAGCGGGAAGATCTAAGCCGAATGGAACGGTTGATAGAGTGTGTGGTCTGTCTGTATGTCTCTCGAGGTCCACGTCGTGAAAGTGGCTTTTGTGAGGTGTCGTAGTGGAGGAGGCTATCTGCAGGTGACTGACTGATTGGGTACTGTCCCAGCGCTTTGGTGCTGAGGCCCAAGTAGACAAATAACGAATGCAGTGGCAGCAGATCCTGTAAGCCCCAAACAAGGTATGCAAAGCACGTCGGGTAGGGCAGCAAATGGCAGTGAGAAGCTGTGTGTCGCAAAAGTCGAGTGGCAACGAATTAGACTGAATGCGCCGGAGGAACCAGTCAAAGGGATTGCCAACCGAATGAGCGACAAGCGGACAGGTGGGCAATGCTGCGATATTTATTTTTTCGGGTTGAGGCCAAGCCGTAGTCGAGGGACAGAGGACAGCAGGATGGGCTGCCACTGGTGGTTCGTGGGTTTGGGTGTATGCAGGTTGCGATGCAGAGTGATGACGGTGCGGATACGTGATGTAACGGAGTCAGCGGTTAACTCGCAAGTTGAAAAAACAAGCACAAGTCGTTGTGTGCGAAGAAGTCCAAACGGGAGAGATCAGTCGACAATGGATGTAGGATTGGCAATTTTCACAAGAATGTTAAAGAGAGAAATCGGAAAAAGGTTGTTGGAAGTCGGTCTAGGTTGGAAGGAGAGCTAGCGAGAAGAAAAAAAAGAACCAGGCGTGGTTGAACCCCAGATGGACTGGGTTGCTGGTACTAGCAGGTTGAGTCAAAGAGAGACCGCCGGTCGGACCTGACGTAGGTAGAGCGGACTGGTGGTAGGGCATTGCGCTACAAGGTAAGGTAGTCCAGGGGAGGGTGTGTGGATTGCCTTTTTTTTTTTTTTTTTTTTTTTTCCTTCTTCCTCTTTTTTTGCCCCTCCTGTGACGGTAAAGGAAAGCTACAAGAGGGTGTATAGATAAAGAAAAACAAAGAGCCGAGAAAATACAGAGCAGCAGAAGGAGTGGGGCGTTGGCAAGGGGGGATTGGCGACCAATTGAAAGGAGTCACACCTTCTGGAGAGCCTGGTGTAGGTACCTCTACACGCTGTAATGCATCCCAAACAGCGCTGTTGCAAAGCGCATTCAGTGGGCTGAGCCAAAGGTGTCCGACTGAGCCCTCTGCTGCTACAATTCTCGTTTCTGTCCTTGGGTTGGCTGCTTCTTTGTCTTGCTAATCATGCAAATTACTCAACATTGCACGTTACTGTACCGTTCATGAATTAATTATACCTTGTAGTTTCACTTGCTCAGTCTCGCCATAATTAGTAAAGTGGAAATTCTTCAAGTCGTCTGTAAGTCATTGCTGTGGAGAGGAAATAAAGAAGAAACCCCAGGAAATTGGGCCGCCCCTTATAACCTGCCCACGTAAGGCGCTGGGATTCTGGGGGGGAGCGCAGCTCTGCAGCAGCCATGTACAGTAATTACTGGTGTAAACACAGCCCTCTACCGCTGGCCCAAGAAGCCAAGTGCCCCTAACGTGGCCCAAGCTGCGTGACTCCATTGAAGGAGAAACACAAATCAAATCAACCAAGTTGCCTTTGCAATGTACAGGTACATCATTTAACGAGACCCAAAGAAAAAAAAAAGGAGCAGATATTAGAAATGACCTGCCCTGGCTAGAGATACCAGCAAGGAAAAGAAGAGGAAAAAGAAGAAAAAGTGACAGAATGGTTCAATTCCATACCCCGCGGGGAAGGGAGAGACGACACAAGAAAAAAAAGGAACACAATGCAAACGAGCCTGGCGAGCTCAGGTATGCTGCAGCGCGTCAGAGTGTGTCATTAATAACCCGTGGCACAGTGTGCTTCTCCAGTTGCAGCAGCCAAAGCGACTGCACTTGAGGACCCATCAATAAGGGCGGCACACTCCATCCTTTACCCTCGACGACAAGCTACATAAGAATAGGAACGCTAGATAATTGCTGTCTCCCAGGCGACTCGCTATTCGTCAATTTGGTGATCAGTGTAACCAACATCAAACATTCCCAGTGCTAAGCCTCATGACTCTTACTGAGTATATCCCGTTGGGTGTATTTTTAAGTGCTTGGGACAGGCAACGCAAGGACGTAGCCTCACTGTTAACGACCAAAGCCGAAGAGGCCAAGCGGTGCTATGTTGGGCTGGTTCCTATTAAAGAGTGCTGGCGCGTGTGGCAGGTTGGCCACTGCATATCACAAACATCCCTTGATTCACAACCAGTCTCCCTAGCTACATTTGTGTTGCTAACTTTTACTGTCCTCGCCTTGTTTTGATCACAGCGGCGGTGAGGGTAATTTGTTACGGCATTGTGAGGCATGGCATGGGCCCAAATGACAAGTAGCTTGGCATGGCACCTTATTAACGCTCTGTGATATTATTCACAGCGCACAAACCTCTTCTTGTTAGAATATGACTTCCCTTACTAAACTAGTGATTACCTATGCTGTACCTGAAGGCGTCGGAAAGTTCTAGAGTCAGACTTATTGTTCTGGACGAGCGTCGCCAAAAGTAATATCAGGAGGGCTGTTATGATTATGAGTATGGCTATGCCTATCATCACTGTATGGCTCAATGGTAGGGCTAAAACAGTCTGGGGTAATGTGCGTCTGATGTTTCGACGCACAACACGATGCAATTCTTCTTTGCTGGGGCCGCCTATGCCTAAACAGGCGAAGCCATAGTTTCAATTAAAGAGACAAGGCGCAGAAGTTAGACCCGCGACACTGTTCTGGAAAGTGATTAGCTGCCTAGGCCCTACTTATCGTATTTTCTTGTTCTATCGCCGAGTTTCACTCCCATGTAATATACAGTGTACTACGTTGGTCGTGTCGTATCAAAGGGATGAGTTAAGAAAAAAAATTATGGAGTCGTCGTACCGTAAAATTAACCAGCGATGCAGAGGCATGCCTGCCAAGCAAATGGGCAGCGCTATCCGTATTCTAAGTACGGGGAAGAATCCAGCGTGGCACAAGGGAGGAGGGGCTACAATGGCTTGATGACGACGGATGCACCGGGACACACTGGAAAGGCCAATTGACATTGGCGCTAGAGTCGAATGAGAACTCCTCCCCTCCTTTCTTGGGCCAGAAAAAAAGTCTCATCGAAATGGGAAGCCAGCCCAGTGGACAAGAGGAGGGGAGAAAAAGGAGGATGGAGAGGAGGGGGTGTGCGTCTAACAGCAACTTGAATAAGAGGCTGCATCAGTACGGAATTTCATTCAATCTGTCAATGGGCTGCGACCATGCTTTGCTGTACCTTACTGTGGCGGGCAGCAATCTGTCGGATCTCCTTCCCACACACACACACACACACACTAGGGCCTCGCCTCCCCCATACTGGGCTGCACGTCGTGGGCTTTAGGGCGATAGGGAAAAAGCAAAACCACAAAACGTTAAAAGCAAATCTTAACCGAGGTAGCCCAAATTTTCGCATTTGCCAGGACGAAAAAAGAAATCCTTGAGATTTACAATAGGGTTGACCCAACCCTGGTCACCAGAAAAGACAAATAAATGGAACAAAAGGGGAGCAACGAAGCAGAAGAAGCAAAGGAAGCGAAGTTCAGGCCACCCGCCAGGAACAAAGTTGGTATGTGTGTTCTGGCTTGGGAGAGCCTGGGTTAGGCCCGTTGACCCAACAGTTCGGGTCCTGCACGCGCAACCCCTGCCCTGCATGCTCAGAGTGAGATTTCCTCGCAGCCCTGGCCAGTCCTGGCCTGCTCTGCTCTGCTCTGCTCTGCTCTGCTCTACTCTGGTTACTCTCTACCTTGCTACCAACTCGTACTGCCGTTTCTTGGCACTCGCTCTAACACGAATTAATGTGCTCCAGATCGCTGACCGACACCCAAAACAAGGCACATGAGCTGTCGTGACACCAAGCAGTGTCCAATGAGTAGCGTGTCAAAGCAGAGGCGGAACCACTGACCGCTCCTCAAAGCAGCCAACCATCGCCAAGTCCGCCGCCTTCTAACTTGGCCAGATGATCGAAACATATTTACCGTAATGTCTTTTGCCACCGAGCGACAGGGACAAAGACGTCGGCATCCGAGTCATTGGAGCAATTCATCATACTAGCCTCGTCTAGTCCCTGCAATCGTGACTTAGTACTGTGTACAACACCAAATGAATATGTCAATAAAATGGCCAAGGCAGCAACGGTACTTGGTCAATTCACTGTGCTCCCTGGAGGAACAAATAATGAAGATCACTATGACGTCGATGCATGATACAAAGCTACCAACGACTATGGAATTTTCCATGGCAGTAATTACCTTGGGAGATCTGCCAAAAATTTCAGCTTTGAAGCTACCAGATAGCTGTGTAGATCTTTCGTGCTTTCCTTCACAGTTCGAGAACATATGCTTCAATTTCTGTACAGCTACGGATACAGAAATCCATATTCTACTGTTATTTACTGCTACAGCAAGTCTTGACTATGAATACAGTGCAATGTACTCCGCAGGAGAAGCCATGTCAGAAAATTCCCTGCATACAAGTACCGACAGCTTACAGGAGTCTCTTTTCGGATGGTACATGCAGCCCGTGATCGGCATTAGTAAAATGGCGGCCGAAGGAGGGGAACCCTTGTAAGGAGCACCGATTCCCTGGGTTTTCTTGAGGCTCATTTGCCAAGGGCCCTGTCAAGGATGAAACAATGAACATCATCCAAGCAATGCCGTAGAACCTGTGGTCGAAGGCCAGTAGAAATACATGTGCAGTTGCCAGGGTGTGTTCCTTATGTAGCGGAATAGTATACAGGTACCCTGATGCTCGAATTACAAGGCCAGCAATTCATTTGTACACGCCGATCGCCTGAGCGCTACAGGTGTGAGCAACAAAAAAAAAACCATCTGAAGGCTCCTGCAATTGTTTCAACGACTATTTGGTTCTGATGCACATCATCACATCTACGCAAAACAAATTGAAACAAACGCTGTTGGTACTTTAATTCGAACCTGCCAATTACATTTACGTTACCAAGCTAGCAATTTATCATTCCACCCAACATTCTATTGAATTGAGAGAATACTTGTACCTGTATACACGAGGCAGCCACAGTCGTCTGAAATGAAGACAGAATTATACTGATGCTGCCACAATAATAATTCTCGCTATGGAGCAGCACGGTGACGTATATACAACCCTGTGGGTTGAGGGGTGTAATTTGTAAAGTGTCCGAGCTGGTCAGGGCTGGAAGTAATCAAAGCGAAAATTGTTCCATGAAACCAACTGTAGAACTTTCTTTGATGCATCAAATGGTTTATTTTTAACTTCACCAGCCTGGTTCTGAGTTTTTGGGCTTGCAATGGCTGTTAGGGCGGAAGGACATTGGGGCTGTGATGCGAGAAGAGGCTTGACAGACATCTGGGTCTACTAGTCCAACGCATTTATTACGATCCTACACGCAAGTTTCATCTATCTTCACGCAGGATGAGTAATTACAGGTCGAGTTCTTCAGAAGAGTAGTGTCTCGAATTTGTAGCGAGCTCCCGGCTTTTGGTGTCTTGCTTCTATCAAGTTTTGCATCAAGTCGGGTAGTTTTCCGTCACATAATGGCGCAGGGCCACCATGACGAGATGCATATTAGGGCAGCGTCACCGCTGGGCCAAAGCCAACACCAAAGAGGCTGAGGCTGGGTTTGGCCAGGACAAGTACGTAGGGGGGGCGACGTAACTTTAGAAGCAGCGATATTATTGGTGGCGTCATGACCTGACAACTCTGTGTTGAAATACAACTAAGTACGTAGCAAGAGAATTGGAGGAGACATGCAAGCTGTAAAGTAACAAAATACTCATGAGTCCGTTGATCAGGAACGTTAGATGCTGCTCGCAATCAAACACCGGAGTCGCGTGCTTTGCCTCTGTCTTCGACGTCAAGGGGCTGACTCTGTCACCATGTAATGCGTACAAGGCCTGTAGCTGCCATCACTGCGCCATAAGTGAGTCCACTGCAACGCGTGGACAGACATGCTTCCAGAAGGCGACAACAGGGTACTGTGTACGTTGGAGTTGGGCGACTGTGGGGCAAGGAAGGGATGCCACAGCTCCCATGCTGGGCTTGGCTGGAGGCGAAGAAACGACAGCGGAGTGCTCTGAGCGGGCGCTGCCACACTCGGTCTTTGGATCCGGCGGATTGGTTTGAATTTGTTTCGTATAATCACTCAACCCTAAGTGCATTACGCGTGTACGCAGCACATATTCTATCGCATCCTCCATCAACACGAATGATGGAATCTAACAAGTAAATAAGTACAAGAAAGAAATTAGGACATTTCCACACGAAAACCACAGGGCATGCCAACAGCCAGCCGATTTTGTCATGTCTTAGATTTGCCAAATACGCCAGGAATTTGAGATTTGATTTTGAGCGAATCGCAAGACACAATGACCTCATCGCAGTAGACGGAGTGGTGGGGTTTGCCTTGGCACCAGATATAAATTTAATTTTTAGGATTCACTACCATTTACCACCAATGAGAAAGGCAGTAAATTAGCCCCCATCCAGGACGAATTATCCTGTCGGAACCCGTCATTCTCTTTGTTAGCGCCACAGCGCCGCGTCACTTCGTACTGGTACTACTTGTATGGCATGGGTGCCTTGGAATACGTATTTTATGGGTAATGTGTGCAAGGGATAGGTTTAAAATAGACAAGTAGCTGTGGCATTAGGCCCAAAAGAGGATACGGCTATTGATGTCGAGCCAACCACAAACCGACTTCTCGGGCGCCGCAGTGGAGGGGAAAAGTCAGTTTGCAACCGGTGGTAAAGTTTCCAGAGCGCTGGAGCCCCTAAACCTTTCTGGCGCAGGATCCTAACAAGGGCGCCAGGAGGGGGTGTGTGCCTAACGATGCGCCTGGCTGATCTCTGGAGTTCCCTGGAAGAGAAGCCTGCCACTGTACAGAGTATGCCCTACCATACAATTACAGCGCCTTTATTCACTGGGCGTTCCTTTGCTACAGTGGATGACGGACATCAGTGTCTCCCTTCTGTCGCCTTGACTTCTCTCAAAGAATTCCGTCCAGTCCTTTGCTCTTCGGGCCGTTTGCACCACACTTTCATACTCGCAGTACTGTACTGTATATTACCTAGCTGGCACAGTACAAGCACTGCCTACTCTTTACGCGTCGACGGCAGGTCCCCTGCGCCAAAGTCGCGTCGCATCATCTCTCTTTCTTTCAGCCCAACCCAAAACAAAATCCGCATGCCTGTTCCCTTTCCGTTACCTTGCCCTGGCCAGTCGTCTCATTCCACCATTGCATTATCTGACCTTATACCGTCCAGTTCCAGAGTCTGCGCACGTGGCCTTCTTTTTTAACTCGTCTGCTAATAACAATCAAAAAGAGGTGGACCTCAGCTTCGACGTTGCAGCCGAGCAAGACCTGCAGTAGCTTGATAACCACAGCTCGTATTGTGGGTGGGTGTTCCCATTACCGTACTATATTGCTCTGTTGCCAAACCCAGGGGGGGCCACAGGCAGATAGAAGACAAGACGGACACGGCCGTCTGTGCTACTGGTAATGCAATGTATAGCTCTACGAGGTCCTCGAGTGCGGGGTTAACTGAACTAGGGGCGGGGTTTCTGCCTCGCCTCTCTGGCTGCTTCTCTCTTTTCCTTACCCTTTTCGCGTTTTGTAAGTCTCTTCTTCCCTTCCCATTCCCATTCCCATTTTGTCATTGGCCCACACTCTTGGGTTTGAAACGGTTGCCCGAAGGAGCGGTGGCTTGCCTTTTACCACGTTCTAATCTGTAAGTAAGCACCCAGGTCACACGAACAACACGACACCCCTCTCCTCTGTCCCTACTTCCGCTCTCTCCTTAGTTTTACAAGGCCGTCTTACTCTGGCTTTGCGGCCGAGTACCATTTTACCTGAGCGCCTACAAGTACTGTATCCACTTTACTCTTCTTGCTACCGGTACCTCGATTGCTCTGAAATGCTCCATGTCTCTCTCGGTGTTGCCTACAGTCGCCCCGTTTGCCTACACCGCTGCCAACAGATCGCGTAAGCATCACGCGGTCACCCACAAGCCTGTATTAATTGGATTTTCTAAATTCATCTTTGTCTCCAACTTAGTAGCTTTTCGTGTTACCCAGCGGTGAGTACATGTCGACTCAAGAGGCGCCAGAGGCCGTCTCCAGCAACTCGGCCAATCGGTGAATCAGGCATGCAATGGGAGACAATGCACATCCCAGGTCGTATTCATTCGGTCATCTGCAAAACTCCCAACGATTAAATTCGACAGAATTCCCAAAGGCAAAGGGGTTTAATGGCGCTTCATTATGACGTTGAGCTACAGCAAACTTACACACGCCCCTAGTCGAATTGAATTGGAGCCTCAGCTCCTCACCACGTATTATCCAATTCGCTGCAGAAACATGCATAACAACCCTGCCAACTGTTAGAAGCGACCAAAAACGTGGGTGCGAAATGCCTTTTTGAGCCCCATCAACGAGTGGCCAGATGACCATCTTTCTTTACATTGTGGCTGGCTTCTGGAAGAACTTGCGCGCGCCTTGCACGGCGCTGCATTAGCATCCAGCATCCAGCTCAGAGCAAGCCCGTGCCATGTAAGCCTGTCGAGCCTGACCCCGTCCGATATGATGTAGCACTGCAACATACATGTAGTACAGTACAGTGTTTTGAACGCGTCTGCGCCAGGTATTAACCCAAGATGCACCTCCACCAATGGCCATTTCTTTCATTCGACTACGTATTACTCAATTCGTTTCATCCGACCTCGTCCACCAGCAAATGAATGGCAGGCGACGACGCCGTGCTCCCTAAACAACAAACCACAAAAACAGCCAAGCCTTGACCTCTTGCCGTTTCTTCCGTCAAACTCCAAAAGGGCCTAATATTGCGCCATACGAGTTGTATGCGGCCCTGCCAAGCCGCCAGCGCAATGCAGCTATGTCAGGCTGTTTATTTATTCCAGCAAATAGCTTTCCCCCTTTGATCATGCACTTTTGCGCCCAGAAAGTGGGCAATGGCCTGGATGGATGGGTCAAGCGAGGCAAGCTTGTCCTTCCCAGGGCTGCCTAGATTATGTTGTAGCTTCAATCCCACAGCCTTGGCGAAATCCATCATGTATGTGTTTCGCAATGTACATGATTGCAGACATGTACTGTACACGAAATGCCGATTGCGTGCAACACTTGCAGAACTAGTCCAAACATCCTCCATGGCTGGGCTTGGCCCATCCCATTGCCGCTAAAAACTCCCTCAGTGCAAACACCCATACCCCCTGATCAACTTACAGGACTCGCTGGAGATGTTACATACTGCCTTTATTCGGAAGCCCAGGGTGCTTTTAGCCGAATCGCCTCCCGCTCTCCGTGGCCGATCAACCCCCAGAGGAGAATGCTTCGTGGCTATTGAACTCAACTTACCAGTAGGCATCTCTTCCAGTTAGCAATATCAGGACATAGCAGCGGGCGGATGGCCTTCCCCCGGCTGACACTTTCAGCCATGCCCCGCCCAATAGTTGATCATTTGCACCCGGGCCGCCTTGCTACACATGGCACAATGCCTTTTGCCATGCTTGAGCCTGATATGCAAGTATTGTTGTCTTTCTCTTCTGTCTGAGTTGTGCTGTCAGTTTAAAGTCTGATCGTTGCTACTTTGGCAATCAGTGGCAACCGTATTAGAGCCAATCGTGCTCTGAAAGGATGAAAAATCACATTACAAACATGGCTAACAGCCACGTCAGGCAACCTGGACAGCTCGCTGGCTTGCAGGAGAGTTCCAGCCATTGTTGCATGCACGGGTGCATGCAGACGTGGATCTGGCGACACGCTCTTGTTATTGCCTACTTGATTTTGACCTGTTTCGTCTTTACTATCGCAATGCGCGCCTTCGGTATCGTGCCGAGGCTGTTCCCACTTCCTCCAATACAAACACATATCAGCCTGCTGTGTCTGTCATCCAAGAACCAATCAGTATTCGGCTTCCTACGTGGCACAGCCCAGACACCAGACAGAGTGACTGGGATACCAGTCATCTGCTCAAGAGATGCCACGCAAGACTGACCATCATTGGAGGACCAAGGCTGTGAATTGGCGCTCATTCGTGTCGTGCGCATGTATGTGTAGCTGATTGGCGTTCTTGTCATTGACGTTGTAATTTTAGCTGTACTAAAAACATATCTAATGGGCTGTTAACTGTTACTCTCGCAAGCAACACCTTTACCCCCCTGGTCTAGCCATGTTAGTACCGAACGCCATGCAGGTGAATCATGCCCGTAGTGCCAGTCTTAGTTCTATTTATGCCTCTGATGCTATACCATGCTGCGCGTTTGCCTTGCATTTGCCTACTCCCAGGGGCGAACAGGGATTCCCCACGGGGTAATGGACAGAGGCAAAATTAAAATATGACACATTCTCTGCTCTTTTTTAACTCCGACTAGGGAAGTTCGGAGGAGCGCGGCGTTGGGCGATGGACCGTCCTCGACCAAGCCAGTGGGCATTCACGTTAGGCACCAAGACATGCATGTTCAACAAAGGCCCTATTACTAGTCTACCAATTGCAGATACGGCAGATAGGCAGATTTTTGAGGCTTTTTTTTTTTTTTTCAACGGCTTAATGGAAAACAAAACCCCAGCAGTGGACTTGGAAGTACGACGATCTGTTCATCGGCAGGTTGCGATTTGATGAACTTTTTGCCTGATCAGCCGTCTCGTGCTGCGTGTATGCTGGATTACACGACGTAAACATCGAGCCAATAAGATAGTTGCCATATACCGAAATCAATCACTAGCTCGGGTGTACACCTGTAGTACTTCGATATGTAAAATGCACAACGCGAACATTGACAAGCGATTCCATGCCGGGCGGGTTGGTATGCTTGGACCCCGAAAAGTCATGCTCCATCATACACTGCCGACTCCGTATCTGTTATCACTATGTGACCTATCACAACAGTTGTATGAGGGTATGTTGTATTCCATGGATAATGTAGATCCCCTACCTGATCTATCAGTCGCCACGGCGGACAATCAAAACGTGTAGTTCGATATAGGGTAGGCCGGACTAGTAGGATTGAGGACATGCTACGCAGCTGGGAAGATGGGACATTTGATGGAATGGATAATGATACGCTGGGTTACTGGTACATGCTTCAATATTCTATGTATTGTAAATGGTAACATTTAGAGCTCTGTTAGAGCGGGCTTGGTTTGAATCTCCCTGATTGTTTCTCGCGTCTTGTGGTTATCTTCAAAGCTTGCCCTGATCAAGTCCACCACCTCCGCTACTGCGAAGTATAGACTCAACTGACCCTCACACCAAAGATATTTGACGTCTGCGAGATTACTCTGTAGCACCTGACTAAGGTACTTCAGTCGGAGCCAGTTCGGCGCGTATCGATCTGTCAGCGGAATTTCCTCGTCGTCGCCGTCATGCTGCCGCACAGATGGGGTTTCGCCAGATAGTCTACTCGGCAGGAAGAATTTGTCTAGTTCCTCAGCTGAGGCAATGGCATCAGCAATGTGGTACGCCTCCTCCTGACCGATGGAAGTCATTTCCATAACCTCATTGATGAGATGTACAGCCAGGCAGTCGGTGAGAGAACCAATGGCCTGCGTCCACACGGAGCGTGCCAGAATTGGCTCCCATGTAGCAGCGACAGTTTGGATACGGGATGTACCTGCTTCGACTGCGGCTTTGACGTCGTCTTGGATGCCCCCCAGCAAGTCTTGCAGCACCGTCTTTTGTGTGTTCATTTCGGCACCATAACTGCGGTTGGCAAAGTTCTGCAGCGTCTTGATATCGTTGTCCAACCGTAGCATAGTCTTCGCCCGGGTAGTAAGATCCGAGCGGTCTTTCCAATCGACTGAAAATTCGGCCAGCTTCTCGGCCAGATACAAGGCATCGTTGTACAGAAACCTGGAAATAATGTTAGTATCATGTGACAGATAGAGAATCGTACTGTTGCTTGAATACACGTGTAACAAAACTTACATGTTGCCTCCATCACCCAGGGAATAATAGTATGGTGAAATGGCACGGAACAAAGCTAATGCAAAGGTTGGCAAGCTGAATAAACCTGGTGCAGTTCCCGCAACGAGTTCATATTCCCCATCCTCTCGTGTTAGAGAAGCTGCATCCTCGAGGATATTGAAAATCAGCTCTAAAACCGGCTCCGGCATGGAAGAGATATGATAAGTTTCGCGTAACACCAACTCTCTGGTCTGCTCAGTATCGTGCTGAGCTTTGACTGCTGCTGGTGGTGCTACCGTATTTGATTCTGCCTCGGCGGTGTGGTCTTCATCCCCCCAGCCCCAAGCATCGGTACCATCATCATCGCCTTTCTGTCGTGATGCAGCGTCCGCGCCTGTCGCATCGTTTGACTCCTCTTCACCCCAGGCCCAGGCATCTGCTCCATCATCTTCATCGCCTTTCGAATGATTCTCATTAGGAATGACGTCTGCATTCTTTTCCTCGGCATCCTCGTCCCATGCGTCTCCCCAATCTTCGCCCCAATCACCCTTATCCGCCGCAGCGCCAGCGCCTGTCGTTGTAGTAAGCTCTCTACCCTCCGCGATGGACACCATCTGCTTCTCAACCTTCTCGACAGGTTTAGACGCGCCAATACCGCTAGTCAATCTTTCACGGACTTGGTCAAGGGCTGTATCCCTGCACTTCCCTAGCCAAGTCATCGGGGCTTTCGTGACCCAGTTAGTGAGTTCGTCAAAACCAGAGTAGCCTTGCTCTTCTAGAGTGTTGCAGAATCGGCTGGTGGATTGGATAAGGTTTTGGAAATGATCCATGTCTTTCAACGAGGCCGGTACTTCTGCGTTCAGCCACTGCTGTACAAGTTTGGGGATAGTATCTGCCATCATGAGTCCGGTCAAGATCTGTAGCAGATCCAGGGGGAGTTTAGAAGACAGAAATGTAAATGTCGTAGTCAAATCCGCGAGAAGTGATTCCACAGAGTTTTCTGTCGTACTGGACATCTGTAAAGTGTTTGAGTTGGCCACAATGCGGGAAAATCTCGTCCGACTGGTATCCATTCGAGGGGATACGATGGCGCTGTCGAGGTTTCGCCAAAACTGCTCCATGCGCTCGTCAACTTCTTTGTAGGCCTTGAGACCCAGAACTGCATCGGAAAGAGACATATTACCGTCTATAGAGAATTAGCAGTGTAACTCGATTTGTCGATTTGAAAGGTTGTGACTGAAGCTACTGTGCCTACCTTTCACTTGGTCGTTGATCACAATTTTGCCGGTGTCGATATCCACCTGTATGAGAGACTTCCACAGCTCATCAAATACTTCATGGACAGCTGATTTGAGTTCAAACGAGCGAATGTCTAATAGTCGCATGGCGCGACATGACTTGCTCACACTCACTTGATCGAGGGCAGCCCAGGATTCTGAGATACGTCAGTGGCCGACATACGAAATAGGACGAGAAAGGAACTAAAAGAAGCAATATTGACATACGTTCTAGAAGGTGAAGGGAGTCTAATATGCGGCGTTCGTCTCGTGCCTGTTCAACCTGGTTTAGGAGGCTGTTTGCCCTTTGCAAACCTGAAAGGACACTATGAAGTTGTTGGCTGTACTGTACTTCTCGGTTGAGGAACTCGGCCTTTTCTTCTGCGTCTTGAATGGCCTCGCCCGAAACATCTGGCGCTTCCGATTGGCGTACAATATCATTTGCCATGGATTTCGAGCGGATAATGTCTTCTTGTAGGGTCTTGGCATTTCGAACCCAAGAGGTCACGTCCTCTTTCGTTTCCTCGTTGATGGTATGGATTTCATTCTGCAAAGCCAGTTAAAACTTGCCATTCATTACACAGCGCTTGTTTGATGGTTACCTCTAAGTCCTGCCGCGCTTGCTCAAGATTGTCGATGGCGGGTTGGAGATCGGTGCCGGTGACGGCAGGCAAGCTCGCAATCTCCTCTGGGAAGCGACCTTCCACAGAGAAAGCTCTTACAGCATCGCTGAGATGCTTAGAGTCTTCCGAGACTGCCATGTTTTGCAGCTGTGAGCTGCGTTGGCGCTCCC
This sequence comes from Simplicillium aogashimaense, assembly GCA_028455935.1. NCBI lineage: Eukaryota > Fungi > Ascomycota > Sordariomycetes > Hypocreales > Cordycipitaceae > Simplicillium > Simplicillium aogashimaense. Next base: position 416,302 of record CM052010.1, on the reverse strand, counting down.
TGAAGCTTTAACGTAGGGTCAACGTCACCGATCTGGGAGTTTTCAGCGGTGGTCCAGGGGGGTTGGGAAGGAGCGCATCAATTGCAGAACGGCGTCGTAGAAATCGGAACGGTCGACTATAATGGAAATTTCGTTCGCATTGGTCGGCCGCAGGCGCTATTAGGATACAAGGAGGGTAATGTCGCGATGCTTGGTACATGGAGCGATTGGGCAAAGTGCTAGCTGTTCACTTTAGCTTGGGTACGAAGCCCAAATAATAAAGTCCAAGCTCCAGTCAAGATTGTTGCAGCTGGGGCCCGCCTAATTGCGGTTAGCGCCTCTGGTAAGTTACAATACATCCACCGCTGTCACTGACGGTCCCCTTCAACCACTGCGCCCAAAAAAGTCTGCGGGCGCTGAGCCGAACAGTAGCGTAGCATGATGGGAGAGCCTCTTACCCCACCATGCCACCCACTAGGTAGCTTGGTCTCTCCAACGCCCGCAGCGGTTCCCAATGAAAATTACAACAATCCTTCCTTGCATCTGTGTCTGCAACCAGCAACGGAAGTCTCCTCTCCTCATTGGCTGCTAATATTACCTTGCGACCTATTTCGAGCACATCCGCAGCGTCATTGTCCTTTGCCCGCCCCCCTCATCTCCATCTCGGCTTCGTCCTTCGCTGCTCGTTCTACCCCGCCAACGACTGGATTTGGACTTGACTGAAGCCTCCCTCGCTAGTCACTTTAACCCGCGGCATAGAGCAGCTCTCAAACGCTTGCTTTTAATATATCAGGAGCATTTGCTCACGATACTCGCCAAAATGCCTGCTCTAAAGACCCAATCCCACTTCCGCAAAGTCCAGAGCTTCAAGACGGACTACGCGCCATGCACCATCACACAGTACGTCTCCGAACGAAGCGGCATGCAAGTCGTCGTAGCAAACCGCCAAGGACCGAAAATTAATGGCTATTTTACCCTGGCCACTGAAATATTCGACGATTCCGGAGCCCCTCACACTCTGGAGCACTTGGTCTTCATGGGCTCCAAGAGCTATCAGTATAAGGGTTTACTAGACAAGCTTGCCTCTCGAGCCTACTCTGGTACAAATGCCTGGACAGCTACGGATCACACTGCTTACACACTGGAAACTGCTGGATGGGACGGATTTGCTCAAATTCTCCCTGTTTATCTGGAGCATGTCATCCTCCCTACCATCACCGACGAGGGCATCGTTACCGAAGTTTGGCACATCGATGAACAAGGCAACGATGCGGGTGTCGTGTACTCGGAGATGCAAGCGATTGAGAACAACAGCCCGGAAATTATGGATTTGAAAGCACGCAGACTGCTCTACAATGAGAACGTTGGTTTTCGCTACGAGACTGGCGGAAGAACAGATGCTCTGCGTGTGCTGACTCCGGAGCGCATCCGCGAGTTCCACAAGGAAATGTACCAGCCCAGAAATTTGTGCCTCGTCATTGTAGGCGAAGCCGACGAAGAAGACCTCATCCGAACACTCGACGCGTTTGAAGAGAGCATCAAGGATGACATCCCCCCTCTGGACAGCCCTTTCAAGAGACCCTGGGTCGACTCGGCACAGCCCCCAGCGTTGAAAGAGACTATTGTAACCACAGCTGACTTTCCTGAAGAAGATGAGTCCATTGGCGAGATCCTAGTCGGATTCTTCGGTCCAAATTGTGTAGACTTAATTGCGACATCGGCCCTCAATGTCGTTTTGACGTACTTGTGTGGCTCATCCGTGTCTATTCTTGAGAACGTCATGGTCGAGAAGGAAGAACTTGCGAGCTCCGTCGGGTTCTGGTGGGATTCACGTCCCAACACTCTCATCTGGTTGCAGCCTACAGGAGTGGCCACAGAGCAGTTAGAATTTGTCGAAAGGCGACTGTTTGAGCTGCTTAAGCAAGTCGTCGACAATCCATTAGACATGGACTACATGCGAGAGTGTATTCGCAGAGAGAAAAGACAGGTTAAATACCACGCTGAAACCTCCGAATCTTTCTATGCCACCAACATCATCACAGACTATCTGTTCGGCGATCGTGATGGATCTACTCTGAAGGATCTCGGAAGTCTGAGCGAATATGATGCCCTGGAAAAATGGGGAGATGATGAGTGGCGTGATTTTATTCGAAAATGGCTCGCTGACGCGCACCACATCTCTATTCTCGGCAAGCCATCTCTTGAGCTTGCCAATAAGCAAAAGAAAGCAGAGGAGGACCGTATTGCTAAACGCAAAACTGAGCTTGGATCAGATGGTCTTGAAAAATTGCAGCAGAAGCTCAAGAATGCTCAGGAGAAAAATGACCTTCCAATCCCCCCGCAGGTTCTGGACCAGTGGCCAGTTCCTGGCACCGAATCCATTCACTTCATTGAATCTGATACTGCACGATCAGGCCATGGCCGGTACATAGGTGTTGGAAGCGGCGAAGCTCAGAAGGTGATTGATGCTGCCGCCGATGGTAAGCTTCCACTCTTCATTCAGTTTGAAGACGTCCCAACAAACTTTGTTCACGTCACTCTACACATTGGAACGACCAACGTGCCCGTAGAGCTCAAGCCCTTGATGCCAATCTTTATTGACAACTTTTTCAACACGCACATTAAGCGTGATGGAAACTTGATCAACTTTGAAAAAGTGGTTATGGAGCTCGAGAAGGACAGCGTGGGCTACGGTATTTCTTCCGCTAGATCTCTTGGTGACCCGGAGAGCCTCATGATCCAATTTCAGGTCGAGCCAGACAAATATGCCGCTGCCATAGAGTGGATTCGCACCATGATGTTTGATTCTGTCTTTGACCCTCAGCGTATCAAGGCAGCAGTTCAAAAGGCACTCGCTGACATTCCCGAGAGCAAGCGCGATGGTCGTGGTATGGCTGGCGAGATTGATGCTGCGCTGCATCTGAACCGATCGTCTCTCACAGTTGCAAAGCGTATCCTGGTTCGTGCTGTGTACTTGAAGCGTCTCAAGAAGGTCCTCAAGAGTGACCCGGAAAAGGTGGTATCCTGGTTTGATAAAATTCGCACTTCCCTTTTCACATTTGAGAACCTCCGAGTATTGGTCACAGCTCGCCTTTCCACATTGCCTAACCCTCTTACCACATGGGACACGCTTACCGCTGCACTGAAATCCGCTGAAGAGCTTATCCCCATCCCCACGCTTCCTGCTCTCCTCAACGACGAAGGCAAGAAACCTGGCTCTGTTGGGGTCACCATCGTTCCTATTGCTGCTGTGGACGGGTCATTTTCTGTCAGTACGGCATCCAGCATCACGTCGCTATCGGACCCGAATCTGCCAGCCATTATGGTTGCCATCGGATACCTTGAAGGTATCGAAGGCCCTCTGTGGAACGCTGTAAGAGGCGCGGGATATGCCTATGGATCTCACTTCAGCAGAAGCATCGAGTCTGGAGTCTTGTGTTACCGCGTATATCGATCACCGGACGCTTCTAAAGCAATCATTGCCTCGCGCGACGCCATCCGCAAAATTGCCGAGGGTGAGGTTCCCGTTGATAAACATCTTCTTGAGGGAACTGTGAGCCAGATTGTGGTAATGTTCGCCGACGAACAAGCCACCATGCCGGGTGCAGCCCAGCAGAACTTCGTTCAAAGCGTCATTCGCGGCGTCTCCAAGGAGTGGAACAAGGATATCTTAAAGAAGGTTCGAGCTGTCTCTACGGAACAGATCAAGTCGGCAATGAAGCAGTTTATTCTCCCACTTTTCGAACCTGGAAAGAGCAACATCGTCGTTACGTGTGGAAAGTCTATGGAAGAGGTAAGCAAGGACCCATTCTGCATTTATGGTTGTATACAGAGGCAGTGAATGCCAAATTATTACGTTGCGACTAACGGGAATTATTTGTTTAGGGAATGGAAGCATCATTCAGAGGTATCGGTTACAAGGTGCAGATACATGAGCTTAGCTTTTTCCACGATGACTACGGTTTGGAGGCTCCTGGCGGTGAAGATGATGATGAAGATGATGATGAAGATGAGGATGAAGACGATGAAGATGACGAAGATGAGGATAGTGGCGAAGATTCTGAGGGTTCTGAGGAGGAATAGACCACACTTTGGAGAGCTGATGTGAATGAAGCAAATTTCACCTCAGATTTACATGTTGATAGAACCTCTGTGAGAGGAAGAAGTACAGCATCGTTCAGACACGTAACTGGAGGCTTCAAATGTCATATCAGTCAATTTGCGTATAATTATACATGCTAGTTAGAATTTTAGCTGGAACAAATGCACGCCCGTTTTGCACCGTCGGTGCTAAAACCGTATTTCTTGTGCTTTTCCGACATCGTGATGGCACACATCATTTTTGCCACAAACGTTGTGGCTTTTTGGTCTATTCCAAGATTCGAATATGAATAATATTACAACTCATCGCGACCAGACGCCTTGACAACGCCATCCTTTTCTTTCTCCTCGCCCACAACAGCAACGTCGCTCTTCCAGTCAAGAGCCTTGAGACGCTCAGACAGATGAGGGTGAGAGAAGTGGTACGTTGCGTACATCCAGTCAGCATCCATGCTAGAAAGATTTTGCTTGTGCAGCTTAATGAGGCCAGTGCAGAGCTCGGTCTTGTAGCCGAGCTTGTGGGCGAAGGCATCGGCCTCGAACTCCCACTTGCGGGAGAGCATATTAATCAAGAGGTGAATGGCCGTATCCATCGGGGACAGGGCATCGTTGAAGAGGATAAAGCCAATGATGATGGGGTGCTGAGTGTGGAAACCGAAGGATTGGTAAAGGGAGGCATTGTTGATGAAGACCGAGAAGAGTGCGAAGACTTTGAGAAGGTTTGCCTATAGAATGTTAGTAAAACCAAACCAAACCATATGGGCTGTGGTTACATACTTGAACAACGCCGAGCTGTAGAGTAGTATGCTGGAGTTGCCAGTGGCCAAGTTCGTGGGCAAGAACAGCCATGATTTCATCAGTATCCTGGCTCTCCAGGAGAGTATCAAAGAGAACAATGCGCTTAGACCAAGGGAGACCAGTGAAGAAGGCGTTGGAGTGAGCACTGCGAGTGCTTCCATCCATAACGTACAGCTGAGTAAGAGGGAACTTGAGCTTTCCAGCAAGAGCGTTGACCTTGGACTTGAGTTCGCCTTCTTCAATAGGAGTAAGCTTGTAGAACAAAGGCAGAATAAAGATCGGGTAGATGGTGAACAGGAAGATCTGTGCAAACGAAGCAAAAGCCCAGACATAGAAGACGAATTGGTTTCCAGTCTTTTGGATAATCTTGAGGCAACCGGCAAGGACAGGAGAGACGAGAACGCTAGTGATGAGGGTGGTCTTGATCTGATCGGCGAAGAAGATTTTGGGCGTCTGCTTGTTGAAGCCAAATTTTTCTTCCAGAACGAAGGTGCTATAGAGGCTAACGGGAACGCTCAGAACTTGCTGGATGAGCATGAAGGTCAGGATGAAGGCGATTGAGTGGCTGATTTCACCAGTGAAACGAGCTGGAGCCCACTTGAGGAGCAAGTCGCCAGTGAAGGACCAGAGCTTGGGTAAGACATCGAAGTGAATGAAGAGGAAGTTTTGGACCTGGGAAATGAGGCCGCTGACGACACTGAACTTGGCCTTGGCGCGGCCGTAGGCTTGAGACTTGTCGAAGGTTTCCTGGTTGATTTCTTTGGATAGAACGGCAGGGGGCTTGGGGCTTTGAAGGACGCGATATTGGCGAAGAGTCAGAAAGGATTCGAAGACATATTGGCCGATGGAGAAGCCTAAGATGAGTTTCTTCCAAGGGAACAGTGGACGATCGAGGTAGCGAGCGAGGCGCTAAAGGGAGAACAACAAGAGTTAGCATGGTAACAGCGACGAATTGGCCAGTTGATGCAGCAGTGCGCGATGAGTTGCGAAAACTTTGAAGGCAATTGCATGATATGACAGCCTCACATACCTGAAGGAAGTCCATGTTGACGAGATGCGACCAATGAGCGAGGGCGCGGGTCAAATGGTACACAAAGGGATGGTTAATGGAAGTGTGATGCAAGCGTGAGGCTAGAGGACCTGGTGGAGGTGTCCGCTCAGGAACAGGAACACGAACAGGGTGTCCTGTTTAATTGCGTTGCGTGCCCACTGTTTCTGCCAACTAGCGCCTATCGCAATGTTGCTCGGCCAGACACAACCATCGGCCAAATAACCTATGGCATTGTTCACTTAATTTTTGTAATATTCGGGCTTATTTGCACAGCATTGGGACCAAAAGACTGTAGAAAATACCATGTCTCATACATCAAAGTGTCAAAGTCAGGACTTGGTTGATAATTATACAAATGAATTGGGCTAAGATTCCGACTGTCTCTGCCCGTTGCTCCAGTAGCCTCACAAATGACCCCCAGCATTGAATGGCTGCCTCTTACATATTGAGCAATCACAGCAATGCCTGACAACCTCTCTCCATTGCTGCACGCGCTCACTTGCACTCATATCATCATACTCCTGAAGCAGAGACCCTGTCGGCGATATTGTTCCCAAGGCAAACTTCATAAACTCTGACATCTATGGCTCGCCCTTTAGCATGTCGAAGCTTGCATCAACCACACGTATTACCATCGCCGCGTTGTTCGTGTCCATGCCGGGGATTGAAACTCTCATCTGAGTCAAAACTTTGCCAAAGTCCACAAAGCTTTCCTAGTGCCCGTTGGTGGCTGGCTGTGCCTGGCTTTGAGATGCCTGTGCCGGTGGAGGCCGTTCTGGTCCAAATTTGACTCGCCCAGCTTCCAACGATGGGTGTGACTCCTCTTCTGTATCATCGTCAAAGTCGCTGCCCTCACCATCGCCCTCATCCGTATAATCGCTTTCCTCGCCCTTGGCGTCTGCTTGGCTGTCCGAGTAGCAACTCTCCACAGTCGTCGAGATGCCGGGTGGAACCTTTCGACCTTGTTGTTGCATTTGTTGGATGATGCTCATCAGCTTTTCCGACTTCTTCTCTGCAGCATCCATTTTTCGTTTCCAGTCTTGGCGCTCCTCGGCCATCCGTAAAATGTTAGCAGCTGTAGCCTCCTTCTGTCTTTTGAGCGCTTCGTTTTCTTTTTCAAGTCGCTTCCCTTTCTTAGACATATCTTCCATCTCTTTCCGGAATGACAAAAATAGGTCATTGCTATTGTTTAACGTATCTTCCACTTGTTTGAACTTATCAACATATACGTTCAGTTGGTTCCTCAACTCTGTCTCAGTCTTTGTAAACGCTTGCACTTGCGCCTGGAGGTGTCGTGTTTTCGAGCTCTCAGACTCAGCCTTTGTACGCTGTTGCTCGTACCTGGCGAGATGATACTGAACCTCGACTTCCTTCGTCCGCATGAGTGAATGAAAATGCAGCTCCCTTAGTTCGTACTGCTCTATCAACGATTTGAATCGAACTTGGAATCTGTAATTCAATGTCAGCGATGCTCAACATTCTAATGGAGACGTAGTATACGTACAGCTCTTCCATCTTCATATCGACCACTTGTCTCGGCGGATGATCCTTTTCTTCCTGTTGCCATTCAAGTTTGGCAAGGAGGAGGGCATACTTCTCGTCCCAGGATGCGCCATTACGCTTCTGGGTTGTCTGAAGTTCCTTATTCTCGTTCTAAACCATCAATATTAGGGTTTGCACGTCTAGTATAGTGGTCTGAGCAACCAGGACCCACCTTCATCCTGTTGTTGTCTTTTTGCAATTCTCGGCAGAGCTTCTCCAACTTCTCTTTCAAGCCGACGTTCTTGCTAAGCTCGGAACGGTTCGCGTCCCGTTCTTTTTGTAGAGCATCGCCTCGTTTTTTGTTGCGTTGATTCTCCTTTTCTAATCGTCTCATATCCGCAAGAAGTTCACTCGATCGCTTGGTGAGGTGGTCAATCTTTTGCATATCATCCATTTTAGAAACTTGCTGCAGGAGATCCCGGTTTGCCCGCTTCACTTCGCGCTCTTTAAGAAGAATAAATCAGTTACTAGGCCAAGACAAGGGTTATCCATGCCAGATACACTTACCGATCTCCTGCTCCTGGTCCTTTTCGCCGGCGGCATCCTGCTCCAGCTGCGAAATTCGAGCTTGGAGCAGGCGCGAGGCTTCGTTGGAATCGAGGCCCTTTTTTGATTTAGATTTCTTGCTTGACGAATGGGGCGAATGCAAATGCGCATCGTGACCGTTGGCCAGAGCGGTATCGACATGCGTGGCCGGCATAATGACGGCTCTGGACTTTCTAAGTTATAGCAGACCTGTTGGCTGCATCTAAGGTTTGTTCCCGTCGCAGGGTCGAAAAGAGATACTATATTTAACGAATCAGACAGCGAGCGGCGGCGTGTACTAGAATAGTCGGCGTGGAGATGCGATTAGGGGCGAGGACGGCGAAACGGGACTCGATTTGTTTGCTCGGCTCGTTTGCCCAATGACGCCGAATGGAGCAGCAGCAACAACGGTTGGCCCAATTAGAATAACATACAATCGCTAGTATATAAGAGGAATATGGAGAAAATGAATGCTTGAGACCTGAGCCGGATCGTGGTGGTATCGAGTACTGTTTCGAGTAGCCGACGAGAAAAATGTCAGGCCAACTGTCGGGAAAGAATGAGGGTGTGGTTTTCGACGCTGTAACAATATGGGCTAGTATTGGCAAGTGTAGTCATTAGTGCCACGAGTGGATCCGTGTGGCAGCGCACATTATTAAAGCAGCGGCCTAAATTCGAGTCCTCTGGCCAATCAACAGCCACAGAGCACCACTTTTGAATGACTAAGGACGGTGGCTAGAAATTTGGCAAACATTCGTTGGCAAAAGGACTGCCGACAAGCACCTGCTCCCGCCAGTGCTTCCTTTCTTCCCTGCTTTGTCCCATTCTCGCTGTAATTGTTGTCCTTTCCTCCTCCTCCTCCTCCTCTTCTTCTTCTTCTTCTTCTTTGGGGACTCTTCGCTTATTATTGTTATTCAACTGCATTGCTATTCATTTCGCTTCGGTTGCTTTCCGCCTCTGCACGATACATTATGGCCGCTGTGCGAAATGCAGCTCGACGAGCTGTTACGGAGCTGTCGCAATACCCGAAGCCTGGCTCAAAGCTGCACGGCTTTACCCTTGTTCGATCAAAGCATGTTCCAGAGTTGGAGTTGACGGCTTTACACTTACAACACGACAAGACGGGCGCCGACTACCTGCACGTCGCGCGAGAGGATAGCAACAATGTCTTCTCCATCGGCTTCAAGACGAACCCTCCCGACGACACGGGTGTACCTCATATTTTAGAACACACCACACTATGTGGTAGTGAGAAGTGAGTTGGAAAACATCTTTACGGTGTTGTTAAGCTCTGGAAACTGACCATACGCAAGGTACCCGATTCGAGACCCGTTCTTCAAGATGCTTCCGCGCACACTGTCCAACTTCATGAATGCCTTCACTGCCTCCGATCATACCTTTTACCCCTTCGCGACGACCAATGCTCAAGACTTCAAGAATCTAATGTCCGTATATCTTGACTCCACATTGCATCCTCTTCTCAAGCAGTCGGACTTTACGCAAGAGGGCTGGCGCATCGGACCAGAGAACCCCCTCGCCGAAGACGACGAAAGTAGAAAGCTCGTGTTCAAGGGCGTCGTTTACAATGAAATGAAGGGACAGATGTCCGATGCTGGGTATCTCTTCTACATTCGGTTCCAAGATCAAATCTTTCCCGACATCAATAATTCCGGTGGCGACCCGCAAAAGATTACCGACCTGACTTACGAGCAATTGAAAAGTTTCCATGCCGAACACTATCATCCAAGCAATGCGAAGCTTTACACTTATGGAGATATGCCTCTTGCAGATCATCTTCGAGAAATTGATGCTAGATTGCAGACGTTCGATAAGATCCAGGCTGATAGGCAGATCCATGAACCCGTCACTCTCACCGGCCCGCGCGAAGTGACATTGACTGGCCCTTTCGATCCTCTTGTTGATCCTGATCGCCAATTCAAGACCTCTGTCTCATGGATTACAGGCGACACAACTGATGTTGTTGAGTCTTTTTCTATTGCTCTCCTCTCAAGCCTGTTGATGGACGGCTATGGCTCACCACTGTACCGAGGGCTTGTGGAAACAGGCATGGGCGCTGATTGGAGTCCAAACGCTGGTTACGATAGCTCGGCAAAAAAAGGAATTTTCTCTATAGGCCTCACTGGTGTTCAAGAACAGGATGTCCCCAAACTCAAGGAACGTGTGCAGGAGATTCTTCGCGATGCTCGTAACAGTGGCTTTGACAAGTCCAAGATTGACGGATCGTTGCACCAGCTCGAACTCTCACTGAAACACAAGACGTCCAACTTCGGCTTTTCTATGCTCAATCGTCTGAAGCCGAAGTGGTTCAATGGCCTTGACCCTTTCGACTCGCTAGCCTGGAATGACACTCTTGCCGCTTTCCAGGCCCGTTTAAACAAGGGTGGCTATCTCGAGGGACTCATTGACAAGTATTTCTTGAATGACAACACTCTTTCATTTACCATGAAACCATCTGCTACCTTCTCCGAGGAACTCGTCGAAGAAGAACAGCGACGTCTTGCATCTAAGATCTCTGAGGCTGTTCAAACTGCTGGTGGCGAGGACAAGGCACGTGCCCATTTTGAACAGCAGGAACAAGATCTGCTTGTGGAACAAAACAAAACGAATACAGAGGACCTCAGCTGCTTGCCATCGGTTCATGTCAAAGATATACCTCGCACTAAGGAAACCGTCTCCTTGCGAGAAGAAAATAACAACGGCACCCCTATCCAGTGGCATGAGGCTCCTACAAATGGGTTGACTTACTTTCGTGCAATCAACACTTTCGAGAATATTCCGGATGATCTACGCCAGCTGCTTCCACTGTTCACGGATAGTATCATGCGTCTGGGCACAAAAGATATGACTACAGAGCAGCTAGAAGATTTGATTAAGCTCAAGACAGGAGGCGTATCTGTGGGTTATCACTCTACTGCCTCCCCTACAGACTTTCGTGCAGCTAGCGAAGGCGTGATTTTCACCGGTATGGCATTGGATCGCAACGTGCCAGTCATGTTTGATATCATACGCAAGCTTGTGCTAGAGACCAACTTTGATAGCCCGGAGGCTGCGTTGCGCATCCGACAGCTGCTACAAGCATCTGCCGACGGATTAGTAAACGACATTGCATCATCTGGCCACCGGTTTGCAATGGCCCACGCCGAATCCGGTCTTACCCAGAGCGCATGGTTACGACAGCAGGTGTCGGGCCTGGCGCAGGCCAAGTTAATCACCAACTTGGCCAGCCGACCCGAGTCTGACAAGTTTGAGGACATCATTGGAAAACTCAAGCAGATCCAGAAATTTGCCCTGGAAACCGGGAACATGCGTACAGCTCTAACATGCGGCAGCGAAAGCGTGTCAGAGAATCGAAGCTCATTGCAGTCATTTATGAGCGGTCTGCCTCAAGGAGTAGCGACATCGTCACCAGTTGAAGCACATCAATTGCCCATCACAAAGAAATCATTCTACCCACTGCCTTACCAGGTGTACTATGGCGGTTTTTCTGTGCCTACGAACTCATATACGTCATCCGACGGCGCCCCGCTGCAAGTTCTTTCGCAGCTTCTCACGCATAAACACCTGCATCATGAGATTCGTGAAAAGGGAGGTGCCTACGGAGGTGGAGCGTACGCTAAGCCTCTGGATGGTCTCTTTGGATTCTACTCATACAGAGACCCCAACCCTCAAAACACAATGAACATCATGCGCAATGCTGGCCGATGGGCTGCTGACAAGGCCTGGACAGATCAAGACTTGGAGGAAGCCAAGCTATCCATCTTCCAGGGCGTGGACGCACCAAAGTCGGTGAACGAGGAAGGCATGGCCAAGTTCCTGTCTGGGGTGACCGAAGACATGAGACAAAAGAAGCGACAGGAATTACTGGATGTAACGAAAGACCAGGTGCGAGAAGCGGCCCAGAGATACCTGGTGGAACCGGTGGAGAAGGGAGAAGAGCGAGTGTCATTCTTGGGAGAGAAAAAGTCATGGGTTGATGGCTCATGGACAGTTGAAGAAATGAACGTCAATGGTGCCAGTGAACGATGATTTCTGCGAGGTCAGCTGCTGGTATGATTAGCCGACGGGAGATGTTGGTTCACTTCCTCGCCGCCTTGTTCCATCAAGATGCCCCCCCCTTCCCCTCCTTCAGTTCATGTAATTATTATGTTTCTAAATCCTTGTACAATATCTCAGAATTTGCATATAGAGTCAGGTTGCATAGATTTCTCATCTTTGTTACTGGGGTTTGACAGAAGCAGCTGCGCTACTATGGTGACCCAGTTGACCAAGGTGATCAGTGACGGGATGACATGTGGACTTTAGAGGATACGCGTTCAGATACGATACATCTTTCTGTTTATTACTCCTGTAACAGAAAGACCACAGAGCAACGCAAGAGCAAAATTTTAATGCATTACTCTCACTCCCTTTCCTTTCCTCCATGCTGGGGGCACTGCTACCATATTCCAACAAAAGAACGTTGCTAGGTCCATTGTTCCCTCTCTAGGCTCAGTTTCTTGTGAGCAACCTGGACTGCTGCGCTCGTTTCTGGTTGACCATGATGAGTGATGGAGCTGTCGGTACCTGATCTTCTCTGGCTATCCGTCCCTCTTTGTAGGACCGGAGCCAGCGAAACAAGTAACAAGCTACGGCATGTCAGATTGGCACGGGGCGAGAAGTGGGCATCTAGGGGGGGGGGGGGGCAAGGAGCTGGAACGAGCCTGGACAAGGGAGAATGGGAATGTCTTCTTTTGGGTTATGGTGTGGTGGAGTCCACGGACTCTCTTGGTCCTCCCTGTGTTAGGATTAAAGTGAATGAGAAGCGAGAATGGTGCCGCTCGTTCTATCAGAGCCAGAGTCCCTGAGTCTTGGATTGGCTGGACTAAAGAACTGAGTACATTGTGGAAAGTAGCTACAAAGGTGGAATAAAGTTGAGGTGGCATGGGCTGGATCCATTTGGTAACGGATATCACTGTTACCGTTATTGCATCTTGATCCGTAGTGACGATGGCATTGGACGATGTAGTAGCATTATGTTGTGATTAGATAGAATATGATACAAACTTTCAAAATACACGTTACTGCCGCGATGGAAGATCATGCATTGCTCATAATTGTCAGGAAATTGCATGCAGCGTCGAACAAGGTGATGTCATGGTAGTGAGCAGAAGAACCAATCGGATGGATGGCGAGTGGCAGATGTAAGAAACAAGCTTCGCCACGATGTAGGTTTCTGCCGATACCGCGGTGATGAATAGTTACCTGGATGGAGGTCTCGGCACAGGGATGCCGATGAGCTGCCGCATCAGTGGCCCAAGAGGCGTGTATCAGAAGTGGAATCCCAGTGCTACTGTTGCAATTTGTTGCGAGGGCTAATGGCGGGCTACATGTTTGTCCATCGAAGCTTAGCAGAGGCGCAATTTATGGCATGGGCCCACGCCCTTTCTGTGGTATACGTGTGATGGTGAGTAGGGAAAGGGTGATAGTCTAGATACTGGGCAAGGCAAGGAAGACTGAAACGTTGGCGATCTGTGAAGGCCGATCCGGACCATAAGGACCCAGGGCGAACGGCAGTCGGCACGGGCAGGGTAGCAGCGATTATGTGTAAAGTTGGATACTGAGTTACACAAGGTGACAAAATCTTTTTAAGCAATTCTGTCTCTCTTCGTCTTGGCTAGGAGGTGGCGCCGAACAGCACCTGCAGGCTACGGTGATGTATAGCCTCGGCGGTAAGGGCTAGAGGCAACAACGGTGGTGATGGCTAGGCGCATTGCACAGAGCATAACGAGGGAATTGACACCTAATGCCCAGTAAAGAGTAATTTTGAAACAGTTAACGTATTACGGGGCCATTGGTTATTGCAAAAAGGACACAACCAAATTGTAAAAACGGAAAAGCGGGCGAAGTGGTATGCGGTTGCGGCGGCAGTCGCATGGCTCATTGAAGGAGGGGCCCAAGGGGGGAACAGAAGAACAAGAAGACGGCAGTGATGAGAAAGAGGTAGGCACAAGGTGCAAAGTGGCCATGTGTACAAGGGGAAGCACGCTGCTGGGTACAATGTTGACGCTGGCGCATGTAAGTTGCAATGGCACAGACGGCCAGAGCAAATATGGAAGCATTGGCCGGCGCACGATGACATGCAAGGACAGGAAGAGGATGGAGGGCGAAGCGCGAAGGCGAATTGCGCCATGGCGATTGGTAGAGAAATCGGATGGACGGATAGAACGGGAAAGCTCTGGCAGCGTTGAGGTCGGATCGATGCATCGTCGAGTTGTATCGGAGGTGGAGATGGTTTGCGATTGACGCAGAGCCTCAAGACTAGGCGATGGAAATTGTGTGTGGCATGGCATGGCATGTGTTGGCGTGGTGTAGCGTGGTAGGATGGTTGGGGTTTGTGGTGTGATTTGAAACCCCCACTGGTTGGTTCTGTAATTGTTTTGGGGTCTATTTTCCGGCATGGACTGTGTTATTCATGTGTCAAGAGTTGAGGCTGCTGTCATTGAAGTCGTGCTGTGGATGGATGTGGGTGGAAAATGATGGACGCTGACAGATTTGAGGGGAGAAAGAAGGGGCGCTGGGTATAGTTGAGCCGTGGGGAGTGATTGGGAGATTGTTGAATAATGAACTATTTTAATTATTTTTGATAGGTTAAATTGATACTTTTATTTTACTATGTTTTCTCTGCTGCACTGACGAGCAAAGTATTGTTAAAAGCAAAACCCAAAACAATGATTACGGTGCTTCCTGTGTCCTGTGAGCATGCCCGTGATTGGAGACATGCTTTGTTGGTTTCGTCATGGCTTCCACTTCTGTTCTGCTTCTGGCTGCAATCCTCTCTTGGTGCAGCAGCCGACTCCGTGGCGTGCCGTACATCCATGTACTAAACAGTACTATAGCGTGCACCTGGTTCCTTGGTTTCCCGGCCCCACCAAAAAAGTACAACATCGAATATCCATCGCACCACAGACAAGACAGACTAAAAAAAAAAAAAAATTGTTCGAACTCAGCCCCACCCTCCTTGTCCTTGTCCCTGTCCCTCTCCGACTGCGACTCCTGCATCACATCACTTCCAAACAAAACACCTCTCCAAACAACAAGGTAACTTCTACAGCTACCAACCCAAAAACATCTATAAAGAACCTCCGCCTGTTCTTCTCTTTACTGTCCTTTGGCTTCTGCATTCGGCACCGGTCCAATTCCTCTCTACCAGATCAATTCTCTAGGTGAGTCACCATTTGGTCTTCTGCGTCTGCTTCTGCTTCCTGCTCTCCCCGCCTTTTTCGTTTCGACGCTGGCTGCGCTGCGTGGTCAGTTAGTCTTTCTTGACCACACCAGCACAAGCCAAAAACGAACCCCCCCAAAAATTGCCTCACACTTGCCTTGCTTTCCATTAGCCCAATTGTCACCAATAAGCTACTCGTCGCAAAACTTTATAATCCATCCAACCCTTCTCTTACCCTAGCTATCTACCCAATTCATATTCCTCATCCTGCGTCTATCATTTTTCGTCCCCATCCGCATCAACAAACCCACGAAGCACCTGGCCACGTCGCTCAATTCTAACTAAAACATCGCAGAGTTACCCAGTCCACGTCTCAGACTTGTTGCCTTTGGTCTTCTCAAAGGCAAATCGCCCTCACAACGGCTCTCTCGGCCGTCTCTCGCCCCTCCATCAACGATTTCTGCTTTCGCCAGCCCACCCACATCATCAACGCCATCCCTCCTCCCGAGCCATCGCCTGCTCGATCCTAGCTATCTCTTCGTCTCTCTGCTACTTGGTGGTTTGATTTCTCAACCCCCTACCCCGCCGTTCCACGACTCCCACGAGCTGCCGCATAGGAAGGTCCATAAGGTTCTTCCTCTCTTCGAGGAAGAGTCGAGGAGGCCTCGCCAATCCATCCAAGGGACAGTCTGCCATTGCTTTCGACCACCCTAACGTTCCCTTACCCCCATCACCCCGATCTCATTCGATATAAATTCCTCTACCTCGTAACGAGTACCAGGTTTTTAAATCAAACTTTTTCTTTCCTTCTGCATACTACCCCGACCACGATACAAAACTAAAGTATGGTTATGGCAACTGCTCTTCTTGATCATCATGCAGTCAACAACTTCCATCATAGTCATATGATGGGGAAATCTTCTCATCGAATAGCTCTCCCCCATCATGATGGCTCTGCTCTCGCTAAGCAGCTGATTGGCGAAGCTCTCCACCAACGTGTCGAGGCTGTCGATCACGAAATGTGCGACCCCGGCGACGAAGACACTTTTTTCGTTGCTGACCTCGGTGAGATCTATCG
Organism: Simplicillium aogashimaense; assembly: GCA_028455935.1. Lineage (NCBI taxonomy): Eukaryota > Fungi > Ascomycota > Sordariomycetes > Hypocreales > Cordycipitaceae > Simplicillium > Simplicillium aogashimaense. Next base: position 400,006 of record CM052010.1, on the reverse strand, counting down.
CCAGCATCTCCGCTGGAAGAGGAACCTTCCTCGCATTCGTCCCTTCTACGCCGTCAAGTGCAATCCCGACCCCAAGGTCCTTCGCCTGCTCGCCGAGCTGGGCACTGGCTTCGACTGCGCCTCCAAGGGCGAGATTGAGCAGGTTCTGTCCATGGGTGCCAGCCCCGATCGCATTATCTACGCCCAGCCTTGCAAGACCAACTCGTACGTCCGCTACGTCAAGTCTGCTGGCGTCAAGCAGATGACCTTCGACAACGCCGATGAGCTCTACAAGATTGCCAAGTTCTTTCCCGGCGCTGAGCTCTTTTTGCGCATCATGACCGACGACTCTTCCAGTCTGTGCCGCCTTAGCATGAAGTTTGGCGCACCCATGGATACCACCGATGGTCTCCTCTCACTTGCCAAAGAACTCGGTCTCAACATTGTGGGTGTCAGCTTCCATGTTGGCTCTGGTGCGTCCGACCCAGGTGCCTTCTATGAGGCTGTCCGCGATGCCCACACTGTCTTCGAGCAAGCTCGTTCATACGGTTTCCATTTGCGCACCCTCGATGTAGGCGGCGGATTCTCTGGCGAGTCTTTCGAGCACATGGCCGGCGCCCTCAACACGGCTCTCGATCAGTTCTTCCCGGCGGGCAACAACGTCGAAATCATTGCCGAGCCCGGTCGATACTATGTCTCCTCTGCCTTTACCATTGCTTGCAATATCATTGCCCGCCGGACCATTGAGGATGCTGCTCTCGATGGCACTGGCTACATGGTGTATGTGAATGATGGAGTCTACGGCAACTTTTCCAGCATCATGTTTGACCACCAGCACCCTGTCGCCAAGATCCTGCGCACCAATGGCCAAACCCTGTTTAACCAGTCCGCTGCTTATCAGTGCGCCTCTGACACTGGAGTGCAGTACTCGGTTTGGGGCCCTACCTGTGATGGCATTGACCGCATCAGTGAAAGCTGCCGCTTCAAGCAGATTCTTGATGTCGGCGACTGGCTTTACTTTGAAGACATGGGTGCTTACACAAAGTGCTCTGCCACTCAGTTCAACGGCTTTTCCAACACTCATGACGTCATTTATGTCTGCAGTGAGCCAGGCGCCAAAGCCCTCATGGCCATGTAATGACGACTTTGGGGTTTTCTTATTCAGTTGCGTGTCGCAATCTCATGGCTGATACAACACGCACGAACCGCTATAGATGCGGCAATTTTGGACACATTCCTCTTGCTTGCTGTAGAGATAACAAGACGTTTTTGATAGATCTATAAAAAATTACATGATTTCTAGCTTTGGATATAGCCCTTCTTTTTGCTTCACACAGGGCTGTATATGTCTCCATGGAGATGCTAGAAAACTCTCGTGCAAAACAGTGTCTAATGATGTATTAAATAGACCACTAGACATGCATCAAGAATAAAAATATTAGGAGATATGTACTCCGCAGCTAGACTGCGACGACTGCGCACGCATGGAGCGTCTCCTCGTTATTTACGACACATTTTGTATATAGCAAAGCTTACAGCCATTTCCTTGGCGAGCAACATGCTACAGTGAAATGCCAGGCGCCCAAAAACAAAAGAAAACGAAAAGAACTACCGGCCAGAGCGACCGACGCCGGTCTCAGGAGTCTCTAGCAGTACAAAACCAATCGTTCCTTCATTTACACGTACAATTTGCGAGCCCACGATCCGACTAGCTTCCGCGAAACAGGAATTGCATGTCCTCGGGGCTGAGAGACTCCATCGCTTTGTCGTCAGCATTTACAGTTGAGTTGATCATATTCGTCTTTTTCTCTTGGATCAACACCATGCGACTCTCAACCGAATCTTCAATACACAATCGAGTAATGGTGCAAGGGCGAGTTTGGCCAATTCGGTGGCATCGATCTGCTGATTGCCACTCGGCTGCGGGGTTCCACCATCTAAGGAGAGGTTAGTGAAATGGGAAATTGTTTCCTGTTGGATGTTACATACGGATCAACAATGAAAACTCGTGAAGCTTCAGTCAGGTTTAGAGCTACCCCGCCAGCCTTCAGCGACACCAAAAAACACTCCACATCCACGTTGTTCATAAAGTGTTCAATTGATGCCTGGCGTTGCGCGGGAGTCATGCTTCCATCGAGCATTACAGTGGTAATGCCAGCTCGACGTAATCGCCACTCAATGAGCTGCAGCATCGTCGTGAACTGAGAAAAGATGATGGACTTTTGCGATGTGTTGTCGGAGCGGAGCTTATGAAGTTCGTGAACGAGTAACTCGATTTTGGATGAAGATGTCCAATTTTCCATCTTGATACGATTGATAATGGACGACTTCTTCACGAGAGTCTCATCTTGTTCGATTTCAGGCTGCTCCAGATCAACAATAAGTGGAATGTGGCAGCGGGGACAATCAGGTTCTTCCGTCGAGCGCACATAACTAGCCACACAAGTGCGACAGAAGTCATGCTTGCAGCGACTCCGTACCGTGTCTTCGGCAGGCTCGTCGCAAATGCAGCAAACGAGAACATTCTGACCACCCTCTGCATTCTTTTTGAGGATTAAATCAGGATGATCAGCCACTTGTCGCATCTGCATGATCAAACCGAAAATGTTGGCATAATTGTTCAGCAATACACCCTGTGCAACGTATGTGTCAAACTTGCGCTGACCGTTGGTCATGATGCTATTGGCAAAATCGTTCTCCTCTTCTCCGAAGAATTGTCGATCAACATAGATTTCCTTCACAGGTAGCTCCATGGAATTGGTATGGTCCTTCTTCAGTCGTCGGAGCATGATGCGCTCAGTCATGAGCCGGAGCTTTCGAAATGCGTCTCGACCGGGGCCAAAGTTGCCATACTTCTGAATAGGATTCAAGAGCTCTTGGTTGAAGACAGACACATGCTGCATGCTTCCGTGGTTGCAATGGCTGCAACGCATGTCTTCATTCATGCTCCACTCCAAGGTCGTGCATGGGCATTGCTTACACAGGTACGATGCGAACGGGCTAATATTTAAAAATCGAATGAGCGAGAAAAACTCGCCAATACGATTTTGCAACGGTGTTCCTGTCAAGCACCATCGGTAGTCTGTTTTGAGTGCAAAACATGCCTTTGCAGTCATGGTTGTCCTCGTTTTGATGCTGTGAGCTTCGTCAAGAATCACACGGTGGAAGTTGATGGCGTGGATGACGCTCTCTTCCTTGTATATTCCATCCTTGCGCTTGAAACCTTTCTCCTGCTTTCTGTAAATGGACTCTAGGCTGTTGTAAGACATCATGATAACATCGAACTTTCTAAGCTCCTTCTTCGTGATGTTTTTGGTCTTGGAGTTGGTACCATGAAAAACCAAAGTCTTCAGTGTCCCATCTGTATAAGACTTGATTTCGGACTGCCACTGCATCAGAGCCACGGGGGGGACCAGGACCAGTGAAGGTTGCTTGGCGGGATAATCGGACATGATTAGCGAGACAGCTTGAATAGTTTTGCCAAGACCCATCTCATCGCCCAAAAGGCCTCCCTTCCATTCGTGTTTCTCCATTCCTTTCATCCAAGCCAATCCTTCCAACTGAAACGGTTTCAGTAGTCTGGAGATGTTATGTGGTTGCTCCGCTCGACCAGCTTTGAGAATTGGCATATTCTCTAGATCTGTCCACATGGTTTTGAGTTCAGGGTGATGTGTCTCCAATCGATTCCGCTCTTTCTTAACGCGACCTCTGTTATCCGGTCGGCGATATGCTCGACGTCCAGCTGAGATCCTACGAAGTTCCTCCACAGCACGGTCATTTTCTCCCTCACTAGGGGTAGCAGAGTTTATGCCCGACGAGACGGACGACAGTTCTTCAGATGCATCAGGCAGGCTCGCCACATCGTCGGAGTCGTCAATAACCGCCTTAGAGGATGCAGCCGGCTTCGTGCCTGCATTAGTTGTGCGAAGTGAGTGAGGTCGTTTGCCCTTTGCCTTGCTGCTGAGAGGTTCGTCTTCGCTAGAGGCGTTCTCCTCCTCATAGTCATCGATCTCTGTCAAATCACTCCCGCTGTCTGACTGGAACGCATCGTTGTTGTCCACCATTTCACCATCATCAATATCCATGGCGGCTGCGGCTGCGAGCTCAGCATCCATGTCTATTTGAGGTGAGAATGGATCAGAGTCGGGAATAATTTTATTCTTTTTGTGTGGTGGTGCGGTGTTTGTACCGGTGTTGGCACGACCACGCTTCGTGGATGAGCGACTTGGTGTTGGTGATGGTGCAACACCGACGCTGTTGGAAGTGCGCCTTCTAGTTGGCAACTTTACACAGAGGGCATCTGCATTTTGGTACTCTTCCTGCTGTAAATGTCTCGCTGTTCTCGCACCGAGCGAGTTGTCGGAAAAGTCATCCTCTTCATCGTCGTCTGAATTAGCAATCACAGTCTTGCCTTTGCCTTTCGAATTCAAGGCAAATCTTGATGAACTTCGACGCCTCTTGGACGCAACATATGACGTTGACGACAGCTGGATTTCAATGGGTGTAGGGGCATCGTCTTTGGAATATGAGAATAATTCTCCAGCAGCAGGCGTTGGGACTTTACTAGTGGCTGGAGTGCTTGTGTCGTCGCGATCGCTGAACGTGTCTGCCGGTGTAGGAACGGATGATACTGATTCGCTCCCTAAAACAGACCCACCGCTACGGTGACTGCATTTCATGGCGCCTGAAACTGGCTTGGGAGAGGTTTCCGGGGCTATCTCATTCGCCAGTAAGGATCGTCTTGTCAAACGACGAGGTTCATTGCTACCAGCTTCAGAATCGCCAATCGCAAATGCCTCTGTACGGCTTCTGACCGAACTAGACCTTGTGGACCTGCCACTAGGAGCAACAGAAAACTCTATGCACAATGGTTAAAAAATAAATAAGTCGTGATGCTATTGAGCCTCAGGAAAGCAGTATGGGGATACCAACCGTTTGTTGTCGATGATAGCCGACGAGTGGCAGAGGGTCTGCCTCGAGCCATGATAATGCGATGCAGCGAGCGGCCTGGGATAAGGCAATGGTGTAATGTGGAGCGCACAAACGAAACAGTACGGAATTTAAAAAGTCGCTGTGGCTTCGGTTTGATTCTTGCAATTGCAATGAGAGAATTGTGATGAAATATCCTCTTACGAGTCAACACAGCTGTTGCTTCTTCAAGTCGGAGTGTTTGTAAGCCACTCAGACAACGTCGCTAATGGTAAATCCGATGCAAGGAATGCACGAGTGGCGAAAAGAAGAAATGGCTCTCAATGGCTCACATAAAAGGATGGTGAGATGGAATCAAGCGTAATTGGCTGGATGAAGAACGAAACTTGGATGCTGAAGGAGGCAAAGAAAAAGGGAAAAGCACCACAGCTCAGTTCACGGTCGCCCTCGCTCTCCATTCACCTGCCAGTCAGGGCGCCGTACCTGAGAAGGCCCAGCACTATTGCCTTGCCGCGTTTGCCACTCTACACGAAAGCACGTGCAGCGCCCATCGTACTGTGCGAAACACAGCTAACACTGTATCGACTGCACAGACTATGCGTTTCAGTTGGCCATATTGGTGAATTACTACAGTGCGAATTGTTTAATGAAAATTCAGCAAAGGTCACATGACAGCGTGTGAGCTCCGTGAGCGCCCCCAACACGGTTCACCAGAGGTTGCTGGAGTGCATGCAGCCAGTGAATCGCTGTGTTAGTGGTCGCCTTTATTTTGTATGTTCGCCCCTCTCATTCCAGTACCATCCTTTCATCACTGCATGAGAATTTACGAAAGCAGGCTATCCCAGGACCAAGACATTCAAGTTAAAAACAAGAAACGGCTTGTGCCAGAAATGTATGTTCTGTCTGTTCGCTGTCCAAATACAGAAGCGCTGATGTTTTCATTGTAGGTCGCAACAAACCAACGGGGCTAATGGAGTCGGCTCAAATCAAGGTCAACAGGGAAGACCTCGTCGTAATATCACGGGACCGTAAGCATCACAATTCTGTCGGCGACCTTGTTTCTTGACAATCTTGCTGATTTATTAGCCAATCTGCATTGACGGACTTCTTAGCGGTTAGCCTCTCGTGGATGATTTATCCATCGCCAATTTCTGTTACAGCTTTTTTTTTTCTGACAAACTATTAGTCTCACAACATATCTGCTCGACAAATTCGTGATGAAGCAGATGTGCGGCGACAGCGAGCAGCTCGCTCCCAGCAGATCAACGGGGATGAGAATGTTGTTGTTGCAGAATCGAGCACTGCAGGGGCTGAAAGGGAGGAGGGTGAAGATGAAACAGAGATTGCCAGAAAGTCGCGGAAAAGGAAAGAAGAACTGAAGGCTCTTGAGAAGATCAAATCCAGCAAAGCCTTCAAGAAGCGGAAAAAGAACGACGGCGCAGACGACGACTATGACGATGATGAGCTCGCGCGAGCCATCTTTGAAGAACGTCATGCACCACTGCCGGGTCAAATGGAAAATTGCGATATTTGCGACAAACGATTCACGGTAACCCCGTACTCGGTTGCTGGACCAAATGGAGGCCTTCTTTGTGCGCCATGCGGACGTCGAATTGCCAAAGAACGAGAAGGTCAGAAGCCCAAGCCGAAAAAGTCGCGCAAGCAAACCGGTGGTATTGGTTCCCGCCGCGCCGTACAGAGTCGCATATTAGATGGCGATATTGGAACTAAGAGTTTGGCGACGCTCTGCGTCGAAACATTGGCCAAAAATGTAGACATGGCCGACAGCTTGGGTGATTTGCCCGAGCATCTCATCGACAAGATTGCAAGAATATTCTCCAAGCGCCGCTTGTTGAAGCCTGAGACACTACCTTTGTTCGTTCAGCCTGTAACAGAAAAGCTCTGTATTTACGACGGAGCCAAACTTGGAGAGCAAGACTTCTTGAGCATTTTTCAGACTGCTACCAAGCTGCGGCACTTCAAGGCACGTTCCGCCATTCAATTTAAAGACGAAGTCATGGACTATTTACTTTCACGAGACACAAAGCTTGAATCGTTCTACCTTCATGGTGCGAATTTACTAAGCGAGGAGAAGTGGCATGAATTCCTTCGTGCAAAAGGGCAAGAACTTGGTGCCCTGCAAGTTTATTACACTGATCGCCATTTTGGAGACGATACCATCGCCGAACTCAAGCAATGCTGTCCGAATCTGAAACGTCTCAAGGTCGAAGGAAATCAGAAGCTAACTAGCACTGGCGTGAGCAACGTCAGCCAACTTGCAGGCTTGGAACATCTCGGCTTGCAGCTTCTCAACCCTATTACATCGTCCTCATTGTCGGCTTGCGTCAGGGGAATTGGCAGCACACTGAAAACGCTGTCATTCAAAGACTTTCCCAAAGCTGAAGATGGCGTTTTGCATGATATTCACAACCACTGCAAGTCTCTAGAAAAACTGCGAATTACTCATAGCGAGACAATGACAGATGATGGTTTCGCCCGACTGTTTGCCAATTGGTCGAATCCTCCTCTGCATGACATTGACCTGCAAAAATGCCGGCACATGGACGCCACACACCCTCGAGAAAATCCAGATAGCGTCGGCCTTTGTGGAGACGGATTCAAAGCCTTAATGGCCCATTCGGGACAAAGGCTACAGAAGCTCAACATCCACGCGTGTCGAAATATTCCGCAGCAAGCATTTGAGGAGGTATTCAGCGACACCGCGACCTATCCTGAGCTGCGGTGGCTCGAAATCAGTTTTTGTGAAGACATTACAGACTTCATATTGGGAAGCATCTTCAGGGCATGCCCCAAGATTAAGGAGGTCAATGTGTTTGGATGCATGAAAGTGAGGAACGTTAGGGCACCAAGAGGGGTCATCCTCGTAGGCGTGCCGAACGCCCAGGGTATGATCATTGAGGGTATGGAGTGAATTAAATTAACACAATCAATAAGCGACGATACTGTAACTATTATGAGCCATGCTATATCCTGGCCGTATTAGTTAGTGTATTTAGCTACTGTGTAATGGCTTCACTTTTGAACGGCAGTGTTTGATGGTGGATTGGCCTCGCTACCGAATGCGAAACATGTGAGTAGGCAAACGTATACAATTACAATAAATGAAAGGGAAGCATAAATAATGAACCTACGTCCTAGCACTATATAACAGCAAGTTAAAACTTAATGATTAATTACAAATGTTCTGCTGGTTGATTAATTGTGACTAAGCTCTAGGTTAGCTTCAAGCGTCTCGACCTGGTTGGATTGTGTAGGCTCCGAGATTCGGAGAGCAACTGAGCCAGCGTACTACCTGGAATGTATGTTTATTTGTATCCATGAGATAGATCAACATATATGCTCTTCAACAGTTTGATTACACATTTCCCATCGCGAATTAAGCATCGCAGCTTACCGATTTTGCGATGGCCGATGGGACTGGTATTACGTCCCTTCTTGCAACAGAGTAGACGATCTCTCATTCATTATACTAACAGTACTCTAAACCTTACTGAACAAATTTGCGAATAACGCGGACAAGTTCGTCAAAAGTAACTTACGGCAGCGTCTTTCTGCCCCAAGCCGCATCTAACTCGGCTGAGATTATTTCCACGGTGATTGCCCACGTTTGGGTTCGAAAGAGCAGTGCCCCCTGGAGATTTGGATGCTGTTGGATCCGTTCCGTACATTTTAATGAGCTCATCGCCTTTTTCATTTCGCATCATTCCATCTGTGACAATAATAGCAGCACCAGCCGCCGCTGGTCTCCAGTACAATGTCAAGTCAATGACTCCTGGCGGCTGACCGTTCGTTTCAAACAGCATGTTGCCGGCTAAGTCGTCATGGAACCCTTGAGATGGGATGGTGCTTGACCAATCTCACTTTAAGCCTTCCAACTGACACAATGGTTTCCTGATTCGTGAAAGTATCTGCTCGTCGGTAACCATTAGAAGCTCGCTTAGCTGCTTCTCATCGCATGCCACGAAGTCTGCCTCGCGAAAACGAGTCATGCGCTGAGACAAAAATCCCGGGTTTTCCATGTCAAGTTTCCCAATATCTGCAGATAGGCATACCCCGCGTCATGGCTGGTTTTTGTTTGAATTCTGAGGGCTTTGCAGAGAGCTGGAAAAAAAAAATTATATATGTCAGGACTTGCTAGATGCTAAACGCCAAATATGTAGAAGCGCAACTCAAGACTGCGGCATGAAGCTGCGCCGGCCAAGAGACTTCAAATAATCATTTAGCATTGCAAACTGAACCGTGCTTGCCATATGTGGCAAAAATAGTGTAAACCAACAGAACGGCTTATTGTGTCGCAACTTTGGTATTCCCAGACGAGTGCGGTAAAGGAGGGTTTTGTGATGTATCACCGCCTGCCTTGGGTGTATTCCAGCCCTGCTGACTTCGATACCACTCTCCCAGCGTCAGTTCCTCCTGACTCGAATTGGCATCTGCTTGCCAGATATCAACTCGCCTAGTGATACCGTGGGTACTTAGGCTGCTATTATCGATTGGCTCGAGCTCTTCAGGTTCTGAAAACCCATTACTGTTCTTGTGACTGCCGCTACTCTTCGTACTTCTCAGCTGCGCAGCTCGTCTTGCCTTTCTGTGAAGTCGACGGTAAAGATGCCGTGTAGTAGGCAGTATACTGGCTATCATGTATATCGAAGGTTCGACGAGAGCGTAGATCATAGGGCCACCTGAGGCATACCATGTTGGGTCATCGAACAGAGGGACTGTGAAGAATACTGAGAAGCGAAGTGCGCATGTTATTATACCCCTTTCATGCATTGTGTAAGTAGAGTTGTTTCGTCATTTGCTTCTGAGATCGAAATAAGAGGATCAATGGCCGGACTTACAGTGAAGCAGCAAGGAAAGTAAGTAAAAGGCCTATCTTTTCGGATAGGGGCATTTGTAATCTTAAGAGAATTGGCCATGGAAGCAACAGCATGGCAACGTCAGTCACCAGACTCGGAATGCTATAGCTTTTATAAAAAAGCATCACATTTCCACAAGTGCCATCATGAATGTCCACCGCCTGTGTCCAAAAGTATCTGAATGGGCGGCAAATCGCGAAGGCCAAGATGAAGGAAATCACACCCTGGAGAATGATAATGATGCCAATGCCAATGATGACACGACGATAACCAGTGACTTCAAAGACCTGGTAATAAAGGAACAGAGCAGCAAGCTTGGCGAACATGACCGCTGGTGTATATGTGAACTCAAGGACTTTGGATAGCTGCAGCCACGTCTGAAGAGTAGATGTCGGGACTGCATCTGAGTGATGCCCTACGCCGCCTATTTTAGTCATCACTATGAACGATTAGCAAAAGCTGTTGAGTCATATAATCTCTCGCTCTTGATAGTCGGTGTATCAAGCTGCTATTTATTATCCTCCTTAGTGAGAGCCTCCACTGCTTGAATATCCTTGGGGCATTGGCACAAACGTCCCGAAGCGCCAGAGCTCACGATGTACGCCACGAGACGAATTCATGGTAAGACTCACAAATTCCGGTCACTGCACTGCCCATACAGAAAATAAAGCATAGCGTGTTGCAGACGAGCATAGGCATGCCTATGGCTTTGGGATTGTAATAGCGACTGACGTAGAACAGCAGCAGAAAAAAAGTGTCGATGATAACAAAGGCAATGCTCACACGCTGGTCAAGACCTGGGTCATTAGTCTCGGCCATATACTCTGGTGAAAGCGAGCTGTGAGCCGCCATGATTTATTGAAGTCGTCCCTTCGACGAAGCATGATTTGGCACAACAGAGGCATTGCGGATCTGTGGGGGCGGACGGATTCATTTTATGTCGTTGACTTGAAGTAACAAAGAGCTTGACCGGTGGATATAGTGGCGTCCTTCTTGTCAGATTTTGGCGTAGAATGTGTGAGTGTGAAATTGCGCTACGGGGTGCAACAGGAGTTTCAACCTGCTATAGTGGTGCAACCTCACCCTGCGTCCATTCCTTCAGCGCAACCACCACTCAACGTTAGCGCTGCCAGTGGCTATCATAGCGTACCAATTGGCCTTCTTTAGCCTAAGTGCACAGTAGAGCCTTGAGGTATCTGCAGTACTCATAGCCCCAATAAGTAATGCTGATCATTCAGCTCTTGCTGCCCCTGCATTGTCCAGGGCCCCACAGCCTGCTAGAGACAAGCATTGCCAGGCCACTGCGTACCATTGCACACTTTTCACAGCGACCTGTCGACATGGCTGCGTTCCAGCTGGCGAGGCTGGATTGGCCAGTGCCTAAGCTGCAGAAGCGAACCAAATCAAGTCGAGAATAGTGGAAGCTGAGTGATAAACTGGGCACCACCGCGGGATCTTCTGATGCCATTTTACCAAAGTGGAACGATCCACTTTATATTCCGTGGCCGTCGTGTAGACCACACATGTATAACCAAACATTCCTACTTGGGGGTGATAGAGAGACGACGTTAAGACGGATAGCTAAATTTAATAATGAACGTTATATACATGCATTTGCGTGTGTATCTGCCAAAGTTCTATGTCAAAACAGCGTGCATTAAACGCCGCGAGGCTTTATGTTTCTTGTTTTGTTCCGCCGAGCTCAATGCTGCTTCAGCCACCTGTGTACCCGGCGCGCTATTTTGAGGTTGTTCTTCTCCATGAAGAACATGTGGCCATTCCCATGAATGCCTTCTTTCCCTAGATCTGCGTACTCAACCTCTACACCAACTTGTTTCAGATACTTGACGGTGCAATAATCGTATGGCGCATGAAACGATGCTTCACCGGTAACGACAAGTTCTGGGATCTTACTCAGATTTGTCAACTGCTTTGCTGGGGACTTCTGCATAATGCATTCGTTATGGTCAGCGTCGATCGCCGGCTCAACTATCGTCTCAATATCTACGGCATCTTTGCCAGCGGAAGGCTTATATCCGATAGCTAGATCAGTAAGACCAAAAGCAAAGGCAGGATCATTGCCAAACGGTGGTCTGAGTGTGAATGGCGGACCAGAGGGCTCGAGTTGAACGATCCCCTTGATAAGATCCGGGCGCATATCTCCAACTCTCCAGCCTGCTCCACCGTCAGTCATTGAACTATAGGATGGGGTTGAGCCTAACTCACCGTATGCACCCGCCTGCGAGTGGCTGATGATGTAACATTCGCCTACAATGTCAACCAGAGCTGCGTATGCTTGCGCATTCTCTTCTTCGCTGATGAAGCGGTCAGTTTGAAACTGCACCTGGCTGCTGTAGAAGGAGTCAAAGGCTGGATCACCCATTCGGCCGGTGCCTGGCCATTGAGTGTGCAGCTTTGCCTGCGGCCATTGGTTGCCGTTGTTCTGCACATCAGTGAAAATGTCGGAAACAACGTCCGGAGAGCCGATCGAGCCGATGTTTCCTTGCCCGGGTAACCAAAAAGAGCGACCGCGTGCAGGCTGATCCGACAGATATACGGTGTAGCCTTTAGAAAGAAAATAGGAAGCCCATCCTGGCCGACCGTCTGGGGTATCAAGAAAATTAGTGCCGGTCTGCGCCGCGCCAGCTATAAATATGATCGGAAGGGGTGGTCGGGATGGGGGTGGGTTCGGCGAGAGTTTCTCAACATATATTTGCCCTGTCAAGGCCAGCGACGTCGTGTTGGTCGCACTGTCCTGCTTTGGCCATTAGATTCGGGCTTTTATGGGAATGGTCTCCTAAGGTTGCAGCTTACCGTGGAGTTTGTGTAGTGGCCGCCAACATACAAAACCTCACGCCTGGGAACAATATTTCTAAGCTGGCATGTGTTGCTTTGTGCACCGACTCCCATCAATGATACATGGGCTAGCCAGATGACACAGGCGAAGGCACAAGAATCAAACATTTTGTTCGACTCAATGAATGCCCAGAAGGCTGTGGAAATCAGATTGACGTTGGTGTCACAGAGTAAGATGGAATTCCTAGAAAGAAATGGGACATGCGAAACCGGAATAGCGCAGACGGGAAAAATAGCGAACATGGCTTTAGCACGTGGATAATCATAACGGTGTGGGGGTCTTGTATAATTAATTAATACCAATTAATTGTTTTCTACCATCTCGAGAAAAGTCACCGGAGCTTTGTCATTTCTGGAAGTAAGGTCCAGTACCAGAGTATTGCATTGCGAATCGTTAATTTCCATGCGGCCAAGGGTTGCCGTGCTGCGTTTCGCACCTGTGCTGTGCCGTCCCTTTGCACCAACCGCTTGCACCAGTGCACAGCTTGAGCAAAGATTGCAACGCCACCAGTTCCTGCTAAAAGTGAGCAAAAATCTGACGCGAGAATGGCGATGTTTACCTTGAATATGAACAGTCTTGCGTAAGCCTGTTCCCCTGGTAGCATTCCAGGCAGTTGTTGCAGCAAGGGACTTTTGCTGCACTTGTCCACCTCAAATGGCGTGGCGCCTTGACCAAGATAAACGATGTTGTCAGCCATCACACTGTCATCATTGGATTGGTGCTACGGCGTCGCCAACTGCCAACGACTGAACCTTATTATCTATAGAATTCCCCAGCGGCGTCATTGCCTAAGATACCCTGGGGTATAACAGGCTATGGGTCACCCCCATTGGCAATATTTGCATCGCAATAGTTGGGAGAAACAGGATGACCTTTGATGCACATAGCGGTAAGGGTTCGTTCACGAGTTTAATTTTTGGTGCACTAGAGCCACGCTCTGCGCGAAGACATTTTATAACAAGTCACGATAAATGCTCTAAAGCTAAGAAATATAGAAATCGAGAAGAGAAAACCACCACCAAAGCGTCCTAAACTGTAGCCTCGTCTTCTGCTGTTATTCAGCGTACCATGTATCCCGTATACATGCTCCGTTTGCGTTATTTGTAATGCCTTGTCTCTTGTGTGTTTGAATTATCCGAATACTGCGCCAATCCTAGTTAGCCCTCCCGTGACTTGCGGGGTCGGGTGCCCACCTACAGCTCAGAAGGTTGGGCAAAGCATCAACACTATAAGATATTAATCCCGTACGGCCGATTGTCTGCCAAAAGCGCTCCAATAACTACAAATGGATGTCGCGCCTAACACTCCCTCCCGGTTGTATGCGTACTTGGCCGCTTTTGCGACCATCTACTTTGTTACGGCCCTTCTCAGCTATGTCAAGCTCAGACGATTTCCTGGCCCCCTATGCGCCACCATCTCTAATCTCCCCCACAGTCGCGCCATGCTGGACGGCCGCTGCCATCTCTTCTACGCCGAAGCAAATAAGAAATATGGTTAGCGACTGAAGAAGCCAAAAGACTGATCAAAAATGAAGCTAACTTGATATTCTCTCAGGACCAATTGCGCGTGTGGCGCCTAATATTGTCGTAACATCCTCTCCTCAAGTTTGGGCGCACACCAATAATACCCCTGGCTACAAGCGGTCTGACTGGTACTACAATGCTGTCCGAATTGAGCATCGCAGAGACAATGTCTTCAGCCAAACGGACAACTCTAAGCATGAACAGAGGAGGAAGCAGATGGCTCCTGGTGTACGTCCTTCAACATACTCTATTCCAATACACCGCTCTCTTGCCCATACTGACAGCCAACTTCTTGCCTGTAGTATTCAGGTCGTGAAAACCTTGATCTTGAGCCGTCTATAGATGACTGTGTTCAGCAATTTGTCAATCTCATGCGTACAAAATATGTTTCCACTACGGAGGAAGCTATTCCGGTCGATATCTCGCGTAAAGTACAGTATTTCACTCTCGACGTGATAAGTAAAGTTGGACTGGGCAAGTCTTTTGGTATGCTTCAAGCAGATGAGGACGTCGATAACTATCTGCAATCCAGCGAAGAAGGCCTTTTTATCGGCAATGTTGCTCTTGCACTCGGGTTCAGCTGGCTCACTCACCTACCTGGCGTTGGTCGCTTCATTGCACCGTCGCCGGCTGACAGCAATGGCTTTGGCAAAATGATGGCAACCTGTTTCCGCTATGTCGATGAGCGCGTCGCCAACCCAACGGACAAGCGCTCTGACATGCTCGCCTCGTTTATTCGACATGGGCTAGCTGGCCATGAGCTGCGAACAGAGGCGCTAGAACAAATCATTGCAGGATCCGACACGACTGCTACTGGAATACGAGTCACATTGCTTCACATCATGGCAAACTCTCGTGTATACCGGAAATTGCAGGCCGAAGTAGACGAGGCTGTCCGAAACGAGGACGTTCCCACTGGCGTGGGTGGCGTCATCTCATTCGCGCAGGCTAAGAAACTTCCTTATTTGCAAGCCGTTATCCGGGAAGCACTGCGTCTTGACCCACCAGTGGCCAACATTTTCTCTCGAGATGTACCTCCTGGTGGCGACACGGTTCAAGTCAATGACGAGAAGTTTTACTTGCCAGAAGGTACCAGCATTGGCTATTCCGCATTTGCAATGCACCACGACCCCGAGATATTCGGCCATGATGCCTCTGCCTTCCGCCCGGAGAGATGGTTTGAGTCGGACCCGGAAAAACTACGCAACATGCTTTTTACGAATGAACTTGTGTTTGGCTACGGCAAGTTTCGCTGCCTTGGGCAGAACATCGCGCAGATGGAGTTGAGCAAATTACTTTTTGAGGTATGTGACTCATGAATAACGTGAAGGTGGCTGAATTTGACACTAACAAGCAATACAGATATGCCGTAACTTTGACTTTGCGATTGTGAACCCAAGCAACCCATGGAATATTCGCAACTGCCTTGGCTTATTCCAGATCTCGGACATGTGGGTTCAGGTAACGGGTCGAGCATGTGTAGACTTATAATTTAGTGTCTGGCCGGCACTAACTTAGTCTAAAGGTTTTGCTAACGTCTCACACGGCTTGCAGTCTTGCAGGCTTGCAGTTCACCCAGGAACCAAGAGCTGTTAAGAACGGGGAGAGAAGCGAGGTTATGACATTCATGCGATTTGTAGCGCAGCATAAGAATACCCATTTGTTTGAATGAGCAGTAAATATGATGGTCAATTAAAAACTGGAAGAAACACAAACACAAATACTTCTCTTGATATCATAAGGATGCTTGCAAAATACAAAAGCGTGCTAAGTTCCAAAGTACAAGTTTTCCATTTGGTGAAATAACACTTTAACACGAGGTCGCAATCATGTCAGTGTCGGCGTATGACCAGGCTTCCGTCCATATGCATTGGTCCTGGACAGTATGTTAGCGAATATCTCAGCACGAGCAAGACAATTGTTTGGCAGGGGAAATTGTGTGCTCACATGAGATAGTATGGGCGAATTCGTGCATTTCGAATGGCCGCTCGCATCTCCATGACGAATACTTGAACCCTTTCATAGCTCCAACCCATTATTTCCCGAAGCAGGAATAGGGCAAACCCTTCGAGACTCTCGTCCATAAAGGAAAGGTTAAATAGTCCAATTTTCTTATACACCGGGTCATTGCTCCATGCGCCGACAGGCACCTGGTAGGACTTTTGCACAACATCTTCAAATCCAGTTTCTTGTAGCAGCTTCTTCATAGTGCCATTCTCTCCAATACGCAGCGACCGGTTTATGCGATCGCCAGCTTCATGGAATACAGCCGCCCATCGTTTGAATATATGCTCAGGGTCGTCTCTGATTTCGGGTACATCGCTGTGTAGATGGATGGTGAATTCAAAATTCTCGATCCAGCCACCAGGCATGAGCGCGTCATACGCCTGTTTGTACAGAGCTGACCAATCGCCAATACTGCCATACATTGCACGGATGTGTACAAAGTCAAAACTGGACGGATCGTGAGTCCACTCGAGCTGCATATCTTCGATGTAAAAGCGACAGTTTGGAGGAACCCATTGGGGCTGAATTGGGCTGATGTCGGTGCCAATAATTATAGATGAGGGGTTCATATCAGCCATATCAATTGCCCATATCCCAGTTCCGGTACCGACATCGAGGACTCTCTCGGGTGACTTCGAAAGAGGGGCTTCATAGAGCCGGTCCTCCATCAGCATAGTAATAAGATGGTGCGCGATATCCAAACCAGTGTTTTGTGCTTCGTCATTGGGGCCCCAGTATTCGGTTGAGTCTGAGACTTGGTAGGTTCGTCCGTGAAGGCTACGGTATTCGAAAATGCTCTCTGGGAGGGATGTCGTCGATGATGCGATGCTGTGTGATAGTAGAGCCTTAGCCTACGAGCTCTAATTATGTGCATCTGTCCGAACGCGTTACCTGTCATTATCGCCAATGGCGGAGTCGCCATCATTATCGCTACTTGAGCTCTGCCAGTGCCATATCAAATTAGCAACCAAGGACGTGCCTCCTATTAAACTCAATCGGAGATAACGGCGCATACGTATGGGATTTGTGTGTTTGTGGGATATTCATCCTGCCAGGCAGGGAGCACTTGTGAATCCGTTGGTTTCGGAGACGGATTCTCTTTCACCGCCTCGGTTATATTGGAACTACTCATTGCCAGACAACGAATCTTGAGCCGTTACGAGTTGCGACAGATATAGATGGCTTGTCCAAGGTCATTCTGGGTCAACCCCCTTCCTCGCCGGCTGAGAAATGCGGGGACGCCAAGCGCGGCGTGAGAGGCGGCCAGTCAGGGAATGGAAAACGTGACAGGGCGGACATGCACAGTGTTGCATGACAAAATGCAGCTGTTGATTTGAGCTAGTGGGCAGACATAAACGCTATACCTCTCTCATTCCTGTAGCCTCTCGACTCTGTCGGCTAGAGTGCCTTTAGATTTGAGAAATACTCCCCTCAGCTGTTCAATTGATTAAACACGAAGCATGCTGTGTGGTTTCACAGCGGCGGCACACGATTCGCCCTGTCCTCAGCTGCAGGGCGCCTACAGAACAGGCCTGCACAGGACAACTGCTGCTTTGCACACATCCCCCATCCCACCCTCACTGCATTCTCAACACATTACTGCCCCGACATAGAAACCAACCAGCGAAATTTGTAAAACACATCATTTTATTGATATAGAGGCACAATGGTCAGCTACAGAACTATTGGTTACGCAGTACGTTGCCCAAGTACCATTTCACGCCAAGTTTATCCAATAGCCTAACCCTGCATCTTGACTATTCGCAGAGTAAATCCCTTTCGACTTAAGCCGTGTCGTAGTACATCTCAATCCTTCTGATTTTGAACACGGCATCCTGCGCAGGTGGCCCAACTGTCCAGCCACGGTCTCCATTTGCCCAGTTGTTCCAGATCCAGGGTCCAGCAGTGGTCGGCACGTCTTGGTTAGTCTCCCACTTTTGCTCACCATCGATAAAGAACTGTACGCGCCCGTCAGTCCAATCAACACGATACTCGTGTTCAACCGAGGTAGCGTCTGAAGGGGGCTCCACGGCTTGGTAGCTTTTTTTGCCATCTCCGTTGGCATCCTGGTTGGTAAACCAAATTTTGCGACTCCCGCCGTTAGACTCAGAGTTGGCGTCCGAGAGCCATTCAATGTCTATTTCCTGAGTGTCACTCTCATAGAAGAACATCCCTATGACCTGAAGTTAGCCAGAATCCTGTTGGCAGAATGTGCTATCAGACGTAGCTAACCATTACAAACTCCGGCCGGCTCGCTAAGGATTGCAGTAGTTCGGACACTAGCATGTTTAATGCCACGCTCTCTAGTGTAAACCTGTCCACCATTGTATGGCTTCGCCGTCTGCCCGCCCTGCATCAGCAGCTCCAAGTAACCATTGGCAACACGAGCATTAGCCGACACAAATGCAGCACCAGGTGGCCCTGGCTCATTGCTAACAGCAAGTCCATCCGGAATGCCGTTCTCGAAGGTATATGTAGCTTGATGAGCAAACGAAGCGCCCTCTACATGGAATCTTCCATCGCGTTCAATTACACCAGTTGACCGTTTGATCGCTTCTGCAGGCAAAGCATTGCAGGTTACGCAAGCGAGCGCTGCGAGCATGAGGCTCTTGTACTGCATGTCGATTCTAGATTGCAGAACAAAGTGGGCAACGATTAATTAGAATGTGAGTATGCTTCAACTGTTGGCTCTCGACCTTTGCGCAGCAGCGCTGTAATCGTTTTATAGCGCTTTGGCGCATATCTACTCGCATGAATCAGCCTAACCTAACGTTGCAGTGACAAAAGCTCTGTAACGTGGTGGTGGCAGTGGTGCTATGCTTTTGCTTACTGCAGCAGTTGACGTGATTGCAGAGAGTAACTGCTCATTGGGGTCAGCACTCTAGCAAATGAGCATGCTGTCAGCATCGCCGATATGAAGCCAAGTTCCATAGACCTTGGCCTATCCATTTCCGGAATTCGCTCCTATTTTTGTTGACTTGCTGTAGAAATGCCTATGCTGCTGGATAAGCTTATGGAGAAGTATTATGAGCTGACCGGAGGATAAAGTGAATGTCTAGTGCTTACCTACACTGCGGCCACCCAAAGCCCTTTTCAAGTTGAGCCTTTTAGCCATCCCTGAAAGCTCCACAGGTTGTTGATGGCAACCCTCAACCTAGAATAGTGCCACAGCAAGGCGGGACGGGACGTACATGGAAAAGAAAGTCACGAAACGGACACAGCGTTAGGTGGTATATATTGTTAAATCTGCAGAATTAACTGTAACGAAGTGACTGACACTACGTAGATTTGCTGTCCTAGTAGTAAGACAGTTGGCGTGTAAGTCACAAGGTAATAAGAGCAGTAAGAAACAAATAGCATATCGTTAGGAAATGCTTTCCAAGTATTATAGGATAATTGCTTAGATTGATTACTGAAGATCTGAACTAACTAGGCTATGGAAATATCTATCTACTTATACTAATTTATATCTTTACTAATCCATTTAGATTGTACTTGGATTACTATAATTCTTATAATCCAGGATTGTGGTTCCCAACTATGATCCTAATTACATGACCTGTGGCTTGGTAGTGTAGCTTAGTTAGGTCTCCTAGCAAGGTAGCCTATCTATTTATATACTACTATAAGCCTATTATTCTATTACTTCTTGATATTTGTAATATTATTTCTTCTTTCTATAGGTCCTTGTTCTAAGATCTATTAATAGTAGGCTATTGTCTATTTTTTAGATATACTAAACTTGGCTTGTATATTCTATAATATTATACTGATAATATATCTAGTTTTTATTGTATTTAAAAGATATAGTCTTGGAAATCTATAGAGTATAATAATCTTGCTAATATTATTGACTAGATTAGTAGTAGTGTAGATATACTATATACTTTTTATTTTAAGAAGAAGCTATTATACTAGATAGCTAAGGGTTCTTCTTATTATAGTGAGTATATTTATTGGGGTTATTTATATAATAGAATACTTATAGTATCTTCTTATAAGAAGAGTATTTTAGTTAGTATAGCTATAATTACTAATCTATTAATAGTAAATAAGTTACTTATCTAGTAATAAAAGTTAAAGACAGAGAAAAAGCAAATAAAAGAGAATCTTTTAAAGCTTTATACTAATCTAGCATAGCTTTAATTATAATTATCTACAGTAGTAGACTATCTTGCTTAGATATAAAAAACATAGAATTAGGTAAAGGAGAAAAGCTTAGAGATATTTTATCGTAGTATAGCAGAGTTAGATAAGAAGAATAATATTCTTTCTACCTTAGATAATCATAAAAAGTATATAGTTAGTAATCTCTAGTTTATAGATATTTCTAATAATACTAATTAATTATCTTTAAATCTAGAGGACTTTTTAGAGATTAGGCCCTTATAGCTAGAGAAATCTATGACTTCTATAAGAATACCCTTATAGAAGAAGCTTGTAGAAGGTATTAAGTGATTAGTTTATCTGTGTTTTCTATAGTTCTGTATTTTTTATATAATTTATAATATTTTCTAATTTCTTTTTTATATTCTTTTTCTAGGTATTTTTATAGTTTCCAAGTGCTGTCTATATTATTATAGTCTTTCTATTTAACAAGGTACTCTATCTTGGATTTATTATAAGAGTTAAAGTAATATCTAATAATTTATTCTACTTAATATTCTAGAGCTTATTCTTAGACTATATATACTTTATTATCTATTTCTAATAATACCCCCTTATATATAGATTCCAAGAGTAATATATAGAATACCAGATATATTCTAGTTCCTTTTAGAAATTGGATTTTATAGTTTATATTAGATAGTTTTTTATTAATTTTATAGAGTCTAATCTTTTTCCAGTCTAGTTTATTGCTTAGGCTATTAGTAAGGATATTTTTTTAAACAAGGTAGACTTTATCTCTTTTCTTTAGAATTAGCGCTAGTAATCTTTTTTTATTATAGTAGTATACTATTCTATTTTAAAGAAAGATTTATTTATATTAAAGATTCTTATAGAGTATAGTAATTCTTATAGCTAGGTCTATAATATCCTAGATATCTTTCTTAGACTATTTAAGATATATAACTATTAATTCTTGGTTAAAATTAGCTTTAAAGGGTAATATATCTATAGATTTATTATTAGAACTATTATATATCTATTATATAGATAGTAGTAGTTCTATCTAGTTATTTTATTTATAGTTAATATAGCTATAGAGATATTATTTAAGTGTTTAGTTTAGATATTTAGTCTATCTATTAGACTAAGAGTAGAAAGCTATAGATATATTTTAATATATACCTACTTATTAGAGAAGGCTTTTCTAAAACTTAGATATAAACAACTTATCTCTATTAGTAATAATTTTCTTAGAGAGACCATATTGGTTTACAACTTATTACTAGAATAGGTATACAAGGTCTTTAACTATACTAGATTCTATATAGAAAAGGAAATAAACATATTTAATAAGCTTATCAATAATAACTAGAATACTATTATAAATAGCTTTAGTTATTAGTTCCTCTAATAGTAGTAGTTTAACAATAAAATCTATAGTAATAGTATTCCAAGCCTTATCTAGAGGGTTAATAGAATAAAGTTCTTTATAGAGTATATATCTACTTATCTTTACTTTACTATAGATATTATATTCCTTAATAACTTCCTAAACGCATTTACAAAGGTCAGGGAAATTATATATTCTTTGGAGTTATAATATTATTTTAGCGACTCCTTGGTATCTATTTAACTAGTGTACGTGAAATTTGGTAACTAATTCTTTCTAAAGTTTTTCAGAAATATACTTAGTGTTATTAAACAGGTATATACCCTATCTTTCTATAATATATAGGTTTATTTTCTTATATTTTAGATAGTTATCTATATTATAGATAGACTTGATCTATTTAATCTAAGTCTAGTTAGATTTAACTATCTATATAGTATTGAGTTCCTTTGTTTCTAATATAAGATAACTATTCTTATTAGTTTATAAGAGTATAGTATTTTATACTAGATCTTCTAATTTAAAATCTTCTTAATAGCTTAGTATATCTATATAGCTATTTTTACTTCCTTTATAATAGATAATCTTAAAGTTAAATTTATATAGAAATTCATACTATCTAATTTATCTCTTATTAAGCTTCTTAGTTATAGTAAAGAAGATTAAGTTCTTATAATCAGTATAGACTTTAACTTAGTAAATTATACCACTTAAATAATATTTCTATTCTTTAAATACCTCTATTATAGCTATAAGTTCCTTATTATAGATTCTATAATTAAGTTCTAGTCTATAGAGTTTCTTAGAGTAGAAGGTAATAGGGTAGAGTTATCCCTCTTTATCTTATTAACCAAGTTATCTATCTAGTATAAATTTGCTAGTATTGGTTTTGACTTTAAAAGGTTTATCTAGATTAGGGATAAGTAGAATTAATTCAATAAGTATATATTACTTAAGCTTTTTAAAGGCTTTTTACTCTACCTTGGTCTACTAAAATTCTATTTCTTTCTTAGTAAGATTAGTTAATAGTATAGCTAGAGTACTATAGTTTTTTATAAATCTATAGTAGAAGTTATAGAATTCTAGAAAGAATTAGACTTCTTTAACTTTGGTAGATATTGGCTATTCTTAAATAGTCTATATTTTTATAGGGTCTATATAGATCTATTCTAGAAATATCTTATATTCTAGAAATATAATCTTTTATATATAGAATTTATATTTATTAGCCTTAACTAATAAGTAGTATTTCTTAAGTTTTTATAGAATAGTATATATATATTTCTTGTATTCTTCTATAGTTTATAAGAAGATTAGAATATTATTAAGATAGATAATAATAAATTTATTAAAACTTCTTAGGATATAGTTAATTATAGTTTAGAAGATTATAGATATATTAGTTAGTCTAAAAGGTATAACTTAATACTTGAAATATTCTATTATAGTATAGAAGATAGTTATCTATTCTTGGCCTTCTTTTATATATATTAGATTATAGACTTCTTTAAGGTTAAGTGTAGTAAACTAATAGATACCGTGGAGTTAATCATGTAATTCCAAGATCAATAGAAGTAAGTATTGATTTTTGATAGTGATTTCGTTAAGCTTACGGTAGTCTATACAAAGACAGAGCTTACTATTCTTTTTTAGTACAAATAGGATAGGAAATTCTACAGGTAATTGTAATAGTTTAATATAACCCTTCTTTAGATTCGTGTCAAGGTAATCCTTAAAAGCTTTATAGTATTTCTTGTTTAATAGATAAGTCTTATAGAATAAAGATTCTTTACCTAGCTTAAAGATAATCTTATAGTTCTATCTATTATATACTAGTAGTTCTATTTCTAGCTTATTACTGAATAGTTTACTATATTAAAAGTATTTCTTAGAAATCTCTTTAATAGTATTAGCTTTAGGCTTCTTAGTTATTATATAGACTTAGAGAGTCTTTTTTCTATAATTATAAAAGAGTATCTATATTAACTACTTCTTCTTAATTGATTAGCTTCCTGGTAGATCCTACTGGAAATAGCCTATTCTTTAGTTGACTTAGGGATTACTTACTTACAACCAGGGTATCTCTAAAATAATACTTTTATCTAAGATTATAGTAATATTAAAGATTAGAGAGTATTGCGTTGTATTAATAGTTAAATTAAAGGGTATAGTCTTAAGACTAACTTATTCTTAACTATAAGTAATAGGATCTTCTTTAAAATTTCTAAGTCTATAGAGCTTGTCTTTCTTATTCTATAGCAATTATAGCCAATTAATAAGATTTAGTAAGATATAGTTTCCTTATACTCTACTATTAATCAAGGCTTCTACTAGTTAGCCATTAATCTATACTTTCTTAATAAAATAGCTTTAAAGACTATTTTCTATACTTATAATTTACCTATTAGACCTAAATATATATCTAGAAGTTAGTCTTACTTTAGATATAGGTTATTTTCTAATTAGTATAAACCTTATAGTCTCACTACTTGTATTAGAGTTACTAGTTTATATTCCTCTAACTAGCTTTTACATTTACTAGAAACATCAGTGTAAAGATAAATCGCTAGTCTATATTTCTTTCCTTTAAATATAGGCGTTTCTTCTTAAATAAGTTCTTATCCTTAAGCCTCCTATACCTTATACACAAGGGTGCTTTCAG
This sequence comes from Simplicillium aogashimaense, assembly GCA_028455935.1. Taxonomy (NCBI): domain Eukaryota; kingdom Fungi; phylum Ascomycota; class Sordariomycetes; order Hypocreales; family Cordycipitaceae; genus Simplicillium; species Simplicillium aogashimaense. Next base: position 375,672 of record CM052010.1, on the reverse strand, counting down.
CAGTATCAAGATCAAGTATAGAGATACCTAGTCTTTTAAGGATAATAGTTTATTATAAGACAATTTTATAAACGATTTCCTATTTATCAAGAATAGAGTCAAGGTAAATAACTATATACTTCTACTCCTTAGGGAACCATCGGTACTTAATCTTCTTCTAGAAATATATAGAATAGGAGTTATAGATATAGGAGAACTATAATAGATAGTTATATCCTTTACCTTGTAGGTAAAGTGTCTACTGGCTTCTAGGAGGTAGTCTATAATACTTACTTCTAATTTCATATAAGTTAAGGACTAGATCTTAGAGGGTATTTAGATTAGATATATCCCTTCTAATTCCTTAAATTATATTAATAAAGTTATTAGTATCTTCTTCCTTGTCTTCTTTCTCTATTATAGAGTTATCTACTAATAGGGTTTTAGTAATTATATAAGATTACTTACTTAGATCTAGTCTAAGAGTAGTCTAGAGGCTTGGATCGGTCTAACTATTAGATATATCTTAGCTAGATTACTTATAGTTTATAGAGTTAGAAACTTCTATAATATAGAGTTATTATTCCTAGAAATACTATTCTATATTATCCTTAGTATCCTTATAGACAAGGTAGCTATCCTAATAATAACCTAAGAAGTATAACTTCTTATAAAATACCAGGGTACTAGCTTGTTCTATTATACTAAACTATCTTTTAGAGACTAGTTTCCACTGTTTTTTTAGTTGTTAGCACTTATTAAAATAGTATCTAGGTTTACTATAGTTATAGTAGTTACTAGTCTTCTTCTTCTTAGAATTATAGCTAACTAAGTCTAGATCTATTAGTTCTATATAGTATCTATATATAATAGATTATTCTCTACTACAGGGTTAGTCTATATTAGATTTATTATACTTAGAAATAAAAAAAACTTTACCTTGTTTTTCCAAGTATCTTATATAGTTATAGTTATTAATCTTGATTACTATTTCAATAAACTTATTAAAGGTATTAGAATAGTCTTTATTAGCAAGTTTATCTTTTATATCTTCTTAAAGTCTATTATAGAAGAGTTTTATCTAATTTTTATTATTCTATTTAAGCTTAAAGGCAATTTATTTAAACTCTCTGGTAAAGTATTAGATAGATTCTATCTATTAAAGAGTCTTAAGTTTATATATTACTATATAAATCTTATTAAGATTACTAAATATATTAATTAAATATTATATAAAGGCTTTATAGTTAATAAAGATAGTCTTAGTATTCTTATTCTAATTATCCTTATTATTATTAAAGTAGTCTTAAAGGGTAGGCTTCTACTATTTAAATACTTTACTAGTAAAGAGGTTGCCAATATAAAGAATCTTAGCTACTAGTCCTTGGATACTAGTAGTAATAGTAAGATAGGCCTTTACCTAAGTAAGGAAGGATCAAACTTCCCCTTTTACTCTATTAAAAGGCTTAGGTTTTAGGAACTTGGTAGCTTATCTAGTCAATTCTTACTAGAGGGCTTAGACTTGGGCCTAAAGGTCTTAAATAAGTTAGACTATACTAGCAGTAGATATATTAATCTTAGAAGGCATAGTAATAGTAGTAACTACTCTAAGTTATATAAGGCAACTACTAAATAGAAGTAATTAAAATATAATAAAGTAGCTAATACTATATAGATTTACTATCCTAGTAGTAAGATAGTTAGTATATAAGTTATAAGGTAATAAGAGTAGTAAGAAATAAATAGTATATTATTAGAAAATACTTTCCAAGTATTATAGAATAATTGCTTAGATTAATTACTAAAGATCTAAACTAACTAGGCTATAGAAATATCTATCTACTTATACTAATTTATATCTTTACTGATCTATTTGGATCGTACTTGGATCACTATAATCCTTATAATCTAGGATTATGGTTCCTAACCGTGATCCTAATCACGTGACCTGTGGCTTGGTAGTGTGGCTTAGTCGGGTCTTCTAGCGAGGTAGCCTGTCTGCTTATGCGCTACTGCAAGCCTGTTATCCTGTTACTTCTTGACATTCGTAATATTAACTACCAATACCATCATGAGAGCGGGATTGGGCAGATGGCGAGTCTGTGTCAATAGCGAGCTGTGTAGGGTAATAATAAGGTTTACTTTGTTTCCAGGTTTACTACCTGTGGTATATTGCTCCGTGGTATGAGGTATACAATTGAGATTGTATTATTGCCCCTTTGATGCCACACAGTAACAGCCATGTTTTACCCATTTGCTGATCAGTTGCACTGAGATCTCCGTTTAAATCCCAACAGGATTAATGTTTTGACTGATGTATAGAATAATTGCGTTGTTATTTAGCCACGAATGGGTTTCGTTCGATGAGAACAGAGATCCGTCGGTGCAGATTTGCGCTCCCAGAAACCAAATCTACGGCGGGCTACATTGTTGATGTAATGCATTCATCATGAATCTTTCCGAGCTTTCAATACTACCAAATGTGAGATAGTGAACAGCTTTTGTCTTGTCTATTTCAATTCAACGAGGCTATTACTGTAGCTGCCAAAACAAAGCTAGAATAACGCGTTGCATTTGACCGGCGAGCGGGGTAAGATTGAGAACCAACCCAAAGCCACAATCTATAAACGCTGCTTAAGAGCTATACGTCCACTTCTTGAATCCGTATCTCTAAGCTACCTTAATAGTATGGTTCCACTCTACTCAACTATAGACTATTTTCTGTACTAGCCGCCTTCAAAGGGGTATCCGAAGTTTTACCAGCTTTTCAGTGCAATGCCACGAGCCAAACTATGGAGAGCCTAGCCACGAACGAACAGAACCCTCCATACGTTATCTTTTTGTCCGGAACGCACGTCACTGGAAAAGAAACGCTGGCGGTCTTTATCTCGAATGCCTTTGGCTGTCGGTGGGTAAAGAGCGAATGGATGCAAGTAGCGGCTGGAAAAGCTGCGAGAGCTCAATTACGACGGGGACTCAACTACAATGCTGTCTATGGGCGTGTATATTCCACAAAGCTACGACAAGTAGGATTCAACTTTGAAGGAAGTGGGAGGCCTCTAGCACTTGTAACGTGCTTTCACATGACTCCATTCGAGCGAAACGCGATGCGACAGACCATGTTGGAGCGAAATGTGAAGCCCATCTTTACGATTTTGCAGATTACGGCAGAGACTTTATCAGGCAGGACTTTGGGGGCAGAAGAGCCCGAGCTGGCGGCAAGTATCATGGCGTTTAAAGCTAGTACCCTCCAATACCCACTGGAGGAGGAGAAGGATGTTATTATTATTGACGCGATGAAGAATGTAGACACGCTATCTGTGGAAATACCTATAGCTATCAACGAGAGGACAGCACTATCACGGTGGTAACCTTTCTGGGATATCACTATCATAGTACACAATTAGTTTATTCTCATACAATTTCTATATAGTTCTCCTAGAAGCATATGACTTCTAGTGGTGTTAGTATTGGAAACACAAGTATCGCACCATGTGAACCAGATTCTCGGTAATTGTTCCCACAGTATAGTATCCGCTAACATCGGTCGACTGATTGGGTCAGGGAGCTGATATGGTTCCATTAGCCTCAACGTTTCTCACACGCTCTTGCGCTTGAACATTCCTCTTGCCAAGCCCACAAGAGTCCACTACGATCACACATTCCTTCTTCATGGTGAGGGTACTATTATTACAGCCTGGGTTCCGATTGGAGATATTCAAATTGGCGGGGGTGGTCTCATATACTTAGAGAAAGGACACGAAGTGGGGAATGATAGTGAGAAAGAACTTTCAGAACGAGCAAAAGCGGCTCACTTTTCTACTAAGGACACCAAGGGCGCCTATAATAAGAATATGTGGCCAGGAGGCTTGCCTGGTGAGGCTCTAAATGGCTTTACACAGACGTACCAAAGGCGGTGGCTCTTGTCCAGTTATAAATAAGACTTTCTGGTTATATAACTGATAGTTTATTTGTTGCCAAGACTAGATATATAAAACTAAGGAAAGATAAATAAGAATAGATATTTATATATATATATGCTTGGTAAGGTTATCGCAACAAGCAACAGGTACAATATTAGTACCTAACACTCTATAGGTCACGACTAATCGGTGCAGTATAAAGGTTAATATATCCAACTGCTAAATTAGAGTATAATATAGATATATTCAATAAACTATACCTAAAGAGAAGCGTTATTCTCTGTACCTTGACCTCTGGTGATATTATATATTTAATATTTATAATATACTATTTTTTAAGAATGCACTAATTAATCTATAACCCCTTTAATGAACGAAGATAAATTATGGATGAAAGACTTTTCCTCTATAGCTCCTTAATTGACCTGGATTATAGCGTGGCTTCCACTGGATTACTTCGGATTTTTTTTTAGCGCGTATTACTTATTTCCTGGGGAAACCTACCAACGTCGGAAAAAATACTGGGACACCGGGATATCGGGATACCGGGGAAAATATACCGACACCGGGTAAATATACCCGATATACCGAGGGGGATACTATATAATTCTATTTATACTGCAATATTTTACAGAGATTGAGTATTTATTTATCTCTCCGAAAAATCTGCTTACTTCAAAGTAAATATTACATAACAAAGAGCACACTCACAAGCACAGAGGTTATTGACAACAACCCAATAGTCAAAATGAAATCCAGTCAGATCCTTCCGGCAATATCATTCGCGATGTTCGCAGCGTCCGTCTCCGCAGTAGCAGTTTTTAATATTACCTACGAAGACGAGAGCGTGAGCTCCGGATATCCGACATCAGGCTCCCGCCGTGTCTTAGTCCCTGGTATCGAGCCAAACCTCGCCACGGCCAAGGACGCTGTTTACGTCGTGGCCGGTGGCGCGCACAATACTACTTTTGCCATCGCGAACAAGGTGGTTTTGGATGACCCGGCATATGTTGGTGGCGGTTTCCCTCGCAGCGAATTCGGATTTGCCGGCTTCCCAGGAGCTATCTACAAGGACGGCGACCATGGGGAATACAGCTTCAGCATGCTGTTCAAGGATCTCGTGCCTTCGGTGAAGGGGTCACGCGATGCACCTGCAGAGGACGTGGTTTGGCAGTTCAAACATCACGGCGGTGGACACGACCTTCATCTCGCGCTCGTGGGTACAAATCTAGCGCTTGGCTGGGGCGGGAATGTCTTTAAGCAGGTGATTATTGACGATGTCATGCCGTATGTGAACCAATGGATGGACTTTCGCTTCAACATACTCTGGAAGAGTGACAACACCGGCTATTTCACTCTTGACATGAAACTACCCGGAGAATGCAGATGGGGGCACACCGTCGCGATGAAAGACCTTCAAACGTATGTAACCGCGAGTCCCGATGGCACGCCGTGGACCGGCACCGGCTCGATACAGTATGGTGTGTATCGCCATTCAGCTAATTCTACGGCTGGTGATACGAAGACGCTTATTGTCTACCATGATGAAGTTATAGCGACCAACTTTAACGCCACAGAAGACCCTTCTAACTAGACCATACATAGGTAGAGAAGATTAAGGTACATAGAGGCGATAATATTTCAGTCTATAATTTAACGTGAAACTGACATTTTGCCAGAGCCCCTTTTGGCAGTCTGGCTCAGGCACTACTAGGGTAGTATTCACTAAGACCTGGAAATCGACTAAGGATTAAGACCTATAAGAAGAAAAAAAGAGCTAGGGTATTATATAGAGTTATATATATTATAGTATTTTAAAACTAGAAGAAGATAGAAACTAAAAAGAAGAAAACAAATCTTACCACTAAGATAAGAAAAAGAGAGACAAACCTAGAAAATAGGCTACAGTACCTTCTATAGTAATTAAAGAGTTTAAATATAATAAGAACCATTTAATCAAATAGTTAATCTAATAGTTATTATATATAGATAACTATTATAGAAGAAAATAGTACCTTAAGCTATAAAGATATAAGAGTCTTATAGCTAACTAGATAGCTATAACTTAAGGGTATAGCTAAAAGGTCTACGAATTTTAGCTAAAATGTCTACGCTTTGAGGGTTCTGGTAGAGGCGAAATTGCACTAACAAATATATATATAAATTGTATAAAAGTATAATAGTTTCTATTTCATAGTAGAAATATAATAGATATAGATAAATAAAATATTCTATTAAAGTTATAAAAATACTTTACTTTAAATCTATAATACTTTTTTTTAATATTTTATTATAACTATTAATTAATATATAATTAATTAATTTTTATATTAATTTAACTATATATTATTTATTAATTCTATATTTCTCTAATCTAGCTTACTAGTTTATAAACTTTAGTAGATTAGAACAATTCAACCTAGCTCTATAAATCAAGAGTACCAATATATATACAAGGCCCTCGTCAGCCCCTCCAAATATATAGATATCTACAAACACAATATAAACACAGCACTAATATACAACCAGCATACCTATATATAGATATAGATATATAACTATAATATATAAGCTAATCTTAAACTAATACTTAATATTTTATATAATATTTTATACTAGATAGAATATAGAAATAGTATAGAATAAATATAGAAATTATATAAAGTAAAAATAGAATTAATTATAAATAGTATTAGATAAAATATATAACTATTATAGATTTCTCTTTATAATACTATAAAACTATATTAAAACTATTATAATATTATATTAGCTATAAATCTAAGTTATACTAATACTCTTTCTACTCTTTTCTCTTTTTTTAGAAGTCTTTATAATCTTTATAGATAAAGATATATTAAATCTAATATATTTCTAAGTTAAATAAATACTACTAGTAATAATAGAGCTACTAGTAGATTTATTAAACTTTATAGCTAATAAACTAGATAAATTAAATAAGATTAATATAGAAATAGTATAAATTCTAGTTAATTTTAATTTAAAAGTAACTAGTTATAATTTAATATAAATAAAATAAACTTCTAGATAATTTAATTAAATATTTATTATAGAATTAAATAAAAACTAAATTAAGTTTATTTTAAAGATAGTAAATTATCTAAAAATAAATATCTAGATAGAATTTAATATAGAAATAATCTAGAAACTAGTTAGAATTAATCTAATAGTAATATAAATATTATAAATCTTAATTCTAATTAAAATATCGTTTTTCTAGTTTTTAATAATAATAGATATAATAGCTATATAAATTCTAAACTATTTAAAGTTAATTTAAAATTAATCTAGAATTATAATAAACTTATTTTAAATTAATTTATATCTTTAATCTTTTTAATAATAATAGTATAAAATATAATTATAAAAAACTTATAAATATTAAATATTTTTTTCTATAATTTATTAAAAATCTATATAGAATTAATATAAAACTAGTATAAAGTAATAAAAAAAACTTACTAAATAATAAATAATAATAATACTAGTATAATAATAGTAAATACTTCTAGTAAAAAAATCTATATAAGATTACTAAAAATCTAATCTAGAATTATACTAGTATCTACTTTTTTATATAAAATAATATAAAATCTTTCTAGATAAAAAAATCTTAATATAATTATAATATATTTAAATATTAATCTAGATAAAATCTATACTAGCTCTAGAATAGTATTAAAATATAATAGAAAAATAAATAAAATAAGAATTATATATAAAAGTAGATTAGAATTAGATTAGAATTAGAATAATATTTAAAAGTATAAATAGAGCTATAGAATTATTAATAAAAATCTAGAAAATAGTAATCTAAATTAATATTAATCTAGACTCTAAATATAGATATATAGAGAGTCTAGATAAGTATAGATAATAGAGATTATCTAACTATATTAATAATATTAAAAAGAAAAGAAAGAAAAAAACTAGTAAATAGATAAATTAAAAAAAATTATAGATATATAATTTCTTTATAGTTAACTAATAATAAAGAGATTTTACTATAATAGCTATAACTAACTAGCTATAGCTAGTAATTAAATAGTCTTTATTTAGATTTAAAGAGAAAGTAAACTAAATCTTAAAGAAGACTATATAGACTTAATATAAAACTATATAGAATATAATATCTTTATTTACTTTATATTTTTTTTAGATAATAGTTAATATAACTACTATTAATCTATATAGATCCTTCTTCTTATCTAATATAGAACTATACTTCTACTCAGTACCTTACTACCTATATCAATCTCTACATGAAATCTGATTAAGAAAGGCTTTCTCCTAGGCTCTCTGGTTTTTCCTTTCTAAATTATTATATAGAAGTACTAGAACTATATAAGTAGAAATTAGAGTAATTTAATAATAATAATATAGTAGATGGTATAGTAGATACTTTAAAAAATATAAAGAAATGGCTATAAAGGATAATACTACTATTCTCTTTAATATACTTATATATATAGCTAAAGTAGTATTTGTCTAGTCTTTAATTATTACTTTTTACTAGCTGATAATTGTCTTAATATAGTTGGTTAGCGATGATACATTATGTAGTGCTATAGAAACAGCAAGGTACTTTTATATTGCAGATCTGTGATTGGTTAATCTTGCAAGGTTTGCCAATAAATCGGGGTGTGGGGGGGGCTTGAAGCCTAAAAAACAACGATACCAAGGAATGTTAACGGAAACCTTTTACCAGATTAAACTAAGGTCACTGACGATAATTCCTTCGTCATGAATGTCAAGATCAGCAACCTATCATCTTCGCGAAATCGTATAGCCACCGCCACAAGAGGGCCAGACCAGCTTCTATGGGCACTAATGGAAAAAAAGCCATGTTTGCCTTCTACGCGCGTCCCTTTGGCGCCGAACAGACAAGGTCGGCACTTTAGCCGGCGTTATAGTTTTACTTTTCCAGGGCTGCTTTAGCCTCTTTTTACTTCGATACTGGATAAAGAGATAAGCCTGATCTAAGGTTTTCAAAGTAGAAAACTCGGCTCCTGCTCTAATGCCTGGTAGCCCTTATAGTGTATATAAGAACTGGGTTGTGTCTAACAGTCGAGTGCTTGCTGTATTAATACTGTTACTATCCAGTTATTCTATCATCTCACAGCGTATCCTATAGCTAGAAAATTATACAGCCATGAAGCCTAAAATCGCTTGCATTCATGCTGCCCTGAGCTTTGCTAGCCGTAAGTCCAAGAGGGCAAAAAGTTGTGTATTCTGAGGTGCTGGGGTAATCTGACAAGGAGTATAGTCTTCCCAACTGTATCTGCAGACCCGGTTACCTACTGCGACGGCGACGCCAACGATATTTGCTACGCTTGGGGCGTCCCGCCGAGTGCCGCTTCATCCGGTTCCGGCAGCATATATCTTCGCATCGTAGCGTCCACGAGGTACCAGTGGGCTGCTCTTGGAACGGGATCGCGCATGTCCGACTCGCAAATGCTGATTGTCTATCAAGATGGCACCGGAAACGTCACGTTGAGCACGAGGACGGCACGCGGCCATTCTATGCCCGAATACCACCAGACAAGCAGCACCAAGCTTCTCCAAGGGTCTGGCGTTTCCGGCAGCAATATGATTGCTAGCATCGAGCTTGATCTGAGTGGCAGCAGCTTGGATGTGTCTGGCGCTAACTCGTGGATCAGCGCTTGGAGGACGGGAAGCACTCTAGATTCAAGCGATACTAGTGTTAGTATTGGTCAGCACGACAGCTATGAGGGCTTCTCCGTTGACCTGAGTAAGGCTACCCTCGCCGCAGACGCCAACCCCTTTACCAACACGTCGACAGCTGTTAGTTCCCCTAGCAACAGTGCTGGAAGCGGAGTCACTTCCACGGGTATCGTTTCGTCAGACAGCGTGGTTAAAGCCCATGGCATTGTCATGGCTGTCGCGTTCCTTGTCGGGTTCCCGGCAGGAGCTTTCATTATGCCTGTCCTGGGATCATGGAAGATTCACGCCGGCTGGCAGATGCTTGTGTTTGTCGGTATATGGATAGGCTTCGGGCTTGGAAAGGTTTCGGCCGACAAGTATAGCCAGGTAAGTGTACTGCCCCCTTGCGAATGAAACGACTGCGTCGCTGACAGGTCCTTAGTGGTTCAACGAGCCGCACGTGCAGCTGGGCACTGTAGTTGTCACCTTGATGATCCTTCAGCCTGTCCTGGGGTTGTGGCACCATCGGAACTTTGTTGCCTATTCAAAGAGAACGACAGCAAGCTACCTGCATATCTGGTACGGCCGAGCTTTGGTGGCCCTTGGCATCATCAACGGTGGCATCGGGCTTCAGCTCACTCGCGCCGAGACTCCATACACTGTTGGTTACATCATAATATGTATCCTTGGGGCTGTGGGCTATGCGGCGGCAATGTTTTGGAAAATGAAAAGGTCTAGCCAATATGAGAAAGGACTTCGACTATCCATTATGAATAGAGATTGAGATGGCTGCGTGGTGTGGCAAATCTTGATTAAATACAAATAGAAATAAATAAATCTCCTGTTATACCGTTACGAGACTGTTGGAATAAAGTGCTGCGCTACTGACCGCTTGCTATAGAGTTATTTCGATGAGTGCTATTCGACAAGTGGCGCCGAGATTTGAAGTATTGGCATGATGTCTTCGGGGAGAAGGCTAGCGGAGCGACATCGAACCAAGCTGCTGGCAAGATCAGCGTCCGCATTTTTGCGAGCATGACTCCTTGGAAAAAGCAACATTATTCGATTTTACCCGGAACTGTGACGTATAAGCTGGCCAGACTCTGGACGGTTTAACCTCCTTAAAATAGAAGGAGGCTCAACATAACGGCACACATCAGTGGAACCATTAGAAACGCCACCGCCCCCTTCTGCCGCCCTAGCAAATACAAAGGTTCCATCTTAATTATCGGACAATTGCTCCCTGCCATTAGCTAGTGGGACGGAATTTTGTGTTTTCAGTCTCTCCGAGAGTCGGTGGATTTGGCCGAGCCTTGAAGGGAATGCCATTACTTCTCGCGGCACTATGGCTGCTTTCAGAACGGCGCTTTTAAACGCACGCAACATGGTTTTAAATAGAGAGTTAGCAAATACAAATAAAAGCAAATACGAGGGTGGCAGGACGATGGGCATTTGCAAACATAGCTGTATATCGGATGCTGGTGTGTCACTTGCCTTGAATAGCTATAATAAACCTGAAGCTGCAGAACCTGAGCAGGCAGAAGATAAAGCGACATTAGCCGTATTAGCCATGATGACGGCACAAATACCTTGATCAGCTCTGGCCGATCGCCCATCAACACTACCGCAGGCACAAGGCTATTATCGCCAGTCGGTGTGAAACGACGCCACGATGGCTTCCGCAGTACCCCTTCGCATCGCAAACAGGTACTGGTTTCTCATTGATCATTGCTGATATAGGAAGGTAGCATTAAGGGCAGCGTTGGTAATACTGTGGCTGTTCCGACCAGTTGTCTCTCAGAGGCCAACCACAGTCCTCCTCTGGCCTACTTTCTTGAGGCAGTCAGTATCCATTAGGCTTCCGCATCGTCCCCTCGCGCAAAGCGAAGCGTGTAAAACGTGCGCCAACCATAGCTAGTTTCTCAATCCATGCTACCATCGTACATCCAATTTGAGAAGCGATCCTATGGCGCTGCGTCGTTTTGTTCTCCTGCGCTATCGGTGGTAAGCAGTGCATCTTAATCGTGGGTCTAGTGACAAGCTATAGTTTACAAATGTAATAACAGATGAAGATCTCCATTGAGCTGCAGGCTTCCAACCTATTCTGCCGGAAGCTTGGGCATTCCTGACACACATAATCAATTCAGAACGTCTATACAGCGTGAATAGAGCTCTATAATATGCGGTGATATGGCTGTTGAATGTCTTGATCAGCTTTGAGCTGCCTATTTTAGCAGTGGTCGGTTACAATGTATTTCCCAGCTATATGAAGTGTGGTACCGTCGCTTCACGATATATTTCTGGGTATTTTTTCGACGCTCATTCACCTCTTGTCTTTCATGTCCACCTGGAGCATTTCTCAAGATCTTGCATATACCTTGTATACAGTTCCAGAAATCGACGGTATCAGTATTCGGTGTAGCTTGTTTTCAAATCTACTACTCTTACCCGCCTCGTCAGCAACCAGGACTAAAGATAATGCCGTTTAGCAGAGGACGCCTGGTCTCGATAATAGCTTTGGCACTATATATATGTACGACTGTATCTACTCCTTGACCGACAACACGAATCAGCTTGTATAAGGTCGTTTCATTAATACATTGCAGGCTTAATAACTCCATTAGCAGCGCCTACATCGGCCACCGTGCTGGCAACGAACTATGGGAAACCAGATGCCCCATTATTGGAGGCCAGGGTCGTTGTGAAAGGACTTGAAGCTGAACTGGCCGAAAGAAGTTTATCTTACGAAGTATTTCGAGCTAAGCAGGAGAGCGGCCATGATGATGGCGATGACGAGCGCGTCGCCAAGCAACAGCGACGAAAGCAGAATGAGATATTGAGCTACTCACACGGTGCCGTAATGGCTGCAGTATTCGTTCTTGGGTTCCCAATGGGTGCTATTTTTATGCCCATGCTTGGCAATTGGGCGGTCCATGCAAGCTGGCAAATGTTCTGGTTTACCGCCATGTGGGCTGGCTTTGGTCTGGGCTACGTCTTTGCCAGTCGTCACAACAATGTACGTTTTTCTACCCGGCAAGCCGCTATACAGCAGCTCCAGGTTCATGCTGACTGGTCTGACGCAATATAGTTTTTCAGCCAGCCGCACACGCAGCTAGGTGTTGTTGTGTGCGCGCTAATGGGCCTGCAGCCACTACTGGGGTGGCTGCACCACCGGCACTTTATAAAGGCCAAGCAGCGTGGCTTCGCCAGCTACATTCACAGATGGGGCGGCAGATGCCTTATTGTTCTTGGCGTAGTCAATGGAGGGCTAGGGCTACAGATGGCTGCTCCGCGGCGGACATTTACCATTGTATATTGCGTCGCGACGGCGGTAGTCGCTGGTATCATTGTGGCTGTTGCCATGATGTTACGACGGCGCAAGCGCGCCAACATGGTATACCGACAGTAGCTGCGGAAGGATCAATACAGTATATACTCCAAGACTGCGGCTAAAATTATAGGATGCAAGTCGATATTTATTTAGTCAATAGTATCCCGTCTTGTTTTGGAGCTTGCATCTACGCAAAGTTACTCAAGGGCTCAAGAGAACCATGACAAGCACTATAATCACCAGATATTATAAGAGATATAACTATATATACAAAACTCCTTAATTAGATCTTACTAGAATAGATCAGATATCTAGTAATTAATTAAAGTAACTACTTATTAATAGAAGACAACTCTTATTATTATTAAATTACTCTAATTTCTACTTATATAGTTCTAGTACTTCTATATAATAATTTAGAAAGGAAAAACCGAAGAGCCCGGGGGAAAACCTTTCTCGATAAGGTTCCGTGTAGGGATTAATATGGGTAGTAAGGTACTAAGCAGGAGTACAGTCCCATGCTGGATAAGGAGAGGAACCTATATGGGTTAGTGGTAGTTATATTAACTATTATCTAAAGGGGTATAAGGTATATAGAGGTATTATATTCTATATAGATCTAATATAGACTTGTATAGTTATCTTAGTCTAAGATTTAGTTTACTTTTCTTTTAGATTTAAATAAAGGCTATTCTATTACTGGCTATTGCTGGCTATTTATAGCTATTATAGTAAAATCTCTTTATTGCTAGCTAGCTATAAAGGAATTATATATTATAGTTCTTTTCTATTTATCTGTTTATTAGTTCTTCTTCTTTCTTTTCTTTTTAATATTATTAATATAGGTAGATTGTCTTTGCTATCTATACTTACCTGGGCTCTCTGTGTATAGGTATAGAGGGTCTAGGTTAGTATTGACCTGGATTATTGTTTTTCAGGTATCTGTTAATAGTTTTATAGTTTCTTTTATATTTTTAGTTTCTAATCTAGTCTTAATCTATTTCTAATCTGCTTTTATATACTATTATTATCTTGTTTATTTTCTATTATATCTTGATACTACTCTAGAGTTAATATAGATTCTATCTAGATTAATACCTAGATATATTATAACTATATTAGTATCTTTCTATTAGAGAAAATTTTATATTACTTTATATAAAAAGATAGATACTAGTATAGTTCTGGGTTAGGTCCTTGTTAACTATATATAGATTCTTCTACTAGAAGTGCCTATTATTATTATACTAGTATTACTATTGTCTATTATCTAGTAGATTCTCTTTATTAGTTTACTCTAGTTCTATATTAATCCTATATAGATTTCTAATAGATTATAGAAGGAAATATCTAATATCTATAAATTTCTTATAAATATACTCTATGCTACTATTACTAGAGAGGTTAGGGACCTAGATTAGTCTAAGATAAGTTTAGTATAGTTCTGAGTTGGTTCTAGGCTAACTCTGTATAGTTTAGGGTTTATATAGCTAATATATCTACTACTATTAAGGACTAGAAGGATTATATTCTAACCAGGGCTAAGGCTTATAGTGCTTATATTACTACTAGATTGGTCTTGACTAGCTTCTAGATAGCTTCTATATTAAGCCCTATCTAGGTATCTACCTCTAGATAGTTTATTATCTCTAAGATAGATTTAATCTAATTCTTACTTAGTTCTATAATAGATATCTATTTAGATTATCTAGAAGCTTATCTTATTTATATTAAGTTATAGCTGGTTATTCTTAAGTTAAAGTTAACTAGGGTCTATATTAATTCTATACTAGTCTTATCTAGCTTATCTAGCTTATTAGCTATAAAGTTTAATAAGTCTATAGATAGCTCTACTACTACTAGTAGTACTTATTTAACTTAGAAGTATACTAGATCTAATATATCTTTATCTTTAAAGGCTATAAAGGCTCTTAAAGAAGGGAGAAAGGGTAGAAAGGATACTAGTATAGCTTAGATCTATAGCTAGTGTAATATTATAATAGTTTTAATATAGTTCTATAGTATTATAAGGGGAAAGCTATAATAGTTATATATTTTATCTAGTACTATTTATAATTAATTCTATTTTTACTTTATATAATTTTTATATCTATTCTATATTATTTCTATATTCTATCTAGTATAGAATATTATATAAAATATTAAGTACTATCTTAAGATTAACTTATATACTATAGTTATATATCTATATCTATATATAGATATATTAATTATATATTAGTACTATGTCTATATTATGCTTGTATATATCTTATATATTTAGAGAGGCTAATAAGGGCCCTATATATATATTAATATTCTTAATTTACAGGACTAGATTAAATTACTTTAATCTGCCAAGGTTTGTAAACCAGCAAGCTAGGGTATAGGCTGTAGTGGGATCCTACAGAGCCTATATAGTTTCCATGGTAGAGAAGACTTGGAGATATAAGAGCTATCTTTCAAGGTTCTAGTATAGATATCTTAGAATAATATAATAGATTATTTTAATATCTATTTTACAGTAGTAGAGTAGTAATATAATATAGAAGACTCTCTATTAAAATAGGAAAGTATTTAGACCTATTTATCCTATCTATAGTTAGATTAGTATAGAGCTTATATAATAGAGTAGATTACTATATATATTAAAATCTTTTTTAATCTAGAGATATAGTAGAAGCTATATAAGGTAGACTAGAGTTCTATCTAATTATTAATACTTTATTTTATAATACTTCTAGTATTAAAGCTATACTTCTTCCATTACCTATTTACTTGGTATACTTATTTAATCTTTATTATTAGAGATTCTCTATATCTATTTAAAGATTTCTTCTAAAGAGGGTTAAAAGAGGCCTCTAGATCTAGGGAGTAGATCTATAATCTTAGTAGAGGCTTGTTAGTATAGTTAGTATACTATCTTATAATCTATCTAGGCTTATAATTAGATAAATAGTTAGGTAAGATATAGGTTAATTAAGAGAATTTATATTTCTACTTTAAGCTAATAGAGTAGTATAGTCTAGTAGGCTTTACTAATAATTTAGAGGTATTTTTATTAGGTATCTTAAAGAAGGTAGACTAGTCTCTTAGTAGTATTATTAAGGGGGATTAGTAAGTATTATATACTATATCTATAGTTAATATATAATCAGATAACTACTTTATATAGTTATTTTACTTGCTTTATCTAGATACTCTATATTATATCTATAATCCTAGTTAGACTAAGTATTTGGGTCTTTATCTAGCTTTTAGTATATACTATATAGGCTTACTACTATAGTTTTTAGTAGAGGATAACTTCTAGAAAATATATCTAGTCTAATACTTATACTATTTGGGATTCTAGGTAGATTTATAGTTAGGCTAGCTATCTAGTATAGAAGAAGTAGATAAATTTACTTTTCTCTAGAGTAAAGGCTATATAATTACTTATTGTCTAATCTTAGTATATTTACTATACTGTCTAGAGTTAGGTAATAGTTTATCTAGGGGTATATATAATACTAAATAGATTAGTATTGTCTATAAAGCCTATTAGAAGGATTCTATATATATTATTGGCTTTATAGTAGAGATTAATAATATAGTAGAGGAAGAGAATTAGAGAGAGTAGTAAACCCTAGAGGACTCTAGTACTAAGACTAATAGATTCCGTGGTATTCTAATATAGAACTAGTTTTGTAGTATAGTTGTAAAGAAAGCTTTAGATAAGTTAGATAAACTAGAGAGGATATTTAATAGTCTTAAGTTTATTAAGTATAGCCTCGTAGTATATATAGTTAAATGCTTTTATTAGATCTAATTATAGTATTACTATAATTTCTTTCTAGGTCTATATTACTTAAACTATCTTAATAACTATTGCTATTACTTCTTCTATAGATCTATAGACCCTGTTATCTATCTGGCCTATAGGGAATATCTATACCTCTTCCACTATATATCCAAGCTAGACAGTAAGAAGGCTCTTAAATAGCTTCCCTATAGTATTAAGTAATATAATAGGTCTATACCCTGCTACCATACAGTATTAGGCTAGGGTCTTATTAGGTTTTAGTAGGATAATTATATAGCTAGCCTTATAGATATCTAGAAAATAGCCTAGTTATAGTAAAGTATTAAAGAGGTTAATTAGGTTGGTTATTAAGGGGGTACTATATATATAGAGGAATCTATATAGAATATTGTCTAGGTCTAGGGTATTCTATAGCTAGGCTTGGCTAAGCTAGACTACTATCTCTTTTTCTTTGATTTTATTAAGAAGGGTTTCTACTATTAGATTATAGAGGCCCTAGAGGGTTTTAGATTTGGATCTAAAGGCTTAAGAGGGAAAGAATTTAGTAGTTAGGATCTTAGCTTATACTATTAAGTTAGTTATTGGGCTTTAGAGGGTATTGAAGGGAGGTAGTTATTGGCCTAGATTATTCTTATAGTAATTCCTAGTCTATTATACTAGTTGTTATATTTAAGAGAGTTTAGAGCTTACTATATCTATTATTCTTTTCTAGTATACTTGCTTAGTTTAGTATATTATATAATTATAGTAGACTACTATTTCTATATATATTCTATTATTAATTAGATTGCTACTATAATATATTATTCTAAATACTTACTTAGAAGCTTTATTTACTTAGTTAACTATAGAGTTCTATTATTTAGTCTATTTATAACTATATTAGAGATATATTAGGATTATATAGTTAGCGATCTTATCTAGTATTGTAGCTAGGTAGTTATAGATAGCTTTAAGTTCCTTTAGGGTTTGGGGGCTTTATATAGTATATTAGAGGGGTAATGCTTTGGCCTTTATTAGTATAGAGTTAGCCTCTTTCTATTAGTAGACTAGTCTAGAGGCCTATTGGGTATCTGTATCTGTTTCTACTTGGATTTATTGGGGGATATAGTTAGAGCCTATAAGTAATTCTATATCTAGGATATAGATATAGTAGATATAGAGAAGTATCTATATTAGATTAATAGTACTATTATATTCTATACTATTATTATAGCTTTATCTAGTTCTTATATAGATTCTAAAAAAGATTAATAAATAAAGCTAATAGTAGACTATTATATCTAATAGAAGGTTAGTACCTTTAGATATTCTTCTATAATAATTCTAGGATAGATAGTATAGATTAAAGTCCCCTATAAGTATTATTTGTAGGTCTAGGTCTAGAGAAAGTAGGGTTTAGAGGGCTATACCTAGATTAGTATCTACTAGTTAATAGTATATTTAGACTATATAGATATTATATATATATAGATAGATAATTATAAGGTTAGTAAATAGCTAGACTATCTAGATATTAGATAGAAACTAGTCTTTATATATAGATAGCTATCTAGTCCTCTATATATATTATCTAGTATTTATATCTTAATAGGTAGAATAGACAGTCTAAATAGCTAGGTTTTTAGATTAGAATAATATTATATTAGTTTTAAGAGAAGAGTATAAGTAATATATTAGTAGAGATATTATTAGTATTTTAAAAGAGGATCTATATTATTCTTAGCTAAGTTGGCTAAGTCTCTCTTTTATAATAGGGATTAGATTTACTCCACTATCTTATATAAACTAGAGATATCTTTAGTTTATACTAGTCGTAGAGTAAAGTCTTTTATTTTTTAGTAGATAGCTAGATTAATACTAGATTAGAGATATTACTATAGTCTATTCTAATATAGTTTATACTAATAGTATAGGGTTAGGGGTATTATATCTTTAGAGTTGGTAAAGGTATACTTCTTGGCTTCTCTAGTATTTTGCTTTTACTATAGGGTAGTTATGGTTTTATACTAGATATAGTCTTTAATAGAGTAGGTATTAGGTTGGCTTCTATTACTATATTACTAGGTATTTCTAGTCTTCTTAAGGGTAGACTATTATAGTATAGTAGCTATAATAGACTATTACTTTATAAATCTAGACTATATATTTATATTAATAGTATTAATAGTATTATTAATATTAGATTACTTCTTTAAATAATTCTATAAAGAAAAGCTATATTTTATATACTAGACTAGTATTAATAATAGTATTTATCTTTTCTAGAAAGAAGAGATTAAGGATTAGAGATATCTTTATAGTAGTATTATTATAGTATTATATAGATTTAATTAATAGGATCTAGTAGTAGTTTACTTTTACTAGGTAGTTATATAGGATATTAAGATCTTAGGGGATTTTTATAATAGGGAAGTCTTTTACTATTATATAGTATAGAGTCTACTAGATTATTACTTTCTCTTTAAAGATTTACTAGATCTATATCTGGTTTAAATTAGAATTAGAGTAAGAGTCTATAAATATAATCTTAGTATTACTACTAGAAAGATAATATATAGTAATTACCTTATTATTAATTAGAATATTATTAAGTACTTAGACTATATTATAGCTAGATCTATTAGTAATATAAGAAGGGATATTTTTATTAGAGACTATAAGTTTTTAGATATTATAATTAGATATAGATTTAACTTAGAGTTAGAATAGAATTACTCTAGTAGTAATATAAGCCTATATTAGAGAAGGTAAGGTTAGTAGTATTAAGATAATATAGACTATATTAATTAGTGGCTTAAGAATACCCTTAGTAATCTTAGTAGAGATTTAATTAATAGCTTATTAGTTAAGATTTAGTTCTAGACTAGATTTATTATAGATTTACTATACTAGAAGATATTAAAGATAAGAGACTACTATTAGCCTCTTTTTATCTAGTATAAGAACTATAATCTAGTTTATTATATTTTTAATAATTGGTTTATTTAGTATCTATTCCAGCTAGTTGCCTTGGTCTATTAAGAGTATATTAAGTCTATAGCTAGCCTAACCAGTGTTTAGATGCTAGCTACTTTGTTTAATTCTATACCTTCCTCTATACACTTCTATTGGAAATACCTCCTCTGCTGCCACGGAGGTAGGTTGGGGCTGTTCTGATATTAAAGGTATAGTAAGTTGGGGTAATTTTCTTGGATCTGGTATCTAATTGGATTTTAGAGGCGATGTGGGTGTGTAATGGTTATGGGTTGGTTCCGAGTCGCGTGTGAAGACAACTCTTAATATACCTTACTATTAGAGCTTGGGCTACAGCCTATATCAGATATTGTAATTTCGGAATAAAGTAGGAACTATATTAGCAATCTCGGCGAAGTTCCGCTGGGACCTGTAAGGGTCCAAATAATAAATACCAATTAGCGTAGAGGAGGAGTAGGCGACATTCCTCTTCTCTTTAGTTTATTTAATAATATAATCTTAATCTATAGTATAATATATAGAGTCTAGATTATGATAAGAATCTATTATAAATATTCTTTTATTTTAGTATTTATTATTTTTAATATATTAATGTTAGAAGATTTAATTATTAATTTTTTAGATATTATACTATTCTCTATAAATATTATTCTCTATAGAATATTAATTATTTTTATACTATAATTTATAATCTTAATAATGTTAATAAAAGTCTTTACATCTAGAAGATAATACAGTTTATAATTTATATTTAATTATGAAATAAAATATTTTTACAATTTATACAGATTAATTTAGTATTTTAAAAGTCTCTTACAATATTTAGTTTAATGACTATAGTTTTATATATACTATATGGTATAGAAAAGAACTTCTTTTTAATAATATAGATAATATAGATTTATATTAGATTATTAATTTGATAATTATATATATATATATATATATTATATTATTATCTACTATCAGTCCTTTAATTTCTTCTATACCAGGTATATCATGTTCTGTATATCTGTGATGTGTTATACTCTGCACATAATATATTGCGCTCTTTACAGCCTATATTGTCTCGCAATTCCTCTGCTACACACACCATCATACAATGCGAGTGTTGCCGCCCGAGTTAGGTTCCATTTCAGAGGCGTAGTTACAAATATAAATGATGTCCTTCATTTTGTAGCTTGCTTCGCCGGCCTTCCCTTGCATGCTGTTGCTCACGCCCGGAATCATACCAGCCACCCCCACAGGACAGCTTACCTCCAAGACCTTCCATAGTTGATTGCGCAAGTCCTGTGTAGTAAACATACAAATGCTTTATGGTATCTATTTGGTTAAGGGTCAATCTCTAAACATAGCCCCGGAAACAACCTATATTATCCTATACCTAAGCTACTATAGCCTATAATTGTAGATATAAACATATAAATATTCGATGTTAGTCTTCTAACTAGATAATTATAAATAGTATTTAGTAATATAGTTATTTTCCTATAGTTCGATTTAAGTCTTTAATATAGTATTTATAAAAATATCTACTAAATCTATTATAATATCTATACTAGTTATCTAACTAGAAAAGGTTTCCTTATTTTTATAAGTATTTTATAAAATTTGGTATAACCTAATTCATTTATTATAAATACTAAGAATATAAAATAGGGGCTTAAAAACCCCTATACTAATTCTGGTATTATACTTTCATTTAAATTCTATTAGAATTTTAGCTAGTATTCTATCTACTCTATAAGGTTTATAACTTATCTATATAAATCTAGAAAAATTCCCTCTAAAATAAGAATAATTTAACTAAGCTAATATAACTTCTTCTATTATCTTTATTATTAATATAACTTTTATAAGTCTCTTTCTATAGAGACTTCTTCCTTCTTCTATTGTGTATAATCTCTAATACTCTTAATATAACTCTATTTAATAACTTATTTCTCTAAGTTAAAGATAGATCTACTTCTATTTTACTATTATTTTACTCCTGCTAGAGTGGGATCTTATACTAGTTATAGGCCTAGCACTATTACGCCTATACCTGGCTCGCTGCTAGAGAGTATACAAACCAAACAACTCACTAACACACTTCTCAATTAACTTTTTACCGTAAAGTCAGCCCTAGCAATAATGTCTATCTCTAGCTTGACTAGGCTAGAGCATTGTTTACACCAAGTCAAGCAACTACATAGGTTTCATTACAAATAGATATACCTCGTAGGAATTTCCGTTTTAGCTATTTGTATATCTTAATAGTACGCTATATCGCCGATCTTACTCTTAGTCTTAAGCTGTATTAAAACTATGATTGGTAGGTATATAATTAAGCTCGGCGATTGTGTCTAGGTAACTTCTAGTTAGTTGTAGATAGATTTATTATTGCTAACTTTTACAAGCCAGCAGGAAGAGCTGCAAAATGAGTTGTAGAAAGGATGATCTCTCGCATATATATAATAACGAACCTTATAATAATATTCTAGAGACCTAGACTTGCTGAGTTATATTTATCCTTTTATTTACAAGCACCAGAGATGCAGGATATACCACAATTTATATAAGCCAAGTAGTCTTTATTCTATATCCCCTTCTTCCCCCCTATCTTTCAAAGAATTTTAAGCAGAGTTATATCCTTGTATTTTCTAACTTATTTATTATATAGACCTCACCTGCATTGAACCAAATGTTTACTAATATATACAAAGGCTTCTTATATGCCGAGTATATACACGATCGAGTCCTTGTAAAGAGAAATCATAGACAGTCAAATACATATTATACAAACGCTGACAATGAGGATACTGCTTTGGGCAAAGGCTGGGTAGCGTAAGTATTAACTAAATAGATCTAGAGTAACCAAATTACAATAGACTTTGGCTCGCTTCAGGTACTAATCTTAAAGATGTTTGTTAGCTCTTTAGGATAATTACTAAAGCTGAAAATGCAGTACCAATTGAATTTTCTACTGGTTATCCCTGTTTGCTGTCTAATAGCTGAAATATCAACTATGTCTTATTTCCATTTTTACTTACAGTCTAGAATAGGTATATATAAATAGCCCTGAAGGTATTCTAGTTACCCTTGAAGAGCAGGGATTATGACTGTTATGACTGCTTCTGATTTAGTTTGGACCTGACTGCAGAATCTATCCCTGGGTAGTTGATTTGCGAGAGTATTGATACCACTCAATCCTCCTAAAGGCTTTCGCCTTATAAATATCCTGCTGGGTTCTGATGGGTTGCCACGGAATTATTATTCTGAAGTAGGTATAATAACATAGTCATCAATATATAGATTCGCTGTCTTAGTTGCAAGGCAGTTGGCATGCGAGACGCAACGTAACGCCTTGGGCAGTTGGTAGATTATAACCACTTCTCAGCAAATATTTCCTAATTATCAGAACATATATATATAAATATACCATAGGGATATCTACCCTGCTTATACTTTGCTTATCTCTTACACAATCCCTTAGACTATACCCATCGCATTGTAGTCTTTGGTAGATTTACTACAACTATGAAACTATAATTAAGTAGATAGAATCAATATTAATACGTGTCTAATGACAGAATCTCAAATTACATAGTAAACTAAATCCTTAGGTCTAGCTATATAGACTTTACGGAATTTAAGTTTGCCTTGGTGCAAGGCGAAACTTAATTGGCTTCTTCTCTACCAGTAAAAATGTTCTCAAATCCTCCCACGCAACTCTGCCAGTATCCGGAGCGGAAATATCGAACGCCCATAATAATTTGCTTATTACAAGGCGTAGTTCAGCCCACGCTAATAATCGTCCCATGCAGTTTCGGGGACCAATACTAAATGGTTGAAAGGAGTTGCGTTTGTCATTGAAAAACTCTGACTGTGGATCGGACTCTGTTCCTGAGAACCAGCGCTCAGGCAGAAACTCTTCAGCCTTGAAGAAGTATGATGCGCTCCGATTCATGCTGTACGTTTGTATGGAGACAGGTGTCTAGAGGCGAATCTTAGTTAATTTTTTAGTAAGAGATAAATCCGTATACTTACACCTGCTGGAAGCCAGATACCACATACAGTAGCACCTGGCTTAGGGACAACTCGAGGTAGCATCCATGGAATTGGAGGACACAGCCTCAGCCCTTCACTAATTACTGCATTCAAGTAAGGGAGTTTCCGTAGGGCATCGAATGTCATGTCCTCCTCGCGTCGAAAAGTATCGCGGATCTCCCTAACCAGAAGACGTAATTTTTCAGAGTTAGAGACAAGCTGGTTCAAAGTACCGGCGAGTGTTGTAGCTGTTGTCTCGCTGCCAGCGGTTGTCAATACCATGAAGGTTGTGTTGAGCTCCCCAATTGACATCTGACTACCAGGATCCGCGTTTTCGTTACCTGTAATGACATGCGACATAATATCCGGTCGCTCCAACTCAAAGTTGAGTCGCCGCTGTACCTTGTCTACAATGTGCTGGTAGTGATCCATTTGCATCTTACGCAGCGACGGTGGTATGCACTTCATCAGTACAAGCTCTATCGTAGGATAAAACCGCGCGCAAATGACAAAGGATGCAGCCTTGACGCTGTTAAAGAGGAGCTCAATCCATGCATGGTATCTAGAATGCTGAAGACAATCAAAAGACTCTCCGAATCCCAGGTCCCCAAATATATCAAAGGCTGTATAGTTGAGCCATGGCACGAGGTCGATATCAGATGGTGGTGCTCCTACATTTCGCTCAATTTGTTCATGTAGTCGCTCAATCAATAGGTTGACATATCGTTGGATGATTGGCTCCTGGTCCCGAAGCGCTTGCGCCGTGAATCCTGGTGCGAGAAGTTTCCTCATACGTGCATGAGAACAAATATCAATGCAGCTGATAAGAGAGTTTGGCATGCCCGGCTGAGCCTTCCACCACGTCGGATCCTTTAAAAATTGATCATGACCTTTTCGGGGTTGGAATATATCTTTCCAAGCATCGGGATGACAAAATGTCACTTCGTTCGGGGCGATACGCAAAACAGGCCCGTACTTTTTATGCAGCTCTTGCACATCATGCACAATAGTGCCTCGAATAAGCGCGTTAATAAATGGAAGTCGTGATGCTGCCCACGCAGACGGGCCTGGTATTTTCTTGAGTGGATGCCAGTATATATTGTAGAAAATTTGGGCAACGACGACCTGAGGCGAAATAATAGTTAGCAGAGCTTTGCGCTCGGCGTAGTTATGTACTGAGGTCGACAACATAACATACCGTAGCCAAAGCAACCACGATAGCCGACAAGCAGGTCCAGATAGCACAGTTTGTCGTTGGTTCCATAGTATAGCCGTTTGCCTTGCTGTAACACCAGATGCGAAATGTCAGTGGATTCGGTATTGCGAACAGGAGAACTTTATAATAACACCAAGCAGAATTGCATGCCGCTTACTTGGTTATCGTGCAATACATACACAAGATAGAACTAGCTATTATTCCTGCTTTATCCCAGGTAGTCTAGCTGTTGGCGTAGCATGTACAAAGTACAAGCTGATTAATAAAACTCTAACTTAAATGCAATATCTGCAAGTAAGTTGTACTAATGTAAGGCGGAGTGAGAGCGAAGTAGTCACCGACAGTGCAAGATAAAGCAGCCAGTGATTGTGTTGTGATAATGTCTAAGCTAAGTGTATATGGCCGGGGCTGCTTATATATAGTAGTATAGCTGAGTCAGCAGTATCTGTCAGTTTATATAAGCACCAGTCTATATAAACGACTGTTATCGAGTTATATAAGCTATTCTAGTACTCCGTAGATAAGGGCTAATCTCGGCTTTCTAGTCAGCGCAAATTAATTCGCGATCGCTAATTTAATTAAGAAAGCCCTAGTACCAACAAGAGTAGCCACTTATTAGTATATATATTTAGAAAGGGTAGCTTACTATAACTTCTAGGAATACAATAAGACATATTAATTACATGATGTATAGCGCTTTCTGGAGGGTTATATACCGTGTCGATTAGGTTAGCAAACAAGTCAGCTGAAGTTGAGTTTATATACTGGTCTTATTCTCGGTATATAGAAATGTCTATCTGATGATTATCTATATGCTGAAGGCTTGTGTAATATATATGTCTATGTAAGCTGTCTTCTGTGATGTACTGTAATGAGATGTGAAGGGCTGTGGTTGGGAAGAAGAACGAGAGAAGCAGTCGCATTTACAATAGCAGAGCTTCTCCTAAGGCATACTGATGTCAAAGCATTGTAACTACTTTCCAACTATCTGCTAATCTATTATAATCTTTTGGAGATTAACTAGTATACCCAACTAATAGCATTGCAGCACCTTACTTAATATGCAGAAAATAATTATTTGGATCATATTATAAATTAGTCTAATTGTAAGGCTCTGATAAATATATCTGTCCAGTAAAGAGTAAATCTGATACTGTAAGGCTATACCTCAAGCATTTGTATTATCAAGATTACTTAGAGGTATACCTTAAGCTTATAAACAGATTACATAACTGGTCTATATATACTATTATACCATATTAACAGGATACTGACGAGTGGGAGAAGCGGGGCTTTTCCGAGCCAATTAGTCTTACGGAGTCGTCGGGGTTAGTATACTCCATACTTATAATTGGTCCTCTTCGCATTTGGCCCACTACAGCCCATTAAACGAAAATTATGCTTTAATCGACGCTAAGAAGTTGGGGACTAACCAACTATACACTGCCACTAATATTAGCAAGGATACTAGCTCGCGGCTAGTAAACACTCACGAACAGCCGAGGGCGAAATAAGTTTATTTCTTATTTCTTATTGCTTATTGCTTATTTCTATAAATATATATATTGCTTACAGTTAGTTACTGGAATATATAAAGCAAAGCTTGCTGCACCAAATCTGGTTATAATATCTCTGCATTAACCTTTATCGTCAGCGTCTAAATCTTTCTTTGGAGAATTATATTGCAAATATGCTTGTCCACGCTGTGCTTCTTTCCACCGTCACTGCTTGCACTATGGCCAGTAAGGGCGTTGGCGTATTTAAGCCACCCAACACGGACCGTTTCCTAAGCATCGACTACCAAGTTGGAATACCTTTTAATACAAGTACCCCAAGTGGCATTGTTGGTACTGTCCCTGTTAGAGGCGGGAACATAACCGGCAGTTTATTCAATGGTCATATCGTTCCGAACCTTACTTCATCAACAGAACGATATCTACCAGTGATAAATAATGTCACAACGACCGTAAGTTTATAGCGTTTGAGGTATAGAAGTTATAGTTCTTTTTTATTAACAGACTTCCAAAGAGCTACGATGGACGTTTTGTCTTCGAAAATGAAGACGGAGGACGTATATTTGCCGAAATAAGCGGCTTGACTGCATATGGCCAAGACTTGCATGGATTTGGCTACGCGTATGTAAACTGTCCACGAAGGAATTCATAGACTAACTGTTTAAGCAGAAAGCTGGAGACAACAATACAGTGTCTTAAGTGGATCAATAGTGCAATGTTTATTGCGGAGTGGCAAGGTATCTTCTTCAAAGGGTCGGGTACAACTGTTGAGATCTTCCAGGTCATAACAGGCGGGCGAGTAGATGGTAAACCCATTTATGCTATCCCCCCATCCAAGGACATTTAATCCCAACTGGCGTTCTCTTTATTGCTTTATAGTAGTATAGGTACTAGTATATATACTATACTATACGCTAGTAGATATCAGCTAGTCTAGAAGTTATTTAACCAGATACCAAAGATAGCTTATCCTCTAGACTACTAGTCTAGTAGAAAGTGTAATAACATGAAAGTTTAGACCAAATAGAGAGCTATATACAAACTTATGTTATAGTACAGCAGGTATAAACATTACAAAGACACTAAATTTAATAGTCTTAGCTATTAGTATTACTATAAATGGCATCACTATATATTGGCGGCCAAGTATACCCTTGTTATACTTAAGGTTCTATCTTTCAACCTAAATCTACTTTTTTGCTTACATCTTTTAACTGCATTATGTGTTTTCTGTATAGTACAGTACTAGGCAAGGATATATCCATGACTACAAATTACCGGTAACAGCTACGAATGAGTCAGCTATAGAATATACAGAAGAATTATTGCTTTTACTGGCCGTTCTGTCCTTTCTTTCTTATGTTTGGTAAGGGTGTTAGTGGATCCGATGCGAGTTTATATAAGAGTGTAAGACCTTGGCTTTGATCGGGCTTACATTTTTAACTTGTTAATTTCTTCGTATTTGAATACGAGGCTCTGTTTGAGGGCCTTCTCACTATCTATATCGTCTGCAGTATTTTCATTTTTGCCCTCTATTATACCTTAGATCGTCTTCTCCAGATAAGTCCAACATATCTTTACACTTAGCCCTGAACCTTATATTAGAATACTTAGCTCTATACTATACACTCCCTAATTAAATAACTAGTTGTTAGACTAGCCTAAGAGTATAGCTAGGTAAGTACTTAGAGAATTGAATTGAGTATCAAGCTATATTTCTTTTAATACAAAGACTTAAGCTTGCCAGCTTCATTTATTGAATTAGAATTATGTAATTTATTTGAGAATAAATAATACATTATATAAATATATTTAATAGCTCTGTTTAGCTTATTATATTAATATTATTTAAGATCTATAATATAAAGATAGCTCTAGATTAAGTAAAAACATATATAAAGTAGACTCTACAGAGTAATTACTATTAGATTAGTAAATTTAAAATAGTGAAACCCCTAGAAAGAGCAAAAGAATTAGAAACTATACAGAATCATATATATCACAGTGTTCCAGGACTGTAAAGGGATAGAAATTAAAAGGAAAATCTTACTATTTAAATATATAGTAGTTTAAGCTAGTATAGAGAACTTCCCTTAATTAATCTTCTTCTTACTTTATTTATTTTTATATATAAATCTAACTATATATTATATATTAATTAAGTTATAGCTATCTAGTTAGCTATAAGACTCTTCTATTTTCTATAGCTAGAGATATTAGTTTCTTCTATAATAGTTATCTATATATAATAATTATTAGATTAACTATTTAATCAAATAGTTCTTATTGTATTTAAACTCTTTAATTATTATAAAAAATACTATAGTCTATTTTCTAGGTTTACCTTCTTTCCCTTATCTTAATAGCTTACTTAATAATATATCTATATTATTATAGATATCTCTAAAATCTATTTATTTAGATAAAAGAGTAATAATAATAAGACCCCCAAGAAGAATAGAAGAATCAGGGCTATATATATCACCGTGTTCCAGGACTATAAAGGGGTAGAAATTAAAACGAAAAACCTTGCTATTTAAAGTACACAGTAATGTAAGCTAATATAGGGAACTTCCCTCAATCAATATCTTTCCTTTATTTATTCTTATATTTCTTTATGTGTGAATCTAACTGTGTGCTGTATGGTGATTGAGTTGTGGCTGCCTAGCTCTCTAAGTACTTACCTGGCTATACTATTAGACTTGCCTAACGGAATATACAGAACCTTGTAGGTACTACTCAATATACCTTGTATTTGCACTATCCAAAATGACCCCGGTATTCTCGATAGCCAACCCTGCTTACATGGTATTTTGCATTGCCTTGCAATGCGAAATAGAATATAGTAAGGCAGTCCTTATCCCCTTAAAGAGCTATTTAGTTGGGACATAATCTATTAGCACGTGACCGAATCGTTTCTTCCTACTTGTCACCCGCCGCTGGCCGTGTTTAAGTCGCAACTCTTTTTTCCCTTTTTTACATTAAGCAGCAATTCTTTCTTTCCCTTCTTTACATAACATAACTGCAGAGAGCTGCTTGTCCCTATTGTGTGCTCATTATGATATTACTGTCACCTCCCTCACTTGCCATTACTCTACTGGCTGTTACTATTACGTTCATGATTGCCCGACACCTACGGAATGCAAAGACACCACAGACTCCACTGTTGCTACCTAGCATACAGCCTAGCTCTCTAGTCAAGACACTTGCCTCAACGCTGCCCGATGATGTTATTTTACCCCGAGATACTGCCACATTTCAGCGCCAAAAAAAATCATATTGGGCACAACAGGAGTGCGAAGTAGTCCCTGCTTGTATTGTTCGGCCACGAAATGTACACCAACTCTGCAAGGCTGTTGACATTATTAGGCAGGAGTACCAAAGGCAAAAAGAGCAAGGTATTGAGACTGGGGCTCTGAAGCTTTTTGCTATCCGTAGCGGTGGCCATTCTGCAGTTCATGGGGCTGCAAGTGTAGAAAAAGGAGTCCTACTCGACCTTGGTTTGCTGAACGAGGTGAAATGCTCCGAAGACGGGTCAAGTGTATCCGTAGGGGCGGGCGCAAGGTGGGGGGATGTTTCACAAGCTCTTGACAAGCGTGGCCTCGCAGTCACCGGCGGCAGAAATTCTGACGTCGGTGTAGGTGGCTTGGCATTAGGAGGTATGCCTACACTTTAGTCACATCTTGAATCTACTTCATGCCAGAACTGACATAACAGGCATGAGCAGGCGGCCTTTCATTCCTTACTCCTCGTTTGGGCCTTGTCTGCTCTAATATACTGAACTACGAAGTTATTCTCGCCTCCGGATCGCTCATCACAGCTTCTGCTGCAATCAACCACGACCTTTGGCGTGCTCTTAAAGGCGGTTCCAACAACTTTGGCATCGTGACAAGATTCACAATCCAAACCGTCCCTTTGTCAAAAATGTGGAGTGGCTTCTTGTATATGCCGTCATACCAGGCTCCCAAAGTTCTGGCGGCGTTCCACGAATGTTTGAGTGGTGGTAGGTCTACTGATTTCCGAGCATCGTATGATAGCCAAGTAGCAGGTCCCATGGCATGCTTTACATTCATCGGGCCACTCCGGGTGCAAGCTATCTCTGTGCACCTCGCGTACACGGGTCCTATCACTGGAAATAAGTGGCCAAGCTCGTGGCAAAAATCTTCCTTTGCCTCTATCTGGCGGCTATGGAGCACCGTTCGCGTCCGTACAGTAACCAGCGCAACGGACGAATTGAAGACACTGAATCCACCTGGGAGGCGTCAGATTTTGGCTACTACGACCATCAAAAACGACCTTGCCACCGTCTATGCCACACACGCCACTTACCTTGATGCGGTCTCTTCTGTCAAAAGCCAGAATGTTAAGGATATAAGTTGGACTCTAGTACTACAGCCACTTCTGCCGGCCTGGGCTTGTAAGGGTGACCCAAACCCCTTAGGCTTTAGTGCTAGCGACACCGAGCCTCTCATCATTGTTAGCTTCACAGTTAACTGGAGCAGAAGCTGTGACGATGACTTCATTAAGGCAACAACACGCCACGCCGTGAACAGAATTGACAGCGCTGCAAGGGCTAATAATGCTGCTCATCCATACAGGTATTTGAACTACTGCGCGGAATGGCAGAAGCCATTTGAAGGTTATGGCACGGAAAACCTGAGGTTTCTACAAAGGGTAAGCACCAAGTATGATCCGGAAATGTTATTTCAGGACGCCTGTAGCGGTGGGTTCAAGCTCTTTGAGGGTGTTGGTGCCGATTAGGGCCTTCATCAGTGGCATATTAACAACGAGACGTAGCCAAGCCAAATATGGCCAGATGGCTTATAATCTACCAAATACTAATAATTCACGGAAGCCACACAAATTGCCATTGATTTGTATGCAGGTTAGTTGTATTAGAGCAATCGTAGATAGACTCAAAGAATAAGTACCCTATTCTCAGAAGCAACAGCTCAATTTTCATCCATATTTACTAGATATCAGCCTTTCACCCCCATCTTTACTAGCCAACTATGCAACAGTAATGCGTTAAATATACCAAAGCACAGTTATTCAATTTACAGCTTCGAGTTTGTAAATGATATAGGTGCAAACTCTCAAACAAATACCTTTTACAATTTAAATGGCGGCCGTGTAATAGCAATTAGTACTTAGTCATTTAGTAGGGTTAATGATTTGCCGCGCAAATAAATACTATAGACAGTCTAGTTACAATCTATGTTTAACAGGGAACCGGCAATTGCTATAGAAGATCCGTGTGCAGGCACTGGCAATAACAATGCAACGCGGACAGAAGGCTTGGGGGGGGGGGGGGGGGGGGGGGGGACGGATAGCAAGAGAAGGATTCAATACGTTGTTTGTACAACATTCAATTACGTACGGTACAGTACCTGCGAAATCTGATGTAACAAGAGAATTTCGTTAGTATGTTCGCATTGGACCCGCCGCCACCTTTTGTCGGCTACTGTGGTATCTTAGTCCCTGCTTGGTAACGGTCATTATTGCATCTTTCATCGACACCATGAGATAATCTTACCTTGTGTGCTTAGAGAAGAAAGATAGAGATATTTTACTTGAATCTGAAATAGTTCCCAAACAGCGCACTGGTCGGCATGGTGCCTGCGTCTACTATAGAGGGATAAAGGTAAGCGCGGTGGTGTTGTTATCAGAGGGAGTTTCGTGATCCCTGATCTATTTACTAGTCAGTAGAGTGATTACTTGCGAAAGTATCCTAGTGCGAAGTAAACTTTGCGGGAAGTAGTAGCCCTGTTAAGAGGTATCAAAGCCAAAGGGCAGCTGGAATATGTTAGATTAAATTTAATCACCATCCGTTTATATTGCTTATAATATAAAAAGTCTAGGAAACCCTTTCGTTGGATATAAATGATAATACTAAAGTGGCTATTACTAAAGCCTAGAGTAATCTAGAAATCGAAGTAAATATTCTCAAATAATATTTAGTCTGTAATCTTTGAAGGATATGAAGATATTTGTTGAATTTATAGCGTGTTTAATATCTCAGATAGCAATTAGTAATGAGGAAGAAAAAAGACTGATTAAGCAATATTGTATTTTGGGGTTATTACAGCCTGAGCTTAATGCAATATGCTAAGAAGCAAGATACACAGTCTTAACTGAGGTAAGGGAAAAGAATAAGATAGGAATCAAGACGAACTCACCTATATCTACCCTCTACCTAATATCCTATCCTTCCTTGTCCTTGAGACCTCCCCTGCGGAAGACGCACAGGTCTTATCAAGTTTTAGCCTGAGCCAGTCTATAAGGTTATCTTCCAGCGTAGCTAACCGGTTTGGGCGGCTGTGTTAGGCCAGAAAACAAGAAAGATCTCAAATTAACCACAATGATATTCATAGGCTTAGCTATTAGGTACTGCCTGCTTTGTCTTATACTGTTGATAGCTAGATTGAGTATAATTCTGTAAGGAATTGGCCGGTATAATGTAGGTTTACTATCCTTGGTAGTAGAATAGTTGGCTTGTAAGTTACAAGATGACGAGAGCAGTATTAAGCTAGTAGTCGTTTATTAACAAATACACTGCAAGTATCATAAGATAATCCTTAGGCTAATTACCGAAGATCTAAACTAACTACACTATAGGGATATCTATCCTACTTATACTTATTCATCTATTTATTGAGCTCAGCCAGTTAGCCTTTATAACGTAGGTATACATAGAAGATACTATCAATTAATTACAATAACCAGTTAAGGACTTCGGTGGGCTGGCTGTTAACACTCTTATCTGACGGCTTGGGAGGTATACTAGTGCATATTAGATTGTAAGTTTGTCTGTGTAAACGAATCCTGTAGCGTGTGATATAAAGTATAGACCTTGTTCTATATATTATCGTTTAACCCTACAAAGTCCACTGTACAGATACTTCTCTTACACTATACTCCAAAGTAATAATAAGGTGTAAAGAATAAGCATAAGCTCCTTACAGCTTATAAAAGCTTTAAATTTAGTTTTGGCTTTTTAACTACAAATACTATATACTATTTAAGTTCAGAAACAATATATTTTCTCTACTAAAGAATAATAGGATTGCCAACCATATATTTAGCAGGCATAAACTATGGTACATTGTCGAATCCTTCTCGAGTAGTGAAGAGCGTGATATATTTTATTGAAAAGAATTGTTCATGCGTATTGACTGGTATATAGAATTAGAGTTTATGCTAAATTTACATTGTGCGTAATAACCATAGCCATAATCATAGTTATTATCTACTAGTATAGTAGTATAGTTGCTCGCAGGCCGTTCCAATCCTACTACAAAAGTCTTCTTTGATATATTTAGACGACGAAAGTTATGCTTATATAGTATTTCCTGATTGTTCATTTCATGTAGCCATTGAATCAAACGTGGGTACATGTCTTGCTCGACCACTCGTATAAAACAGTCAACACCAACGAAGCCGCTAACTCAGGATCCAACTCTTCTAGGCGCTGCATCTCTAGCCTGCCATATCTCTCTTTAGCTTCTGCCACAAGGTCCGTCTCAGATTGCTTGGCAAAGAGATAATCAAGCTTAAGTTCAAGAACTCTGGTTGTTAAAGCTAGTAAACCAATAGGGATATTGACCAGTGCTACAAACGAGCGTACTGGCGGTATGCCCCATTGCATTGATGATATTTTGAAGCACTCTAGCTCTTTTACTGGCTTGCGTACCAGAAATAGAAGCATTTCCAGGTATGAATACAGCCGAGGGTTACTAGCAAATAAATCTGGCCTTGTTGGACTGCCCAGCTGATTGCAAAAAAAGTCCAGAAAGTTGTAGAGACCAAACGAAACAAAGTACAAAATTGTAATTGGAGCTGTTGTTTTATATTTAGCTTTGGTTTATTTACAAGATTGACACGTACATACCTCTCAGGATGCATAAAAAGACATCGATAAACCTAGTAGAGATGTTGACAAATGAGTTGAACTTACAACTGCAGGTTTCCGTAACCTCAATGGCATTACCTTGGGCATTCGGCAAATACCACCCGTCTATTTTTCCGTGGCCAGACAGAAACATATGAAAGACCTTTATGATACCTTCGAACAACCCTGTGACAGGGTCTCCGGGACTCACCAATTCTGGCCATTTGATGAGCATTAGTGGTTCAAGTTGAGACCTGGAGAGCTTTCCTTCATATACCAAGATATGTGCTACAATGGCAGAAAGTTGAGCACGGACTTTAATGCCACGACATCTCCAAGCTGCTGGTTTATGAGTAAGAATGTCACATCGGCCTTCTCTTTCGTAGATGCTAAATGTTTCTTGCGCGTGCCGGGCAAAGACTTCGGCCCCAGGTTCTTCGCGTCCAATTCTAGCGGCCATATCAGAGGCTGCAACAGCATATTTTGGTTGAAGAACGTCCATAATTCGCTCCACCAATTTACTAGCAGTGATATCTTGAATGGGGAGCGGCTCAGGGCCACAACCAGCCTTCCATACACGATGTCCCCAGAATGATGTGTCGCCTGCCACAGGACAGACTATGGTTGGTTTTCCTGTCTTCAGTGCCATTCCCGTAACTCCAGCACCACCATGGATTATTACCGCCGACATTTGTGGAAAGAGCCAGTCATGTGGACAATCTTGAACTATGAAAACTTTGTCGTTGTTCTCCTCTTGCAGCTCAAACTCTGCTGTACCTTGCAGAACGACGGCGCGGACACCCGCTGCAGAGATTGCTTGGAAAATTTTGCTAAAAAGAGCTTTGCTGTTAGGAATCCACGAGCTTCCAAACCCAATATAGATAGGAGGCTCGCCGCTGGCAAGGAATGCTTCAAGACCAGCAGGAGGCTCGTAATTTTGGTTATCCTGAAAAACATATCCAGCAATCTTGATATGTGGCCCCCAATCGTCTGGTTTTGGCACTATGCTCGGCGACCAAATATTGCTAAACGGGACACACAATCGACTCCATTGGCTCCAATACCAAAGAGGAGTGAAAGCCTGGAGGCCAATTTTTATCCGAAAGTGGTTAAAGTCCAACTTCATCATTTGAAGGAAACTATATCATGAATTAGTGTATTGTTAGAATGTAAGCGGAAAACTATTTTCTTACCGAAAATCAAAAATAAACCAAGAGAGCATGTTCATAAATTGACTGTCCCTAGTCGCAGCGTTGGTATCTTCTGCGTGTGGCAAGTGCCTGCTTGGTGACCTCGGATTTGTTCCCACCATATGAAGTGGAATGCACATGCGAGCGGCTATCCAAGAATGTACAGCGGGTTGAGGTATGGCAATGAGGGCATCTGCTAAGAATGGTTCAGAACAAACGCTATGGGGAATGCCCTCGTCGTCGCCGATGCAAGCTTTCCAGTATCTCCAAGCCATTTGAGTGAAATCCGCTCGTATAACTGGTATCAAATTCCACAGCTCTTTCAGAGAAAGCATACGTCGGCGTATCATCTCCCCAGGATCTACATCTCCATTGCAGAAGAACTCGACCCCCTCTTCCTCAATCTGCGACCTAAACTTCTGTCCACATACTATCCGCACCCGATGACCGTATTGCCGTTGGAGTACCTTGGCTATTTCAAGATGAGGCTGCACATCACCACGGGTACCGAAGCTAATTATAGCAATGTGAAGTTTGACTGGCGGTATAATGGGCGACGTATGCACACGATACTGTGTAAGAATATCCATATTTGATAAGGTATATGATAAGTGAGTTACGTTAGTGGCAATAAAGATAAAC
Organism: Simplicillium aogashimaense; assembly: GCA_028455935.1. Taxonomy (NCBI): domain Eukaryota; kingdom Fungi; phylum Ascomycota; class Sordariomycetes; order Hypocreales; family Cordycipitaceae; genus Simplicillium; species Simplicillium aogashimaense. The sequence goes on along the minus strand of CM052010.1, from coordinate 339,491 downwards.
ATGTAATAGTTTTGAAGCTTGTAGAAAATGAGTTCGTTGAACCGAAAGAAGATAAATGGTTGGTATTACAAGAATGCATTTAGCAGAGCAAGTAAAAGGCAAGTATAAGATACTGTCTCATACTTGATTCCTCAGGTTCAGATATTAGCTAAGATTATTTACCTTTAACACTCCATTATATGCTTCTCAAAATACATCTCAGAAGCTAATAACAAACAAAATTGTACCCTCCCACGACGACAACAGGACCTCGCATCCAAAGCAGATATCCTGGTTAGCCAGCATGCATTTTGGTACTGTAAATATAGAGCCTTTTCTCGTTTTTGACCCGCTCGCATTTGACCCGCTTACTCTATGCCACAGCGTTTAGCCCCACCTTATATACTAGTACATTAACTAGCACATCATCCTATTCAAAATTAATTGGAGCAAATTTACAAATAAAATATAGAAACCCCACAATAAGACTAGAGTATAGTTAGACTTTTGCCCCCTATTCAAGGCTACGAGAATTCGTGTTTATATTCGTAAGCTCTAAATTACCCTGTATAGTATAGTGGCTCCACATAATTCCTTCTACTTATATCCACGTATTTAGGGCTAATATAGTTTAGAACATTAGATTAAGATCCTTTGTATCCGCTTCATACACATTAACGACAACAGCGGATCATAACAAGTCGCTAGCTAAAGAGAATATTACCCGATCCCTGACTTAACCCATATCCTTTGTATTCTACTACAACAACTGTGACGCTTTGGTATGTCGCGGAAAGGTTACCCTAAAGTCCGGACGGGGTGTTTGAATTGCAAGTGAGTATGCACGCAAATCCATCCACCTTGCGCCTATCTCTTTCTCTACGAATAATTGGGTTCTTGATATAATCAATAATTGAAACTGAAAGTTATATATACAGAAAACGCAAGGTTAAATGCGATGAAGGCCAGCCTTCCTGCAGCCGCTGTACTACGACCGGTAGAAAATGTGATGGCTATACGCCACTAAATCCTACTCAAAGCCCTTCTTGGGACGAGCTGCTTGCACCATGCATGCCAACTGCTGCAAACGCCAGCATAGTAGGCTCGGATAGCCTTGCTATAGCGTATTTCCACGGCGAGGTGGCCAAAACACTGTCTCAAATGCTTGGAGGATCAAAGTGGACCCGCTGCCTGTTACAGATGATACAATCTGAACCTACAGTCAAGTATGCTGCTCTTGCTATCGGCACGCTATACTGGCAGCGGTGTGAAACGGCGTTGGGGACACTAGAATGGCGAAGCAAAAGTGTTTTAGCGATCCAGCACTATAATGCCGCTATTCGATGTATGCTGTCCTTGCCTTCGTCACACTGCCCAGATGTCCTGCTGATAGTATGTGCATTGTTCATCTGCATTGAGTTTCTTCGAGACGATGCAAAGGCAGCTATCCACCACTATCGCCATGGAATCCTGCTACTTAACTCGCAACAAGTGGAGTCCGGGTTAGCCCCTATCTTTTACCATTGGAGCACGTTACTTTTCATCTATGATATCCAGGATATCTCCTTTCCATCCCTTCAGGACCCAAGGTGTTTGATAGATCGGCCTTTTAAAGACCACATTCAAGCTCAGAAGGTATTAGATTGGCTAGCAGCACGTTCACTGCGATTAGGAAGGGCGGCGGATGACTACCGGCTCGGAGCAACGTCCAGCACACAACTCTCTCCAATGCTTGTGCGTGAACAGCATTACCTTCAGAAAGCACTATATGCCTGGTCACTCGCATTCTTATACCTCCAGCAAAACCCTACATCATCTACAGAAATTGAGACTAGAATTATAGTGCTTGAAATGCAGTGGCTTGTATGGAAGGTATATGTTAGCAGTTGCCTTGACCTACGCGAAACGATATACGATGCTTTTACTAGCTGCTTTCAGCGTATTCTTATACTTGCCACAATGCTAGGGCGCCAGGGAAGACAGAGATCTTCAGCACAACCCACCTTTAACGTTGGAATGGGCTATTACACTTCGCTCTACTTCATTGTCGTTAATTGTCGACATTTAAAACTTCGGCTTGCAGCACTGAATATGTTGAAAGCTCCATCACAATCCAGAGAGATTATGTGGGATGTGGGTACCTTTTACGCTATGGGGAGACATATGGTGGAGATGGAGCACAGCATCAAAATTTCAACTGCGGCTATGAAACAGGTATATAAAGGTCTTAAACATATTAATATGCCACCAGATAGGCTGCGTATTAGAGGGTTGGTTGTGCAGTCAGAGGATACACAACAATTGGATACTGAAGTCTATGCTCAGGGTATGCAGAGACAGAAGCTGAGTGTACAGTTTATATTTCGAGATTTAGATAACGGTAGTACATCAAAGAGCATTCAGCAAGTTTTGCTCCACAACTAGTTATAGCTTCATTGTAATAATATATTTTGTAATACAGTAATTGGCACTATTGTCCGTATACCGTTTGGTGTATAGGTACTCTAATCTAAGTACTTACCAACAAAGAGAGATATAGAGAGAGATATACTATCCCAAGTACCTTATCGAAGCAGCCAAGCTTTTAGAGCATATAGGGTTAGTTGGCCATACTTATCAGTATATTAGGATAGTTGGCCATATACGTGGCCTTGTTTATCTCTATTACCTGCATCTTGAGATTCTCAACCTCGTCCTATTAGCTTTGGTCCCTGTATATGAACACTAGGTTGACAAAGAATAAAAGTGTATGTTTAGATAGCCAGGACCTTGTAGTGAAATGGCATTCCATAACTTTTTGTTTTGATAAATCGAATTGAATCGTAGATATTTAATTTGCCGATCTTCATCAAAACTGTGCATTGGTAAGTTTGCAGACCCGAAGAAACTGCTCTTGAATCCAGATGACTTGATCTGCACTTATTGCACGGCAGATAACGTCGCCACCCTCACTAGAAAGTACCTTGATGAGGCTATTGAGATGTAGCAGTGCGTGCGACGGACCTTGGACCACAATATGTCGCCTGTAGTCGACGACGCTCATTGCATCATCCCCTTGCAGATATCGCGCACGAACGTCGCTGTTCAGATCATGGTCATGATAGCTGGAGACCTTGATTTCCGAGTCAATGAGATCACCCAAGCCTCCATGACTTTGACGAGTGCCTAAGAAAAATGGTATAGACTGACAGATCGAGTCTACCACTTCCTTGCCACTTGTTAGGTCAGAGAACATTTGTTTCTTCGTACCCAACGCCTTAAACCCGCGCATCACGCCGGGAGGAACGCACGCAAGCAGAGATAACCTTATTCGTAAAGCCGTCAGACGACAAATACGCCATACGTTCCAAATCGTAGCAATCTGCACTGTTGGGTACAAGTCGCATAAGCCCAAGTAAGAGAAACCGTCTTGCATCGCTCTTGTATAAGGCTGCCATTCGATCGGCACCAACAGGGTCCATTCTGAGAGTTGCACCTCAATAGACTCGAGGTCCTGCCACCAGGTTTCGATGGCTGAATCATAGGGATTGTGCTTGACACGATGTTTTATATCGTATAGCCTCGTTTGCAGATGCGCAAGGGAGAGCCCGATCAGATCCAACACGGTATTGGGGTTGACAGGCATGTTTTCGTCCCAACTTTCGTCAAACCAGATATCTAGATTAGAGGTATCGGAAGCCTGAGATTCTAGATATGCTGACACATCACAGTGGCGTAAGTAATTCCTCAAGAACCCCCAGCACTCCGACCGGGGAACGCTATTGGCCTGTTGTTTCAGCAAAGCGTATGCCCCATCCTGGTGAGCGCGGATACTCGGCCGATGCATTGATCGAGCAGCAACGCCTTCGTAGAAATGCATCAAGATGACGCTGAGGACGGTACTGTCCTTGGACCGTTCTACTGGATCATTGAGAGCTGCTTGCAAATGAACCAGGGCTCTGGTAAATGGCGAATGAGGTGACTCGTAGCTGCGTAGAGGATTCTTCCAAAATCCCCAGATTTTGGTTGATACAGCAGAGACCACGGCTGAGAGAACGGAGTTGGGATGTTCGTTGGCCACGACAGGAAGCAGCGGCTCAAGAAAGCCTTGAGTTGATTTGAAGCCACGGCCTAGACCCACTATGGATGTGAGAAAGAAGCAGATGGCCGTCGACTCGTCGCTGAGGATGATTGTTGCTGGGACAATGCCTGTCCTTGTCCTGGGTCGTGACTCAGAAGACCTCGACCGGGAAAATGAGTCCTGGCTCTTGAATCGGATGCTGCGTGTTCTTGTATCTGGTCCATATCCTGCACATTCTCGCCCAAGTCTCGAGCATTGATGACAGCCGGGTCTTCCCTCATCGCATTTGACGCGTCGCTTACGACAAGTCCAGCAACCCTTCGAGGGCCCGTGGTTGACCATACTTCGTATCAGGCAAAAGTATCCTGGTTAGTCTGAGCACTCAATCTTTCCGAATTTTCCATCACGTTCACGCCGTTGGAACACGACGCAAACGAGTAATGCAATGGATCTTCTAAGTCCTCGCAAAAGGGATGATGCAATATAACGACTCGATATGAGCTTGCGTAAGAGACTATGGTCTAAGCTTTTAGATCCGTCACTAATGAGGCTTAGGTCTTACGGTCTTGTTGAGCCACAACGTTGGCTCGTTTTGCGACAGTCAACAAGACGACTGAGATAAAATAGGGGCTGGTCCATTTTTAATATACAAGGCAACCAATCGCAAAAGAACTACCTTCTTTGCACTAGTTGTCGCAGTGGTGATCATGGACGCTTACGTCTATACTACTACGGTATCGATGGTCTAGTCTATTCAAGATGGTCGACAATGTTCGTGGTATAAGATAACCTGGAGGTTGGCTCAAGGATAAAGAGGTAGTCCATCACCGCGAGAACGGTGATTAGGCAAAAGACAGCAACTTTGCCGATAGTTCCAACTTCGCCCTATTTCTCCTTCTAACAGAATCTTGATATGTTTAACATGAGGCCAACTTCTCTTATCCACGCGATACTACTAGGGGCCATAGCAGTTTCGAGCTCTATTATCCCGCGCGCTTCGGAGGAATCGTCATTCTCAGAGGAGCCAAAAGACCCCGTTCTCCTCTTGAGCAATGACTCAAGCTTTCATTTCGAATTGCTCTTCACTTTGGGGAGCGCTGCTTTTGGCGCTGGCGACATCAATGATGTCTTAGGCGTGGCAAAATACATGAAGCCAGGGAATTTTACAGACTGGCTCGAAAAATTTGAAACCTTGGCTGATAGTACTAAAAAGCAAGCGGAAGACCCGGAAAATGCGTATGATCCAGTCAATGTCAGAGAAACTTGGTTTGCCGTGGCCAATTATTACCGTCAAGCAGACTTTTACAACCATGGGAACTGGTCAGATCCTCGTATCAACAGCTTCTGGGACAAACAACGTTCAGCCTTCGACAAAGCGCTTGCTGCATTGCCTATTCCTGGCGAACGTATCCAGATCCCGACCGAGAACTTTACTATCGAAGCGATTTGGTATATACCCGCCCTCGATAATGCGAAACGCCCTACCCTTGTTGTCGGCAATGGCTACGATGCCGCCCAGGAGGATTCGTACCACTACTTGGTCGCGCCGGCTCTAGCTCGAGGCTGGAATGTCATGACTTACGAAGGACCAGGTCAGCCTACCGTTCGCCGGAACTCCGATATTGGCTTCATCCCGGACTGGGAAAATGTCGTTACGCCCGTCATAGACGAACTCATGAGTACAAAGGGCTGCTTCGTCGACGAGGAAAGACTGACTCTCGTTGGCATCTCTATGGGTGGATACCTCGCAGCCCGCGCTGCTGCCTTTGAGCCACGGATCAAGGCGCTTGTCCTTAATGGAGGCGTGTGGGATATTTATGATGCATACAGTGGACAACTGACTCCGGACCTCCGGGCACTTTTTGACGCGGGCAAGGAAAAGGAATTTGACAAAGCAGGTTTGCAGCTTCTGAATAGTCCTGAAGTGCCTACCAACGCTCGCTGGGGTTTAGGGCACGGCTTATGGTCTTTCAAGAAGCAGTCACCTTATGCATGGTTCATGTCTCTTAAGAGCTATACTCTGAAGGATGTCATTGATAAGATCAACGTACCAGTCCTGGTTATTGATACTGCAAATGAGGGTTTCTTCGGTGGCCAACCCAAGCTTGTTAAGGCTGCGCTCGGCGAGAAAGCAACATACAAATTTTTCAATGGAACAGGTGGTTATCATTGCCAGGTGGGGGCCTTATATGAATGGAATCGGTACCAGTTTTCCTGGTTAAATAAGATACTGGGTTAAGTTTGTTTAGCTAGGATATCATTATTTACACAACGTTTTTATTAGCAGAAACTTAGCATTATCTATAGAGATTACAAGAGAATTAAAAGAAGCTCTTCTGTATAAGATATTTTGATTATTTATATTATCTATATTATCTAATATATAGCTAAATAATTATTACTAATTGCAAGGTAATCTATAAGTATAATATATAAGCTATTATATAGTCTTTTAAAACAATATTATAAATTGAAATTATATTTATATTTATATTTATATTTATATTTATATTTATATTTATATTTATATTTATATTTATATTTATATTTATATTTATATTTATATTTATATTTATATTTATATTTATATTTATATTTATATTTATATTTATATTTATATTTATATTTATATTTATATTTATATTTATATTTATATTTATATAACTAGATAATAAGAATTCTTAATATATAAAGGCCTAGATATAAAGTCGAAAAACCAGAGTAATATCAAATTATATAGATTAAGATATATTAGAACTATAAAGAATAAAAGTTAAAAGCTTTTATTATTTAAATATATAGCAGTCTAAGCTAGAATAGAGAACTTCTCTTAATTAATCTTCTTTCTTTATTTATCTTGTATATTTCTTTATATATAAAACTATCTATATACTATATAGTAATTAAATTATAGTTACCTTAATAACTATAAAACTCTTCTATATCTATAGTTAAAGATACTACTTTTTCCCATTATAATTATCTATATATAATAATTATTAGTTTAATTATTTAACTAAATAGTTCTTATTATATTTAAACTCTTTAATTACTACTATAGGTATTATAGTTTATTTCTGGATTTACTCTCTTTCTCTTATCTTATTATAATTAAAGATAGTAGAGAAGAATAAAGACTCTATAGCTTTAATAGAATATTCTAAATATAACTAATTAAACTATTAGTTAACTATTCTCTTTTATAGTATTTATCTATATATTATTTTAGTATTTTCTAATTATCTTAGCTAGATTTATTTTCTTTAGAGTATTCCTTTTACCTATTTCTTTTCCTTTTGTTAGAGTATTTACTTGCTTCTGTCTTCTAGAATCTGTTTCTTAAATAGTTCTATGTAGTTAACCCTAACCCTATCTAAGCTCTACTAACTCTATCAACTCAAACTCTATTATACTATCTATAGACTTAATACTATATAGATTAACTTTTATGATAATAAGGTGGAGGGGATATTGAAGTAAAGGAGAAGGATATACAGTAAAAGAGTATACAAGCCATTAGCAGAATAGATCATTAGTTTAGCTATAACTTCTTAGGAAGTTATTATATCAGTTGTATTAATTGAAATACAATATAAGAGAAATTATATTAGAGAAGTTATTGTGATACAGAGCCTAGGAAATAAGTATTATATAGCCAAACAATACTAATAAATCTATTGTATTGTATAGGTAGTACCAAATAAAAATTCAATTATATTACTGAAGTAATATGTATACTCTTATAATATAATAGGGCTCCCAGTAGGATATATTAAGAGCTTGTTTAAAATTGTAGAACTGGTAATAAAGGCCAATATTTAAGATATACTTTTAACTCCAAGCAAGCCCAAACAAGCAAGCCCAAATCAAAGCGAATAGCCGCTGCTGGTTTACACCGCTCTAAGTTCTATATAATGTATACAGAAGTAGCCGCCTTACCTTTTTATTTGAGACCTGGCCAATCGGTGGATATTGCACTTTCACTAGTCAAGCAGCGGTACCAAGGTTGCTCCTGATGTGTAACGGAAAGCCGTATGAATATATCATTATTAATTTGCTAACCATTGCTGAACCAAGCTGTCTGTCACACCCCATCCTTTTCCCCTTTGCGCTAATACACCCGCAAAGCGTGCTATCCAAGTACTCGATGAACAGACACACAACGGCATCGCATCCACAACAACCGCTCCCCCATCTCGAACCCATTCATTTTCTGCCGATATTACATCCATATCCAAATTCGTTGGCTGTCCCTCTCCACAACGACAAACAAGCCTGCCGCTCTGGATCCAGGACTGGAAGACCATCCCAGCTGTTGACAGCGCGACTAGACCAATAGGGTCCATTGACTGTGGTACAACAGACAAGCCTGTATAAATCTTGAGAATATGCAGGGCATGGAGCACCGCTATTCTTGCAGCTGGTTTCATGATCCACCGACCAACTTGCACGTTAACCATGGAGTCAGGCTTGGCAGCTGGATATCCAGTGATGCTCCACCAGCTTAAAGCCATGGCTGTTATGGATTTTATGTCGGCGGTGCAGTGCAGACCAAGTAAGTGGTAGAATAGGTTAGCGTTTACAACGTATGTAGAGATTCTGCTTTGTACAACGTCCTCCCAACCCGGTGTGATTACCTCCTCTTCTCCACGATAGGCGCGTAAAAGACGCTCTGTGTCTGAATTTCTCACAGGTTCTGTCGCCAAGTCTGCGATTCCTTGTAGTCGAATTTTCCACATTTGCAGATAATTCAGCACAGATTCCTGTCGTCTAGTATATTGCTCTGCATCAACAACACTTTGTATTTGTTGCAATTGGTTGCAACTCCATATCTTGGCAAATGTTCCACACAACCCCAACCAAACATCTTCAATGAGAGTTCCCGAAGCCAGCACTGTGCCCGAACCACGCACCATTGCCGCCATAGTACAAACTTGGCGATCAATAGGATCTTCTTGTTCACGATCAAGAAATTTGTCGATGCCGTGAGCGTTGGATAAGGAGAAAGTTGTTGTGAGACCAAGCTCGAGTTCATCGGCCAGGATTGTAGGCGGTTGATTGCAAAGTAGACCCATGTAAACGTCTACCTTTACCAAGCATAATACTAACCTATATAGAGTGAATATGCAGTTCTTCATAAATTACAATGACGCTGGGACAGTGACATACCACTTCCATTTGTCACGATGCTGATAATGCCATGGGCGAAAACTTCCAGGATGGTGCTTGGTTTCGTGTGCTTCGACGGCCTGGGCGCTGAAGATTCGTTGCTCTCTAAAGGTGCCCACCAGCAAAGCAAGGAGATGGCGTGCCTGTGAGATGAGAATAGTAGTCTAGTATGTTGTTAACTATGTAATGAAATCTAGTCACGAAGATACATACAGCGGTTTCAAATGCAAATATAATGTTCAAAAGAGCAGTTGTGTATAACTCGAATGGCCATGCCTTATCCTGGTCTGGGGTCTCGTTTGCAGATAGCTGAGAATCAGTCAGTGGTTTATCTCGATAATTGACATGCTAGACGCACTATTTGTTGTTGTAGGTACGTCAAGAGTCGCTTGTGAATTGATAGGATCGTTTCTTTCATATTTGGGTTATCTTCATTCCATGTCGAAATTATCATTACGGTTCCAACTAGGAGAGGGTTGTCGGACTCTGTGTCAAGAGTGGGAGCGTGAACTACTGGCCAACGTTCGTGGAACCCTGCGAAGAACGCTCTGGTCCGCATCTTCTGCCACGCTTTAACATGCTCTGGGGTAGCTGATGTTGTTAATTTAACAGGATCTCCTGCCATCGCAGCTGAAATACAGCCCATGGTGTATTGCAGACCGGCAAGCGCAACTTGCCTGTCTATATTCGTATAAGCTTTTTGAAGTGCAGAATCTAACCGCCCATCGTCAACTTGATTCGTAGATTGTGCTCGATCAAACGTGCACAGTATTCTTCTCTTCACACAAGACGAGCATCTCCCACCATCACCATCACACTTAATCTTGTTCCTGTGACATGCATCGCAAGCCATGCGCCCCTTTGGCATTGGCACATGCGCTGTATCATGTACAGAAATATGCTTCCTCAAAATATCATTGCGACAGAAAGAGTGCCCGCAGATGTGGCACACAAATGAAGGCCTGTCATGGTTCGCCTCGTGTCTCCGAAGATGCTCTTTTCTTAAGAAGCTTTTGCCGCAATGGCACGTATGTCGTACAGACGACGCCTTGCATGTCGGAGATGATGGGATGGCACTCATCTTTTGCGGGAGCCATAAGCCCTCAAAGAACAAAATTCAGGCTCATGTATCGGCGATTTTAAGTGGGATGAATGCGCACGGTTGTCGCCGACTGAGATACCGCTAATTTATAACCATCCCACCGGCTCCCATCGGCATGTAGCCAGCAATTTGACTTCTGGAGCTAAACCACTTCTGGATTGCCGGTGGGATAACTCCAGCCTATCTCAACGGCAATCGATCATTCCATTTCATACCGTCGGCGACTTTGGCAACATTAGTGATGATTGGTGGCGAGATTAATTGTTAATGAACATTGCGTAATATGATATTTCTAATCGGTCGGATTTGTTGCAAAAGCATTACGTCTAGCTCCGACTGCTGAAGTATAAGAATTGCACTTCCTTGGGCTTAAATCAACCCGATTAATTATAGTTTACCAGAATTGCACCCAAATACTTTACAACCTTTTCTTGTATATTCATAACATCAAAATGTCCTTGCACAACATTGCCCTTATTGGTGCCTCTGGTAGCCTTGGAAGTATTATCCTCAAGAAGCTCCAGGCCACCAACACCTTCAAAATCAAAGTCCTCCGCCGTATTGGATCCTCCTCCACCTTCCCTGCCTCCGTCAGTGTCGTCGACGTTGACTTTGACTCTGTCGAATCCCTGACCACCGCACTCAAGGGTCAAGATGCCGTCGTATCCAATGTCGGCTCTATGCAAATCACCAGTCAAACCACCATCATCGATGCCGCCATCGCCGCTGGTGTGAAGAGAATCCTTCCCTCAGAATTTGGTTGCGATCTCGACAACCCCAGCACCAGAAAGCTGCCCGTTTATGGTCCCAAAGTCCAAATCCAAGACTATGTGATTGAAAAGGCAAAGAGCAGTGACGTGACATACACACTCGTCTACAACGGTGCCTTTCTCGACTGGGGAATCGACTATGACTTTGTCCTCAACACCTCAGAAGCGAAACCCCTTATTATTGACGGAGGTGATCTTCCATTCTCGGCGACCACGCTTAGCAGCGTCGGAGATGCTGTCGTAGGGGTGCTGAACCATCCTGAGGAGACGAAAAACCGCGCTGTCTTTGTGGAAGACATCAAAGTCACGCAGAATAAGCTTCTGGAGTTAGCGAAGCAGGCTGCCCCGGGAAAGAGCTGGGAACCTTCTCTTACGAAGCTAGATGACATGACTGCCAAGGCTGACGAGAGGTTGTCTCAAGGTTTGTTGGATTTTGAGACTTTTGTGCCTTATCTCTATTGTGCCCTGCTTAGTCCAGGCTTTGGAGGTAGCTTTGCAAAGACGGATAACAGGTTACTTGGCGTCAAGGGTATTACTGATACAGATATCATTGAGCTATTCAGGAAGCATATCAATTAGCCTACTCCAATATAATAAGTAAGCTACTGAAGAAACTGCTTTTCATACCTTCCACTACCCTAGAACTTAAATCAGATATATTAATATACATACAAAACCAATCAATCAAGACACATAAAGCCAGTGCAGAATCTTACCATTCATTGTAAGACAAGGAAGAGAATAAATCTATTTAAACTTGAATAAATTTTCACACAGCCCACTAATCAACATAGCATCCACGCCTACCAGACAAGCAAGCACTGTAATATTGTCATCAGACGGTACCCCTGTAAGTTCTAATCTATTCAGTAGTCTATAGAGAGCAATTATCAATAGCAGTATCTCAGTGTATAGTTAACTATTTATAGTAAGTAGTAGCCTAGTTGAAATGTATTAAGTATAAAAAGTAGCTAAAATATACTGCTAGGTAACTAATTAGAACTCTTTTACATTAATTATACTATAGAAAGAATAGGAAATAGCCCTTTTAGATATAAATAATAATACTAAAATAGTAATTGTAAAAGTCTAAGGTAATCTTGATATATAAGTAAATATCCTTTATATATATACTTAAGCTATTTTAAAGTATATAGAATAATTTACTTTAGAATATAGACAGCGCTTTATATAGTACTTATAATAGATACTTCTTTAATATTAGATAAATACTTTATAAAGTAAGCTATTACTAATCTCTGAATATACTACCTGTATCTCTATATCTAATAATACCTTGGCTAAGTAGATATCTAAGAAAAGTATATTATTTATAACTATAGTCTATACTACCTATTAGATATAACCAGGTAATACTAATACCTCTATAGTTACTAATACTACCAAGGATTCTAATAGAAGTAAGTAGAATAATATATATATTCTAGTCTAATTTAAGCCTAATTTAGATTTCTTTAATAAGGTATTATAGATCTAGCTTACTATTAAGAAGAAACTATATCTATAGCTAATTATAACAAAGTGGCTAGCACTATATAGGTTTGCTATCCTAGTAGTAAGACAGTTAGCATATAAGTTACAGGGTAACAAGAGCAGTAATAAACAAGTAGTATATTATTAGGAAATGCTTTTTAAGTATTATAAGATAATTACTTAGATTAATTACTAAAGATCTAGATAATCTAGATTTATAGAAATATCTATCTATTTATATTAATCTATCTTTTTATTAACTTATTGGATTATACTTAGATTACTATAATTCTTATAATTCTAAATTATAGTTAAAAACTATAATCTAACTATATAATCTATAGCTTAGTAGTATAGCTAAGCTAGATCTTCTAGTAAGGTTATTAGCTTATTTATATACTACTATAAACCTATTATTCTATTACTCTTATTATTTATAATATTATTTTCCTCTTCTATTAATTCTTATTCTAAGATCTAATAATAGTAAACTATTATCTATTTTCTAGATATACTAAACTTAACTTTTTATATTCTATAATATTATACTAATAATATATCTAGTTTATATTATATTTAAAAGATATAATTTTAGAAGTTTATAGAGTATAATAATCTTATTAATATTATTAACTAGACTAGTAATAGTATAGATATATTATATACTTTTATTTTAAAAAAAAACTATTATATTAGATAGCTAAGAATTCTTTTAATATAGTAAATATATTTTATCTTCACAACTCAGAACTAACCCATAACCAATACATACCTACATTACCTCTAAAATCTAATTAAATACCAGATCCAAGAAAATTACCCTAACTTACTATACCTTTAATATTAGAACAGCCCCAACCTACCTCTATAGTAGCAGAAAAGGTATTTTTAATAGAAGTATATAGAGAAAGAGATAGAATTAAATAAAGTAGCTAGTATCTAAATACTAGTTAGGCTAGCTATAGACTTAATATATTCTTAATAAAGTAAGATAATTAGCTAAAATAGATATTAAATAAATTAATTATTAAAAATATAATAAACTAGATTATAGTTCTTATATTAGATAAAGAGAGATTAATAGTAGTCTTTTATCTTTAATATCTTCTAGTATTAAGACCCCTAAGAAGAGTAGAAGAATCAGGGCCATATATATTGCGGCGTTCTAGGACTATAAGGGGGTGGAAATTGAAACGAAAACCTTGCTATTTAAAGTATGTGGTAATGTAAGCTAGCATAGGGAACTTCCCTCAATCAATCTCTTTTCTTTATTCATTTTTATATTTCTTTACGTGTAAACCTAACTGTATGCTGCATGGTAATTGAGTTGTAGCTATCTAGTTAACTGTAAGACTCTCCTATCTCTATGGCTAGAGGTACTATTTTCTCCTATAATAGTTATCTGCATATAATAATTATTAGATTAACTATTTAATTAAATAGTTCTTATTACATTTAAACTCTTTAATTGCTGCTATAGGTATTATAGCCTATTTTCTAGATTTACCCTCTTTCCCTTGTCTTAAGAAATAGAGGTTATAGTAGAGAGATATCTTAGAGTATATAACAATATACTAGAAAACTTGGATTAAGAGGAATCTCTAAGAATATAATATAGCTATTATAATAAGAGCCCTAAATATAAGTAAAAGGAAATTAATAAGCTAAACTAGAAATATAGTAATTAAAGAAACTATAAGAAAACCTAGACTAGAGAAATTAATATAATACTCTTTTAAGTTAAATATAGTATAAAAATAAGATTATTAATAGAGATCCTAGCTAGAATAACCAGTATAGAAAAGATAGGTAAATATATACAAGGGATAAAAAGGAGAAGATATAAAAAGAGTAGAAGAGAAGTATATCTACCTTAACTTACTAAGTTCTATATAAAAGAAATAACTTAAAAGAACCTTATTATAATAGTAACTATTTAATTAATTGGTCTATATACCTATTAAAACTGAAAATATCTATTAAATCTAAAGATAGAAAAAGAAATCTCTATAAAGTCTAAAGAAAAGTAATCTATATAAGCTAGTACTACTAGCTCTTCTAAGGTACTAAGTAATAATCTTGGCCTATCTATTATAGTTAACTAAGGTAAGATATAAGAGTCTAAATTGTTTATTCTATCTAAGATATTCTTCTCTAGGCTATCTGTCAATAAACCCTTTAGTAATACTCCTAATATAAGAACTTTATAAGAGGAAAGGTTAATAAGCTATTTAAGAAGAACCTTAGATATCTAGTTAAATAGTATAAGCTTCCATAGAAGGGAAAAAAAGAATACTAGAGAGGCAAGGCCTTAAGGAAGACTAGGCAAAATTCTAGAGAATATAATAGGCCTAACTAAATTAGTATTAGCAATTAAAAATATATTAGCTAATATAATAATACCTTATATAAAGCTATTAATCTTTAATAGAACTAATATATTGCTTTTTCTCTAAAAATATAACAAGTACTTTAATAGTTGAGAGTAGGGAAAGAATAAGAAATATCTATTACTATTAAGATTTGTTAGTAAGAATATCAAACTATAGATTAGAGATATTATAAAGCTAGAGTTAGTCTTAGACTAGAATAGTATAAAAGAATTAATAAAGAATACCTTTATATAGCAAGACTACTATAAGAAGGGGATAAAGCTAGATTAACTAGAAAGATATAATAAGAATACTTCTAGTAACTCTAATAAGGATATAATTAAATAGTTAATCTATTACTAAATACTTAGACAAGTATATATAAAGTAGAAGGGATAGGAAAACGAAGTATATTAGTCTAGAGTACTTGTAAAAGCAATGCTAAGTAGATATATAAGAGATGTGGTCGCCAACCTGAGAGTAAATCTAAGGAAGCTAGAATAGCTGTCTTATAACTAGCTCTATATCTGCTTCTATAACTATTAGAGTACTATAAACTAGTTTATATAAAGAGATAATAAAAGCTTAGATAGGGAAGAGAGCTTAGAAGAACTCTTTAAATTATTTGATTAAATGGTTTGCAAGCTAAATCCAAGTATAGATAACTGAAAAGATAAAAGCATAGTAATTAAAGATTTGGTAACTAGGATATAGGAAATGAAACTAATAATAACCTAACTATAGTAGTAGATACTCTATATAGGTAGATAGCTGGCTGTTCTAGGTATAATTAGTAATCTAAGGGTAGTAAAGAATATAGTGGTCTTGTTTAACTATAATAAAGGCGAAGAGGAGGAGGAACCAGAAGTAAATATATTGCAAGGAGGAGAAATGAAATGTTAGTACTGCTACTGTTCTGGCTACTTCTCTAGCACTTGCCCTGCTTAGATAGACGATATATAATTAGGTATTGTAGACTATAATAAGGAACTTAATATAGTATAGCTAGGAAAAAGAAAGACTATAGTACCTCCAAAAGTAGTTAGGATAGGAATAGGAAACAAGGAAGTAATAGAAATTCAAACAATCCTTTTTCAATAGATATTCTACTTTCTATACTTACCTTACTTCTCTCTTCTATAGAAGGTAAAGATGCCTTATAGTATGACTGGGTTTAAATACTAATTGGTCCCAGGGCTAGATTAGAGATTTAACTAGATTAAGGAAAACCTCTAAGATCTATATACTATACTAATATAAGATAATAATTCTATAGTAATATATATAACTATTAATAACTAGAAAAATTAGAAAACAGCTATTCACTAAATAGAGATAGACAAGAATACAGTAAAATACTATTATAGTAGCCTATCCACTTATACAATACTAATACCAATTCAAGAACCAGAATTACCTATTATAACTAATAAAATAATCCTTGTAATAAAAATAGCTATAGAACTATTTAATTAAATAGTTAAGAAGCTTTGTAAAGAGATTATAGGCTATAAAGTAAGTATTCCAATTAAAGATCTTCTTTAAATACTCTCTTTACTTATATAGGAAGTAGAATAGAACTTCTTTAATATTAGCCAATAAATAAAGTATATTAAAGAAGTTAAGAAACTCTCTATAGAAAAAAGAATATATACTAGCTATATACTTAAAGTCTCTACTCTAGAGATAGACAAGTCTAATAATAAGAAATAAAGAATTATAGATAATATCTTTTACCCTTCCTATTTAATAATAATATACTTTAAAAATAGTCTAAGCTAGCTAGAGCCAATATAGTATAATACTATTAATAATAGAGAGAGAGATTATAGTAATATCTACTCTATAACTACCAACTTAAATAGAGTACCCTCTATATACCAAAATCTACTAAAAATCTCTATATATATAATAGTAGACAAGTACTATTTTATTAAAGCTTTAATTAATATAGAGATAGAAGAGAACTTTATAATCTTTAAGATCTACTAAAAATTTAGAGTTAGCTATATAAAGAAAGAAATATTCTCTAGAATATTTAATAGAGATACTATAGAGATTATTAGCTTTATAAAGGTAAAATTGTTTCTTAGACTAGTATAGTATAAGTCTTTAATATATATAGTAAAAGGTAGGTAATGTATTATAATATAGTTGCTTCTAGGAATATTATTTATAAGATAAACTTGATTTTTATTTAACTATAGAGATAGGATAGGACTGTTAAAAGATAACTTCTACTTTAATAATATATACCTTATAGCTAAAGTTTATAGAAGTATAGAGAAGATAGTAAGAAGGATTAAGAGTATAATTAAAGAATCCCCTTAAATTAATATAATTACCTTACCTCTAGTAGTATATAAAGTAATTAATATAAGTAATAAAGTATTTAATTAAATAGTTAATAATATTTATAATCTAATACTGCTTGTATTAGATATATAGAGATAGAGAGATATAGGAGCTATATAGATAATATATAAGTAAAAGGGAAATAAGGTCTATCTACTTAATAATATTCTATTAGATAATTCTATACCTGAAGAAAACCCTTATTAGAAGCTAAAAGCCCTAAAGAAGATAGAAGAGAAAGAGAACATACCAAACCCCTACTCTAAGTAGATATTTCTAAAGTTCTTAGATCTAGAGAAGGGTATAAGGCTATATAGGGAATAACTAGAAAATATCAAGTAATAAGTTAAGAATATATTATAACTAACTAAATAAAATATCTTTCTAGTTATTCTCTATAATAGAGAAAAGACCCTTATCTAGAATTAGTAGGAATATAGATTACTCTATATCTTAGTAGTACTACTAGTGGAAGTAAAAACAGTACTATACTCTACCTAGCAAGCAAAGCCTATATCTATTAGAAAAGGACTCTTACTAAAGGTAGATATAGTACTTCTCAAGAAAGTAAAGAAAGGACTTCTAGAGGAAAGTTATACTATATATTATAATCCTTGGTTTATAGCATAAAAGAAAGATAGAGGGCTTTATATTATTATATTGGTAATCTGTGTAAATAGAATTATGATTAGGGATATAAATATACCTCTAAGCCTAGATAAATTCTCTGAAGATTTTATATACTACTTACTATTATCACTAATTGATTTCTTCTTTGGATATAACCAGGTTAAGCTTAATTCTCTAAGTTAAGACTTAATAACTATTATAATATATAGAGGCCTATTTAGATCTATATAGATAGTCTAAGGTACTATTAACTTAGTAGTGTAATTCTTTTATATTATTGTCTGAATACTTTATAACTTGATACTAGATATCTATAGACTATTCCTAGATAATATTATAGTAAAGGGGCCAACTATTAATTATAATAGAGCTCTAGTAGCTCTAGGGATTAGAAAATTTATCTTAGACTATTTAATTAAATTAGATAGAATCCTTCTAAATATTAAACTAGCCTATTATACTGTTTCTAGATAAAAGAGTATATAGTACTAATAGAGGGTTATTATTATTAGCTATCTATATAGTATAATAGAGAGATTACTAGATAAAGCTAAAGTAGTTAAGATTCTAGAATAGAAGGAATACTATAGTATAATAGAAGTATAAAGTTTTCTAGATTTAATAGATTTCTATAAGGGCTGGATTAAGGACTATATAATAAAGGCAGAGCTGCTTTTCTGACTTCTATATAAAGACATTAAATTTACCTTTAGTAAAGAGAAGAGGGTAGCTATAAAAGCCCTTTAATAGGTATTTATTAATCTACCAATCCTACAGACACTTAATACCAGCAAAGAAGTAGGACCTATTATTCTATAGGTAGATATATTAATAAAAGAATAGAGAGAAGTCCTACTCTAGGTTTTTAAAGGGAAAAGATATCTAATTTACTTTAAGAGTAGTATATAGAGTAAAGCAGAGAGTATCTATAATAGGATAAAGTAGAAGTACTAAGGAATAGTATACCTATTTAGAAGACTAAGGGAATATCTTTATAGAATCTATTTCTTTCTAGAAATAGATTTTATAGTTCTAATATACTAAATTAGGGGGGTAGTAGATAATATTATAGGATTACTTATTATCTACTAGCTTAGCTATCTCTAACTCTTTAACTTTACTATAAAATATATTACTGGTAAAGATAATATAATTGCTAATATATTATCTCAAAAACCCCTAGAACCTTCTAATTAAATAGATTAGAATATAGAGAAGAATATAGATAAGATAATTAATATATATTTATATAATATTAAGATAGCTATAGACCCTCTTAAGAAGAGCTATAGCCAAGACTTATAGAACCTTATATATTATATCTAAAGCTTTAAAAGGCTAGAGAATATAAATATAAAGAAATTTAAGATACTACAAGATTAAAGTCAACGGTTTATAATTAAGAATAAGATACTATAAAAAGCAAAGAAGAATATTAGTAACAATTATATACAAGTAATTAATAGAAAAGACCAACAACTCCTTCTTATAAAGTATACTTACCTACAACAAGGCTATAAAGGCCTAGACTTAACTCTAGCCTTCCTAAAAGAGTAATATTATTGGAAAAATATAGAGAAGCTTACTTATAAAGCTATCTGGATCTGCGCCGTATGCTAGCTTTGGGCGGTATAATGGCAGAAAGAAGCAGTGGTATCTACTATACTAAAATATCTAATATAATAGATTTATTTTAATGCTATATACTTGCCTTCTGATAAGGGTTATAAGTATTTGCTAGAAGTAAGATATACCTTTATAGGGTAGGTAGAGGCTATGTTTATTAAATAGAATATCTCTAAATATCTAGCGAAATTCCTTAAGGAAATTATCTTAAGATTTAGTCTTTTTCTAATAGCGATAGTCGATAGAGGGCTAGAGATAAAGGGGGAATTCTACTAAGTGCTATAGAATATAGATATTTGATAAGTAACTACCTTATTCTATAACTCTTAGGTAAATAGTATAGTTAAGAATAGATACTAGTTACTATACTTAGCTATAGTAAAACTAGTAAATAGGAAACCTTAATAGCTAGAATACTTACCAGCTATACTACTAGCAGATCATATAGCAATTCACTCATTACATAGATATAGCTTCTTCTATCTTATATATAGATAGTAACCTACACTACTACTAGAAGTTATAATGTCTATATAGAGGCTGATTAACTGGCTAGAAGTAGAAGATTCTGAATTAATAATAATTGCAAGAATGAAAGCAATTATAAAAAAGAAGACAGATATTACCTAAGCAAAATTGCAAATTATAGAATTCTAAAAAAGGCTAGTATCTTAGACTAATAAGCAGCACTAATATATAATCCAAAAAACCAGCCTATTGCCTAGAATACTAGTTCTACTCTGGGACTTATTTAAAGAAATTAATAAGAGCTATATATTAAAGATATCATTTTATTAAAAGGGCCTATACAGAATCGCAAGCTAAAGCCCTATATTACCTTCCTATAAACTACATAAACTTAATAGTATATCCCTAAAAGGTATCTATATAGAGGATAAGCTAAAGGCATTTCATAGAGATAAGACTAGCTAATAGTTATCTCTAGATAATAAGAATAGATAGCTATTACTTCTAAAAGACTAGGAACCAATTAATCAAATAGTTCTCAATAATAATATAATATCTAAAGACTTAGAGGATAGTATACTATACTAGATAGATACTAATACTAGATCTACTAGCCTACTACTACCAGTCTTATACCTATAAATTAAAGTTAAAATTCTATAATATCTAATATAATAACAGCAAGACCTTTTCTAGTTTATAGAAGATAATAGTAATACTAACTACTTTAATTAATAATTCTAGATATATCTCTAAAAAGTAGTCTAGAATAGAGAGAAAGAAAGGAGTAGTTAATAAAAAGGATCTATTATAAGCTAGTAATCTAAAAAGTTAAAACTAAGCTAATCTATATACTAAGACTAATAAAACCAGTAATAGCCTTAGAACTATTTAATTAAATAGTTATAGATAAAGAAAGCTAAGAAAAATAAGAACTAGATCCTAGAAATATACCCTTAATAGAAATATAAACTATATAAACTATATTATTAAATATACCATCTACTCTAAGAGTCTAAGAAGTTAAGCAAGGAGTACTATACTAATTAAGTATAGAAGTAAGCAAATCTAAAGGTATAATGTTAGTATATTAATTATACTTAGTACTAGTAAGTAGATACTTACTGCAAGGATAATTTGGGTATAGATAGTAATAATCTATTAGGCTATACTAGTTATACTTACTACTCTTACTATTATATATACAATTTATATAGATACTACCCTAGTATTTACTCTATAAAATACAGCTAAAGAATAGATATATAATATACTTATTACTATAGGAAATAGTAGAACCAAAAGATATTACATAGTAAGAGTAAACTTAAAAGTTATTAATACTATAAGTAGTAATTATAAAAGCCTTAACCCTCTTACTATAGGTAAGGCTATAAACAAAACTAGTAGCTAGATATACTAGATTAGCAGGAATATAGATAGATTAAAGAGAAAGCTTGATTATATTTGAATTCATTTAGCCTAAAAAGAACCTATTATTAGATAATAAGGCTATCTAGAAAACTACTTACTAGGTATAAGATATAGCTATAGGCTTAAAAGCAAGCTTAATATAAAGAGGAAACCCTAACTAGTCTAGGGCTCTACTACTATATAAAAAGAAGTCTATATATTAAATAATCTTTTAATTAAAAGGTTAATATAATACTCTAATAGAAAAATAGATAGAAAATATATAGTTAAGATAGGAGGGATTTATTAATTAAGAACCTAACTAGTAGAATCCATTATAGTCTATATATAACTACTTTAACTAATATAATATAACTAATAGAAAAATATATTTATCTAAAGACTAGAGAAAAGAATTAAAAGGATATTAAATAGCCTTTAAAGATTATTAAAATCGCTATCTATAGTAAAAAGAAAGGATAGAATAAAGAAAAAGAGTAAGAAGAAAAGAGTAGACTAACTAAGATATTTATATATTCTAAAGAAATAAGTCTACTATCTACTCTAAATAAAAAAAGGGAATAGAAGAAGAGAAAACTCTAAATAAATAAGAAGTTAGAAAGTAAATAGATATACTATCTCTATTTATAAAAGACCAAGTATAGATACTATTTAGAAAAAGAAAAAGACTAGATTTTCTAAAAATAAGGAAAGCCTATAATATAGTCTTTTAAAATTATATAAAGAAAAGTAGCTAAGAGAAGATATATCTATTTACTAAGAGAGAGTATAAAGGTAAAAATTTATAAAGGAGCTAATTTACTAAACTAATATAGAAAAAGTTAAATATATCTTTTTTACCTTTCTTTAATTAACTAGAAGAAATATTTATATAAAGAGAGTATTTGTAAAGACTCTCTCTTTCTCTTTTCTTCCTTAATATTATCTCTTCTCTCTTCTTTTTCTATAATAAGTAGCCTTGTTTTTCTCTCTCTCTATACTTAACCCTAAATATTAATTACCTCTAATATAATTAAGAAATAATGAAAAGCTATGTAAACTAATTATAAACTATTTGATTAAAAGGTTCTATAATAGCTAATATTATTAAAATATCTAGATCTACCCTCTTTAACTATATCTATTAAGCTACTATCTAGGGTAAAAAGGGTACTAATAGCGCTGGTACTATCTTATCTATTACTGAATCTAGCTAATTTAAAAACTATATTGCTATATATAACTATTAGAATCCCTTTTAGTATCCTAGAATTATCTAGCCTATAGAAGTAGTAATTCTATAAAAAGGATCTCTTAATTCTAAGAATAGGGCTTTAGTAATAAAGTCTTAGGGAAATACTAAAGACTAGCAAGGTATATATTAGATAATATATACCAATAATATATTAGGATTAATCCACGACATTACTATAGAAGAAATACTATAGAATAGCAACCTGGAAGTATTTATAGGAATTATACTATATAGCTAGACTAATAAAGTAGAGGACTTACAAGGCAGCTTTATTATATACAAGCAGTACCTAGTTCCCTATATAGCTAGCCCTAATAAATAGATATCCCCTGGATAGTAGCTTATTAAAGGCTTATTTGCAAATATTATACTATATAAAAAGAACTTTAAAAGATTACTATATAAAAGGTAATTCTAGATAATATACTTTTACTTTAAAAAGGATAACTAGCAATACTAGGCAATAGAAATTCTAGACTAAAAGAACTTAATACTCTTCTACATTAATACAATTTTCTAGAGATAAAAGAAACAAATAATTAGTACTAGTCTTATATTTTATATATTCTTAGCTACTATTAATATACTCTATATATTTACTATTATCTCACTTAGATATATAATATAGCCCCAAAACTAGAAGTATAGACTACTATTCTAATTTATTATATACTAATTAATTAAATACCCTATTAGTAAACTACTCTTACAAGTTAATATATAATTTATCTAGATTAAGAGAGTATAGGGTAAGAGCTATATTAAGCCTAACAGATACCAATACTATAAACTCCTGTTCTAAGACTAGGCTATACTTAGAGAGTAGAAAGCTAAGAAAGCCTAAGCTACAGAGGCTCTCTAAAGAGTTTAAGAGCTAGTAGTAGTAATAGAGTATAATAAAATTAATACTAGAAAGGTATAATAGGAAAACAGCAAGCCTCTTATTCCCTAGTTTAATCTTGGAAATATAGACATAACCAATTAAACTATTAATATCCCTATTTCCTCTATTCTAGAAATAGTAATACTGCTATTAGTTTAGAATAAGCTAAGAGTAGACAAGGTAAACCTTAATATTTAGAAAACCTTATCTAGCTTAGCTATATATAATAGATAGACTACTATCTCTATCTAAATAGTCTATAGAGAGATATAAATCTCTAATAGAGCTATACTAAAGAATATTAAATAACTAAAGAGTATTATTCCTTCTATAGATATTATATAATTAACTAATAGTCTATAAGAACTTACTAGAGTACTTGCCTTTAATAACCCTAGAAACTAATAATATTTACAAATTAAGAATAAAGTAGCTATAACTTTAATATCTTTAAAGAGCTAACTATCTAATTAAATAGTTATACTACCTACCCTATCAAAATAACTAGTATATAATATATCTGCAATAAGTTTGATCTGAGGTATCTATGAAAATTCCTCTGTAGTAAGTAGCCCTGGTAGTCTACTCTCTTCTATATCTAACTGGTTAAAGATACCAGAGCAATTCAAAGATACTGTTAATCTTACTAAATATAGGATTAGAAGTCCTCCTATTAGCTAGCAAGAAAAGCGTCTATAAGAATCTATATCTATACAATAACTTAAATATATAAGCCTAGAAGAGAAGAGTCCTCTCTTTATAGAAAGCTTCTAGTTATCTAGCTAGTCTCTTAGATTCTCTAGATATAGTAGCTATAGTCTATAGAGAATAATAACTAGAAATATAGTTATAAGAAGTAAGGATTATCTATATACTAGGCTTGTAATTATAAAGAATATAATTAGAGATCTAGAGGTTATCTATACAAGCATTAACAATATCTAACAATACTGGCAAGGATTTGATTGGGCTAGCAATCATATTAGTCTACTTATGTAACTTATAGTTAAGTAATTAGCCTAGACTTTCCTTGTAAATATTTATAACCCCTAGGGCTTTTTCTATATTACCTACCCAAGCAACTATATAGTCTATAATACCTTTATATTAGTAATACTATATAGTATAGTCAACCCATAGTAGTAGAATAACCTCTATCAAGTAATTAAGAAGTATAATAGACCTCCAGTCTCTATACCTAGATAGCAACAGGACAGTCAACCTCAACAACAAACATAACCTCTATAGTAGATAGTTTTGCAATTATCTTAATAAAAATCGCAAGGAAAGACTTAAGACCCCTAAGAAGAGTAGAAGAATCAGGGCTATATATATTACAGTATTCTAGGACTATAAGGGAATAGAAATTAAAACAAAAACCTTACTATTTAAAGTATATAGTAATATAAGCTAGTATAGGGAACTTCCCTTAATTAATCTCTTTTCTTTATTTATTTTTATATTTCTTTATGTGTAAACCTAACTGTGTGCCGCATGGTGATTGAGTCGCGGCTACCCAGTTGGCTGCGAGACTCTCCTATCTTTATAGCTAAAGGTACTATTTTCTTCTACAACAGTTATCTGCGCATGATAATTATTGGATTAACCATTTGATTAAATGGTTCTTATTGCATTTGAACTCTTTAATTGCTGCTATAGGCGTTGTGGCCTATTTTCTGGGTTTGCTCTCTTTCCCTTGTCTTATTAACTTTATAATAAATCTTTTAATATATAATACTTTAAATCTAAGATATTTAATAGTAATAATAGACTAGCTATTTAAATATATATAGTTAAAAGCTATAGACTTAATATTAGTTAAAGTATATATAGTCTAGTTCTATAATAGCTAGTAGTATTTCTATAGCTTTCTAAAGTAGATTATTAGTAATTATAGATTAAACTAGATAAACTTCTTCTAGAGGTATCTATATAGTCTTATTAATTCTAAATAGCTTTTTTTAACTATATACTATCTTTAGATAGATAATATTATAAAGAAAATAAACTAAGAGATATAGATAATTCTTTAAATAATTATATTCTTTAATTAATATAATTAATCTATATATCTTATAAACTACTAGATTATCTTTAATAACTAAAATAACTAGCTAATAAAAATAAATATAAACTAGCTTCTAAATAGCTTTAATATTAAACTAATTCTATACTATAAAATAGACTCTTTCCTCCTAATTAACTCTAAGCTTTATATAGAATAATTCCTTATATATCTCTAGAAAAAATAAGAACTTATATAGAATATATTATTATTATTAAATTACTCTAATTTCTACTTATATAGTTCTAGTACTTCTATATAATAATTTAGAAAGGAAAAACCAGAGAGCCCAGGAGAAAACCTTTCTCAATAAGGTTCCATATAGGGATCGATATAGGTAATAAGGTGCTGAGCGGGAGTACGGTCCCGTGCCGGATAAGGAGAGGAACCCATATAGGTTAGTGGTGGTTGTGTTGACTATTATCTAAAGGGGTATAAGGTATATAGGGGCATTGTATTCTATATAAACCCAATATAGACTTGTATAGTTACCTTGGTCTGAGATTCAGTTTACTTTCCCTTTAGATTTAAATAAAGGCTGTTCTATTACTGGCTACCGCTAGCCGTTTATAGCTGCCATAGCAAAATCTCTTTATTACCAGCCAGCCACAAAGGAATCATATATTATAGTTCTTTTCTATTTATCTATTTATTAGTTCTTCTTCTTTCTTTTCTTTTTAATATTATTAATGTAGATAGATTACCCCTGCTATCTATACTTGCCTAGACTCTCTATATATAGGTATAGAGGGTCTAGGTCAGTGTCGACCTAGATTACTGTTTTCTAGGTATCTACTAATGGTTTTGTAGTTCCTTTCGCGTTTTCAGTTTCCAACCCAGTCCCAACCCATTTCCAACCCACTTTCATATACTATTATCGCCTTATTTATTCTCTATTATATCTCAATACCACCCCAGAGCCAATACAAATCCCACCTAGATCAATACCTAGATATATTACAACTATATTAGCATCTCCCTATCAGGGAAAATTTCATATTATCTTATACAAGAGGGTAGATACTAGTATAGTTCTAGATTAGATTCTTACTAACTATATATAGATTCTTCTACTAGAAGTATCTACTATTATTATACTAGCATCACTATTACCTATTATCTAGTAGGTTCTCTTTGTTGGTTTACTCTGGTTCTATATTAATCCTATATAGATTCTTAATAGATTATAGGAGAAGGTGTTTAATATCTGCGAATTTCTTGTAGATATACTCTATGCTACTATTACTAGAGAGATTAGAGACCTGGATTGGTCTAAGGTAAGTTTAGTATAGTTCCAAGTTGGTTTTAGGCTGACTTTGTGTAGTTGAGGGTTTATATAGCTAATATGTCTACCGCTGCTAAGGACTAGAAGGGCTATATCCCAACTAGGGCTAAGGCTTATAGTGCTTGTATTGCTGCTGGGTTGGTCCTAACCAGCTTCTAGGCAGCTTCTATATTAAGCCTTGTCTAGGTGCTTACCCCTGGGTAGTTTATTATCTTTAAGGTAGATTTGATTTGGTTTCTACTTGGTTCTATAATAGATGCCTGTTTGGGTTATCTAGAAGCTTATCTTGCTTATATTGAGTTATAGCTGGTTGCTCTTGAGTTAAAGTTAACTAGGGTCTATATTAATCCTATACTAGCCTTATCTAGCTTATCTAGCTTATTGGCTATAAAGTTTAATAAATCTATAGATAACTCTGCTATTGCTGGTAGTACTTATTTGACTTGGAAGTATACCAGGTCTAATATGTCTTTGTCTTTGAAGGCTGTAAAGGCTTCCAAGGAAGGGGGGGAGGGTAGAGAGAGTGCTAGTATAGCTTAGATCCATAGCCGGCATAATATTATAACAGTTCCAATATGGTTCTATAGTATTATAAGGGGAAAGCTATGGTAGTTATATATTTTATCTAGTACTATTTATAATTAATTCTGTTTTTACTTTATATAATTTCTATGTCTGTTCTATACTATTCCTATATTCTGTCTAGTATAGGATATTATATAAAATATCAAGTGCTGTCTTAAGATTAGCTTGTATACTGTGGTTGTATACCTATGCCTATATATAGGTATATTGGTTATATATTGACGCTATATCTATATTATACTTGTATATGTCTTATATATTTGGAGAGGCTAATAAGAGTCCTATATATATATTAGTATTCTTAATTTATAGAGCTAGATTGAATTACTCTAATCTACCAAGATTTACAAACTAGTAAGCTAGAATATAGGCTATGGTAGGATCCTGCAGGACCCGTATAGTTTCCATAGTAGAGAAGACTTAGGGATATAAGAGCTATCTTTTAAGGTTTTAGTATAGGCATCTTAGAATAACATAGTAGATCATTTCAGTGCCTATTCTATAGTAGCAGAGTAGTAATATAATATAGAAGACTCTCTATTAGAATAGGAAAGCGTTTAGGCCTATTTGTCCTGTCTATAGTTGGATTAGTATAGAGCTTATATAGCAGAGTAGATTACTATATATATCAGAGCCTTTTTTAATCTAGAGATATAGTAGAAGCTATATAGGGTAGGCTAGGGTTTTATCTAATTATTAATGCTTTATTTTATAGTACTTCTAGTATTAAAGCCATACTTCTTCTATTACCTATTTGCTTAGTGTACTTATTTAATCCCTATTATTAGAGATTCTCTATATCTATTTAAAGATTTCTTCTAAAGGGAGTTGAAAGGGGCCTCTAGGTCTAGGGAGTAGACCTGTAATCTTGGCAGAGGCTTATCGGTATAGTTGGTATACTGCCTTGTAATCTATCTAGGCTTATAATTGGATAAATAGTTGGGTAAGGTATAGGTTAATTAGGAGAATTTGCATTTCTACTTTAAGCTGATAGAGTAGCGTGGCCTAGTAGACTCTGCTAATAATTCGGAGGTATTCCTATTAGATACCTTAGAGAAGATAGGCTAGTCTCTTGGTAATATTATTAAAAGGGGTTGGTAAGTGCTATATACTATACCTATAGCTAATATATAGTTAGATAACTACTTTATATAGTTATTTTGCTTACTTTATCCAGATACCCTATATTATACCTATAATCCCAGTTAGACTAAGTATTTAGATCTTTATCTAGCTCTTAGTATATACTATATAGGCTTGCTATTATAGTTTTTGGTAGAGGATAACTTCTAGGAAACGTGTCTAGTCTGATACTTATACTATTTAGAATCCTAGGCAGATTTGTAGTTAGGCCAGCTATCTAGTGTAGGAGAAGTAGATAAGTTTACTTTTCTCTAGAGCAAAGGCTATATAGTTATTTATTGCCTAATCTTGGTATATTTGCTATACTACCTGGAGTTGGATAGTGGCTTATCTAGGGGTATATATAATACTAAGTAGGTTGGTATTATCTATAAAGCCTATTAGGAGGATTCTATATATATTATTGGCTTTATAGTAGAGGTTAATAATATAGTGGAGGAAGAGAATCGGGGAGAGTAGTAAACCCTAGAGGACTCCGGTGCCAAGGCTAATAGGTTCCGTGGTGTCCCCGTGTAGGACCAGTTTCATAGTATGGTTGTAAAGGAAGCTTTGGATAAGTCAGACAAACCAGGGAGGATATCCAATAATCTTGAGTTTATTAAGCATAGCCTTATAGTATACATAGTCAAATACTTTTATTAGGTCTAGTTATAGCATTACTATAATCCCTTTCTAGGCCTATACCACTTAAACTATCTCAATAACTACTACTATTACTCCCTCTATAGACCTATAGGCCCTATTGCCTATCTAGCCTGCGGGGAGTATCTATACCTCTTCCACTATGTATCTAAGCCAGGTAGCAAAAAGGCTCTTAAATAGCTTTCCTATAGTATTAAGTAATATAATAGATCTATACCCTACTACTATATAGTATTAGGCTAGGGTCTTATTGGGTTTTAGTAGGACAATTATATAGCTAGCCTTATAGATATCTAGGAAGTAGCCCAGTTATAGTAAGGCATTAAAGAGGTTGGTTAGGTTGGTTATTAAGGGGGTACTATATATATAGAGGAACCTGTATAGGATATTATCTAGGCCTAGGGCATTCCATGGCCAAGCTTAGCTAAGCCAGGCTACTACCTCTTCTTCTTTGATTTCGTTAAGGAGGGTTTCTACTATTGGGTTATAGGGGCTCTAGAGGATTTCGGGTTTAGGTCTAAAGGCTTAGGGGGGGAAGAATTTGGTAGCTAAGATCTTAGCTTATACTATTGGGTTAATTGTTGGGCCCTGGGGGGTATTAAAGGGGAATAATTGTTGGCCTAGGTTGTTTTTATAGCGATTCCTAGTCTATTATACTAGTTACTATATTTGGAAGAGTTTAGAGCTTACTATATCTATTATCCTTCTCTAGTATACTTACTTAGCTTAGTATATTATATAGTTATAGTAGACTATTATTTCTATATATATTCTATTATTAACTAGATTATTGCTATAATATATTGTTCTAAATACTTGCTTAGAAGCTTTGTCTACTTGGTCAACTATAGGGTTCCACCACTCAGCCTGCTTATAACTGTATTAGGGGTATATTAGAACTGTATAGTTAGTAATCTTACCTAGTATTGCGGCTAGATAGTTATAGATAGCTTTGAGTTTCTCTAGGGTTTAGGGGCTTTGTATAGTATATTAGAGAGATAATACTTTGGTTTTTACTAGTATAGGGTTAGCCTCTTTCTATTGGCAGACTGGTCTGGGGGCCTGTTAGGTATCCGTGTCTATTTCTACTTAGATTTGTTAGGGGATATGGTTAGAGCCTGTAAATGATCCTGTATCTGGGATATAGGTATAGTGGATATGGGGGGGTATCTATGTTAGGTCAATGGTACTATTATATTCTACGCCATTATTACAGCTCTATCCAGTTCTTATACAGGTTCTGAAGGGGGTTAGTAGGTAAAGCTAGTAGTGGGCTACTATGTTTAATAGGAGATCGGTGCCTTTGGATATTCTTCTATGATAATCCTAGGATAGATAGTGTAGGTTAAAGTCCTCTATAAGTATTATTCATAGGTCTAGGTCTAGGGAGAGTAGGGTTTGGAGGGCTATACCTAGATTAGTATCTACTAGTTAATAGTATATTTAGACTATACAGATATTATATATATATAGATAGATAATCATAAGGTCGGTAAATACCTAGACTATCCAGATATTAGATAGAAACCAGTCTTTATATATATAGATAGCTATCCAGTCCTCTATATATACTATCTAGTATTTATATCTTGATAGGTAGGATAGACAGCCTAAGCAGCTAGGTTCTTGGATTAGAATAATATTATATTAGTCTTGGAAGAAGAGTATAAGTAATATATTAATAAAGATATTATTAATATTCTAGGAAAGGATCTATATTATTCTTAGCTAAGTTAGCTAAGTCTCTCTTCTATAATAGAGGTTAGATTTACTCCGCTACCTTATATAAACTAGAGGTATTTTTGGTTTATACTAGTTATAAAGTAAAGTCCTTTGTTTTTTGGTAGATAGCTAGATCGGCGCTAGGCCAGAGGCATTACTATAGTCTATTTTAATATAGTTTATGCTGATGGTATAGAGTTGGGGGTATTATATCTTTAGGGTCGGTAAAGGTATACTTCCTGGCTTCTCTGGTATTCTGCTTTCGCTGCAGGGCAGTTGCAATCCTATACTAGGTGCGGTCCTTGGTAGAGTAGGTATTGGGTTGGCTTCTACTACTATACTATTGGGTATTTCTAGTCTCTTTAAGAGTAGGCTATTATAGTATAGTAGCTGTAGTGGGCTGTTGCTTTATAAACCTAGACTATATATCTGTATTAGTAGTATTGGTAGTATTATTGGCGTCGAATTACTTCTTTAAATAGTTCTATAAAGAAGAGCTATACTTTATATACTAGACTGGTATCAATGATAGCGTTTACCTCTTCTAGAGAGAAGAAGCTAAGGATTAGAGATATCTTTATAATAGTATTATTATAGTATTATATAGGTTTAATTAATAGGATCTAGTAGTGGTTTGCTTTTACTAGGTAGTTGTATAGAGTATTAAGATCTTAGGGGATTTCTATAATAGAGAAGCCTTTTACTATTATATAGTATAGAGTCTACTAGATTATTACTTCCTCCCCAAAGACTTACCAGACCTATACCTGGTTCGAGTCAGGGTTAGGGTAAGAGTCTATAAATATAATCTTAGTATTACTACTAGGGAGATAGTATATAGTAATTGCCTTATTGTCGATCAGGATATTATTAAGTGCTTAGACTATATTATGGCTAGATCTATTGGTAATATAAGGGGGGGTATTCTTATTGGAGACTGTAAGTTCTTAGATATTATAGTTAGGTATAGGTTTGGCTTGGGGTTGGGATAGAATTGCTTTGGCAGTGATATAAGCCTATATTAGAGAAGGTAAGGTTAGTAGTATTGGGATAGTATAGACTGTGTTAATCAGTAGCTTAAGAATACCCTTAGTAATCTTAGTAGAGATTTAATTAATAGCTTGTTGGCTAAGATTTAGTTCCAGACTAGATTCATTATAGGTTTGCCATGCCAGAAGGCATTAAAGGTAAGAGGCTGCTGTTGGCCTCTCCTTATCCGGCATAAGGGCTATAATCTAGTTTATTACGTTTTTAATAATTAGTTCATTTAATATCTATTCCAGCCAGTTGCCTTAGCCTGTTGAGGGTATATTGAGTCTATGGCTGGCCTGACCAGTGTTCGGGTGCCAGCTGCTTTATTTGATTCTACCCCTTCCTCCACACACTTCTATCAGAAACACCTCCTCTACCATCACGGAGGTAGGTTGGGACTGTTCCAATATTAAAGGTATAGTAAGTTAAAGTAATTTTCTTAGATCTGGTATCTAATTGGATTTTAGAGGCAATGCAGGCGTATACCGGTCATGGGTTGGTTCCAAGTCACATCTGTCTAGGTTCTTGTACAGATATTATATAGAATATAATTATATTTATCTAGTAAAGAATTAAAAAAGATATAAATAAAGTATAATAACTAATACTCTACTTTCTAGTTAGAAATAAAGTATAGCTTTACTTGTACTATATAAAGACTAATTAATTAAATAAAAAGCTTAATTAGTAATAGAAATATTATAAGATTATTATAATTCTATTTTCTATTATAGTTATACTAGATATATCTAGAGATATATATAAAATATTTTATATAGATTTTATTAAATAGATAAAAGATAATCTACTTTTATTTTAAATATATATTAATCTAAGACTAGGCTCTATTTAGATTCTTAATAAAGAAGATAATCTTTCTATACTAGAATATAAAGTTAAATAAATCTTAGTTATATAGAATAAATATAGATAAGAATATAGAAAAAAAGTACTAGTAAAATAAATAGAGTATAATATATCTATATAGAAATTATTAGAAAATATATAGAATACTATTATAGCTATAATATATAAAATAGAATAGAGACCTCTATAGATAGTAAATAGTCTATAGAATACTAGAATCTAATAAAAATCTAAATAGAAAATATTATATATTACTAGAGATTTATTAAATAATTACCAAATATTACTATTATTACTATATAGATCCTTTAAGATCTTTAATAGCTTTTAGAGTAACTCTATATAAATACTATATATAAAAATAAAAAGACTATCTAGATATTATTAGTAACTAGAGTATATTTTAGCTATTAATACTATAATTCTTAATACTAATACTAATAAATAAATAGAACTCTATTTAATATTATTCTAGTTAAAACCTTTACTTTTATATTTAAAAGACTAGAAATAGTTAATATCTCTTCTATTTCTATATTATACTAAGTTGTATTTACTATAATATCTATCTCTTTAACTACTTCTACTAGAGTATTTATTATAGCTATTATCTTATTAGCTGTTTTTTTTAGAGTATTTATTATAATAGTAGAAAGGAGTTTTATTATTATAATATTATTAGTTATTATAGTTATACTAGTAATAGAAAGAGTTATATTAGTTATATTAATTATTATTATAGATATAATACTTAATCTTATAATATTAGAAGAGAATAGCTAATATTTATATACTCTATATTATAATACTATTATTATTAAATTACTCTAATTTCTACTTATATAGTTCTAGTACTTCTATGTAATAATTTAGAAAGGAAAAACCGGAGAGCCCGGGGGAAAACCTTTCTCGATAAGGTTCCGTGTAGGGATCGATATAGGTGGTAAGGTGCTAAGCGGGAGTATGGTCCCGTGCCGGATAAGAAGAGGAACCTATATGGGTTAGTAGTGGTTATGTTGACTATTATCTAAAGGGGTATGAGGTATATAGGGGCATTGTGTTCTATACAGACCTGATACGGACTCGTGTAGTCACCTTGGTCTAAGATTCAGTTCACTTTCCCTTCAGATTTGAACAAAGGCCGTTCCATTGCTGGCTGCCGCCGGCCGTTTACAGCTGCCGTAGCGAAATCTCTTTGTTGCCGGCCAGCCACAAAGGAATCATATATTACAGTTCTTTTCCATTTGTCTGTTTATTAGTTCTTCTTCTTTCTTTTCTTCTTAATATCATTAACGCAGGTAGGTTGTCTCTACCGCCTACACTTGCCTGGGCTCTCTACGCATAGGCGCGGAGGGTCTGGGTTGGTGTTGACCCAGATCACTGTTTTCCGGGTGTCTGCTAATGGTTTTGTAGTTCCTTTCGCGTTTTCAGTTTCCGACCTGGTCCCGACCCGTTTCCGACCCGCTTTCGTATACCATCATCGCCTCGTTCATTCCCCATCATATCTCAATACCGCCCCGAAGCCAATACAGATCCTACCCAGATCAATGCCTAGATATATTATAACTATATTAGCGTCTCCCTATTGGGGAAAATTTTATATTATCTTATATAAAAAAATAGGTACTAGTATAGTTCCGGGTTAGGTCCTTGCTAATTATATATAGATTCTTCTACTAGAAGTACCTACTATTATTATACTAGCATTGCTATTACCTATTACCTAGTAGGTTCTCTTTATTGGTTTACTCTGGTTTTATATTAATCCTATATAGATTCTTGATAGATTATAGAAAAAGGTATTTGATATCTGCGAATTTCTCGTGGATATACTCTATGCTACCATTGCCGGAGAGATTAGGGACCTAGATTAGTCTAAGGTAAGTTCAGTATAATTCCAAGTCGGTTCCAGACTGACTCTGTATAGTTCAGGGTTCATATAGCCGACATATCCGCCGCTACCAAGGACTGGAAAGGCTATATCCCAACTAGGGCTAAGGCTTATAGCGCTTATATCGCTGCTAGGTTGGTTCTAACCAGCTTCTAGGCAGCTCCCATGTTAAGCCCTATCTAGGCATCTGCCCCTGGGTAGTTTACTGTCTCTAAGGTAGATTTGATCTAGTTCCTGCTTGGTTCTGTGATAGATGCCTGTTTGGGTTATCTGGAAGCTTGTCTTGCTTGTGTTGAGTTATAGCTGGTTGCCCTTGAGTTGAAGTCGACCAGGGTCTATGCTGATCCTGCGCTGGCCTTATCTGGCTTATCTGGCTTATTGGCTATGAAGTTTAATAAGTCTATAGATAGCTCTGCTATTGCTAGCAGTACTTATTTGACTTGGAAGTATGCTAGGTCTAATGTGCCTTTATCTTCGAAGGCTGTAAAGACTTCTAAGAAAGGGGGGGAGAGTAGGGAGGGTACTGGTATAGCTTAGGTCTATAGTTGGCGTAATATTATAATGGTTCTAATATAGTTCCGTGGTGTTATAAGGGAAAAGCTATAGTAGTTATATATTTTGTCTGGTATTATTTATAATTGATTCTGTTTTTGCTTTATATAATTTCCGTGTCTATTCTGTGCTGTTCCTGTGTTCTGTCTGGTGTAGAATATTATATGAAATGTCAAGTGCTGTCTTAAGATTGGCTTATATACTATAGTTATATACCTATACCTATATATAGGCATATTGGTTATATATTAGCGCCGTGTCTATATTATACTTATATATATCTTATATGTTTAGAGGGGCCGACAAGGGCCCTGTATATATATCGGTATTCTCGATTTGCAGGGCTAGGTTAAATTGCTCCAATCTGCCAAGGTTTGCAAACCAGCAAGCTAGGGTATAGACTATAGTAGGATTCTATAGGACCTATATAGTTTCCATGGTAGAGAAGACTTGGGGATATAAGAGCTATCTTTTAAGGTTCTAGTATAGGCATCTTAGAATAATATAGTAGATCGTTTCAGTACCTATTCCATAGCGGCAGAGTGGTGATGTAATATAGGGGACTCTCCGTTGGAATAGGAAAGCGTTTAGGCCTGTTTGTCCTATCTATAGTTGGATTAGTATAGAGCTTATATAGTGGGGTAGATTGCTATATATATTAAAGCCTTTTTTAATCTAGAGGTATAGTGGAAGCTATGTAGGGTAGGCTGGGATTCTGCCTAATTGTTAATACTTTGTTTTATAGTATTTCTAGCATTAAAGCCACGCTTCTTCTATTACCTATTTGCTTGGTATACTTATTTAATCCCTATTATTAGAGATTCTCTATATCTATTTAAAGATTTCTTCTAAAGGGGGTCAAAAGGGGCCTCTAGATCTAGGGAGTAGACCTGCGACCTTGGTAGAGGCTTGTCGGTATAGTTGGTATGCCGCCTTGCGATCTATCTGGGCTCGTGATTGGATAAACAGTTGGGTGAGGTATAGGTCAATTGGGAGGATTTGCATTTCTGCTTCAAGCTGATGGAGTAGTGTAGCCTAGTAGACTCCGCTAATAATTCGGAGGTATTTCTATTGGATGCCTTAGAGAAGGTAGGCCGGTCCCTTGGCGGTATTGTTAAGGGGGGTTGGTAAGTACTATATACTATACCTATAGCTAATATATAGTTAGACAACTGCTTTGTATAGTTGTTTTGCTTGCTTTATCTAGATACTCTATATTATATCTATAGTCCTGGTTAGACTAAGCATTTGGATCTTTATCTAGCTCTTAGTATATACTATATAGGCTCGCTACTATAGTTTTCAGTAAAGGATAACTCCTAGGAAACGTATCTGGTCTGATGCTTGTACTATTTGGGATCCTAGGCGGATTTGTGGTTAGGCCAGCTATCTAGCACGGGAGAAGTAGATAAGTTTGCTTTTCTTTAGGGTAAAGGCTATATGGTTATTTATCGCCTAATCTTGGCATGTTTATTATACTACCTGGAGTTAGGTAGTAGCTTATCTAGGGGTATATACAATGCTAAGCAGGTTAGTATCGTCTACAAAGTCTATTAGAAGGATTCTATATATATTATTAGCTTTATAGTAGAGGTCAATAATATAGTAGAGGAAGAGAATCGGGGAGAGTAGCGAACCCTAGAAAACTCCGGTGCCAAGGCTAATAGGTTCTATAGTATTTCTATATAGAACCAGTTTTATAGTATAGTTATAAAGAAAGCTTTAGATAAGTCAGACAAACCAGAGAGAATATCCAATAGTCTTAAGTTTATTAAGCATAGCCTTATAGTATACACAGTTAAATACTTCCATCAGGTCTAGTTGTAGCATTGCTATGATCCCTTTCTGGGTCTATATTGCTTGAACTGTCTCAATGACTGCTGCTATTACTCCCTCTGTAGACCTATAGGCCCTGTTGCCCATCTAGCCTGCAGGGAGTATCTATGCCTCTTCCACCACGCATCCAAGCCAGGTAGTAAGAAGGCTCTTAAACAGCTTCCTTATAGTATTAAGTAATATAATAGGTCTATACCCTACTACTATACAGCGTTAGGCTGGGGTCTTATTGGGTTTTGGTAGAACAATTATATAGCTAGCCTTATAGATATCTGGGAAGTAGCCCAGTCGTAGTAAGGCATTAAAGAGGTTGGTTAGGTTGGTTATTAAGGGGATACCACACATACAGAGGAACCTATATAGGATATTGTCTAGGCCCGGGGTATTCCATGGCTAGGCTTGGCTGAGCTGGGCTGCTACCTCTTCTTCTTTGATTTCGTCGAGGAGGGTTTCTACTGTCGGGTTATAGAGGCCCTGGAGGGTTTCGGGTTTGGGTCTAAAGGCTCGGGGGGGGAAGAATTTGGCAGCTAGGATCTTAGCTTGTACTGTTGGGTTAGTCGTTGGGCCCTGGGGG
Organism: Simplicillium aogashimaense; assembly: GCA_028455935.1. Taxonomy (NCBI): domain Eukaryota; kingdom Fungi; phylum Ascomycota; class Sordariomycetes; order Hypocreales; family Cordycipitaceae; genus Simplicillium; species Simplicillium aogashimaense. The sequence continues at coordinate 301,721 of CM052010.1, read as the reverse complement.
GTATTGAAGGGGGGTAGTTGTTGGACTAGGTTATTCTCGTGGTGATTCCTAGCCTATTGTGCTAGTTACTATATTTGAGAGGGTTTAGAGCTTACTGTATCTATTATCCTTCTCCAATATACTTACTTAGCTTAGTATATTATATAGTTATAGTAGGCTACTATTTCTATATATATTCTATTATTAACTAGATTGCCGCTACAATATATTATTCTAAATACTCACTTAGAAGCTTTATCCGCTTGGTCGACTACAGAGTTCTACCACTTGGCCTACTTATAACCATATTAGGGGCATATTGGGACCGTGCAGTTAACGATCTTACCCAGTATTGCAGCTAGGCAGTTATAGATAGCTTCGAGTTTCTCTAGGGTTTAGGGGCTTTATATAGTATATTAGAGGGATAATACTTTGGCCCTTACTAGTATAGGGTTGGCCTCTTTCTATTGGCGGACTGGTCTAGGGGCCTGTTGGGTATCTGTGTCTGTTTCTACTTGGATTTGTTGGGGGATATGGTTGGAGCCTATAAGTGATCCTATATCTGGGATATAGGTATAGCGGATATGGGGGGGTGTCTATGTTAGGTCGATGGTGCTGTTGCGTTCTATGCTGTTGTTATGGCTCTATCTAGTTTTTATATAGGTTCTAAAGGGGGTTAGTAGGTAAAGCTGGTGGTGGGCTGCTGTGTCTAATAGGAGGTCAGTGTCTTTGGATATTCTTCTATAATAATCCTAGGATAGATAGTATAGGTTAAAGTCCCCTATAAGTATTATTCATAGATCTAGGTCTAGGGAAAGTAGGGTTTAAAAGGCTATACCTGGATTGGTATCTGCTGGTTGATAGTATATTTGGGCTATACGGATATTATATATATATAGGTAGATAATTATAAGGTCGGTGAATACCTGGGCCATCCAGGTATCAGATAGAAACCGGTCTTTGTGTATATAGATAGCTATCCAGTCCCCTATATATACTATCTAGTATTTATATCTTAATAGATAGGATAGATAGCCTAAGTAGCCAGGTTCTTAGATTAGGATAATATTATATTAGTCTTGGAAGAAGAGTATAAGCAATATATTAGCAGAGATATTATTAGTATTCTAGGAGAGGATCTATATTATTCTTGACTAAGTTGGCTAAGTCTCTCTTCTGCAATAGGGATTAGGTTTGCTCCGCTGCCTTGTATAAACTAGAGGTATCTTTGGTTTATACTGGTCGTAGAGTAAAGTCCTCTATTTTTTGGTGGGCAGCTGGGTTAGCGCTGGGCTAGAGGCGTCACTATAGTCCATTCTAATATAGTTTATACTGATAGTATAGGGTTAGGGGTATCATATCTTTAGGGTCGGTAAAGGTATGCTTCCTGGCTTCTCTGGTATTCTGCTTTTACTGCGGGGCAGTTGTGGTCCTATGCTGGGTATAGTCCTTGGCAGAGTAGGTATTGGGTTGGCTTCTGCTGCTATACTACTGGGTATTTCTGGTCTTCTTGGGGGTAGGCTATTGTAGTATAGTGGCTGTAGTAGGCTGTTACTTTATAAACCTAGGCTATATGTCTATATTGGTAGTATTGGTAGTATTGTTGGTGTTGGATTGCTTCTTTAAATAGTTCTGTGAAGAAGAGCTGTGTCTTGTATACTAGGCTAGTATTAATAATAGCGTTTGCCTCTTCCAGGGAGAAGAGGCTAAGGATTAGGGATATCTTTATAGTAGTATTATTATAGTATTGTATGGGTTTAATTGACAGGATCTAGCAGTGGTTTGCTTTTACTAGGTAGTTGCGTAGGGTATTGAGATCTTGGGGGATTTCTATGATAGGGAAGCCTTTTACTATTATATAGTATAGAGTCTGCTAGATTATTGCTTTCTTCCCAAAGACTTGTCAGACCTATGCCTAGTTCGAGTTAGGGTTAAGGTAAAAGCCTATAAATATAATCTTAGTATTACCACTAGAGAGATAGCGTGTAGCGATTGCCTTATTGTTGGTTAGGATATTATTAAGTGCTTGGACTATATCACAGCTAGATCTATTAGTGATATAAGGGGGGGCATTCTTATTGGAGACTATAAGTTCTTAGGTATTACGGTTGGGTATAGGTTTGGCTTGGGGTTAGGACAGGATCGCTCCAGCAGCGACGTAAGCCTATGTTAGAGGAGGTAAGGTTGGTAGTGTTGGGATAGTATAGACTGCATTAATCAGTGGCTTAAGAATACCCTTAGTAATCTTGGTAGAGATTTGGTCGATGGCTTGTCGGCTAAGGTTTAGTTCCAGGCTGGGTTCATTATAGGTTCGCCATGCCAGGAGGTATTGAAGGTAAGAGGCTACTATTGGCCTCTCCTTATCCAGTATAAGGGCTATAATCTAGTTTATTGCGTTTTTAATAATTGGTTTGTTTAGTATCTATTCTAGCTGGTTGCCTTGGCTTGTTGAGGGCGTATTGAGTCCGTGGCTGGCCCGACCAGCGTTTGGGTGCTAGCTGCTTTGTTCGATTCCGCCCCTTCCTCTATACACTTCTATTGGAAACACCTCCTCTGCCGCTATGGAGGCGGGTTGGGGCTGTTCTGACATTGAAGGTATGGTAAGTTGGGGTAATTTTCTTGGATCTGGTATTTAATTGGATTTTAGAGGCGATGCGGGCGCGTACCGGTCATGGGTTGGTTCCGAGTCGCGTCTGAGTATCTATATTAGCTACTTCTGATATTTTACTAATATAGTTAGATATAATTCTAAATTATAATAATAATAAAAGAATTAAAATTATATATATTTACTTTAATAAAGATCTATTCTAATAGTCTTAAAATAAGACTAATAGAGAGAAAATATTATATTATAAATATAATAATAATAATCTAAAGTAATAGACTAATAAAGCTCTAGCTATAAGTAAGATATCTAAATAGTTAAAGAATTATTTAAAGAAAAAAGATTATATAACTATTTAGTAGCTTAAATAAAGATCTATTAAATAGATATAAAATACTTAGAAATACTTATAATACTTGGTATAAGTATAGTAAGTAGATAAGAGTATTAAAGAATTAATAAAGAGATAGATTAGTATAAATAGATAGATATTTCTATAGTCTAAGATAATCTAGATCTTTAGTAATTAATCTAAGTAATTATCTTATAATAACTAGAAAGTATTTTCTAATAATATACGACTTATTTATTACTACTCTTATTACTCTATAACTTATATACTAATTGTCTTACTACTAGAATAGTAAATCTATATAGTACTAGTTACTTTATTATATAGAGTTATATAAGATTAATATAAAGTTTTAAAAGATTTTTCTTTATTTACTTCTTCTTTATCTCTAGTTTATATTACTAAATAAATAACTTATTAAGACCCCTAAGAAGAATAGAAGAATTAGGGCCATATATATTACAGCTATCTAGGACTATAAAGGGGGGAAGAGAGTAGAAATTAAAACAAGAACCTTGCTATTTAAAGTATATAGCAATATAAGCTAGTATAGAGAACTTCCCTTAATTAATCTCTTTTCTTCATTCATTTTTATATATTTCTTTACATATAAATCTAACTATATACTGTATAGTGATTGAATTGTGGCTACCTAGTTGGCTGCGAGACTCTTCTATCTCTATAGCTAGAGGTGCTATTTTCTTCTATAATAGTTATCTGTATATGATAATTATTGGATTAATCATTTAATCAAATAGTTCTTATTATATTTAAACTCTTTAATTACTACTATAGATATTATAGCCTATTTTCTAGGTTTGCCCTCTTTCCCTTGTCTTATTATTTACTATTAAAAGATTAATAAAAATAATTATACTAATTAAAATATTTTTCTTATAAAAAGATACTACTAGTATTCTATTATATAATTAATTCTAATAAATATATTTACTATTATTATTATTAAATTACTCTAATATCTACTTATATAGTTCTAGTACTTCTATATAATAATTTAGAAAGAAAAAACTAGAGAGCCCAGGGAAAAACCTTTCTCGGTCAGGTTCCATATAGGGATTAATATAGGTAGTAAGGTGCTGAGTGGAAGTATAGTCCTATACTAGATAAGAAAAGGGATCTATATAGATTAGTAGTGGTTATATTAACTGATATCTAAGGGGGTATAAGGTAAGTGGAGGTATTATATTCTATATAGTTCTATATTAGATCTATATAGTCTTCTTAGTCTAAGATTTAGTTTACTTTCTCTTTAGATCTAAATAAAGACTATTTAATTGCTAGCTATAGTTAACTATTTATAGTTATTATAGTAAAATCTCTTTATTACTAGTTGGCTATAAAGGAATTATATATCTATAGTTCTTTTTAATTTATTTATTTACTAGCTCTTCCTTTTTCTTTTCTTTTTAATATTATTAATATAGGTAGATTACCTTTATTATCTATGCTTGTCTGGGCTCTCTATATATCTATACTTAGGGTCTAGGTTGGTATTGACCTAGATTGCTGTTTTTTAGGTCTTTACTAATGGTTCTGTAGCTCTATTTATACTTTTAGATACTATTCTAATTCTAACCTACTTTTATATATAATCTTTATCTTGTCTATTTTTCTATTATATCTTAATACTATTCTAGAGCTAGTATAGATTCTATCTAGATTAATATCTAGATATATTATAATTATATTAGTATTTTCCTATTAGAGAAAATTTTATATTACCTTATATAAGAGGGTAGATATTAATATAATTCTAGATTAGATTCTTATTAACTATATATAGATTCTTTTACTAGAAGTATTTACTACTATTATATTAATATTACTATTATCTATTATCTAGTAGATTCTCTTTATTAGTTTACTTTAATTCTATACTAATCCTATATAGATTTCTAATAGATTATAGAAAGAGATATTTAATATCTATAAATTTCTTATAACCCTACTCTATACTACTATTACTAGAGAGATTAGAGATCTAGATTAGTCTAAGATAAGTTTAATATAGTTCTAAGTTAGTTCTAGGCTAACTCTATATAGTTTAGAGTTTATATAATTAATATATCTACTATTATTAAGAACTAGAAAAACTATATTCTAATTAGAGTTAAGGCTTATAGTATTTATATTACTACTAGATTAGTTCTAATTAGCTTCTAGATAGCTTCTATATTAAGCTTTATCTAGATATCTATTTCTAGATAGTTTACTATCTTTAAAATATATTTAATTTAAATTCTACTTAGTTCTATAATAAATATCTATTTAGATTATCTAAAAGCTTATCTTATTTATATTAAATTATAGCTAATTACTCTTAAGTTAAAGTTAACTAGGGTCTATACTAATTTTATATTAGCCTTGTCTAGCTTATCTAGCTTATTAGCTATAAAATTTAATAAGTCTATTAGTAGTTCTACTATTACTAGTAATATTTATTTAACTTAAAAGTATATTAGATTTAATATACCTTTATCTTTAAAGGCTATAAAGACTTCTAAGAAAGGGGAGAAGGGTAGAGAGAGTACTAGTATAGCTTAGATCTATAGCTAGTGTAATATTATAATGGTTTTAATATAGTTCTATAATATTATAAAGGGAAAATTATAGTAGTTATATATTTTATCTAGTACTATTTATAATTGATTTTATTTTTACTTTATATAATTTCTATATCTATTCTATACTATTTCTATATTCTATCTAGTATAAGATATTATATAAAATATTAAATACTAGCTTAAGATTAGCTTATATATTATAATTATATATCTATATCTATATATAGATATATTAATTATATATTAATACTATATCTATATTATATTTATATATATCTATATATTTAGAAGAGCTAATAAGGGCTCTATATATATATTAATATTCTTGATTTATAGAGCTAGGTTAAATTGCTCTAATCTATTAAGGTTTATAAACTAGTAAGCTAGGGTAGGGGCTATACTAGAATTCTATAGAGCCTATATAGTTTCTATAGTAGAGAAGACTTAGAGATATAAGAGCTATCTTTTAAGATTCTAGTATAGATATCTTAGAATAATATAATAGATTATTTTAATATCTATTCTATAGTAGTAGAGTAGTAATATAATATAGAGGACTCTCTATTAGAATAGGAAAGTATTTAGACCTATTTATTCTATCTATAATTAAATTAGTATAGAGTTTATATAGTAGAGTAGATTACTATATATATTAGAGTCTTTTTTAATCTAGAGATATAATAGAAGCTATATAGAGTAGGCTAAAATTCTATCTAATTATTAATACTTTATTTTATAATACTTCTAGTATTAAAGCTATATTTTTTTTATTATTTATTTGCTTAGTATACTTATTTAATCTCTATTATTAGAGATTCTTTATATCTATTTAAAGATTTCTTCTAAAAGGGATTAAAAGAGGCTTCTAGATCTAGAGAGTAGACCTATAATCTTAGTAGAGACTTGTTAGTATAGTTAGTATACTATCTTATAATCTATCTAGGCTTGTAATTAGATAAATAATTAGATAAGGTATAGATTAATTAGAAGGATTTATATTTCTATTTTAAACTAATAGAGTAATATAGTCTAGTAGACTCTACTAATAATTTAGAAATATTTCTATTAAATATCTTAGAAAAGATAGGCTAGTCCTTTAGTAGTATTATTAAAAAGAATTAGTAAATACTATATACTATATCTATAGTTAATATATAATTAGATAACTATTTTATATAGTTATTTTACTTACTTTAGCTAGATACTCTATATTATACCTATAGTTCTAGTTAGACTAAGTATTTAGGTCTTTATCTAGCTCTTAGTATATACTATATAGGCTTACTATTATAGTTTTTAATAGAGAATAATTTCTAGGAAATATATCTAGTCTAATACTTGTATTATTTAGAATCCTAGGTAGATTTATAGTTAGGCCAGCTATTTAGTATAAAAGAAATAGATAAATTTACTTTTCTCCAAGGTAAAGGCTATATAGTTATTTATTATCTAATCTTAGTATATTTACTATACTATCTAGAGTTAGATAGTAGTCTATCTAGAGGTATATATAATACTAAATAGATTAGTATTATCTATAAAGTCTATTAGAAGGATTCTATATATATTATTAGCTTTATATTAGAGATTAATAATATAGTAAAGAAAGAGAATTAGAGAGAGTAGCAAATTCTAGGGGACTCTAGTACTAAGGCTAATAGGTTCTATAGTATCTCTATATAGAATTAGTTTTATAGTATAGTTATAAAGGAAGCTCTAAATAAGTTAGATAAACTAGAAAGAGTATTTAATAGTCTTAAGTTTATTAAGTATAGCCTTATAGTATATATAGTTAAATACTTCTATTAGATCTAGTTATAGTATTACTATAATCTCTTTCTAAGCCTATACTACTTAAACTATCTTAATAACTACTATTATTACTCTCTCTATAGATCTATAGACTCTATTATCTATCTAGTCTATAGAAAGTATCTATACCTCTTCTACTATATATCTAAGCTAGATAATAAGAAGACTCTTAAATAGCTTCTCTATAGTATTAAGTAATATAATAGATCTATACTCTACTACTATATAGTATTAGACTAGGGTCTTATTAGATTTTAATAGAATAATTATATAGCTAGCCTTATAGATATCTAGAAAGTAGCCTAGTTATATATTACAAATATCAAGAAGTAATAGAATAATAGACTTACAGTAGTATATAAGTAGATAGACTACCTTACCAGGAAACCCAACTAAGCTACACTACCAAGCCACAGATTATATAATTAGAATCACAGTTAGAAACCACAATTCTAGATTATAAGAATTATAGTAATCTAAGTATAATCTAAATAGATCAGTAAAGATATAAATTAGTATAAGTAGATAGATATTTCTATAGCCTAGTTAGTTTAGATCTTTAGTAATTAATCTAAGTAATTATTCTATAATACTTAGAAAGTATTTCCTAATAATATACTATTTATTTCTTACTACTCTTATTACCTTATAACTTATATACTAACTATTTTACTATTAGAATAATAAATCTATATAATATTAATTACTTTATTATATTTTAATTACTTCTATTTAATAATTATCTTATATAACTTAGAATAGTTACTACTATTACTATATCTTCTAAGGTTAATATATCTACTACTAGTATAGTCTAATTTATTTAGAATCTTTAAATCTAAGTCTAAGCCTTTTAGTAAGAATAAACTAGATAAACTACTAAGTTTCTAAAATCTAAGCTTTTTAATAGAGTAAAAGAAAAAGTTTAATTCTTTCTTACTTAGATAAAGGCCTATCTTACTATTACTACTAGTATCTAAGGACTAGTAGCTAAGATTCTTTATATTAGTAATCTTTTTACTAGTAAAGTATTTAAATAGTAGAAGTCTATCCTTTAAGACTATTTTAATAATAATAAGGATAATTAAAATAAAAATACTAAAACTATCTTTATTAACTATAAAGTCTTTATATAATATTTAACTAATATATTTAGTAATTTTAATAAGATTTATATAGTAATATATAAACTTAAGATCTTTTAATAGATAGGATCTATCTAATACTTTATTAGAGAGTTTAAATAAATTACCTTTAAGCTTAAATAGAATAATAAAAGTTAGATAGAACTCTTCTATAATAGACTTTAAAAAAATATTAAAGATAAATTTATTAATAAAGACTATTTTAATATCTTTAATAAGTTTATTGAAATAGTAATCAAGATTAATAACTATAACTATATAAGATACTTAGAAAAATAAGGTAAAGCTTTTTTTATTTCTAAGTATAATAAATCTAATATAGACTAACTCTATAATAGAGAATAATCTACTATATATAGATACTATATAAAACTAATAAATCTAGACTTAGCTAGCTATAATTCTAAAAAGAAGAAGACTAGTAATTGCTATAACTATAGTAAACCTAGATACTATTCTAATAAATACTAATAACTAAAAAAATAGTAGAAACTAGTCTCTAAAAGATAGTTTAGTATAATAGAATAAACTAGTACTCTAGTATCTTATAAGAAGTTATACTTTTTAGATTATTATTAGGATAGCTACCTTGTCTATAAGGATACTAAGGATAATATAGAATAGTATTCTTAAGAATAATAACTCTATACTATAGAAGTTTCCAACTCTATAAACTATAAGTAATCTAGCTAAGATATACCTAATAATTAGACTAATCTAAGTCTTTAAGCTATTCTTAGACTAGATCTAAGCAAGCAATCTTATATAATTACTAAAATTCTATTAGTAGATAACTTTATAATAGAGAAAGAAGATAAGAAAGAAGATACTAACAACTTTATTAATATAATTCAAGGAATTGAAAAAGATATATCTAATCTAAATACCCTCTAAGACCTAGTCCTTAACTTATATAAAATTAGAAGCAAGTATTATAGACTACCTTCTAGAAGCTAGTAGATACTTTATCTACAAGGTAAAGAATATAACTATCTATTATAGTTCTTCTATATCTATAACTCCTACCCTATATATTTCTAAAAGAAGATTAAGTATTAATAATTCTCTAAGAAATAGAAGTATATAGTTACTTACCTTAACTCTATCCTTAATAAATAGAAAATTATTTATAAAATTATCTTATAATAAACTATTATTTTTAAAAGACTAGATATTTCTATACTTAATCTTAATACTATTAAAAGTACTCTTATATATAAGATATAGAAGGCTTAAGGATAAGAACTTATCTAAAAAAAAATATCTATATTTAAAGAAAAGAAATATAGACTAGCGATTTACTTTTATACTAATATTTCTAGTAAATAGAAAAGCTAATTAGAGGAATATAAACTAGTAACTCTAATATAAGTAGTAAGGCTATAAGGTTTATATTAATTAGGAAATAATCTATATCTAAAGTAAGACTAACTTCTAGATATATATTAAATCTAATAGGTAAATTATAAATATAGAAAATAGTCTCTAAAGCTATCTTATTAAGAAAGTATAGATTAATAGCTAACTAGTAGAAGCCTTAATTAATAGCAGAGTATAAAGAAACTATATCTTACCAAATCTTATTAATTAACTACAATTACTATAGAATAAGAAAAATAAGCTCTATAGACTTAGAAATTTTAAAGAAAACCCTATTACTTATAATTAAAGATAAGTTAGTCTTAAGACTATACTCTTTAATCTAACTATTAATATAATATAATACTCTCTAATCTTTAATATTACTATAATCTTAGATAAAAGTATTATTTTAGAAATACCCTGGTTACAAGCAAGCAATCCCTAAGTTAACTAGAGAATAGGCTATTTCTAGTAGGATCTACTAGAAAGCTAATCAATTAAAAAGAAGTAGTTAATATAGATATTTTTTTATAATTATAGAAAAAAGACTCTCTAAGTCTATATAATAACTAAAAAATCTAAAGCTAATACTATTAAAGAGATTTCTAAGAAATACTTTTAATATAGTAAACTATTTAGTAATAAGCTAGAAATAGGACTACTAGTATATAGTAAATAGGACTATAAGATTACCCTTAAGCTAGATAAAGAATCTCTATTCTATAAGATTTATCTATTAAATAAGAAGTATTATAAAGCTTTTAAGAATTACCTTAATATAAATCTAAAGAAGGGTTATATTAAACTATTATAATTATCTATAGGATTCCCTATTCTATTTATATTAAAAAAGAATAGTAAGCTCTATCTTTATATAGATTATTATAAGTTTAATAAAATTACTATTAAAAATCAATACCTACTTCTATTAATCTTAGAATTATATAATTAACTCTATAGTATCTATTAGTTTACTATACTTAATCTTAAAGAAGCCTATAATCTAATATATATAAAAGAAGACTAAGAATAGATAACTACCTTCTATACTATAATAGAATATTTCAAGTATTAAGTTATACCTTTTAGATTAACTAATATATCTATAATCTTCTAAACTATAATTAACTATATTCTAAGAAGTTTTAATAAATTTATTATTATCTATCTTAATAATATTTTAATTTTCTTATAAACTATAAAAGAATATAAGAAATATATATATACTATTCTATAGAAACTTAAGAAATACTACTTATTAGTTAAGGCTAATAAATATAAATTCTATATATAAAAGATTATATTTCTAAAATATAAGATATCTCTAGAATAAATCTATATAAACTCTATAAAAATATAGACTATTTAAGAATAGCTAATATCTACTAAAGTTAAAGAAGTCTAATCCTTTCTAGAATTCTATAACTTCTACTATAGATTTATAAAAAACTATAATACTCTAGCTATACTATTAACTAACCTTACTAAGAAAGAAATAGAATTTTAATAGACCAAGATAGAGTAAAAGGCCTTTAAAAAGTTTAAGTAATATATACTTATTAAACTAATTCTATTTATCCCTAATCTAGATAAATCTTTTAAAGTTAAAATTAATACTAGCAAATTTATACTAGATAGATAACTTGGTTAATAAGATAAAGAGAAATAACTCTACCCTATTACCTTCTACTCTAAGAAACTCTATAGACTAGAACTTAATTATAGAATCTATAATAAAAAACTTATAGCTATAATAGAGGTATTTAAAGAATAGAAATATTATTTAAGTAATATAATTTACTAAGTTAAAGTCTATATTAATTATAAGAACTTAATCTTCTTTACTATAACTAAAGAGCTTAATAAAAGATAAATCAGATAGTATAAATTTCTATATAAATTTAACTTTAAGATTATCTATTATAAAGGGAGTATAAATAGCTATATAGATATATTAAACTACTAAGAAGATCTTAAATTAGAAGATCTAGTATAAAATACTATACTCTTATAAACTAATAAGAATAGTTATTTTATATTAGGAATAAAAAAACTTAATACTATATAGATAGTTAAACCTAACTAGACTTAGATTAAATAGATTAAGTCTATTTATAATATAGATAACTATCTAAAATATAAGAAAACAAATCTATATATTATAGAAAGACAGGGTATATATCTATTTAATAATACTAAGTATATTCCTAAAAAACTTTAAAAAGAATTAGTTACTAAATTTTACATATACTAGTTAAATAAATACTAAGAAGTCACCAAAACAATATTATAACTCTAAAGAATATATAATTTCCTTAATCTTTATAAATATATTCAGAAAGTTATTAAGAAATATAATATCTATAGTAAAGTAAAGATAAGTAGATATATACTCTATAGAGAACTTTATTCTATTAGCCCTCTAGATAAGGCTTAGAATACTATTACTATAGATTTTATTATTAAACTACTATTATTAAAGGAACTAATAACTAAAGCTATTTATAATAGTATTCTAGTTATTACTAATAAGCTTACTAAATATATTTATTTCTTTCTCTATATAGAATCTAGTATAGTTAAAGACCTTATATATCTATTCTAGTAATAAGTTATAAACTAATATAGTCTCTCTAAGAAAATTATTATTAATAGAGATAAGTTATTTATATTTAAGTTTTAGAAAAGCCTTCTTTAATAAGTAGATATATATTAAAATATATCTATAGCTTTCTACTCTTAGTCTAATAGATAGACTAAATATCTAAACTAAATACTTAAATAATACCTCTATAGTTATATTAACTATAAATAAAATAACTAGATAGAACTATTATTATCTATATAATAGATATATAATAGTTTTAATAATAAATCTATAGATATATTATCCTTTAAAGCTAATTTTAGCTAAGAACTAATAATTATATATCTTAAATAGCCTAAGAAAGATATCTAAGATATTATAGACCTAGCTATAAGAATTACTATACTCTATAAGAATCTTTAATATAAATAGATCTTTCTTTAAAATAGAATAGTATACTACTATAATAAAAAAAGATTACTAGTACTAATTCTAAAGGAAGAAGATAAAGTCTATTTTATCTAAAAAAATATTATTACTAATAGACCAAGTAATAAACTAGACTAAAAAAAGATTAGACCTTATAAAATTAATAAAAAACTATCTAATATAAACTATAAAATCTAGTTTCTAAAAGGAACTAGAATATATCTAGTATTCTATATATTACTCTTAGAATTTATATATAAGGGAATACTATTAGAAATAGATAATAAAGTATATATAGCCTAAGAATAAGCCTTAAAATACTAAATAGAATAAATTATTAAATACTACTTTAACTCTTATAATAGACCTAAGATAAAGTATCTTATTAAATAGAAAGACTATAATAATATAGATAGTACTTAGAAACTATAAAAATACCTAGAAAAAGAATATAAAAAAGAAATTAGAAAATATTATAAATTATATAAAAAATATAAAACTATAGAAAATATAGATAGACTAATTACTTAATATCTTCTATAAACTTCTTCTATAAGAGTATTCTTATAGAAGTTATAGATTTCTCTAGCTATAAGGGTCTAATCTCTAAAAAGTCCTCTAGATCTAAAGATAACTAATTAATATTATTAGAGATATCTATAAACTAGAGATTATTAACTATATACTTTTTATAACTATTTAAGGTAGAAAGAATATTATCCTTCTTATTTAACTCTACTATACTATAATAAAATATCTCTAAGCTTTTTTTCTTTACCTAATTCTATATTTTTTATATCTAAGCAAGATAGTCTACTACTATAGATAATTATAATTAAAGCTATACTAGATTAGTATAAAGCTTTAAAAGATTCTCTTCTACTTACTCTTTCTCTATCTCTAACTTTTATTACTAGATAAATAACTTATTTACTACTAATAGATTAATAACTATAGCTATATCAACTAAAATACTCTTCTTATAAGAAGATACTATAAATATTCTATTATATAAATAATTCTAATAAATATACTTATTATAATAAAAAAAACCCTTAACTATCTAGTATAATAGCTTCTTTTTAAAATAAAAAGTATATAGTATATCTACACTACTACCAGTCTAGTTAATAATATCAGTAAGATTATTATACTTTATAGATTTCCAAGACTATATCTTTTAAATATAATAGAAACTAGATATATTATTAGTATAATATTATAGAATATATAAACTAAGTTTAGTATATCTAAAAAATAGGCAATAGTCTACTATTAATAGACCTTAGGACAAGGATCTATAGAAAAAGAGAATAATATTATAAATATTAAAAAGTAATAGAATAATAGGCTTATAGTAGTATATAAATAGATAAACTACCTTACTAGAAGACCTAACTAAGCTACACTACCAAGCTACAGGTTACGTAATTAGGATTATAGTTAAAAACTACAATTCTAGATTATAAGGATTATAGTAATCCAAGTATAATCTAAATAGATTAGTAAAGATATAAATTAGTATAAGTAGATAGATATTTCTATAGCCTAGTTAGTTTAGATCTTTAGTAATTAATCTAAGTAATTATTCTATAATACTTGGAAAGTATTTCCTAATAATATACTACTTGTTTCTTATTACTCTTGTTATCTTGTAACTTATATACTAACTATCTTACTACTAGGACAGTAAACCTATATAGTGTCAGCCACTTTGTTATATTATAGTAAAATATTAAAGAGGTTAGTTAGATTAATTATTAAGAAAATACTATATATATAAAGAAATCTATATAGAATATTATCTAGGTCTAGAGTATTTTATAGCTAGACTTAGCTAAGCTAGACTACTATCTTTTCTTCTTTAATTTTATTAAAAAGAATTTCTATTATTAGATTATAGAGGCCCTAGAGGATTTTAGATTTAGATCTAAAGACTTAGAGAAGAAAGAATTTAATAGCTAGAATCTTAGCTTATACTATTAGATTAGTTATTAGGCCCTAGAGGGTATTAAAGGGGGGTAGTTGTTAGCCTAGATTATTCTTATAGTATTTTCTAGTCTATTATATTAGTTACTATATTTAGAAGGGTTTAGAGCTTACTATATCTATTATTCTTCTTTAATATATTTACTTAACTTAATATATTATATAATTATAGTAGATTATTATTTCTATATATATTTTATTATTAACTAGATTACTATTATAATATATTATTTTAAATATTTACTTAGAAGCTTTATTTACTTAGTTAATTATAGAGTTCTATTACTTAGTTTATTTATAATTATATTAAAGATATATTAGAATTATATAGTTAATAATCTTATCTAGTATTATAGCTAGGTAGTTATAGATAGCTTTAAGTTTCTCTAGAGTTTAGAGGCTTTATATAGTATATTAGAAGAGTAATACTTTGGCTTTTACTAGTATAGGGTTGGCCTTTTTCTATTAATAAACTAGTCTAGGGATCTATTAGGTATCTATATTTATTTTTATTTAAATTTATTAAAGGATATAATTAAAATCTATAAATAATTCTATATCTAGAATATAGATATAGTAGATATAGAGAGATATCTATATTAAATTAATAATATTATTATATTCTATACTATTATTATAGCTTTATCTAGTTTTTATATAGATTCTAAAAGGGATTAATAAATAAAGCTAATAGTAGACTACTATATCTAATAAAAGATTAGTATCTTTAGATATTCTTCTATAATAATCCTAGAATAAATAGTATAGATTAAAGTCCTCTATAAGTATTATTTATAGATCTAGATCTAGAGAGAGTAGAGTTTAGAGAGCTATATCTAGATTAATATCTACTAGTTAATAGTATATTTAGACTATATAGATATTATATATATATAGATAGATAATTATAAGATTAGTAAATATCTAGACTATCTAGATATTAGATAGAAACTAGTCTTTATA
The DNA here is from genome assembly GCA_028455935.1 of Simplicillium aogashimaense. NCBI lineage: Eukaryota > Fungi > Ascomycota > Sordariomycetes > Hypocreales > Cordycipitaceae > Simplicillium > Simplicillium aogashimaense. The sequence continues at coordinate 285,910 of CM052010.1, read as the reverse complement.
TATATAGATAGCTATCTAGTCTTCTATATATACTATCTAGTATTTATATCTTAATAGATAGAATAGATAGTCTAAATAGCTAGATTCTTAGATTAGAATAATATTATATTAGTCTTAAAAGAAGAGTATAAGTAATATATTAGTAGAGATATTATTAGTATTCTAGAAGAGGATCTATATTATTCTTAACTAAGTTAACTAAATCTCTTTTCTATAATAGAGATTAGATTTACTCTATTATCTTATATAAACTAGAATTAAAGATATCTTAAGACAAGGGAAAGAGGGCAAACCCAGAAAATAGGCCACAACGCCTATAGCAGCAATTAAAGAGTTCAAATACAATAAGAACCATTTAATCAAATAGTTAATCCAATAATTATCATATACAGATAACTATTGCAGGAGAAAATAGCACCTCTAGCCATAGAGATAGAAGAGTCTCGCAGCCAACTAGGTAGCCACAACTCAATCACTATGCGGCATACAGTTAGGTTTACATGTAAAGAAATATAAAAATGAATAAAGAAAAGAGATTGATTGAGGGAAGTTCCCTATGCTAGCTTACATTGCCGTGTACTTTAAATAGCAAGGTTTTCGTTTTAATTTCCACCCCCTTATAGTCCTAGAACGCCGCAATGTATGTGGCCCTGATTCTTCTACCCTTCTTGGGGGTCTTATTAATAGAGATCTACTTCTAATAGTAGTCTAATAGAGATATAGAGCTTAATAAGCCTTATTTATATTAGTAGAAGTATTAAATAGTAAAGTACTAGTAGTTTTTAATAAATTATTCTATATCTTTTAATATATCTTTCTAGTAGTATTATCTTTAAAGTTATTAGAAGATTATATTTTATCTTAAATAGCTATCTAGTATATTTAAATAGATTTTCTTAATTAAGAGTATTATTAGTAGTTTTTATTTAGAGATCTAGTAGTAGTCTTTATAAAGAAAAGCTTTTATATAGTTAATTTAATATTCTATAATTTACTCTCTAGTCTTAGCTATTAGAGAGAATTTACTATTCTAGTTAAATACTACTTAGAGATACTTTTTATAGTAAAGATTCTAGCTAAATCCTTAATTCTAGAGCTTTTATATTTACTAGTCTTTAAATATATCTTAGTCTAGAAGTAATATAGAAATAAACTAGATTTAGATAATAGAGAAAGACTATAGAATCTTTATAGTTTATAATAGTAATCTATTAATATTTTATTTTCTTTAAGATAAGATATCTAGATAAAGAATCTCTATTTCTAGTCTATACTTTAGATAATATTAATATAAAGAGAGTAATTTTATCTATCTTATTTAATATTTATTAATTATATAAGTTTAAATAAAGTATTCTAGATTTTTATAGTTAATTAAGATTATAAATAGTTTCTTAATACTTTATAATTCTATTAATTAGATCTTAAGATAGATAATAATTATAAAAAGCTTTTTATTATAAATTATATAATTCTATTTAATAGATAAAAGCTTTATTAAATAATAGATTATAAACTAGAGTCTACTTTTATTATTCTTTTATAATAGATAGCTCTTTAATACTTTATTTAATATATTAGTTTTTAGAGTTATCTTTTAGATAGAATTCTACTTAGTAAATATAGAGACTAATATAAAGGCTTTTTTTAAGATATTAAATATTTTCTATTTAGTTTTTTTTTATATATAGAGAATTCTTTTCTAGATTAGTTTTATAAAAGAAGTAATAATATCTAAGTAATAAAGAATAAAGTCTTTATAGAAATTAGAGAATTCTAGAAATTCTTAGAGTTCTTTTAAAGATTAGAGAGCTTCCTAGTTAAGAATAATCTAGATCTTCTTTTTATTTACTTAAATTCCTTTCTTTATCTTAATAATAAAGTTTAAATAGTCTATTTTTTTAACTCTAAAAACTAACTTATCTAGATTAAGAAAAAGGCCTATAGAGTTAAACTAAGTAAGGATTTAGTATATTTTCTTAAGGTAATTTTTATAGATACTAGATAAGTAGATAAGAATATTATCTAGATATATTATAGTAAAGTCTTCTAGATATTTCTCTAGAATTCTATTAATATATTATTAGAAGGTTAAAGAAGTCTTTAAGAGATTAAAGAGATATATAAGCTATTTAAAGAGTCTAAACTAGATTTAGAATACTATAAAGTATTTTTATCTTTTAGTAATTTATAAGTAATAGAAGATTAAGTATATATCTAATTTAGTAAATTATTTTACTTCTACTAGAGAGTATAGTATTTCCTTTATTAGAGAAAGAGAATACTAGTTACTTTTAGTTATCTTATTTAGAGTATAGTAGTCTATATAGAATTACTAGATTCTATTTACTTTATATACTAGTAGAACTAGAGCTACTATTACTAAGAAGCTTAGTTAGATTTATCTCTTTTTTTAGAGATTATAGATTTAGTATTTTAGCTTTATTAATTAGTTTTATAGTATATTATATAAAGAACTCTAGAGTAGTTTAAATATTAAATTATTCTTTTTCTTAATAAAATAGATATAATAATTAAAATAGTTTTAATATAGAGATAAATTATTAGAGTTCTTCTTTTTAAAGAGATAGATAAACTTACTTAGTTTCTTTAATAGTTTAAGTATTAGTAGTTTTAGAATAGAGGCTTTAAATAGATCTATAAGTTATTAAATATTAATTATTATTATATATATTTAATATTTTTAAACTCTATCTAGCTTCTAGAAGATACTAGATTATATTATAAAAAAGATCTTATTAATTATTTAATAAGAACTCTTTAAGATTTTAAGGTCTAGATAGCTTAAAATCTAGAGCTTATCTTTATCTTTATTAATATAAACTTAATATCTTTATAACTAGAGTTTTTCTAGAATTAGATTTTAGAATAGATTAAAGATAATATAAAATAAAACTAGAAACTATTAGCTATTAATATCTAGAAAGATTTTAGTAATATAGATAATATTTAACTTTTAATAGATATAGATTATAGTTTAAAGTATATATAATATAAAAATAGATATAATAGAAAGATTAAAATCTTATACTTATACTTCTTAGATAACTTTAAAGTAATTATAATCTATATTAATTAAGGCTTCTATAAAGAAAAAGAAGTATATTATACTAGAAACTAGAAAGAGAATAGTATCTAGCTTTTTAGATATCTTCTTATATTTCTTCTTCTATCTTATATAGATAATAGATTAGTCTATAGAGTCTCTATAATAGAGGCTTCTTTATAGAGTTATTTATTTTTTAATTTAAAATTATTATAATTACTAATAGATTTCTCTAGATCTATCTTTAATTAGATTTTAAAGATCTTAGTAATTAGCTACTTTAATAGTAGAAGATAGTATTATTAAATAAAGTATTTGTTTAATCTATAGTAAAGGTAGACTTTTATTTTATAATAAGTCTAGAGTATTAATTTATTAATCTAGTATACTTATTAAGCTCTATCTCTAGAAGAGTATTAAAATAAGCTAATTTAGAACTTATTAATTTCTAATATAGAAATATTACTATCTCTATCTTACTAGTAGGGTTTTATAGAGTATTTTATATATAGATTTAATAAATACTCTTTAATTTAATAAAATTCTAGATTAATTATAATTTTTTAGATAATAGATATTATTTTAGAATAGTTATTTTATAGAAAATAGTAATCTATAGTAAAATAATATAGTTCTAGAGAAAGAGCTAAGTAGAGTTTAGTAATCTTAATTTTATATATCTATTCTATATCTCTAGCTAGAGCTAGAGTCTATTTAAAGTAAATATAGAAACTATTAAAACTCTTTTAAAGCTATTAGAATAGTTAATTAAATTAAGTAAAAGCCTTTTCTTACTAATATAGATTAGTAAAGACTAATTCTATATAGTCTAGAAACTTATAAAGATTATAATTATAATTTCTTTCTTTATTCTTAAAATAAATACTTACTTTCTACTATATAAAGAATATAAGATTATTTTAGATATATATAAATTAAGCTTAGTCTTTCTTTATAAATTCTATATTATACTTAATTTAGTATTTAATAGTCTTCTTTTAGAATATAAAGAAATTACTATCTCTATTATAAGATTCCTTTTATAGAAAAGGTTTATATACTACTTAGAGAAGAATTATAGACTTTTATAATACTAGTTAAGACTATTCTATTAATTAGCTTACTATAATTAAGATAGAAGTTATTATTATTATTATTACTATAGATATTATTATAATTAGACTTAGATATTAGATATATCTATACTAGAGTAAATCTATTCTAGATTTATTTAAAGTCTTTTTAATAAGTCTTAGTTTATTTATAAAATAATTAAAGTTCTTCTTTATATATTTAAAAAAGCTATACTTCTTATTCTAATTTATTACTAATAATTCTATTATATCTAATATTTCTATTATATCTATTACTATTTAATCTATTAAAATAAAATAGAGTTTAGTTAATTATTATAGTCTAGGTCTAATATATTCTACTAGTAAGTAAGATAGAGTTATTAACTAAACTAAGGAGTAAGAAAAGCTTCTCTATTCTCTTTACTATAAAGTTAGTATTTATTAGCTAGATCCTTATAGAGTCTAGCTAAGCTTTATTAAGATTATAGAGATATTTCTAGACTTACTCTAGAAATATAATAATCTAATATAGACTATAATCTAGGCTTTAATAACTATATATATTATTTCTATTTTCTCTTTATTTATTATCTAATTAATCTCTTCTAAGATAATAGAAAGAATATAGTATAGATTTAGATTAAATTATTATTTATATAAAGAAAAGCTAATAGTAGTCTTAAGTTATAGTTTTAGAGTAGATATATCTAGTAGTATTAATATATTTTTCTTTTATACTAATTTAATATAGATAATTAAATATTATTTTATTATATTTCTAGAGTCTATTAAAAGTAATAGAATTTTATAGATCTTTATAATACTAATCTATTCTTAGTTTATATCTAGAAATAATAAAATTATTAAAGAGACTATTTTAAGTTAATATTAGTAAATAAATTATTTACTAACTAAATTAATAATAGCTCTAGAGTCTAGATTAACTAGAATAGATAGATTATCTTAAATATAGTTAAGTATTACTAGTATCTTTATTAGTTATTAGATTAGAGTTTCTTTCTAGAAAGTTATATCTCTAATTTCTAATATAATTTTCTAGCTTTTCTTAAGCTTTTTAATAATATATTACTATTATTAGAATAAATCTAGTTAATTTAATTCTTAAGAGATTTAAAGTATTAATTATAAAAATAATCTTTACTATTATAGTTATAATATCTTAGTTACTTCTTTTTTTATATAATTAGATTAGATTAACTTTATTTTATAGAAAAACTAAATTAAAGTTAGAGAGATTATATTTTTTTTAATTCTAAAAGATATATTACTTTAAAGTTAAATCTAAATAATTTAAAATTAAAGTTTATTAATACTTTATTATTTTATTAACTTCTTAGTATTATATTACTAGATCTACTATACTATTCTATATAACTAGTATAATATCTATATATTTCTTTATTTTAATTTAAAGCTAGTCTTATAGTTTTATATAAAAGATTTTAATATAATCTTTTTTAATATATTATTTTATATACTATTCTAGTAATACTAGATAAATATTAAAAGCTATTAAAGATTAATTCTTTTATTATTAAATATATTTATATTTATTAAAGATATCTAATTTATAATTTACTAAATTTTAAACTAGATTAATAGTCTAATCTTTAAAATTCTTCTAGTTAATATAGATATTACTCTTTTTAGACTTTAATAGCTCTTTAATATATTAATTCTATTATTACTAGTTTTTTTATATTATATTTTTAAAAGTCTAGAGTATTTATTTAATATCTTAATTAAATTTATTTAAAGCTAGTTTAAAAGTATAGTCTAGATTCTATAACTATTCTCTTTATTATTTAAAGCTAGAATTATTATATAATTATTCTAGATCTTTAATTAAAATATCTTAATCTTTTAGTTCTAGTTCTTTACTATTAGTCTATAATCTAATTAATAGTATTATATTATTATTACTAGTAATCTTTATTTCTAGTTCTATAAATAAAGATAAAATTTATATTTAAAGTCTTTAAAATTTCTCTAATTACTTTTATTATTATTTTATAGTTATAATCTATAATCTATATTCTTATATTAGATTAATTATAATATTAAAGTATTAGAGTATTACTAGTATTTTAAAGTTAATTATTTTTATATATTAAAGCTATTTAGCTTAGAATCTATAACTATTCTCTCTTTTAGTTAATAACTTATTTTCTTTCTTATAAATAATTTTAAGAGAAGCTTTAAAATTATTATAATAACTATTAAATAATTAAAGATTAAGAATAAAAGAGAAAAGAGAAAGATTTATTATATATAGCTATCTAGTATAGAGACTAAAGTTTACTACTTTAACTAATATATAGCTAGGCTTAAGTTCTTATAGTCTTAATAGTATATCTCTAGTATTATATAGAACTATAAGGGTCTTGATATAACTTATAGATTATATAGCTAGCTACTCTAGAGAGTTACTAGGTTTATTCTATAATATAGAGATATATATTTTAAATTAATACTATAACTAAAGTTTAAATTAATAGTATATTTTACTTTTTTAATATCTTTTCTTTACTATATTATAAAGCCAAGTAGCGCGGTTTTACCCTCCTAATCTGGCGTCGTTTGTCGCTGCTTTTGACGGCATCGACCGGTGGGGCGCGCGGCCGTGCTGGGTTTTGTCCACACCCCCGTACACTCACACCCTACGCATATCCTGGATAGTTCCAGCGCCTATTTTGGGCAATCGTGGGCCATGTCAAAATGTCTATAAAAAAGAGAAGCCTACTCTTTCCCTTCCTCCTCGACTCCTCTTCTCTCCCCCCCCCCCCCCCCCCCCCCCCCCCCCCCCTAACAGAAGCAATGGCCATACATCGCGATATCCAAGATGCATTACTCAGCGCGGCCAAAAGGCGCCACAGAGATACAGCTCGGCGTCGGGACGCCCAAGCCAACGCCCTTGGAGCGGACGATTACGAACGCTATCAAACCGTGCTCAACAACACCAAATTTATACAGCCGGTAGACGCAGATACTACAAAAGCTAACATATACTACATTAAGAAGAAATTCGCTCGGTAAGTATGCACCTTTTTTCAGCTACGCTGCTTCCGGCTTACGTATGTCAGGTTCTGCATTACAATGCGGCACAGCTCGTGGGAATCAGCGATCAGACCGCAGACTTGTGATAAAGGGTTTATCATGTCGTTTCTGCATTGGATCTGTGAGACATACTTGCAGCCGCGGCGTACACGGTCCAAGAAGAAGACAGTCAATCAATACTGGAGAGATTTCAAAATGCTGTACCGTCGTAAGAATGATGGACAGGTAGTCAATCCAAATGTTTGCGAAGAAATTCGAAAGGTATTTAGTTTGAAGCCTGAGTCGTGAAAGGTCGCCCCTGACTAAGCCGTTTCTAGTATGTAGATGACACTCTCAAGGTGAAATTCAACTTGGACGATCTCGCCAAATCCAAGCCGGTCTTGGGCGTGGACGACCTGCTACTGGGCCTCACACAACACTGGTCTCGCGACCAAAGTGTTTTCCCCACCGAGGATGATCGACTCGATGTACCGACTATCATGCTCTTCCAGGCTTATACAGCTTGTCGCCCCGCAGAACTCGTTGACGGAACGAAGAGCAGGGGTGCCAAAGATCCAATGCTTGACGATTTGGACATTGAAGAGGCTGTGTTGGAGGGAGGTGTTGCCGTTCTCAGCATGGACACTGACCGAAACACCAGCAAATTTGCAAAAACAAGAGTTAAGAGCAATAAACCTGCACCTGAGCAGCCTTGGTGCATAGTGAAATCCGAAGACTCCGACAGCAGTTCCGAGCAGTGGATCTTGGACGATGATGTTTTCAGCGTCGATGGTGGCAGCACAACAACTGATACGGAATCCATGAACGATAACGAAGATGATGACTACGATGACATGCACGACCACATGCTTGATTACGAGAATTCTGCAGCGCGGCAAAATCACGCAGGGTCGCAGCAGGCATCTGGTGAATACGCAGCGCTGGACACTACACTAGAAGCTGATCCAGTACGGAAACACAAAGCCCTGTGCTACGAAGACATCGTATTATGGATAGTCAAGGACCCGAATAAGGGAGAGCGCGACGTGCTGGCGATGGAAGTTTTCTTGCGCCACCACAAAGGAGCAGACAGAAAACCGAAACCGTATGTTTCATCCCTCGATTAATAGTGATGTGTCTGACAGATTTCCTAATTTTTGCACAGGACAATTTTTTTATTTCGCGAAAATCCCCTGCCTATACTTTGTCCAATCGCCCATATCCTGGCGCGTGCAATTAGAGACGATGCCGTGGAGGTGAGAGGCTACGGCAGCGCAGCACCTTTCTTTTCCACACAACTCGGCAGGACTGCGACCAAAGTCAACTGGAAGCCTTCCATACTCAAAACGCCAGTCTTCAGACGATCCGTGCGCACGGCATCGGGTGGTTGGGTCAAGTCAGAAACAGATCCAATGAAGTACTCGGCATATGCTTTTTACCTGGATCGGATTGGATCGGATCTGGGATCGGAGGAGAAGTGGACGTCGTATTGCATGCGGCGCGGCAATGCAAATGCTCTACTCGAGGTGGCTCCGAATGCAGTGGTTGATCAGGTCATGAGGCATGATCCTATGACAGGCTGCTTGGCCAATGCATACTTGAATCGTCGAGTTGGATTCAACACACAAGACGCGTATCTCGAAAGGGACCCATCAGCGGATGGCTTGACACGCGCTTTCACACACATGAGCATTCGTTGCAATCCCGAAGTTGCCCAAGAAATTCCGAGAGCGGAGCTAGTAAAGCTTCCACCTGATCCAGCGGTCGAGAGATTGAGGAAGCAGGTGAAGATGATGGGCATTGAATTGCGTCAAAAATACAGATTCATCAAGTCAGCCCCGAAGCAAGAACAGCAGACTTACAAACAACTCGGGAACGAGCTGCGAGCCGCTGACAAGGCTTTCAAAGATGATATGACGAAGGCATACCAGGACGCTTGTCGTCGACGCATGCACAATGAAGAGCTGGAGCGGCAACTGAAAGGAATGGCTGCCAATGATGGCGTGGAGCCTACCATTCAACATCAACTAGATGAAAGAACACATCTGCAGACCATCCTATGCGACTTCAACACTGCCATGAGCCTCCAGGACATTACCGCTCGCAAAATAAGAGCCATCGATGGCATGGTATGCCTTGCCGCTCGTCGAGAAGTGCGACAGGCGCGCCCACTTCTGCTGAAGCCACAGGAAAGTCGACAAAGCTCTCCTGTTGAGGAAACTAAGACGGAGTATGAGTTTCCTCTTCTCCTAGACAAAACACAATGCGTTTATTGTGTCGGAGATGAGCAGTTGCCTTATAACACACGAATGAGGACATTCAACCGTGTTTCTCACATGATGGATCACGTTGAGAATGTCCACCTGCGGCACGAAGAAAAGCAAACCAGATTTGTCTGCCGCCACCCTAAATGCAGGCCTCTTGGAGATTTTTTGGTTAGTGTGGAGGCCTTCAAGGCGCATGTACAGAGAGTGCATGGTGTGAAACTACGTGCCTAGAAGTGAGTGGGAAGGACACCAAAATATATCATACAGTGTGTGTTTATTGCAATCATTGTTCTTCAAATTACGTAGCAGGGTTCTAGAATATCTGAGCAATAGATTTTCATGAGAATCGCACCCACGCGTTTTGTTGATACGTCAGTGCTGTCAGCAACGTCCATATTCTGGCCGCGCTCTTTGCAAAACCATTGGTAGTTACTGGTACTTTACAGCAAGGGCGATAATAACTGGATCCTCTCATTCACAATGTAAAGCATTCTGGATTTTATATTCCAAGGTAATTATGATCCTACTATTGCGCTCAGGGCATCCATGACCTTAACCCCCTTCTTCATTTGCCTAAAGGAGCAGTTTATGCTTAAGTCGGTAGACCAAGCAGTTTATGCTCAGGTCTCAAAATTCAACCTAGAGCATTTTATGCGCAAATCCATCAAACATCATCAATCTCTGTAATGAATCCCCTCACACAGCAAAACCTGCCCTATTTACTCCTTGGCTTAACCTCATTTTCTTTGACAGGATGCAGCATCAACTTCGTCGGATAGCT